>CM051620.1:40414351-42814351 GCA_028020825.1 Podargus strigoides | reverse complement strand
GATGCCAGAGCAGATTCCCCTGCAGCCTGTGGTGAAGACCACAGTGAGGCAGGCTGTCCCCCCTGCAGCCCATGGAGGTTAGCGGTGGAGCAGATATCCACCTGCAGCCTGTAGAGGACCCCATAGTGGAGCAGGTGGATGCCCAAAGAAGGCTGTAACCCTGTGGGAAGACAGTGCTGGAGGAGGGTCCTGGCAGGACCTGTGGACCCATGGAGTGAGGAGCCCATGCTGGAGCAGGTTTGCTGGCAGGACTTGTGACCCCATGGGGGACACATGTTGGAGCAGTCTGTTTCTGAAGGACTGCACCCTGTGGACAGGACCCACGCTGAAACAGTTTGTGAAGAACTGAAGCCTGTGGGAAGGACTCACACTAGAGAAGTTCATGGAGAACTGTCACACATGGGATGGACCCCACGCTTGAGCAGGGGAAGAGTGTGAGGAGTCCTCCCTCTGAGGAGGAAGGAGTGGCAGAGACAACGTGTGATGAACCGACTGCAACCCCCATCCGCCTGGGCTGCTGGGGGCAGGGAGCTTATGAAGACCAGCTGAGGGAACTGAGGTTGTTTAGTCTGGAGAAGAGGAGACAGAGAGGAGACCTCATTGCCCTCTACAACTACCTAAAAGGAGGTGGTAGTGAGGCTGATGTTGTTCTCTTCTCCCAAATTGCTAATGACAGGATGAGAGGAAATGGCCTCAAGTTACATCAGGGGAAGTTTAGATTGGCTATTAGGAAGAAGTTCTTTACTGAGAGGGTGGTTAGACATTGGAACAGGCTGCCCAGGGAGGTGGTGGAGTCACCGTCCCTAGGGGTGTTCCAAAAACGGGTTGATGAGGCACTTGAGGCCATGGTCTAATGGTTAGGAATGTGATGGGATAAAGGTTGGACCTGATGACCCTGGAGGTCCCTTCCAGCCATAATGATTCTATGATTCTATTCTCTTGCAATATCTCCTCAAGAAGAGTTTCAGCCCTATTTATTAAGTTTCCTTTATTAAAATAGTAGTTTTTTACTGATTTGACATTGATGACATACATAGTCACTAAAGGTCAGAGCAAGTATTAACTGTCATAAAGCAAGTTGGATGTAAAGCTGACACCAGAAAGGCACTAGTTTAGGTAGGAGTTGGTGTGCAGAGGAGGTGACTGTGGCTGTGTTACTCCTGAGTTTGCAGGCACCAGGAAAAGTGATACCAGGAGAGCAGCGTGTGCTGCCACTGTCCTTCGCACACTGTGCAAATGAGAGGGAAACCATCTCGTGTGAGCTGTGTATAGGACACTGCAGGCTCCAGGGCTGTTTGTGCCTGTGGTGACTCTGCCAGCTGTGCCGCCCTCCACATCCAGCCAGCTCAAGCGTGGCATGGAAAGCATTGGGGCATGTAGCTGATCCTGACTTCACAGCTTTCTGCCTGGGTTCCTTCTTTACTGTGGTGGCTGTATGTAAGGACTGACTCCAGCATACATTCGCATGTGCCATTACTTAAGTGATTGTGTATAAATTATTTTATATTTATATTGAGTATAAATCAGTGGTGGTCGTGTGGCCTCTTTGTACATGTCCTCGTTCCCCAGGCACAGATCCATGGGCCAGCCAGCCATGCAGGCAGGCCATGAGTAGCCCCGAGTCAGCTGAGAGGTCCAATCAAGGCAGCTGACTCACAGGTGTATCCCATACCACCAGTCATGCTCGTTATAAAAGGAGGGTGTTCAGTGAGAGTAGAGTTCCTCCTTTCCCTGAGGCTCCATCTCTTGTGGTGTTCTGCTCCTGCTGTCAACATCAAGGACTCGGCTGAGTACAATCTTACATACTTTATGTCGGTTGTTGTATTGGTTTTGTTATTTCATTAAACCTGTTTCTCCTTCAAATCATGGGGCTTCTCCCCTTTTCCCCGATTCTCCTTCTCAACTGGGGAGGGAGCATTGGGTGGTAGGCTGACATCTGCGATTTAGTGCCGGGTACTGGCTAAACGTAGACAGTACAGTGAGCTAATATTATTGATAACTCACAACTAAGAATTCCTTTCTTGTGCTCTTGTCTTATTCTCTGGATTTCCTGGTTATACTGTAAGTGGTCCTTTCAAAACCTCTTGCCAGTCCTACTAAAACAAAGGTGATAAATTATCTAATGTCATCTTATGTACTGTATGACATTCTGTTCTTCTGAATAATTTATTAGCAGAGAAATTGCAATAGAAGTGTGACTCTGGCTTCTTCAAAATATTCGTCTTGACAATTTATGATCTTTCACAAAATACTTATCTTGTGTCCAAGAACAGAAATGAACCAAGAGACAGATTTTGATATTGCATCAGTGGGTTCATGCCACTTTTACATGTTTCTCAGTAAAAAGAGATTTGAATCCCAGCTAATCAAAGTTGAATCAGCTCAGATGAAACGTTAGGATACCTTCAGTTCTAAAGACAGCATAAAAGAGCTGGAATGCAGAGTAGATGAGGCAGGTTATCACTGAAGCTGTCTGGAAACTCAGTATGTTACAAAGACTACGCAATGTAACGTGTTTCATGTTTGTCCCTGATACTTCAGTGTCTTGATCAGAACTCTGTAGAGCCCTTTAAAAATGTATCATGAATCTTTATCAGTTGCTTTGAACATTTTCACAGTCGTTTTGTTTTCTTCAAAGCAATGTAAAAAGAGTAAGTTGTGATTGGTTTGAAAGATATTTTTGGATAATAAATTTACTTCCATTACACATAGATATTCACGTGCTGCTGGCTGACAAAGGGAAAAGTTGTCCTGCTAACCACCTTTGCATTACTCTGTCATTGTGTGTAATACATGTCAGTTGTTATTTTTGTTTTATTTTTTAAGCCAGAATCTTGAACTGAATTTTCCGTCTGTAGTTTGGCTTCATCAAAATCAGGAGCTTGCTTTTGGAGTCGCTGCATTCTCTGATTTTAGTTAAAGGTAAAACACAAAAGCTGATTCTGCATGTAATTCACACTTGCTGAAATACGTGTTTTAATATTTTGCTCATTAAGTTGATGCAAAGTTCTTCATTGTGTTAGCAGTAACTCTTGAGGCATACACTGAATGACTCTTAAGCTGCTTTGTGTCTACATAAGACTGTACATGAATTAACATTAGTTTTAAGACAGGTTTTAAACTAGTGCAATCTTGGTGTCAGGTTGGTCTTGATTCTCAGCTGCTTTGCTTTTGGGGTACTAGTTTATGCCTTTGCTAAAAAGAGTATCATTTGCTGCTTTTCAGAGTGCTGTCGTGCTGTACTGGTGGCAGTTCAGCTAGTCACAGAAGAGAATCTATTTTGACATAAGTTGAAGTAGTTAGCAAATGCGTAAGTTAAATAAGATAACACTTCATAGCTTTATCCTGGAAAATCCTCTGAAATTCCAGCATTGTATGGAATTACAACCTTGCCTGGATGTAGCATAAGATCATGGTTCATCTGATTGTCACTGATAAGCTCAGCGGCGAGTTGTTGAATCAGGACACCAAGCTGTGTTAGTTAAGAGGGCTGCCTTGGTAATACCGTCACTGTTTTACTCGCAGGTACCGTGAAAATGCACAGTGGGACTTTGACTCAGGCAGTTTTCATTGCTGTACCTTTCCAGATCTCCTTAGTCTGTTGCCTTTAAGCTTGCTTTCCTTTCTCCTCCTCCTTTTCTCCCACCCTTGAGCTCTTGCTCCACTCATATCTTGAAGGAACAAGTTGGATTTTTGAATGTACTGCACAACCAGACAAAATGTGCCCAAGGCCTTTTCAAGGAGTGTTACTGCTTGTCCTTTATGCCAGAGGGTTTTGTGATGTGACAGTTTGTCTGGTGTAGAAGATGAGGTAACGCACCTTTTAAAATGGAGTCTTTTAAAAAATGGAAGCTATGTTAGCTTTAACAATGACTGAGTAGAACATAAGGCAATGTTTGTGACTTTTGGAAACTCAGATAACTTCAGGAATTAAATGAAATTTTGATATTATTTTTCCTCCACATATGTTTTGCTATTTCAAGAGGTTTGTTTCTCAACAAAATCCTGTATCTTATGCCTTTTGTATTTCAATTTGTCCTCCTTTTAAATTTATACCTATATCTTGGCAACCAAAGCCTATTTTTAAACAAAATATATTTTATTTTCATTCTCCAGAAAGTTTTACTCTTTGGTTGCTCATGAAGCTGATCTCCACACCTGTTCACTTACAGTATTTTTCTGTGAACAATCAATAATAGCATTGCAAAGAAGGAAATAATGAGTGACACTGAAGGAGGTGCAACAGCTGTCAATGAAGTGGCTTTCAAGAAATCCTGCTGATGTTAATAAACCGAACTCTTTATAAATCAATATTCTTCTGAGTAAATAGCAAAAGCAGATGTGTCCCAAGGGAAAAAAAAGGTATAAAACCCCCCTACCCTTTATTGTTCTATAATCTTAATTTGTTTCTGCTCCAGTTGTTTTAGTTTGTCTATCTCCAGTTCCCAGGATTTTCCTTCTGGGACAATTAATTTATTAGTCCAGTTTACAGGTAGGATTGTTGAAGTTCCTAATTCTGTTTCTATTCACAGCTGAGATTAAGTTACCTTTTTTTTTTTTTTTGTTCAGATATCCGTGTTTCCACAGTACAGATCAGCACAGTTTGTAGTGTGGATCGAACCTCAGTTTGTCTGCACATAAACCTGTGGAGCAAAGCTGAATGTTTCTGGCAATTGGGGGACTTGTGAGACCGCATTCCAGTAATTATGAGAGACAGATTCTCTGTGCGCAGCACATAAATCGTGTATTCAGCAAGAAAATTACTTATATTTCAGTTTCCAAATAGGTATTTCTTAATAATTTTTACAGCATACCTGTAGTTCCTGCAGTGGTGTTTTCTTGGGTTTTTTTAAGCTTTTATGTTATGCATTGAGAATAAACCTTGAAATTATATACCTTCCTTTTTGTTTCCAATAACGTTTCCACGGCAAAAGGGTTGAGTGTGCTCTATTTCAGTATTCAGTGCTTTGATTTTTATTCCTCTGTTCATAAATAATCAGTATACATATGAATACAGTACCAGAAAGGAAGACAAATATAAAAAAAAATCACATTTGTTTTGCTGTAATACTTTGGAAAGAATTAAAAATAACCCTCTGCACTCATTTCAAAGCCTCAAGATACTTTATGTATTTGTTGAAAATTTTTTCAAGCATATTACATAATCAAAAACTTACATAGGAATTTATTTTACTTTATTTTTTAAAAAAGATTATAGTTTTTAGAAATCTTTTGTCTGTCTTTTGGGTGAAACTTAGCTCTACTGATGACAACAACATTTTTCACATCACAGTTTTTCTGCTCATGGTAGGCATTTTCATGTTTCTCCAACCGTGAAATGTATATTAGCACTGTTTCTGACACCTGGGAAGTCAGATTATGCTTTTTGGCAAGTAGGAAAACCAGACAAAAATGATGGTTCTTGTTCATAAACCTCTCCCAGAAGGTGCAGTGCCCCTTCCAATTTCTTCTGTCTATGTAGTGGAAAAGAATTGTGATGAAGCAAAACTTTTGGCTACCTTCCTTGTGTTACCATTTGCCACAAATAAGGATACGTGTAATTTTGTTTTCCTTTGCAGATGGACTTCTACAGTACTGTGTTCATGACTGTACTTTAGTTGTTGAAGGATTTGGGTAGAGTGGGGAGTGGTTCATCAGCTTTAGGATTTTTTGTTTGTGGGTTGCATTTTTTGTTTTTGTTGTGGTTTGGGTTTTTTTAATTCTCTCTTTTTTTATGCTTTAAATTAAAAGATAAAGTTATTAAAATTGCAACTTCAAGTGTTGAAACCAGTAAGTTTCTGTTCCTCCAGATAGGCCTTATATGTCATGAAACAGTCCAATAACATGATGATGTACCTATATTGCACCAGGTGTTGGAGCATTTACTGAATAGGATAAAGAGTACTAGCAGATTAATTGGAATTCTCGTTTATTTGCAACATGATGAGTTGCAACATCACTTGTCACTGGTAAAATAAGGAATGGAGCCACAGTGTGAATGGAAACAGTGGAATGAAGGGGTGAACATAGGTTGCATACCCCACACAAATACTGATCTGAATGTCCCTCAGTGAAAAAGTAACATTTGATTTTTTTGATCTATGTTTTTTGTGTGAGATATGTGTACAAAATGTGGGTGTATCTTAGACCTCTTTTATACACACCTGTTTTATTTGGTTTGACATAGGACGTAAAATTGGCTGCTTTATAACTGGCTGACAGTAGCATTGGTATGCTTTAGGCACCGTTTTTGTAGGGAATGGAATAGTTCAGATAAATACTTTTGTATTAAAGAAAATGAGTTTGACTTGATGCATGCCAAAACCCCCTTACTTTGATATTTTTACCATCTAGAAACTAAAAATGCAATTTAGGATCTCTGAAGTGAGCTGAACGTTTTAGACTGCTGTTTTAATCCTTTATTGAAGAGGTGGACAGTTTTGCTGATCTGTCCTCATTTTTACTAGGTTATAGACAGTTTTTCAGTGTGAGAGAAAAATGCTTTTTTTGCTTTTTTTCAGGTATTTTTAGAAAATACTGGACAGTATCTGGTACTAGGAAGCAGACAGTTTAGGATTAAAGAACTGAAAATGAGTAATGAACTATATATGCACTATTGCCTTATAAGAAAATGTGCTTTAGGATTTTTGGTATGTAAAGATGCCTGCTGTAGTAAACACTGTCATCTTAAAAGTATTAGAGCAAGCTGAAAATGAAAAAAAGAAAAAGAGATCAAAACATCGAATGCAGTCTAAAGCAACAAATACTTACCTGGAAAGAAACAAAGTTGTGAACTGGAGCATATTTTCATGTACTACAAATCTGAAGTATAACTCAAGAGTACATTGGGATCTTTCATTGTCTGAATAAGGTGAACTAAGTCTATGTCAGATTGTCTGACCAAGACAAACAGGAGAGCTGAAACTGCTCTGAGTAGTCATTTATTACTACGTGAACAGGGTGGGATTTTTAAATTATTATTTTTTGTGGATGAATGAACTTGATTCAGGAGACCTTTTCCAGCATTCAGAAGTTGCTTTGCTATTTTCTTTCGAATATTGGAGCTGAACAGTTCCATTTGTCATGCTAGATTAACTTCAGATACTCTCTTCCTCGCTCAGCTTCCCCGTCTCCCTTTTACACAGAAAAAAAACCTGTGAGAGCAACGCCCAGGTGTAGTTGCTGGAGCCTAGATGGGTGTTAAAGAAGGTTGCAGCTGGAAACAAAAGTGAAAAATCTGGACAGGATGGGTCAGTATCTGGAGAACGAAGCTCTAAGAGGTATGCGCAATGAGGAAGGGTTCTGTGGAGGGGCTGAGCTGGGCTGATTGAGCTGGGAAAGGTGAGCAGGGAGAGCCGGGATGGGTCTAGCATGGTTCAGCAAGCAGGAGGACAGAACTGGGAGCTGACATCTAAATGTGTGTCCACAGTAATAAGGGAGGAGAACTGAGTTTTTGTGATTAGCTGATGAATTTAATAGTTAATCTGTCTCAGCTCCCTCCCATCTAAAATACTGAAAGGTACCCTTAATTGCCTCACACAAGCAGTAATTCATCTCAGTTTGTTTCAGCGAAGGTTTCCGAGTTATTTGTTTGTATTATAAAGTCAGGCAAATTAAATATATAGATGCTCTATTTTGCTATGGCATAGGTGTTTTTTTTATCTGTATTTAGTTCAGTGTATGCTTTCTATTTTAAATATATTTCTGTACTTAAGTTCTGATAATACTCACTGAAAAACATTATTTTTTTTTTAACTTAATGGGACTGCACAGTTACAGTAGCTTTTCCTCATCTAATTCAGAAATGAAAACATTGCAATAACTAAAATTATTCCAGAATTGAGCTTTATAGGGAACAACAGTTTGATATCCATTTAGAAGAGCTTTGAGTTACAGTAAATGACTGAAGCTGATATTTGACTTGTTTCAGGTTGGTACCTGGAGACTGGAAGCTCATTCAGAGATCCCTTGGAAACTAATGTGCCAGTTCAGGAAATAGAAATCAAATACATGTGTCTACCAATGGAGTTCTTCTTGATTTCAGTGTCAGCTCTAATTCATTGTTAGATTTTTGAGGCATTTCCCAACAGACAGGGCTTCAGTAATTGTTTTTGTTGTTGTTGTTAAGTTCTCAGTTTTTCCTGGGTAGAAGTTATGCACTGTTTCCTACTGTTTGGAAGTATGTTCTGTCGTTTTCTTTGGCTAGAAATATTACTCAGCTGAGTGCTGATTTTCTCTGGGAGAAAATGAGGAGAGAGGAGTGTAGGATGGCCTTTCAGAAGTCTTGCAAACCTGTTGTGCAGAGGCCTGCATGGGAGCTGTCTCTGGCAAGAGGAAGCTTCTATGAAGTATTTTTGTGTATTTGTAGGTTTTACAGTTGATTTTACTATCTGGTCTGCAAAAATTTCTTTCTAGAGTCATGATTGTTCTTTTTGCTTCCAGTAAACACTTAACCCACACAGAAATATTTGATTGATTAAATGTTTCAAAACTATAATAAATAATTGTATTTCTTTGCCTTACTAGGTTATTTGTTTTAATAGATGATTTCTTAAATATAACTTAACTCACCTGGACAGTGAGGTGGATTGTGATCAATGGTGCAGAGTCTAATTGGAGGCCTGTAGCTCGTGGTGTTCTGCAGGGGTCAGTACTGGGTCCAGTGTTTTTTAACATATTCATCAATGACCTGGATGAAGGATCAGAGTGTACTCTCAGGAAGTTTGCTGATGATACAATACTGGGAGGGGTGGCTGATACAGCAGAAGGCTGTGCTGCCATCCAGTGAGACCTGGACAGGCTGGAGAGCTGGGTGGAGAGGAACCTAATGAAGTTCAACAAAGGCAAGTGCAGGGTCCTTCGCCTGCAGAGGAACAACCCCATGCACCAGTACAGGTTAGGGGCTGACCTGCTGGAAAGCAGCTCTGCGGAGAAGGGCCTGGGAGTCCTGGTGGACAGCAGGATGACCATGATCCAGCAATGTGCCCTTGTGACTAAGAAGGCCGATGGTGTCCTGGGGTGCGTTAAGAAGAGTGTTGCCAGGAGGTCGAGAGAGGTGATCCTCCCCTTCTGCTCTGCCCTCGTGAGGCCACATCTGAAGTACTGTGTCCAGTTCTGGGCTCCGTGGTTCAAGAGAGACAAAGAACTTCTGGAGAGGGTCCAGCAGAGGGCTACAAAGATAATTAGGGGACTGGAGCATCTCTCTTGTGAGGAAAGGCTGAGACGCCTGGGTCTGTTTAGCCTGGAGAAGAGAAGACTGAGGGGGGATCTCATCAATGCTTAGAAGTATCTAAAGGGTGGGTGTCAAGAGGACGGGGCCAGACTCTTTTCAGTGGTGCCCAGTGACAGGACAAGGGACAATGGGCACAAACTGGAACACAGGAAGTTCCATCTGAGCATGAGGAAAAGCTTCTTTACTCTGAGTGTGACAGAGCACTGGAACAGGCTGCCCAGAGAGGTGGTGGAGTCTCCTCTGGAGACATTCAAAACCTGCCTGGATGTGATTCTGTGCAACCTGCTCTGAGTGAACTTGCTCTGGCAGGGGGGTTGGACTAGATGATCTCCAAACCCCAACCATTCTGTGATTCTGTGATTCTGTGATTGCCTGTTTAAAATTGAATATGTAGCTCTTTGCTTTTGCGGTTTAGTATGTAGTCCTTAACTTTTGCATCAGATAAAGATTTTCTCCCATTTCCATTAAATAATTGTTGGTAACCCTCAGTTTATAGAGATTCAATTAAGTAACTGGTTTCTCATGATCAGGTAATGAACCACAGCAGCTGACCAAGTAAACACCCTCAGAAATTATGTCTGGAATATTTTACCATGAGCCTGACACCAATTCAATGACTGTATCTCAGGTAATCAAAGTAACTTATTATAATGGATAATTTGTTCATAAATTTGATCAATCCAACTCAGTCAAGGATGGCTCTGATTTGCTGCTAAAACAGCTTAATTGTGATGGCATATGTTGTCATTAAGGCTCTGTTGGTCAACCATGGTTATGAAAGTTACCACGGTTCTTAAAGCCATTAATTTCTTTATTGCAATGATATTCCACAAAATGACAATACAATAACCTGCCTTTTCCCTGCTTCCATGAGATGTAATAGAAACTTAATCTTTATTTCAGGAAGGAAGGAAGGAAGTACAGACTCAGTTCCCATCTAAATGACTTTGTGTTGCCTGTGTTTAGTTAATCCTGAATACATTTCCAGTGAAGTAGCAAACGTTTGATTTCAGTGTTTGTGACTGCATAAACATCCCCATGCCTATGAATTAATGGAATAAATTGAATAGCTAAAGCTTCTGTGTGGTAAATAGCAGGGAAAGAGCAATTTCTTTCAGACTGAAGACTCTTACTCATCATTGGATTGCTTTGAGCATCCCTGTAATACAAAATGCTGTTGCCGTCTCTCCTCCCAGATCTTAGTTGTTCTGCTCTGACACAGCCACACAGTGGAGGGGGTCGTATTCCCTGTTATGAGAAAGTACTCTTGTTCCTTCACCACTGAATGAGATTTCACTTGCATTATTTTATTTCATGAGAAAGTTTGAAAGGGGCAAAATGAAGCCATAACCTTCATTCTGCAGAGCTCCTTTGGGTAGGGAAGGAAATGGGACTTGTACTGCATGAAAATAATTGTTGAGGTACTGCCTTACAGGCTGGCCTGTGTTTGTCTATGTTCTTGTCTGTGAGATGAGGACAGGATGAGGCACCATCTGGCCTTCCACTATCTTCATTTTTTCCACATGCTTTGAAAGAATTCTTTTCATTATGATATCTATTTGAAAGGCTTAAATCTTCAAACTGTTTCATTATTTTGACCTTGCTAATAAACTTCTAAACCTACAGAAAAGCTTGTATGTAGTCACTGCTTCCTATCCTACTCTACCCTCCACAACAGCGGAACTGCTAAAAGATAAGATGAACATTACTTTCAAGCTTAGCTTTACTGGTTTGGCACACAGCTGTTTTGAAAGAGCATTATACTTAAGAGGAGTAGAATCTAATTTGAAATGTGTGTTGCGAAATAGAGATGAAAAAACCCTAATGTTTCCTGCATATTTAAGTAATATAGCACTTCTGACTACCAAAAAATGTTAGGACTGCGTTGTCATGCAGACAGTATGAGAAGTCCTTAGGGAGATGTTTTGGCTATTACAGAACGCAAGTAGTATCCATTGAGAACAAGATTACAGAGGGGCATTTACATTATTTGGCTTGTAGTTGAAAGGTAATGACACTTCGATTCAAGAGTGATGAAACACCCATGAGACCGTTGATGAGATTATGCTATGAAAAGAGATTTTGTAATGTTTTTTCAGTTTATAACTGGATTATGTTATGAGATTCAATGGTACGTAAATAAGATCTCGTGGGAAAGCTGTAACATCTATATCTTCTCCAAAAGGACAGAGATAACGATGATAAAATGCTGTTAGTGCAGAGTGTTAGTGTAGAGTGAATGTATTTTTGTTTTATTTACTGTTGCCTGTGCAATAATGCAACACGTAAGTAAGATTTTTAAGTCATGTGGGAAAGCTTTTACCCACAGTGTTTTGTGAGAACATTTGAAGAAAACACTTTGCTCCACATTTTTGCAGGCTGCACTCTGATTGAATAATGATTGAATTTAATGAGATTCATTTAGCTATATGTTGAAGTGGAGTTGTGTGATTATCGGTTATTGGCTGTCATTTCTGCTTTAACATTTTTTAAAAATTCTCCGTTTCTGCTGCTGAAAGATTATTTTGGGTTTTGATTGGATAGGAAAACCATTCTGAAATTATTTGCTGACTTTCATGCACTCTATGTAAAAATGTTGTTGTATGCTTCATATTTGTAGTGAAATAATTTCTTATGAAAGAAAAAAGATATTTTTAAGAAAATCATACTTAAAAAATTGCTTACAGACTGTCTTATCCTTAAAACTAATTTAAAAATTATCCTGGTGGAGTAGTATTTTTCTTGTCATGTTTGTTGAGAGTAAGATGATAACTGATACTTGTTATTCAGTAGGACTGACAACTAATGATCAATCTGTGATTTTCTTTGATACATTTTTATTATGTTCAGAGCAAGAATCTGGCTTGGTTGTTGTAGCTACAGTTTAATCAGTAAAGAATATAAATTTGCTGCTTTGGCAGCCTAATGATGTAGAAAACTCTGAGGAAGAAGTGGTCAATAGAGAGGTAAATACTTACTGATCATACTCTTTTCAAAGGAAAATCTTACCTCTACTGTGTTAGGTAGGTTCTGATTTTACTGGTTCAACAGATATCCTAAATGCTAAGAAACAACTTGTCCATTAAAAAACCCCACTAAGTTTAACCATTTAAACAAGGTTTTACTTTGTATAGTATGTGTAATCCAAGAGATTGTCCATACCACATGAACTAAGAGTGATGTATGCTGAATGTTATATTGCTCATTAGTCTAGTTTGTGTCATGAAAAATAAATGTATACTGTAGTGATACTTCTTTTTTTAAAAATAATTTCATTTAATTTTTTAATTTATTTTTTTTAAAAAGTATTTTTTCCCAGTCTTTCCCCATCAGGGCTTATGTTCTAGCAGCTAACTTCAACTGCATCAGAGGCCTGTGATTTTTTGGAATAAAACTGAGTTACCAATTTTACTGAGTCCATTTAATATTTTGATGTTTTATTCTTAGGTTTTCTTGAATGTGCAAGTGGGTTTTTTGGAGTTGTTTTTTTTTTTTTTCTAGCATTCACAATCTAAGTCCATTCAGTCTTTAATTACCAAAAGTTTTGTGCACTTCTAGTATTGACAAATAGGTAATTTGCTCATTTGCTGTAAGAGAAGTGTGGCGAATACTTTATGGTAGTGTTTTTAAGAAAATTTAAAATTCCGCCCTAAACAGAACAGAGAGGACTTTGGCTTCCAGTTTCTCAGAGTATGTGACTTTAGGATTGCATTAACATTACTTTGGGAATATTTAGATGCCTAAATCGAGACCTCTTCTCAGACTTAGTCTAGGCTTCTGTGGCAGGGCAATTCACCTAAATTAAACTCATCCTTAATAAGCTCAGAAAAATTCTCTCTATATGTGTTGCTTTTATAAAGAAGCTTGCAGAGCGTAGTAATCTTGCTTAAGCATGTAGTATACGTAATGTTTGGTGATGTGCACAGTCTTGTATATGTTTTCTTGTGAGTATGCTGTTAAACTAATCAAACGTAGCAGATTATGATTTGATGTCTGAAGATAAATTTGGAACTTTAATAGGCTGTCATCCTGTTTGTATAGGTTATTCCATAATAAACACTGTTTATTTAGAGCAGACTGCAGTGTTATGTATCACAACAATTCAGGGATTTGATATTAGGATAAAGTAAATGCCATTGCAACTGATATTTGACAAGAAATTGTTTGTAAAATAAATCAATAAAAACTATATTAGAAAGGACACAATAGCAAAACGTGTAAAACTTAAAAAAAAAAAAAAAAAAAAAAAAAGAAGGTGAAAAACACAGACCAAAAAAGGGGAAAAAACAGCTATATATATTTTTTTTTTTTTTCCTGTTTGAAAAGCAATGTACTGGTACTTAGCACAAACTTAAAAGTGTTTGGAACAAGTCTTGTTTTAATACAGCCCAAGGAAAATGGCACTCGGAGCAGTGGGACATTTGAACCAGAATAACAGGAAGAATGGAAACCCACAAGAGCAGAGGACACACTGATGTGGCTAGTTGAGTAACCAAAACCTGGGTAATGTCATGTCAATCAAAACACACCAGGAAGTGTTCCGATCTGTCAGTCTATGAATAGGATCTCTGCAGGAATCATACAGAATAATTAAAATCTGGGAAAGATCATGTTTCAATCTGTGTCTCCTTAAATAGTGATAACTAATTCAGGAAAGTGCTCTACTCTTATATTTCAACACATGCATTTTTTCACTGTAAACTGTGCTAAACTGTAAGTCCAATTAAAAAAAAAACAAACAAAAAAATGAACAAAACCTCAAACAATATTTTTTAATATTTACATGAATAACTACATATATATGACATTCAATTTTGTTGTGCCAAATAAGTTAATGATAATACTGCTACTACTACTGACAAAAAGTTGAACTCTGGTCTGTCTATCTGTCTTGCAATGTCTTAATAATGTCAGTGACATTTCTGGCACTACTATAGGAAGAAATAAAATTTCCTGAAATATTTTGAGTGACAGATAGCTCTAACTTTTTGGAACCCTAACTTTGAAAAAAAGAAAGCAGAAGCCTTTGCTGTTCATGTTCATGTTGACTGCTGGAAGGATACTGTTGCAAACATAATGCTGAGGGACTTGCCATGCTCCCTCTTCAGTGTTTTACCTCTAGCGTAAGTGGTAGAGTATCTTTAGAAATATCTGTCAATTCAAAGTGAAATATAGATTACTTTCTGGTAATGCATTACAGAAAACAGTTCACACCTGGTATTTCTTAGCTCTTTGAACATGGCTTGGCAGAATCAGATGAGGCTATTTAAGCAAATTCAGTCTCCTTCCCACTGGATATTGTTACTCTGTCAAAGTCCGTGTGTGCCAAGTCCTTTCATGTATTTGCAATGGATAACTAATCAGTTTTATGTGCTCCCAATCTATGAGAATAAGATACATAATGTACCCTCTCATACCTGCCAACTCCCATTCAATTTTGTGAGCACAAGGGTTCTCAAATGTTTATACGGTTGATCACATTTCCATTCAGACTGCTGTGTGGGCCACCTGCCCCTTCTTTGCAAATATATTCTGGGAGAATTAGAGCAACTGACTCCTGAGGGATGTCTTTACTCTAGTTTATGGAGTTTTTAGTGAAGGTCAGCAGCTGGAAATAAGGAAGAAAAAACAGAGCAGAGTAATCTTATTTACCTGTCTGTGAAGCACAAAGAGATTTATAAATCACATGGACCTGACCCATCATGCAAGAAATGCTCTGATCATTCCCCAGCAGTGTAATTGCTTTGAATGTTCTCTTCTTCATATGTAAGTGAAAAAAGAAAAGCAGAGATGATGTACTGATGCCTATTCAGATGTTTGTTAGGAAGAGAAAGCTCATGCCTTTAGAGCTGTTCAGGGTAAAGACTGGAGCACTCAAGTTGGTGAGATACTGCCATTAGAGAACCCTTGAGGTGTACGCAGGGTCACTCTGCCTCCCCCGCTTCCACTACCACATGTGCCAGCAATAGCCTGTATTTAATTGCGTTGCCAGGTGACCAGCACATGTGTTGGCTGATTGAAACTGCTTCTGGGGCTAGACCTGGCTTTGGACTGGTGACTATCCCTGTTCAGGAAGATGGACTATTCTTAACAAGAGGCTTTGCGAAACATTCAAAACTAAGACTTTTCTTACCAAGAGTGCCTACAGGACACTTTATTTTAAGAAAATGTTCTGATTACTTTATTATTTGTTTTTCAGTGAGGGTATTCCCATAATGTATTTCCAAAGAAAGGACTCTTTGGAGGTCCTTTCATGCTCAGCTGCACATCAGTTGTACTTAGCTTTAAACTTGAAAAAGCTTCTCCTGAATTACTTATTGATAACATTTTTTATTGAGATAGATTTGTAAAAATTCTATGCTGAGACTCAGAGCAAGCCCGTACTTGCAAAATAGTTTTAATTAATATTAAATATCAATTAAATTAATAAAATGAAGCATTATATTTTCAATACTAATCAATATTAAATAATAGATTAATAATCTCTCTTCCATAGTTTTTGTCCTACAGAGTTTTTTTTCATTTAATGCACTTGAGGATTGCTTAGGTAGCTAAGTGTGATTGCTGTGACTTGAAACAATATCTTCTAAAGATACTCACTTGAATTTGTGGGTTCGCTGTGGTGCTAGTATAAATCTGGCTTTTAAACTCATCAATGTGATAGAAGGACACAGAAGAGGAAGATTGTTTTGCAAAGACTTGTGAGATCAGTTCTTAGTGACAGAATTGATTTGGAGTGGGAGGACACAAGGAAATGAGGCTGGGAGAGAGGATCATTTTTCCTTTCAATTAAGGAACTCAGAGCAATTTGCCTAAAACCCAACAACCAACCAAGAAACAAAAATGTCATGTAATCTTCCAGGTTTCCATAGAGGAAGCCATGCATTAGGAGTCCATGCAGATTTATTTATACTTATAGTACTGATTTTGTGGAGTTCAATGAGTAGATAAGATAGAACTCTAGATCAGTTGGTTATGGTATTTCATTTCCTTGTATTTATTTAGAGTAATTTCCTATTGTGTTGAGTAGTTTTCAGTGTAATTTTGTATAAGTGATTTGATATCCATGTTCCTCACTTTCTTGACTGATTTAAAGTTAGAATAATGTTATTTCCCCATTTTACAAGCTATTCAGGGTTAAATACTTTAAAGAATGTGACACATTCAAATCTTGTGATTATAGTGGTCATGTGCATACCTTGTTATAGCTATACTGCAGATGAAAATATGAGAATATTTTGATATGTCCTCTATTTCTGGATTGAAAAATAAAGTCGGAGTACTGGAAATTGACATAGTACTTATTTTTACATATTAGGCAACTTTACTTAATGGCTTTGCTTGCCTGTCTCAGGAAAACAGAATATCCAACAGAAGCCACAGAGGTACTCCTGCACTGTTGACTGTGTCAAGTATTTGTGTTCTACCCTATATTTGCTTAGTAAACATGTATTATTTTGCACATGCACTTCTATATGTATAGATGCATATATAGATATAATTTTAAATATCTAGCAAAATACGTGTTTACAAATAAACTTCTATAACAAAAAAGTATTTAATTTTATTTAACCTTTACATAAGGAGGTCTTTCTTGTCTGTTACTTGGTTGGACTTGTTAATAGTTCCATTGCTTCAAAGTAGTCTCATCCACCTTGCAAGTTTTATGGTCTTTGAAATAGGTGGTAGAATAAAGAGGAAGTGTCTTTTAAATGATGGTTCAATCTGGGAACACAAGTACTGACATCCAGTTCAAAATAATACTGTTACTGCCAGATGAAGCACAGATTAAAGTTGCTCACGTACCTGGCTTGTTCAATTCATATAGTTTCCTTTAAATCGCTTTGAGTACCTATTTACAGTAATTGAGTGAGGCGTTATTATTGCCTATTCAGAACACTTGCAAGGTTCTCAGTCATAACCATAGTGGGTGTCATAGGAGACTTTGGGGCTTTTAGAGTTAAATTGGTAGATCTACACTTGTTTTGTTACCTTCTGCTTCAGATTTAAGTCCTATCAGTTCGTTTTCACTAGGCATGCTCAGAGCTGTAAGAGACATCAGTATATGTTCTCTCCCAGACTAAAATAAATATTTGCAAAGTCACTCCTACGTTGGTAAGCTTCTTGTAAGAGGTCCCTTCTGGTCCTTTGGCAGTGTTACAACAGCTATTCATCACTCTTTAGGATTTCCATTTTTATTCCACTAAAAAGTATTAGCATTGTGCTCTGATATACAGTAATTTTAAGTGTTGACAGTGTTTCTAAATTTATATGTTCCTGTTTTCTTTGAGATATCTGGGCTTGAAGGAACACTATGCTGTGTGCAGTGATTACCTATCAGGTAGACAGGCTGAAAACTTAATTCATAGAGTTATCTATTAAATTTATATAATTCAACAATTTAAGTATTTATTTAATTTATTAACAAACAATTCATTCATAAATAAATACTACATAAGAAAATAATAAAATAAAAATCAATCATTGTTAATAAATAATATTATTATTTATGTAATAATTCAATTTTTTATATTAAAATAATGTCTTCATTTAAGTATATTAGTACTTTTAAGTATATTAGTAGCTTTTGGGGTATATGGCCTCTGGACTGACTTGATACCACAGCCAGCTATGCTTTGATGACCAGATTTGGTTAAATTTTTTCGGGTAGAAATGCTTTGACAGAAAATGTAATTTTCAAAAGTATAAAAATTGAAATACTATTTGAAACTTAAATCAAAACTGCTTTTGCAATCCCAAAATATGCAAAAAGATTATATTCAGTAAGAGAAAAAAATTATTAAAGGTTTTGAATATAACAATGTATATAAGGTATGTCTTACATAAAATTGTAAATATTTTTTACAGAAATGACATGGTCTGTATGTGGAAACTGCTTCAAAATTATTTTCCTGTTTTGTTTTGCTTTGTCTTTGAGATTTTTGTTTGTTTTTAATACTAGTTCTAGTCAACAACTTGTCTTAAGCCCTTGATCTAACCTCGCTGCTATGTATTTTCACAAAGCATGCAGCGTTCAGTGACCTCAACAAGAGTGATATATGCACATTTTTAAATTGTTTGGAGGCTGTCCTAGTTTCAAAGGAATGGACCCATGGGCCAGCCATGGCAAGCAGGCCATGAGCAGCCCCGAGTCAGCTGGGAGTTTCAGTCAGGGCAGCTGCCCCAAGCTGACTCACAGGTGTGTCCCATAGCACTGACATCGAGCTCATTGTAAAAGGAGGGAGTTCACTGAAGGTGGAGTTTCTCTTTCTGGGGCTTTTCTCTCTTGGTCTCCTGCTCCTTCTGCTGATCCTAAGAACGAGTATAACCTTGTATACTTTATGTTGGTGATTGTATTAGTTTTGTTTTTTCCCTTAAATCTGTTTCTACTTCAACCCACGGGGCTTCTCTCTTTTTTCCCTGATTCCCCTTCTCAGCTGGGGAGGGGCCATCGGGTGGTAGAAAAACTGCTGCAGTTTAGCCCTAGGTACAGGCTGGATGTAGACAGAGGTGGGTAGTATCTTGTATGCATTTTGTAAAGTCTCGGTAACATGGCTCTAGTGTATGACATGTGTTCATATACACTACTGCAATGTAAATAAAAATGAGTGAGAATTATGATTTTGTTTTTACTCTGATTATTTTTTTCTTAATTATTAGTCACATGGATAAATCACCACATAGTCAGTCCTTTGAAATTTCAGAGATACATTTTCTGTAAGTAATCTCAAAAAAATTTTCAGAATTTACAATAATAAAATATTTTTTTTTCTGGAACGATTAATGAAGCAAATCATGGACTCTGTACGAAGAAGGAAGAAGGGCATTTAGAATCCCAGTTCATGTAAGGATACATGAGGAATTCAGAAACTGTTGGGGAAGAAATTATCTGTCTAGTGTAACAGACCTTGGGTACTAATATTTGAGCTTCTGTTGAAGCTATATGAAACTCGGCAACACAAAAGCTAACACACGGCAAATATTTTATTGCTTAGGTAGTATGAGCAGATCAACAGTCAATTACAGCCGTCCATTGAGGGCAAAAATGCAGGAGTATTTTATAATTGCTGCCTCATATTGACTGAGGATAAGTTAGTTTCATGAGTAATGATCCAGCTAATGGGATGGAGTAGTGTTACTGCAGAATGAATACTTTTAGTAATTAATCAGTAGCCTCTTACACAGATTGTGCTGAAATATTCTGTAGTAAAAGCAGTCTTAATTAGTGGTGCCACAGTGAATTGAAATGTCATATTCTTTTGGGCATAGTTTAAACTGAATGTTTAAATTCCTGTCTTTAACCTTGCAATTAAGCCTCTTTTTTGTTGTTCTCACTTTGCACAGGTTTAAATCCTGTTGCGTTCCACAGCATTTCAAAGGGAATTTATACTCCTTCCAATCCAGCAGTAGACCTGGTAGTAGTCTTTTCAGTAGTAGATTTCAAGGGTAGAAAATAATGTATAACTGTAATGGCCATTTAGTTTAAAATAAGGGGAGGAGATCTTACTATTGCTCATGCAGATTAATTGATCTGAAAACAAGGTGCAAAGCTATGTGAGAATGTTGATCATTAACTATTAAAACCAACTGCATTTGAAAATAAAACCCTGACATTTTATGTAATTACTGTAATATCAGATTTATGTTAAGAAGTAATTCCAAAGATTGGTGAGACTTCAGTGAATGAAATGTACAATAGGCAATATATTTTTCCAGACATAAGCACCTTACATAATTTGCAAATTTGTGAGTTAGGTGTGTACATAGCATATTGTTTTAGGAAACTGGTAATAAAAGATCCTGTATGGAAATACACTTCCTGTATTATGTGTATATGCGCTACTGAATTAGATTCTCTGCTATGTAAATCATCTTCATTGAGTTTTAGTGGAGGATCTGGTCAAAAAGCTTTAAGGGCAACATTACAGGGTAGAGAGGGGTCTGTGAGGAAGAAAAATGTAACACAAAATGGGGCCTCTCTGGTTCACAACTTCATCTTTAACTAGTAGCTACAATTCATATATATGAGTGAAATACCATGTGTAATTAGTATTCTGAAATCAGATGCTTTTATAGGCTCTAAGTCAGTGTGTCTGCACAGTTACCTGGCTGAAGGTAGCCTATTAGCAACGCTCTTCCTATATGGTCTATGAAAAAAGAAGTCTTTATACATAGACTTTTAGCACCGTGGACTATAAGAATATGTTTCGAGAGAAAAAATGTGTCTTTCTTATGGGGAAAAAAAAGTAAGACAATTATGTTCTAGAACTGAGTGAAAACATGTACTAATGCACATTTCTCAGAGAGAAGTATTAAAGAACAAAAGACAAAGAGCTTAAAAACCACAATAAAAACTTTTAGATATTATTTATGATAAATGAGGAAACAATTACTCAAACATAACTTCTAATAAGTGATTAATTAGTGGACTGTGTACTGCCAATGTAGACGTATACTTGAGAAAGCCTGATAGAAAGCCTTTGATGTATTCCTCAGTTAATATCTGTAGGAGTACATGATGATTAGAAGTACTCTGCATAAATAGAAAATATGGAAGGTAACTTTTCACCAGAGATTTTTCTGTCAACTGGATTTCTCAGAGCTAAATGTTATTTCTGTCGTACAAGATGTAGTAAGTAATATTCTCCCACTTTGCAGGACCTCAAGCAAGCAGTTCCTACTTCAGATAGGAAAATACTGCCTCTACTGTGTTATGATTTCTTTTACTGTATGATGAGTTTTATTGACATGTAATAGGAAAAATGATAAGTAGAAGAATACTACCGTATCAAAGAACAATTTAGAAGGACAGGAAACAAAGTAAAAATGTTGGTGGAGATCTGTTCAATTTATCCATTACTGAGAAGTAATCTTAAAAAAAATATATATATATATATATATATACACAAATGTATTTTGAAGTTTTGTTACTTGCATTTAATTTACAAACATATAAAACTAGCTGCTATACATCTACCAAGGTATTGCAGGAATATTCATGAAATATTACATAGCTCTGTATGTCTTTAAATTATCATATGCTGTAGAAAATTGTTATTGAGGGGCATGCAATACAATACCCAACCAACTTTGAGAGGCTGTGCAGTCCACATTGTTTCTGCCAGATGCATCTGATAATGCTTGTATGATTTGAAAGTGTTTGTAGTTTCCTCCAGCAAAGCTTGATAATATTTAATAATTTTGTCTTACTTTTAAAAATGTAAATGACATTTATATCTGGATATTCTGTGAAGAAACAGGGCAGAAGCTTGGTGAAGATCTAGTTGTGGTTCCTCAACTTTGCCTGGAGTCCTCATACTGCCCTTGATGAGCACTGGCAGATGGGATGGCTGGCTCTGAACTCTATCATATCCCTTAGGCTACATCTACCCCTTCTTTTCTCCTCTGTTACTCATCCTTCACTCTTTTTGTGCTCATACCAGAAGACATTCACTATTCAAGGTCCAAGAGGAGATACAGAAACTTCCATTGCTGGTCGTGTACTTGGTCGGGCCTCTACTTGCAGGTCTGTCCCCAGCACCACAAATGAAATAGAGCATGCAGTGGACAGCTGCTGCAACGGATCAAAGTAATGTGGTGAAAGATGCTGGTGCCAAGTAAGAGAGGCATGATGAGTTTTTCAGGAAACTTGGACACAGTGGGAAGTCCCTTAGAAAAAAGGTGTTTTCCTTTAGCAGCACATTTAGAGTGTCTGTCTGCGTGTGTATAACATGTATGCATTTCTAGTTCATATAGTCTAAAATTTGTGGTTCCTAACTATTTGAAAGAGTGACCAACAGACTTCTGTGGAATGTAGGCAGAATTAAAATGGGCTAAGGCGTATGACAGATTTCTTGGAGTCAGTTTTTTAAGGGAGAATCATGCATCATAAAATTCAGTCTTTAAGTGTCATAGAATAATGAAAAAATTCCAGGTTGGAAGGCAGCTCTGAAGCTCATCTCATCCAACTTTCTGATTAAAGCAGAGCTTTAGATTAGTTTATCAACTGCCTTGTCAAGCTGAGTCTTGAATATTTCCAGTGACGGAGACTGCACCACTTTTCTGGCAACCTGTTTCCAGTATTCAGTGGTCCTCATAGTGGGGATTTTTTTCCTTAAGTCAAGTTGGCATTTCCACTGATTCAGTTTCTACCTGTTGCTTTTGGTTGTGTCATTGTGCATCCTTATATAGAGTGTACCTCCGTCTTCTTTACCAACTACCTTTTAAGTGTTAGAAGATATCTTTTCTGTAGGCTGAACAAATCCAACTACTTTATGTCATGGTCTTCAATGCTTTATTCATCTTGGAGACCTGCTTTTGTGTAGGATACCTGGTGGCCTCTCTAATTTTTTCATTGTATCTCTTGAACTGGGATTACTGAAGTAAAGCCAATGGAACATATTTGAAAATGGGGATACTAAATGGTGAAGAAAAGCTGGGGAGTCAAACATGATAGGATGCGGAGTAGGAGAATTAACTTACAATGTGGTGTTAACAATACTGCAAAATATGTATTTCTGTTCTGTATCTTTGTGTTTTGAACACAGTGCCTTTGTCCCCTTTCAACTGATGTGTAAATTACTGGGGTTTTTTTTGGATACTTTTTAAGAATTCAGGTTAGGAAGGGTTCTTCTCAGCATTTCATGAAACCAGTATTAGCAGATCTGTTCCTACAGAGGATGGTGATCTTTCTGTCCTAAAACCTGTATGAGTCATGGTGTTTGAATTATGCATGATTGCTTGTTTAATAAAAGAAGCATGGCCCCATGTCACCGGAATGTGTGATTCATCATACTGACATTGCCTGAGAAATCTTGAAGGACAGTGCATTGGAAGTGTTGTCTTTTCTGTTGTTCTTGGAGGAACTCTGCCCTTGGAGTTCTTGATACACATTAATCTGTACTCCTTCAGACAAAATAAATTGTCTTTTGAACAGGACAGAAGGTGGCAAAGTTAGGCAAGCAAGTTTGCCTAATATGCTATGGACAAGGTGCAAACATGCTGAGCAAGCTGGCAGTAAGATGAAGCATGCCAAGGAGACACAGTAATGGGAATGAGAAGATGCTAATTAGTCATGCAGGGGTGGGAATTAGTAGATCATAGGTTACTCACAGGGCTGTATTACTTCTTATTCCAATGCTTGTATTTCCCCTTTGTGGCACTCTGTGTTCACAGGGTGTGCCAGCTTGCTTTGTGGTTGACTCTTTGCACAATTTGGATGGTATTAGGACCTGGAAAATTATGAGAAAGTAACATATCTATCATTCAGAGATTATCACCTGCCATTGCTGTAGATATCTGTGCTTTAGTGATCTACTGTCAGTCAAGTATGTCCTGCTAAACTTTTCCTCTCTTCTGAGGTGAAACATCCATTTCTGCATTGGGGCTGCAGTGTGGTGTGTGTTCCTTTGAATCTGCAGCCTACGTTTAGATGCCAATGCTTTTTCATTTGCGAGTGGCTTACATCCTATATTCCGTGGCATACTTAAAATCCAGCCACTTGTAGTCTTCAATAACAAGTTACTTTTCAGGGGAAAGAATTGTAACAAAATAGTCTAAACATTTTTAATAGCATCCTGTAATAAATATAATTGTGGTGATTTGTTTCCTTCAGAAATCCTAGTCTGTGTGTGCTGTCATCTCATCTTCTTTTGCTTGAAATGCTCTCAATGTCTTTGTCAGCTCCCTCACCCCTTTATTGTTTGTAGGTAGTCCTTAAGAAAAAAACCCAACACTGTCAAACACACTTTCTAAATCTTTGGTCTACATGCTTACTATTCATTGGCCATGGAACATGACAGATATTATGTGAACTTCTTATGGTTAAAAACAAAACAAAAAGCACACTCCACTTATACAAGCAGGGAAACCAACAGAAGAGAGGAATTGGAATAATAAATGAACAGTCAAAGTTCTAATTGTTCAGTCTGCTCTAGATTAGTGTAAATTTTTGTTCTAAATGAAAACTATGATAGAAACAATACACTGGCTTTTATTCCTTTATTGTTTTGTGGGGTTTTTTGGTCATAAAATACCTAGGCAGTACTTGTTTTCTTGATTGTTTTGGGTTTTCTTTTGTTTATAATGATAGGTGAAAACGGCTGAGCCACATTCAGCAATATGAGACTTCAGGTCCAGGTGATCAGCCTTTGTGGAACAGGATGCCTGTGTTGCCTCCTCAGCGTTGGGAACGTTGCAAAGCTTGCCTTCCAGAAATACACATCTTTACACTGAGCTAATTCAGCAGTAAACATTTTCATGAGAGTAAGAAAAATACAGAGGATATTTTCAAGGCTATCTCTGAATCCATCATAACACAGCAGATCATCAATCATTAAATATCTCTCCTATCCAATATGCTTGCTTGTTTGTTTGGATAAGTCTGCCTGCCATCAGGATGCAATACTGTGTGGAAAAAACACCCAAGCCTTGTGTCACCTTAATATCATTGGAAATTCCCAAAGCACTAAGGGATATGCTGAACAGCAGCTTAGTTCTTGGAAGGGATCAGACATGAAATAGAGGGTAGGAATAATCCCTGGGGGATGAGCAGTTGGTTAACTTACTTGCGCTATGCTTCCTAGTCCAAGAAAACAATTAGTCCTAGAAAATTCATTGTAAAGTTAGACGTGCACATAAAACCACCAGCGCTTCATTGTCCCTATGGCTAAACTGTTGTACCTAGAGGTGGTACCCATCTCTCATACCCTGGAATAGACTCTTGTTTGTTTGTCGTCTTCTAGCTGTCTGTTAGGTCAAATTCCCGATATGCATTGTGTTTTTCTCATGTGTTATGATTCCCTTTGAAGACTGGCATGTATAATGTAGGGAGGAAGCTAACAAGTGTAATGCAGGTACCAGAGTTTGTGGTACTCTGTAGAGTGCTTCTGCACCACAATGTGTGTGTACATAGTATTTGTAACCCATCTGTATAATAAGGTTGTTGTGGAATACACAGCGATTATGTGGGATGCCAGGGAACTAGGGATCTTTGAAATTTATTTGTGCTTGTGGCAAGGTCGTGTGGTAGATGAACGATATGGATTCAGAAAGGAAAGAGGCAGTTTGTGATGGGCAGGGAAGATATAATCTAACAACAGTTAGGGCTAGAAGCAGTCCCACTGTGAAAAAAACTAGACTAAAATTAAGATAAACTTCTGGAGCATTTTCATCTACTGTTGTCAGGCAGGTCTGTGGAGCTAAGATGAATGAGATTTTTATGTAGCAAGCAGCATGTTGTTGTTGAGAGCTCCCTATGCACTTTGGTGTGGGTCCCACCACTCTGAATACATATGCACATAGATTTTCTGCCATCTGAATAGGGTGCAGCAGTAACTTTTCTCTGTGTCTTTTGATTGGCGTTCAGGTTTGTGGTTTCCTTTTGTTTCTGCTTTCACTGAAGGCTAGGTCCCACAGTGCAACTGTCCTGGGTCCCTAAGAAAAGGGCTGGCATTCTGGTTCCCTGGAAATGTACCGTTACATAAAGCTCCATCTCTGCAAGAGATGGATGGTTTAAAAAAAAAATATTTCTGTTTTGTTAAATTAGTTTGATAATTTGGTCTGTGTGGCATCTACTGTTTATTATTACTGCAAATGCTACAAAACACCAATGTTTGAGGTCACTGTTGTGTGCGAAGTTAGAGCAGGATCATCACTTCCTATGTAACAAGTAAAAGTGCCTGAAATGGGATGGAATTTTTAATTTTCTACACTGTAAATACAGAATATGATGATTTTAATCCTTTCCCATTTATTTGTTAATTCTTGAGACCCAAAAAAATTGCAATCAAAATAGGTATATCTGCCTTGCCTGGAATTTTCTCTGATTATTTCTGAGCTCTGTTTCTGTAGCTATTTAAGTCTGTAATATCTGCATGGACTACAGTGATGGATGTATTTACCGTGTACTTATTTAGATTTCTGGTTTACACATGGGATAGGTCGTTATTGCATAGCTTTCATACTCAGTGATGGTAACTTCACCCCATGTTGCTTTTTCAATTATTTTTCTGTGATACTTGGGTTGCACAGTGAGCCTATTTATTTTATGAATTTTGGGAAATCAACCAACAATGTTTTCAGAATTTATCTGTTCCATTTTTTGACAGTCACGAGTAATCTTATGGATAGCTATGATTGTTGTCTGTGGTGTGTAGCAAGGTCTTGCTGTGTATTATACCCAGGGACTTTTTCATTTTACCTGAGCCGTGTAAGTTTATAAAAGAAATGAAAGGGGGATGGAGATGAATTATATACATTAAAAAAACCCAGAACCAAACAGAGATTGCGTTATAATGTCACTTATTTTAAAATAATCTGCAGGTGGTATTTTGAGTAAAGATATAAAATTATTCAGATACCTGCTATGTCACTGTACTTGGGTATGGTTACATCTACCTTTTTCTGAATATTTAGGGAAAAAACCCAAACAGTGCTACTTTTCCAGAAATATTGTTTCTAAATCAAAATTTCTGGAAGTAATATGTAATAATTCACTCTTAGATAGGCACAGTCAGGCACTGAAATGCATGCACTGGGCAAATTAATTCCAAGTCACGGATGCTATCTCAAAATCATCGAGTAAACTAATGAAGCTACACAACTCTTTCTTAAACCATCCTCTTTATTTGAACTCAAACAAAGTAGGAGTGAATATAGATATGAAGATAACATTGCAGTATGACTACTGAAGGAGTGGGGATCATATTCTTAAGAGGGAGAACCGCTGGATAAGGATGACTTGGGAATATCTACACTATACTGAATTATCAGTCTGTGTTAAGCTTCAAGAATCACATCTCTTCAGTCTATATGCAGGAAACACATTGCTCCTGAGTGAAGGTGTCAGTGTGCATGTTACAAACAGCTGAATGTATATGCTTCCATATAGCTGAATTAGGAAGTACTGCCATATTTTAAAAAAAAAACCCATAACTCTACATTTTTTGCAGAGTAACTTTTGTAGTAAATATCCTAATCCTGCTGAATTGACACTTTCTCAATTACAGACTTTTTGGGAAAAAACATCCACAAGGCTAGGGAAAGTTTACTCATGCTCACAAGACTTACTAAATTAGATATTGAAATGTAATTTACACACTTATAAAGTGAAAGACTAGATAACCACAGTTCTTGTCTGTAGACCGTGGGTCAATGTGGTGCATGTCTTTATGTGATTGCATTCCTAATTGCTCACTGAATTTAATCACTTACTTGATCATTTTTTGTTGCAAGCATGTTAGTTTCAAGGTTCCATTTAGAAGAATGTCCTCTCCCTGACTGCAGCTAATCATAAATATTGAAATGAAAAGTACAGCAAAATCTCCAACAGACTTTAATGTAATAAAAAATCCAAAGGTAAAAATACTAAATGGAAACCTCAACTTTGTAAGTTATTGACTTAAGCCCTAAAACTTAAGGGTTTTTTAGAGGGTTATGAGGATTTACAGATCTCTGCTATTATGTCCTCATTTTATCTAATGTGTCTGTACTTTATGAAATCTTGGGAGTTAACAAGAATGTATCTTTAGTTCCATTTTGTTGCTGTTCTTTACATTCCTTCCAGTATAGCAATATTACTTTGGTGCTGGAATGCCTGTTATTTACTGATATAAGTTATTTGGTTCTATTATTCAGTAGCTATAGCTATGGATCCCTGATTGATACTGTATTGCACTTTAAAGGGCTGACGGATATAATAAACTATTTTCCTTTCTATACAGTAGTGCTGTGCATGAATAGTCTGAAGATGTTTTTGTTCACATTTTTTTGAGTATGTATCTGTGTAATCTTTCTTCTTTTGCTTTCCTTTTGATTTTTAAGGATGTTTTAGTTTAAAAGTGACCATTTTTAATGATCTGTTGGGTTTATCCTAGCAGAAAGGCAGTCTACAGAAGTGAGGAAAAACAGTAAGTGTGTGTATACAATTGCACTGCATAGGATAGGCGTCAGAACAATATTGGTTAAAATTGGTCCATTACCTTCTCTGAGAAAGAGCGGATAAAAGCACCCTTGTGTCTCATTGTCTCTGCTTATGGTCACGCTTGCTTTGGTGCTTTAATATTTCATTAGTTTCTTTGTTTTTGTAGTGTGTTGGTTTTGACTGTAAGGCATATCAGTTGATCAGCCCACTGAGCACCTCATGGGAAAGTGTGGGACAAACTCTGTTGTTTGTTATTATCATGATGTACTCAAACCAAGCGAGTTAAACACATTTTGGCATAAAAATTACACAGCAGAAACAAATATGTAAGGAGCACAAGACAGTTGGATCTGTGCTTTGGCTACCTTGTTATTCCTTTAGGCATCTTGTTACTAAATCTAACTGCCCTTAAGTTTTATAACCCAATTACTTTGGTAACCAACTTCAAGTCGTATTAACAAACATGTCGCAAGTCACTGAGCATGAATGTTTTCAGTGGCCTTTGCATAACTTATCCTTAAGCAAATAGATTGTCCCACTGGAATCTGAGGCAGGTATATGTTTTTCTGGAGTTTCATCTGGGATATGTATTCCACAAGTTTGCTGTTGTGGTTTGCAGCTAGGCATTTCAGGGTAAAAGGACTTGATCCTTTGCACCTCTGTTGGAATTTCTTAGCAGTCAGGTTCAGTCTCCTGTTGTGACAAGGATTTTTCCATCACAATGTACTTAACAAATAAGTCCTCTGTGTGTAGTTGATTTCTGTTTTATTCTGGGAAAATTAGGCTAAAATATGTGTTGCTTAGTGCTGTCCAGCATTAATTTGAGAGACATAACAAAAAACCAAACAAAACCAACCAAACAAAAAATACTCCAAACCATTTCTATCTATAACCAGAATTCCTGAAGTGACCTTGCCTACCATTTTTGCTGGTAGTGGCAGCTGTGTCTACCATCTGCCCTCTCCTGCCATCACCTGCTTGTAATCCACTCAAGCATCATTTCTTCTTAAAAAGAAGAGGTTGTAATAGAGGGTGACTGCTGGAACCAGAGTTGGGTTATTCTGGGCAGGAAACAAGGGCAAATGAAGGTATAGAGCTTCCATATTCAGGATGACCAGGTCAGTGTCGCTTAGGCATGAAAATAGGCTTAGACTTGTCTCTGCTGTTAAACAGAAAAGAGGCAGACTGATTTTCCTGCCAAACCACTAAGGGGTTTGTTGATTGGAGGAAGAGGCACTTTATCAAGCTTTCCTGGTTTCTTTTGTCTCTTCCAATAGCTTGGAGAGGTTTTTGTTTTTCTGTTTTTTTTTTGTTAATTTGTTTCTTTTATCCTGAATCCTTTGTGTTTTCTTGAATATATCTGCCTGTAGAAAATGAAGATACTTCAATTATTTGTCAGGGCCTGAATGAGACTGCAGAATTTCCATAAGATGTGGCAAAACATTATCTAATTACAGATCAATATGACCCCAGAAACTAATGATGTTTTATGTAACAAAATTGTACTAAAACCCCATTATCTTTGGACTTGATGTAAGTAATTGAATATCCTGAGGGTCATAGGGTCATACACTTCAGGTAGGAGAAACTGTCAGTCTGCTCTGGAAGGGAATACTTGTAATCTGAAATGTGCATAGTGTGTTTTAACGAGATTTACATCATCTGCCCTTCTGTTTCCCATTCTGTGAATTAACAGATAACCAGGTTGCCATTTTAAAATACAGATTTTTAGGAATATCTTAAAAGGATATACACTTTTAATGAAACTTTTAAAAGCTATTTATTAACCTATTTATATTTATTTGCTATGACCTGGATTCATACAGTTATTCTTCTGACTTGTCGTGTTTCTTGTCTGCCTCTGGAAACATCTTGAAATTATAAGGCATTTTGGGCCATATTTAGAGTGGACTGGCAGATGGCACATCACTCAGTGCTACAGGGAGATTATCAAAGGAACATATACATGTATTGATAAGAAAGATCTAGCTGTCTAGGAGATACGAAAAATGTCAGTTTCCATTTTCTGAACAAGCAAGCTTTGTTAATAGCTGTTCTCACTTGTGGTAGTTCAAGAAGTTAAAAAAAGTTTGGAAATTGACTAAAGAAAAATTGTTATAGTCTCTGGGGTTTTGCAACTGCCATATGCTTCCTGGACCCCTGACACCCTTGTCACGTTCTTAATCCAGTAGATATGGGAAGGGAACAATTTCAGGGTTTTTTTCATCATTTTGGCTCCTGTTGAATATAAAGACATTTCAGGTTAATTTAATTCTTTTTCAGTTTGTATTTTCTGCAACATATTATTTGTTAGGCAGACAGATTTTCTGTAAGGAGTTGTAATTTTTGTTATCTCCTTCCTCTTAGTTTAGTATTTCTACAATGGATGACTTTTTCTGGCCTCATTTTTCTTAATTTTTTGTGATATAGGTAAGGTCCATTTAGCTGTCTTCACTTACTGGATGTACCAGGCATGACCAAACTTTTGTGGTGTCTCAAATACATTGTCATATACCTGAGATCTATCTCATACATCCCACAAGTAGATTTCTCTGACTGCTGACTTGATGGAGATCCTCACACCCGTGATGTAGGTCACAACTTCATTATGCTGACTCTCATATTTTCCCATCGTGTAAAATATCTTCATAATCCAGTGCTTTCAGTCTCCCAATGATGCCCTTTTTCTATGTTCTTAGTTGGAAGGACAAGCCTTGGTAGGGAGTGGTAGTGAAAAGCAGAGTAGAGTAGGAGGATCTGCTGCCTCATGTGAGCTTGAGTGCTTTGACAGAAAATGTGCAGTGATCAATAGCTCACATACCTGCTCACTTTATTTCTTTAAAAGATTTCCTACTTAAAACAAATTCTGAACAAGTTTGCTCTGTGTTCGCAGGAGGGTTATTAAAATGCATGCTGCACCAGTGGTAGGTAAGCTGCATTTGAACCAACTGTAAGACAAATAATTTGGCTCTTGACCCAGTTTGTCCATTCCTAATACATTGCATACTTAGAGCAAATAGACATTAAACTGTGATTCAGTTGTCTATTGAGATGAGAAGGTATGTCACAAGAGATGCTTTTTGAAAGGCAGAGGTAAAGCATAATTACTATATCTCAATAAACATGGGTTCAACTTAATCTGCTAAATACAAGAAAAATTATATATCATAGAAAACTAGTCAAGAGCCTTGCATTGACTCTTGCCACCTAGCAGACACACAGCATGAAATTATCATGCTTTTACAATGCTTCTTTCAAAGAACTTGTGGAGTTCATTTAAGGATATATATTGGCAGCTTAAGTACATGCAAGCAAAATTCTTGCTTCATCTATCTTACTTTTGTTTTGTCTTCCATATGTGCCTGAAGTCTTTTATAGGTACCAATTATGTCCGATTTTTTTTTTCCATTTTTAAATACACTACAACTTGCATTTCACCATTTTCAGATCTTCTATTCCTTCTTTTTCAGTGTCACATTTTTCATATTATGTCAAAAGGACGTTATTGATAATCACTAAACAAACACTGAAGAAAAGATGATACTGTGACTGTCTTTTCTAAGCAATGCAGTAAATCTGGTTTATAGTCTGAGCCATCAATTAGTATAAAGATTGTCAGCTTAAAATTCATTTTTACTCTAGCAATATTAATCCTATTTCTGGGATTTTGCCTCTGTCTCTCGCTTTAAATAAAGGTGACAAAGAGCTAGTGAAAAGAATGCTGCTCACTGCCTCTTGGGTTAGCCTCACCTCTAAGTACTGGTAAGCCTCTCAGAATACAGGACTATGAAGATGTATCTTGAAGGCTCTCATTTTGGGTGTCAAAATGTAAGATGCTTTTCAGTACCTCAAGTCAATTTTCTCTTGGCTTCACTTTCAGCTTTTGCAGGCCTTCTTTAATGCACTTGTGCTACCATTACTATTTAATATTTCAATTTACATCAGAATGTCAAAGTAGAATTTATCCTATCTTTATTCAGCACTTGTAGATGTGATGACGTGCTTTATTTCCATAAGAAGGGAAAACTGCGTGCTGAAACTGTCCTTTTGGTGGCGACAGAAATGTACGGATCTTACTGCATCAATAAAAAATGATTCTGTATATGCTTCAAAATGTGCAAGAGTTCTTGAAATTTATTTTGTGTGTAAACTGTGTTGTTTCACAGTCAAATTTGTTTTCATTTCAGGTAAATAATTTATTATTTGTTGGTAACACTGTCTTATGCTACTGATCATTCCATAGCAATGTTGGATTCCAAGGATAAAATGTTCTGATTTTTCAGCTGAAAACAGTGATGAACTGTCCCAAGATTATTCACACAATGGGAAGCTCTTCTGATATTAAACTTTTGTTTCATCATCTTTTGTTGTCTGTTTTTCAGAACTGTGTTTCAAAGTATAGCTTCAGTAATATTTTTCTGTCCAAGGACTCCCATTCACCTCCATAGGGTTTGTGAACATTCAGTTTTCTTAGGGTAGTGATAGACTTTAAATGTTCAGATCCTTGTAATAAAGGAGTGTTAGTGAATGCGAGCACTTACACTTCTGCATTTAAAAGCTTTTATAGTTAAGACATTAAACTTTTTGTCTGTATTATGGATTATATTACATGGATCAAACTCATTAATTCATTATGTATACATTTCTAGAAAAGAATATTTAAAATAAATATTTTAACATTAAGTATTCTATGTAGAGAAATCCTGGTCCAGCTACTAATAGGAGTTTGTGTTTTATTAAATTTTAAGGGTGAAATACCTCTTGCTAAGTATTTGTGCAGTTTCTTAAACAAGTATTTTCTCAGTTGTGTAGTTCCTGCCAATCAACAAGATAAATTATGGATGAAGTGAAAATATATTTTTATCCACTTAATTTAAATGAAGTTCTACTTAGCTGGTTTACTTAAGGTCCCTGGCATAGTAATAGACCTACTTACATGACGTAGATGGTGTATGTAAAGTCTGTCTCGTGAAATGTGTATTATGGGGGGAAAAGAGAACAGAGGTCAGAAATGCAGGTTCTAAATGCATGTGCACAGGGTGGGGACAGTCTGACAGGGTTTATATATTCCCGGTCAATTAATTAATTTCTTAGAGACTTTCCATGATAAAATATGCACAAACTTTTTCTTTTGATGGTTTTTTGGGTGTAATTTTTTAAAGTTCCTAATATACTATGTTATCTTTGAACCAATTTTCGTAGCAAAATTGTTCATGTCTATAAAATGTCTTGCCAGCATTTACAAGCATATAAATAATAGCCACAGAAATCTATGTATTTAAGAAAAGGTTAATTTTTATAAATTTATCCTGTTTCTGTGTGTTTTGGTTTAGTTGTGTTTTGGTTTGTTTTTTTTTTTTTAATAATATCGACCATATCAAAATGTAGCCATTAACTACATTTCTTGTAAGATTCGTTTTTCTTTAAACTGATATTTTTGTCAAAAGGTAATGAGAAGCCATCATTGTGGCTCCTTCAATGAGAGGTTTGCCTGGGACTGGAAGCCCTGAGACCTGCAACACTTGGGATAAACTAACTCTATCATCAGAATGCGATCCAGAGTCTGTGACAAAGTAGATTCTTCTGAACTGCTCTTCATTCTTGTTGGCTTTAGTGAAAATTTTTGGCAAGCTATAGCTTTTTTGCTAGTCTGAAACTGGAATAGAAAAGTCAGGCATGAAACAAAAACATCTGTTCAGTCTTTGAAGGATTAATTTACATTATGTTATTTGTACTTAAAGGAAGAATGGCTACAGAGATGTAAGTGTCCATAGGCCAGGGTAAAGAAGAGTCTCTGTTTGAAGAATAAAGAATTAATATCAGGAATTTCCACATTAAATACTGATTTTTTTAATACCACCATATCCATATGACATAGTGATGCTATTTTCGTACTTTTTAAGAACTTCAAGGATCACCATTGGTGATTTTTTTTTTACTTCAGCCTGACAGTGGATGGCATTTTTAGCCAATAATTCCTGCATCAAAGAAGAGATGGCAGGTCAGTAAGGAGTGCCCATTTTGGAAAGCCATCAAATCTTGCTTCCAAGACTTAGAATGAAGACTGTATTGCACTCTTGATGAGATGAAAGTTACTTTCACAGTTCAACATACACAGCCTCAGTTTTTGTTTGAGTTCATTTGACTGCAGTGTCCAAACATTGGATCTTATAACTTTATTGGTTATCAGATAATGATTATTTTACATTTAGAAAGTAAATTGATCTCAATTGCCTAGTTACTGGATGCACCTTATCTGCCTTCAGATGGCTCAGTATTGTGTTATGAAAGGGAGATAAAGACTGTTATCAACAAATCACAATTCTGCAGTTCGCGTGTTGTGATCTTAAAATGTGCAATCACGTTGTGTGGCTGCTATTTAGGAACAGCTGTTCGCAACCAATTCAATTTCTTTAAGAGAGATAGATTACAGAAACAGCTGGCTATCACATTATTAGAGATTAAGTCTTAAAGACGCTGCAATTAAAATAACTATGTTATTGTTTTTTTCTGGCTACAGAAATGCTGCTGGGGCTGTGGAGATTAGTCTTGTCCACAATGACTGTATTTGGAAATGACTGACTATTTTAAATGGAAAAAGAAAAATATGTGACTCCAGTATAACTTTTACAATAGTCATTACTTAATTTATTTTTTTTTTTCTGCTTTGTTTGCCTTTCTACTGAGGTGGCTTTCCTTCCCTGGGTGCTCGTTTAAAAATGTGCTGTGCACAGGTAGAGCCATTGTGAACTGCTGTTCAGGAAGCTCTGACTCCTCTCTGCTGTCACTAACATGAGTGGAATGCAGCACAGAATTTGGATGATATCAAAAGGTTGCTAGCGTTATCTTTGCCATCACATTGATTTTAACTGGTGGCAGACCTCAGACTCTTTCACTGAGATGATTGTATAATGCAGAAACTTATCTTTAAACTTAGATATCCATGCAGTCACCATCCTCTTTTTTGCTGCTTCTAGGGCCTGAGTCATTCCCCCAGAAATAACCCTGAAGACATCATGTGTCTTGCATCCTCAGTATTCTTTGGGACAGCTGTGTTGGTTGCTTTTACAGTTTAACTGAAAATATTAGACACACACCTCTCAATATGGGTAGAAGCTGCTTTCTTTCCAGGGCCAGGCTATTTTAATTTCCCCTAGGAGCCTTGTCTTCCATGCTACCTCTTGCTTTGTTTTTTGTACATCTCAGGATAGTCTGGAGTGTGTTTTGGAGAGAGAGAAGCTGCAGGAAGAGAGTTTTCTCTCTGGTTCTAAATCATGAATAAATGATTTGATTGTCCTCTGAAGAGCAAAGCGGCATGGCCTGCCAGTGAGCTTCAAGTTGCCTGCAGGACCTTAGGAAGAGGACCAGATGGGCTGGGAACCTGCCCAAGCCCTGGCTCCTGTGCACTGGTGGCTCCAGCTAGCGTGCCCACTGCGCCCTCTGCTCCCACCGAAGGTGCCTGAGGGCTGTGCTCTGAAGCCGTGCCCTACAGCGAGCCGATGTTCAAGCCTATTTCTATCAGGCTAACTAGGCCCATGAGTCTCATGGACATACTTAGTGCTCTCTGAAACAGTAAGAGAGAGGCAGAGAAACTATCCATGGAGGTGAAAACAGCTGCTTCCCTAGACTGATAGGAGAGGCAAGTTCTGAATTCATTATTTTGTTCTCGTTATTATATTTCTCTTTTTATTGTTATAGTTTCATTAAAGCTGTTTTAGTTTTATTTCCAACTCGTAAGTCTCTCTTCCTTTTCTTCTTTCCCTTCCCCAGTCTGGGACGGGAGAGAGGGTAACAGAGAGCATCTGCCGTCCATTTAGTGGCCGGCCCAGCCTCAAACCACAACAGCATAGCAGGCCTTCTTCAGTCACAAACCGTGCTACAGTGATAAAATCACATGATTCACCATTGTTCTGAATTCTGGTCTAGGGATTTTATTAGTTAGTCTGGAGGGAGAAAAAAAAGTAAAAAGGACAAAAAAGGTAATCTTGCCTGTAAAAGAGATGGCAAAGGTATTCTGAACAATCAACATACAGTTTTTCAGATGCAAAACATCAACCTTCATCATGGCTATGTTACCAGAAATACTTCAGCAGAGCTTCAGCTGGACTGTCCAGATTAGAGAGTGTTTGTGTTTGTCTGTAAGTCTGAACCCTGGCAGAAATATGTGATCAATATTTAGATAGAGGATCCATAATTCCTCATCTGATGAAGGTAAAATAACAGGTAATGAAAGATATTTTACTACCTGAAGCTATTTTTCCTTGCCATGCTAAAAATTGGTATTCTCCCATGGCCTGTCTCAAAGGACTCCTTGACATGACCTCTAGATGCATCTGAGTTATCTAGCTGCTTTTGTTAAGATGGTGATGTTGTCTTGTACAGCGATGAGTATGCAGAGAACAGTGAGAGACTGACCTTCCCCAGAAGAGAGCCATGGGCACTGATGGTGGACTGGAGATGCATACCACATGCAGTCCAGCTACTAATGTCTCACTACCCAGGTATTTCATTCCCACAGCAAACAAACTTTTGAAGATGGTGTATGCAAAATAGATAAAACAATGACTTAAATAGCTGTGACACCAAGACAAATGATAGAACAACCAAAATTTCAGAAAGTGCAGTCAAAAAAAGTAGAGGCAGTATTTGATGACAGAGCCAAAGCACATGGGGCATAAATGCATGTTCCAGGTGTCACAATGAAGTTGTATGGGGATGCAGATGTAGAGCTTATCTTAAAATTCTGCAGCTCTTTCTTCAGGTAGGGAACGGTTCTGCTCCAATTGGGCCTAAATGAGGTAGATGCCTAAGGCAGTATCCTGAAAACTGGATATGCTCTGAAATTATCCAAGGATAGTCATGTTTAATAATTATTGAAAGAAACTGTGGAAAATATTTGGAGTGCTGTTGTGCAAGAAGCCACATAACATATGGCAGTCATCACCAAAGCACACTTGAATGACTGTAGGAGGACTGTGAATGACACATTTTGTGTCCTTCTAGGATATTAAATTTTCTGTACATATACTTAGTCCTTTGTTTTTTCTGGGACTTCAAGCCTGAATATCAAATACAGAGTGAGCAGTGAAAAGTCTTAGAGGAAGAAGAGTATAGGCACATCATTTGCCATGAGATGTTCAAAGGTTTGTTGCAGCACCAACATGGATAAGCTGAAGTATAGCACATTGGTTCTGTACAGTGGGCTCATAGTGGAGAAACCTTGAGGTTACTGCAGCCCCTAACTGATATATCGGCATGTTACAGCACAGAATAAAATTAGCTTGAGCGTAGCATTGCCCTGCTCTGGCCAAGAACACCATAAGTTGGTTGTGTGGCTTTTCCATTGTACCACACTGTGGTAGCATGGAGAAGCATTCTATAGACTGTAAGAAAATTAGCCCTAACAGGATCTTCAAAGGAACAATGGGTATCCACCTAATAAACTACATAGGTGTTTGTTGCTTCAATATTATTGCATTTATTGCACTAAGATTTCTCCTTGATGATTTTTTTTTTAAGCTAATAAGAGTATGATATTTACCTGAATACAGAAATGACTGAGTATAAACAGATAATCAACAACATTTGTATCAAGGTTGATGTTAAATATAGTGGGGCTTTATGGTTTCTGTCTTTCCACCAATCTACCTCCTTCTCCAGTGCTCACAGTAGATTCACAGTCATATGTCATCCACTATTTACCCATCTCACCCACTCCCCCACCTCTGTAATCCTGCTTTAAATCTCAGCCTGCTGAGGCCACATTCCCTCATTAGGCAGGTACCCGACTCCTGCTGAGCTGATGTGTGTGCTGAACAGCCTGCTAGTCCTGGTGGGGAACTCAGCAGCGATGTCTTGTCTCTGTGAGCACCATCTCCTGTCTGGTTTTCCTGTTTCTAAATAAACCAAAGCTCAGATATGAACCTGAGCATATTTTTAGGCAAAAAAAATCTTATGACAAAAATTTCCATTTTGTCTTATATGTAGATGCTTTTTAAAAAAGAGATTATGACACTGCTGTTAAACAGTCTGTTTCTGCAGGGAACATAGATGCAGCGGTCTGAAGAAAAGCTCTTTTAGATTATTTGGTAGACTTTTGTGATACATGGAGGACTCAGTTTCAAAATGGGAATCATATCATCCCATCAAAAAAACCCCACAAAACAAAGCTGTGAAATGAAGCATGAGGGAGCAGCACTCTAGTTAACCTGAAAAGGTGGATATGTCCTCTTATGTTGGGTTACAGACTCAGAGTTTACAGTCACTTTCATTTGTATTAGTTACTTTGGAAATGAGCCTTTTATGTTTTACCTTCTTTTTAGACAGAAGTGTTTTCTCCACCATGTGTAACTTGAATTCTCTTTTTCTAAAATGTTGACAATATAGGAAGTAGTTCATGTTCAGGTGAGCTGTTGTGCTGTAGATATATGTCTTTATGTGTGACCTCATGGTGTTCTTGCAAACCTGAAATGTTATTCTAGAGTACGTTTTTGTTAAAGTAAGTCTTGCTCAGAACTGTTCCTGCAATGACGTCTTGTCTTTGGCAAGCCTCAGTGAAAAAGCCTGTGAATGCCTTTTGTTGAGAGAGTCTCTTCTTTCAAACTGGCATGTTAATCACTTGGTACTGCAAGACGTGATACTATTAATTTTTTGGCAGAACTCTCATTAGATGGTCCTTAGGTTGGAAGGGTTTTCCTGCTTTAATCTTTGAAGGTTTTGAAGGTTTTTCTTATCTCAGTTAGATGGAATGTCAGATGACTTTTATTTTTTTTTCAACAAAGATCAGTTTAAATTAAAAACACTTCATTTTGTTTGCAAACTTTGATTTTTAACTGTTGTATAAACTGAAAGAGGTAAGTGAAACTGTTTTGGAATTGAAATTAACATTTTTTGTTTACTTGTTTAAACAGAACATTTTAATGAAACTGTTTCCCTTCCCTTGAAGTCTAAGGGTTGATTGTAACAGACAGAACAGAGGATTCTCAAGAGTAATTTTAGTTCAGACAGTCTGATTTTATGTTAGTTTATGCAGAAAATTTCTAGTGATGTGATACTAAGCAAGGCATAAGTAATTCAAGGTCACCAGGTTTGGCAGTATGACTCACGATATGTGGCACTGGTTTCTCTGAAGGCGTGTCTCTGGAACCGTAGCATGAGCCACTTATTCCTTGCTTAGGAATAATGCTTAGGATACTGAGCAAGGAATAAAGGATAGTTGAACTCTCAGATATAGTGCAACTAGAAAGCTTGTTTGAATTCCATGCTGTAGGTTTACTTTTTACATCTTAAGGGAGAATAGGATCAAGTAAAAATAAATAAAAAACCCAAAAGACTTTAAAAAATAGACTTCTAGAAATTATCACTCAGCAGTTTCTGAACCACTACAGATAATTTAACAATATGAACACGAAACTAAATTCTATTAAAATCTTTCTACTGCAGCATTTAGTAACCATAGTAATGATCAGAGTATAAATTCCACTGTTATAATACACTGTAATGGCAGATCCTTAATAGTAGATGTTGACAGCTGTTGTTCCAACACACTGCAGATAAACAGAGAGTTGGGGAAGGTCTATTATTCTATAGTTAATAAAATTGCAAAGTCACCCAGTTTTGTGGTATGACTTATGATGTATGGCAATGGATTCGTAGAAGTCTTTTCAGCCTCCTCATAACATGTCTCTGGAACCATAGCACAAGCCATGTAGATACAGAAGCAGCATATGTCCAAGAGGGAGGAGCAGGTTGCTATAGTGAATGTAAATGTTGAACTGGTGTTTATCTATTCACTAAGATGCTTTGATGTTTTTATTCACTATGGAATTTCTAAACGTATTTCCATAAACAATTGCAATACAGTTATTCTTTGTCTTCTTATTAAATCAAAATTTAAGGACTCTGTATTCTGTGTTCTTCAACCATTCTTTTGTATCAGGATGAATTATTTGTGTGTTGTTGGTTTTTTTCACTGACCAAGCTGTGTGATTCCAGCATAGTTAATGATGCAGATCTTTAGCTCTGATGGAAGAGAACATGGAACAGCTGTCAGCACATAGCTGGAACTGTGCATCCTGGTTCCTGGCAACACCAGAAGAACAAAACTGCTGAACTTATGCCTGCTACTTGTGACCCAGAGGAGATTGAAAGTGCTGCCCGTTACTGCACTAGTAGCAGGGAGCCGAGGTGATAAAGGGGTTGTCATAGAAACTCCAAGGGCTGAAATTTGTAACGTTGTTTTTCGCACTCAAATTTAAATTTCTGAATTGAGTTCCTGTTTTGACTTGGCCTTTAGAATAACCTCTCTCTTCGTTTTACTGTACAGGGAAGCTATGGCTATAGGTTTTTCATACCCTGCAGGCATGTTTCACTTTTGAATTGTGGGTAGCCTGGTGTTTACTGCTTTCAAGGCTCTCAGAAGTCTTCACAAACAAAAGGAAGAAAAACGTCTTGACTAGTAACTGGTGCTTGCACATGCTGCCTTCTTACCTTTTCATCTTTGTGTCTCAATGACTATTGAGGTGTTTTATGTAAAAATATTTCTGAAAATTCTTAACTATGAACCTAGGATAAGAGTACTACCTTTTTTCCATAGTTTTCTAAATCTAATCATCTATGTCTGCTGCTTTTCTACCATGAAGGGCTGGGGTTTAGGGGGAGAGGGTATTACAACAGGAGAAAAAGAAATACTACTTCAGCTCTGAAATATTTGGTCTGGCTTAGCTTCAGTTGCTCTCACAGCCTCATATCCATCTGCATGAAAACTGATAACAATTCAAATTAAACAGTCTGTTCTTTAATATCCTTCATTAAGTCTCTCCTCTTTTTTCAGTGGTTCTGTTTCGAGAGGTGGCTTTTTTTTGTTGTTGTTTTTGTTTTCTTGTTTTGTTGTGTGGGTTGTTTTTTTAAAAAATCTTTAACTTTGTTCTTTGTTTCAAGAGCAAATCTAAATAATTTCATCTTGAGGCACTTGTCTGACAGGGGATTCATGTCCCACTTTTTATTGGGCTGTCTTAAAATCTTGCCCCTCAAGGATCCAAATTTTAACTACAGTTAGACTTTCTTTCTTTTATTCTGGTGTGGTCCTGAAGGCTTTCTGCCTTTGAGCAGTTTTTCAGGTTAAATATGGGAAGAATCTTTGTTTTTCAGGCGTCATGTTGCACTACTTCTGAATACTATGGATATTTTTGTTTGTCAGCTTTGTATCTGCTTTTGAAATCTCTCTTCACGTTGGCCTTGAGCAGCTACAGTAATAGGATGGGATGAGATAAACCACATTAAGGTGGGGTATTGGAGAGGTAGAATATTGGAAGCAAGAATGAATTTAAAGAAAAATCTCAGTGTCTTTTGGGATAATGTTCACCTTTTAAAATTTTAATTCATTTTTTTCACTTAAAACTGATTGAATGTGCTGGCCACAAAAGCTTCCTTAAACTTCCAAACCTGGTGAAATAATCTGAGGGTGCTAGCTGAAAGAATTTAAGAAAACTAATGACCATCTGCAGATGGACAGAAAGATTTTGTGATGCACGTGTTCTTTTTTTTTTTTTTTCACTTTTCTCTCTGTTGTATTTCAAGGGGAATATACAGATGATACAGGAGTTTTGCTCTTTAGTGAACATCACTGGGCTATCTTCAGGATTTTTGGGAAATGGAAATCTTTGCTTTTAGTAGAAGGATGTTTGATGCTGTGAATGCAAATGAGAGTCTTCAGGTTTACTAATGGGAATCTTTTGTGAATTACCTGTATTTTATGTAGATAATTTAGATGTGAACTAAATCACATATCCTTAAAACTGGAACTGGACATAGATTCTCAGATGAATGTGCACATAACTGCGTGCAGTGAGTGAAAGATAGGACTATACGAGGGTTCAGGCAGGCTATAGTGGAAGTAGAGCTGTTAGAATGGTTAAATTCCCCTCAGCACTTTGCATCCTTCAGGCTCTTAATACAGTGGCAAAAGAGAAGTAGTAAAAAATTTAATACTGTAGATGGCACTATATAAGTGAAACCTGAAAATCAATCTGGTTTAGTCTCAAATAAATGGTGAGTTTTCCTGTATTAGTTCAAAGCATCAAGATCACAGAATCATAGAAAAATAGAAAAATATTCGAAGTTAGGCAACCTCAGCTGAAATCTTTCCTTAGCAATCTGTTTCACAAGCCTTTTGTTTTCTCTTGATCCCGTCAAAGCTGAAATGGGATGACAGCAGCTGCTATCTTGTATTGAAGCTTTTCATTTTTCCCTAAGTGCAAAGGAAGACATGAATTAAAACAAGGAAGAGATTGAGACTTCCCAAGAGATTTGTTTGAGCTTTGGAATTTGCCGTTTCATAGATACAAACATAGTTGAAATTGTCAGCTGCGTCAACTGATACTTTTAATATCTATTGTGAGGCCTTTCAATTAACCCTTTATATTTTTCATCTGAGCAGATTTGTACATGAATATATCTGTCTGTATTTACAGTCTAATTTTTTCATAGTGCTGTTTGAGCCTTACAGTCCAGGCTAAAAAAGTTTGGATTTTCTTTTCTCTTTTGTTGTATGGTTATTTTGCAAATATTCTGCAATTAGTTGAGTCCGTGGCCTTTTTTTCAGAAGGCACTCATCTGCGGAATCTGTCAGTCCTGTGTTTTATTCATAGATTTTCTCCTTATTTTTTAATGAAAATGTTTTCCCTGTCTCGCTGATCCCCGATTTCTTTCAAAACAAAGAGACCAAAGTCTGTTTGGGTACTGAACAAGACTTTTTCCATTTTTCAAACTTGCTTTTCTTTGGTAACCGTAGCAGTATGGGTAAAACATGTATCAAGGTCATCATAAGTACAACTTTTGTATTTCTCCTGCTCTTTATGAATTCATTTTTGGAATAGCTTTACCATGATGATATATTCATTTTTGGTAGCAAATTCAGGATTTGTAGAAGTTTCTTTTTCTAGCAAGAAACCAGCTCTGTTCTATTCTTTTCAGTGTTAGAGAAAGGTAGAATTGATCAAAAGTTAGTGTGTAGAATATTTCAATTCTGTCAAAAGGTTGAAAATTTAAAGTATAATTTAATTTGGTTTTAAGCAATTGTTTTAAGTTTCCTGTCATGAAGTTCTGTCATTGTCCTGGTTTTGGCTGACAGTGTTAATTTTCTTCCTAGTAGCTGGTACAGCGCTGTGTTTTTGATATAGTATGAGAATAATGTTGATAACACACTGATGTTCTAGTTGTTGCTAAGTAGTGCTTATCCTAAGTCTAGGACGTCTCAGCTTCCCATGCTCTGCCAGTGAGCAGGTGCACAAGAAGCTGGGAGGGAGCACAGCCAGGAGAGCTGACCCAAACTGGCCAAAAGGATATTCCATACCATGTGACATCATTCTCAGTATATAAACTGGGTGGATCACTGCTCTAGGACTGGCTGGGTATGAGTCAGCAGGTAGTGAGCAATTGCACTGTGCATCTCTCCTTTTGTATATTCTTTTATTATTGTTATTTTCCTTTGTCCTATTAAACTGTCTTTATCTCAAACCACTAGTTTTTCTTTCAGTTCTCCTCCCCGTCCCACTGGGGAGGAATGAGTGAGTAGCTGTGTGGTGCTTAGTTGCTGATTGAGGTTAAACCTTGAATTTTTTCATTGTAATTAGCTTGCTTTTTTGGCCAACTCTGAAAAAATAAATGAGTCGGATGAGTGTGTGTGTGCTGATGAGTCAAGGTTACTGTCTGGAACACAGGCCCAAGAGAGCAAGAAGGATAGTGGTGATTTCAAAATGGCTATTAATGTGTTACTGAGTGAGCAAAACTCACAACTAATTTCACCTAAATCATGAAACACCTGTCAGATAGTAATGTATTTTTGTTTTTATGTGACTTGGGCAGAATTTACTTGAACATGTTAGTAGTGGTGTGGTCTTTATGCCTCCACTATTTCTTTTATGATATTTCATTCTTTACAGACAAGTGAAAATTGAAATAAAAAACATTACATGTTGCTACAAATGATTGATTCCCCTGTCTCGACAACCCAGAAGTCATCATTTGTCAAATTCTATGGCTCAAAGTGCAAAAGTAGCTGAATTTGCAAGGTACATTTTAATATAGCTGCCATTTTGTATGGAGCTCAGACCTCTTTACATAATGCCTCTTATTTTGATACTGACTACAAGATTCCACTAAATTCTATATTTACAAGGTAAAGAAATAAATTAATATATATGTGTGAACATATGAGTGAATATAATTGTAAGTGAGCTTCAGTTACCTACATTAAAGATGCACTGTAATATGCATAACAGGGTATTCTTTGAGAAGCAGATAAGTATACAGATGGATTTCTGTTATTTTTTTATCAACCTTATGAAAGGGGCAAGTTTTTGAAATTTTCAATTGTATGAACAGATAGCTTATCTCTTGTATTCATACAAGGTCTGCAATTAATCCACACACGCTGAATTTCACTTTTGTAGTAGCATAAATCAAGGATAGTCTTGTCTGTATTTTATATGCTTTTCTATATGTACTACAGATTGTTCATTATGTATATTATATGCTGCATATTTATGTTTTTTTAGCATATCTGATTGTCACAGACTTGGAAAGTCTAGAATTATAGGAGCTGCAATATTTACAATTGATCTCTGAATAATATTCTCTTATTTTGTCTCTCTGCAATTTGTGCAGTTATTTACATTTGTGCAGTTATTGACGTTAGTGCAGAATGGAAACAAAATAGTCCTTTCTATTTTTTTTGTATATTACACCTAATTTACACTAATGCAAATAACTGTACAAAGTAAGAGTCAAGAGGAAATTAGGGCCAACAAATTCAGCTTGACCTTTGGTCAGTGGAAATTGTGTGCAGACATCTCATACCATTAAGGAATTGTATTTGCCATTGGTAATTCCAACAGCATGCATAATGCAATTTTAATAGAAAAGTCTTGGAATCGCAGAAATTGTGTGCACAAAGACAATGCTGGGTGTTATTATTGATGTGTCCACTGCTATCACTTATCTACAGTAATTATGAGATGCCATTAATGTCTACTAAATTATGGTTCAAGATACGGTATCCTTTCTGTGAGTCACTTGTTTCTGAACAAACAAGCTCTGCAGTCTTCCAGGGAGAACACATTTTTAACTAGATAAAGAACCATGACTGTAATCATTTAAGGTTATTAAAATGGCCATTAGTAAGGATATGAATATAGGTTCAAGCAAAACTGAAAATAAGCCATTGCATTCCAATGAAGTGTCTCTATGTTAACTAAAACCTTTGCTTTTAAAGAGAGAATTCTGGATCAAATCCAGTGACCTTTGATTGCTGTTGCTCTCTTTCATCCTAAGATTGCCATCATAACTTAAAAATTATCCTCTTTTCAGTAGGTGTCAGCTGATTTTAAAATGTGGTATTTGAGTTTGGACAATGAAGTTAATGAGGTTTCCAAGTACCTGTGCTTCTTGTTTAGACTTCCTGTAAGTTTTGTGGGGAAGTTGCTTTATGTCTTTCTAGCAGTGTTGCCAGTGATGCGGTGGGAATTGCCTGTACACCTGCGGGGTGTGTGGAAACAACCCACTATGGGAGGGGGACAGGGTTTTGTTTTCCTCCAATGCAACAGAATGATTCAGGGTGTGTTGAGGTGCAACCTGCAGAAATCCCTGGGGAATGGGAATTCCCCATGGAGGACAAACAGATCTAGCTTTAAGAGGTCAGATAATCTGAAGAACACAGTCTTATCACTGGTTATGTACTGTAACATTGTTTTCAAGATGGACCAGCTTTAAAAACAGAAGTAGTAAAGATAAATGATGCTCAGACTTAGTTGTGTGGCATGGCTACACAAAAAAAAAATAAGAAAGGAGAAGGGTGGGCAGGGCATTATGTTTGTATGTAGGCTTCTGAGGCTTATTTCAGGTCTGGGGCCATGTCACGTCTCTCTCATACTTTTTGTCTCTCCCTGCTTCTGGTGCTTATCAATATATATTGCACCTTGGAAGCCATGGACAGGTGGTGGTACCTGAGGAGGCTTAGGAGGTACATGTCTGAGATGTTTCTTAGTTTTTCCAGTTGTCCTTTTGTCCTTCACCCATTTTTTCTGTCTTGGTAACTATGAAAATTCATTTTATATTGTTTGGGGATAGTATGCTTGCATAGTTACTGTCCTTACATCCAACTGAACTCTGATGTGAATTATATATTTTAGAATAATTTGTATTAAACTGACGTGTAATACTAGTGTTGTAAAGGCATCTTGCAGCATTAGATTTAAAATTATTGATATTTTGTGGTGGACATACTAGATATGTATAATAGAGAGTCAGCTGAGAGTTCCAATCAGGTCAGCTGACTCACAGGTGTATCCCATACCACCAGTCATGCTCATTATAAAAGGAGGGAGCTCAGGAAGGGTGGAGTTCCTCCTCCTCTCCCTGAGGCTGCGTGTTGGTGGTGCTCTGTTCCTGCTGTTAGCATTGAACCAGGCTGAGTAGAACCCTTTATGTTTTGTGTTGATTGTTGTTTTCTGTTTTGTCATTCTATTAAATCTGTCTATACTTCAACTCACGGGCCTTTTCCTTTTTTTTCCACAATTCTCCTTCCCATCTGGGGAGGGAGTCTTGGGTGACATACTAACTGCTACAGTTTAGCCCTGAGTACTGGCTAACCGTAGGCATATCCTTAATGTAAAACTATATTAATTTAGTAAATGAATACAGTGAATTGTACCTGCTTCATTGAGCAGGAGGCAAAATTACAGAAAAAAGTAATGGTGAAACTGGGTCAATGGAGCCTTATGAAGCTTAAAAGTGAACAATAGAACTGAATTTAAAAGAGCCTTAGTACTTAGTTTCAGATTCTGGTATTTGCATCTTAATTTCAAATTCAGGTCCTGATTTCTGACTATCTGACAACAGGAATGAAGAGATGCAAAGATGTCCTGAAGAGAAAGATTTCTGAAATAACTTACAGATCCCTGGAAACCAGGGAGGGCATGATTAAAAAAATACTGTCTTGAGATAACTGAGATTTTAATGGTGTTTTGAACTTTAGAAGCTGTTAGTCATACTGGACTAAATGCTGGAATGGAAGAAGTAACCTGAATGTGTTTCAGCGTTGGAGGTAATTAGGAGGGGAATAACAGAAACAGCAAATCTGGTGAGTTACCTGCTGTCAAATTTTGTGCCAGAGCATGGCTACACATCTGTCCAGCACACAGATCTCATTCTACCAATTCTCCTCTTCACAGATATTTAGGAAATCAGATACAGGCAGATAAAAGCTAGGTAAGAGAAAAGACTTCCAGAATAACAAACGGTGTGTGTGTGTGTGTGTTTCATTAGAGGAGACCTGAGAGGCTGTTTCTGCTGTGAGTCAGAGTGCTCTGCAGGGGCCTGAGTCAGAGGTGCCCATGTGGAGCCACTTGGGATAGGGCAGCTCTGTCTGCTCCCACCCAGCAGCACCCACATGGTGCTTCAGGGCTGCACTGCGTCTAGGTGGCTCTGTAGCACAGGCATAGAACTTTTTTGGGGGTATTTGTATCAAGTATAGCTCTGAGGTTAGTGAAGATGCCTGTTCAGGTCTCTGTGTGTAGATGGGTCAGGAGCTGCTTACTGGATTTGCTATTCTGCTCTTGTGTAGGATTTCAATTTAAAAATAAATCAGATAACTCCAGTGAAGCAGGATTTGAACAAACCAGTTTTGGCACAGGAAAAACATGATTGCAAACTTTGGAGGAAAAAAAAAAAAGGAGTTGGGCTGAAAATTAAGTGGAAGAATGAGGTTCTGAAACAATATATTAATGAAGGAAGGAACAAAAGCTCCAGCTTTCAAGGTGGTGCCTTAGGTAATAAAGAATCAGACTTGATCTTACAGTGGCTCCCTTCCAGCCCTGTGACTTTCGCAACCTATGTGGGATGACACATTGTGCACAAGGAATCCTGGAGTGACCAAGCTGATAAAATAAGTCATTAGTATATCAATGCCTCTGTGGTGGCTGGAGAGCAGGGTTTGTGCCGGAGGAAGGACAAGCTGCAGGGGTGCGGTGCTCCTTCTCTGTGCCCCTGCCACCCAGGAGTGGTCTGTGAAAAGACAGGCAGTTTTCACTTGAGAATTTGTCTGTGCCGCGGGGGACAACCCTGACCGTAAAAGTGAGAGGCCATTTTACTATCATGCTTATTTAAAACACTTCTGATTGAAACAATAGATTATGATTTTGTAAAATAATCATATTTTGTTTGCCTTAATGCTAATTATTTTATTTATTTGCTATCTCTTACACCTAGCTGCCAGACAAGATGCTCGTTGGGTTGTGGGTTTTGTTGTTGTTTCCCCTCCCAAAGATGGTGATGCCTAGGAACATGGTTTAGCGGTGGACTTGGTAGTGTTAGGTTAATGGTTGGACTCTACAATCTTAAGGGTCTTTTCCAACCTAAATCATTATGTGATTCTATGGTGAAGTGCTGGTTTATAGGGAGATAGATGTTGGAGCCATTAGAACTGCCATCTGAAGAGTTTGTGGAAGCAGTACTAAAGCTGAGTACCTGTGAAATAAAGAGCCTCTTCTGGGATATTTTTCTGCCTTAAAGAAGATTGTAGGGCATACCTGTTTGTTTTTTTTTCTATTAACAAAGCTGTGCTTTACCTTCTTATATTTTGCTGTGCTTATTGTCCTGGACAACAATACCCATTTTTCACTTAAATGAGTATTAAAACTCCTGCCAGTTTTGTTTAAAAGAAAGAAAATATGTTTCACGTAAGAAGTGCAGATTCAATATGAATCATTTAATATTTTCAGACTTTTTTCAGTGTGGATAGGTAAACGTTTTATGCATTTAGCTCTTCTTTATTTTAATGTAAGTTTTTTTCAGTTTTCTTTTATTCTCCATACCAAATGGAAGATTTCTATAGTAACTTTATAAACTAATTATTTGGGCTTTCTTCTTATGATTCCACTATACTTCCAGATGCACATAGCTATAAATACATGTTATACATTCTTCTATGTTTCAAGAGAAAGGTGAATTTTGAGGATGTTATGATGTTCCTTATATACAAAGCAGGTACCTCTTCTCAACCTGTTTCCATAATGATATGGTTATGTTTCCATAATAATTATGATAATCCAATCATCAGGATGCCAAGGGAAAAGAATCTTACAGAACCATGTTATATGGCCACTAAAGAGTGAGAAACTTCAGGGGATTGAGTTGCTTCTACAATTACAGGTAATTACAATGAATTAATTAATTACAATTAATTAACTACATAATTGGCATTCACGGACATGACAGTAATATGGCTATTTGTAAAACAAGCACATAAAGCAATCTTCTCTCAGTATTCATTTTGGATTCGGGAAATTATTTAGTCAGTGTTATTAGCATTAGATCCAGGCTCGATTTCTAACTTTACTCTCCAGTGTCCTCAAAGTGTTAGAGGCTTATGGAGACCCTGTGTTCTCCCACACTGTAAGATCAGAAAAAGCCATCATGCTCATTTGTTATCTATATGAAGCCACAGATGCTCAAAGTTGTCTGAATATTTCCTTGTTTCTAGACATTCTTTGATGCAGTTAGATAATAAACTCCAGAGATACAGGCTGGTTCTCACTGTACTGCCAATAATACAATTTAACTGACTAGAATAACCACAATGGAGTAATGTCTTGGATTTTTAATTGTCAAAGGACTAAGGCTAAAGTATCAAACTGAGGTCATTACATTTCAGACCTGCTATATGTAGACAAACTGAACAGAGATCAGTTACAAAGATGTTGAATTTGGTATGTCTTACTCAGTTCACTAGAAGATTTCACAAGAGAGGAGTTATCCCTTTGTTGAGATTTTATGAAATCTTTCAGAATATCAGAAAATTATAATATCAGAGAAGTGGAAAATAAGAGACCTTTGGATGGACTGATTTGGACAAAACCAGGTAAGAAGTCTCAAAAAAATTTTCTCTGTTCAATATCTGATTTCTAAATCGTTTGCTTTCTAACTGAATTTAAGAAGACAGACAGTGTTTTCATAAATGTCTCCTGAGACTACAGTATTTGTAACACTCTCCATAGCTGTCTGTGAGGAACTGTCATGTTATTGCAGTGTAGTATGAATTCCATAGTAGCTTTAAAAATCTAAACGCGATTCTTACCAGAATAATTCTGCAGTTTCCAGTTACAATATCAATAGCATGTAATGTCTGCTGCTACTGCAGCAGTTATTATTTAGTAATAACTAAATACCAAATGATAGTTTCAACATACTGAATTTACCTATTGATCCTGTTAACAGGATATGAAAATTTACTGTAAAATTAAAATATAGTGTTTGCAAAGTAACTTCTTGAACAAATTCCTACCACCACCCTCATTGGAAGAATCTCTTCCGTATGTCCAGCCTAAACCAGCCACCCTTGTGTCTAGTCTAACGCTACCACCCTTTATCGTGTGGGTTTTGAGTCAATCAGCTCGAGATTGAATTCAGGCTTTCCTTCCCAGTGCATAGCCTCTCATGAGACCTGCCGGACGCTTCCTCCACACACGTCTCAAGGGTGCTAGGGGCCAGAAACCCCCTCAGACACTCTCAAGGGACCTTGCAAGCCTCACACTCCTCACAGCACACAACTGCTGCTGCTGGCTTCAGCTTCCTGCCGTTTGTCAAACTAGTGATTTTCTCTGCTAACTGTATCGAACAGTGGGACGTTTATGATAAGATCCAGCTAAAAGAATGTAACTTCTGAAGTAAGCAATTACATGATATTGTTATTAATAATAGCTCATTCCTGTAGGTGTTCCTGTCACTTTTCCAATTACATAAGGGAAGTGTTTTACAAAGAAAAAGAACTCTCAATATGCATATTTATTTCCAGATTTATCAAGCAAAATCTTAGTCATAACTCTGAGATATTCTCATTTATTGATAACAAAAATAATAATTCTGAATCCTTGTGAGAAACAATAAGTGACTGTAAATAATATGATATTTTCTAATAAAGGCTATCAAGTATTTTGTGCTTTTACATTTGCTGGTTCCCATCCTCATAAATAATGAGTGAAATAATAATGCTTAGGATATTCTATTATGATGATCTTCAAGGAATTTATTTATTGTATTGTAAGAATACAAGAAGGTTGTTAAGAAGTAACCAGTTTCTCAAGAGTCTGTAATGTGAAACTCGCATATAATGTTGCTGTATGTCAGCTGAGAGTGTGTAATCTTTGTATACATCAGAGTGCATTTTTTTGGGTGTATATGACATTTTTTCCTTGCATTAAAACAAGCTCCCTAGGCTGAGATGAAATGTGTTAAACCCCACAAGGTGAAGATCATGCATCTATACTACACATACAGTACCTGAAGTAAAGTGAAATTTCTGCATTTATATCTATACTGACTACTCTATGATATGCCACAGGGAACTCATTTCAATACTTAGTTATTTTATCATGCCTCTGGGAGCTTGGATTGTGGTCCACTGTGTTCATTCATTTCTGATACTTGCACAGTTGCTTCAGCTCAGTGGAGCTTAGCAGTTGAGAAATGCTTTATGAAATATTGTTTTTGTTGTTAAAAAGCCAAACTTGTGTTTGTGTATTAGAAAAATAATGAAGCAGAGTAGTAAGACAAGCAGGATGTCATGCTATTATTTGTATAAAAATGTTTTTTAACATTTATATTTAAAGCTCTGGAAAAAAAGAAAACCAAAACTTGGCAGTTATATAAACAATTGTCTTTTAATTGAAGTCATAGTATCAGTTTAACACAGTTTTAGATTCTGAATTATGGACTTCTCTTTTTTTTGTTGTTGTTGCTTAGATTTGTCCATATAGAGAAAATTACTGCAAGTTCATCCTGCTGTTATTCCATAAATGAACAAATCAAGTCCTTCCCTTTTATTGAACAGATGTCAAATTTACAGAGATTGGCCTTGTTTAACAGTGTATGTAGGTCTGCAAAGAACTATTTTAATTTCTGCTATCTGAGAAGTCTCTTTCTATTCTTATAAACAGATATGTTTTCTGTACTTTGACAATCCTATCTTTAGTATACTTATCCTAAGTTATAGTTCACAGGTGTTGTCTTATTGGGAAGAGATGGAAAGGGGTTTCCTGAATATCGTACATGAAGTTTTTGGTGCAGTAAGAAATGGAAAGGAGATCTCTGGAATGAAACTCCTTGAACCATAGGGTAAATCTTTTCTTCAGTGTAAGAATGAAGGGTAGCCAAAAGAATCTAGTGCCTACAGAAAAAAGCAAATTAATTGGTGTATTAAAGAAAACACTGGTTCCAGAAAACAAGGCATAGTATTTCTCTCTGCAAAGGTTATCTTGCGTATTTTTTCCCCCATTGTTAGACAGTCATTTACCCTCTAGCATCCAGTAATATCTACTGAAGATTTTATCACAAGAACTCAGTAGTACTTGTCTCATGTTTTAAAGATTAACCAACTCAAATCCCTGAATATACATAGCTTATTAAATTTTTTGAGCCATGTAAAATTGCTAAATTTTACTTCAGGTATTTTTTCAAAGAATTTTGTCAAAATGTAGGAAGACATGAGTTATTCTTTTTTTCCTTCAAAGAAGGACCATTTTCTTATATTGTAATTCCAGGCCAATGTATGAATAGGATTGTTTAAAAAGAAACTTTGACTGTTACAGTCTTTTAGATGTTAATCCTGTAAAAGTTGCTGCTTTTGAAATTTTCCCTGAGTGAAATCACGCCTCTTCCTAATACACTATTTTTTTCAAGAGGAAAGTAATTTCATATCAAGCAGACTAAATGTGAAATTCTTTGTTCTTCTTAACTTCCAAGTTTGTCTAGGTCCTTTTCCATACTGGGAACAGGTACCTTTGAGTAAGTAGGGACAGGGAGTTGAAAGTGCTTGTGTGATGCTGCCAAGTATATAGCTATAAGCAATTAGACACGTTTGGGGGCTCTGAGGAAACATTAGTTATGGTAAATGTTAAGCTGATGCTGTAGCTCCAGAATGTCTTCCTAGGTGAGATGCCTGAAGGAGGGGGATCTGTAGTGTGCCAGAGGGCTTTGCAGAGGGAGCCCCCTGCTCACTTTGGTGCAGTCAGGGGTTTTAGTTGGGTGCTTGTGAAGCCAGCTGGATTTGGCTTCACAGCTAAAGAGCCTCTCAGTCATCAGGTGATGCAGGTAGCCTGACAAGATCTTGCTTCTGTGAGTGAAGGGAGCTCTTGCCAAGCTCAGGCTCATCAGGAGCTGCTCTGTTCAAGGGCCTATCAGGGAGCGAGGCAATTTGCTTGTTCAATGATAGGTGTGTTTTTCATGTGTAAGAAGCAGCAGTTAGAACATCCTAATGAGCTTGGGAGCTCAGCAAGAGATTGTGTGAATCAAGAGCTCTTGTTTGTCGTAGTGGCAGATGTTGCTTCTGCAAGCAGCAGGCATGATTACTGTCTGGATGGCCCTAAGATGTGACAAGTGTTATCTGGCTGGAAATTTGTCATGCTTGACCCCAAGCAAAGACAGAATAAAGCTTGTCAATGTAGAGGTAGCCTACAGATACCTCAGCCTGCTTGTCATCCAAAATCGCAGAGAGTTTTTTATTAAAAATAGAGAAGAATGAGAAGCAGTTCCATTGATTTGAATCTCAGTCAGGCTTAATTGCCTTTCATTGTAATAATCCTATGGAAGAAATGGGAGTTCTAGGAATATAATGGCATGTTTATTTATGAGAGATGGGTTTTTGTTAGTTGGTTCGGCAAAATGAAAAATGTTGCAAATTCATCAAAGCTCACCTGACTGTTCAGGCAAGATTTACATTCTTCATCACTTTTTTCCTCCTTCCCCTTTATTTAGAGTCTCTTGAGAACTATATTTTTTCATCATATTACTTCTTACTAGAGAAAAAAACCCCATACCTTGCTCTAACTGCAGTTAGTTTAGCAAGAGAAAAATCCCTGTCTTCCAAGTGGTATTGAAGATGTTAGGCACACATTTGAAAAAGTTGGTCGAGATACAGTGCACCTGTTGATTCTAGTTACCCATACCTGGAAGACAAAAATAATGGAAAATTACAGCAGCGAGAATACACTGTTTCTGTTATTCCTTATCTCAGTGATAACTTTAGGAGAAGTTCAGGAGTGGCACTCCATTTTGTCAACTACTCTGACAACTGGCAGACTTGTATGGACAATCAGATGTTCAGTTCTGTTCAGTTCTTCCTGTGATGGAAGACACAAAGTTGTCAAGTAAGCTCTGGTGGGGTTTTTTTGGTTTTGTTTTTTTTTTCTTTTCTTTTTTTTTTAAAAACAAAACAAAAACAGGCAGAGGGATGGAGAAGGTTAATCAAAAAAAATGAGGAGCCTTCACAATAGGTAGTGATGCATTTCAAAGCTGATATAACAATAGTGCTCTCTTAGTCCTCCTCTTTAGTCTGTAATAGCCAGACTGAGGTAAAGATCCCATATTTCCAGACAAGGAGCAGATGCTGTGTCTTCAAGGCAGATTTCTCTACTCCATCAAGCCGTATCACAGTATTATATTTTCTGTGTCACTTCAAAAACTTATTTTAAAGTTTCCAAAAGCTCTGATTGTCCTGGTTTCCCAAGAACAGAGCCATGGCAGGCAGGCTGTGTGTAGCACTGAATCAGCTGGGAGTTTCAGTCAGGGCAGCTGCCCCAAGCTGACTCACAGGTGTATCCCATAGCACTGACATTATAAAACTCATTATAAAGGGAGGGAGTTTACCAAGGGTGGGGAGTTCCTCTTTCTGGTGCTCTTCCCTCTTGACCTCCTCCTTCTCCTCCTGCTGCTGCTGTTTCTGCTGATCCCAAGAATGAGACTGAGTATAACCTTGTAAACTTTATGCTGGTGATTGTATTAGTTACATTTTTTCCCTGTTATCTGTTTCTACTTCAACCCCTGGGGCTTCTCCTTTTTTCCCCCAATTCCCCTTCTCAGCTGGGGAGGAGGGGTCATTGGGTGGTAGAACAAGTACTGCAGTTTAGCCACGGGTACAGGCTAAATGTAGACACTGATGAATGGAATAGGCCATATCCATGTCATGAGTCAGATGGGGCTAGTGTTGTACCCTGTACTTCTGATTTTGTCCTCCTATTGTTTCCAAAGATTATTTTAACGTAGATCTTTGGTGTTGATATCAGAAGAACTTTTATTTGGTTGCTTCAATTTGTCTGCCCTCCAGATAGACTCTTTATTCTGGACCTGTTTTACCTCTGTACAACATACAGTATTTGAACAAGGCATCTCTTCTTGTGGTGATGTAAGGAGGAAAAGTGACAAACTCTTGTCATTAGAATAGAAGGTTGTTTCTGAAATATTTAGATTTTCAAGTGATCATATGTGGCTGTCATGAAATGGATATAGAAAAGTATTTTCTATTAGTATTTACTTCCATCATAGGTATTTATTGATAGAGAAGGAACTGGATTTCCATTGGAAAATAAAGCTTGAGAAAATATAACTGGAAGCTAGATAATAACATAAATGCTTTAATAGTCTGATGTGCCCAACACATTAAACCATACTTAATTTAGTGATCTCTGACACTTTTAAACACACGTGTTGAAAAAGTTTCCATACCTGGAAACATTCACGGTCAGGTTGGACAGGGCTCTGAGCAAACTGATTTAGTGAAAGATATCCCTGCTGATAGCAGGTGGCTTGGACTAGAAGACCTTTAAATGTCCCTTCGAGCCAAAACTGTTCTATGGTTTTATGATTCTGTGGTAAGTTTGGCTTACACTGAATAAAACAACATAATATAGGCTCATGTTAGAGAGAGATTTGGATGCTTTACGAAACTGATGTAAGAATGTCAAGAACCCTTGTTTTCTGGTTGTGCAGACAGTTTCATGTCATTTTACATATTTATCTGGATTTATATATACATTTGTGTATAACATGTTGATATGCATCAAGATGTTCAAAGCTGGTGAAAGAATATCAATGACTACTCTCTATTGCCCAAATTAGCAGTAAGACCTGCATAATGCTTAAAAAATCTCCTGAAATTAATCTCAAGATACCTATTTAAAGATAGATTTTTAAAAATTAACAAGCTACTGGAAAATACATGAAAGCCATGAGTCATTAGAGATAGTACTGCAGTACATACTAAAGCTTCTGACTTATGTGTCTACTGCCTTTTGTATGTGAAGGAAATGCATTTTCTTCATATGTCACAAGAAGAATAACTAAACCAGCTGTCCAGTGATGCCACTGCTAGAAAATAAATTAATTATTTTGTGATGCTTGTCATAGCTAACACCAAGTGGATTACACTGCACGAAGGCTAAAAATAACTTTTCTTGGTATTATAAAGATGAAAGAAATATCAGGCTCTCTGGTTTTAGTGATAGCTGAATCACAAAAGACTCAGAGTATTAGGTTAGTTTGTGGGGTTTGGGTTTGGTTGTTTTTTGTTGTGTTGTTTTTTTTTTAAATCCTTTTAATTTTTTATTGATCTTCCTTGAACTTAACTGAATGTGTCAAATTAATATATAATTCACACAAATACATGTATTAGAAGAAAAGTACAATTGATGAAACAGAATTAAAAAAAATAAAAGGACTTTTCATAGTGTGGGAGGAAAGATTTGGGAAAGGAAAAAGAGGCTTCTTATTGAATACGTTTGCCTATAATTATGTCAGCCATAAAAGAAGTAATAATAAATTGCTGTATCACATATTAAAGGGAAGCTGGTGGGTCTGTGTGGAATAGAGCTATCTAGGACAAGAGAAGGACAAATTATATTTCTGGTTCGAGAACTCTAGACAGAATGGTGAGATGTTGGAGTTTCCTCTGAAGTTTAGTACAACAGCTTATTTTATGTAACAGGAAAGATGATTTTTCCCCATGTATTTGTTTTATATATCACCAGAATCTTGGAGAGATACAAACACGTATTGCTCCCATGCTGCATTCAGCCTTATATAGAACCATGAAGTCAAATCATTATGCTGCATTAAATGCCACAGTATTATAGTCCTGAGTAATTTCTTGATGCATCTGTGGGTTATGAGTGGATTGTATAATTAAGCAACTGCCTAGGAGACTGAAAAATTATAAGGTGTGTTTTTTGCTGTAAAGGCTTCCTTTAAAGTAGCTTCTATAGTACAATATTCACCCTTAAACATAAGACCCGCCAAAAAAACCCCAACAAAACAAGCATGTCTGAGCCTAGGAAAAAAAAAACCATAATACAATGAGTCAAGATCAGACTATAGGCTAATGCTTTCAAATATCTCTCGAGCACTGCCCCTGGATTTCAATGTGGCATATACACTTAACCAGGGTGATTTCCTTCTGCAAGCCCCAAAAGAGATGCATGATCATTCAAAGAATGTTGCTGACCAAAAATATGAGAGATCTCAGAGACTGATGTCTTAGAAGAACAATGTTTTAGAATTAATTGAGGCTTCTTGACAAGAGCCTTAGGCTTTCTGTTTCTGAGATACACGAAGTTGGTAAACAACTTACATATGCCACTTGCTTGGTGCCAGATGCTTGCAGACAGGTTAGTTGAGTCTTTAGAAGCTGTAGGAAAGAAAATGTATCCTGATTATTATTAATTTTTTTTAATGGATTGTTATTTTTCACAGTGCTGGTGGAAGGCTGAAAAAGAATTGGTCCATGTGAGAGTGATAAAAAGAACAACACAATCCATATGACCTTGTTTCCTTTTGCTGTTTTCCATAATGAAGAACCAAATTCTGAAAAAAGTCATACTCTGCCTTATAAATTAGGAAAAGTGTCTACTATGATGACTGTGGTAGGCTTTGAAAAATAAACATATACATTTGTAGTTTGTTGTGATTCTCTTCACAGCCTAGTGACAGAACACAACCTGATGATGGTACTGTGTGTCAGAATTTGATATACATTAATCCATAGGTAGTTATCTTTTGAAAAACCTTGCTTTTTTTTTTCCTGAAATGGTCTAACCAGTGTATCCTATGACTACTCAATGGTGCTTTCATATATTCACTTGTTCCAACAAAATAGACTCTATTATAGACCTCTCAGAAGAGTGCATAAAAGGTTGTAATTGAAAAGCATGTATCACATGCTTTTATAAGGCAATACTTGACATCTCATCAATGTGAAATATACTTATTTTCTTGCAGACTTTTCATTTTAAGTTTTACTAATTCACTTTGATGTAAGAAATATTAGCAGCAGTAAGGTTTAGAAGAGTTATTGATAAATAAACAACTTCTAGCCTTAAATCCAGATTGTGTTTAGCACTTGCATTGCTATAAAGAAATAAGCAACTGTCTTCCTCCTGTGCCTTATGACAGCCTTGTGAGCCATCTGTGAAATCTGCTGGATGATAACTTAGATGTCTTCCCTTGCATCCGTCCTGAAGATAGTCACTTCTAAAAAGTGGTTGTCTTCAAAGTTCATTTATGTAATACAGCTCAGCTTGAACCAGTCTGATGCATCATAGATTTGTAAGTAAAATGCTGTCCAAATTAAGCCTTGCATAAGCTAGTTAGACATCTTTTATGTTGTGAGACTATGTTTGGCAATTTAAGAAATTGTGAACAAATACCAGTCTCGCAAACTTAAGGCTAAACGAAACTTATATTTGGGGGGGGTGGGGGTGCAACGGGAGTCCCTAAGAGATTATAGATCTTTCTTAAGTAAAATTTTACAATGGCATCATAGCTTTTTTAGGTTCCTTTTCTTTTATCTTTTTCTTTCTCATATGTGGTTGATCTACCAGCTCTGTAAATTACTATGACTGGTGACAGATCTGCTGTGGATCTGGCATATGATACTGCATCAGTTCTGGGTTGTGATATTGTGTATTCAGGGGAGAAAGGGCCCAACTCTGGTTCTCTTGCTCTTGAACCCTCTCACACCTGGAAAATCTCTGGCCTGTTTGCTTTATCTGAAATGATTTCTTTTACTGCAAAAGCAAAATATTATCCTCATTTTACCTGCAGGATGGTAGAAACGAGAGAGTGCTGATGTTGGTGCAATCTGGTGAGTTCACCTGGTGTGAATCAAGTCTTACTCTCAACTCCATCTCCCATTTTGCTGACTCAATCTTCACTTTGTTTTGTCATACTGTAATAGGAATTATTTCTGAAACAGTTAAGAATTACAGCTTGAAATGTGAAAATTTGAAGTAATAAGATTTTTTTTTCTGGTTAAAATTTTATATTTTGGCTTTCATGAATTTAGGACATTATTCAGTTGAATATGAAATTAAAGAAATGCATATGATTCTTTAGGGTCTTATAAGTCAATAAAGGGTAAGGCATTTTGTAAAGAAAGATAAATAGATTGCTCAGTGCTGTTGGAGAGGAGCTAGTGATTCTGCACCCAATGGCCCCTCTGCACTGCCTCATTAGACCTGTCATGGTCTGCTTTAAGGACTCATCCTAACTTTTTTTTTGCCAGAAGATTACCTTAGTATTGGAGAGGGTCAGTTATCTTATTGGTACTGTATTTTTGGTCTTAGTGGGCTATAGGGTTTTGGGAAGTACTTTGTGGCATGCAGTGTGCCAGTGGAGATGAAGTAATGCAATTAGGGGTGCGCCTCTACGTGTGTGTACTGAAATCTCTCAAATGTATACCATTCACGTAGTTTTATCTGGAGAAATGCAATGGTTTTATTTAGTAAAATGAAAAAAAAAAAAAGTTGTTCATAACAGCTGTTTTCATTTTTTGTTTTAAATTGAGTGGAATGTCTTCTCTCAGGCTGTCCTCCCAGGTCTAGCATAGCAAAGGCACGCAGGAGGTGTGGCTGGTGTCACCTGTGACTCTGTGCCATTCTTTAGGAAGTTCCTCATGTTTGAGGACAAAGGGACAAAGTGTGTGAGCTACCAAACTGCTCTAATTGAGGAGGACTACAGACAGGGAGAACTAAGACTGACATTTCTCAGATGCTGTTGCTGGTTAACTTGTGTTGATTCTCCAGTGTCATTTGTAAGAATGAAACACCTTAAAATAGATTGATGCTTTTTCAGATATTCTCACAGTATCACCTATGAAGATCAAAAAATGTTATAGCGCAAGAATAATAAATGATCTATTGGAAGCACTCTTTTTAAAAAAGGCATTTGAGGTTAACTGTATTCACTACTTTGAAAAGTATTGTTTCCCATTCCAAACTATGAAAATTCATGATTTGGTTATTTGTTTCATAGGGTATTTTCCATGCATTTTAACATTAGGAAAGTTCATTACTTGAATTAGTTTTTGCCATTGTCACTTTTTTTCCTCATTGTTTTTGCAAATTACAGATTGTAATGTTTAAAAAAGTCATGGCAATAGAAGCAATGAAGACAAGGCGTTTGATTACCTGTACAATGAAGCTTGATACATTTACAGGCAAGATTATATGCTGAGGCTGTTTGCAGTTGGTGGAATTTATACTCAGTAGCTGAGGAGAGCTCTTTCAGCCTTATATCCTATAATCTGGTGAGCACAATACACAGTTCTGGATACCACACTGCTTGAAAGACAGACTGCTTGTTTATGTGGCAAAACATGATATTGGTTTTGGGGGAGGTTTCTTTTAATCCTTGCTGAAAAGGTTATCCACAGAGGCCTCAGAGATACTTATTAGGCTACAGTAAAATTTTAGTGATGATAAAGTCTGTCAAGTAGCTGGCTTCTGTACCTTGCCTATTGCTAAATGCCATTTTATGGTTCAGAAGGGTTCTTCCCCAATCTTACTTTGTTAGCCATTGCCGTCTACTTCTTTTAATCACCTTTATTGTTTGGACTGTAGTCTGCTGTCAGAAATGGTGCGTTTTTAAAAAAAAAAAAGAACAAACAAAATCCCTCAGGTATATATTGATACTGATGGGAAGTAGTTGTGATTCAGGAACCTTGGGTCATAGTGTACTGTGGTATTTGGAAAAATATTTTGTCCTCTGTTGTGTGAGGATACATAGCATATATGTGCACTTGTACACTTTTAGACTAAACAGCTTTTGCAAAATGATTGAGACTGCAAGAGGCTTGAGTTAGATGATCAAGACTGCCAGTGTGAATCCTCTGTTCCTAAATTCAGGATTTGAGAAACGGCAGATTTAATGTAATGTCTAGTGTCCATATGGAGCAGGATGTTATATTAAATAAATTGCCCTCAGAAAGTGTTTTACTCAGCCTACATTTTGCAGTGTTATCACTTAAATAAGAAGTTACGAACATGAATCAAAAAGATTCTTAGATTTGTGGGTACTGGATGCAAGTGATCTTGGATACATCATGCTTTTTATACATGGAAACCTAAGTAAGAGCTTAATTTAAGGTTGTCACTGTGTTTTATAAATGAATCACTGCTGCTTGAAACCATTATTTTTGGAAGAATGGAGAAAATGCCCTCCATTAGACTTCATCAGACGCTTAGAGTATTAAGGCATGAATTAAGCTGAACAAAGCTTTTGTGATGTTTTTGTAAGAGTGGCTTTAATTCAAAATTTCTGAACATTCCCGAGAGTGTATAATATTTCATTATTTGTAATGCTTCTAGTCACTTCATCACTGCATCAAGTATCTGAAAAAATTAAAAGGTGATGCTTTTACTCCTTTCCCGTCAACAGTAGTAAAACAATCTGAAAGCAAAATAATTATAGTTCACAATATGTACAAATCATAAGGCTTATTAAAATGCATGACTTCTATAAGAGAACTATGGAAAAAAATTCCAGCTAACACTCAGGACTTTGGCATTTTTCAGGTTTACATTTGTTATATTTTTAACATTCATGTGCTATTTCGGCTTGCATTGTTTTCAGTGATGTAGAGGTGGGACCTCCATAACATTAGATTCAAGAATCTCCCAGATAAAGTTCAAGTGCTATATTTCGCTTGTTGTTGCAATAAAAGGAGAATGATTTTCCTAACATTAGTGCAAGAGTTGACTAGGAAGGCTCTGCAGAGGGATCTGAATGGGCTGGATCGATGGACTGAGGCCGATTTTATGAGGTTGGTTCAACCAGGCCAAGTGTCGTGTCCTGCACTTCACTCACAACACCATGCAACACTACAGGCTTGGCAAAGAGTGGCTGGAAAGCTGCCTGGTGGAAAAGAACCTGGGAGTATTGGTGGATACCTGACTGAATACTAGTCAGCAGTGTGCCCAGGTGGCCAAGAAGGCCAACAGCATCCCAGATTGTATCTGCAATGGTGAGGCAGACAGGACTGGGGAAGTGATTGTTCACCTGTACCTGGCACAAGTGAGGCCACACCTCAGTTTTGGGCCCCTCACTACAAGGAGGACATTTTGGTGTTGGAGTGTGTCCAAAGGGCAACAAAGCTGGTGGAGGGTCTCAAGCACAAGTCTTATGAGGAATGGCTGAGGGAACTGGGGTTGTTTATCTGGAGAAGAGGAGGCTGAGGGGAGACCTCATTGCTCTGTACAGCTACCTGAAAGGAGGTTGTAGCGAGGCAGAAGTCAGTCTCTTCTCCCAAATAACAAGCGATAGGACAAGAGGAAATGGCCTCAAGTTGCACCAGGGGAGATTTAGATTAGATATTAGATAAAATTTCTTCACCTAAATGGTTATAAGGCATTGGAACAGGCTGCCCAGTAAAGTGGTTGAGTCATCATCCCTGGAGGTATTTAAAAGACAAGTAGATATCGAGCTTAGGGACGCAGTGGAGCTATTATGGAACTTAGTGGTGGATTTGGCAGTGCTAGTTTAATGGTTGGACTTGATGATCATAAAGGTCTTTTCCAACCAAAAGGATATCTTGGTTGTATGACAAACCCTGACTCAGTACATTCCTTGCTTCTCTGTAGGCCAGACATATTTTATCAAGTTTTGCCATGTTTCTAGCATATGTCTTTAGAGGTGTACACTGGTAGCTGACAGGAAAAGGGAACTCTCTTTATTCCTTGTACTTGGGTGCCCTCCACCATAAGAGGCTAATTGAAAGTTTGAACTTGATTCTCAGTTTAAAAAAAAAAAAAAAAAAAGTTCAACTGCAATGTTACATGTTTATATCCAAATTCAATAGTCGTGTGAAGAAATCTTAGATATAATGTTAATCAAGGCAGTATGAGTATTTAAACTATTTTTTTGTATTGTATGTTTCCATTTGTCATATGTAAAATGTAAGATCTTTTCCTCTTTTCAAGAGGCAGTGGCCTGCATTTTAGAGGTAAGATAGCAACAAGTGAGAGAAATTAAAATAGCTTGCTTTCTTCACTGCCATTATCTAGGTTGTGAAATCCACCTAATAATTCCCTGTGTTCTTGTGTTCTTCCTTGGTCTCATGAGTTCACTTCCTATGGTAGGCTAGACTGTTTATTCTGGTCTTCCACCCAAAAGGACCAAGTAGGTCCTTGCTATAGGGCTGTTGGCAGTGCCATAGTCTATTGTGGTGTGCAGAATAGCTGATGAATGGACTTTTCTGGATCTATCAGCTGTTGCCCTGTTGTCAAGGTCTGACCCTACTCGTCCACGTGGTCTTTTCTGTCCTATATTCCTCCAGTGTGTTTTCTAATCTGACCAGTCTTTCTCCTTCACACATACACTTCAAGGCAAACTCTTTTTTTTCCTCATTTTTATTTTGTATCATAACATGACTCATGATTGCAGAATTCAGCTGTACTGCATTTTAAAAGTATTTAATTGTGATAGGAGTATGGCCAATCCAGAGGTAAATCTACATGATAACCTTTAACGTAGGATTTTCTTGCATTAAAATTTGTGAAATTTAGCACATTGGAATATCATAAATTTAGCAAATTGGCTAATTTAGCAAAACAGAGGATTGTAAAGCAACAGTCTTTTCAATTCTGTATGTAACATTACTTTTATAATCATGTACCTGATGCAAATAAGACTTGTAGCTGAAATTTTTCTTCAGATAGCTAAATGAAAGGTAAAATTAAACCTGTGTTTCAAGAGTGGACCTTAGAAAGCAATGTGGTTGGAATCTCCCGGAACATTTATACTGATCTGTTCTTATATATTTTGAAAAGTTTGTGTTATCTGCCCTAAATTGCTACATATTTCATTTCACCACAGGCAAAATCCCCTTTTCCAGGTTTTCAAGTCATTGTATGTTTACTTACTGCTGGAAAGACATTGTCACTTGGAAAACAGCAGTCATATAAAGATAGGATAAAAAGGCTTAGATCTCTAAGTGAATGGGTGAAATAAGAATTGCTGGCCTTTGGTCTTCACCGCTAGGTGAACCTGCTTTAGCAAGTGGATTAGACTGGATTATCTCCAGAAGTCCCTTCCAACCCCGACCATTCTGTGATTCTGTGTGATTCATTTGTCTGAAATCAGTCTGTGAGATTTGACATGTGTACGTTCAGTTTTTAATTGTCCTATGTGCCAGGAGTCAGGGTCAGTATGCTATTTACAATATTAGAATGAGGGCTTAAATGTGGGTTTGTGATAGGAAGCTGAAACAAGTCTTTGGTTTTCATTCTCTAGAGATTACACATGCTTAGTATAACATACAGAAATAGGGAAGTGCAGCAGAAGCTTTAGCTTGACAGAGCTAATAATGACAGAGGAAAATTTGTGAGCTAAATGTTCTGTGAAATATTGTGTATTTCAAATTCAAACAGCCTGAAGAATTCAGTTCACTTCATATATTTATGTAAATGAATATTTTTATTAGACCAGTAAGTACTGTTGGGAAAAAAAGCATGCCTTGAGGCACATGGTCTTTCTCGCTAAGAAAGATGCAGCAAATTTCTAGCAAAAACATGTTAAAACCAATGGTTGTTATTTTAGTCTAACTATATTAGTAGTTGGATAGCTTAGAGGAAGTAGTGATTATGATGTAGAGATGTAGCTGGAGATGGAGGTGACAGTGCCTTTGACGCACTGAGACAGAAATAGAAATAGTACTCAGTAGGGTCAGCAGGGGTATAAGACATGAAAAATCCATTTTGCTGTAGAATCAATGTCAAGACTTCGTCAACAGCAAAATTAGCACCCTACAAACCCTAATGCAGACCAAAACAAGGCCAACATAGCCTTGCATCCTATGTTGGAATCTAGGTAGAGAAATCATTAAATAATTACAGTTTATTGGAAAGATAAGCATACCTTCAAATAAAGTTTCCTAGTTCCATTTACTGTGTATTTCATATAAATGTAAGGTGTTCAATACTTTTCTTCACAAAAGGGGGCTTAGTAGTTGTGAATTATTTTTAAAAGTTCTTTTATTTAGCTGCCATATATGTTGCTTCATGGAAAACTGAATAGTATCAAACTTTAAATGAATGTAGATTAATATATACTGCTGAACTACCTGGTGATGTGCTGTGCTGAATAAGGATATAGAATACTTTCTTGTCTCCATTCCCTCTTCGTTGTGTTATATCACATGCATATACTTCTGGAATAGATAGGACCTGAAATGCATATTAAAGTATCTAAAGAGAGTAATCCAATTTCCCAGTATTCTTGCAGAATTTGGTAGCGGCTAAAAATAATTTGATCATCTATTATATGTGCCATAAATACTATTCTCTGGTATCTGTGATTAAAAAGATATAAATATCCTTTGACAACTCCTAGTATGTTTATCTATGTTACTACAATAGTAATCAAATTATGGGAAATACAAGCAGCATATGCCTTCAGGATGTCATTATCTTCACTAGGCTACTGACTTTGTTGTTTGTTTTTTTTTCCAGATTATGCCTTTTGTTTAATTAGTAGCATGTTTAAAATTATTTTGTTCCTTTTATTTTAGTAAACCGTATTTGGTATAAAACAGGTGTGAGCAAAAGGGAGAAAATAACTCGATCAATGTTGAAATTAAGTTCACGGAAGTACTGGTACAAAATTCTATCATATTCATAAACCAGAGAATTTCAAAGTAGTAACTACACCTTGTTTCAAAAACCTAAGCAGTTTAATTGGTAGGAGTCTGCAGAAGATATGGGGGGAAATGTTGGAAAGAGCCTTGGTGCTGTGTAAGCACTACTCAGCAGTAGCCACAGCACCAGTGTGTTATCAACACCCTTCTAGCTCCCAACATAAACCACAGCACCATGAGGGCTGCTATAGGGGAAAATCAATTCCAGCTCAGCCAGACCCAGTACAAGTAATATATTCCAGTTCAATTGAATATGAAAGTTGATAAGAAGAAACAAATAAAGAACAAAGCAGTAAAGCTCTGGAAGGGAGAAGAAAAAAGATTAAATGAAATGGGATTGCCTGAGGAATTTGCTTTGTTGATTTTCTGTGCCTGGAAAACTTTTAATTATTATAAATTAAGTATTGTTTTCTGTCCTTATCATTGCTGGTAAAAAAAGTATTATTTGAGTTGAAGCTCTGCAAAGGTAAGAAAACTGAGGACTTCATAGCATTTGATATATCTTCACCAGGTTGTCTTTTTTTTCATGCCAGGTTTGAATTTGGACCATTGGTTAGCTTTTTCTACTTGATAATGTAAAGTTCTTCATTTTATTGACTGGGGTTTTTTTTTGTTTGGGGTTTTTTTTTCATAAATCACAGTAGATTGTTTAAATAAAGGAATGTTATCTAACCTCTGAAACTTTAATAGTTTTTCCAACGAAATCTTTGGAAGGGACAGTTGGAGACTGATGATAACATTTCATAATTTCATTAATTCTTCTGGGATAAACTAACATTCAAATAAAAATAAGTAGTAAAGTTGTAAGAGGAACAAATAAAACCTGAGAATATAAATAAAAATTCCAATTTATTTTTGGATCTATTGCTGTTCCCTGGCTTGACTGCAGAGTTATACCCCTCATCAAGTACAGTTCACAATTCACAAAGTAGGATTCAATGAAGTTAGTATTTAGCCTAGTGACAAAATTCCTATTGACTTTACACGTATGATAGCTAATGTCATCAGCTAAGCAGAGAATATGAGCTGCTCTCATCTGAAGAACAACATGAGACTTCCTCTCCTTTGTATCATTCACCTGATTTACAGTGAGCATGAGAGATGGCTTGAAGGAGAGACCCAGCTCATGTTTATGTATTTGCAGAGTCTCATCTGTCAGGGCATAAGTGGGTCTGCGTAGGTTCACTTGCAGTCCTTATCCAGTGGTCCTAGAAAATAGGTATTCCAGCCACACCAACTAGAAATACAGACAGAAAATTCATGACTTCCAAAATTAATTTTCCTTAATCCAATTTTACTCTTCACAGAATCATCTAGGTTGGAAAAGACCTTGAAGATCATCTAGTCCGGACATCAACCTAACATAACTTATGTCTTGCAACATAATTTAGGATTTAACTTGATATCACTGATAAAACAGATTCAGTAAATCATGAGAAAGAAGAAGTAAGGGTTTGTTTTGGGTTTTTTTTGTTTGTTATTTTTTCCATAGAAAGCCTGATTCAATAATCTGTATTCATCACAAACTAACTGTTTAAGCAGAGACAGAGAAACTTAAAATAAAGGACATGTTGAACTGAGTGAATACTTTGTGAAGGAAAAATGTTAAATATTTGTTTACGCTGACTTGGATTGAATGTAAGCTCCAAAGTTTAATTAAAGCTGTTTAACAAATTATTGATTTCTTGTGAAGGGGAAGAAGTTAATCACTTAAGAATTCAGCTTTATTCTATTCCAGAGTGCCAAAGTCAAGGAAAAAGTATTTCGTAACAATTACCAGCAGGTTTTTTTTGTAGTGAAATGTTTGGAAACCATCCAGGAGCTGTATTTTTGTTCTGTGAACTCCTTTTAACTCTATGAAAAAAGGGTATCTTTTAATGAAAAATAACAGCAGTTTAAGGACAGACAACTTGCCTGTCAAGATCTATGCACTATACTTACTATGTTTCAATTTAGACAAGGATGTACACAGCTGAAGTACTTATATTCTATTTATGGGGCCTGATTGATTTAAAAACATCATAACCAAAATATTAGATTTCAGAGAAAGATATCACCTAGTTTTTAGGTTAAACAAATAAAACAAAATAATACTAAGAGGTAAAACTGCTATAAAAACATTCAACATTATATTTTTCCTTTTATTCCTCTCCCTAATGATGCTACAGTGAAAAATCTATTTTCTTTCTCCTTCTCTGTTCACACAAACCAAGCACAGAAGCGATGCTTAGTTGTGAGTAGAGATATTATGGAAGAGACATTCCTACTTTTTGTATCCTTAACTCTAGATTGTGTGAGATCTGAGTTATATCCAGTTTCATTTAGGAGGGAAAAAAAGAAAAAAAAAGGGGGAATTCTAATTTCACAAAAGGAAGAAGGCTTCATTTATGAAAAGGGGAAACTAGCTTCTGCTACTCAAATCACAATAACAAATTGCCAGGGAAATGAGCTACCCAGTGTTGACCAAAGTGTAATTTTGATCAGTTGAAGAGTAAGAATTGTTGATTGTATACAGCATGAATCTAGGTGCTGAACAGCTTGTTATACCTTCCTAGTGTCTTGTTGTCCATTATCTACTGCATTTGTTATTTCCTTCAAGTCTTGAGATAAAATGCTCAGCCTTTACATAATGCTTCTTGGTTGATACCTGTGAATGGTTAATACAGTAAGTTGGACACAAATAAATATGCAGAATAATCAACAAATATTTTTTCCTTTTTGTTCCAAAATGCTCTTGTAGAGAATGGAAACAACTTAGATTTTTTCCTGTTAGCTTCTTCACTTATAATCTTTAAGATTAAGCCTTAAAAATAAGCTTTTAAGAATCCAACACTGGAAGATCAAATTAGGAGTACTGCAAGAAATACAAGCATAATGCAAGTCAGATCTTTTTATAACCATGCAAACTGAATAGCCTGAAAACGCAATAAGCCTCCACTGTGAACAAAGCAAGCACTATCTGCTAGTTTTGTTTATTATGATTGATTTAGATGCCTATGCTTTTTTGATTGTGTTTGTACCTCTTAAATTATGGAACTTAAATGTCTTCCTCTTGTGTTACCTGAATCTTAACGTGATTAGCACCTTGTACGCAGTAGGAATCTCAGGGTCTCAGGAGTTTAGCCATCAAAGGCATCTGTTCCCATGGAAGAAGCATTTCCAGTACACTTAAAATGAATTGCCTGACGAGCAATTCACAGTATGAAGATTCAGATATAAAGGGGCATGGCTCCAGGGCTTCACTGTTGTTAGAATGTTTCATCATATACCGTGCATTGCATGGTGCATGAAAAGACGAGGCTAAAACACTGAGCTTGCAAACATATGTGTACTTAAAATTAAGCATTTGAGTAGTTCTGTTGAGCTTCAGAAAGCTACTACATTCTTAAAGCTAAGCATGAAAGCATTGGGAGAGGAAAACAGATTAGAAAAAAACTAAACAGGGTAAATATAACCAGCTATCTGAGAAGTATTGGATTTGAAGTGCGAAATTTTATGTGTGTTTCATTACATTAAACTTGAGTGGTCCATGATGTTTCCTGAAATTTTCCTGATTATACTGAAATTGCTTAAGCAAATTAATGGGATGCTGTAAATCAAGTTGCAAGAAATGGTTTGGCCTTTCTGTTTGCCATTTATAAATGCCTGGTTTGCATTTGCTACAGAAATCATAAATTATAACACAGGGCACAAAAGGAATTAATGGAATCAAATCCTTCTTGTTTTATGGAGTCTCGTTGTCAAGTTCCTTATGTCAGTTCTTGCATACTGTGTGTGTTTTCTTAGCAGGTGGAAAGAGTCTTGCCCTACAAGTGATGCTATTAGAGACCAGATGGAATTTTAGGTAGAACATATATGTAGGGAAGGTTTAGAAATTCAAATGATCAGCCATCACAGCTCTTTGAAATTATCACAGTGAAAGGAAGGTGCGTTATTATAGGATTTTTAAGAGCAGGAGGAATTAAAAATTACTTGTAGTTTTCTATCTGTTCAGAAAGTTCAAAATAAGTAGAAACATTGGAGTATAACTACTATGTGATCTGAACTACACAGAAGTACCTGTTGTGGACAACTAGACCCAGTTGCTCAGTGTGATAGCATAGGTGCATCTTGCTTTTGTGGATTTTCAGAGTTTGTTTCTCTGAGCAAAATCTCAGTTTACAAAGCTCAGTATTAGATTTTGGTCACTATGATAAAGGTACAATATAAAGACCTAAATGAATCATGGGAATTTTATTTCTGTAGGACAGAGAAAAAGGAGAAGAATGAAGTTTAAGACTGCTGAACTTTCATGTAGGAAGAGAAAGATTTGGAAGTAGTGCATTACTTGTCATCACTTTTCTCACCTGATCCCTAATGAACAGAATTCTTTGTTCAACGTATGCAGTTTGCTCCAAGGATTCATTCACTTGATTATCTAAAGACTATAACTGGCTTTTCTTTTATGTCACACTTCTGCTTTAAGTCCTTCCGCCTGTCCAAAACCCTCTCAGTGTTTGCTGCCAATGTTCTAGTACAACAGACGTGGCTAAAGATGAGGGTAAGATAACTATAGAGTTATGGGGTAGAGGTGCCTTATGGGCTCTCCAAAGTCATCAGAAGCTCTTCAGGAAGAAACATCACAAATCACAAATAGTGTAGTAAGTCTTGATTCAGAAGTGGGTGCAGAATCTCCTGGTATTTTTGTCTTATAGTTGCTGTTTATTATCTTGTAGTATTGCCTGCACAGCTTTTGCAAGTGAGTATGCAGTTTATCTTGCTCCCATGTAAAACAGAGCTTTTGGATTCCAGTACAGTGATTCCTATGTTTAACTCGTGCAATGGTGTTCTGCTTGCCATTGCAGGAAGCACTGTGATTTGAGCACTTACTTTGATTATGATCATGAACTTGACAGTGCTCCTCTTTTTCATTCATCGACTGTGATCAGCATCAGTGTATGCAACTTGCTCTTTGTATCGCAGTCAGAGTTCCTTCTGCTAAGCTTTTTGCTGTTTTGAAGTTGTGATCCCTCTGGACATCCTACGAAGCACAAGTCTAATTCATCTGCTGGAGAGTTGTCTCTTGATTTTACAATTTGTACTGGACAGCAACATTTTTAAAGTTGCGTGAAAATACACATGCCACACTGACTTATCTTAATCTCAGTTTGAGATTCATTTGGCTTTAGGTGATGTGTCTTTCAGAAGGAAAAAAACAACAAACACATCATCAATGTTTAGTCTACAGTACGGAAGCTTGGAATGTAGAACTCCTTGTAAAGTGGCTTTCTAATGCCTATGATGATTTCAAAGATAATTATCTTTGTTTTACAATGAAATAACATCCTGCAGGAATTTTGAGCTGAAGCCTTAGGATTTAAGGAAAATCATATATTTCCAGTCTAGATGAGAATTATCAAACACTGATTTGAAAAACATGAAGGTTTCTTGCTAAATACTACAGAAAGTGTTGAACTGCTTAAGTTCAAAGAATTTTAAGAACCTGTTGACTCCACAGATGTTATTGCACATGTAACTCGGCGTAGTCTTTTCAGTAAAATAAAGAAGCAGCAAATGCCTGGAAATTGGAATAATGTGAAATGAAATTTCTGTTTGTGGAACTATAAAAAAATACTGTTTTCTGAAATACCAGCATCTTTGCCAGTTTGATTATGCTACTCGTAGAAATTTTATAGGAGCAATATGACAGGATTGTTACTTCTAACTTTATTAACTTAAGTTTGAGACAGTTTTGTCACTTAAGAAATGTTGCCAGGTTTAACAAGTTGATGAGAGTATCTGAACTATATCTCAAAATTTTTGTGGATCTACAGCAGTCAATGGCAATACTGAAATCAATCTAGCAAGAATTCAGAATTTCATTTTACAATTAAAATAAATGTACATAAATCTCTTATGCAAATTATGCTTTCCCCACTTCACATGGAGTTCAGTTGTTTTCAAGAATGTTTTATTCCTAAATTGTATGAAGTGTAAGATGTATCATTACAAGTATCTTCAAGAGTTATTTTTGTTCCTTTGACTCATATCCCTTTGTTTCTTGCCCTAGTTAACCTTATTCCCTTCACCAGTGATGTCAGTTGTCATGTTTTCTTCCTCCCTGTCCTAGCAAAAAGGCCAATTTATAACAATACATATGCTAAGGTTTTTCACAAACTCACTTTCTCCTTTAAAATGCTCATGAACATTCACTGTAATAAGAATGTGAAGCGCACCTCAGTGTACTGTTGCTGAGTATGTTATCTTCAAAGTCACTACTTGAAATACTGGTCTTGTAAGAGACCACTTGTTCTTAGTGGAGAAAGAAACACTGATGCTGTGAAGGAAACAGAGAATGATACAAACAAAAACTGGGACGAGGACTGCTTTGTGGCAGATGGAAGTGAAAATAATGTGTTTAATTCAAAGCCAAAATAAATAAATAAGGGAAAGCAACATGTGACCAAATGTTAAATCAGTCTGTGCTACTAGAAGCTCTTCTACAGTACTAAAATTCTTTTTTTTGTTCTTTCATTTGCTTCTTTGTATCATATCTATATGTTTATAGATTTGAACTAGGTTTGATTTTTGTTTATAGCTTTAACTAGATTTGAAGGAGGAAGGGATAAACCCAGGCTTGCTAGAGATAAGCCTGGAGGCAGCATGCCAGCATTTGTGATACAATATACTAGCAAGGTCCTTCAGTCTCCCATCTCAGTGGAGGTAGGGGATGGAGAGCCATGTGGCAGCAGAGACACAAGGGTTATTGATGTCTTGGAAACCATGGAAGCACCATGTAGGAATTAGGGCTCCTCCCCTCAGAAAGGTCACAGGATCAATAGGCCAACTGAAGTGCATCTACACCAATGCGTGCAACATGGGCAACAGACAGAAGGAGCTCAATGCCATTGTGCAGTGGGAAAACTATTATATAGTTGCCATCATGGAAATGTGGTGGGATGCCTTATACAATTGGAGTGCTGCAGTGGATGGCTACAAACTCTTCGGAAGGGACAGGCAAGGAGGGAGAGGCAGTGTGGCAGCCCTGTATGTTAGGGAGTGTTTAGACTGTCTAGAGCTTGATGACGGTGATGATAGGGTCGAGTGTTTATGGATAAGAATTGGGGGAAGACTAACAAGGCAAATATCACAGTGAGAGTCTGTTATAGACAACCCAACCAGGATGAAGAGAAAGATTAAATATTCTTTAAGCAGCTGGGAGAAGTCTCACAATTGTTAGCCCTTGTTCTGGTGGGGGACTTCAAGTTACCAGATGTCTGCTGGAAATACAACACAGCAGAGAGAAAATTCTAGGAGGCTTCTGGAGTGTGTGGAAGATAACTTCCTGACACAGTTGGTAAGTGAACCAAATAGGGAAGGTGCCCTGGTGGACCTGTTGCTTGTGAGCAGAGAAGGACTTGTGATTTGTTGGTTGGAGGACGTCTTGTGCATAGAGATCACTGTTTCTGAAGGGTTTAGAGAACCTAAATTATACTCCAATTCTGTGCAAGAACATTCTCTAAATGCTTCATTTTGCAATGAGCTATTGTTTCATATTTTTAATTTTATTTTGCTTTTCTCCTTTGTTTGTATGCTGTCCTCATTTGCGTTGATACTTTATTTTTTTTGTTCTGTGTTTGCTTTTCATTCTTCTCTATAAAGCAAACAGCATGGGATATAGAAAACAAACTGGAGAAAAAGGAACACTCTGAGCATTTGTCTTGAATTATTGAGAAGCATGAAATTATGTTGTCAGTCTCTTATTTATTAAGAACTAAACAGAGAAGAGTCTCATGTTCTCATATTTCTGATCAGCCCCAGACTGTGCACCAATGTTGCAGGTTATACAGAACAGGAAATCATTCACAACCTCTGTGCACAGACTTTTCTCCTTTTACCTTTTTGGTACCTTGATCTTTTATGTCTTTCAGGTTCATGTTATGGCAAAACTTTCCCCCAGGGACTTGAACACACATGTGGCTGATAAGATTGTATTAGGATGTCATCCTTACTTGTGGCTATTTAAATCAGATACTAGGTCTAGCTTTCATTAGGGTACTAAACATGTCAGCTTTGTAGGACCCTTGGGATCACTTGAAAATGATAAAGCCAAAATTTATGTTGTCAGGATAGGAAATGTCATGTCATAATTGCCTTTGCTATATGTGAAATATTCCTGAAATATTGTGGAAGCCCTTTCAGGATTTTACTGGCATAAAAAACCCCACAAAACCAAAGAACAACAACAACAACAAAAGAGAAAGAAAAGACAAAACAAAACTGCCTTCTAAAAGAAAGATCTTCAAATGCTTGAGAGTTATGAGAAATGACTGCCATGACTTTATTATGCCATTAAGTTAAAACTTAATATCTTTTTCCAGAGTATTTTACTAATTAAAATCATATTAGTAGCCCAGAAACCAACCTGAAACAAAGAGCTGGATTTCTGTCCTTCTGATCCCAATATATTTCACTTTTGTAAATCTTTTCTTACTTATATATTCATAGTACTTATGAGTAGCTGCATATAGACATCTATCTATTTGTATATATGCACACAGAGACCCAAGAACAATTGCTCTATAGCTATTTAATAATTAACACCCATTTGATTACAAAGAATTTACAGTTAAGTTGCATGCTGTACAGTAGTGCAACACTGTTCACTTTCTAATGCACCTTAAATGGCATTGGTCTCAGTCATACCCAAAAGATCTTGCCAAAGAGGATTAATCTCCTTATAAAGAAAGTATCTAAGATAGGTAGAGTGAATCACCCTGGGAGATGCTGGTGCTTTTCTCTCAACTAAAGAGGAAGCTAAGGCTAGATGTCTGCCTTTTTGGTGGTTGAATCATGCTCAGTAAATTCAACCATAAATGCCTTGCATCAGCTTTCTTGCTGGCATTCTGCTGACTGTCTTCTGATTAAAGACAAGTTGTACATTTGTGTGTTTTGATCACTGAAATATAAAAATACCACTTCATCTTCCAAGAAGGAAACATGACTTGTGTGTTAAGCAGGAGAGACAGCACTGTCACAGAAATGACTGAAATCTTCAGAAGGGATCCTGCTGGTGAAGAGTAAAACAGCTGAGGTGACAGTTGGGTATTTTGTCCTTCTAGCTGAAGGAAAAGAGTGGAAGATCATGGGAACGACAGAGCACTGTCAGTAGTGTATTGCTGTGGAAGAGCAAAAGAGACATATTTTCACCTATTTATCAGGATTTCCATGACTGGAAAGAATATGTCATGAAATAATATCCTTAAAACAAACTTATGAACATTTTTTTATTCCTACATTTTGTGAGTGTTTTATTTAAATACGATATTCTGCAGTAGAGAAGTTTTGTGGTAGAAGAGGATCATTCCTTATTTGAGAAATAAACTTTGGCCTTTTAAAAAGTCTGCCTTTTTCTCCTTCAGATTGTCACTGGAGAACCTTTCCTTGTAGCTATGACTAATGGGCAGAATTTGATATATTATTTTATATATTTAGGTATTTTTGGATTAGAAAAGACATTGTATTTCTTTTTAGAAATATTTTGCTAGTTATTTTCATTATTTGATGTGCATGATAGATGTTTAATAATACAAGGGAATAATTCAGTGATGTAGATAACAGTTGTTCCTTGAAAAGAATTTCAAAACTTCATAATTAAGCAGAGTTTGCTGAACTTCTTTGGGAAGAAAACCAGCTTAAGTCTTATTTGAGCATATCTTTTAATATTTACATTGACTGTGGTTATTCTGATACTCTAAAAATGCTGAGTGTACTTTATCTTGCAGTAGTCTTGTTACTCTTCAGTAAGTCATCTAATGTCTTTCTGCCTCTGATGTAGAATTATGATGAAAATCTACTCTCCTTGCTGTAAATCTGATGACTAAACCACTGTTGATTCTATTCTGTTTGTATTTATGCCTTCTGGGAACCATCCATACTGTACTACCTATCAAGTAACACATATGGTTGTGTTTTCATCTGAGTTATTAATTCATTCCAAACTACATGTTTTTCCTTTCAGCTTTAACGGTCTAGTTACCTGTGTTTTACAGCCCTGGTCAAGATAATTACTTTGATTCCCTGCCACAAAAAGAAGCAGCCCTGTGCACTGAAGTGACTGTACTTGTACTCATGCATAAAGAGAGGGTATAGACTTTTCTGACATACTTTCTGACAATGTGACATTTAAAGACATTTCAATGTATTGCTGTTATAAGGAGAGTTTCCCCCCGTCTCTTTCTTAGTAGGATGTACCTATTCAGAGAAGAAACAACTCAACATCCATCTTTTGCCATGAAGCAGTGCATAGGAAATTATGGAACCTTTTCTCGGGCAGATCCATTCACTGTGTTCAACTCATTAACCATGATACAACTAAAACAAAAATTCTAATGCAGAGTGCATGAAAGACAATAGCAAAACACTGAGGCCTGGATTAATACTCTCTAATGTTAGATGTTTGAGTGTGGTGTGTCAGATGTGCAGCCAACTGTTCTAGTCTTCCCTGCAGTGGATGGAGGGAGAGTATCCTCTGGGGCGATTAAGGTTTGGATGGGCTTGACTGTACTGCAGAAGTTCCTGTCTCTCCATCAACTGTAAAGGGAGCAGAAGACAATGTTCCTGTTATCATGTAAGGTAGTGTGCCCAGTAAGTTTTACTTATATAAGTGTTGCAATCAGAATTCATAGCAAAACAGTTTTAATGGCCTTCTGCTGAGTTCATCTTCAAAACATATCTGCTATACCTTTTCCATAATTAAAACTTCAGTGACTCTGGGTTCCTAGGCCAAAATTGCATTAATCATCATTTGCTTTTTCATAAAAGGTATCAATGCCATCAATTTAGTGGTGACAGAGATGATGTGAAGCAAAATGGGAGCCACACTACTTATGAAGACAGCAGTACTGTGTTGATGGTGATCAAAAGTGTTAGTGGAATAGTCTGCATTTCTAACAACAGTGTTCTTTAAACTCAAGTGTTCCATTCAAAAAGTCCAAAGGAAAATAAGTGGCAGGTAGAATAACCTGCTTGTACACCCATACTACACACTTAGCATAATGAGGCAGTTCTGTTCATCCCATCTTGGTAATACAATCTGAAATACCATGTAAAATAGTGTTCTACACTCTACTAGTCAGTCATGCACAGAGTTCTCATCATTATTAACCTTTAGTTACCATATGTTCACTATGGATGTGTATTAACCTGGTTTTAATATTATCTGCTTTAATTGCTATGAAGACATTGATGCTAGTTTTATAAAATAATTTAAAAATAGTGTAAAATAAACCTTTAAAATAATGCAATTTTTTTTTTTTTTTTCTTTTTCCCTTAACAAGTGTCTTAATGAACAGGGGAATTCCTGCTCACAAGAGTAAATCAGGGAGTTTTTAATCTCTGTAAATCCAAAAGAATTCATTAGTGGTGCTACTGGTCCATGATAGAAGCATGTTAACCTTCAGCACTGGACCAGTTATTTTGAAGGAAAATGCAACATATGGAAAGACAGAAGAAAATGTGTGTTGTGGGAGGTTCTTTTTATGAAATATGGAGCCTCTCTGAAAGCTGCCCAGAAGATTAGAAAACTGGAAGTAATTCAAACACAAATAGATTAATAGACACACTTCAACTAGCAAGAGAGCTGACAGACGCATTACCACATAGTTGCTACAATAAAGGATACAGCACCTGAATCTCTTGCACTTTGTAGCTGGCATATAGTTGTTTGAAAAATTGCTTCATAAAATTAAATTGCGTTGTACAGGTCTTGTATCTACTTTAAATTCATTTTGATGGCTGTATGGAGCCAAGTAGAAAGTCCGTGCACGCTTGCTTTTCTGCTTAAACATTAAAAATGATGCCTGTTTCTATGGTCTCTTCCTTTATTTGTACATCTATTCCCTAGGTATTTTTCTGATATCCTGCAAATCCTATTGCTAGCTACCTGCTAATTTCTGTTTAAAATAGATTTAAATTAGTAACAGGATTTAAAATTCTGAAACAATTATCTAGCAATCTCTTCAAAATGTACAAGGTAGTATCTTGCTTCTCTTGAGCTGATAGTAGACTCCTGCTAAACAAGTTGAATGGAGATGTGCAGGTAGAGTTGCATTTTGTTTACATGGCCCTGGGCACTAGGATGCTACGAAACTGTTACTGTTTTGGGACCACGGTTACTGACAAAAATGCTTAAATATTGTTTGTAAAAGTTAGTGAACGTAAGGAGACTTTTTCAGATGGAGTTTCTTCACTGTGGGGAAGACTTTTATGAGGAGAATTTGAATCAGTGTGAGTGAAGATCTCTTGCCCTGAGACATTTAGATGAAAGAAAAGTACTTTGGAGATATCAGACTCAGATTTCAGGCCTAACATTAAAGGACTAATAAAGGTATCATTGAAAGTCATGTCTGTTTTATGAAACCAATGTACTTTACCAAAGAATATTACAAATCAAACTGGGAAATACAAAGTGTTACTAGTGAGCAAAAATGTTTGTTTATGTATCAGGAACTTGTTCCGTTGTGAAGTCAAATGCAGTGAGATGAGTGCAGAGATACAAGACATCATTTTCTCCATCTACCTCTGGGTATGGTTTTTCAGAAATCTCTTGTGTTCTGAGCCTGGCTGGGATAGAGTTAATTTTCTTCACAGCAGCTGGTAAGGCACTGTGTTTCAGATTTGTGACCAAAACAGTACTGATAGCACACTGATATTTTAGCTATTGTTGAACAGTGTCAAGGCCTTCTTTCTTTCTTGCTCTGCCTCCACAGTGAATAGATTAGAGGTGGGCAAAAGTTTGGGAGGACACACAACCAGTTGGATGACCCAGACTAACTAATGAGATATTCCACAATGTAGCATCTTGCTCAGCAATAAAAAGGGAAAAGAGGGAGGTTTAGTTAGGTTAGCCATCTTTGCTCAGGAACTGGCTGGGCATCAGTCTACATGTGGGAGGTGGTGAGCGATTGCCTCTGCATCACTTCTTTTGTTTTCTTTCTCTCTTCTTCAATTTCTATGTCGTTTATTAAATAGTTTTTATCTTGATCCCTAAGGTTTTTTTGCTTTTACTTTACCTCTGTCCCACTGGGATGGGAGTGAGCGAGTGTCTATGTGGTGGTTAGCTGCCTATTAGGGTTAACTTGCAACATCTTGCTAGTCTAATATTCACTTGTCTCTCCCCTGTCCCACATGCTATTAAGACCTAGGAACTATAGCATTCAAAAGTGCTGTATGGTATGTATAATAGTCATTACGAGTTGGGAAAACGTGTATCATATTTCTTACTCAGATTATGCATTAGGTATCACTTGGTTTTACTGTTTACTGCCTGCTTGAATTCATAGGGCTAAGCCAGGATATGGCGTGTACAATAGCCAAAAGGAGGCTAAGATTTAAGAAAGCATTAGGTTTTTCTTTTTGAGGTAACTTTACAAAATAGGAAATTATTAGAAGTGCTGAAGCACTCATAGAATTGGCAGGTTTTGTTTGCACTGGCTGGAGCTCAGGATGTTCAGAGCATGTAAAACACTTTACTGGCAAAAGAGGAGGGAGAAGGTCCACGAATGGCAGAGGACCTTTCTGTACATTGCCTGCCACAGTCAACAAGGCTGTAAGTTCCCTGTGCAGCGGATTGCTTCTGGGAGGCAGATGGGGGGTGTCAGCGCACTGGAATGTGTTCTGCTTCTTGATTTCTTTGTAAGAGAAACTCATTTTGCTTAGCGCAGGCTGTGCGCACTATGTTCAGAAATAAATGGTACTTGTGTTGAAAGCTCTGATTCCATGCGTTTTCCACCAGCTGTTATCTACTGCAAGACCTGGCAGAGGTCAATTTACTTAGATCAATTGATAGTCCTTGGATTAAAACCTAGAATAGTGAATTAAGTTCAGGATCGGATGACAAAAAAAGAAGAGAAAGACCTTGGAGAAGGTCTGGGGAAGTCAGAAGAACATCTTACAAAACACTGCTCATGTGTGGATATTGACAGTATACTAAAAAAACCCCTACAGTAAAATACATCAACCCTTCAGAATGGTCAGTGGGTAGGGAGCCAGCTTTTAGAAATTGTTGGCCCACACAGGACAAAAAACATTACCTGTATCTATTTACAAGGTATTACATCAGTTCTCAAGTCTAGAATTTTGCTCAAGAATTGTAGAAAAAACAAGCAATGAATTTTCAAAAATCAGTGAAATCTGTATTTATTTAGGTGGGAACTGACAGTTTAGCAAGAATAAATATAGAATCTAATTTGCTTGTGTGTTCATCCATCTTTTTAAAAACGGTTCTGTTCAGTTCCAACAGTGCAATGATGGATATAGTTACTATATAAAATTATTTAGAATAGTGGAATTGAAGGAGGGCAAAATGCTCTTCATGTTCCTGGAAAACAATTACAAGACAGTGAAAACCAAGGTGAACTTTCTCTTGTTCCTTTATCATAACAGCGTATTCTGGTTTGGACAGTAACCCTGTGTTAAAACTATGACAGCACTTCAAGGTCCAGTTCCTGTTCCAGAGGACGTCAGGTAAACTGAAGAGAGCTTGCAATAACTATCTTTGTATTGACATTTCAAGAAATGCATCCAGACAACAAAAAGCTTTGGGCCATTTTCTCATGGGACTTGACATTTCTAGTTAAGATTGGAAACTGATTTTATTTTCCTGCTTTAAGGGAATACCCACAGAATAACAGATATTCTAGTGTTTAGCATAAAAAAATGCTATTTTTTGAGTTTATGGTATGCTATGTCATTTCATATCTTCTAAGAAAATAAAAAAAAATAAATACTGATACCCTCAGATTTTGAAAACATCTTTTTTTCGTCATTAGCAAGTTTAAAAATTTCACATAGATATTTGCAAATATATCTTACTTTCTTCTGTGCATTTTGCAGACTGTGAGTGGGGACAGACCCATATAGAAGCTCTTTAGATGGACCATCAATATTTAATGCTTCTGCTTGTTGCATACAGTAGTGCTGGTGGGAAGGTGTTTGGCCCTTCTTATGTCCACCTGCCACCAACTCAATAAATAGGCATTTGCCTGGTTCTGCAATCTCTGTATGTTGTTTGCATCAAAGCTTTGGCTGAAAAATTTGGTTGGATATACTGTAGACATAAGGATATTAAGTTCCATATACTCCAAAAAGGCCAAATGTCATTACAAATCTCAGCTTACCTCACCTTCTCTCAGTGTTTATTTTGCTTATTTTTAAAATATACAATGGATATGAAGAGAGGCTTGTGTGTATACAAAATGTTTTCTGAGATGTTTTGCTGTTTTGGAAACATGAAAGCAGTAGTATATTTTCTAAATAGTAGTTTAAAATTATATTAAGCAACAAAACTTTATATACCTTTAACTACCTGTCATTAATTTCTTACTAAGAATGCTAGTTATCTTCAAAAATTTTCTGAGGGTGTTTTTCAGTTTTCTCAGCTGTGTTTCAGCTGTGATACCTTAACACAGGTGTTCCTTTAAAAGGAAGGAACAATTAATTTTATAATGCATTTCATTAGCAGATTATTTTTTTAATAGACTCCTTATTAATCTGCGATATTTGTATAATAGCACAGCACCTAGTGATTAAGAAACTGAATAAAGAAATCAAAAGTAGAAGTTGTTCATGGAAAGAATATGAAAAACAGATACATTTTTCTCCTCCCTACCCTTTCCTTACAGAAATGATAAATGCATGAAAAAGTGACAGGCTCACATGTGTATGTGAAAATCTTATAAGGCAAGTTCAAAGCTTCTGGGCCAGAGGAAGAGAACAATAGGAGGAACATAATTTTATATTAATATTTATACTAGTTATGAAACTTTAGGATTTTCTATTGTTATTTCCAGCATCTTTGAACCCCAAGAACCTGAGGGTAGTTCAGATTTCAGACATCTTTCTCTCTCTCTCTGATCTCCTATTTAGTGGGAGTAGTTTTGGACTTTTATCTGAAGCTGCTGTCTTTGAAAATATTTTGCAGGTCAAAGTTAATTATTTGCTTAATGGGAATGCAATTTGCATCTAAGACTACTCTGGATGAAAACAACTTGTGAGATAGCATTAAGTTTCCCCTGAGGTCTTTGAAACGATCACGCTTTTTCTTTCTTTATATTATTAAGATCATGGAGTTTAAGTCATGGACAGGTTTCTGGCTAGCAGGGCATGAGCAACACATACAATACATTCCTTTGTGTTTTGCCATGATTTGTGCTATATGCCATTGCTTCTTTGTCCTTCTTGTGAAATAGGAATGTATTCTCTCAGAATTGAGGAGCCAGTCCAAGATGTAGACAGATATACACATAAATGGCACAGGAGGCAAAAAAGAGCTTTGAAGATGAAATTCATAAATCCTTTTTGGTGTGTAACAAATACATGTACACCAGTCCTTCTCTCTGCTAGTTTGTTATTTGTACACAAACACTAAATGTTTAGTTATCTCAAAGGTCCAGAGAAGGAAGCAGGGTGCTTATGGTAAGTAAAATTGGATTTTGGGTAAAGATCAATAACACAAGAGACATGCAGTGGAGCTTATTAGTGCAGAAGCTTAGCCAGACAGATGGATTCTGGGTTTCTACTAAAAGGATACAAATGGTATATAACTCAAGTGATTTATTAAAAAAAACCAAACAAACCACACACAAAACTCTAGATCTCAAATGTCACCACATCAGGAGCTCTGTCATGGTTTCATTAATTTCATGTATTAAAAGTGAAAGATTTGAACCTCAGTGTAACTTACTTTCACCATTTATTTATTTACCATTAGACTCCTGATTTGTTGGACATCCCATTGCACAGATATTTTTTACTATTCTAGAAAGATTTTGGATGATTTATTTTAGTGGGAAACATAAATTTTCTTAAGTATTGAAAGGATAGAACATTTTCTTGGTCTAAATCTAGTCTATAATTGTCTAGATTTTATTCTGAGTGCTTTTTTCTTCTTTTTTTCTTAAAAAATAAAAGGGGGGGGGATGAAATGCTGAGTACAGTAACGTTTTGAGAAGATTTAGTTTTGAGAAAGACGAGGGCAAATATATTGAGATACACACAGGTGAAGTAAGTTCCATGTCTTGCAGTTAAAAGAGTGAAAAAGACCAATGGACCTTGAAATGCTGTCATAGTTTTAACAGAGGGTTACTGTCCAAACCAGAATACGTTGTTACGATAAAGGAACAAGAGAAAGTTCACTTTGGTTTTCACTGTCTTGTAATTGTTTTCCAGGAACATGAAGAGCATTTTGCCCTCCTTCAATTCCACTATTCTAAATAATTTTATATAGTAACTATGTCCATCATGGCACTGTTGGAACTGAACAGAACTGTTTTTAAAGAGATGGATGAACACACAAGCAAATTAGATTCTATATTTGTTCTTGCTAAATTGTCAATGGTAATTAAGGAAGCACACTAACATTTCACTTTTTTATAAAGAAATCTCTTTTGGCTGCTGTGGAGGTTGCCAATGTACACATTGGAGTATTTGAAATAAAGAATATTTTCCTGTAAAAAAGATTTAACAGCTATTAATTGTATTATGTTCACCAGCAGGTCAAAGGTGTATTTCCACAATTGTGTGTCAAAGTTGCTTGCCACTGGAAATCGATGCAATTCCCACCTAAATAAATACAGATTTCACTGATTTTTGAAAATTCATTGCTTGTTTTTTCTGCAATTCTTGAGCAAAATTCTAGACTTGAGAACTGATGTAATTCCTTGTAAATAGATACAGGTAATGTTTTTTGTCCTGTGTGGGCCAACAATTTCTAAAAGCTGGCTCCCTACTCACTGACCATTCTGAAGGGTTGATTTATTGTATGGGGTTTTTTTGTATTGTGTTTTGTTAGTGTTTTCCCAACTCTGATTTTACTATGAGTGCAGCATGTAAGTTGAACTTTTTGTCTTGTTAGAAAACTGAAGCAAATAATTAAGTACACAAGTCTCTGCATTGTTGCTGTTGCTATGACAGTGGCAAGGAACACCATTTTCTGTCATGCAGAGAAGCTCATCAAACACCTTTCATTTTTCCTGCAGTCTTTATGCCCTTTCCTATTAGTAGAGGTGGTTTGTTGATTCTATAGTTGTGTTATCATAATACTATATTAATTTTGGTGAGGTAGGTAAATGTCTGTTCTGATTCATCATGACTCCTATCAAACTCCGACATCTGAATTTGTTTGAAAGTACAGATAGTTGACAGGCTTAAAAAGATTCATTAATATTACCGATTTTAAAAGTATCTGCTATATTTAGATACTTTAAGGTCAATAATTTATTCAAGAGAAGAATTCAGAAAGCTACAGACCAATACTTAAGCCTGTTGAAGATATTCTCATATGTCTGTAACATCAAGTAGGTATCCGCCACTTGTGCTTAGTTTACACAATTCACATTTGTCAAACATATATTATGCAGCATTACAGTTCTTAATTATTTTCCTCAAAGATCTGTGCAGCACTTTCTTTTACTGCTTTTTTAATGCATATTCTGCTATCGTACCTTCACTCTGCACTCTGCCATTAAATTAGTGTTTGGCTCTTATTCAACAGCACACCCATTTTCTGGTGATAGACCAGGTTTGTTAGCAGTGTCTTTGAACTTAGGGGTAGAATCATAGAATCACAGAATGGTTTGGGTTGTAAGGAACCTTTAAAGATCATCTAGTCCAACCCCCCTGCCAGGGGGCAGGAACACCTTCCAGTAGACCAGTTTGCTCAAAGCCCCATCCATCAGTGTGGTTTCTTCATATAAATGTGGTTTAATCAGGTGCATAATCTTTTAAAATTTTGCAGTTTAAATTTGACACCCAGAAAGGTGTTTTCCTCCTCCTCTGCCTTTTATTACCTCCTCTAACCTTTAATTTCATCTGTTTTCTGTCAACCCATTCTTTACATCTTCACAATCCCTCAATCTATACCATTCCTCTTTTTCAGTTCCTTTCTTACTCTTTTTCCTTCCTTTGATTTGCAATTTTTATCCTTTTTATTTATATTAAGAACTGTGTATTTATATTAAGAATTTATATTTCATATATTTGTTTATGTCCTATTTTGGCTTTTTTCCCATGGTCTCACCTAATAAAAAAAATAACTTTTTTCTTCTTCTGTTCGCATACTAACTTAATCCACCCTCTTTGCCTTTGTTTTTTTGGGTATTTTTGTGTAAATAAAGGGTGTCTACACTGTTCCTTCATCAGCCATGTTCGAGGATATCTGCAATGTGGCCTCCCTATACTTTGCTCTGTAAAAAGTCTTACTGTTAAACATAGATTTCTCTCTTATTTCCTTATGCCTTTTCTGCTCTCTCTCAGGTATCTTTGTCACAATGCGTCATTGTCATTCTCCATATAGTTTCTCCCTTCCTAAGCTTATCAACTCTCCACTTCTTTCCTGGTTTTAGTTCTTAATTTTTATTTTTTGTTTTTCAATTGCTGTTTCAGTTAGTCCCTTCATATCTGTCCCTCCTCTCTTTCTTCTCTACTTGTATATCTATTCTGAGGGTTTCAGGCCTCCAGTCCAACAGAAATACCACTATGAAAAGTCATGTTCTTCTAACCACATAATTTATCTCTAAATCTTTTTGTGTTCTATCTTTTACCTTTGAAGTTAACTTTCTTCTCTTTCCCTTCCAAACCATGCTGTACTTTCTGATCTGATGACCTCAGCGTCATGCTCCAAATATCTCATAATTATTCTTTACTTTGCTGTTGTTTTAGCTTCATTTGTTAGCCTAAGGTTTTGTCTCCATTGCAGAATCACAGAATCACAGAATCATAGAATGTTAGGGATTAGAAGGGACCCCAAAAGATCATCTAGTCCAGTCCCCCTGCCAGAGCAGGATTACGTTTCAGAACAGTACCCCATTTCCTCTCAGCTAAGGACTTTCCTGTTTTCTGAGCACCTGTTTTCAACCTTAGAAAAACATTTCTCCTTAAATCCCACTGCATCACAGAATACTTTCTAGTTTGTTTGTCTCCCCCATGATAACTGTGTGCTTTCTTTACTGGACCTTAATGCCATGCCTGATCTTGTGAAAGATGCTCTGAAGAGCTGATTGTAAAATGCCATGTAAAAATGCAATGTTATAGAAAAGATGATTAATATTACTATGAATTAATATTATTTCAGACAAATTTAGAAATCCTTCTAAGATACTTATGCTTTGTGCTTTTCATTTCATCATTTTTGGCTCTCACCTTGTAATGTACTTTCCGCTTCACTAGAAGTATGATAATGAGGCATGCATAATTGAAATGAAAGTATCTTCAGAACCCCTTCTGATTGAATATGTTGAGAATCATAATCAAGTATTCCTGAAGTTACAGAAAACTATGCATATTGATGCACAGCAGAAGTCTGGGCTCTGCATGAGTTGCTTAGTTGGCTGACATACTGTCCTTTGAATTACTCTAATTACAGAACGGTATCAGGGATACACTAATGGGCAGTAAAAGAAATCAATAGTCTTACATATGCAGAAGAAAAAAGCTTTATATATGAAGTAATTAAATGATGGTGGAAGTTACTGAATGCATCTTGCGTACAGAAATGGTGTCCGAAGGAGCAAGAAATCCACAAGAACAAGGAACCCTTATGTCTTTGATACACCCACAATTTTCTATACAGATGCATTTTTCCCTGTGTTGTAAATACTTACGCACTTAGCTTGCATTTTGAAGATATTCTTTCCTGACTTTTGGGATAGTGATGCATGACCCCAAACATTTCAGTTCTGATTACATGCATCGTTCTGTAATCTTTCTTCTGACAAGTTTCTTTTGTTTAGGAGGATTCTCTTGAACAGCCGATTTCTCTCTCTGAATTATGAATATTGCTAAGTTCTATAATATATGCCGTGCTTTGAATGAATAATTACATATGTAGATAATGTGACATAGAAATGTGTTTAAAATATTAATGTAAGAAAGCCAGAGCCAGAGAAGTTAAGAAATAGCATCAGCAAGATTCTGTGCATAACCTTAATGCAATTTCTGATACATATTCGGGTGGATAAAATTTGTAATTTCATTATAATCTGTTAAAAAAACAAAGCACCTCATTAAATACGTAAGGTGGACAGTACTGACAAAAGGTATAGTAATGCAACATATCCTTTTCCTATAGTATCAATGTGCCATATTTGTTTTGAGCCAGCAAAATTCCTTTTTAAAGAATATTGTCACAAGCTGTTTTCTTCTGTGATAGTTTCAGGATGCTCTATTATATTACATATTTCTTTTTATAACATGCCTGTTATGTATTTTTCCCTTTACATACATGCAAAATTCAGACAGAAAAAGATTAAATTTATCAAAGTTTATCAAGTTGTAAGCTCATTGTTTTAGACTACTTTGCATGCTGTAATACATTATTTGTTAAAAACAGGCCTCCATGAACTGGTAAAGTAAGCAAAACTCTTGCAGGATCCCAGGGGTTGAATCATGTTATGAGAATATTATGATAACACTAGAAACATACCAAAGCTGCAGGAAGCACCTGTAATTTATTTTTCTTGTCCATCATTGTGCAGGGACTGAGTGGTCGTTTAAAGAAAAGAGTCCGGTTTTTCAGAGTAGCGTGTAACTACCTTAACTAAAGCACTACCCATTGCTGCCTTTTGATGCTTAGCTGTGACTGAGAAAGTTGTCCTGAGGGCACAGTCTGGCCAGTGCAGTGAGTGAAGCAGAAGTTCTGTGGGGAGAAAAATGGTATATGAAAACACAGTTAAACACATGTTAATATATGTATATGAGAAACTTGAAGTCATGGATGACTGTGCTACTGGTCACTGACTCTGGAGTACTTCACTGCAACTGTAAATTATGTGCTTTTTATGTGTTTGAGTTTTTGGGATTGTTTTGTTTTGTTTTGTTTTTAATGTGCGTTTTATGTGCTTTATTTCTAGTGTGGTTTGGGGTTTTTTATGTGATTTGATTGTTTAGGTTTTTTTTTTCACTGAAGAAGCAGAAAAATTAGAAATCGAATCAAACATTCCTGTTCCCAGGTTGGTTTAAGTATTTTCATTTAGACATTTCAAATATTTCACAGCACAGCCTTCAATGGCTGAAGGTAGTAGTGTAAGTGGAAGAAGTGAAAGCCTCTTTTTCTCAATAGAGACTTGCCTCTGGTCAAGAACAGAAGCGTACTTTTCCCACTGATTTTGCAGCTTTTTGCTAGATAGCATAAGATCATTAAGAGTCAGCACTGACTGATTTTAGGCCTGTTGAGGCAGATCCTCAATTTATTAAAGACTGGTTTTGTCTGTTCTTCATTGCTGTTTTGTTCCATCTTTTCCTATCGCCATCTGCCCAGATCACATCCGAGCACTTTGGGCAGCAGCAGAGCCTTTAAATATACATACATATATATATATATATATATATATCTCACTGCAGTGGATCAAGAAGCCTTAAGAAATAATTCTAGAGTTGAATCTAACAACCCTTATAGCCATAGGATGCTGTTCTCAGGTGCATAAAAAATCTAGCAACATGAAAAAGCTGTAATGGCTTTACCATACACCATAAAGCTGAAATCTTCAAAGATTTTAGAAGTCAAAGTCTAACAAGTCTATGTGCAATGTCTGCTAAAATAAATTGCAGGCCTGCACCCTGCCTAATTAGGTCCATTTTCTATGAAAATGCCTAAAGTAGTATTTTTGATGTAAAAACCAATTTCCTACGTAATTCCCTGTGTTCCTGGACGTTATGATGCAAGATCTCAATTTATAAGAAAGTATTTTTAACATGGGGGATATATTTTTCTTTCTCAGTTTAACGTTTAGAAAGAATGAAATATATTGGAATATAGGGAAAACTTTCCAACTGAAAAAACCCCAAGGGATATTAAAAAAACCCCAACAAAACCTGCTACATTTTCTGTCTGCAGTATTCTCTCTGTTAAAATGAGTGCAGAGTGCTCTGCATTAAAATGGTATTCTGGGTTAACTTGGATTTAATATAGATCCTTCTGTTATAGGCAGACTTTTAAGCTAAGGACTGCAGCTCTGGACATCATCCAACTTTTGCAGTTAATTATGGCTGTAGACAGCATTCTAAATTTTGCATCTCAGTCATATCTGTGGTGCTGCTTCTTCAGTGCCTAAAAGAGGCTATTAATGGAAGTCTGTTGACTGAGATTCCATCCAGAAAGCCTGAAATTATGTCCATGAGCTAAAGAATTAATTTAAAGAAATAGAAAACTGTTGTTTTTTTTTTTTCCTCCCATATAGCATAGTGTACTGTTTTTTTTCCAGGAAAATATTTTTTCTGTATTTCTTACCATTACAGAAAGGCCCCTTGGTATCTTTTCCACATAAGACTGGTCGTAAGTCTTTCAACTTTCAGTAAGGTGCAGTTTTTCTGCTATTCATTTACACTTTTGTCATGTTTATTAATAATTTCTGGACATTTAAATTTTAAGGGTTGTAATGGTTATGACCTGAGGTAGCTGTAAAAATGAACAAAAAGTACATGCCATCCATCTCTTGGCTTCTTTTTCAATTCTGATGCCAGTCCCTAAGGATAATTCTTACAACACTGCCTGTTGTAGGAGTTTTCTTCTGTTCTTGAATTCTGACATTAATACACACTATATTGTTTTCCATGTCAGAGCATGGGACATTCTTAGCTGTCCCTCTCAGCCTCTGAGCATTTTTCAGTCTTCCTGAGAGTCATAGTTTGATAAATCATGCTCCATACATTTAATGTTCAATTATGCTTTTAAATTAACAATCTGACTTTTTTTTTTTTTTTTTTGTCCAAGCTATTTTTATATTGATGACATAACACTGTGTAATATTTAGTAGTATATTAAGGCTTTTTCTAACCTTTATAGTTAAGTTTTTTATAAAGGAATATTTTCTATGAAGAAATAATTTAAAAGCTTCAAATCAGGCATGGAAAAATCATAAAAAGAGTACTATAAAATAGTCATATGAGGAAACATGCAATGCGCATGTGCCTTCTTAAATGCATCTGATACAGAACATGGAGAGTTTAAGTTCAAAAGCATGTCTTTTAAAATAACTCCTAGAAACTTTTAACCACTAAAATGTAAAATATTTGACTATTCCATCTGCAGTACAGTGTTCTACTTCTTAAATATTAAAGCATGGTAGAGTTTTGGTATACTTAATACTTGTTGGTAGTTCCCAATCACCTATGCAAGTCACTCCAACCAGCATCTTTAGTCTTCGGAAAGACTAACAAAATAAATCAAAATAATGCACTGGTGTGGTGGTTTGACCTTGGCTAAACTCCAGGTACCCACCAAGTTGCTCTATCACTTCCCGCCCTGCTTCTCTCAGTGGGGCAAAAAGGGGGAAAGAAAATAAGATAGGAAAAACAACCCACCCTTGTGGGTAAAACAAAAACAGGTTTAATGTAAGCAAATCAAATCAAGGTCCACATGCAGAAGCAAGAAAAGAAAACAGATTTCTTCTCTACTTCCCATTAGCAGGTGATGTGGGGCCTTCTCAGGACGCAGGGCTGCGATACGTGCAGTGGTTACCTCGGAGGACCAAGGGTGACCCCACCTCCCTTCCTCCTTTTTCCCAGCTTTATACTTGAGCAGACACCATATGGTATGGAATATCCCTTTGGTCAGTTCGGGTCAGCTGTCCTGGCTGTGTCCCCTCCCAAGATCCTGCCCCCCCCATCCCACTGGGGGGGAATGTTGGAAAGAGCCTTGGTGCTGTGTAAGCACTATGCAGCAGTAGCCACAGCACCAGTCTGTTATCAACACCCTTCTAGCTCCCAGCATAAAACACAGCACCATGAGGGCTGCTATAGGGGAAAATCAATTCTAGCTCAGTCAGACCCAGTACAACTGGAAACCTGCATGTTCTGTCTTCAACATTGCTACCTTAATGAAGCTTAGATAGAAAAAAGTGCTAGTCTAGTGAGTGACTGCCTGCCAGGCATGGAATCCTAATGTTGTGCTTATACAGTGTTTTATTTTTTTTATCTTGTTGGATTTTACTTTGAGTTGGGTTTTTTCGGTTGTTTGTTTAGTTGGTTTTGGTTTAGTTTTTTAAGTCCAAGGGGTTAGAAAGTATTTAGTGGCTGAGTACTTGGACTTTGCATTTCTTTTATATCTATGAAATAATTGTATATGTAGAAGTAGTTGATGTTTTACTGTGTACGTATATGGGATGTAGAGAAGGACAAAAATAAAAGGTGACCTTTTGAGGTACAGCAGTAGAAGAAAAAACTAAAAAGGATGTTTTTATCAGTTGATGATGCCAACCAAGTAAACAACAGCTATCCGGAGGTAAACAATAATTTCTGCTCTTAGAAAAGAATACTGTGAATGCTTAGTAACTGATTCTTTCCACGTACTCAGTAGTAGGTAGTGCCCGATGATAGAGAAAACTGCAAACTAAATATCATGTTACAAGGTAATATAGTTTCCTTTGAATCAATAAAACAATTGAAACCATTAGGGTTAAAGTTTTCTGAAGCGAAGTTTATAGAATCCTTTCTGAGCTATTTAAGCAGAAAATCATTCAACTGACACCTTGGTCCTTCCCTGTTTCTCTAGGGTCTCATGCTTTGCTCCACTTTATCTCCTTAATGCTGCTGTCTTTCTCTGCATTTACCACTTAGTTCATTCCTTTTGATTTGCCTCTCATGTCTGTAGCAGGACTCTCTTCTTATGTACTGAGTTTTCACCTAAAATCTCCTTCAAAACTCATAGCTTTTGGGCTTATGCTGAGCTCCTGTGCAAAAGAACCTCTAGTGCATAAGCCTGAAATTGCTTGGAGGACAATGGCTGCCACTGTCCAATAGCTGCCCATCATAAAAGAATACACAGACCTAAAAATTTTCATAAAACAGCAGCCTTGGAAAAAATTGCAGATTTCAAGGCAGGAGCCAAGTAAAGATATAGCACTGTAACAAGACAGTGAGTTGGAGGAAAATGATTCCTAGGATTAACAAGCTGCAGAATTTATGTTTACTGAACTGTTAAAAACCAGTGAAGGAGGAAAATGAGAGATATCAACAGCTGCAGAGCATGAGAAGCATGAGAAAATGAGAGGTACAGGCAAAAGGGATAGCTAAAACAATGACATTTTGCAGTGGAAAAGGTTAAAAACCTTATTTTTTATTTTTTAATTAGATAAACTCTGATTTGAAAATTGAAATAAAGCAGTCAGGAAAAAACATGAGAGTTTGGTGTCTTCTGAGAAGTCAATTAAAGATTCCTGTAGCTAACACGCCTTGATAAAAGGGTAGAAAAAAAATGACACTGAAAGTGTTACCTAGATGACTAGCTTTATAATGATCCATACATCTAGACCAGGGCAACAAGTTTGGCAAGGGAAGAGGTGCTTATGTTGAAATGGGGCAGTTACTTTATAGTTCACCCTGAGTTCATTTGAAATTAAGGAAAACAAAATCCTGTTTAAGAAGTGAGGTGATATGAGCTGCATTAACAAATGTGACCTATGCAGTACTTCAGTGGGCTTTACAAATCTCATCAAGGAGTGCTTTCATACCTGTGTTAACTCTTAAAAGCCAAGCATTTACAAATATGCAATCTGTGGTACTTTCTTGCTACACATTAATAGTTGGAGCAAGGTATTGTGGATGTGTTGCTGAATATCTTTATTCAGTATTTTGGTTTTATTTCTTGTATTCAAGTGGTTTAATTAGCAAAAGAAGGTATGTCGTCTGAGAAAATGTATTATGAGTCTTTCTATATTGATGAAATCATTTTCAGGTCATTAAATATCTTAATTGTTTTGGTTCTAATTTCCTTCCCTATCATATTGTCTTTAAAAAATTGAAAGTTTTTACAACAGTGTAGTAGTTATTACTTTCTACGTAAGTTAATTTTAATATTGAAAAATCAATGGAAGTTTGGAAGTGATGTTGACAATAGTTATCTTGTTTTTCCCGCTGTTGGTTTACCGCATTACCAACCAAGGTTTCTGGGCAGAAATGTGTTCATATATGATGGACAGTGAATATGTTCTAATTTGATTAGTTTTGAACATTTTGTTCTCATTACGCACATACTGTACAGAAAACCTTGAGACTGAATTCACTGAAATAAACTGTACAGTTTCTTGTATGTTAGCCTCTGAGAGTGAGAACTTCTGTGACTATTTGAACTAGATGTCCAGAAACCCCAGAAAGATAGCAGGAATTTCCAGCTTCCAGGAAGAAAAATGAGTATGCAAAACAATTTTAAGTGCTTTACTGGAAACAGAAAGTGCTGTAAAGTATTAGTGACTCCAAGAGGAAAAGCAGCAACCTGTGCTTCTCAAAAGCTTAATAAAACGTCACAAATGGAACATAATAGAGAAAAGACAGAAATGGCAATGAGTCAGTGAATGAGTGTCATCTGTGACACGAAGCAAAATAAATCTGACAGCATATACTGTTAGGACAACCATTTTGACATAAATTCAGGTATTGAAGCATCTAGTGAAATGGACATATTCATTGAAAAACCATGGTCAAAATGCGATCTGTAAAAGGGTTTGCTATGAATCAAATGGTTTCAGATATATCAAATGAGTATTAGGAAATTTTTTACTGCATATGTTTTAGTTATCCATTGCTATGTAGGTGGACATTTAAATTGCACCATATAGCACTCAGCTCTACAGTTATTGGTGCAATTTGTACAGTAGTCTGTCTAAATCTTTTACAATGCAGAAAAGTCGAGATCGTGTCTGAGATTCAATTTAAATACGTGCTTTGAGCTTCAGATTCTTAAGTTCTGAAAGATTAAACCATTCAGGAGCATGTTGTAAGAATAAAGGCAGAAATTAACTTGAAGCATGAATAAAAATTCAGACATAGGAAAGAAAAAATAAAACCAAGGTCCATCTGCACTTAAAAATTAGGGTTGGCTGAAGGAGAGGTTAGAAGAGAACAAATCCAAGCGTGATTTAAGTAGAATTATTGCAATTTACACTGAAAAAAACTTGCGTAACTCTTTCTGCTTGTTACAGTCTGCAAAAATAATTGTAGTGTCTAAATTAAAGTCATTAATCAAAGATTAATTATGTATCATCAAATAGTCTGCTTCTAGAAGTGTATGGATTTGTTGTTCAGCATGAGTTCTTGCCAAAACATCTTTCCTTTCTTGTATTATAACATAGCTGAAAAGTTATGGTTTGCTGATGGAGAGTTCCTGCAATTTAAATGCTTCTTATTTTACCTGTTAGACAAACATTTTTAATTGTTTAATCATCCTATACATATGTAAGTGTGAGAATTAGAATATATTCTAGATTTTTTTAAACGTGTTTATGGTTTTGCTTGGTTTTGAATTCTTTTGCTCAGGGAAATTGGTTGAAAAGTGGACACAGCCAGTATTTGAAGGTTTGGATATTATTCTCGATACGTATTTCATTCACTGTAATTTGAATTTTCATTCTATTTGCCCATTTAATCTTCTTGAGTCCTTGCAGGTGAGTGGAAAAACAAATGCATTAAATTTCACCAGTAGGCTGCTCATTGCTTTAGTATGTGTTCCACTGAATTTTATTTATAAGCAAGGCTAACATCACTGGTCTTATGGAAAAATGACATTTTCTATGTTAAGACTTTGTCTTCTATTCCTCAGAAACTAATCTTGTAAAACTAAGTATGTAACTATATAATTAAAAGCTGTATCACAAAGCATTTGCAAAAGGCTGCATTGTGATAACACAAGCAGTCTCAACTTTAGCACTTCTGCATTTTTGAGGCATGGTTCTGAAACCTTAATAGCATTCTTCTAGTTTTCTTAAGCTGCTTAACAATAAAATATAGGTTGACCATCAATGCTAAGTTAGCATGAATGCTCCAAGTTGGCATTCTGTCCTTCATTTAAAAAGAAACTAAATGTATCACTTGCAGAGAGAGGATGACTGTTCTATCTCATACCTACACTTGATCTTACACATATGCATAAAGTCATATAATAAAAAATAATCGTGTGGAGATGCATGTGCATGTGTGTATGCATTCACCTTTTTTTTGTTCCTTTCTTCTTTAAAGGTAAAGAATACTTCTGTTTACTTACCCCGTTTTCATTATTTTTAACACAGAGTGGGCCATTTGTGCCTTGTACTCTCTTATGTAATATTTAAGATTTTAATGATAAACATCTATGCAGGTATTTTAGATAACTGTGAAAAAAATAGCTTCATATTCTTTATATTGTCTCCCATCAGCATGCTCTAACCGTCTGAACTGATCTGTCAGTCAGCATGACGATTATATGTGTCTTTGAGTGTATCTTCCTTGTAGTATTAAGTGATGTTACAGATTTTTTAGTAGACTGGTCAATGTTTTGTTTTGGAATTAGTGTATCAACACTATTAATGTGCTGCAAATGGATACCACTTAAAATGCATTATTATATCTATTATTATTTTAATCTTCACTTACAGCCTCAGTCATGTACTGTAAAATAGTTTAAATTCAGTTTCCTCATGTTTAGCCTCTACTGTAGGAAGAATTTCCTGTCTTTGTTCAAGATGTATTGATCAGTGGGAACTACTTTATGATGCATTGGGTTTCAGGTTAGAATCTAAATATTCTTCCTTAAAGGTGCACAGAACTGAAGTAAAGCACATCCTACTTCAAAAAGTGTATCCCCTGTAGAGTGTATTCCTGAAAATAATAATAGTTTTTAAATAACATTCCTATAGTACCCCCAAGTCATTTTAAGCCAAATGAAATCAAAGGAATTGACCTTTGATTCAGTGTTTGAAATAGAAGAGCTCAGCTCTACGTAAACAATGTAAACTAACATTCAGGAGAAAATACACAGAATCACAGAATCACAGAATGTTAGGGATTGAAAGGGACCTCAAAAGATCATCTAGTCCAATCCCCCTGCCAGAGCAGGAACACCTAGATCAGGTCACACAGGAACATGTCCAGGCGGGTTTTGAATGTCTCCAGAGAAGGAGACTCCACAACCTCTCTGGGCAACCTGTTCCAGTGTTCTGTTACCCTCACTGTGAAGAAATTCTTCCTCACATTTATGTGGAACCTCCTATGTTCCAGCTTGTACCCATTGCCCCTTGTCCTATCATTGGATGTCACTGAGAAGAGCCTGGCTCCATCCTCATGACACTCACCCTTGACATATTTATAAACATTAATGAGGTCACCCCTCAGTCTTCTCTTCTCCAAGCTAAAGAGACCCAGCTCCCTCAGCCTTTCCTCATGAGGGAGATGTTCCACTCCCTTAATCATCTTTGTGGCTCTACGCTGGACTCTCTCAAGCAGTTCCCTGTCCTTCTTGAACTGGGGGGCCCAGAACTGGACACAATACTCCAGATGCGGCCTCACCAAGGCAGAATAGAGGGGAAGGAAAACCTCTCTTGACCTACTAACCACTCCCTTTCTAATACACCCCAGGATGCCATTGGCCTTCTTGGCCACAAGGGCACATTGCTGGCTCATGGTCATCCTGCTGTCCACCAGGACCCCCAGGTCCCTTTCCCCTACACTGCTCTCCAGCAGGTCAGCCCCCAACCTGTACTGGTACATGGGGTTGTTCTTCCCCAGATGCAAAACTCTACACTTGCCCTTATTGAATTTCATTAAGTTTTTTCCCACCCAACTCTCCAGCCTATCAAGGTCTCGTTGATACAGATACAGATAACAGTTTTCCATCTTGATATCTTTTGCAAGCCTGTTAGCAAGGTCAAGTATGTTCATTTATCAAGTGAAAGGTCTGAAGTTTCTGTGGTGAGAGCATATCAGGACCTGCTGCTCTGGGCCATAACGAGCCTGGGCTGCCCATCTCGGCAGTTCTCTTTTTTTGGAGGATTTGGTGAAGTTGTTGACATTTGCATTATGAAGTCCCTTCAAGATGCCAAAAACTTAACAACATGGGGTTATTTTGGTAATATAATGTTAGCAATTTAAAAAAGGGAGGAGGGAAAAGTGGTTTATGTTTTCCTCGTTGAGGGCCCAGTGGCTAGAATCTAAATTTGGCATTTTTTCTTCCACAGGTTTCCTGTATGGCAAAAGACAAATCACAGTGCCTATCTAGTTGTTCTTTATATGTCTGTATTTTTATATTTTATAATGTATTTATATTTTGGATTTTAAATTCAAGCATCAGTCCATGTTAAATCCTATTCTACATTCAGTCATTCAGTAGTTGTGGTGAAAACCCCAGGTAGAAAAAAAAAGGTGAAGTTTAAGGGTGGAGTCCACATTATTCCTTAGTGCAGGCTAAAGTCTAGAATCATAGAACAATAGAATGGTTTGAGTTGGAAGGAACCTTTAAAGAACATCTAGTTCCACCCTTCTTCTGTGTACAGGGACATCTATCACTCAACCTGGTTGCTCAAAGCCCCATCCAACCGTACCTTGAACACTTCCAGGGATGGGGTGTCCCTAACTTCTCTGGGCGACCTGTTCCAGTGTCTCACCACCTTCATTGTAAAGAATTTTGTCCTTATATGTAATCAAATCTACACTGTTACAGGTTAAAACCATTACCCCTTGTCCTATCACTACAGACCCTGGTAAAATGTCTCCCTCCAGCTCGATAGCACTGACTCCCCTATAGAGGAGCTAAGCCGAAGACCTTTTATCCCATACTCTCTTGGAGACGTATCCTATGGTTGACAAGAGGACAGTTCATTGAGCTACTTCCTAGAGTGACCTGACATTGTAGATGAAATGTGTGGGTATCCAGTCATCCTGTGGATTCACTATTGTCTTTTAATCATGTTATAGGCTGAGTCTTCACTGAGCAGTAGCAGAGAACTACTAATGTTCTTCACTGTTGCTCTTCAGTAGTGCTTTTTCAGTACTCCCTTACTTCAAAACACATTGCAAAATGGCAAAATACTTACCTTTGGTGATGTTACAGAACATCTGTAAATAATGTGCATATGCATGGAGAATGAATTTTCTTGTACCCACCTACTGTGAGTTGCATATTTGTTTTGTTTTCAGTTATTCTGAAATGTCTTATACTAGTCACCATTAGGAACATTGTACTGATGTAATGTGGCCATTTCTATTTCTAGTTTCCTAATTGTTCCTAAGTATCCAATGACAGAGATCTGTGGAAGAGAAGATTTCTTAGGAAAAAAGAAGCTTAAAAAAGGCTCTTGAAACCCCTGGTGTGATCTTCATACATTCTAAGTAGCTGATTTCTTGAGTCATTTCACAATGGTTGTGAATGCTTCTGACTATGCTGTTGGTTTAAGGGAATGCATCAGACAGCTTTCTCTCGCAATATATAAAAAGCTAACATCCAAACAAAAATTCTCCCTGACAAAAGCTGTGGCTTGTGTCAGAAGTGAAAATTAAATGCAAGATGGATGATTCAGTCCAAAACGACACGTTAGACTTGAGGACATGCTACAGTCTTTTTTTTTTTTGTTCAATCTGTAATTAAAAGCCAGACAATATCTCTATGTCCCAAAAGAAAAATTAAAATACAAAATATGTGTGTTTTACAAGCAAATGGTAATTTCATTTTCATATGTCAATTTTTTGTTAAGATCAGGAAAAGATAAAAGATGACAGTCACAAGCCCTGATTATCAGAATTATAACTGGACATAATGTTCATTCTTGAATTTACTTAATGAATTAGGAAAGTAGGGCAGTAGAGAAAACAGAGACGTTCTACTATCTGTGAAATGAAGACTTTATAAGAAATAGTTAACTGATGAGTTCAAAAGTTTCATTAAGTTTGATATTTTAACAACAGGTCTAATAAAGTTAAGGAAAAAAGAAAATTGGCTGTTTGTGTAAAACTCTTACATGAACTTTTTTCAAAACATATGTAAAAAATTACAGTTTATATGGTTTATAAATATATAATAGCAAAATAGATAAATGGAAGCTGTATTTCCTGTTTATTTTTATTGCTCACTTTTCTTTCTTATGTAAAAGAAGATTGATTTTCATGCTTGTTCCAGTTTAACTGAAATGCAATTTAAAGAAAAAATCAAACAGAAGTAGTTAGTCCCAGATATGTCCAACTCACTGTTGTTAAACACAAGGTTGAACCGAAGGCTTAAAAATTCTTTATAACTGAGGGCATCTTAATAGAAATAAAGATTCTCTTTCTGTGAAAATAAGTATTAGATGTTTTAACTTTCTGTTAAAAGTTAAGCAGTACTAACACCCAGAGAGTGGTTACCAAAAGAAGGGGAGAAGGAATGCCTCTAACAAGCAGAAACAGTCAGTTCATGGACAGGTATGTATATATACTTAGGAATTGTCTTACTTTTTCTTTCTGAAGAAACAATTTTTTAAAAAAATTACCAGCTAATCTCAAACAATTCTATTACCTGGTGTGCTACTGACATGTCTGTTTACATAAAAAGTCCATATGTAAAAACATCACAACTGTACACCAACTGTTTTGGGATTTTTTTTTTTTTTCTTTTTTTATGGCTGCTATGCTTAAATCATTATGATTCTCAGCTTTAAGTGGCAACTGAGATGCTGGGCTTTTTATCATAGAGTTTTGAGATCTAATGCAGCTGTAAACCATCCACAAAGGCAGCTGCTCTAACAGTTTTAGACTGAAGCAATATCAGGGATATGCGGCAGTCTTTTCCCATGAGCAGAATAATTCTATATACCCCATTTAAAGAAATCTCAGAGTGAGTTTATTAAGAAATTGTAAGTCTAAATCTTAAAAATCTGTCTCATATGTGAGAATATCAACTGTTAGAGTGGTAACAAGCTATTACACTTAATGGTAACTGTATGTGCTAACCTATTTGTACAAGAAATACTAAATTTCTTGTTTTTTCCTTTTCCATTTCTCCATGCAACAATATAATCAGTTCTCAGTATCACATAGAACAAGGAAAGTAAAGTATTGTTCACAAGGATCATGTTAAACTTGCTGCTTTAGTGGGCACAGACATTTTTTCTTTTACTCATAAGGAAGGAGAGAAGGAGATGTCAAAATTGGGTAATTTTAATTGTTCCTCCCCTTGTCTCTGTATATGGTGTTTAAATGTTTAATTTTTGTATTCCCTAGTCATTAAAAACAGACTAACACATTTTCACTTTTGATTGTGGTGGTGTTGAGACAAGCATAAAGAAAAGAATGACTGGCATATTAAGAGTAATGGGGCTAGGTTGGACCTGTGTTTTCCAGGTCTTTATTTAGGCTGGATTTGCAAAAATGATCAGCAGTTAATTCTACCCTACTGCAGTCAATATTAACAGTGGCTCCCAGGGGTTTCAGAGATTTTAAAATTCCACAGCTAAAACTTGGTATTTACAGTATGTCCTACTCCTAATAAAATAATCACAGAATCACAGAATGTTAGGGATTGGAAGGGACCTCAAAAGATCATCTACATGCTGGTCTGAGTTGAGGAAATTCTGTTTCCTACCATAGCATTTTTTAAGTCTTTTACACTTTTTCTCAAAAATATCTTGTATTTCACACGTATACATAGTCTGTATAAACATTGACTGTAAAATAGTTTTGATGGGAGTGTCCCTTCCCTCTTGATTATTTTCATTATTTGTAGCTGTACATGTGAAAAGTATAAAGTTATACATGGTTTCTTCTGTTGTCTCTCTTGATAGTCTGCCTCGGTAACCTTAGTTTTCATTATCTGTGCAAAAAACTGCCAAGTATTAAGTAGTGAAATTTACTTAATTATTAAATGTTGTTGTGCAAGCCATGCAAGTTTGTTTTGCAGATGTTGACAGTGGGCCCAGTCTAAAGCTGGAACAGAAAGCTGGCTTTGGGCAAAATTCTCTGCAATAGCTTAATTAAAACTGAAGTCTTCCTGATACTCGTTTGGAGCTTCATTGCAGATGGCCAGTCAATCACATGTGAGTAACTTTAACAGCCTCTTACCAAGTAGAGTGGAATCCAGTAAAATATGTATTTAGGACATAGAGAAGTAGCAATCAATACAGCTTCAATAGCCTCACACCTACTTTATACAATTAGTGTTATTAGCTCAGTGTTTGCCATCAGGTTTCCCAGTGATTAAAGTGCTGTATGTTATGTTATAGAATATTTGTCTCAAGCTTCTCTAGTGCTGGCCTTCTTGTGGCAATCAGTATTCACCATTTTAAAATGGGACAAGCAGAACTTCCTTATTTCTTAGGTACATTGTCAAGATGATAAACACACCTAAAAATATCACAACTTCAATATGCTGTGGTAAAATAAATACAGATAGAACTCTCTCATCCTAAAAGTAATCTGCGGATTTTGTTGTTATGACTTTCAGTGATTTTACCACTGAAAATGACCTCTGAGTCCATCAGTTGTAAAGTGGTGCAAAGCTTTCCATTTCGTGTAGCGGAAATTTTGCACAGAGTCTGGGACTGGTCATAGATGAATATCAAAAATTCTTCAGTGCATCATCTTCGTACATCATCTGAAAGTCCTCCATGGCAAATAAAGTCCCGTTGGACTTTTTTTTAAAAAATGATGTTGTTCTTTTTGTGTTGTTTTGTTGTTTTTTTTTTCCTAAGTGATACTGTCCTTTAAAAATTATAAACTTTTTGAATAGGCAAATTAAATTCACAGTTATTCCTTCTCTTATGAGTAAAGTGCATTGAACAAAATCATATCCAAAGAAAAGTGATGAAGAGTCACCTGCTGGAGCTGTAGTTACTGTTGTTTAGTTTGTGATTTCATTTTTATATTTGAGATTAACATTTCCAAAAATCACAAGTTTAGTCATAGTATTTGGTAATGTTGTTCTTAAAACTTATGGTCATTGTATGTTGGTTGCATTTGCAGTATGCCTTCTGTGGATTACATATAGAGAGACGCATTTTAAATATGGGAAAATTTATTTAAAGATTAGAGAAAGGGTTTTGTCAAGGTTCTGGTTTTATTTCTATCCATGTGTCTTATTTATTGCTATTACACAAGACAGCATTTTCTACACTCACTGTTATTTGTAGATTCCTTAATAAACATCATGGAAAAAGGCTACACATTGTATTTTTTAGTCTCTATTCTTTCTCAAATTTTCTCAGATTCCAATTTATTATAGCTAGTACTCTCATTTTTATCTGTCTGTATTTATTTGAAGCATAGAAGATAAATGCACAAGAGATACCAATTATGTATAGGCATACATGCTTTGATTTTTATTTCTGTGCTTACATTTTAGACATATACATCAAAAGGAATTTGGGAATGGTCGAAATTCTCATTGGCTTTTACTTTAGTTATTTTTCTTCCTCATAAAACAGTGTTGGTGAGAATTATGCTGTTACTAAAAAAAATGATGAGAAGATACAATGGTCTAACCTCCCTGCAATTTTATGCTCTGTATCTCAGATTTTCATGCAACTTTAACTATGTTATGAAGCAAAACCCCCAGATTTTGTATCTCTGAGCTGTAGGTTTCCCACTTGCATTTCACAGACCTGCTGCAAAATTTGTGTAGGAGTTTTGATGTCATGTTATATAGTGCCGTGACGCTTAGTGGTTAGTGGCCAGCTAACAGAATGAGCTTCAGGATGCTTAGGGCATCCGAAGAGTAGCAAGCTTGACATAGTCATGTGTGAGAAATCTACTTTAGTGCGTAAGTCCCTTTTATGAAAACTTGAATGCCTAAGTAGTTAGGAAGGGATTTGGTGCCTGAGAAAATCTTTATAAGCATAACCAAACATACAAGCATGTAGGTCATGCCTGTAAAGGCTTTGGTGTTTTTTGTTTTGTATTCTATTTTTCATTAAGAAACAAATGAGTTTCTGTTGCACTGCTTCCTTTTGTTTCTCCTATTTAAACAAAGTACTTTAAAATCCTTATCTAGGAGTAGAGTTTATACCCTGCATCAGTGGAACTATTAATCCAGAAATGTACTAGTGAATGAAGTATCTCTTGTACTGGATGATTTGCCTTAGGAAAGACAGTAATAATAGGCCCAATGGAAGTAGCAATAATACATTCAAAACAAAGCATCTGAGCGGATTCAGGCAGCTTCAATGTGAATCTGTAAAGCTTTAACATTCGCAAATTATATCTGCATGTTTCAATATTATTATGTTGTGTACTGTGAGGAAAATTATTGCACTGCCTTTATTAGTACAGCTTTTGATTATTTAAACCAAGTGGATTGCAAAAATCCAGTTTTCTTCTCACTGTGTTGTAGTTTGATTTTTACACTTGTTGTTTTAATAGATGAAAGTTTCTGTAGTTGGTTTCACAATCAGACTGAGATTATTAAATGATATTGTGCAGTGGAATGAGAGTAAGGACCTAAGCCTCTCATATCTCATAAGAAAATTTAAAATTATTTCAGTACTTCATGTGAATGTTTGAGTACTGCAGGAGAATGATTGTTTATTTAAGAACAGTTTTACTAAGATTTAAAAAATGCTGCAATTACACTGTGATTTATTTGAAAAAAATCCACATTTTGGGCCAATTTAAAATTCGTATAGTTTCTTCAGTTCAATCATTTCTATTTCTACAAAATTAAGTTATAATTATGTTGAATACTTATTAGCCTTGGTTATCTCAACTACATTTCAAACTTAACATATCCCAGACATTGTTTAAGTAATTTGATTTGTAGGAAAATACCTAATGCACCAGACACTGTTTTGTTCCTTACTAAGGACTGGCTATGGCTGCCAGTCATTCTTTGCAATTACTTCCCAGTGATACATTTCATTTCTACTTGATAAATGGTCTAAGAAGATGTTTCAAAAGTGTTAATGGACACGTCTTGCAAGTTTTGGAATTTCACTGGGAATGAATGCCAAGTAATGCTCAACTTTTTTGGAAGCAGATGTACCTAACGGTACATTGTGAGAAGCTTTACCATATAGTGTTTCAGCAGGAGACAGAAAGCTCCTTGAAAGCCCATTTATGCACTGCAAGGAAAGCTTGGTGAAGAAAAACTGAACATTTTGCTGAAAACTCTAAGCAACAGGCATGTAAAAATACTGTTCCAGATACTGCAGGTTTTTTGTTTGTTGAAGTAGTCCTAAATACACTGTAGATGGAAGAAAGTCCAGTGTTGGTGACGTACAAACTGAGCAGCCACAGACTGAAACTGAGCAGCCACAGACTGTTGAGTTAATGGTGGTTACTCTTTTGGCAGTCTCTGTAGTTCCTTGAACTGTTTACTTTTAATACTTCAGAGGTTAAATCTACGTTTACTGATTGTGATTGCTGTGTCTGGAGAGCTATCCTACAAGTAATTATGACTTTTGATATACCTTCTGTAATCTGCTCAGTTCTCTGCTGTAGTTACACTGGTACTGCACTAAGTATATCACTGAATAAGCAAATACTAGAAGGTATTCTTTAACAACTAAATTACTTATTTGTCTGGTAACTAATAGTGTAATTACTAACTACTAGGATAAAAGAAAGTTATTCTTATATTAAAATAGTAACTGTAATAAAATAGGGCTATGTAATTTTGTAATATTCACACTGGACAACAGAAGACATTGCTCGGATACAAAGAAGAAATGAAAGACTTTTCCTCAATGGGTTGCCTTCCCTTTGAGTGCTTAGCTCTGAGTTCTCCCCAGATTCCCTAGGCTATTTGCCATTGCTGCTCTGTGCCACTCTCATTCTTTCATACCTTTGGATAAATATCTTAAAACCTGTATTAACCATTTCTACTCGCGTGTGCAGCATTCTCGTGGTCTTTCTCTTCCTGCTTTAAATCCCTAAGGAAACTTTTTGTGATTTCTTGTGTTAGAAGTTTCTTATGACCACTGTTAAACTCACCTTTCTCATTTGGAAATGTTTTAAGCCCACTTCCTGGGCCAGGGCACTTTGAGTCCCGGTAGGTTCCAGCAGCTATCTCTGGCACCAGGCTCTCTGGAAAAACTCAGGGCACAAAGCAATATTAAAATGGAGATCTGATTTAGAAAGAAATGTTGAGCTCAAAATCAAAGTCTAGAAAAATAAAAATTAAACAAAAGAATCACTGTGTGGAGCTGCACGTGCTGTGGAGAGTGCAAGCCAAGGTAATATGTTTGAAAACCAAAGCATTTGGAAGAAGCAGCAGGAAGCAGAAGCAGCCACCCAGTGGCTATGTGACTTCCTGAGAGCTTGTAACTGGTAGCAGAATGTGCACAGCATGGGCAAGCAGGAGGACTAGTTTAGGAGAATTAGTTTTGAAAGGAATGAATGACTTTGCAGGAGATAATGAGTGCTTATAAGCCTCTTGGGAGGTTTGTTAGTTCCACTTCTGAAACAAGTGCCTAAAACAACGTGGTTCCAGCAACAGCGATATTAGTGTCAAAAAAAAATCAGTAATATCAGCAGTTAGGTGAAGACAGAACTTACAGGCACAATCAGATAAACTAAATATCTTTGTCTGTTGATGTCCAGTGAGCTCGCTAGCTGTCCGTTCCTGCTGTCCAACAGAAACGTGCCATGTGTTACATAGGAGAATATCCATTGTTTGATTAAATTAAATCACTTTGTTACTTATGTTCCCCTGGTAAGGGGAAATAATAATCGGAAGGACTAGGAGTGAATACATAACAGTATGTAACAATACCATCCTCCAAAAGAAGGGAAATCTCTTAAGAGAGCAGTGAACAGAAATCTGAAAATGTCTAGTTCTTTGAGGGTCAGGCTCCAAGAAAAGTTCCTTGGCCCTAAGAGGTTAAAAAAGTGACAAATTTACTAACTGCTTTGGGAAATATAGAAATACCAGAAGAACTCATCACTTAGTATTCTAAAGAAATTACATTGATGTAAAAGAGAACCTTTTATTATTTGTGTGGAACTGAAATGTTTTCAGAAACAGCGGGTGATATTTTTCTATATGTGGTAAATAGGATTCTGGCAGTTGATCATAGAATACCAGAGCAAAGGTTTATGGTCACTGATGACTCCTCATGGGAATGATATTTGGGCTATGTTTTTCATCCTGGTTGTTTCACTGAAAAATTGCATCAATGTTGTGATTACTCTGGAGGTAGGGAAGTTCATCTAGATGGTGTTTTGGTCTGGGGAGAAATAGGAGAAGAATAGGACTGGTGACTCTAACTGGCTTTAGAAAGAAACAGATCCTGCAAAAACACCCATGCTGTTGAGAAAACTAAGATTCTAAAAAACCCAGAGATAAAAAAGGCTTTGTTTTGGTATCTGCTGTTGTCCTTTCTTTCAAAATGCAGTCAGAAGAGGTGGAAGTGAAAATAAGGATGGATTAAATGTCATTGATCAGACTGTGACTGACTTTTCCATACTATATTAGTCTGAATTATTGTCTCAGAGATGCTTATTAAACTTCCAATTCATTCTGCATTCACGCCTTCAAGCTCAATCCAGGTCTCATACATCAGGACCTTCTGCTTTGCATCCAGATAATCTAAATTATCCATGGATCAGGACAGTATAGCCTAAACTCCTTATCCTTTCCTCCTTGATGCCTAGGATATAATTCCTCACCACCTAACTTTGAAATTCCTGTTTATTTCTCAATAATTCCTTTGACTGACCAGATCCTCTGTAAGGTCTTTCTATTACTGTGCCTGAAGGAGAGGCAAACAAGAGACTGTGTGAACTCTTAGTTCCTAAAACTTTATTTTCGTGTCCTTTCCTTTGATGTTTGGAATGTTTTAATTATAGAGACATTAGGATCTGAAATGTATAGAGTCATGTGCAAATAACTCTCTATATTGCCTGGATGTATATATCTTTTCCTGTGTCTCTTGCCCTTGTGTGAAGGGTTGGTGTACCTGACAGCCAGTGGAGATTTTGCGTGTCAGCAATATATCCAAGTGCAGAATGCAGCAAATCACCCATCATTGTTTATCAACCATCTTGTACTTCATCTGTACAGTAACTGACAGCTGTGGTGTTCTTACTGTAGCCTAGCCTCACAATTTCCCCCTAACTAGATAGACCTTGTCTCCACAGAAATTATTTAGACAGAGAAGACCGTTATATTTATAGCTTTTGTTTGTTTATGCTTTAATCCATACCTGCCTTTCATATTATTAGCCTGGTAATGACCTTTTCGTATATTTGCATCTGCAGTTCCCTTGACCTGTGTTCTAGACCAGAGATTGTTTGTCAGCATTGGCAGAAGCGCTCATCTGTTTGCTAATGTATGATTGCAGGCTAGTAGTAATAGTTCATCTCAGCAATACTTAAGTAAAGCTGACATATTGGAGACAGTGGAATTTGTCATGGCATGAGATGGCAGTGAAGCCTTCATATCATGTTGTATTACCTTGTATCTATGTCTGCAAATTTTTTGGTTGTGTTTCATAAAACTTTTGTGAACTTTTTTTACTAAAAAAACCCATATTGCAGTACGTTTCCTTTTGAAGTAAGATTTCTAAATGGTGGAGATTATACCTAGTTTCTTAGCCTGCCTTCTAATTATTGAAGACACATAGCCTTCTTGATTCACCTTTTGTTCCTTCTTCAACTTCCTGTGAAGTCATGAATGTTGGTTTTGTCACTTCCTTGCCTCTCCGTCTGTTATGGTGTAGTAAGCACAAAATGATTGCATTTTGAGCAAGAGCACATTTTTGCTGTGTATCTAAGTATGTAGACAGGACAAGGTGGTAAGTAATATCTGTAATTAAAGTAACTAGATCAATTCTCAGGTATACAATCGCCTTTTCGTTTTAAGCTGAAAAAGTAGAAATATAGCTGAAAGCAGGGAAAAAACAAAACCAAACTAAAAACCCCTAGTTAATTGCAACCATGAAGTATGTGTATCAGACATGGGATTTGGTGGAAGTGATTACCCCTTTCTAATTTTTTTTGTTGCATCATGGTAGCATCAGAATACCTTTTCATGTCGTGTGTCAAATCATATATTGTTCTCCTGTCTTCTCTCTCGGAGGAGAAATACGTGCAGTGGAGTAGAAGTTTTCTGTTTGAAGCTTTTTCTTTGTATTATATGCATGTTGCTGTACATCTATATCAGAAAAAGACTAAAATCCATTCTCCTTAATTCCTCAGTATGCTGGGACATGCTGATATGCTCAAAAGCTTTATACTGGCATCATGGGCAAAGATTACAGCTCTCCAAAGAGAATTATTTTGTCTTAGAAGGTGAAGTAATCAATTTCAGTCCTTATCTGGTGCTTTAGAAAATGTCAGTTTTTCTGAATCCCAGCATGGAGATCCCAACATAAAGATGAGAGCAAAGAACTTGAGTTTGATACTATATGCTGGAAAATCAGTGTATAGAACTTAATATTTGATAAGATAGCTTAGTCAAGCTTCATGTGTAATTCTATTGTAGCTTTCTGTATTTATTAGGGAGTTTCCTAGGTACTCAAATACTTCCAATATCTCCAGGTTTACTGCAATTCTGTGACTGAATCATGGGAGGATAAAGAGGTGAATAACAGGTAAGATTCCGATAAATGGGAAAAAAAATCACTTTGTCAAGAGGGAGTACAAATCACTTTAAAAGTAATATGTGAAAGCTGAGCTTTAGCAAAAAAAATCAAAGATACATTTGAACTAGAAACCGAATACCATTTAGTAATCTGATCTTTTAACTCAAGAAATTTTACTATGGGGTACATTGGGATTTTTTGGGGGTGGGGGTGGAGGAGGGAAGTTATTTTTTTTTTCTCACTGTTGGATACTTATTCACCTGTGGCCTGATTTTCTTGGACGATAGGTTTGGTGGCACCATAGGAGTTGTATTGAGTAGATAAGAGAGTGTTATTTGCATGTTATTAGTATGATACTAGCACTTGAGGCTGTGCTATTACAGCCCTTCTTCTGGAAGCAGCCTTTAATTTTTGAAAAAGATGAAAAAATTGTGGCATGTGAGGGAGATCACAAATAAGAGGCCTTTTAAGCAGTTCCCCTGGAACCTGGCCGTACCTATCACACAGTACGACCTTACCCTATGGGCAGCTTCACTGAAGCCTGCAGAGAGGAATGGAACAAGAGGATGGCCATTTGCCCTTTATTCACTAAAAGCAGAATGTCCTGGAAGAATCTGAAATTCACTCTTAGCTGCCTCTGACCTAATGTACCATTTCTGTCATATAACATTTTCTGCCAGCCCCAGGTATGTGCTTGTCTCCAAATGATTCTTCATCAACTGTGCATACACGCTAAACTTTTAGCCTTTCTAAAAACTTTTGAAATCTTACATTCTGAGTGAGTGTAAAAATATGTCTTGCCATTAGCAGTTTAAGACTTCAAACTGTGCCTGCCACAATCACTTGTGTCTGACTTGTGAAGTCTATAATTTGAAAGTTTCAATTAAACTTTTCCTATTTGCGGAAACTCTAAACCAAGTTACACTTTCCCATTTAAAACCTCAACAAAACAACAGAGAATTTGTAACATAAATTGCTAGTTTCCAAGGGTTCCAGTTAATACTAATAATTTCCTTGTAAAGCTTGTCCAGCTCAGCTAAAGAGAAGCCATTTATTGCATACTACTGTGATCATGGTGACAAGATCCCACTGAGAGATGTTTGCACATTTTCCAAAGTCCCAGTTTTGTTTTGTCTCCACAACGCATTTTTTTCCCAGTCCTCAATACTTTCTAACAAAAAAAATGATGATTTAGTGTAAAAGTAATAAATTACACAGTAGAAAATAATGCTTGGCAGTAAGGTTAAAGACTGTGTCAGACTGTGCACACCATCTCTGTACCACAAATTGAAGTTTTTATTAAATGGAATTATGTGATCTGGAGAGATAAGAGTTGTCTTACATCTGCTAGAAATTTAGCAGTGTCTATGTTTCAGTGGGTGTCATTTATAATAATATAAAAACTTAGACAGATTACAGAGCTTCATAGTATATTTAAGTGATCTTCAGCTTTACCAGAGTTTCTTGAAACTGTTCAGTTAATGTATCTATCAAGAGCTTCTTCACCTGCCTCAAGTACAACTGTGTGTTTCTTTGATTTGTAACATGGACCAAAAGTACTAAGCTGCATGTGTGGTAAAACCGTTTCTACGGTTCCTGTGCGTGTTATTCCAGAGGGAAGGCACCAATTGCCTTTCATATGCTGTAGGAAAGGGTGCTAAATCAGCAAAAATGTAATGGTCACATGGTTCAAAAAGACAAGGGTTTATTTGGGAATCAGTGTTTTCTTGACTGCTTGACATGCTTTGCACTGCCGTATTTGAGAAATGTGCAGTTGGGTCACCAATCTGACATCTTCACTATGTCAGAAAACAGTGGGTAGTAATCCTCCTTGGAAATTTTTTAATTGTGAGTGAAATAAAAAGGAATTTTTATGATTTTGTTACTGTTTTTTATCGTGGTATATAATTTTATATGTGTCTTGCAAAAGGCCGAAGACATAAAATGAATACTTTCCAGTAAAAGAGGGTGAAAGTCTTAGCTTGAGGTGAACAGCAACAACATTGAATACCAGTTACCAGATATATCTGTGTATACACATGATACATTTTAAACATGGGAACAGATTTATTTTGTATAGATGTTAGTAAAGTATCTTAAAGAAAAACAATCAGCTTCTGCCACTTATCCTTTCTGTAGGATTTGCCTTCCTCTGAAGACTCTGCCCACTTTCTCCTGTCTCCTCATGCTCTATTATTATTATTGTGGCCTCAAGTTGTGTCAGGGGAAGTTTAGGTTGGATATTAGGAAGAAGTACTTTACTGAGAGGGTGGTTAGACATTGGAACAGGCTGCCCAGGGAGGTGGTGGAGTCACTGTCCCTGGGGGTGTTCAAAAAACGGGTTGATGAGGCACTTGAGGCCATGGTCCAGTGGTCTAGTGGTTAGGAATATGATAGGATAAAGGTTGGACTTGATGACCCTGGAGGTCCCTTCCAACCATAATTATTCTGTGATTTTATGATTCCATGATTACTCCTATTGGTCCTGCTAGGACTTCATCTTCAGGGGGCTGAAGACCGTATGTCCCCACATCAGCAAAAGAGACTGAGAGATGCATCACTGGGTGAGAAACCATCCAGAAAAAGGTAGACTTGCTGTGTAAAAGGACAAGTTTCTCAAATTCCAGTCATGGTGCATTCTGGCCACACCACCCCTCTTTCTTGGGACTGTTGCCTAGGTCTGCTGAGACCCCAGCTGCCTGCTGGGATCAATAATGATGCATCCTCCTGGAAGAGGAGAGCATAGCTGCATCTATCAGAGTACCCTGGGCTGAGCAAACAGTTTTTCATTGAAGGGCTCTTCAGCTGTAGATGTGATCCATCTGCACACCTGTGGCTGTGCTCTGTCACAGAATCACAGAATAGCCTTGGTTGGAAGAGACCTCTAAAATCATCAAGTCCAACTGTTAACCCAACACTGCCAGTTCCTCACTAAACCGTGTCCCCTAGCACCCTGTCTACACATTTCTTAAATACCTCCAGGGATGGGGACTCCACCACTGCCCTCAGAAGCCTGTTCCAACACCTAGCAACCCTTTCAGTGAAAATTTTTTTCCTAATATCTAATCTAAACCTCCCCTGGTACAACTTGAGGCCATTACCCCTCGTCCTATCACTGGTTACCCAGGAGAAGAGACTGACCCCCGCCTTGCTACAACCTCCTTTCACGTAGTTGTAGAGAGCAATGAGGTCTCTCTTCAGCCTCCTCTTCTCCAAACTAAACAACCCCAGTTCCTTCAGCTGCTCCTCATAAGACTTGCTCTCCGGACCCCTCACCAGCTCCACTACTCTGGAGGCACTCCAGCAGCTCAGTGTCCTTCTTGTAGTGAAGGGCCCAAAACTGAACACAGTATTGGAGGTGCAGCCTCACCAGAGCTGAGTACAGGGGAACAATCACATCCCCAGTCCAGCTGGTCACACCATTTCTGATACAAGCCAGGATCCTGTTGGCCTTCTTGGCCACTTGGGCACACTGCTGGCTCATATTCAGTCGGCTGTCGATCAGCACCCCCAGGTCCTTTTCCACTGAGCAGCTTTCCAGCCACTCTTCCCCAAGCCTGTAGTGTTGCATGGGGTTGTTGTGGCAAAAGTGCAGGATCCAGCACTTGGCTGTCCTCTTGTGTCCCTACCGTATAGTCGTGGAGTGAGGGAGAGCAGCAGGGAGGTAATCTCAGGTACAAGGTAGGTAGCAAGGAAAGACAAAAATGAGCCTGGGCCTGTGTGATAAAGGGTGATGAGGAGGGGGTTTGTGTGTTTTAAAACCTACCTAGGAATGGTTTTCTAACAAGTGACTTACATTTTAAAGACTAGCTGTAAGGTGAAGGACTGGACATTGAAGTGGACACTTTCATTATGGAAGGGCTAATATTACTGAAAGGTTCCCATGCATAGATTTCATTGATCCCTCTTCTTCTTTTTTTTTTTTTTTTAAAGAAGTAGGTATAAGCTAATGAGATAAAAAAAATCCCAAGTTACAAATATGGATATTTATTTGTTTCCTATTGCCAGATATTTCAAAGGTTTGATTGTATACTGATCTTGATTTTATTTTAAGTCTGGACATTCTTTGACATTGAGTAAATTGTAAATATAATTTCTTTTAATAACAAGGAAAACTCATATTTTATTACTGTGGTAAAAGAATGGATATATCAGTATTTAAATGTCTCATTTTCCTACTGCATCATCTGGTTTCTATGGATCCTGATTATTTTCTTCTTTGTGCAGAATAACAGTGTAGTAAAGGGTCATCTAACTTTGCCTATGCTTGCTAATTGAAGACTTTAATGAACTAATAAATATTTATGTTAATAAAAAAAACTGAAGATGCTGGAATAAAGCTGATGCTTTTTCTTTTGATTTGCTATATGTATGTATTAGCCTTCTAGATATTCGTATTGATTATTTATGAGCAAAGTGTAGGATTGAATTTTTGTTGGTAGTGGATGTCTATCAGCTAATAGCAGAGCTTTCTGTGGTTATTAATCAAACAGCTAGAGAATACTCTTCCAGAGAAGTTTATCTACATTCCACAGGATTGCTGTAATTCCAAAACATGGAACCAGGGACTTTATCTGCTATAGGGGAAAAAAAAATAAAGCATTTTACTTGTTCTGTACTTCTGGATTGCATCTGTGCTTAATAATCTGCTATTTGCATTAACTTACTATCAGCAGGGCATAATGACTGTACTGGCAAGGTTTATTTGACGATCTTTCCAAACGTCCTCTCCAGAGTGGTTTGACATCCTCTATTGAATTAACAGGTAAAAATAAAGAAACAGTAGACCACTGTGAAAACCATTTCATTTTTGATCAATCTCATTTATTCAAAATATCCACTGGACCAATACTGAAGAGTAGACGTAGCTTCTATCTTGTAGCTACCTACATGATGTGGGCACCCTGTAGAGCTGGGTACTTATGAAATGGAGAAGAGCAGCCAGGCGAAAGTGGTTAGGCCTACCCTATTTGCAGAATAATTGCATTCTTTGTGGGGTGCCTTGATTCTTTCCAGATGATTAAACCCACAGCTGGGTATTGTAGAAATCTTCTCTGTATTTTCAGGAGAAATAAGAATTAGATTATTTTTTTTATTTTTTTTTTAAAAGTATATTTGCATCACTACTGTTACTGATATTCTCCATATGCAGCACTGCTGATGCTGTAGTCTAACTGTGGCCTTCATCATTCAGAAATTTCTTAGCAGACAGGCAGCAGCCTGCCACATTCAGTATATAAAGTCTAAGGTCTCGTCTTTGTGTGTCATAGATTTCAGTATGTCCTAGTGTTGATCTCCTACTGTATTTTTTTAAGATTTTTTTTTTTTCACTTTTTCAGTATACCAGAAGAAATACAGCAGTTAACATTCTCATTTAAAATATAGATACAGGATTTTGGAAACAGGGAACCAGCCTACATTCCACCTGAGTTCTGTCAGTATCTGAGGCAGCTTTTTGAGTTGCCTTCTGATGTGTGCTGTGCTGACATGTACTTTGCTCCTCTAGTCCCTGTATAGCAGCACCTCTTTAGAGTGAAATACAGTCAGATGTCCTTTGCATGAAAACGGAGGTTCAGGATGAAAGGGGAAAGATGGAAGGATAGGAGTATCTACCTCTATTGAGAAACTGGGAGCTGGTCAGGATGCATGTCTAGGATCGCCCATCGCCTCAAGCAGGACTCACTGACTGTGAAATTTCAAGCAGGAGAGACAGTTGCCAGCCTACAGCCTTATAAACAAGGTGAACAATAGACTGAGTGACCAGAATTCATGTTTTGTCCGATGTTGTTGATCATCAGTGGTTTTAAAGAGGTTGGTATCTACATCATGTATCTTTAGAGAGTCAAGCATTTTAAAATGCATGTCTGCAACCACTTGGCCTATATTAACATTCCATTATGAGAATTTTTTTTTGTGGCTGAAGACAAAAATCTTTCTTTGTCTGATTAACTTAAGCAAACATTTATATTCCCTGAATAAATGCATGGAACATTTTACACTGGATAATTGAGGCTAAAGCTTTTTTCTGCTTTAAATTTTTGAGTGCTTATGGTCCCCAGTTCAAGAGGGACATGGAGCTACTGGAAAGAGTCCAGTGCAGGGCTACTAAGATGGTTAAGGGATTGGAGCATCTCTTGTATGAGGAGAGGCTGATATAACTGGGTCTATTTAGCTTGGAGAAGAGGAGGCTGAGGGGGGATCTCGTTAATGCCCATAAATATCTCAAGGGCGGGTCTCAGGAAGATGGGGCCAGACTCTTCTTGGTGGTGTCCAGTGACAGGACAAGGGGCAATGGGCACAAACTGGAACACAGGAGGCTCAATCTTGACATAAGAAAACACTACAGTGAGGGTGACTGCACACTGGAACAAGCTGTCCAGAGAGGTTGTGGAGTCTTTGGAGACATTTAAAACCCATCTGGATGTGTTCCTGTGTGATCTGCTCTAGGATCCTGCTCTAGCAGGGGAGTTGGACTAGATGAACTTTGGAGGTCCCTTCCAACCCCTACCATTCTGTGATTCTGTGATTCAGTTTTGATTTCTGCTGTTGTCAGAGCACTGCGACAATAAATTCCTAAAAAGTATCTGTGAAAAATATAAGTCTATCATTTCACTTTGAGGCAGGAATACTTCAAAGTAACTCTCTGAATTTGCAAAGTATTGATTTGGACAGAGAATATATCTAAGAAATGACATGCTTAAGGTGCATGTTTAGGTGAATGAAGCAGCTGAGTCAAAACTTATTTTTGTAGGAATGGTTCCCCTCTATCCTTCCTGTCATACTACCTGCTAATAGAATTTCACACCCACTTTATTACATTTTCCTGTTCCAGTCTGGACTTCTAAACACCTGAGCCTGTTACAAATGAGACAGTTCTGTAGCTTCAGTCCTTTCTTGTGTTCACGTTAGTAAGATCTGCTTGGCTATAAATGTGAATGTTTTCTTTAACCATTTTCAGGTGCTAAGATCTGTAACTTTATTATGCTAACTGTTTTCTTCTGTACCATTTTCTACCTATATTATCCTTTTTTTACTATGAAATGACAAAGATAATGTGTGATGTTTCGAAGCAACCTGGATAATCCTCTTGAAAGTGTGAGAATTATGTTCTCTGAGATAGAATATAGTCAGAATTTCCACAGAATAATGTTCTTGTACTATAGTTACACTTCATAATGTATTTCATCCATAACCAGTTCCACATTTTGTACTAACTGTATTTACTACTTTTTTTCAATATATAAATGCTGGGTGTTTATTATATTTTAAATACTATTATACTTACAGTATAAGCATGTGAAACATTTCTGCACATTGTGCACATGTCTTTGGAATTCATATCTACTGATGTTTACTATTAAGTAAATTCATTATTTACTTAATAGTAAATAATAATAATAACTTGATATTACTGTTAAGTCATTTATATGCAAAGGGATTATTTAATTGCCATTAAATTTCTACTAACTTAAAAGAGAGAAGAATAATTTCCAAAGCAAGGAAAACACTCACTCATCCTAAACATACTTTGTCCGCTCATCTGCACAGAGATGTACAGATTGTCCACACATCGTATCTGACACATACTGGTGCCAAATACTGTGATACTTAAGTCCTCACAGAGATAAATATTTAAATTATTTGTGTATAGCTAGCATGTTTTTCTTTTCTGTCCTCTGCTCTCTAGATGCAAGTCATTATAAATAGTTACATATATCTTTCATATAATACTCAGCCATTTTGTTTACCATGTTTTATTTGCCTAGTATGCCCTTCCATTAATAAGTAGTTGTATTACTGATGTTGGAAAGAAACATCTTTGGAATGTGTTTCTAAATCTTCTGCTGTTGGTTTTTTTTGACAATAGGGGGAGCAGAGCCTACTGTGATTAGGTACCTGGTCTGTGTATCTAAAGTTAGAAATACTGAAGCCAAGCATTTTTGGCAATAATTCACATTGAAAATACACACATAAATTCATTCATACATTTCTGTCTTCCTTCAGAATTGGAGAATCAGTATTTTTGGGCATGTTTCCTAAATTTATTGTGCTGTAGTCTAGTACATTTTGTTTTCCAACGTTGGTTTATTTTCTCTAAGTATCATCTTATGTCCAAGTAGGTAATGGTGATTGATTTTACAAGTCATCTCAGCTTCCAGATACAGACTTTTTCATTGCAAAATTACTCAAGATTATTTTGATTTTGGCTTTTTATTAGTATGTTCCATTACTTAGAACTTCTTGTACTGTATTCTTATATTGCTTCACTTGATACTCTGTCCTGGTTTATATTTAATACATATAAATATATTCAAATTTGAAATTAATTCTTCCCTAACCCATATTATGTTAAGTATTTATTAATTATTTGGCTCTTCCTATTACCTTTTTTTCTTGATTATCAAGCTATTATAATTCTCCATTATTTTCATTTCTTTCATACTGTCTTATCAAAATTATTCTCTCTCTGTTTTTCAAGATAGTATTGAAACATTTTTTTCATGTTTTGTTCTTTTTGATCTTTCTAAATTACCTTTGCCCCACAGTATCCAGATCTTGTTTTATCTGTCTTGTTGACATGAAGCTGTCATGATACTTAAAAACTGCCTTCAGTTTCACATACTGGTGGTTTTTACCTTAAAAATTATTCTTGTTCTCATGAATGTTCATTGTCCTTTAGTTGATTACATCAGAAAATATTTTCCTAGGCGAGCTGTTTCTTTTATCTGTTATCACTCTTGTTACTGACACCTAATATGTATTTCTTTTACCATTTTTAAATGTCCCCAGTCATTTTAAAATCTTCTTACAAGCTCTCTGTAGTATGAACAAAACTAAGACTACTAAGGCTTAGCTGCAGTCCCTTGTATCTATTCTAAAACCTCATTCTTTCTATATAAACCAAGTTTAACTGTCCCTCACAAGCTTAGCTTGAAATCTCCCAATTTTAGGATAAATAATAATTTTTTCTACCAAGGAAATAGGTTACAGTTTAGAAATGACAATAGCTTTCTTTAATATGAGTCGTTAAAACCTGTCTGTGTAGGCAGTATTACCCAGACTTGCGGAGTCCACGCAGGTACCTATTTGCTTATCCTGGTTAAAACAGGGCTACCTGAGAGCAGAACTTGAGCGAACATTTAGGCACGGAAAGAACTGCCCGGACAGAAGGTTGGGCATCTTCTGCCGCCTTCTGCTGACAGCGTTTGGAGTTGGCTGAAGTTGTATTTTGGATATCTCATTGTAAATTTAGATCTACGTATTTTCATTTAAAGCACAATATAAGTTTGTATTGAATAAGAAACTGAAAGTGGGTCTTCTGAGCCTAAATCCAGTTCTAAACCCAGTGGCCTATCTTTTTTTTTTTCCTCCTTATTAGTGAAATAAAAATAAATAAGCAGATAACTTAAGTGTAACACATGGGGGAGAGCATGTCCATGTGATCCTTTGCAAAATGACCCAGTGTGACACTGGCAAGTTGATTGGCATGAGCCATCTTTAGACTGGAAACTGTGCAGCTCTGCTCATGATGTTCTGCAAAGCACAGCTCCAAGGCCCTCCTTATCTATAGCTGGGCCATGTCTGGCTGCCTCAGATTATAGCTGAGCTGCTGTCTTGTCTGGCCAAATTGCAGACACAACCCCTCAAGCAGACATACCCTAAGACACAATTTACTTCCCAGAGACTTGTATGCTCATCAGGAGCTGATGGTTTGGACTGGTATTTATCTTTACCTGTTTCTACAAAAATGCACTCATGCATTTCATCTCCCTCATATATCATTCCTGAGATTAAAATTCAGGAAAGAACCTTATAGAGTGTATCAATACAAGGAACATGTGCACCACTATCAAAATCCATAGTCCGTAGGTCTACACTGAAACCGATTTGGCTGTAAATGTTGGAGCTGCCTCACCAATTTCTAAATGATATAATGGAGAGCTGTTAAGAGAGAGAAATCAGAAGGAAGAGCATCACTTGGCACCGCTGGACCAGGTAAACAACTTGCAGTTATTTGTTCCGCTATGGAACAATATTTATCCACAATTTACTTAGCTATGCTTCTTTCTTCAGAGATTAATGGAGCTTCATTGTCAGGACCTCAGTCCCTCTTCAAGACTATTTCTCACCCCATCTCCACTTTACAGGAAATAGATGGACAGTTCATTTTATCCAGATTACACTAACAAGAAGGCAACAGCTGCTTTTCAGCATCCCTAAAAGATACTGCTATTCCACTCCTCTCCCTTCATTCCTTCACGTTGGGAAACAGCAGTATAATGCAACCATTCTCTTTGAGAGCAATTTTCTGTGCTTTTGTCCTTTGAGAATTCACTTGATTTTGTTTCTGTGGTTGAACTCTGATGATTTCAGAGAACAAAAGAAAAAGAAGGTGGTCTGTGTCTCATCTAATGATGACATTGTGCAGTGCATATGAGCTGGCAGACTTCATTACCCAACCACCTGTTTTGAAAAGGTGAATCTTTCCTGGCACGTGAAAGCAGTTCCCATTTTCTGGCCTTCAAGTGTGTACTTCATTAGTCTGGTCTTAGAGGGGATTTACTTCATTTGGGATCTCCTGTTATGTAAAATTTGGAACTGCTCATAGGTTCCTCTCTTTCTCTTTTATCTGCAAACAGGATCAAATAAAGAAGGAGTAATACTTGCCTGGCCAGAGCAGTCCTGTCTGGCACACTTGCATGTTTCTGAATACAGATCACTGTGGATCTTTTTTTGTGAATCTTTGAATGCCTAATTACAAGATTCTTCAGCAAATCTGTATAGGCTCCTTCCCTTTAACTGCTGCTATGAAAAAAAAAGTAAAGGTTGGTCTACTAAGTCAGAAGCAACTTCTATATATGTGGTAGTAGTAGTAGTAGTAGTAATAGTAATAATAATTCACCTGCAGAACTGAAATATCTGTAATACCCTACCAGGGAGAGAGGATTCCTCTTTATTTTCTTACATATTTATTTTCTTTTTCTCTTTTTAGATGCATGGAAATTCCTAGCTATAAAGGGTGAGCCAAAGCTTCCCATTCCATGAAGGCAACAGGAAAAAAAGCAAGTGTCCCTGATGATGTGCAGAAAATGATTTAGTCTACTTTAACTGGACTTTTTATTCCAGAATTAAGCTCTATAAAGTACATAGGAAGTGAAGACTGGCAGGATTTAGGTAGATTGTGTCCCCAGGGTTTTTGTGCTCAAGACAGGTGGTGGAATTCAGACCTATCTGTGTCAAGCTCGCTGTCATTCTTCCTGAAAGTCAATGGTAGAACTGCTCTGAAACAACCAAGAGTCATTTGAATAGGGGAGCTATATTGAGTAAAGCAGATTAATATTAAAATGCCTGCTATTCAATTTGCTTTCAGACTAATGTTTTCCCTGAGGATATTTTCAAATTTAAGGGCAATAAAATCATAAGCTTAGATTCGACAACTTGAAAATTACATAGAAGATAAGAGGAGTCTGTTTTTTTCAACTAACAAATTACACCAGTTTGCCTGTAGGTTGCTATCTAAATCTAGAAACTCAGAATTTGCCCTTTCTGTAACCTGTAGCATTTTGTTCTTTAACTCATTGGCATGTATTTGCCTCATCCCTTGACGGTGTGCTTACCATTTGGTCTGCCTTGCCTTCAAAAATCTTGTTCACCCTCCACCTTCTGAACATGGAATTTCAGATCCAGGCAGCTGCTCAAAAGGGAGACTGTAAAACAGCACCAGATTTTTTTTTTCTTCTTTATTTATTTTTCTTAATCTTGCTTTTGATTCTTTGTGCTGTACTTGAAAAAGTGAGATAGTAAGGAGAAATGTGTGAGTTCAAAGAATGAAATTTGTATAAGTGACAGAATATCAAAATTAATTGGCATTCACTCCAAAGGAAGACACTTAACAGAAACTACTTCCAAGATCTTGAAGTACTACTTGACAGCAGAATAATGACTCATTATTGATACGCGAATTAATTATAGCTTTAAATTTCACTAATTTTTGTACTGTGGGGTATTTTGTACTCTAGGGATATTCATACATGTAAACTCCCAAATCTGTCCCAAATGGACTGATAATACTGGATATTGGTATGGATTATATGTAGGGGAGATATGTGCTTGTTTGTTTGAAAGATGTAGTGGAGACTGTTGATCACAGTCCCAGTTATAGTACAAATCTAGTGGAGCCTGTGTATCTGGATCACTTTGTCTGTTGTGTTTTGTAAACTCTCAGTCAGGAACATAGACCTCTCTTTCTTTCTCTGTCAAGAGAATTTCTGTGCAGTTTTTCTGAGTACGAATTGTTACAGATGCTGGATAGGGGCATACTATGGATTTTTCTACACACTATTGAAAATAGTCCTAAATTTTCCATTTCCTTGAGTTTGTGAAACATGCCTATGTCAAAGCTCTTTCCTAATTAATGTTTCTTTCTTGTTTTACGTCTATTTCTATGCACCAGTACAGCCTGAGATGAGATAGCTTATTTCCGACTCTATTGATTTAGATACATTTATAGGTAAAGAAACCTTCCAAAACTTTTTACTCTTATGGAGTGGAGAGAAACAGCTTTCTGCTTCAGCAACTGCTTATGCATATTTATTGAGTAGCTTCTTTGAGGATGTTATGATGAGCTTGCTTATCAGTGAAAATGACTTGAAGTAGTCTCAGATCTCAATATCTTTGATTCCAATTAGGAATTTAATAAATGCTGAAACCTTTTAAAACTTTTGTTTATTCATAATGTAGCATGACAATAAACAGCTGATGACAGTGGATAAATTGAGCAGGAATCTACTGTCTAGATTAATTTATTTTTTTTTTTTAGCTTGCAGAGCCTGCATCTGTGACCATGACACGCTTAACTTTAGAGAATTCATTACCTCCATTGTGCTCTAGCAGTTTTCATCTTTCACAGTCAGAGGTGGGCCACTGATTTAAAGAATTTTCATGCCCAAGGGAAGGATAAACACTCTTTTATTGTTTCATGCCCCAGTAGGACAGCCAGGTCTTCTTAAACAGAAAAATAAAAATATTACAGCATTAGAGATACACATTTACCAGTGTTTTATTTTACCTTCCTGCAGAAAGAGAAAGTAAGTGTTTTCTTACTTTGAAGACAAAACACATGACTGTCTAACCTTGGGAATCTATGTTATTAAAAAGTTTGGCAGTGAATTGTAAGAAATACAGAGTTTAGTTTTATATCTGGATGTCTCAAAATGTATTGGTAACTACATTCTTTCGCTATCCTAAATGGCTTTGCTGACTTCTGTTACTGACCAGTGTTAACCTGTGACAGGCATGAAAGGACTTGGTTGCTCCAAGCCATCTGGTATCTGAGAGACAGTGAACAGATATTTTTATAGCTTATTTCTGAGAAATATCTGTAGCATACCAGCTGTCACTGATGTTGTATATGTAATGTGGTTTCTGGTGTTCTAAGTAAAAGGATAGACATTCAAAGGTATTAAGGGTGAACCACATTCTCACTGTAAATGAACAGTCCAGGGTATTTGTGAGAGTAGGAGAGAGTATTTTTACCTTTTCATCATATGTCTCCTACAGATTCACATCTGATACAATCTGAATGAACATACTTTGTATGTTCATACAGCTGCCTTTCTTGGGAGATTTCTCAGACAGCCTTCTTGCAGTATCTAAGGAGTTTCTCTGGGTGAGTTTTGCAGATCAGTCACAGTTCATGAGACCTACTTTTAGAAGGACTGCTGAGTATCAGAAAATTGCAGCCATTCCTGCACTGTGTGCTTCTTAGGCTTGCACTGGCCAGTTATAGCGTTCAAGGAAGCACTTTGGACATTTCAATAAGGTATAGACCTGCAGAATAAACAGATATCAGTAGTGTATGCACACATGCTGCTGACATTGAGGCTTCCAGATCATCCAGTTGCTGGGTGTGTTTAATATATCCCAGAGAAATTGAATTTACCAAGCATGAACAAAATGTCTTTGCAGGAAATGTGGAATTTATGTAATCCAGCTGTTACATAGTGTATTTGTGTGTAATTCTGTCTGAAGAAGGATGGTGATTGTTGGCATTCAGTTCAACTAGAGCTGCTTAGATAACTGTAAACCATCTCCAGTAATTGTCTCATCAATAAAATAATTTATTTCTGTTTTGCAGTCTATTTTGCCACAGCAAACAGTCAATTGTACTTTTTTTAAAAAAAAATAAAATTTGCCAATAAGTAGGAACTGATAGTAAACTAGATTATTATGAGAATTATAGATATTGTTAGATGGACATTTACTGTATTGCTTTTTTATGCGAGTAGGAGAATAAGTAGAAATTATCTTGAACTGAAACCTGTAAAAAATTAAATTGAAATTTGGTCCTTGTTACAAAAGATTTACATGTTTGTCCGTGACAGAAGAAGCCAACTTTGGACATGACATATGAGGACTGGAACTAATTTATGAAGGTACAGATAGAACTACACATCATGCTGCATTTTCTTGTAAACTTCTGCCTCACGGTTCTTATCTTTTCAGGTTTGTTAATTGCAAGCTATAAGTATTTCTTGCTTATTTTTAGAGTTGCTTCCTGAAATAATGAGATCCCAGATAATCACGGAATCACAGAATTGTCAGAGTTGGAAGGGACCTCTAGAGATCATCTAGTCCAACTCCCCTGCTTAAAAGTAGGATAACTGTAGACTTCTGTAGCTTTGAAGCACTCCATCCATCATATAAGCCAAAAATATTACAGTGCTTAGCTTGATGCATATAAAAAATATGTGATTGATGCTTAGAGCATCCATGGATTTCTGCACTCCAGTTTTCTCAATTAACATGTCTTCAGAGTATAGTATTTAGTGTACTTGTAATCATTTGGACAATAATAATAGTCTTTTCCTTACTGGACTTCTGCCATTTAAAAAAAAAAAAAAAAAAAAAAAAAGGTTACTTTTTAGTGGTGTAAATGTGTTATTTTTCATGATCTTTTTCTATAGATGCAATTTTCCAATAAAAAGTAATGACTAGAAATAATACAGGCGTGTTAGTTTTGAGAGTTAAATGTTTTCAGAGGAGATCATAATTAGAGATACCAGATTTATAATTTTATGGGTTTGATTTATTTTCCCTTTGAGCACTTCTGTCTTTTTCAGGCTATGGGAACTTTCTGTCTAAATCAGTAAATTAGAGAAATTTATGACCGTGAATATGAATTGAGATTTCTATAGATCAAAACAAAAATCTGCTGTGTCATCATCACCAGTGAAACACTGGTGATGAAACAAATAATTTGTACATTTGGAATGTCTCATGAAGCAATTTTTTTCTGGTATATTACACATTTTCCCTTCAGTGATTTTTTTTACCAGTAATGGATTTTTTTCTGACTCACAGTAAGAATTACCCCTGCTCAATTTCAGCCCTTATAGGTTCTGCCAGCACAAGATCTATGCCTGGTGAAAGTCCGTTTCAAGGTTAAATTTTACTCTTCCGGACAGCATTTACATCTTACAGCTGGCAAACTACTTGTACTTGAGTACCCTTGCACATCTGAATCATGGCTGAGTTTTTTGATGGAAACCGTCCAGTTTTATGAAAAGTAAGGATTTTGCTAAATGTACATTTTATGTCACTTAAGCAAAAGACAAGAGGCAGAGGTTTAATAAAATGATTAATCACTGCAAAAATAATTTTAAAAATATTTCCTACAAAATGAGTAGGACCTTACAAATGCACTGAAAACTGCTTTTTTATAGGTATCTCACCAGCAGAAATGCAATCATCATAAATTGTATGTAATAGTCATTCATCACTCTTCTGCACTTTCCTGTTCTTTGTCAGAATGATGGACACAAAATGGACACAACTGGAACAAAAAATCGACGCCATCATATCCCCACCAAAAAGAAACACAAAACATATGCTGAAGGTCTGATGTTCAATATGAACAATTTTATGTTTTCATTAAAGAGATGGTCAACTTTAAATATGGTCCATAACATCAATAGTAATTAATTGCCTAAATAAATGCTCTGTAACTCCCTAGTTACTTTTGTTTTTTAAATTTTCTGTGTAAAAGCAACACTTGGGAACATGACTAATTTTTTTTTTTTTTTACTTGTGCAGTTCTGGATTAAATGAAAATAAAATGTTAAATCAGTATGCACAGCCTGTATGCAGAATGAGTTAATATTTGACATGTAATGAATTTATTGCATAGTTATATTTTTGCGTAATGTAATGCTGGACTTGTTTTTTTTTTTTTCAGATAAAAAACCATATAAGTTGAAATTTAGTCTACCTGAAATTTAGCTTTTAAAAATTGTAGTGTTCTAGAAAAGAGTGTTGTAGTGAACTTAAAGAGGTCATCCTATTCAATCCTTCCCTAGAGTCTTAGGTCTTGAACCATTCCTGGAATACTTTTATTTAATTAGTTCTGAGGAGATTAAAAAAAAAAAAAAAAAAGAACAAAAAAGAGCAAAACACTTCTAGTGATAGAAGTTCACAGCTTCCTTAGGCAGTTGATTTTTTGTGAACTGCTTAAGGGTTTCTACTGGAAAATTCTCTTAGTGTGTAACCTGAATATTCTTCGCTGTGAATTAATCCCACTCCTTGGTCTACGCACATTAAATGCGGACAGCAGTTTGTTTCCATTCTCTCTGTTCTTTTTATGTGAGCGTATATGTATTTATTTGTGTGTATATGAAAGTATATGGATACATGTGTTACCTTCCCTGAGTCTTCTCTATTCTGGGCTTGCATTACCTAAATTCTCGCAGTCTGTCTTTTTAGGTCATATTTTTTGGATGTGTGATCATTTTTATTGCTGTCCCCTGAACTGTCTCCATCTGCTCCATGTTTGGTTTTTTGATGTATTGTACCCAGAACTATAAACAGTAGACCACAGGAGGTTTTTGTAGTGCTTGAGCAGATTGGATGAAACAAATGCTCCTTTATTTTAGTTATCTCAAGCCATCCTCCATTGGCAATGTAAGTTAGGGAAACCTTATTTCAACTGCTGACAGAGCCTTCTGTTTCTGAAATTAAATAAAAAATTTACTAGTAACTTGTGTTAAGGAACATTAGAATCACACTTCAGTCTATAGAGTAACGAATATCTCTATAGAGTAACATTAGTGTCAATGATATTTCAGATATCGCAGATTTCTGAACGTTGAAACATCAAAGAAAAAAAAAACACAGCACCATACAGCACAGTGGGAACATACAGCACAGTGGGAACAGCTGTTTTTCTGTAAAGTACATTGGTTTTGTTCTCAAAACTAGTGTACTAATCTGGCCAGTTCTACTCTTCATACATTCGTACAAATTAGAAAGTGGAAAATACAGTGAGATGCTTTTGAACACAAGATGCAAGGTAATGGAAATGTGTCATCAGCATTTGACCTTTCCTACTATCTCTTTTGATCAGTTCACCATTGTGGTTGATACTGTCTGTTCAAATATTGATACATTCAACAACAAGAAATACTTATTCTCCTTTCAGTGAATGGATGGCTTGATCGTGGACATGATCATGTGACTGGGACTGCACCCTCAGTAACTTTAACACATAAAATGCATCTCTGGCTTTACCTTACATTTTCATGTCTTTGGTAGGCTTTCTCATATGGATAAAAATACTCTGTTGAAAGGGCAAACTTATTTTTGGTATATTTACTGTGAAATGCTTTGTATGAAGGTAGATTGTGGGACTAGTGGAATGTTTATCTCCCAATGAAGAACAAGTGCAGAAGACTCTTTTCAGAACAACGGTCCCTGTAACATGCTCTTAAAACTGTTGATGTAAGTGAAGCTGGGGGGCTTTACTATAATGACTGTACCGTTGTATAAAATGGCAACCTATCTATCTGTTACAGAACCAGTGATTTCTTAGTTCTGTCAGTTACTATAGCTTTAAAGAGTCCAATGGGGATGTGAAAATATAGTGAGACTCAACACCTTCTTGTTACCCAAGAATAATCTGCTGAGAAATGTGAAGTTCTTAGTGTCTTTAAGATAATGGAAAATTTTCACCTGAGGTCATCAGAGACAAATTTTCATCTGTAAAACCCTAAACAAATAAGATATAAACAATAGTAAAATGTTCTTGGTGTCTTGTAGATTTGTGCAGAATTTATAAAAAGACAAATTTGAGAACAAATAAAATACAGAACAAGTTAATTAACAGTTTCCATTTGGAAGTTACCTGGGTTATCTCTTAGATACCTGATACTTGTCTATAGCTTTTGTCTTCATTGTTGAACTTAATCTGATTTCATAAAATAGAAAATTATGAAGTGTGGACATTACCAAAATAATATTCTATTAAAGCATTAAAAACACTATGATGTATAAGACATATCTAATTCATTCCATATTCAGGGTAAATCTTTTAACTTGTGAAGGTTTGAATATATAAAAATAAATGCCTGCGCAGTCCTTTGAAAATTAATGTTAGACATTGCAATATAAATCTTTAAAACAGGCCATGCTTTCAGCAACATTGCTGTAAAGACAGAGAGACTTTATGCTGTATTTTATACTAATTCATATACAGCATGTATTTATAACACAATATTAGCACTGAGGTTTGGTTTTACTATGCTTGGTCATTATTTTCCCTTACCCAGTGAAACTGGACAGCATTATTGTAGTTACCTCACACATAGGTTTTCATGTTGCTGATGCAAAATCTTTTCAACAGCGGTCATAGAACTCAACATTTTCATAGAAACGACTTTTCACCCAGTCACTTTTACAACAGTTGGCTGAACAATCATTTCATTTCAATGAGAAATTCTCACCCCGTTCAGCTGTGCAGCACTGAGCCTAAAGAGTGATTATCTCTCACTCCAGGGCAAATATTTCTGTGGCATGTGAGGAAAAGGGCAATGTAATTGTGTAAATTAATCTGATTGAACATTTTGAGGGGAAATGGAATTATGCAGGATTTGTATTATGCCATTGCTGAAGGCACTGAACAATCCTCCGTAATTGTAGCCATAATTCCAGCTGTAGCAATATTTTAAATTTTATGGCATATATGATACCCTCAATGAAAAGGAGAACTATTAGAAATATGGTTTTGGAGCAAGCTGTATGATGTATAGCATAGTTAAAAAAAACCCAAAAAGTACAACTTTTAGTTGTGTATTTTATACCCAGGGCACAATCAGCCTCTTGTCAGGGGCAAGGCTACCTTGGAATGTCTATATCATTAATGGATTTCTTAGTATTTGTGAAAATCTTTGAGACTGGCAGATCTTTATATGGTAAAATTAAGATGCAGAGTCTTCTCTATTTTACTCCCATTTTCTGTTAGATGTAAATGGCTGCACTCATATGGTCTTTTGAATCTCTATGCTTCTGTGAAAGTGTCTCTACCTGTTGTCCACTACCACTCTTCCAGAGGACAGTTTTCAGTAGCAGTGCAGGCTGAGCAGGCAGTTCATCTCTTCCTCCATTAGCTGAAGTCCACAGCCCGATACACTGAAAGGATCCACCATCGCTTTCCGTTTACCTTAGTGTACTGCAGTCTGGCTGAGCGCTCTGGTTGTTGTGGCTTACTCTTTTCAGAGTCACTGCCTCTCCTGATCCTGTAACAAAAGTGACAAATAAGAGTCTCAGGCACAGCTGATGCTCCTTCTTCCTCCTCTCTCATTCCATTTTGGTTGTCTGATGTGTAGGTCTGGATGGTTCCATTCTTCATATAAGTTTATTCCTTAAATGTAAGGTCTCTCTCTCTTTGGCACAGGTGATATCTTTGTCTCCACTTTTTACACTTCCTTTTATAAAGAGACAGTTCTCCTTTTGTGATGGACCAGTGATTGAGAGAAAGGCAGAGCTAATGCCCCTAGATGAATCTCAGATGGAATCTGCTGTCAGTTTTTCAGTATCTGTCACCATTTAGCTCCAAACTGATGGGTAATTTGAAGTGGAGTTTATTCTGTGAAATAAAGGTTAAATCCTGAAATGGAGACAGGAATACAAAAGTTACATCCACTGTTTGATACAGATACGTCGTATTCTCTCAAAAACCACTAGAAAAAATAAGTGCCACCTAACCAACCAGGCAGCCAGCCCCAGCAACTCTCTGATGCGCCGAAGCTCCAAGGAGCTCCACTGAAGAACAAAATAAAACCCAAAGTGCTGTGGGTTCAGCTCTCAGCTGTCAAGTGTAGACTGCAAGTAGTGCAGGTATTCCAACAGGCTCAATTTAGTTTTGTTAGTGCTGTAGATGAGAATGTAACTCAGCCCAGTCAAAATCCCATGTGCACATCTGCATTGTAGAGCTACAAAAGGGTATATCCTATTACATTAATGACCAGAAAGTATGTCCTTTCAGAGGCTTAATCCAGTTTTTAATCTGTCTAAAGTCTTCAGATACACTAAAACTGCCATGGAAAAATACAGCAATTTTACCATCTTGCTGAAACTATGTTCTACTACATAATCATCTTTTGTCCTGACAGGGCACCATGAGGGCCAGCAGCTCCATGGGAGCTGGAAGCAGCATGGGCCCCTGGAGCTGCAGGGCAGGACCTGGCAGCTGACCCTGTCCCACTGCCCCAGCCAGGAGCAGAGCACCCGGGCAGCCCCAGCCTGGGACATCGGGCATCTCCTGGCCTGGCAGGGCCATGGCTGGGCAGGGCTGGGCTGGGCTTTTGGAAGCTGGAAACTGGCCCTGGTGTGGCATCACTGGGCCAGAGACTGGTGGCCCTGGGGGCTGAAATAGGGTCCTGGGACCTGGGCAGGGTGGAGGGGGAGCCACGGGTGTCAGGACAGGGACAGTCAGGGCTGGCAGTGCTCTCAGGGTCATGAAAATATTTATTATCTGCAAAGATGAAAGTCATTAACACTTTATTTATTTATGCTTACCACCTGGGAGACCAATTTTATTTTTTTCTGTTTGAAAGACTTTTAAATGAAGTTAATGGATTGAAAATGATATTTTGGTATGCTAAACTGTCACTAGGCTTACGCATACATATGACTGGAAAAGAGGTTTTCTATTTATTTTTTTATTGAGTGAGGAAGGAGTAGCTAACCGTTTACAGTTGCTTACAGGCAACATAAAGAAAAATTTATTTAGTAAGAAAACTGTGTACAAACATACATTGTTAAGTGATCTGTTTGGGTCCTAGTACCCAGAATAAAATGGATCTGCCTGTCGAGACTTTCCAGCTCACGCTCTCTCCTTACACATCCACAGTGTGGGAAGGGGTGATGTTGTTGTGGTTTCCCAGGCACAGATCCATGGGCCAGCCGTGGCAGGCAGGCCATGAGTAGCCCTGAGTCAGCTGGGAGATTCAATCAGGGCAGGTACCCCAAGCTGACTCACAGGTGTATCCCATCCCACTTAATCATGCTCATTATAAAAGGAGGGAGTTCAGTGAGGGTGGAGTTCTTCTTCCTGGGGTTTCTCCTTCTTGGCCTCCTGTTCCTTCTGCTTCCTAAGGACTAGGCTGAGTATGTTTATGTTAGTGATTGCATTATTTTTGTTATTTCATTAAATCCATTTAAACTTCAGCTCACGGGGCTTCTCCCTCTTTTTCCTGATTCCCCTTCTCAGCTGGGGAAGGGGTATTGAGTGGTACAGCAACTGCTGCAGTTTAGCCCTGGGTACAGGCTAAATATAGACAAGAGAATGTAGCCAAGAGGAAAGGGACAGCGTTGGTGGAACACGAGTGGTCTCCATGTGTTGAGCTTTTGTGTGTCTCTCTGTCTTTCCTCCCTCTTTAAATGCCTTCTTCCACCTCCTTACTTTGCACATCCTCTGTAAGATTTTGGGAGTGTAGAAAGGAGGTGATTGTTGATGTGTTGCACAACTTGATTTTGAGTTCTGGATCCCCAGACATCCTGTGTTGCCTGTGTGCTGGGGAGAGCCTAATGAGAGCCACCAAGCTTGTGGTTTGTGGCCATGTTCACAAGCCAAGTTTACTATTAAAACCCAGCAGATTAATGGATTTTCATTAATAAAAAGATAAACTGAACCTTCACCAAATCCTGCTGTGGTTAATTTTCTCTATTGATTCCCTTTTATCTTTTATCTTTATAGATAAAAATGAATGGATTATTGTTAATCTTAAATGAGCTATTTGACTGATAGTTGCAGAGCTGGTGACCTTTTGCTTTTGGTTAGGTGGCTGTGAGTTAACAATAGGACACTGAAATCAGCAGTAAATTATCTGTGTCATCTGTTTATGTTACGCATCAAAATGTGTTGCTCATTCTAACTTGTGTGACTACTAGTGTGAGATACTTCTGCATCTACTTTTCATTACATTTAGCATTTGAATTTTGAGTTAAATGTCACATGTAGATAGGATATTTTATTTATTGATTTGGAATTTTAGTGAAGGAATATCGGATCTAAAAAGAAAGACATTCTTCTATAGGATGTTAACTGAGATCAGAGCTCTTCACTCACTGAAACTCTGTTTTCTTTCCATAATCAACTTTATCAAGAGAGTTCTTCAGAAAACTCTGTTTCTTACTGGCTTTTGGAAAATGCTTTCAATATACAACAGCTATATTTTTTTCAGTTATCACGTACCTACCTTTAGGAGGCAGTTTCAGAGTCTCTGAATGGTCCTGCAACCCTTAATTTCAGCCCAGATTGCCAGGGTAAGACACAGCAAGTTGGTGCCTGCTGAATGTGACTGTCATCAATTATTCTCTTCACCCGAGGATCAGGAAGAGGCAGTTAGTCCTTGTACTACTTATTGCTATAGAGCAGAAGTGTGGATCTCTAACATGCTGACATGTTTAACATTTCTGCAGTTCAGATTTTCTCTCTGGAATTCTAATTCTGCTTCAGCAGACTAGTCCTGACATGGTTTCGTGAATTGTGAAAGGAGAGGTAGTAGAGAAAAAAAGAAGTATTAGTCAGTGCTCTAATTTAATGGCCCTCTGAATTTTAATCTCAAAGTAGCGTGTTTCTAAGATGCTTTGTTCTATATTTTAGAACAGTATCTCTGAAGGTTTCTATCTGGGGGATTACACACAGTATAGGAGGGGTAAAGCCTCACTTTATTCCTGACTTAACATGCATGAGAGCAACTTCTCAAACCCGTTGCATTTTTTAAACCACAATCAGCTTACTGCATCATTTGTCAGTGCAATAGGTGAAGGAAAGTTAGCAGCTAAGCATTACCAGGTTTATTATGCATTCTTTTCAAAGAAAGATTGTAGAAAATGAAGAATTTGGCAAAGTGCCTGAATTCAAATAGAACTAATATAAGCTGACTGCACATTTATTTAAGCAATCATGTCGTATGAAAAGATACTTATCTGAGCAATAGGTTTCATCCTGGACACATCTTATCTATCAAATGAGCTGCATCTTCAGAAACATGTTCTTTTAATGACTACACAGCAGAGACTGAAATGTTTCATGTCTTGCAGCTTTTCTTCCTCTTCTGAAGCAGAACTTTTCTGCATTTTACAGGGCAGTTTTCAAACTTCTTCCCACTTATATTTGGTCAAACTTGGGTTGGATCACTCTAAGTATATAACTTAAATATGCTGTTTTCTTTAAGATGTGGGAAACAGCTATATTATCTCTCTTTTTTTTTTTTTTTCTTGTTTTGCACTACCTTCTAATTTCAGGAGATGATTCTTCTGACTGGATGATTGAAAGGAAGAAAATAAATATTTAGGCAAGTCTTTGGGTACATTGGATTAAATGACATACAATTGTCCAAAAGTTGATAAATGTGATACATCTTCAGAATTTAGAAATGAGAAAACTTTAGGACTTGAAGCTAGAACATTACAGCAAATACTTTCAGTCCAAACTTTTGAATACTCATGTATTGTAAAATATTTGTTGTAATGTAATCTAAGAGTGGATGCTCTTAAACGTTATCAAGTATACAACACTCAGATTTTTACATAACTTTTAGTCATAAATAGTAAGGATTTGAGTTTAGGAGGAACTCTAGCAGAAACTGAAACCAAGACCTGATATAACTTGTAAAAACATAAGAAGTGAGACCTAAACATTAAAAAGTAATAATAAGGATGATATTGTCAGGTTGTGGAGGTGGTATGATGGCACAAGTTAAAAGATTAGATGTGAAAAGGGTAGAGTGCAGATTTTATCTTTTTTATTAGTATTTGTCAGCTGCTTGGTATTCTTACCTCTATGCAAATCAGTGCAGTTCATGACTGCTTCCTCAAGGAACTTGAGAGCAAACTTAATGTAAAAAATATAGTTCAGTCACACATAACATACAGACTGGAGTTTCAGCTTCTTCATGGTCCAAATATCTTGGATGAAAAAATAATCAATTACAGTAGTATTTTTGATTACTTTTTGTTGTTGTTCTTTGTTTTTTTTAATGGCCTCTGCTGAAAATGGAAGTCAAGGAAAGGAGATCATAAAACATATGCCACATGATTAACTTCATTGAAGCCTGAAGGAATTATAGTTTTGAAGTATGTAGTCCTTTACAAAAGCCTGAAAATGGCTGCAAGTGATCTCACCCACAGCAGTAGAGGCTAGTAAAGTACCTCATGAACTGGAATTCATCTCTTTTTTTCTTGTTCTGTTTCCCTTAAAATGATGAAAGCAGAAAACAAAACAATATCGAAAAAGGAAAGCATAAAATGTAGTTCTAGATAACCACTTTTAAAGCTGTTAAATATTAGATTTTGAAATATAATTTCTCTTGTATAAGTGTGTTTTGGGACCAACTGAGTGACAGCTAAAGTGGTTTATATTCCTTAAAGTACTTTATACCATATTTATCACTTGTGTTGTACTATGCAGCTGTATAAATATGAAAGATGTGACTTTACAGCAATTGCTGTAATAGTGTATGTCAGAGTTTTTACTTGACATTGCTTGTGTGGACTATTTCAGTTTCCTGAAATTCGAAGGATTTGTTGTTGTTCTACAAAGGAGTCATCTGGTGTTTTTATATCCTGCACTGGTAACATTTGTTTTTTATATGATTAAAATTGTAATTCAAATATTACCATCAAGTTAAGAAGTTTTATTGAATCTATTACTTCTGGAAGGTAGCTAATATTTTTTTTTTTTTTTTTTTTTTTTTTTTTTACACAAAAGGAGAAGAAAATTCGACTTCAGTCTTGGTAGGTACAAAGGCTTAGTTCAGTCAGATTATGTAAATGTGTTTCTAACTTGTAACATGAGTATTTCAAAGTGCTAGTTTCACAAAGCTGTTTCTTGGCGAAGAAAGAAAGAGAAGAAAAGAAACTAAGAAAATCCTTGACTTAAAAAGTGAACAGAATATTCTCCCTTTATTTACTTCCCTAGATAATGTTATGAAGCTTTGAAATGTTCCATTGGATATTTAGTTACGGTTAGTTAAATATGCACTAATTTGTATTACTGTATCTTCAAACTTTTAAGTATTAATTTTGAGCTGTCATCACAGCTTTATCCTAGTGCGATTCTATCAATTATATAGAGTTATCCATGACTCTGAAAGTATAGGTCACTATTCTGAAATCTATAATGGTTTATTAGGCAGTTTTGGAATCTGAACCCATATGCTAAACAGCAGAAGACTGTTCACAGTATTCACAGTAGTATGAATACTGTATTGTCAATTACAGTGGAAAGGAGATTCAAAGTGGAAGATCAGAGCTCTGGAAAGACATGAGGAAAATTCACACGTCTAGATCACTTGTGCTTGTTTTACCATAGGCATTGCAGAAACTGTTACCCAGATTTCCTCTAATAACAGAGTTGTGTAGTTAAAAATTTAGAAGTCTCTAATCATGAATATAAGAAAATGGAAACAAAAGCTACAGTCATGGCTTTGTAAGTCTTCCAGATCTGAGATGTTTTTACTCTAGAGTACAGAACTGAGAATGGGCTTACACTGTAGAGTTTTTGTGCAAGTGTCTATAAATGAACAGATAGATTATAATTTTATTGGTTATTTCAGTCTTGAAGTTTCTGAACAAGAGACATGAAATTTGTGGGGCAAATGGAACAGTTGGTTACAAGTTTTCATGGAAAAGTAAATAAAAATAGTGTTGCTAGGTAAACCTTTTGAAAGGCCAAGTGGTCTGTGAATAACTACCCTATGTTCTTATTCTCTACAATCTGAATCCTAAGCCTCTATTAAAAGCGTTAGATATTTTTTTTCACATGGAAACAGCTTTTGGAATAGAAGTTGTTTCTTCTGCTACTGTGTTTTTACCCAACCATGACCTACCTGTACTATAGCTGTGAGGCAGTGATATTGAGTGAATACAACTGCTTCCCCAGGAAATGTATGAAGTTGACCACAAGCCATAGCAGAACAGGCTTCTAAATGGAGTGGTGGGAGATATGCATAGGCAGTGGAGGTGATCTGATAAGCTTGACAGCATACCGCATATTTACATTGGCTATTGCAAGGTTGGTATCTTGAGAATTTACAAGCAACTCATCCAGGGACAGAGGAATTCCTAAGGGAGCTGAGTGTTGTCAAATACACTGAAAGAGACTGAAAAATCCCATGGTGCTGAAACTGTCTGGAAAAAGACTTCTTTTTAGCCTGTTATTCAGATTTTGTAATGATGAGGTAGGCAACTGAGTTTTTTGACTGAACATAGCACTGTGCTGTATTTGGTAATATTTTTATTGATGTTTTTTACATTATTATTTGTGCCCATATAGAAAAATCCCACAAAAACAGGCCACAGACATGGTCTTTGTCCCTTCTGAAGACAAGGGACAGTCTAGATAAGTGTAATTTGTTAAAAGCTTACTCTTTACAAAGAAAGCCAGACAGTTATTCATAGGCTATTCTGGTGTTTTCACTAGAGGACACTGAGCAAAACTGAACTTTGCTCAAAACTTCAGACAGAAGAGAGACTGACTTGGAGTTTACTTTCCTTCCTCTTTTAATTTTTTTTTAAGATGCACTTAAAAAGATGGATTACTAAGGAAAAACTCAGGTACTTAACTGTCTTCACAAAGTCTGAAACATTCATCTTGGTCCCTGCAAGGACTGGCATGATCAGTTTCATGATGCCATCACACTATAAGGGCCTTGTGTTTGAAAGTGGAAAACTTAGTTTTGCAATAATTACACCAAGACCAAGAAGGTAGTACCTACTGTTTTCTCAAACCTTATACTACAGTTCTGGCAGCAAATTATTTGTCAATTTATCTTCTCCGAGACAGTCTCTTTTGAAAGTCAGAGGAGATAGAAAAGCATGTGAATGCATCCATTAAGGACTTTTTTGTCTTTTGAACTATTAACATGTTGTCTCTAAAGAAATAAAGTATAATAATGAAAGGTTTTTTTCTTGCTTATTTTTAACAGATGTGTCCTCTTTCTTCTGATTCTTCTACCACCTGATTGTAAGAATTGTAAGAATCCAAAAGAATTGTGAATGAAAACCTTGGTGGATATTTACTAGATGTCAGTCCTTTTGGTCTCTCCCAAATCAGGCTTATGGTGAGAGTTCAGAAGTATGCCATGAGAATTCATAATCTACCACTGAAACATGTTTTATAGGTTGACTCTTAATGATGAAAACTGCTGCCTGAAAACTGCTGCTGTTATTACAGAAGGAATGCAATAATCGTGAAAAAGGAACCTGAGCTTTGGACCTGTTTAAACAGCAAAAATCTTAAATATTTCTCATTGAGTGACCCATTCTTTTTAACAGCCATCAGTCTCTGTTTAAACCATGAAGAAAAAGAAGAACTTAAGATGTGCTCTTTCTAGGAGGGGTAATAGCTCAAAAAAGAAATCTCAATTTTCAAAGGAGAAGCTTTTCTCAGATTGAAACACTTCAGCATTCTAGTTTAGATTCTTAGATTTCAGTTTATTCCATTTTAGGATCTTCTTTAGCATTTCAGTTTTCACTTTTTAAATTGGGCTCAGTAAGTTATGCTTTATGATGAATTTTTTAAAAATATAATCAAGTATCTGTCTTGACCCAGTTTGGGCCAAGGGGGATTTGTTTTGATCCCAGAGGTGAAATTAAGACACTGATGAGGTCAAATGTCACAGACTCTCTATATGGTTTATTATGAAGTTGTGTGTGCTTAAAAAAATTGAAGAGCAGTAGGAAAGAAGTGGATATAAGAATAAGCAGTATTACGAGAGAGGGGGTTGCCACCACGGATCCAGCAATGTCTTATAAGTCCAGTCGTTGATTGGTGGGGAAGATCTTCAAATTAGTTGTGAGCTGTTGTTGCTAGATATAGTCTCTTTCTCCACTCACTTAATCTGGGCAGGCATTTCTGCCACACGCTGCTTTGTGTATGTCCAGCCTACCAGTGCAAGCACCAGGTATCACTCCAGGGGTCATTCGAGGGTCGTTAGGAGCGATCTCCATCCCTCTTTCATTTTCTTCTTGAAGACCTGCTTGTTGCTGGAACATGCACACTGATGTGTCCTGTTTGTAGTATCTGTGTGACCTGTCCTGCTTATCTCCCTTTAGAAGCAGGAATGGGGAATGGTCCTGCTTATCTCCCTTCAGATGCTGAAAGGGGGATGCTGAACCTGGCAGTTTTCCACAATAGTCCATCCCCATCTGCAGGAAGGGGGGTGCCAGGCACAGACAATGTTGAGACATATCAATGAGTGTTGAGACATCCTGGCAATGCTGAGATATCCTTTTTCATCTTTCTCCCAGACCCTCAGTTTCTCACAGTATCACAGATGGCAAGTCTAGAATAAGACTTCTGGAGCTAGAACCTTCACAACAGATCCACACTCAATCTCAGTATTTATATTTCATAAATTGTTGTTTTCTTACATAGTTTAAAGCTCAGATAAAGCTGCTTGATGCCAGGAATAACTTGCGATTTCGTGTTTGGCAAAGGAACTTCTGTTCTGGGGATTCTGGGCAGCAGACTCCTTGACATTAAGTTTACAGAACTTCTAAGCCATCATTTCATATTGCCCTGTATATGTCTTAGATTTAACTTGTCTGCCTCTTATTCTCAGTATGTCCTTGTAACTTACTCTGATGGCATTGCTGTCACGCTGAAAGTAAGAGTCCAGTCTTTTCCCAAGGCTATGTGGGCGTCAACAGATTCTAAAAATAGTCATGTATTTTGTTCTGCTGCATGGTCTTAATTTAGCTGAGCTTCCTGCCTTAATCATTCCTTTGCAACAGGTTTGCCAAATCCCAGATCCTCAGACATGCTGTACAGCCCCGCAACACCCTTATTAATTTCTTGCATCAGTGTGTTGTGCTAACATTGACTTAATTTGCTTTAATTTAATGTGTCACTGGACTTCTGTACAGAGCTTGTTCTCTTTGGATATCTCTTTCACCTGAATATTTCTAAAATGATCAAGAATGGTTTTAAGAAATTGTGATTCAGGTCGTATCTGAATATAATTTGTTTTCAGTAGGCATGCCACAAGCACTGAACTTTGATAGTTCTGGTAATCTTGTGAAAAAATTTTAAAATGCCGCACAGTAACCATGTGACTGAAGATGTAAGGAAAGTATCTCTTAATGCATCTCTGACCCTCTCTTCTCAACTTCTCTGTGTATAGTCAGTTTATCCCTAAGGTTTACATTACTTTTATTTCTCCAAGTTTAATGTTTTGTTTCCCAGGCCTACTGAGGGTAGAAGTGGGGGGGAAAAACTCAGTAAAATACAAAGAAGTTAGGTTCTTTTGTATACATAAAATACCTTCTCTTCAGCTTACTAGTCATAGTTAGAATGTGGAGTACTATTGATGAAAAAGTAAGATTTATCTTGGTACATATGGCTTTGATCAAGCTTTACTTTTATATAAGAACAGTTTTGAAAAACAAAATGTAATGGGGAAATGCAAATGATTTTATAAAAAACATTTTTCCATCTTCCCCTCCTTCACATATTTTTATTTCCTTGCCCATCTTAGCAATAATCTCTTACCTCCTTTCATGTTTTTCTCTTCCTCCTTTTTTTTTATTTGGTTTTTTTTTTTCCTATTTCATCGGTGGCACTGTTACAATTAACACACACACTTTGTGGCTAGTTTGGAGAATTTTCTTCCCTATTTCCATTAAATTGGGGAAAAAAGCGTGCTGAAAGAGAGCCCTATACCTCCCTCTAGTTCTATATACCCACAGGGTGAGTGGATGGAGTCTTTAAACTATAATCTTTCTGTTCCCTGAAATAGATTTTAAAGTGAATAAAGGAATTGTGACCTTAACTCTGTCCTTTCTCCTACTCTCTTGACTGAGAGTCTTCAAAAGTCAAATGGAAAAGCAAAACTCATACTTTGCTTCAGTGACTGTGTCTAAAGTGCAGAAGTCCTTTGATACTGTTTAGTGTACCAATATAAATGAATACCTATTCTACCTGTGAGTTTTGGAGACATTGATGGAGTTTTTTAAACTTGAATCCTGTTTGGTTTCAAGACTTATAACTTGCCTGAAAGATTTTAAACATAAGTAATAAAATACTTGAATTAGGTATAAGCTATGCAAACTTAAGCCATAATTTTTTCATGTGTACACTATGGGTTGGTTTCAGTTACATAATCACAATCTAAATTTTGCAGTGGAACCCACTTAAAGTTCATGTAAAAAGTAACCCATAATGAGGATTCTTCTTGTACTCTCACTTCTCACTCTCATGGTGGCTGTGAGAATTGCCAGATGATTGTCATCATCTTCTCTCACCTACATTTAGTGCAGTGTGAAAGACGATCATAGAAGGAGTTACTGGTATTAGTTCCACGCATTATAATTAGATTGTAACATGTGTCCAAGACTTTACAAAGAAAAATTTCTTACAACTTTCAGTTTTTGGCATCCTGGCTCTCAATAAGCTCAAGAACACATGAAGTAAAATCTAAACTAAGCAGTAGTCAATTAGATAGAAAATGAGTAATTACCACAAGGTGACTGATTAAATAGGGATTGTGTCTCTAGCTATTCTGCATCTGCCCTGCATAGGTATCATTGTGTGGACCAGCACATTTTACCACTAGTCAGTGTTCGTTTGCATCAACCTCAGTTTTTAAAAGGGGAGCTAGCTATAGTTTTTGTTTCTTTGCAACTTACTGCTATATCTCTGGCAGGATTAACAACCTGCAGGAAAGGACTGTATGGACAGCTGGGGTGACCATTTCACCATCCTAGTCCAATCCAGTCTCACGCAGAAAGATTTTCGGTGAGGGGTGCTGCTCTCAGCAGCGTATTTTCTGATTACCTTTAAGTGTTTCTCACTGGCTACTTAACTTTGTTTATTTTAATTTTGCAGTACTTTAAGTGCTGTGTTTTCCTATGTGGCATATTTTGCATATCTCAAGTTCTCTTTTTATACATTTTGACAATGTACTACTGCAGGAACAGTTTGACAATAAATAAACTTGGCTTGATGATATTACAATAATACTGCTACAAATCCCTACTTTTTGGTTTCCAGAGGAGTTAAAGAGCCTTTGCTGCAATCATATAAAAATTCAAGTGGAAGATCTAATTATGTTGATTAATTTTGAGCTAAGTTATTCGTGTTTGTTTTCCATAATTACTGAATTATTCTATATAGAAGTATGTGCTCTGAAAAAAGAGAAATATGGTGAAGACTATGCAAACTATGACCATAATATCTCTGATGGCTAGTTCATGCACTGTATTAATCTTCTTTCCTTTACTGGCATCTATTTGAAATAGGTTACTTTAATTTTCCTCAGATTAAGGAGAAAAAAAAGAAGTTTAATGGTAGCCTTTATAAGTAACTTTGCAGATAAGTCAATGTTGTAGCAGCAACTGCAATAAATCCTGGGTGCTCTCTATGCCGTAGCTATGCTGTCCTAGAGATGACAAATGCATAGTTTTTAATGGTGACCACTGGAAGTGTGAGCATGCTTGTTGTCATAGGAATTCTTAGACAGGAAGGTCACTGTTAATGACAGAACGTCGTAGGAGAAGCTAAGTTGCAGTTCAGACTTCAGTCTAAAGCTATCAAATGGTCATTTAATTACAGTAATTAAAATATTTTTATCAATCAATTTTTCAAATTATTCCTTGTATTTTTTGTGATTAACTTGGTTATATATGGAAAATCTGTAAGTTCATACTTTAGAAAGGGAACAAAAAAAAGAGCCTATGAAGAAAATCAGTGACATTCAAGGATCAATAGTGACCTGACGCAGTAAACGCCACAGTTTGTCTAAGCTGCAGTACAACACAGAGATGCCTTAGTCCACTTTAAATAAGAAATCTGGGGTCTTGCTCTTATACTTTTCAATTTGACTTGTTTTGTGGTGTTTCACCTAGGTGATCCTGACACTAGAGTTAAGTTATTTAAGTTCAGTGTCTCAGGAAAGAGTGCTGATTTAATGAATATAAGTGTACTTGGTTTCTTCTGTTCTGCCAGCTTGCACTGACTCAGTGTTATCTCTGAGCTTCTCAAGCTGCCTCTCTGCCCATCTTCCTGGGTAGCTTCCAGGCATATTCCTCAAACCATTTTAGTCCTGTTTCCATTTCCAAGTTTTCAGTGAGAAAACTGACTAACAGTTGCAAAAACATTGACCATGGTAATTGCTAAGTAGAAAGCAAGCTCCAATTCAAATATCAATGTGAAAACAAACACTGAAAGCTAAATTATACAATTTTTTTTTCATTAGGCTCTTGTGATTTTTGTTACCAGCTCTATGGAAAGGACTGGTGAAGTCTAGTGTCCTTCACTGCTGCATTTGAGACCCTGTCCCAACAAGGTATCTATTTCTATCTGAACCAGTTAGGAGCTGCTGCTAGAAATCCAGAAGGCTTGCATTCACATCTGTGAACGTAACAGGAAGGCAATTTAGAACACTGCCACTGCTCTATCTCAAACCAATTACAAAATTATTACATTGTGGTTTATAACCTGGTAATTTAAAATATAGCAGATGATATTTTGATTTTGAAAATGTAGACTAGAAAGACTCCTTTTAATACTATGAATCATCTCAAAAAAACAATGATAAAATATAATGAAAATGTTTTGACCTTACTCAACTAATTTCAGTCCCATCAAAATGAGGAAAGGTCAAAATCAAATATTGTTTTGGTTATGAAATTTCAAATGAAACTTGGATTATTTTTTTTGTCCTGGAGCAATTTAAAATGACTTGTCATTTTGTTTTCATTGAAGTTAATGAAACTTCTGAATTTCTCTGAGATTAGATTTTAATAACTTTCACTTATGCTTATCTTGTTAGTTCAAGCTTTACTGAGACATGTTAGAGTTTGTCATTCAAAGTGAGCAGAAATGGTGCTATATCTGTTGAGAATTCCTGGTTTGCATTATCCTTGGTATATGAGAAACATTTAATTCAATTAATGAAATGCAATATGTGCTACTTTATACCCTTGTAAATTGGAAGTGAAACATATTCATATTCATTAATATTCAATTAACGTCTTTGTACTAAGTCTGGTATGTTCTGTTTTCATTTAATCTGGTTTTAATTTTCGTTATTAATTGTATATTAATATTTTGATTTTTTAAAGTAGGATTTTTACAATGTATTAGCTGAGGGAAATACGGATTTGTCAAATTTCACTGTGGATGATATTTTCCATTAAGATCTTCTGCAATCAACTTTGAATTTGAAATGTGTACTTATACAGGTATTTATACAGGTATAAATATATATAAACGTGTATTTGTATAGATATAAATAAATCAGGTATTTATACAGGTTCTGAAAATCTCAAGTAAATATGTTGCATTATACTATTTCCTTTTAATGAAAGTCAATGCATGCCAGAATCAAATTGTTTTTTGAAAATGATATGCCATGTTGTTATACTTAGGAATTACACCACTTGCTGTCTTTTAAATGGCATTATAATATTGTTCCATTTTGGGGAACTAAAGGGAAAATCATTAATACTCCTGTAATCATTAGCATGTAAAAATGTCCTTTTTTGCCAAATGGATATAGGCATTTTAAAAATTTCTGAAAGGATAAGATCTCGTAAAAATTCTTGGAAGTCAATGTATTCCATTGGTTTTTTTCACATTTTTTGATAGAAATGTAAGTGCTTTTATACATATATCCTGTAATGCACACATTCAAAACACTGCCCAAAGAACATGGCAGGAGTATCTAACAGTTAATTTTAGACAATTTCAAGTCAACAAGGCTACAATTGTCTACAGAAATGGAGAGATAGTGCTAATATTAGTGAAGAAAGGTAGTACATGCTGGTATTGTATTCAGAGGTTTTTTATTTGAATCTGAAATGGCAGAGCTAGGATTAGCAGGGATTTTGTGACTGAGTTTTGTGAAAACAGAATGCAGTTACTAATGAAATATGTTTAGCCCCCAAAACATCACTAAGTGTATTTTACCACTCCCTTATTATATAGGCTGCATACATTTGCTTAGTCTGTAGATATATAAAACTTAAAAATATTATTATGCCTATTTAATTTTGTGGTCATACTGATTTTTTTGCACTTCCTCATTTGTGAATCAGTTTATCTCAGTTTGCATCAATTCAACTTGTTTTACTTACATAGGAAAATTTTAGAAACTTTTATGATTATTTAAAACTATACAAATGAGGTTATTACCATGTGATTCTAAAGCCTAATTTCTCTGGACCTCACAGGACAAAATGTGTGCTTTATTATCTTAGCTGTTGAATAAACATCTGAAGTTTAGGGTAAAGGCAAAAGCAAAACTTCCATAGTGTGTCCTTGTCATTATCTTATCTGCTTGTTAATTTGAAAAAGCATGCTTAGTATTTGAAGAAGTGGAAGCATTCCTGTCTTTAGCTTACCTTTTTATCCAAGCAATTTCCACAAACCTTGCAAATTAAAATCTCCTGAATGTTTATAATCATTATAATTATATGATCATTATAATCATTATTTCTTTATCTCCATTAGGATACTAGTACAATGCTTTTTTCTTATTTTTAACTGAATTGAAATCAAAAGATGCAATATGATTTGGAAATTCTCAGTCCAAACTATTAGTGTTAGGCATAATGCTGGAGGCATGAAATTTATATTTGACTGGGAAACAATTGCCTTGGCAGAGCAATTCCACTATCTCTTTTATAAAGGAAATACTGTGTTGAGAGATAATGCAGGGAAAAACCAGACTGCAGTGCCAGATAGTCAGAGAACTTCTGTTAGTCTTTGACACAAGGCACTATTATTTAGGCAAAACTGAAAAATGGTCTAAATCATGAAACAGTTCATGCAGCTTCCATAGCATGGAGAACTGAGGAAACGCTGAGACCCTCCTTGGGCTCTGACATCTGCCTTACCTCTCTTTGGAATTAAATAAATAATTATATTCAGGCACTTTTAGTGAATCACCCAAAGGTGACATTGGAAAAGTGAGAAATCAGACACAGGTGGGTTTTTTTTTGTTTTTTGTTTGTTTGTTTGTTTTTTGTTGTTTTTTTTTCCCTAAAAACATTACAGACTTAACCCAAAGCCAAACTTTCCTGTTCCAGTTTGCCAGAGAGCATTTCACATAAAGATACGCAGTAACAGACCATTGGCATTTAACCTCACCATTTTCAGCTGATTCTCCTGTAATGCTGCTTTTTCCTTCTTAAAGATTGTGTTTCATTATTGTTTTTATTTTGCGATTTCCATCAGGTCACTTTTGCCAAGGCAGAACAGACTGGGTTACTCGTTAAGTCTTTTTGTGAGTGTTTGTTCTGGAGGTACTAGATAATTGATAGTGCGAACAGTACTGGATAAACAAACAGGAGCCCAAGATACACTCATTCAGTTAATATTGCCTTGTGGCTTGCTGATTCTTGAAAAAATTGATGTTTATACAGTGAATCCTTAATTGATCTTGCTGATTACAAGTGCTTTCAACTAAAATAATGAATTATGACTGGCTGGTAAATACCATTCTTGTTTTAACCAAGGTAAAATGAATTAAACATTAAAAACCTTGTTAGCTACTAATTGCCAACCTCAATTCTTTTGAAGCATGAGGTTTTCTAACAGCTGGACATTTTGTTAAAAAGCTTTGTCAGGTGCCAAAAAAGTGCACAGCTTTGAGTTCAAAACTGGTCTCAGTCCTTGAACTGTCAGGTAGATTGAAGTATATGCAGTTTGGGGGCCTCCAGCTTTATGAGCATCTTTCAACTCAAATTACTTTATTAAAGATGTAATTCTATGCAAGGGATATATAAATCTGCCTTTATGTATTGAACCCTATGAGGGAAGTAGGAGGCTGTGTTTGGATCTAGAGACTATTTGTTCCCAACTCATTGAGAATTTTTTCACCAGATGAGTTCAATATGTTACTATCGTAAATTATTAAAAATCATTTTGTTAACTAAATTGAAGTAACTCAGTATTCAAACGAAGTATAATCCAAGTGTGCTGGAAAACAGTAACTGAATAGAGTTTTATTAATCTGTGGTTACTAAACTGCTCCTTTGATTTTCTGTGCTGTCTGCATACCTGGGACCACTCTTCGAGTATTAAACACCTTGTGGCAAGCTGGATGGAATGAGTATGCCTTAATGGTATTTGCATTTAAAGTAATGCCTCCTTTTTTTTCAGCAAAATACTTTTCTTTCCCTTAAAGCACAAAGGACCAGCTACGTTACATGTAAAAATAATTTCTAAGTCTTCTTTCCTTATTTACAATAGAGATGGTTTGGCCTTTTTTTTTAGTTCTTGCTAAAACAAAAAAGCCCCTGCAGTGTTACAAATGTGTATGTTTCATTTCCTAACACACACAAAAATGACAGATATGATTTCCTTCAGACAGCTCCAAAATGCAGAGCACAAAATGTGTTGGTAAGAATGGAGTCAGGAGAAGGACTTGAAAAAGCAAACTTGAAGTTTAGTAGTGAACTTCTGTCACAATTACATGCATATCTGATATTTGTGCCTTTGAAATATGATTTTAGTCTGTTTCCCAGTTAGCAATACAGACAGTTCTCAGACAATAAGAATTTCTTGTGACTTATCTCCAGCAAGAAGTATACAAGCTGCAGTGATATCATATGCTAAATTAAATTGCATTTGATTATGCATCATTTCTCCATGAACTTGTTATTTGTACATACAATGTTGTATTCTTACTTTGTACAAGTAACCTGGAGAATTGTTTCCTACTGGTGCTTCAGGAGCATTTTATTTGGCTTGTGGTATTCTCAACACTTTACAAAGCATCTCCGATTACTGTTGTGTGCACATGAAATTTCCTTTTGTTTGCTATCTTATTTCATTAAGTATACTGGAGTATTCAGTCACGGAAGTACTTTGTGAAATTACTTCTATTATACCACTGGAATATGACCTGATTTATTATAAGAAGATCAGAGCATAGCTCAAGTGCTCTGTGCATTATCCTAAATGAAGCTTTGTCTCTGAGGGCTGCCATAGCCTTCAACTTTACTATTATGTTTTACCCATTGATTTCCCTTTAGAACACAAATGCTGTAATAATACTACTCAGTAAATGTTTCTTCAGTATTGAATAACTGCTTGTTCTGTCAAGGGGGTGTCAAGTTCTGTTCCCAACCTGTCTGTCATGTGTTACTTCCTTTACATCTATCAGCAGAGATGAGCTAAATAAGTTTAGTCGCTCAGTTTTGGAGCAAGTGCAGATTGCAAATCAAGTCGAAAGGAAGGAAAATAACTTTATGAAGCTTGCTTGTTTACATATATATGATTGCAGTGGCTCCCAGCCCTTTCAGAGGAAGCCTCACTGCTTTTGGAGTCATTCTTTCCCTTTGAGTAATGCATGCTGCTCATGCCTCCCACTGTGCACGCACACCCTACTCTATCCTCACACTGCTGCTCTTTCCCCTGCATTTCATCCCTTTGAAGCCACAGGCAGCTCCTTTCTCTCCTTCTGGAGCACAGTTTGTCCCAGAGCAATCAAAGGATAGGGAGCGACAGAGAAAAATCAAATACTGAGGTTGAAGGGGGCTGTGGACTGGTAACCAGTGGGCTGTCTAGATGAGACTGAAGGAAGCTCCTAGGAGAGCTTGAAGTGCTCAGGTGAAAGTGGCTGTGATTTGAAGGTAAGGGGATCGTGAAGGTTAGCCAGAGGCTGAACAGAAGATATCTCTCAGCTATTCTCTCTCAATGCTGGGTGTCACAGTTTATCATTTTAGAAATGTCTTATTTTTGGAATTACTTGGGTTTATGTTATCTGCCTGTTTTCATGTATTACAGGGGGAGACAATTACTAATCACTGGGGCATTTTACCACCACAAGATCATAAAATTTCTACATGATGTATGATTTGTATTCCTGTAATTTAATCATCTAGAGTGTTTATTCAGGCTTTAAATGCTGGAAACAATGATGTTTCTGAGATGATTTATGAGGTAATGCACTTTGTAATCAAATCTTCTATGTGCTGTTTCTAAAATATCAAGTGTTATAAAATTGTGGATAGTCAGAAAAAGAACATTGATAATGGGCTAAAATTCTCTGTCTGAAGCTGCAGATGAGAATTGGTAGGAAATAGAGGGATACAGAAGCAGTGGCAGCTATATTGCAAAGATTTGTAACTGAGTTGTTGAATGCCTAAGAAACAGGTACACTCATTGCAACAGGTATGATTTTGTGTTGAGAGTTATGTAGTTCGAGGTTTACATTTTAGACAATAGTAATAGTAAAAATGTTTTTTTAGTTTACAGTTTAATGGTAAAGTTTAAAATAGTTTTAATAGTAAAAGTTCTTGTCATGAATCATGAAAAATTGCTTCTAACCCCCTTTCCCAGAGGAAACTGTGTCTAACCTTTCTATGGGAACCAGAGAAGTTATTTCAGTAGGAAATGGGTGTCAGGAGAGTACTGATTGTGTATTTTATTTTACCTACTTGTAATTTAACATGTAGGGGAAGAAAAAGGAAGCATCACCAAGGTGATTAGCAGGTAGATTGACCAAGTATCAGCAGGTAGTGGGAGGCCATATTTATAGTTTGAGGACTGTCTCTCTGAAGGCCAAGGGCTCTGTTTGCCATGACAGCCCTTGAGACATAGGACAGAGCCTCCTTCCAGAAATAGTTTCACCTGACATATTAAGCATGCTAGAGTTCATGGCAGTAGATTTTAAAATGTTGAGGGATTTTTAAAATGTTTTTTTTAAAAAAAGGATTTTAAGAAGAATTTTAAAGGGTTTTTCGCTAAAGCAGCTGATATTCATGTGATGCTTCATTCTGCTAAGATTGCTAAATTATCTGAGCAAAATTAGAGGTTATTTTAGGTCATGAGCTGTATATACAATAAGCTATGATGCTAGGAAGCCTAGTTGCTCTTGACTTCTACATGGTAATACAAATATTTCTGAAATAATTAAATAAATGCATAATACATAAAAACAATTAAGAAAATGGAGTAATACTGAGTTGTGGATATGACCTGGATTAAATAGGATTTAGATCAAAGAGTAGCTGTAAAAAAACAAAGAGGAATTGTCATTGACTGTGGAACCAAAGTTGCCCAAACCCAAACTTTGCAGAACTTTTATTAATAGGTCAGAACATAACATAAGTGAATACACTTTTAACTGCATTAAGAGTTACTGACCTGACATAATCAGGGCCTGAGAAAGGAGAACACTGTGCTGTACTTCAGTTTATATTTTAAAGATACACAAGTTTATCATTCCAGAAGGCTAAAAAGTCCAAAGAATACTTTGCTAAGGTGAGTAAAGCCTTTTTTTCCACTTCAGCTTACTCAGCACCTGGAAAGAGAGTTCATAAAAATTACAAGGAAACATACTTCATTGCACAATGACTGTTCCACCAGAGAGAGAATTCTTCAAGATTGTAGTAGTGACCTTGTTTGTTATGAGCACTTTGGAAGCAGAGTTACAGGTATAGATCTTTATTGGATCTTGGTGCACTTGTAAAGCTGATAAGGAAGGAATGATGATGGGTCTCTTTTAAATTCCTGCACTGTAATCTCACCAACCTAGGCTAGCTCTGCTAGAAATTAGTCTAGAGCACAGACTGTGAACCAGGGTGAGCTCAGTAAATACAGAACATTAACCTTATATGTGCATGTGTGCTTGGGTTTAATAACGTTGCATCCAGGGCAGCAAAATAAATTAAGAAATTTAAGAGATTAAGAGATTTTATTATTATTAGGACTTACATTTATGTGCTATGTGAGGTATAGTTTTTTAGTTTTGTTTTAAACTTAGGCTAATGGGGCAAATTTTGTGTTGGAGCTTTGAGCACTATATTTATACAAATAATCATAAGCACATAATCAGGTCAAAATACTAATTAAATGCTTGATGGAGAGGATTTTGTTACAGGTTGTGTTTCTCCAGCTATTGAATGAAATGACTGTTTTGCCCAGGAAGTGTTTCCTAGAAATGTTATTGGCCAATGCATGAGTATTTCTGTTGCAGAACCAGCAGCAGGACACTGTTGTTATCCTCTGATAACAGCCTGTTCCAGAGGCTTTATCTCGTAAATAAATGAATGCATAAATGTTCACTGGGATGAGCACACTTTAGGTAAAGGCCAAGCAAGGTGATAATCACAGGATTTGGTGTGACATTTTGCCAGCACTCACGCATATTCCTGACTTTTCTAACATTTGTTTTTTTCAACTCCTAAATATTTCTGCAAAGTAGGCACACTGTTAAATGACACTGGCTTCCTTGGAGAGATTATGTGTGTTAATAAAATGTGAGACAAAAGGTATTAACTCATCATGGTTTTTAATTAGGGGAGAAAAGAAAAAAAACAACCAGTCTTTTAGAAGAGAGGACATTCTGAAGAGCAATACTTAACTGTCTCCATCTGATGCGTTAACTTTCCAGTATGCTCTTACTTTTAAAACAGAATCAAACCAACAAAACCCCTCACTCTTGCAGTAGGAAAAGTAAGTTTGAATGCCCTGTGGAGGGGAGGAAGTTGTGGGAACATAAATATTCCTTAGATTATATTTGATGAAATCAGGTTGTGTACTTCGTAAGAATCAGGAACAACTTCTAGCACCTTAGACTTCCTAATCCTGTTGCAACTTTGGTCATTTCTCTTTTTAAGAGATGATTATAACTGGACCTAACAAAGAGAAGTGCAATTGCTCCGCTCAGATAACTTTTATGTTTTGCAATATCTCTTTCATTCTAATGAAATCTTTCTCTCCATTTTAGACAAATATCACTTGCTGTGTCATAGCACATGGATTTCAGGACCGCCTGTGAAGAGGTAAGAACAGATATTTTTCTTTTCGAGCAATAGTAGGATCAAAATCAATGAACTGTTAATCCTTTTTTTATATGCAAAATCTTTTTTTTTACCCTTTTTTCAAAAGTGAGAGGGATTATATAATCAGATATAAGTTACTCATCTGATCCCTTTATGGTGGCAGACAGACTTTGTAATAGAAGAAAGAATTTGCCCAGGTGTATTCATCGCTAGCCCTCCACTCTGTCCATTCCAATTTGCCACTTTAGGCACAATGTAGGTGCAGGTAGCTATGTTTTGTGTGAGCTTTGCTCTTACTGAAGTGTTTATACCTGAAAGCCTGTACATGAAGAAAAACATCAATGGATGGAGCCAGAAATCTGGATACTGCTCTTTAGCAAAATCAAGGGGAAATGTAGAAGTATGGGAAAGAGGTGAGTGGGGAGAGAGGGGAAGCTATGAAGATGACTGAAATGAAAAGCATTTCCAGTCTGATTTGATGAGATAGGAGAGTTATTTTCACTTAAAATATGTATAGTTTCATAACGTCAAAGCAAAATACTTCATTCCCCAACCACTAGAGATGGGGGAAGTGCCTTGCTTTCTGTGTTCGTACTAACTTTGCCTTAGAGAAAGTAAATGAGATGTATTTGTAGATGTTAAAAAGGGCATCTTATCTACTCAATGATTCTCTATGGAGAAATTATTTTAATGCATTTTCACAACTTCAGCAATTGAGACACAGTGAAAAACATTTACAGCAAATTACATCAATTAGCATAAAACAAAGATATTCCACATAGGAGCACTGAGACTAAAGCACATTCTTCATAGTGTCCATGACATTTTTTTCCTTAAACTACTCTTTTCATTCTAAATATTTATGTATATATTTTCCAAATGTCTAATTTATATATTGAATTAATATTGAATTAATCAGACTATATGAAACAAGGAAATTCTCTGTAAGACTTTATTCTTTCAAGAAAATAACATACAAAGAATGCCATAGATGAATAGTCAGACTCAGCAAACCAAAGAAAAAGAAGATAAAGTCAAAATTCAACATTTTCCTGCATTTTTTTTTTCAGATTGGAGTTTAAAATTTACATGCAGGTTTGGCAAATGTTGGTACCTCATAGAACAGATTCCGAATGATAAGCTGGACACATCCCTGTGTAGTTGGACTCCATTCCAATTTTTGACAATATGTGCTCTCCACTTACACTAGCAACACCCTCTCAGAATGAGTAGCTGGAACATTTAAGAGACATCCTTTATGTGGTTCTGACACACATTCCTACCTCTTGTGTTCATTGCCATTGCTCACTTATACCTCTGATTCAATTTCCATTTTTATTATTATTCTTGCGGTTGTAAAGCAGAGACGGACATATCTCCAAATACTCAGAGGTCAGATTCAGTTCAAATAAGCATCCAAAAGTGTAGATATTCATCTGAAGTGAACTACCTACATATTAAGGAAGTTCCTGCAACACATTCTACTTACTAGAATTGGCTTGTTTATGGTGAAATTAAATTTCAGGGCTTAAAACTAAATTGCAGATGTTTATTTTATGACACACCAGCCAAAGCAGAAACCAAAAATCCAGATCCAGGCCACCTTGCACAGAAAATGAGTTGAGTGACGTTTTTCACTTCCTTTCTTCTGCTGGTTTGAGGACTAACTGATTCTGCGATATCTACTGAAGTCTTCCTACTGTTTTGAAATTAAAAGCAGCAAAGGTACCCAAATTGTTTTATTACCATAAGACAAAAGTAATAGATAAAATAGCATAAACAAAAAGATATAGTCATCCCTTGCAAACTAATCAGAGGTATTTAAAATTGCCTGAAATACTGAATAAGTGTACTTAGAACAAAACATAGAAAATGTTTTAGATTATTTTTTCTTACTATAAATGACAAGGAAAACAAAAATAGCAATACTTAAAAAAAAAATCTTCAACAGAAAATCTGCCAGTAGCCTTATTTAGGCCAGAGAAATTAAAAAATATTTTTGTTTGAAGTCCTGCAGTATATTGGCTTTGAAATCAATAGGTAACTTTAAAGATGTTTCTCATACAGTATTAATTTTGGTGTATACTTTGTGGAGACTCTGCTGCTAATATAAATGTATAAACTGTAGCTTGCATGTGTATTTCCTCTGAAGCCAATTCTTAAATAGTTGTGAAGGCGATATGTATTTCACCAAGCTGTTTGTGGTATGCAAGCTTTTCTAAATTCCCGTCAATGAAAGATATTAGGGCCAGATCCTATCACAGCCAATGTGGACAATGTGCTGTAAATCAGAGTATAATGGAAAAAGATTTTTAAATGGCTTTTTTTCACTGCCTTTTTGCTAGTAATGATCTGAGTGTTACCATGTTCTTTGTAGAAGCAGTCTGCCTTGAGGGCTCTGCCAACCTATACTGTTCTCTGATATCGATCTGAAGCAGAAAGTTCAACACAGGCTGGTGTGGCAAAGCAAAGAGGAATCAGTTTTCAGCCCCTCTTGTAGTTATATTAGTTCAGGAACAGCAAGCAGTTTCTAAACTCCTGCCCAGGACACCAGCTCTTGCCACATCAGTGTTCTTGTCTAACTCAACTTAAAAAGGTGTAGAATGAGATGACAGAGACAGTACTGTGCAGGTGCAACAGTGCATGTCACTTAGGTGCAGCTACCTTCCTTCATCACTGCTTTTGCTTTAAGTCACTGACTCCTCTCCCATATGGAAACTCATTCTTTCATCACTGTGTATTGCTTCTGTTCCTCAGCCTACCTCATCCACTGCAAAAACACGTGGAACTTCAAGCAGTTTTCTTGCCTTATTTACAATAGGTGCCAAAATTTACAAATAGGATGAAAAAAGTAGGATGGTATAAATGTAAGCAGGGCAATGTTTCTGGTAATTTTGGCTCAAACATAGTCAATATGTATTGGATAACAAACAGTTAAACAAGCTGAGCTGTGCTTCTCTATCCATGTCTGCTGTAAAGTCATGCAATTTATCATACACTTGTGCAGAAGATGCCTTGCATGACCTCACACTGACAGTTACAGTAGCTCAGCTTACATGCTTTATGTTGGTTTATTGCTCTAAGTCAGGAATAGGGCAGAGCCCTCTGCCAATGAAATGTAGAAGACTTGAAGGGAAAATTTTAGCACACCTTCTCATGGAATCTCTTAAAAATCAGTAATGGGAACAAAAGCTAACATCAGCCGCAATCTTGCATGCCCACACCTCATCCACACACACTCATGCACACCATATAAGCTCTCCAAATGTAAGAGGTGGCAGGGGTATAGACTAGACAGATGATCCCCCTCCAACAGAACAACTTTACTGAGGCCACATAGATGAAAAATGTTGATGTGCGCAGTAATTTACGTGAAAGCATATATACAGGGCATCTTGCCTAAGTTCCAGCTCTGGATAAGAATCATAGAATCATAGGATGGTTTGACGCGGAAGGGACCTCAAAGATCATCTAGTTCCAAACCCCTGCCATGGGCAGGGACACCTCCCACTGGACCAGGTTGCTCAAAGCTCCATCTAACCTGGCCTTGAACACTCCCTGGGAGGGAGCATCCACAATTTTTCTGGGCAACCTATTCTAGTGTCTCACCACCCTCACAGTCAAGAATTTCTTCCTAATATCTAATCTAAACCTTCCTTCTTTCAGTTTAAAACAGTTACCCCTCATCCTATCATACCCTTTTTTTACATACCCTTGTAAAAAGTCCCCCTTCAATTTTCTTGTGGGCCCCTTCAGGTACTGGAAGGTGCTACAAGGTCTCCTCAGAGCCTCCTCCAGGCTGAACAACCCCAACTCTCTCAGCCTGTCTTCATAGGAGAGGTGCTCCAGCCCTCTGATCATCTTCATGGCCCTTCTCTGGACTTGTTTTAGCAGGTCCATGCCCTCCTTATGTCGAAGGCCCCACAGATGAACACAGGACTCAAGGTGGAGTCTCGTGAGAGCAGAGCAGAGGGGCAGAATCACCTCCCTCGACCTGCTGACCATGCTTCTTTTGATGCAGCAATACATATCTTTATTAGATTCAGTTTATTGGTTGCTTTGAAGGGGGCAGAGGAGAAAAGAAAAAAAGGAATTTCAGCAGAAAAAAATGAAACATAATTAAATAATTTAATTCCTGTCTTCTCAAGAACCTCTCTTGAGCTTATCTAATGAAACTGAACTACATTCTTGTCCTTTGCATGGTTTTTAATGCTGCTCTCAGGCTGGTGAGGGAAGGAGGTAGTATAATTGAAGATTTAATTTTGAACTGTATCATAAACTAGCTTTCATAAAGCCCAACAACAGTAAAGTGGTTCATTACATTCTAGAGTGTCTGATATAAATAAGATCCCTGAGTGTGTGCAATAAGTCTTTCCAAGGGTCAAATGTTTTGCTGTTCCCAAGATTGGTTTCCTTGTTTAGACCGAATAAGCTCAGCCCATATGCATTTTGAAACCGACTTGAATTTTAATTTTATTCTAATGGATAATAGTGTCTGCTATGGTGCCTCTATTTCCCACAAGAAGCCCCTCAGCTTTTGCAGAAAGACCCTTTGGAGATTTTATAAGGTTATTGATCAAATCAGAAATATGCTTTCAAGTAAGGCAGAGTTAACTGTAATCACTGTATCAGAGGCAGAATTTATTCCGTTGCCAGTTTTCAAGGGAGGAAGAAAGGCACATCTGCAAACTTTTCTGTAGGTGAAAGACATTTTATAAGTGGTAGATGTTTGTAGGCTAGCCCCTCTTATTTGACCATAGTTATTTAGAACCCTCTTTGTTCAACTTTCGTTGTCACTTACTGCTTACTTCACAACTCCATGGAAAAAGGAGTAGTCTTGGACTGTAAAGCAGAACTGATAAGGGGAGGACCAGGGGAATTTAACTATCTTACATTCTCTGTATTTTAATGTCACGGCATTTTATGTATGATATGAAGGAATTTTTCAGTGGTACTGAAAACCTAGTCTTTTTGTGATCCATTTATTTGATTTGCCTGTCCATTTCAATCAGTTTTTGTCTCATTCTGTTTAAAAGAAGACACCTAAATATTAGAACAAAGCTGTATGAAGTCTTCTGATCAGAGCTTCCACTGACCTCAATGTGAGTTCAATGTGTGGAACTCTTTTTTTCTTCTTCTTACTTAGTTTAAAAAGAATTTAAAAAACATCAGAGCCACTTTCAAAGTTATGACTGAGTTATACAGATTTGCTACTGTTGTCCAAGGGAAAACAATGTCTTAAGTTTGAGTGCTGAGCATGGAGCAGAAGTGACAGAACAGTTTGTCAGTGGAGAACGTTATATAGAGCTATTTAAAGGTTGTCCTCGACCTTTCCACCACTTTTAAAGCTCTTGAGAGCAATTTGAACTTTTCTTCTGCCAGTTGCCTACTGTCCGTTCCATATTTGTGTTTGTTCTCTCCATGCTATAGATGTAAGGTATCAGAGCACATTATGGGGAGATCTTTCAAATCCTCTTTTAACCTCTTGTCTGAGATAGAGCCCTCAGATTCAGCCAGGTCAACCTTGGCAGTTAAAGTTCACAGCAAGACTTTTGTTTCCTTGATCTCCTCTCAAGCCAGCTTTTTACAGACAGTAGATTGAATTCTGACCTGAATGAAGACAATGATGAGTTGAGGATTTTAAATACTTTTTATATATGAATTTTCTTCTGAGATACATACATGCATACATATCTGTGTCTATGCAAATAGGTATAGGTATCTAATACTGGTAAATTACATGTTGTGAGGATAAATTTTTAGATTGTTTGTAAGCAAATTTCTCATACCAAAAATGCTCTATCAACATGGATTTTGTCTATTTATGAAGTGTTATTAAGAGTGCTATTTTCAACACAGCCTTCAGGGAAAAATTATTAAATACTGCAGGTGCTTACATATGTACAGACTTTTTCACTGCTCAAACCTCTTATGTATAATGCCCAAATAAGTACTACCAGAAAGACAGTGATAAACTGGTAGAAAGTCACTTACCATGTAGTAAAGAATCCTACAGAATTCTTGATCTCTAACCACAAATGTAAAATACAGAAGTGGAGCAGGAAGTAAGTTACTAGAGGGAGTTGTATTCTTTGATCTCTTTTCTCTTATTCTTAACTTCAGCATCCTCATTTGAAAGGGAAAGTAAAAGTGTAAGTCGATGTTGTGCTCACAGGTCAGGAAAAGTCCACAAGAAGTTCATGCAGGCTGTCAGTGTTAACATCTGGCTAGTTTGGAGGTGTTATTGTATGTATTTCTGTATCAAAATTTGTATAATATGTGGAACATCAGCTTTTATTTCATGTCCAAGTAAGGTGTCATCATTTAATGCAAAGATGGAAAGTAAAAGCACAGCTCCTCTGAGGCAACTTAAAAGGAGTTTCAAAAATTCATCATGGGCAGAATAGCACCTTATTATTGCAAAATCTGCCTTTCCTAGTTTCTACTGTAACCATCATTCTCTTGTAGTCTGAGCACAGTAAATAAATACAGTGATCAATTGTAATAACTTTGGATTTTTGTTGGCATAGTTATGGTATCTATACTTATTAGCTATGCTGTTTCAAAATACCACTTCTAGCAATGTAAAGTGCTAACCAAGAAAAATTTTTTTCTTTCTCCCTTCCTTTGAAGACAAAGACAGGGATTTGTTTGCTGCAGGATGGTAACCAGGAGCCTTTCAAAGTGCGACTGCACTTAGCCAAAGATATTTTGATGATCCAGGAGCAGGATGTGATCTGTGTGTCTGGTGAGCCTTTCTATTCTGGTGTAAGTAGTTTTTCATTTTTTCTTTAAGACATACTTTATACAAAGCAAAAATACTCTGTGTATATGTGTGTGTGCATGAACACCTACATGTATATAAGCATTTACTCCCACAGTTTGATATTTCATTTTATGCTGTTAACATTAGATGTATTTTCATATATCCTCTTTTGAGAGTGAGTCTTAGAAATACTCAACTAAGAAGCAGCAATACGGTAATGAATAAGTTATATTCACGACTACAGTATTGTTTCTCTGCGCTCACCCTTGAATAGTAGAGCCACCGAATGTGATAGGAATGACACAAGCAGTGCTTTTAGCAGTGACTGCAAATACCTCACTGTACTTACATATCTGAGTATTGTCTGTGGAGCTGATAAGACAGTTGATGGGTAACTGTTATGGCAGGGCTTTGCTGACAGAGGAATTACCTGCTATCCTCTGTTGCTTTGGATATCTCGTATGGTAACATACCACCAGGCTTCATGCATGTTGCCAGCCCATGCTGCAAGGGTGTTTTGCCAATCACTAGGCCTAGCACAAAGGACGCAGCCAGCAGCAAAATAAACCAGTAACCAGATTCTATTGCACATAAAAAAGGCAGTAGATGGGTGATCGCTGGGGGTACAAACAAGTCAAACAGATCACACATAATAGACATCAACCCCAGCAACCCCAGGAATGACACAGCACGACCAATAATAGGTGGAATAAACAAAGAAACAAAGTCTCCCATAGAAGAGATGGGAGACAACCAAGTCAATAGGCTGATCATATAGGATAGAAGTAGCCCCATATTGTCTCTCCACGAAGCCCACGTTTGCAAGCGCCAAACCTGACTGGGGCCCAGTTGCAGGGAGAGTCAGGAGGTCCTTCCTCAACAGGGAAACTCTGCAAAGTGTGTCTACCTCACAGACAGACACTCCACCCTTCCTGCAAGTGATCCCAGCTTTTATGCCCAAAGTAGGACACCTGGCACTCATTTACCCAATGCAGGCACCTGGGGCTTGTTTACCCAAGGACTTTCCTTACAAGGCCGGCTGCACCTTGGAGGAAAGCCAAAAGACAAACTCATCCCCACCTTTTGAAGGACTGTGGGAACCACCCTTATGTCAACCTTAATTCAGGGCTTGGGGTTCAGACCCCAGCACTTCAAAGGGTCACTAGTTTTACCGGCATATCGTGTTAATAGAGAGGGAATTCAGCTGGAACTGTGTAACTGTGATTTATGTATTACTGGTTTTACATGATGAGTTAGATTTCTTATTTAAACATAATATTGAATTTGTGGGTAAGAAGATGAAATTTGTAGGCAGTTATATGGAAGATCTGTAAAATGTTATATAGAATAAAAATGTAGCTTTTGGAACTATTGTAATGCTAAGGGTTTTTTTAATTATAGAAGATAGTTAAAATAATAGAAAACATTTATTATTTATTTCTGTGGACATTTTTATAGATACTGTAATTATATTTTGTAGAGATATTTTTTAGATTTATGGGAACCAGTCATAAACATTCTGCTTTCTCTTTGAGCTAAATAAAATTGTCATAGGATTTCACATTAAATCTTGTGAGGCATAGTAGTATAATATCTGATTATGCAAATGTTATGTGACTGCTATTACGTCTGTCTATTTTCTTAATTAATTGCTGCTTTTGCCGCATCACTGTATCTCTAAATGCAAGTACAATGAAAGACATAAAGCAGAAACCAGAAATAAATTGGTAGAATGTTAGCAGTGCTAACAGTGTGGAAGATTAATGAAAGATGTATAGGACAATCCATCTCATTTTTATGAACATATCAAGGTGAATGTTTCTGAGTTTTTCTCTGAAACAAGAGGAACACACTGCCTACACTGTCTCCATACAGGCTGAGTTTATTTGCATAACAAATCTGACATTAACTTTTGACAGTTTCATGTTGTACAAATACAGTTCACTAATACAGGTCTGTGTGCTTCATATGGAATATAGATGCTCCTTTTACCAGTCAGACTGCACTGTTCCTCAACATACAGGACGTCTAGCAGCCCAGAAAAAAGGAAGTTGAGTTCAAGTTCAGGATGTAGTTGTTCAATTAACAACAAACACTGTGGCACCATTACTCCACCAAACCCATTCTGATATTATTTATTAAAATATTTTATCACTCAAAAATACGACTTTCATTATTGTGCTGTAATATCTATTACTTCTGCTGAACTTGTTATTTAAATGTCTTCATGAAATGCATATTTAATTTTGTTTCCATTTCACAGCAAGGTTTCCTCTTACAGTTTTGCAATGGCGCTGTAGAAAATAGTGGATGATTTGCTTCACTACTTACACTCCCTCTATCTTATTTGATTATTAAATATATAACTCATTAACTGATTGATACTAGTGTGGTGATAAGGAGTTTCTTTTCTTTTCGACGTGTCATTGTTAGGCTAGTGAATTTTGTCCTGATTTCCTCTGAGATTAAGACTAGATCTTGAATCAGTAGGTTTATTCCAACTAAGGATGATTGGCATTTCACAGATGTTAACTGTCCTTTTGTCACAGGTCGTTTAAATCATCTGGAATCATGTGCTTTGATTGTATAGCATGATCTGACAATTCCCACGAGCTTCCTTTTTTTTTTTTTTCTTCCTCATTTTTATTCTTGATTTATTAGATTTCGTATTTCTTTGTTTATTTTTCTTGTGTTTTACTTTGCTTGGTTGTTTTTGTTTTGTTCTTTCTATCATTCTAGATGACTGACCGCATCTATTTGACTTTTCTATGCATTCTGAGCAAGTGTTTTAATTAACAACTGATGTTGGATGCCTCATAGAATAAACTCTATGGAATAAAAATAAAATTTTTAGCTGAGGGATAATAGCATTGTTAAATTTTACAGACAAGTAAAAGTTCTTTTTGATCTGTTTTAATAAATAATCTTCAAATTATTTGATTGTAGGGTTTTACTTAATCACTTCTGCACTGTTGAAGAATGTAAAGCTGTTACTGTGTTTCTAGTTCAGAACAGTATCTCTTCTGTTTGTTGGGTCTGAATCAATTTGCATGCTCCTCTGTGTAGGAATGACTTTAAACAGGCACTTAACGTTCCAGTGGTATCCTGATCTGCATCCTGTGGAATAATCTGAGTGAAATCAATGGCTCCTTAGGAATGAGGTGCTGCTTAATGTGAGTACATGGGATAAGGACGTCGTTCTTAATTTAGCACACTTCCGTTTTGGTGGAAAACAATTCTAGTTTCCCAAAACTAAAGAGGTGCAAAGGATCCTTGTTTCTTCTTTCATTGTATTCAGTTTGGAGTAAGAAAATAAAATGTATAAAAGATTAAAAGCAACATAAACAGTGTTAAACACTAAAAGAGAAAGCATCTTTTTCTTTAGTAGACTGAACATAATGATAGTGTTAGTGAGGATCCTGCAGCAATTGTTCCTGCAACAATTCCATAAAGCATCAAAGACTGTTCAGATGATCACGGATTAGATCAAAATTTGAGGATCAGTTGCATTAGTATTACAGAGATTTCTATGTGTGCAAGAAAGAGTTGCTTTCCAAGAGAGAAACATAGTGGGTTCTGCATTATGCTGCTAGAGGATATTTGATGCAGATTTGAACTCCACTGCGAATGACCAAAAGTGAGATGAGAACCTTTTGTGAAACACAAAGCCTAGAAGGCTTTACTAATCCAAATTAAATCCTTGTGTTTTAGAGAGGCTTTATAATTTGGGAAGTGTATGCCTGACTTGGAGTAGCTTATGTTCTGAAGATACCCATGAGTCTGTCTGTGGGAAAATTGGAATACTGGTGACTGTTAGGTCAGGTATACTTTTTTCCTCTCCCAAAGTACTGGACCCTCACAAAATATCTTTTCATAATTGTGGTATTGCCAACAAGCAGCTTCCTTATAATTGTCATAAACCTCCATGACAGTTTCTTGTGGTACAGAACAGTTAGGATTCTAACTCTTTTCTGAAAGAGAAATGTACTGAAAACAGCTGAACCGAACCATGTGGGAACTTCCTCAGTATTTGGCAGAAGTGTAGATCTTTATTTTATATTTTCTTTTAGACATTTTTCTTGAATTAGATGAAATTATACTCACAGAAGTTTGCTATATGATGTTCCTGATGACAATGTGCAATAAGGCAACTTCTGGTCTTTTCAGACATATAGGTCAATAGCCTGGACTAACAAGGATAGCCTAATACTGGCCTAGCTGAAAGTTATGATGTGAGAGGGGATAGCCTAAGATATGGTGTGTCTGATATGAAGTGTGACTCTTCAGTAGATCTTTTCCTAGGAAAAGTTTTAATCTTTGCAATTCCAGAATCAAATTTTTTATTTTTGAGTTAATCTTCACAATTTCTGTCACCTTTCATGAACATCTGAAATTCAAGTAAAAGGATTATTTTGTTTTATCAGGAAAACTAGTTTTATCTGTCTAGGGAACTTGGGTTTTTAATTCTTTTGTTTAATAGATTTTATTTGTTTGCTGATCGTACTCAGAAATTTTTCTAATAGAGTGTATGTGCATGTGAGATTCATAAACCATCTGATGAGATGGATGATGTGAATCAGCTACTGTTTTTCTAAAAGCCTGAAAATAAACTGTGAGCAGCTGGCAAATTGCTAAGTTCAGCTACCAGGACAGTTTGCATTTTTACATAATTTTCTTACAGATCCTGTTAGACTCATAGATTTTCCAAAATACTACTAACTCACCTACTGATAACATACAGATGATTCTCATTTCTTTCAAGTAATATAATTCTATGTTGCTGTGTATTAATGAATTATATAATTAAACATTAATAATTTCTTTTAGCCTTCTTAAATTAAGAATCTTTTTTGGAGATTGATATGAAGTTGATAATTTCAATACTAATAAAATGCGATATTTGTAATTTTAATACTGATAAAAACTGAATGCACATTTTTGTGAATTTATAGAGCAATAGCTATCGGAGTAGTATGGCATTTGTCCAAGGATTTAACTGAGGTTGATAGAAAAGTATCTCAAGGTAACCTATGAACTGTAATTGGTTTTTTGATAGATAAAAAACCCTTCATCAATAAACACCTTTTCCAAGGTTAGAAAGTAACACTGACTTAACTTGTTGAACTGTAGCCAGACCTTGTTTCTGGCATTATTAATCACACAATCATTCTTTGTTTTCTTGTAAATATAAGAACATATTATATCTCACTTTTAAAGTTGTCCTTTTGATATTGTAGTGTCAAATGTGTTGAAAGATTTATAACTCTATACAAAGCCCATACGGTATTAAAAAAAAAAAAAAAGTTGTGTTAGAGATAGCTTTTCAACTTATAAACTTTGCATGATAGCAAGTTTTTCCTTTTGTTTTTTTATTTGTTTATTTACATGATAAGGATATTAATTTTTAAGTATAAATTTAACTTCAGACCATATCACTTTAACTGTGACTTGCCTGAGCAGTCATATGAAGTTATTAAATTTCCCTTGCTTGCACATTTTAGAGTTTTGGATACGTCCTGAAAGTGGATTTTAAATCTGTTACATTTGTTCCTTCTTTTTCGAGAGTTAAAAATTTCTTTTCATATTTTTTGGTGTAGGCAAAAGAAGTTCAATTAACCTTAGCAATGTTAATGAGTAGAAAAATAAATGAAGAAAAAAGTGAAAATCTTAAAATATTAATCACCTGGGTTTGATTTATTTTCTGTATTGTATTTATTTCTGTGTTTATTTTCTGTTTTGATTCTGATGTGTGACGGAATATTATGAACAGTGCCAAAGTGAAACTTCCTGTCCTGGAGAGACTTGCAAATATGAGAACAGATAGGTCACATTTTCATTCTTGTTACCTTCACAAAGCTACCAAAAAGAATGGTGTGGGGTTTTTTTTTTGTTTGTTTGTTTTTAAATCATGTTGATATCTGTCAACTATTCAGTGGAGTGAATCCATTTTTTTCTCAGAAGTCGTCAAATATCAGATGTTGGCAACTTTTTTTTTCCCTGCCAAGCTGGACAGCTTTTAAGTGGCAACCTAGAACTGGCAGATGTAAATATGATTATTTAGGGACAACCTAAACCCGCTTATTTTTCTGCAGATACTTTAAAAAAAAAAAGGTGTAGCAATCCACTGAGATTCAAACAGAGGTCTGTCATTTATAAAGCCAAATTTGAAAGCACAGAATATATTTTTCATGTTGGAAGAAGGTTTTTCCCCTACAAAAAAGGCAAATATAGCAAACCAGAAAACACTTGGAGAACCCAAAGCATTGATCAGTGGCACTGTATGATTTGAGGCAGTAGCTGAAAGCTACAGCTATCATAAAGCTACACAGTGTTTGTTACCAAGCTTAGTGGGAATTCAGATCCATACTGACATTGGGTTTGTGTTTTTCTCTTTTATTTCTACATTAAGAAATGCAGTACTTTTGAAATAAATCCATCCTGGGAGTAGAATTTTTTATAAGTCGATATTTAGGTGAATGTTTCTGATTTGGGGCATATGCTGTAGGACTGGAACATTTTGAAGTGAGAACAAGCGAAGGATTGGGTGCTCTTGCTCGTTCCAATCAGTGTCAGCAGTCCACACAACACATCTGTGTTTACCGTTCTCAGTCTCCAGCATGGCTGCAGAGGAAGGGGGATTTCTAATTAACCAGGCATTCTGCAGCCATCCCTTATGCAGACCTTCTCCAGTTGCATGAGGAACAGAAATAAGGAGACGATCTTTGAATGTCACATGACGGAAGTTGTTAGCTGATGAGCAAGTCTGCTGGTAAACCTTGTTAACACTATAAATTCAAAGAGGAAATGTGACTGACCTGTGTCCTGTGTCCTTTACACTCTGAATGAGTGCAAAGTTTGACTGCTCGTGCAAATTAATCTGAAGAAATGCCAGTAAAAAAGGTCAAAGCATTACCAAAAGTAGGATATAAAATCTCCCTTCTTGAAAATGTATGAAATAATTCAATGAAAGAAAAAATTCTCATGACAGTTTCTCATTTTAAAATGTAGTGGGATTACTAGTGGCTGATAAATTACATGGGAGCATGGCCCTGAAGATATTATGGCATCAAATATAAATAGGTTGATCTATGAAGTTGCTGCCAATGTATTGATTATATCTTTATATTTCATTTTTACATTTTAATAATTAAATTCTGACATTTTCCTCTTTTTTTTTTTTCCCTACATTTTTCCATGTCTCTGTGCTACTGTAGATTCTTCTTCATGTCTGTTCTTCTTTTCCCACCTACTGTTTTGTTTTGCACCCATCCAGCTTTTTTCCATGTTCTTTCATAGGTATAGTGCCTTGGCGTCTGTTCTATCTACTGTGAAGAGGGAGGTCTTGTTTTCTGTCTGGACCTAGGCAAATTAATTCTTCATACCTTCACTCTAGTATATGAATAACTAGACACTCCAGTGTCCCAAACTGAAAATATAATATTTATATTCTCATAAAAAGGTTGAGTAATTGAATATTGAAGTTTTACATGCGGTTAACTCAGTTTTATGAAGAGTTTTGAAGTTTCTTTGTGTTATTTGTCTGCTTCATAGAGATAAATTATTAGATCACGTTAGGTTACTGCTTCTTGTGACAGCGGATAAATAATTTGCAAGTATGACTAGTTAATCCTTATTGTTAAAATTCAGTTAAGCAATGAGAAACTTTCTTTTGCATCATATACTAGTCAGTATGAAATACTTGAATCTTTACTGTGCCCTAAGGTTTAACTGTTACAAATAACATTAACTCTTGGCAAAATGTAAATAGTTAATGATTATATAGTATTCTGTGTTTTCCTTGCCTGACTGTTTACTGTTGCTGTGTGCTCACAAGGGCGTTATTCACTTCTAATCTCATTTAAGATGACGTCTGTGATCCCAAGAAGATCATAGAGATTTTAAGGATAAATTTTGATATGTCTTTAATGAAAGCCTAAAAAACATTGCTTCTGTTTCACTTCACAGCTCTGAGGAAGAATTTTTTGGCAAAACTCTTAGCTCTCCTTTCCAGTCAATGAACATGTGTGTGGATAAGGAATTTTCTGAGTTAGAAGCATGGAAAATGCTGACAGCTTGGCAGCAGCTTTGATTTTTTCAATATAATAACTACTTTTTTTTTTTTTTCTGTTCTGGGAAGCAGCTTCTAAAACACTGCACTGAATCTTGCATTTAAAGATCCTAGGAGCTCTAACTTTTCCTCTGTTTGGTGTAATGTAGATAACACATATGACAACAGAATCACAAACTCACAGCATATTTTGTGTAGTCTTCGTATTGAACTAAGTAGTTTTCCCTCAGAATCAAATTTTTTTTTGTAAACTTGGACATTACATTGCTTTTGGAATTTGCAAAACCATTGCAAATTCAATCACAGAATCACAGAATAGCCTTGGTTGGAAAAGACTTCTAAGATCATCACAGAACACTACTCTGTGCAAATAGAGGGGAAAGCAAAACTAAGTAAAATATTAACCGACAAATCTACACCTGACACAGATTTTAGTTTGATTTTATTTTAAGCAGATATTTGGAACCCGTGTAGCTGCACTAACTTTAATCTGGAACAGCATAAATGGTCAATCAGGATACTTAGAGCACTTTTTTACTGGTATACAATGTGGTGCCTTTCAGAGTTGTCACGATATTTTATTAATGAATAGATGTAATGCATTTTAAGAACTTAAAGCTATTAGCCCAGTGAAAAGCATTTTATTAGTCTTATTGTTCATTTGAAATGCTAATTAAAGGCATAAATAAGAGGAGCTGATCAGACCTGGAATCTGATGCTTAGCCAAAATTCTAGTGTATGAAATGTGTGATGCTTCTGAAAGTTCTGGAAAAGCTGTTTCACTATATTTACATGAAGTTTGCAATTGCAGACTAGAGGATTATTGTTGGTTTACTAATGAAATATATGACTTGTATGTGGTTCTGCTTTCTATTTTTGAAGACCATTAATTGTTTACATGTTTGTAATTGTTAGCTATCACGCTGTGAAGAGTATGTAATTTACGTGTAACTACGCTTACAATACACCAAAGTATTATTTCTTTATTGCAAGACTGAGAAGTGTGTTGAATTAGCCTAGGTTAAATCCAATGCAATGCCTTCTTTACACGTAACCCATCACTAGAGTGCATATACTTTGCAAGGTGTTTTTAAAGTTCAGTTGAGTTCAGTAACAATCCAGACCTGAAATATATAACATTTACTCTCAATGGAGATAAAAAAGAACGTAGGAAAAATGCCAAATGAAACCTGCTAATAAATTATGTTGGACTGGAAAATTACAGTTGCTTGAAATTTTCCTGTTCCTTTTGCTTACTTTTACACAGTTTCGTCTATTTAATAATCTGCCATGTTAGCAAAGTAAAGCATGCATTTCTTTCACTTAAAAAGTGATGCCAGACACCAGTGTAAAATGTTTCTACTTTCCTGCCAGGCGGTACTATTAAACTCACAAAAGACCCCAAATCAGGTGTTTTCAGGACTGGCTTGACTCTGCCTTAGCTTGAGTGAAAACCAGAACTAATATTTTATTGACTCTTTTATATGGGTACTTGTATATGAGTTATGCTAAGAAAGACAACAACAAGGGTAGAAATATTCTGCAGAACAACTTTCTATTAGGCTTTTTAACAGCATAGCTCCAGATGTCACTACAAGTCAAGCTTCAGTTCTTAACTAGATGTTCAGCACAAGCTGGGACAGGAAATGAGGTGGAGTTAACAGGAAAAGTACAGCTACCAATAGAGCCACAGCTCAGTGTTTCATGTTTGTTTGTGTAAACTTAGCTTAGACCACGCATGAGACTGTGACCTATATTGGTTTAACCCGAATATATTGTCTGCAGTGTTACCTGCGGCTGAAACCTCTTGGCAGACTAAAGGTTTTCTAAGTGCAGTTTGTGGCCTGAAGTGAAGTAACTTTGTGGACTGAACGCAGTTTCTAGGAACTTCATTACGAACGTTTCTTTCTAGAAGATATGAGTTTACAGCCAAGAGGGCTTTTATGGTCCCTCTGAACAGTTCAGAAGCCCATGGATGAAACAGGATAGACAGATATTCCTCTGTTGCTGTGCTACACATTCATTTGTAGGTTACAAATATAAGAGTATATTTTTTTTTCATGTGTTTCAAATGTTAAAAAAAGAAATTGAAACATTTGGCTGTTTAACAGCAAAATTATATGCCTCTTTCTTAGACTAAAACCTTGACAACCATTAGCCTAAATAGATCAAAAGTCTCATTTTAGGCAATCTGTTTTTCCAAATGTCTCATTTTAGGCAATCCATCAGTTTTCCAAAACTCTTATGTGGTAGGCCTACATCTTTTCCTTTCTGCGTATGAAGTAAGGAGGAAAAATAAGCTCTGTAGGGATTTCATTGTCTCTGTCGCTACTTCCTTTCCAATGAGAGACTCAGTAAAATCTGACTGGCACTGACAATCTATGCTGATTATGCTGAAACATATGAACATATATAGATAAAATATATATGCAGACTTATTTTATGCAAAATGTATAATGAAATGAGTATAAAATCTAGACCACATGTAGAGGACATTAAAGACTCCTATGTATTCCATAGGTTTTTATCTGGACATACGGTATATTAAGGACATACGGCTAGTAAGTTTTTTTGCCACTAACCAGATTGACCAATACTACGTTCATGTCTAAGACAGTCACTAGCCTACAGTTTTTATAGAAAAAATTTTAGAACAAGCAATTAAAGAAAAAAAATAGCTTTAAATAATTCTATCTGTAGAATAAACCCTTTAAATCATGCCTATGTTTTTAAAACCATAGTACTGAGATCAACAGTGACTGTGTTTATACTAGTTTTTAAATTTGAATCCGGGCTGTGCTTTGAAATGAATTTCTGGATCGTATGCATTTATGCTTTGGTTCACATCACGGAGTGATCTTGGATTACACAAGGTGTATTCCTTTTCAAGTACACAAAATGTATTCCTTTAGAATTAAATTAAATTGGAAAATGTGCCACAGGAGTGCAGTTCATATACTTCAGCATGTAGTACTCAATCTGCATATGGAACCAATTCAGAAATAGTTGAGGTTAAGACCTCCGAAATGCACGTGTTGTGCACTACCTGTTGAACTCTACAGTTCTGTTCTTCATTGCAGTACTTGCTAGTATGGTATGAATTGAACAAATGAATTTATGTCTGAGACAAGTCCTCTGCTTTTCTTCCAGACTTTGTCTTTTTCCTCTGCAGCATAGGTTTCATGGGAATTTCACATTCAGGAACCCACAGTTTATTAAAACTGGAAAAATCAATATAGGATGGAATCACAGGAAAAACTTATTGAAGTGTGAATATAGATGTTATAGCAAAAAACGATTAAATCTAACAAAACTTGATTTATTTTTTTCCCAGGAAAGAACAGTAACAATTAGAAGGCAGACGGTGGGAGGATTTGGATTAAGTATAAAGGTAGGATGTTTTTATTGGTTATTCCATGCTACACAAAAAGTGTCTTTGTATATAGTTAATGTTACTTTTAATGAGGACAAACTATATTTTAGAGGACTAGAAAAAAGAGAGCAAACATATTCTAGGATGTTAGATACTGTCACAGTAGGCAACCAGCAACTACGCTGCCCTGTGGAATGGAAGGAAATGGAAGCATTGTTTCCTTAAGATTCAAGCTGAGCAACTCTGAAATAAGATTTGATATGGGTTGAAAAGTGTTTGCAACTGCACAGACTGTACTTTTATTCAACAGCACTCTAATATAATTGGTTATTAATAAATGCTGAATTACAGTGACGGTCACAAGGAACAGCCAATAAGTTAATCATGAACTCTCCTACAAAGAATATCACATTACTTCACTCTAATTCATTAGTAGGACAGAGTGTTATTACTTTCTTATGTTGTTTATTTTGCTGTAGATCAAGCAAAGACAGCAATTTATCATGTTATCATATTTTTGCTTTCTTTAGTAAGATTTAGGAACATATGAAAGTTTAAGTCATATTTTTTTCAGGGACAGAGGAAGGAAGGTATGAGGAGAGGGAGGGTTAATTTTTGACATCATAATCTATGATTCTAAAAACCTTACCTTAGCTTTGTATCTCAGTGTAGACAACACATTAATTTTATCTTCTAACACAGCAGTCCTCAGTCTTCAGATAGCAATGAAAAAAGTAATGTGTACTTCAAATGAATGCAAAGAGGCTTAAATTACATGTGTAAAGGGAAAGTATAGACTTTCCTGTGAACATCTGCTAGTACTGACCTTATAAGAAGTGACTCAGAAGAGGGATTAATGTGCATTTGTGTGGTCATTGATAAGAATATTGCTGAATAGAAATACGAGTTCTTAAAATATGTCTTGGTACACTTGCTGTTATCTTTTTGACCCACTAAAGGAAAGGAAAATTAATTGCTGTTTTGTGGTCCAAGTTTCTCATGAGTTTAGTCAATGGCACACAAGTTATTTTCCTCCAATATTGTTACAGGTTACAGTTCACTGAATAACGATGAAGTAATCCATGTCAGTGTAAAATCAAGTATATGAGTGAATGAGGTTCTGTTTAGCCAGTGCTAAGAAATAACTTTAAGGACTTTTGAGGATTGGAGAGCAAATAATAAACGTATTTTCTAATAAACATTATTTTATTGCATAGAGATTTTGATCAAAATTAATCTAAGTACTGGAAAAGTGAAGCTACATAAATTCAAGTGTGAATAGATAATTTATTTTTAATTTTTGGAGATACCAATAATAAAGTGATGGAATCCCTTCAATAGATGTCATAAAATAGAAAGATCTCTTTCAACAAAGGAAGCACTTAAAAAAACCTGCCTGTGAGGTTGATTTTTACACAAGATCCAAACTTAAACCCTTTAAAAATTGCTTATAATCCACTCTCTGAAGGTTTGAAAGAGCAAAAAAGCCCATTTTGTGGTTTTCTCCACTTAATTTTACTGAAGTTAATGGTAAAAGTGTGATTGAATTTGAAGCAGAAGTGATCTGTTTTACACTCTTCAGAAGGAATTATTTTCTAATTTCTGAAGCTCATTTAGAACCTTCATTGGTAAATGTCTGTATGTGAAGGAATAGCCATGGAGTTAAATGTAGAAATTGATAAGTGTAGTGTAGTATTTCAGTCATTTATCACGTCTCTGACAAGTTTGAGATGCAAAGATTTGACACAAGAAGCTGCTAAGTGTCTGACTTCTGAAAGAACATCAAGTTTCTCAATAATTGGAGTATAGTGTTCTTGCAGAAATAGGCAATGAAATAGATAGTTCATTAAATAAATTAATGTTTGCAGTTACAGTCTGACTCCTGGCTACCAGGACTCTGTACAGTGCAGTTTTCCTGCCTCTGTTTTGATCATTCTTTTACAATGATGAACAGCATGCTGAGATTCAGTTTGACTTTTCAAAGTCTGACTCGATCAAAATATCTCTAAAGCAAGCATGTGCACCTGTCTTGCTCACACTTATGTGCATACTTATTATATATGTGATTCTCTTTCTCTTCAGTCATTCTGTGATAATTTTTATTAATACATTTTCTCTGTGGTTCAAATTGAAACAATAAGAAATAAAATAAAAAGGCTAGAAAACTTTAATTAATAGATGAATCATCTAGCTTTTAGTTTAAAAACTTATCTTTTCATCTTTAAAGACTTGTGTACTTGTGCAAGTTAATGTTGAATGCATTTTGGAAGTGGTATTTTGGTTCCAGCAATGCTATTCCATTGAAAAGAGAAGCTTAAGAGAAGTTTAATGTTGGCACATTATTGTCTGCATTGTTTAATTGGTAGCATGATTCCTGGCACAGTTTTGGCTTACACCAAGTAGTATTCTTTAAGACAGTCTGTGAACACAGTTCAGAACCTTACATGGACTACTTCCAATAGGCAGCATGTATAAAGTCACCCCTTTAGAGTTGGGAAGAGTTTATCCTCATAGATATGAGTCATATTGTGCCACTAGACCTTAAAGCTAAAACAAACAGGCCCATTTTTGTTAATGGAATAAGTGATGCCTTTTAATATGAAATAAAAATGTCCCCTACATGTCTAAATCTGAGGATGCTAAAGTCCAGCAATTGGTCTAATTTTTTGTAGACTCTCTCTGTTTAGAACAAAATAGTAATTTTCTTATTATACTTGGAGCTAAACACAAAGTCACCGTTTGTCAGTAAAAGTTACTAGTTTCAGTTGCCCTATTTTTCATATGACTAAAACCTCAGAAAAAAACCCTCATACATGAAAACTAGGAGAAGAAAAAAATCTTTAGAACTGTGTCATGTGACACTTTGAAAGAAGATGTGGGTGACCTCCAACCAGTAATGGCCAACATCCAGGACAGTGAGCTTCAAACAGTTGCCAGTGATTAGAGCTTTCTCTGCCTCTTCTAGCAGGACCACCTCTGCAGGTGAGCAGCTACCTTTATTCCCCACTCCTTGCCTGCCTAAAGAAAAATGACAAATTTGCATTACGAAGATAGACGTTAGAGTCTGGTAGAGGTGTGAGCTGTTAAGACTTCAACACCATTACTTGATATATTTTTATTCCCTCCTCTGATCTGAGGTTATAACTACATGTCCACACTAGAAGGGGGGAAAATTTAAAACAGTGGAAAGGTGGCCTCTGTTCCCAGAGGTGTCTTCAGTAGAGTATCTCCTGAGCCTGTAATAGCAGAATTTAGACACACACACAGTTTTTCTTCTGTTTTGAAATTTTGCTTCTTGGAATAGCAGGCAACACATCCTATGACTGATTTGAAAGGAATCCTTCATTCTGGCCAGACAGATGCAGTGAGAGGAGAACATTTTCTTCAATAGGGCATTACTGAATGCTTCTTCAAATCCGCAGTGTAAATGGGTTTAGGTAGATATAGTGAGTGAGAGAGGAGTAATCATGTTGTGCACATTGCAGGCTAGCTTAGTAATAAAACTAATATCCCTCTTTATTGGAGATCTGAGTCTAAGGAGGGAGGGAGACCATTTTACTGAGGAAAAAAAAGGACCGAAGTGTTTTTAGGACCATTTGCATTGGTAGCCGCTAGCAGAAGGAACTTTAATCCTATCCTATGATCTGAATTTTTGCAGGTTATATCCAGGCTTACACTTTGATGCTCTCTACAGAGAAAAAGATATTTGTGTTTTTGTGTATTTGCCTTTGTCTTCCTTTGAGTTTCCTTTTTATTTAAGGTTTCTTTTTAATACTTTATTCTAAAGCACCATAAATGTTTCTAGTCCCAACAGGATTAATTGAATGAAGCAACAGCATTGAATTGTCAATCTGTTGAACTACCTTCCAGCTTTCCTTTATTTCCCCCTATGTATTGGACACCTACTGTTCCCTTTCTTAACATTTCTTTTTCTGTTCCTTGTTACCTATCCCACTGCTTTGCTCACTCTTTGTGCTTGTGTGAGAGACAGAAACAAAGGCTGCTTTTGAGATGAAAAGTCCAAACTTACTTTTCTTGGGCTTTTGTTTACCTGTTTCTTTCCAGCATGAAAACACAGTGGTCACAGTGTGGCTGCCATTGTATTGTGATGGCCATTTTGCTTTTGTAGGACACGATTTCATGCATTAAGCTTGCCAGAATTCACAGAAACTGATGTCCTTTTCCTTCAGGTCTTGCAGAGTTTTGAACATAATTCACTTCCTGAGCTTATGGTGGCAACTGAGAACTCCTTTATGAGAGGCAATAAGGAATTAATCCCAATCAATTATTAATTTTAAAACAAACAAACAAACAAAAAGAAATTAAAAAAAAGAAATGCAGGATCAGAGTTATTTTCTCAGTCTTTCTGAAAACTGCAGTTAGAGAAAGGGTAAAATATAATGTTAAGCAAGAAGATATTTCCATTGACTGTTGAGATTGCCATTTTTTCTATTTTTAGGGTGGAGCAGAACATAATATTCCAGTGGTCATTTCTAAGATTTCCAAAGAACAAAGAGGTGGGTGTCAGATTAGTACGCTGTGTTTTGACGTGCTCCTTGAAGCAAGATGCATTAAATAAATAACTGCTAGTTGTGTACCATTTCTCTCTCCATGACATTATGGTCTTCCTCAGAACTATTTGCTGAAAAAATACAGAATTTGTACTTAAAATATTTTGTAAACAGTTTTCAACATGTTTTGTTTTTTTTTTTTAAATAAAGTCCTTGTAAAGCATTATTTTTGAGGAGATAAATGGGAATGTAATTATTTGACAAATTTAACAATAGTTAATGGTTTTAGGTCTTTTATTTCCAAATAGTTATTGCCAAGAAGTTGTAGCAGATCAAATGTTTGGCCATTAAATAGTGGTAACACAAGAAGAGAATGCATGTCTTTTTATACTGGTTAGTAGGGTAATGCTCAAACAGGACTGGGTAGTGGCAGAAACTTGATAATACTCCCATGTTATTTCAGCATTAGATGCTGTGCTGTGTAAGCCTTTGCAGCAACTCATACATAACAAGCTGGTACTGTATAAGGTCTTAACCATGTGTATTTTTAGTGCATGCAGAGCTGGTGCTGAATCCACGTATGGTTTATAACTGGCAAAGTTTTGAAATGTTTGGAATGATATACTGTCTACTGTGAAGATAGATAATGGCTAAACAGCTCATGATGTACACAATGATGAGACACAAAGGTTGTGAATCAATAGTACAGTGTATTTAATATCTGTTATGTTTGTGTATATTTGTGTACATTTGTGTAAGGTCAGAAAAATAAACTTGGAAACATTTCCTTCCATCTGTCATGCAATAGTTCTAGAATGCTGCTTCTGTACTATTAAAATGTGCCAGCATAAAATAATCTCATACTCACCCACACAAATAAAGAGAGGTACCAGAGAATCAGTGTATTTAGAACTGAAAGCCAACCCTGAAAGGTAGATGTGAAAGTTGTATGCAGGGAGGCTACACAGGAGCATGGAATGCACCCGTAAGGAAGGCAATAAGGTTAACCTTAAGATGTTATACTTGTGACTCTGTTCTTTTCAGTATACATATAAATGTGTAATGCATAATATTGTGGCTCATATTACCTACACTAGCTATTAAAAAGCTATCAAGCACTGCAGGAAAAATAGGAAATGCAGACTTAAGTTGAATTGAGCACACAGAACTGTACACTGTTTTAGTTTGTTTGGTCTTTTTTTGCTACAGAAGCTGATGCATTATTTCTAACCTCAATGCCTTGTTGAGATAGAATCTCCTTTACTGCTTTCACTAAAAATACTGCTGGTATTTAGAGAACTAGTTTTGAGGGACATGTCTTGTGTGCAAAGAGACTACTCTCTTGTGGTATAGAAAGTGTCGTGCCATGTGTCTGTACTAGGAATCTTCTGTACTAGGTACAGAAAATGCTGTTTGACCCAGAGGCTGTACCTCAAAGCTTTGCAGTTTTGGTTCTGCCCTCCTCCCAATTGACTCCAGCTCTTTCTTTGGACCTCAAAACAAGAATGCGACATTTAATGCAGTTCTTAAAACCAGTGGTGCCCATAAGGTGCTTAGGCTAGCACATTAGATCATATATGAAGTGTTAGTACATGCAAGCCCAATAACTGAAGACGAATATAGAGATATGCATTTATTTAAGAAAAAAAAAAAAAAAATCAGAATGTTCATCCTCCAATAATTTAAGCATCATTTGTTACATCTAGCTAATAAAATCAGTCCTTCAAACACGTACTTGAGTATTATAATTTAGGTCAACATTGATACCAGTTTTACAACTCATGTAATAAGTAAAGTTTTTGGATCAAGTGCAGTTTTAGTCTTTTGTACTCAGTGTCTTCTGTGATGTTTTGGAATGCTATAGATAAATAATCCCATATAATCTGTTAGCATTCCTTAGTTCTCATGTTAGGGGTTATTTATTTCTTTATAGACAAATAATCTTTGTAATATTACTTGTGCATTTATAAAGTATATTTATATTAGCTAGCTTCGTAACACCACACAATATTTTAAAATTGCAACTGTAGGATTAGATGTTGTAAACCATAGCTCTGTTTTAAAAATCAAATTCAGTTTGGATGGTGATTTTGTACAATATACTGACCATCTAGCTCTTCAGCATATGAAGTGTTATCCAGAATAAATTTTCCACTGAGCTTATCAAAGATGCAAGATCTAAAGTATATTTGGTTAAAGCTTGCATTTGTCATTCATAAGTAGGTCTGGAGTTTGTGTTGCTTTTTCCTCAGAGTTTGTAAGAAATGATTTCTCACAGACAAATAGCACCTAGTTCTGCAGTCATTTTCTATTCAGAAAAGTATGCGATACCTCACCATAATGGCTTGAAAGGTGCTGGTGGCTGATGGAAGATGTTTCGTAGTCTTGTACTTGGGGTGGGTAGACTCTTTCATTGTATCACTGATACACTGGTATTTGGGGACTTAAAAAAAAACCCACAACTCCAAATAATTTTTTTGGAAACAGTATGTTGGTTTTGTTTAAATTTTTAAAATATTAAATAAAAATGTTAAATTAAGTAGGAATCCATGTACACAAAATGTAAGATGTTTTGTACAAAAAGAGTGAAAAGTGTGCTTTCTTTTTTCAGCGGAACTTTCGGGTTTGCTCTTTATAGGAGATGCAATTCTGCAGGTAAGTAAAATTGCAAGTTCTTTTGTTTATACTTTTCTGGAAAAGTGAAATGAAATCTATACTTATGAAATGTAGAGTAAGTCTTCTCTTTATCTTTTCAATAACAGATTAATGGAATTAATGTGAGAAAATGCAGGCATGAAGAAGTGGTGAGCTTTTCTGTTTTTTAGTCTACTTTTTGTCTTTTGTAGTTATAGAGATGATAGAGTACGCTGATAGCAATACACTAGTATCAGTTGTATTATTACTATTCCTAAACAAATATGACTGTACGTTCTAGCATGGCAACCAACTGAGATCTTAGTGCAATCTCTTCTTCATAAGTTTGTTGTAATTGCTTTTCTCAGATAGGTATAGTAAAGATAATTATTTTATTATGCAGATTTTAGCTGTACATATTCCAGCATTTCTTCTAGTTTATCACAGTCTGATTTCTCCAGTGCTGGACCTTTCTGGCTGTGTGAAGTTGTTTTAATTTCAAACACGGTAATTTGTACTATGATGGAGATTTGTTGTTTCGTTAGTTATAATCCTATTTAAAAATTGAAACAAAACTGTTCGTCTGCCTTTCATTCCCTGGTTGTTACTTTTGAGGGTGTTCTCCTTTTTCAGTTAAGCTGTTACCTATATAGGATTAAAATCACAGTGTATTAAGGAGATTCCTTCTAGAGAAGCCATGTGTATTTGAGAGCTCTATAGTAGGCTGATTCCCTTGGTAAATCAGCTTTGCTAAAAGTATCATGTACTTTTGTTATTTTTTATTATTCTTAAGTACATTTAGAGGTACTTTACTTGACAAAAGAATGCCAGAAATAAGAAGATTACAAAAGAAATTATCTTTAAATCCTATGTAGCTCCATAAAATTTGTACCTATATTTTTAAAATGATGTAGCAATATTATATCTAAAAGTTAACTTTTTAAAAACTTCAGTTCAGGGATGCTCTACATTTCATACAGCATTCTGTTACATGACAGATTGTTGAACATATGACATTCATGTATAGAAAGTATAAGTTAATAAAGATGAAGTTCTGATGAACAAGTTAGTGCAGGCTGAAAGATTAGATCCCTGCACAATTCCTCCTCTCAGGGTGCTTTTGTGCACAGTTTTCATGTTGGAAATTTGTGCTGCAAATCATGCTTCATTCTTCACAGCCTTCGTCATACCACCTTTCATATACACAAGCTAATAGTCATATTTATAGTACTTGTAAGCTTTGACTGTGCAATGGTGATCTGATATTAATATTTTATAAGCTTAGGATAGTTTATTGGTTTAATATGGTAAGTCTCTCAATGGCATTTAAATAGGCTGTTGGAATTTCATAGAATCATAGAATGGTTTGAGTTGAAAGGGACCTCAAAGATCATCTAGTTCCAGCCCCCCTGCCATGGGCAGGGATACCTCCCACTGGACCAGGTTGCTCAAAGCTCCATCTAACCTGGCCTTGAACACTCCCTGGGAGGGAGCATCCACAGCTTCTCTGGGAAAACTGTTCCAGTGTCTCACCACCCTCACAGTCAAGAATTTCTTCCTAATATCTAGTCTAAACCTACCCTCTTTCCATTTAAAACCATTAAACCTCATGCTATCGCTACATGCCCTTGTAAAAAGTCCTTCTCAAGCTTTCTTGTGGGCCCTCTTAGGTACTGGAAGGTGCTATAATGTCTCCCCGGAGCCTTCTCCAGGCAGAACAGCACTGACTTCATAGCAGATGTTCTCCAACCCTCTGATCATTTTTTGGCCCTTTTCTGGACTTGTTCCAACAGGTCCATGTCCTCCTTATGTTGGGGGGCCCAGAGCTGGACACAGTACTCCAGGTGGGGTTTCACAAGAGTGGTGTTGAGGGGAAGGATCACCTCCCTTGACCTGCTGGCCACACTTCTTTTTATGCAGCCCAGGATACAGTTGGCGTTCTGGGCTGCAAGTGCACATTGCCAGCTCTTGGACTTTTCTTCAATTTATACCTCCAAGTTCTTCTCCTCAGGGCTACTTTCGATCCATTCACTGCCCAGCCCGTATTTGTGCTTGGAATTGTCCCAGCCCAGGTGCAGGACCTTGCACTCGGCCTTGTTGTACTTCATGCAGTTTGCATGGGCCCACCTCTCAAGCCTGTCAAGGTCTTCCTGAATGGCATTCCTTCCCTCTAGCATGTCAACTGCACCACACAACTTAGTGTTATTGGGAAACTTGCTGAGGGTGTGCTCAATCCCACTGTCTGTGTTGCTGACAAAGATGTTAAACAGCCCCACTCCCAATACCAGCCCTTCAGGAACGCCGCTCATCACTGATCTCCACTGGGACATCGAGCTGTTGACCGCTACTCCTTGAGGGTGACTGTCCAGCCAGTTTCTTATCCATCAAGTAGTCCATCCATCAAGTCCATGTCTCTCCAGTGTAGAGACAAGGATGTTGTGTGGGACAGTGTCAGATGCTTTGGACAAGTGCTGGTAGATAACACCGGTTGTTCTTCCCCGATCCACCAACACTGTAGCCCCATCGTAGAAGGTCACCAAATTTGTCAGGCACAATTCACTCTTAGTGAAGCCATGTTGGCGGTCACCTCCTTATTTTCGATGTGCCTTAGCGTAGTTTCCAGGAGGACCTGCTGAATCTTGCCAGGCACAGAGGTGAGACTGACTGGCCTGTAGTTCCCTGGGTCTTCCTTTTTTTCCTTTTTAGAAATGGGGGTTATGTTTCTCCTTTTCCAGTCAGCGGGAACTTCACCACACTGCCACAACTTGGAGACATGAGAAAAAGGTATTAATAGAAGTGTAGACTTGCACACTCAAAGGCATATTGAAAACTGGTAAGAACACCAGGATTTTTTTTTTCTTTTTTCTGAGACAATCTCATAATCATTACAATTATACATAAATCTGTTGGCTATTTATGATCACGTTTAAAAACTTTCATGGGAAAAAAGAGATTTTGGAAAAGCGAAAAGATGCAGATTGTCATAGAATAGCAAGTGTCATAATGTTAAATTTTGTTTTATGCCTTGTTTGTCCAATATAATCTGCTTCTCAAACTCCTTATATATAGTTCTCACTGAATTAAAAAAAAAAAAAAAAGTGGTGTATTTTACCAGTTTTGAATGTGCATTTGTGTATGTGCAAGCTTTAGGAGTTTTAGTAGTAAATAAATTTCTTTAATCTTTATTCTAAGAATAATTCTTAATAATTAATAGTAAATATTGAGCTATATTTAAATAAGATATAAGTCTGTATGATATTTTATAAACTAAAATATACAAAAGAGTTATAAATATAAAATAAATATAAAAACCAAAGTAAATGAACTCTGATAATCTATTTTTTTCAGAAATATTCACTATCATATTTGTAGTTTAAATTGGTTGTAAAGGCTAATATAGTAATGACAGATATAGTTATGCATCATGCAGTATCTGTGGTTTTAGGCATAGTCCTGAGTAAAGGGCAAGTACATCAACTGTTCTGCAAGCAGGAGTTATAGGTGAGATTTAGTCTGCAGCATGCCCTTTGCATTTTGAGTTCTTCTAGCACTTCTCATTTGCAGGGTCTTTATCAAATACAGGATCTGTAGCTCTAATCTCAAGGTAACATTGAAAATAGGAAGTGTGGTGCATAGTTGCTCACAGCAGGGAGTTGAACAGTAGTGGAAACTTAATTTTCAATCCTTTTTGTACCTGGGTACTTTTCAAATGGATATGCAAGGTACATGAAATCAGAGAATTGTTTCTTTCTGATATTTTCTGTAACTGATTAAGTCTTAGCAGGTATATTATGTGAGAGTATATTAGTGTTTTGAGTTGCCTTAATGTCTTAGAAAATATTAATTATAAAACAGCGTGGATTTTTTTTCAGTGTGCAATGTTGAAGATACCCATACAAAATTCAGACTCGTATCTGCAGTGTGCATCCTATGGGTGTTCATTCTTTTTCTAGATCCAAAGCTCCTTGCTGCTTGCAGAAACATTTTAAGCATGTGTCATATCTTCATAGCTCTACAGTGAAAAGGCCTGTGGCATAATCGCTACAGCCTATTGTATTACACTGATTATTAGTTCACTCTGGTATTTCACCGTGCTTTACTGATAATTCTACTATGCATATAAAATTATTTGAATTTCAAGATTAAGTAGTTTAATCAAATTAGTGGCATCTTTCATAGTAGGGAGAATCCTCAATGTATAGTGAACTTAGTTGGCTTAACACTTGTGGGCACTCCTTTGTTGTCTTTATTGTCTTCCGTTATTAGGTCTGATGAAACAGTGTTCAGAGATGCACAGATCTTGTTACCCAAGAAGTATACTAGAATCTGAAGCCTGAATCTGACAAATTGATAGGTAGATACATAAGTAGACAGACAGGTGATAGATGGAGAGATAGATAAGACTCTTGCAAGACTGAGTAGGTAGCTTTATTTGGTTCTTAGTGTACCTTACTGGAAGCCTGTACACAGTTCCTTTCTGATTATTTTTTTCTAGCTTTAGGTGAATCACTTAATTTTGAGTTTATTTTTCTGCTTGTAGAAGGTGAGAATATTATTTGTAACATGAAAGCACATTATTAGTTTTGGTCAAAGGCTGAATGTCAGCTTGTTGTTTGTATTGACTTGTAAAGACTCCCATCTGAGTACAGCGTAACATTGCTTCAGTCTTAGTGCTTTCCTATGGTAAAATAAATACTTGCTTTCTGTGGTGAAGTCTTGGCATGGGAGGAGATTGAAGAAAAAAAATGATCTAGCAATTCTCTTGAAAAATATCTCTCAAGTTCCATCATACTGGCAATTTGACTCCAAAAATGCAGTATGAACTTGAATGCAGTGGTTAGGAGAGTCCATTATATCTGTTAATTTACATGAGTTTGTGCTCTCTGCTCTGGATTTTTTAATTATTCCTTGTCCAATACTTCCCTCTAAATTTTACAACCTTTTAAAGGCTGAAATTAGGATTATGCGTAGACAGGCCTATGTGTTTAGGCTTCTGTCTAATTAATATGGTTCACCAATGCATACCTTGTCAATCCACATGCCTACTCTTTTAAGGGCTCACAATGGATATGATTATTCGTAAGGCTAGAAGCTAAGATATCTGTAACCCTTAACTTCAAACATAAAACAAAGATAGGTATGCAATCACCAACATAATGCTGTCCTTGTGACACATGTGGACATTTTTGGTGATTCTGGGTCTAGCCACTACACCACTAACAATGGACAAAATTTTGGGAGAGAGTGAGAGGCCCTGCTATGAGCTACTTCCCTTGAGCTACTACTGAGTGAGTTGGAGTAGAAGAGTACGAGTCAACTCAATTGCGTACTACCAAATATCTTCTGTTGGATCTACTGCCGTTACTGTTTCCAGGGTTATAGAGCACAAAAGCATCTGGAGCCCACAGGAAAGGAAGAATATCAGTCAAATTAAAACTGATATGTTTAAGATAGATTTTATTCTTAACGTTGTGAATAAAGCATCTTGGGTAGTACCATCAAACACAATTCTGTATCACTGGGGTTTGTTTGATCTTAGCATCTGTTTTTCTCTTAGGAAATAAAACCAGAAATAAATTAATATAGATATAAAATAATTTCTTATTCCTTGTATTTGGGGAAAATTCAGGGAATGTTTCTAATGAAAAATGATAGTTTGTATGTGCCAGTTAGTGTGGCATTCATACATTCCTTGAAAAGCAACAGGAAAAGCTCATGTAGATTTAGGTACATGTCAAGGCAGCATAGAAGTTTAGACTTTGGTGGATTTTCTGTAGAGCTAGATACAATATGGAACACCGTGTTTCAATTCAGCCATCAGCTGTGTTTTGCACAAGACATCTTTTTCCAGCAGAATGACCTGAAATGGGATGTCTACATGCACTGAATTGTACCCTTTGCTCCCTCCCTTTTCCCTGCATTCACAGCCGGGCTATAACTGTGCTAGCTGTCCATGAGTCATGTATGTTATACAAAACTGACAGTGTAGGGATTGCAGTTGCTTAACTCCAATCATGTGCAGCAGATGAAACTCTTACTCTGATTCTTTGTTTTAAAACTGTACTTTCATTCAAACTGATTTTTAAAACCTGTTATAAATAGTTTTGGTAAAGTTTTTCAGCAGGAGAACAAGCATATTGTATTTGTAAGACAGGAATGGAAATCAAATGATCTGAAATCTCACTCCATCTTGACTTTGCAGATGTTTCTTTTGGTAAATTATGTTTTTATGTTATCTTTGTTTCCTTAACTGTAAAACAGAGACCTAGACTATTACCAGGTCTAGCTCACTGAATTATATGAAGCACTTGAGAATCTGTTATAGGAAAGGATCTTTATATTGTTTGTGTGACAGCGATAACAGCAACCTACAAATACAGATTACCACCTTCTCATATTATGTGGCAGAAACCTGTGCTGTATAACTCATAGCACAGCCATTTAATCCTTTCCCCTCTTGACTGAAAGGTGACTTTACTGAAGCTGCAGTATTGTTGGTGCTTCTAAGAGAAGAGCATAATCAACCTGCAATTTGTAATTCTTGAATTTAAAAGTGAAATGTAGACTTTTTTGAAATCTAACAATTCCTTCATAAGAAGAAACCAAGTTATTATTTCTTCCATAAAGCTGCTGTTTTCTATTTGAGACTTGGATAGTAAAAAAAGTTCTAATGTTACCTCAGCTACGCTGGTGCAATTAATGAAAACATCTGTCACAATGTCCTTATTGTTTATGAAATTTGGAGCTAATAATAATCTGTCAAATATTTCAGCATTGATTTTATAGTGTGTCCATCAAGTGGAAAAGAACCTAGCAGGTGTAAATAGTTAAATGTTTTTTCCTATCTGGTGGAAATCCCTTGGATTAGTATGCATCTTGGAGCAGTATGCTTAACATGTATTCAGCTACTTTTCTAATCTGGTTTTAGCTATGCTTTTTTGTGTTTAAGTAATTGATTTTTGTGCCAAACTCAGTAAAGTCTTGAATTTATTCAAGCACTATGATGTTAGATATTTAAAATACATTAATGTGTTGCTTGTCTTCCTAATTTAGATTTTCATTGCTTTTTCTCAAGATACCTGTAGATATATTAGTGATTTTATTAAGATTTCATCTTTTAGAACTAATCATCAGTACTAATAAGTTTTAGTAGACAGGGGTAGAATATGCTGGCATGGCCAATACCAAGTCTATATGATTAATATTATTATTTTCTTATTACATAGCTACGGTCCTCAAAGCAAAAATCCCTTAGGATTTAGTGGGATACAGTGAAAGATTGAATCACCAGTTACAGTGTAACATCCTTCAAATAACTGCCATTGGTTTCTCCTTTGTCATGCAGCTCTATTAGTGCTGAAAGCCTGAGCTACAAAGAAAACAGACAATTGAGCAATCGTTTTAAAGTGTGTACTGTCAGACGTGCTTTGTTTGTGACCTTGTTTACATTGATATTTTACTGTAAAGACTTGGGTTTCTTTGCTTCCTTAAGAAGCATGTTTGTACATGTGTTTTACCCCCCAGAAGACTTTTTGAAAGATTTTATTCTGCACAGCATCTTCCAGCCGTGGAGCTGTACCTGTTTGACTTTGGTACAGGGACTCCATTTTTACCTTCCTGTGCATACATGTAATACTGTGCAATAATTACAAAACAAGAAAATGGGGGTGGGTCTCTCATAGAGCACCAGAGTCCCAATCATTTTAATTTTTTTCCTGTGTAGTTTATATTTGAAAAAACATAGTCTATTTTGACTAGATGTTATGAGTGGTTTTGGTTTACTTGGACTAACTGTCTAGACAAGAATAGTACAGAGAGCATCAAAAGCTTCCAAAAAACAGAGGAAATAAACATACACAAAGCACTCCAATTTAATGTAGGAAAGCCAAAACGTTCTATAGGCATAAAAATTGTCTTATCTGGTCACTATTAAAAAAAAAAATCATTTACCCCTATGGATTAGAAAATACTGTCTAACTGGCAACAACTGTGTTTTCTTTAAAAGGGTTACATCTATGTGGTATAGACTGAAAGCAAATGTTCACCTCTAAAAGGCAACCTCTGTATTTCTTATGGCTTGACACGGGCCCAGGAGAGCACATTGGACAAAATAGAGTGTATATACTGATTTAGCTAGCCTGAAGGAGTATAAGTAAGAGGTGAGCTCAAAGAAGTGCAAATGTGCACGCACATGGTCTTTTGACATTTTTCTGGCAGTTACAATACCTCATTGAACTCTTCAGAGTTGTCATTGTTCTGGCTATAGTAAAATCAGATGGGTGCCAGGAAGAAACTTTTTATCCAAGGATTATCTAACACCTGTACATATTTTTAGGTCTTTTTTTTTTTTTTCCCTCTACAATGGGTCTTTGTCTTTTGACAGTTTGTTCGGTGGAGGAGGAAGAGGAAAGGAGAATGGACTCTATATATTTTTCAATAGTATCCAGTGTTGGACTGTTCCAGCCAGATACATGGAGGTTTCCAGATGGCCCACCCCATACTTCTCAGCCACTAGTATGGTACAGTATGGTACTGGTGTTTTGGTATCTGTTTGTCAGAACTGGGCCTATTTCTAGATGTATACTTTTTTCGTAGTGTTGCCCTCATAGTACTGGTGTCATTTGGTACTACCAAAACCATGGCCAGCAAAACAGCTTGCAGTAGTAAGAGGTTCACAGATCACCAGAAAAACTGTGGTGCAGGTGTGGGTACAGAGGAAAAAAAACTCTTCACTAAAAATCACAGAAGTTACACATTATTTAGATTTTAGTGCAGAGACTTAGAGGAGTTGTTGCCTCCCTGTGCTGTTAGTACTTTTGTGAGCAAAATGGGAAAATTGTCGGTTCTCAGGCTGAAACAACGTTATAAGCATAATGACATGTATCTTTAAATGAGGTCTAGCAAATGTAGATAGCTCTATTCCACTTCACATGCCCTTGTCAAGCCAGTACTGATTCAGAATATTTCAAAGGCTCTAATTATGCTGTCCACTTAAAAGGAAAGATCAAGGGAATGCTCTACATCAAAACCTCCCATATTTTAACATGTTGGTGTGCAGTAGAAAGTACTGAGGATATTTCTAGATTAGCCAAAATACTGAAATGCCTTCCCTTCTTAAACTGTTCGGAGTATAACGTATTTACAGGTTAAATGGATAGACAGATGTTTTTCACAAAGTCTTCACTGTATCTCAGTCATCTTAAGGGTCTTTTGACATCTTTTGTTCAGTCATGCTTACATGAAAAATCTAATAAAAAACACATTCAAAATCCTCTATGCACTTCAGGTTGTAACGTATTATTTCTGAATCACTGATTGCAGAGAGAAATGTGGTGGGAGCTAGCATTTAACAGAACAAATGCTAACAGATAAGATATTTTGTTTAAATGTCTTTCACCCTGAAATATTACAAGGTTTTTACAGCATCTTTCATCAATCAATAAGTGAGGTCTTATAGTAAAATGAATCACTTGCACGACAATGGCAACAATGACAAATCTGTGAGACAAAGTATTATTTTTTTTTCTAATTAAAACTGAGAGGTTTGGAACTTGGCAATACCAAGACATTTGAATTTTTACTCTTACTGCTATGACTACAGCTTTTAATATCACAGAAGATGTCAAAACCAAAATGTTTATATCTCACCAGGAAAGTGTTATCTAAATGGGAGTGTGCTTTTTTGAATCATTTTTCTGTATAGGTGTTCCTTAGATAACTTTGAGTTATGTAGCATCAGCACTGCTTTGCTTATTTTCTGGATTTTTGTAGAAACTGACAGCACAGAGAAAATTGTAAAACCACAATTATTAAGATTTGAAGAGCATAGACTTTCTAAAAGTGAGGCCTGTAGTTTGTGCATTCATTTATGATTTTCTGACATATTCACCTAGAAGCAATGTAACAGAATTTTACAAAGCATTCTGGATTTATTTTATTGTTGATGTCACAAGTTTTGCTTCAGAAAACTATATACTATATAGCTTCAGAAAACACTATAGACTATACAATAGCCTATAAATTATACTTTTATGAGATTTTACAGTCTCAAATAGTAATTATCTACTGGCAAGAATGGATTTCTGTGGGATTATTGCCTAATTAGGAAAATAAGACAAGACAACGCAAGGGTTGCAATGAGATAAGTAGCCTGACCATTTTGGATGAATATATCAGTTTTATGCTTAGCTTTGAAAGTCACAAAGATGTCATGCTATAAACTGATTAAACCTATAATTCAGCACATTTTCATTGTCTTGCTGAAATACAAATTAGATTTTTTACTTCCCTGGAATTATATGTTAATCTCTTTTCTTTCCAAAATATTTGTAAATGTCTTGCAGTTCATTCATGTCTAGTGTGAGTACTTCCAAACTTAGTATTACGAAGACCCTTTAAATTTAGATGCTGATGAAAATGATCCTAGAAGTGTTGAGACAATATTATTTGTGAAAATTTCATATTACAGGATAACTATGTTGGATCCCAGTCCAGTAAAATATGTATGTATTTGCCTAAAATTATGAATTTAAGTATCTTACTAAAGTGAGTATTTTCTCTTTTAAAAATATTTATGAAGAACAAAGTCATTTTCTCAACTTCAGCTGCATGCAGTACAGTTCTTCTGCAGGAGAAAGGCTGCCATTGCATTAAATGGCATCAAAGTAGGGTCTTACGTGTTTTCTCAGCTGAAAACATTTACCACTGAGAATGTTCCCTAAAGTACTAAAATATCTTTCTCAGAGATTAGATCCTGAGCAGCCGAGAAGCTTAGCAGAGTTAACTGCAGATATTTATCTTAAACATTACTTCAAATACAAATTTGTCCAAGAATTATTCTTCATGTCATTGTGAAGTTCATAACATTTAGAAATGAACAAACAAGAGCAGGCTTGTACATTAATATTTATTCAAATTTAGAATTAAAATTTTATTTCAAACTCTTTAAGACCATTTAGTATTCATTTTTCATGAGCATTTATATGCTGGTGCTTGATTAATGTGACTGTTCATGAAAAGTAAATGTTAAGGTCATATTTGCCAACAGCAAATTTTATATTGAATATGTAAATGTGAAATTTGCCACTAGCTGTATGTTTGACCCCAGCCTTGCAATAGGATTAGTGTGAGCAAACTCTTATCCTCGAACTGATCTTTCTTTTTTGCCCCATAACTGGGGCTCTGCATAGTCAGACAAAATTTTCAAGCCATGTTTGAAATAATATTAGACCTATCTCTGTTCATAAAAGATTTTTAAAATTAAGAATAATTCAAAATGTTGTGTTAATTGAGTGACTTTCACTCTTCAAGCATTAGGAAAAGGAACAATAGCTGGCGTCTTGTGTAGTTTAGCAATGTATATGCATTTTAATTATTACTAATGATCTTCTCATGAATTGCATACATAAAAACTCTGCTAGTTTAGTAAATGTGTTAGAAATTTCATACATAACTGTGAGAGCATTTATTTTGGTAAACTTGAAGTGTGAGAACACTTTGACTGAAGGAGCAGGGGTTTTAATGTATTTAAAAGGTAATCAAGCAGCTTCATTTTTTTGTTAATAATCAGGCTAGAAAACTGAGACCCTTCAAATTAATTGCTATAATGGAAAAAAGAAAAGTGCAGTATGATCAACTGTGAAAAGAAAGAACTCCAAAGAACTCCAAATCCTTTAAAATGAAAAATTTAATTGGAATTCTTTTCTCCTGTTGAGGAGCACACATTACCTGCAAAATTTGGAGACCTTAATTCCAAGTTATTGTCCAGATTCTATTACAGTTTACTAGAAAAAGACATTTCCGCTTTCAACTTCACTTTGATTTTTACTCTTACTTCAAAAAAAATGTCATTGTTGAAAAAGCAAAATCTTCTACCTGAAGATTTTTTGCTTTAGCATAATGTCTTCTAGCAAAAGAAAAATATGTATCCATTTCTAGTGATCTTTATTCCAGTTGTAGCTGGGAACTCTAGGAATCATGCAGATAGATACAGAAGAATTTCTTTTTATTCTGTAAAAAGAACGGATGTTATTTTATTTTTCTTCATGTAACATGGGTAATGTCTTTAGTCTTTTTCATTATGCTGAATATTTTATGCAACTTTTGTATAGGGGATGGAGAATCTGAAGTGGCTAATTCATTCTTCTAAGGTTTTCCTGGCTACTTGCTGAACTATAGCTATTGGTTTTGAGAGGCCATACACAACATTTTTCTTCAGTTCAGCCTATGATTATCTACTGGAATCTCACGTGTTCTCATACACTGTTGGATAGCTCATATGCTGTACTTATGTTTTTCTAGAATAGTGAATGCATTATCATGCACTGTATGCCGTAATACCTGCAGGCTGCAAGCAAAGTCTTAATGTTCTATATAAGAAATATTGATATTATTACCTGTTGTGTTGTTTTTCTCATTTAGTTTGTTAGTAATTTTATGACTGAAGGTCTGGCATATATCCAACACTGAGTATTTTTGTGGAAGCCATTATCACCAGAAGGTGTCATTCCAGTATAACCTGTTTTTTTGCAGATTAATGGATGGTAATCAAAAACATGCTTAAAGATGTGTCAGGGAAATCTGTGATGGAATATTTAGTATGGTGCATATTATATCATACTTTACCCTAGATAATCTTCTTTTATTTATTTTTTTTTTTAGTCCAAGAGAATGTTTCTTTTTAAATTTCTCTGCTTTCATTTAAAGATGATTTTATCCATCTTTTGCTTTCTTAAATTCTTGTTATAGAATAGCAATACTGAGAATTGGTTGGTAGCCTACAGAGAATTAGTAAATTATGGTTCTGGCTTATTCTTACTGCTTTATATTATATTGGACTAAAACTCACTAAAATTACACTATTTGCATGAGTAATAAGGATAGATTTCAGAAAGATGTTATGAAAATATGATGAGTAGGAGGAATTTCTACATATTATCTGTACATTAAAATATGGCCTAGATTTTGCTTAAAAGGAAAAAAAAAATTGAATTTATATGTCATGGAACATTTAAGCTAAATGTGCAAAGCCTCTGGAGGTTGCTTAATGTTCTACAGATGTTGACAGCCTTTTTTGAATATTCTCCATAACATGTAGTTGAAAGGCAAAGAAAAACCCACTCTACAATGTCAGCATAGCCTACTGTCACAGTTGGTTTCTGATTATTATGAAATCAAAAAAACCTTGTGTTTTAACTAAGAAAACCTCTGTAGAGTGATGGGATAGCCCATCATTCATCTGTCTGTACATACCAGTGCACACAGGATGCAGTGCAACCTTTTGGCAAAGCTGTGTAGAAATCAGTAGATGCTATTATGAAAGTGATGTAAATGCTTCTTCCATTTTAGTAGGAGTTGTGTTTTGTTTATTAAGGGTATCTCACATTTCTCCCTAAGCAGCTTCAGTCAATATTTGATTTGGACAGTGTCAATGAAATTGATCCCGAACAAAACATGGTTCCTATATAAATTTCTGAGCTATCATACCCATGAGAGATCTACCCAAACATATATAATTGTAATGAAAGCATGTAGTGTTGGTAGAAGAGGAAATATCCATGTTAATACAACTAGTTGAAACTAGAATTAGGCTCGTGGATTTACACTGATGGTGGGGTTGAGTAGTTAACCTAAGTGGTGGTGATTTTATCAATCTCATAGAGTTGTAATTTACAGTTAGAAAACTATCACAGAATCACACAGAATCACAGAATGGTAGGGGTTGGAAGGGATCTCCGAAGATCATCTAATGCACTACCCCCCTGCTAGAGCAGGATCCTAAGGTAGACCACACAAGAACACCTCCAGATGAGTTTTAAAACTCCAGAGATGAAGACTCCACAACCTCTCTGGGCAGCCTGTTCCAGTGCTCACTCACCCTCACAGTAAAGAAGTGTTTTCTTACATTAAGATTGAGCCTCCTGTGTTCCAGTTTGTGCCCATTGCCCCTTGTCCTGTCACTGGACACCAACAAGAAGAGTCTGGCCCTGCCTTCCTGACACCCACCCTTGAGATATTTATAAGCATTAATGAGACCCCCCTCAGCCTCCTCTTCTCCAAGCTAAACAGAACCAGTTCCCTCAGCTTCTCCTCATATGGGAGATACTCCAATCCCTTCATCATCTTTGTGGCCCTGCACTGGGCTCTTTCCAGTAGCTCCATGTCCCTCTTGAACTGGTTAACCAAGAACTGGACACGGTACTCCAGATGAGGCTTCAGCAGGACAGAGTAGAGGGGGAGGAGAACCTCCCTTGACCTGCTGGTCACACTCCTCTTAATGCACCCCAGGATACCATTGGCCTTCTTGGCCGATCTTAATCTGTCTTAAAGTTTTGTGTTGTCCAAAAGAATTCAAGTTTCTAATGTCATACTTTTAAAACAGTTCTGGAATAGATGTTGTTTAGTTTCAACTACACTAGGCACAGTTCTATGGGTATTTCTAACTTTTTCAGTATTATTAAGGATTTGCCTTGTTCCTCTTAGCCAATTGTTTTGGTACTCATTAAGTATATAATTACAAAAATATGTGTTAATGAGTTAGATTGGAAAGATAGTAGGTGCCCAGCAGCTGAATGTATAACAACATTCAAAAAGTGAAACAGCTGTGAGATTAGAGGACTTCTTAAGACTATATAACTACACAGATAATGTAGTGTAGCTGAGTAACCCTATAGAAGTAGATCCATACAGGGAGTAGGTAGTATGAAAACAAGGATAGTCAGTTCTGAACTCTGGCACGTACTCACTGCGTATAGATACTCTGACAAAGCTCATGAAACTTGGAAAGACTTTAGGGTGGAGTCTTCTGGTTCTTTGAAATTTTTTTTATGTTTTCATAAGTATTTTCTTGTCATGAGGAACTGTATATCATGTAGAGCTGAATGGCTAATAAATACATCTTTGTATATTTATTTCTTCTATGGACCACAGTGCCAGATAATAGTAGTCCATGGGATATAGGTTAGGAAACATTAACAAGATCCATAGTTTGAAATTAGAATCGACATTTGCATTAGAATCAACAGTTTGAAGCTCAGCTGGGATGAGTCAAATAATATACTGATAGATCAAAGTAAATAATGTATTAGAGATGGAACCTATATAGGGAATTCATATTTTTCATTTTCCAGAATATGATGTGAAATATTTCAGTTCAGGGACCTATGGTGTCCCCTGTGACCTATGGTCATAGACTCCAGGGTATGGTGTTCCCAGTTTTGATAGGCTTAAAATTTTAACAAGTTCTAATTCCTTGCTTGTCATAGTTTCTATATTGGACTAATGGCCTTTTGATGATTTAATATGAACTGTGATGACCAGTAAGTGCAGTCTTTAGTGAAACAGAATTCAAAATTAGAGAACATGACCTAAGAATGCAAATTAAACACTTAAAGCAATATTTTTTATGAGTGATATTTTTTAATGAAAGAAGAACAGGGAAATGCTGCAAACTTTTCCTGGCAGACTTTTACTTTCATAATTTCCTTTTCCTCAGGTGTTTGCATTGATATCTTTTGCTGAGGCACTCCTATGTTACTTTTGAAAAGATAAATATGCAACTAAGCAATAATTGCAGTCTATTGCTATTCTGACTGAAAGATTACTAAACATTTTAGTGTTGATTATGGAGCATAAGAAAGTTTAAAGATTTCCAGAAAGCTCTCATCCGATCTTTTAGACAAACTTGTAAGTACTCCATTCCACAAGTGTTAGACCTAAAAGTTTAAAAACAGATTCTGTTTTCCAACTTGATTGTAAACACATCACCAAAGTGACAATGTTGTATTTTTACCTTGGAACTGCATTGAAGAAAGAACTGACAGGAGTCTGTCCCCTCTATGTGACCTATGTGGTCCTTTATTGTCTAATGGATTTTTGTGTGTGTGTGTGAGTTAGTTATATTTCCAATAAATTATTTGTGAAATTCATCTTTCTCCTACGTCCTCATTACGCTTCTTTGTGTCACTTACATCTGATTGTTTTAGTCATTTCCTATGGAGGAAACTCTGTAGATGTCTCTTAGTGTCAACTAATATAAATGGCCTACTTTGCATATAGGCTTGAAAAATGATGAAATCTATCTATTTTTAAAGGCAGATCACTTACTTTTCTGCTAATTCTTTATACAGGAGTCTTGAGGTTGCATGTTCTGATACCTCTGTCTAAAGGCCAGGAGCCTGTGAAAACAGGCAGGGCAAGGGTCAATGAAGGAAGCCTGAATATAGCTAGGAGATGACTTGTATGACATTGTCCATCTCAGAAATCACCTGACGGTCCAGCTTAAATGAGTAGTGTCACTTGGAATCAAGAATGATTTTGTTTCTAAGTGGTCAGACTTGTCAAAAAAACCCTGAATCTTGACGTATGTTGGTCTGAAATGATCTTTTGTATAGTGTCTTAGTAGCTTGAGCATTCACTGAGTAAGTGCTACCTTGATTTAGCTTCTGTGTCATCTTGACAAGCCATAAACCTTTATCTGCCACATTTCAGAATAATTGCTTAGGGGTAGGCTCAGTAGAGTATCTTTACTTTGACTACTAATCTTACTATATCCCCCTGCACTTTGTAAAACAGTGCCAGTAGCAAGATACATACAGAAGAGGGTTCAGAATAGAAGGGCACATCTTCCTGCATCCTCTGCTTGTTCACCATTCTGCCCTGCACCTTCTGTCTTGAGGAAGCTCCCAGTTCTAGCATGCATCCTATTTGAGTTTGTATCTAAATATGTAACACAGGTTCTGGAACTAGACAGGAAAAAATTAAAATCTCCAGCTATGGTAGTGTCAAACTATGGTCTGAAGTATACTTTGCGTTGTGCAGCCTGGGTTGAAAGTGCTGTCCTGTAATGGTATTCTAGTTTGCTTTGTATATTGGTAAGAGAAATTTTCTGAGGAAAAAAAATAATTTTGATAGTTTTGATAGTTATTATATTTGTTGATTAACCTTCATTGTTGGCAAATACCATGATAAATATTAGATCATAGAAATTAAAAATTCCCCATATGCTGATATGTTTTAAATGAAAATATTCTGTACTAACTGCATGCCTTTTTCTGAACAAAGAAGTTGATATTGTAAATAAACATAATTCAAGACAGTTGTGTGCATGAATTGAGCCTTAAGCTTCAAGCCTTTATGTGATTATGTAATTTATGTGATTATGTGTCCAGAGAAGAGCAGTGAAGCTGGTGAAGGGTCTGGAGCACAAGTCTTATGAGGAGCAACTGAGGGAACTGGGGTTGTTTAGTCTGGAGAAGAGGAGGCTGAGGGGAGACCTCATTGCTCTCTACAACTACCTGAAAGGAGGTTGTAGCAAGATGACAGTTGGTCTGTTCTCCCAGGTAATAAGTGATAGGAGAAGGGCTAATCATAGAATCATAGAATGTATTGGGTTGGAAGGTACCCTAAAGGGTCATTTAGTCCAACCCCCCTGCAGTGAGCAGGGACATCTTTACTAGATCAGGTTGCTCAGAGCCCCATCAATCCTGTCCTTGAATGTCTCCAGGGATGGCCTCAAGTTGCACCAGGGGAGGTTTAGACTGGGTATTAGGAAAAAATTCTTCACTGAAAGGGTTATCAGGCATTGGAACAAGCTGCCCAGGGAAATGATTGAGTCCACATCCCTGGAGGTATGTGTACACATGGAGTTTAGGGACGTGATTTCATGCTGGACTTGGTAGTGGTAGGTTAGTGGATGGATTTGGTGATTTTAAAGGTCTTTTCCAACCAAAATCATTCCATGACTCTGTACCAGAATGCGTGTTGTGGTATCTGCTGGTGGACTTGAACTAAAGCATTGTGTAGCTCTGTATAGAGGCTAGGAAAGTGTCACCATGCTTTTTGGTGTTTCTCCCCCCCCCCCCCCCCCCCCCATATTTACAATTTAAGCTATTAATCAAAGAACTGGATTTTTCTTTAAAGCACACTTAAGAGTAGAATTTGCTTCAGTTCAGAACACAGATCTTGGGGACTAGAAATCTTATGTTTTAAATCTCTATCACTTCATTGCTGGAAAATTTAACTGGTAATTTAAGAGGGGATTTGCAGTCTTATTCATGGAAGAATACTTACTGACTTCTGAGGGACTTCATGCTTCAGTGCTTTCCTGAATGTATTGAGAGAGACTTCAGCATATGGTCAAATGTTTTTTTGAACTGGGACTTTTAAAAGGTTTATACAATTAAAAGGCAATATCATTGTAGACATTATTAAAAATTCAGACTAGTGTTATTATTATGTAGAGATTTTATTCAGCAATATCACATATCACCATAAAATTCACTTTTTCAAATGGCCCTCTTAAAGCCATTACAGTAATTTCAGGGAAATACAGCCACTGTCGCTCCAGAAACATTCTTTTAATTTCAGTATTTCACACAGCTGCTGGTTCAGACAAGCAAAACTGTTATTTTTGCCTGTCTCACTTCATTCATGAATATCCTAACTTTATATAGGACTGTTTCTGGTAGAACTAAATTAATCTTGATCCCACTTGTAGTAAGCTTATAATTTATGTAAGAAAGTTTATTGACAGTATTTATTGTTTCTGTTTGTGTAGGTCTTTTCATATCAACTCATTCTATATTATATATATATGCATATGAGCTCTCAAACAGCAGCAGGAATTTAATATGTAATGATAATGTTGATTAGGCGATGTTAAGACTTTTCAGTGTCACAGCTTTTTCTTGTTACAGGGATGACTTCATTAGACACTGAGCACCAACAAATCAGTAGCTAATAATGCTCACTGGATGAAACAAGAAAATAAAACTAAATAAGTAGTGACAGCAATACTAAATAGCCTTTCAGCATTTAATCCGTACAAAATGTGTAGCAATGCATTAAGTCTTACTACTATTCATTGTTAACTATTAAAATGAAAAACCCGAAAGAGTTAGGTGAGTTCATATGCCTGAAATCTAGGGCTTTATAGAAAAGCATACATCTTGAATAGTCAGTATGACCTCTGGAAATAAAACAGAATTTATACTTTCAGTGATACAGAGAATATCTGTTTAATGGTGCCTGGTCATGCATTTTCCACAATTTGGGATGCAGTGCTTCAGAAATTGTCAGGTCAAATGCATAAATATACAGATCTCTTCCAAAGGGAGGTTTTCCATAGCTTATGGTGTTGACGTATAATCTTAGACTTAGGAAATGTTAGGTCTAGTACTGAGTTAAATTTTTGTTAGAAGAATATTCCGTGGATTTAGCACTATGAATTTATCTCACCTTCACTAAACTCTTCATATATAATAATAATAAAAAAAATGTATTAGGATGTTGCTGCATTTTTGTTTTGAAATGTTTACATATTTATTCAAAGTCAATATTCCTTCCAAAAATATGTTTCTTTTGCACTTTTTAGAAATTGGGTCAATTTTTATCTTTTCACATACTAGGGCAAATGTTTTGGATATTTTTATTTGATGTTCATTAAGAAGTGCCTCCTCTACTAGCAGTAACATACTGAAAATTTCTTACTTACACAGCTACAGTTCATTAATATTGAAATTTTTTTTACCTTTTATACACAGTGGGGATGAAGCTGTAATTCTATTCTAGGACTGGTGAGAATCTTTATTTGTGGCTGGCATTGTCTTTGGTAGTTTGATTGTACAGTTATTATAGGAGCACTGTTTCTTAAAATAGCCACTTTTTATTTTGGAAGAAAACGATTAATTGTGGGCTAGTCACTCATCAAGTAAATAGCTATTTTTAACAAGACGTTAAGTATAAGTTGTGTACTACCCAAGGTTGGAATATTTTTGCAAGGGATGGGATCATCATGGAAATCAGTGATCAGTCAGCAGTTCTATGCAGTATCCCTAGTAAAAATTAGTTTTGGAAGCTTCAGACACAGTTCTATAGAATTAAGAAGTGGAAGTGGACTTTTTCCAGTGATGTGTTGTTTGTTTTTTAATCTACTGGAAAAGATGTGGTACCACTTTAATGCCACTGTTCAACCTTCAGTGAATCAAGATCTCCACAGTTCTCCATTTTTCCTGTTTAAAACACATCACCGTTGATTGAGGGGAAAAAACCCACGAGTCAAAATCCACCTTTTTCTAATTTCTGGACTAATGTATCAGAAATTTCAGGAATTTAACATAATTATATTAAAATATGGTAGTAGATATTGCAAAATGAGAAAAAACCTGAAAGTCTTCTAAATTACTGCTAATTCTTGAGAGCTTCATTGTTTGCAGGAAGTAGAAAATAGTCCTCAGCTTTTTTAGTCTTCAGTCATTTTTAGCATGCATACAATACAAAATGGTGCTGTCAAAAAACCCCAATGGAGTTACTCTGATCAACCTAGTTTAAGGTTTCCTTATAAATCAGAAAATATGCTGTAACTCTGAAAAATATCTATAAAGGTTTTAGATAGTCTACTTCCCTCTTATGTTTGAAAGTAATCTTTAATTATTTCTTGAATTATCACTGCCAGAAATAACCAACACATATGTTGTCAGTGATAGTGCATGATTGACAAGGCATTGGTGATGTATATATAGTGAATGTGAGGGAGCTTTCTTCTAAGAAAGCAGGATGGCTGAGCAGATATCTGTTCATTTCTTTATCTAAAAATTATATCATGATTGACAACTGGTTTCTTCAGTATATTCATGAATTGGCTTCAGTGGTGAAAACTCACTACTGCTTTGTTAGTGGAATATGCTACCAATGCTTCAGGTCCACGTAGATATACTTGTGCATTTTTCATGGGTGCACATTTTCTAAGCCTGAACAAGCTCTATAAAGTTTTGAGCTAAAATGATGTTAGGCAATGAGGAAGAGAGAAGTGATTCATATGCCAGTATCTCTGTTGGTAGAGTTCCACTTTTTTGTAAAACTATTGTATCTTCCAGACAAACTGTTTGACTCCCTATTCTCAAGTATTTTTTCCATAGACATAACTCTCCATAACAATTAGGCACATTACTTTTGGCTGTTATATTTTTTTAATAGAAGCTATCAATTAATTTTCTGTTCGTGAACATGAGCTGTTCTGGAATACCCCTAAAAACATTCCTCAGTAAGAGGAGATTTCCTATTGTACCTCTTACTCTTTCTGCCTGGAGGGACAGCAGCATGGCATGGTGTACACTTTGAATGAGGACATGAAGAAAATATCCTGTAAGACATACTTGATTTAAAACAGTTTGGTAATTGTTCATTTCTTAGGTAAAATAAAGACAAAATTATGTAGTATAACAGTAAAGCTTTCAGCTGAAAGCTACAAAAAGACAATAAATTTAATTTAAAATCCCATTGTCTTAAAAATTTTATTTTTTTCAAATAACCTTATTTCCCAGAATGCTTTGTTAATGACTAGAAAGTAAGTGAAATGAGATCAATAGCTCATCTCTTTGTTTTAATCATTATCGTGTAGCTTTTAAATCTTTTACTTCTCTTCAGTCTTTATTCTGCATGTCAATATCTTGTCACATTCTGGGTTATATGCTTCATACAATACGAAATACAGTTCATTGAAATAAGTATTGATGATTTCAACTAAAATGTGTACTAGCTTAAATTCTTCATCCTAGGAGATAAAGAGCTTTGAAAGAGAGAGAGAGGTTAGATAAAAAGGTCACAGTAGACTACTTATGGCAACTTCTAGCCATTACAGAACAATATATTATCACATGAATTTATGTAGTCTTGTGGTTTGTTTTACTCTTTGAAGAAGAAAGATACAGGGTCAGAGTTTACTGTCTCAGCTTCTTTCACATATGATATTCATTTATTCTTAGGTATTTTAAAAGGTGACTTTATAAATGAAAGTTGGTAATGCTGTAACTTCTCCACTTATTTCTTCCCCATTCCTGAGAGAAAAGAAATATTTTTTAAAAGACAGAGTGTAGCTGTATTTTTCACGCACTTTGTCTCTCCGCATCTGGGGATATTCCTGCATCTGGGGAAGAACAACCCCATGTATTCATACGGGCTGGGGGCTGAGCTGCTGGAGAGCAGCTCTGGGGAAAAGGACCTGAGAATCCTGGTAGACAGCAGGCTGACCATGAGCCAGCGATGTGCTCTCACGGCCAAGAAGGCCAATGATATCCTGAGGTGCATTAAGAGGAGTGTGAGCAGCGGGTCGAGGGAGGTTCTCCTCCCCCTCTACTCTGCCCTGCTGAAGCCTCATCTGGAGTATCATGTCCAGTTCTTGGTTCCCCAGTTCAAGAGGGACATGGAGCTACTGGAAAGAGCCCAGCGTAGGGCCACTAAGATGATGAAGGGATTGGAGCATCTCCCATATGAGGAGAAGCTGAGGGAACTGGTTCTGTTTAGCTTGGAGAAGAGGAGGCTGAGGGGGGTCTCATTAATGCTTATAAATATCTCAAGTGTGGGTGTCAGGAAGGCAGGGCCAGACTCTTCTCGTTGGTGTCCAGTGATGGGACAAGGGGCAACAGGTACAAACTGGAACACAAGAGGCTCAATCTTAACATAAGAAAACACTTCTTTACTGTGAGGAACACTGGAACAGGCTGCCCAGAGAGGTTGTGGAGTCTCCATCTCTGCAGACATTTAAAACCCATCTGGATGTGTTTCTGTGCGATCTACTCTAGGATCCTGCTCTAGCAGTGGGGTTTGAATAGATGATCTTCGAAGGTCACTTCCAACCCCTACCATTCTGTGATTCTGTGATCTGTCATGTCAGTAGAGAATACATGCCTCTAAGTTTCTGCTTTGGCTGTGACTATTCTGAACTGTGTGACTCCTACATGAGAGAGGAGAAGGATGAATTTTCTGTGAAGGCTGAGGATATAGTATGTTTTCTCAAATGGAAATCAGAACTTCGGAGTCGATCTACTGCTCTACAGATTGCAAATCTTTCTATTAAATAAATACTACTTAGGAATTCTAAGGTATGAAACATATCAGAACTGGGAAGTGCTCATCAAAGAGACTCATGTTACAGATGAAGTTTTTGGCATGCAGTTTTAGTCTGTGAAATCTGTTTTGATATGCGTGTGATTATTTGCACGTACACATATAAATACACTCTACACTGCAAATTGTACTGTGACAACCACTGTGCTATTTTAAACAATAAAGTGCCTAAAATTTCAGATATTCAGTGAATTTCAGATACTGAATCAGATATTTTGTCCTCATATTGTTGCTCTTCTGTAGCAACCACTGTGGAGTAGGAAGTACGGTGTTTAAAGGCAAAATCAAAATTTTTTCTTGAGGAATTGCTTTAAGTTAACTTAATGTATTTCAGTGACCCCATCCATGTGAAAGCATACCTGCATATATACACACACGTACCTAAATCTGTAGGGTAGTTTGTTGATAGGCAGAGATTAAATAATAGCAATCTTCCATAATTTATTTTCAAGTCTTTCTCAGAAGCAGCAGCATGACAGAAGGGTTACCTGTGTGTTATCCAGCTACCACATAAACATAGCAGAAAGGGAGCAGATATATGCTAGTTTAAAAACTTTGGCTAGTATGTCACTGTGTAGTAGCTCTTGGAATACTGGTCCCAGTGAGCTGGCTTTCCCCACACTATGAATGCAGTCACTCACATAGAGGCATGATGCAACATTCTGTCTTTGTAAGCCAAAATTAAATCAATCCTTGAAGAGTTATAGAGCCAGAAGAACAGACAATGGTTGTTCTCTGAAACAGAGTTGTGTGACCTGATGCTTCTTGGCTCTCATGTTATAAAGTGATTCAAATGGGATAGGATTTTGCTTAGTTGCTTTTTTGTCTCCTTTGTGCCACTCTGGGGAGATGACTGGGGTTCCCTTTCTCTGCTGTGTGTCTTGAGGTGTCTGTCAGCCCTACCACACAAAAGCTAAAGGCATGAACAAGAGCCACAGGAGCAATTGTGGGAGAGATCAGGAAGGCTAAAAGCATTCACAGGTGGATAGGTAATTTAGGCATTCCTATGTCCAAAATGTAAGCTGCCCTTTGGCAAAACCTAAGCTTTGGCTTATCTGAGACTTAAGGCTTAAAATAGGTACTTTTCCTCTGTGGCTGTAAGGAAGATTACATCTCTCATCCATGCTGGAGCGCTTCAGCTAAATTTAACTCTGGCTGTTGGAAAGACTTACTCACAGGATTATGGCACAGGTGTGGAAACTACTGCTGTTGTTTATGTTGGAGATTTATGAGACAACCTTGGGGGGAAGAAGAAAATATTTTTTGTTTTATACATATGTGCTAGTTTGGATGATGCCAGATCTGAAAGAAGAAGATGCGCAGCTGAACAGCATCAAGAAGCAAGTTGTGCAAAGCCAGTGCTATTATAGGAGATCAATGTCCCCTCTCCCCATTGCCTGCATATGTGACTAGAAACACAACAGACAAGCATGTAGCAAGCTTTACATCTTGCTTTCTTTTAAAAAAAATGCCGTTGCAATACATTGCTAAGCAGTTATGTTCTAATATGTGAAAGCTGTGTGGTGTTGCTTACATTTTCTGATGCATTTTGGTCATACATTTATTTCAAGGTCTCCTGTCTGTATTTCTCTTTCAGGTTCAGGTCCTTCGCAATGCAGGGGAAGAAGTGACCCTAACTGTGTCCTTTCTGAAAAGAGCACCTGCTTTTCTCAAACTGCCACTCAATGAAGATTGTGCATGTAAGGCTTTATTACTTGACCAAAAGAAAACTCAATTCAGTGCTTGTGAATGCTTACAGCTTCCAAACCTACTGTGCTTTGAGGGTGATTGACAGCAGCTGTTTTGGTCAACATTGCTGCCTGAATATGAACTGCTCATGTTGCCAGGTCTTACAGTGACATTCATCTCAAGCAAAAAATTGCTATATTTGCTTTAAAAACAGATCACCAGGCATTTGGCTGGTGTGAATCAGTAAGTCTGCAGGTTGAACAGTGGATATCTCACATCCTGATTCAGAGTATTTAAAAGCAGTTTGTCAGGCAGCGTCAGATAACATTTTAGTCTGAAAGAGTTTTGTTTTGTAAATGTGAAAATGAGATCATTCATGTATATTTTGAGAGCTTAACTTTTCCATTTAAAATTCAGAGGCTTTGGTGGAGGTGTCTGTCTACCTAAAAATAAATTACTCTCAGATGATTAGTATTTTGTTTAAGTCCAACTGATTTTTAGCGAACTAGCCCCATGAGAGACATATGGAGACAGCTGTCTTCCTTTAATTATGTTAAATTGTTAAGAGTGGATGCATAATTACAGTTGCAGCACATCTAAGCATATTTATATGTCAGCCTGTGCCTTTTGTTACCTCTGCTTTCCTTCTGCTTCTTGTTCCTAAGAGTATAAAATGAATTAATTTTTAAGCAACAAAACAATAAATGTTTGATTTCAATACTTTTAGCCTTGATTTTAAGTTAGTAGAAATTAAATAAACTAAATTATGAAATAATATTTTGTACAATCATTTGTTGAAACACTATCTTTATCTTTAGTCTAGGTATTAAATTTTAGTGAGACAAGAAAAAATTTTAAACACCGTATTGTTAAGCAGAAATGTATTTGTCCTTTTTATGAAAGGACACAGAGTACCACAGAGTACCCTGAGTAACATACACAAACATGCTTTTTCATTTATCCTGTCATTTTATTTTTGAGGTGTAACACTATTATTTTCTAAACTGGTACAAGAACAGTAAGAACTATAAACTTCATCAAGAGTAAAAAAAGCGTTATCTGAATAGTCCCTTCAAGTGAAAACCAAGTGAGGAGGGGCACGCTTCCCTTTTATTATCAAAATTGCAAAAATCTGGGTTTTTTTACTTACTAAACAGATTATTAACTCTTTTAAGCAATACACCAGGAGAGAGTTCCTTCAGCCTCCACTCAGGATAAAGAGGCACTTTGCTCATACCAAAAGAAAGATTCTTCCTAAGTGGAGAAAGTAAATGAATGTTGGATATGACAAAACTGCTGAGGGGGAAGGGAACACATGCATACAGACATAAAAAAAATTAAATCATAGCATTATAGGTTAATTAAGTTTTTAATTGAATTTATATATGTATTAGGTGCCCCCAGTGACCAAAGCAGTGGCACATCCTCTCCCCTATGTGACAGTGGTTTGCATCTCAACTACCACCCCAACAACACGGTAAGAGCTTCTATATCTTTAAAGGAATTACACAGAATAATAATACTGTAATAGCTAAGTGGAAGTACCTAATAAAGGACAGCAACACGGGAGGAGCTCTAATTAACGTTGGAGATAGACAGTTCCGTAAAGGGCAAAAAAGGTTGCCAGATATTATGGCTGTGGATTAAACTATGACAAGTTATACCAGCTGAGACTGTGCCTTGATAGATGTGATTGCTATTTTTTTCTGGGCAATAGGGATTTTGCCACAGCTTTTTTTTCTAGATTTCCACAGCATAGGATTAAAATTATTAAAATGAAAATATATCTATTTAAAGAGAAGGTAGAAAACTTTTTCAGATTATTTTTCCATGATTTTTATTTTATTATCTAAAACTTTTGGCAAAGGATTATTTAGGTATATGTTTTTGCCTATTTTTAAGATGAGAGCATTTTACTTCTCGTAATTTACACTTTAAATTTTGCTGAAGAATGATAGCGTTATGGAGAAAAGTCTCTATGATGAAATGCTAGAGATGTCTGATCAGATTTTTAGTAAAAGATGCACTTTAAAGTGCAACAAGGGGATTTTAACAGTTTTCATAGCCAGGAAATGCAAAATTTCCATTATTTTATGTAGTTCTAAAGGAGTTTTTTCTGCATATTTGTCTTTGTGGTAGGTGAAAATACACATATCAAATAAAAAGTACTGAATAAATAAACCAGTATACAGCATAATTATTACAGATATATTAAAAAGCAGAAAAGTAAGCATTGTTCGTTCAGTAGATTGAGCCTTTTCTAATTTCTGGCTTGTTTTATTGTTCTTTCGTACTTCACTGGTAAAGGTTTTAAATAGGAGCCCAGAGACTTAAAAGTCAGTAGCACGGATTTTAGGTCTGATTTTAATATGGGAAGCATTTAGGATTTATACATGTTTACAGGGGCTGGAATTCATAAAATATGAGATAAAACCAATAAAATTGGCATCTTAATTCAGGTCAAATAATAATAAATATATATAACTAGTGCAACAAATCACAAGCAGACTTATCTCAACAGTCTGTATCTTTATGTGTATAGAAAAGCTATTGCAGCAGATCCTAAACTTATTTTGCTAGCCACTTTAGTTCTAACTTTGCTTTTAGGGTAAAAAACATGCTTTTATTTGTGAATCCTGTTTCTGCACATGTCAAAACTGATATAAATTAGATAGAGTTTCTGTTTGGACTGATAATCATTTACTGAAACTGAGTGTTTTTCTCTCAGTTTAAGTAATATAATCAGCCTTCATGAGTCTATAATTCATCCTAAATTAAATCCTTCTACTGAAGACTAAGATGTGGTTCTTATCTCAGATATCCCTTTGTCATGGGAATAGAATGCTTCGTAAAACCAGATGAGACTTCTATATGAATTCCTAAATTATGTACGACTCTTATGTCATGGTCCTTAGTTTTTCTTAGAATATTCTCTGGATTGCATTATGAATTATGGCCATAGTCTATTTCTTAATTTATAACCCTGGTGATTCACATGAAAGAGACTTCTGATTCGGAATTTAGAGTAGACAGGACTGGTTTTGGTCTTTTGTCTGCAGTTCAAAGAGGCTAAAGGTAGGGTCAACATTTCTGTTGCAGTCAGATCTAAGCCTACATTTTGAATCTAAACTTTTTGCTGCATTTCAGCTTTTCCCCCAAGTTTAATTCCATCTGAAGAAAGGCTCCTGAAAGCAGACAGAAAACATTAAAAATTCAAGACCGTTCAAAACAACATCCTAGCTTAGTCTTCCTAGCCAATTGTTTATTTGGATTGAATCTATGAAATGTTTCACCACAGATTCATTGTTTTAAGTAAGTGAATCTACTTGTAAAAAGCCTTCTGTTCAGCTAAATTGATGTTCACATTGATCTTTTATATACCTAAAAGATATATAAACGTATATACAAATATAAAGTTCAAGTTGACAAAGCTTTACAGTTCCACAGATCTTACACAAATACCACCCTCTAGAATAATACAGTGTGTACTTAGTTTTTGTAACATTTATTTTACAAAAGATACAGGTAAGAAAATATATGAAGCCTGAGATTAAAAGAAATTGAAAATTATGCAGGATCGACAGGTACAATTTTATCCAAATACTAAAAGTACTACATATGTTTCAGTGAGAATCACACTTTTTCAGAAAGTAACATAATCACTAGCACTATTTTATAATGCTTTTTCTGAAGAAAGGAAGAGATGTTGGACTTTTAGTAATAAATTTTGATCATTTCACTCTATAAGCATTTTTCATGCAAATCTATATTTTGTAAAAATACTAATGAAATTAGACTGTAGATATTTAAATACTCATTCTTTGTAGATATGATCATGGACATGATAAAGTTGAGTGTTCATATAAGTGATGTTTTACGTAAATAGGTTTTTCAGTACTGTTCCTCACACTTCCTCTAAGCACATTTATGTTGAGGTTTATATAGAATTGTTTTATTTGTGAGAAAAAGTTCAGAGTCTCTCCAGTGCTAGCTAAAACTGATGTCAAATGATTTGGGGAAAGTAGAACACAGTGCCAAATGAAATATAAAGTCTCTGAAATATCTCTCTCTCCTCCCAAATCTGCTGCTTATAATGAAGCCAAAAACTGAGAAAGACCTTTTAATGTTTTTCAGGATACACTATCATGTTCCTCATGGCCAGCATCCCCAGGACTTAGGTGGGAAAAAAGGTGGTGTGATCTCCGATTAATTCCACTTCTTCATTCACGGTTTTCCCAGTACCTTCCAGGATCAGATTTGTGCAGGTAAAGAAGTTCAGAAAGTTGAAACTATTGACTTCTTGGCTGACAGATACAAGCCTTAGTCCGTTGCCTTGTTAGAGGAATGTCAATATTAGTGCAGAGCTGGTGTCGGATACACAGAACATAGGAGCTGTGATAAAGGTCTGTCTAGGTCCACCTCAGCCCATATTCTGCTATAATGTCAGGCAGGACCAGGTATGTGGGGAAGATGTTTGATCTTCCCACTTGCACCTAGTAGTCAGCACATTTCGCTGTTTCAGATTGCACATAGGTCACTATATTTAATATCTGCTAATGTTCTTGTCCTCAAAAGCTTCTTTCTGAGCTGCTTTTATTTATGCCTTTGCTTTTTGCAGTGCACTGTGACATTGAGATCTGCAATGTAATCATAATTTTAAAATGTACTTCCTTCTGTTTACTTTAAATATCTCACCTAGTAACTTCATTGGGTGAAATCATACTGTTTGGGAGCAGCTGCCCTATGGGGAAGGAGAGCCAAGAGCAGAGAGTGGGAGCAGGGCTGGATGAGGCAGAGTCCACACAGACAAGGGCCCCATTTGTCCACATTTGAGGAGCACTTTTGTTATGAGAGAAAGGTAGATCATTTTTAAGAGAGTGCTATGAAGAGTAACATTAAGGAAAGGATATCGAAAATAATATAAGGATGCCACACAAAATTGAATGTAATTCGTTACATTTTCTGTAGTTAATATTTACAAGACTGCTTTCACTATATAAAGTCTAATTAATTTTTATGTTTCAGAGTTTCAAAAGTCTGGCACAAAAATACATCATCTCGTTATCACATACACTATTACAACTCTTAATCTTATTCTAGCTTTAGACGCTTGAGGGGCAGGAATTCCAGAGTGTATTCATATAAAATTCCAGAGGGCATTCAGGTTAATCATGGAAAGCTTATTTATTTCAAATATAACTCTTGAGTTCCAGAAGGCACAGAACCTGAGATGTGTAGTTGAATAAGAATTCATCTCATATTAACTTTTTTTCTGTATTAGAAAGTGATTAATCTACTATTTGTTCTATTTAATACAAAAAAACGTATTTAATACCTTATTTTTTTCAGGTTTATGTGATAGCACAGACTTTGGCTGGTAAACTAATTCAAGAAAATACTATTACAATAATCTAAGGCTAAGGTTATCTACTGCCCAGACCACATTCAGAAGTAGTTTATTAGGTAGTCATACATCTTATAGTCGGTGTTTATTGATCCTTAGGCAAGAACATTCTAGATTGCACAGATCAAATACCAAGGAACAGCTCGATGCCCTGAATGCATCAGATTCACTATGTTTTTAGTGTAAGGGAAATCTATGCATCAGGATTGAATCTGGAGCATTCTGGGTTTTCTTCACCTATGCAGGTTAATGTCACACATTACTAGATTCCTTGGATTCCTACTTTGATTTACAATAGGCTAAGTAGAAAGAAGGTTAGTCCTGAAAATAATGCTATTTTTCCTGAAAGAGATAATCAGCTAATTTTTCTGAGCATCATGCTATGCTCTTTATGTAAGGATTTATTTAGAATTTTATTGTGGAAGAATTTACTATTTATATTTACAGCCATTTAAAATAACAGATGTAGTAAAAAAATGCTAGTTACATTATCTGAAGATGCTTTAAATAAATCTTCCTCATAAACTACCTGAATTATTTTTGAAATGAGTAATTCAAAGAAGTAGCTCTCAGTTTGTAACTTTGGGATTTTGAAGAAAAATCACTACCTGTGTGAAAAGGCAACTAAACTGATAAGTTAACTAATGGATTTAGATAAACCACTGGTCACTGCATGATCATATTAGGATATGTAAGCCTTGTCCTGTGTAAGCTAGTTCTTATAATGGGACTCTCAAAGCAAAGGCATGGCTCTAATTCATTTTTAATGCTTCTCCTGACTGAAGGAAAGGCCTGTACTTAACATGGATGAAGCAAAGACCTTTATGTTAGAGGTAGATGTTAGCTCTACTTTCTATACAACTAGAATATAATTTTAAGAGGTAAAAAAAAACTTTGCAGAATGGGTATCTGTCTTGAGATGTCAGAAAATGTCATTAGTGGCACTCAGTTCTCACTTTGCACTCACTGTGCCTGAGCCATTCTCAAAGAATCTGAATGATGTACTTAATTTTAAACCATGAATTGATCATTAACAAATCAGTTTGTAGCAGAATTCCAGCACCAGAACTTGGTACTCTCTGTATGTTTAGTTTATCCCACTTACTCTGTGATATGGAATAATATTGAGGTTTTTTGGTTCTGAAGCCAGAGACCTGTAAGCCTTCCGAAGGCTGTTAGCCAGGAAATTTGTTTTGCTTCTACTTTAGCATCTGAAAATTTTCTCTTGTTCTGTAATTGCTCAGCAGCCAGCTGTATAATGCAGTCTATAATGCATGACAGACTATTGTGTAGGTGCCCAGATTGGTGCTGGGGTAAAGGCACCCAGGTGGCCAGTGCTTTTGTTATTGGATGTCTCTTGGCATTCCCATGTATTTTCTATCCTATATTCAGATATGCAATTGGAAAAACCATTCGTGCTACCTGATCAATTTTGAATTCTGCATCTCTTCTATCAGTAGTTTAGAAGAGCATAAAATTTTATAGCCATGAGCAGCCAACAAGGGGTATCCAGACAGGAATCAACCTGTGTTTAAACAATGTATTAGATAAATGAAACAAAAGTTGATGAGAAAAAGGTACTTGTATCCCACTGAATTTCACAAATGGTTGTCTACAGTGTCCAATGCACACTTTCGTTCTCTGTCATCTGCAGTATTAAAATATTAACTCTTTGGTATGCGTCAGCTATTTCACTTATTGAACTTCTGAAGTCAATGCAGTGTTGGTCGACGTTCTCTGGAGCTAGTCTATGTAATTTTTTTATAGCTTTTGGAAACTTAATATAGCCTGAGTTGACCTTTTAGCATGATCATTTTAATATGTCAGGTGTTTATAAAACAGGAAAACCAGCAATTTTTCAGTGTTCAGTGACTGACCTTCGTTGTCGTTGAAAGAAAAGGATTTCTACAAGTTTTGCTAAGATTATATGCTAGAACAGATGAAATTTTCTTCTGACCTGATCTGTTATGACATGTCTATAGGCAAAACGCATTCCAAGTAATTGCTGTGGATGGCGTTTGCAGTGGAATAATTCAGTGTCTCTCTGCTGAAGACTCTATTGACTGGCTACAAGCAATAGCAAGTAACATTTCCAACCTCACAAAGCACAATGTAAGTATGTATCCAAGTAAGCCAGAAGGTTTCCCAATCATATTTGATTATAGCTGTCATAAAAGCCTAATGGGTTCAAAAAGCCTAATGGGTTCACACACAGAATTATCTGCATATAAACAATGCTTGAGGCTGCCTGAGAGAAGTCAACTCAAGTTTGTCATCAAATCAGGCTTTGTGAGAAATCATTGAATGGGAAAATATTCTCCCCTACAGTCACATAGTTCACTTCATTCCTATTAGAATTATTTGCTTCTTAGATATACCAGCTAGTATTAGAAACAGTGACCAGACACACAGGAGAAAGCCAGGTGTGATGGCTCAGCACATATAGAAGCAAAAAATTCTGCACTTTCTTGACAGTATGAGAAAACACATCTATAGAAACAATGTAATAATGAGACCAGAATTAGATATTATGTCTGTTTTGGAATCATTTAACACAAGGAGAACAGCAGTGTGCTTCTGTGGTATAGCTACAGATGTTCATAATCAGCAAAGATTAAATACATTAATGCTTCATGCACTGTACTTTTAGTATTGTGTCTTGTGGGATAGATATCTATGCCAAACTACTAGTAGTTCAGTTGAGAGGTCTTCTGGATCTGCCTAGGATATATTTTGCATTTGATTGATGACCCTGTTTTTCCTCAAAAAATACAGAACACATGGGTAACTCCATTATTTTTAATTGAGTCATAACAAAGAAGCCCTTAAGGATTTTATTTGTATTCTCTTAGACTTCCTTAAATCTGCTTTAGCCTCCCAAACCTGCATCTCAATTTGCTTTTGTTTAAAATACAGGGAACACATTGAGGGAAGCTGTATTTCTTGGAGATTTATATTCAAGATGCAAAACTATGTTCCATCTGGCAGCAATATGTAAAAGTCATTGTATTATAAAAACGTGACAGACAGGAATTCATCCACCATCTGCAAGCTTCCACACAGTACCAGCCAACATTATGGCTATTTATTCATCCTTACAATGCTGCTGTTGTATGGAACTTCTCTTGTCTCACTAGGCATACTGACAAATGAGGGTGCTGTTTTTGTCTCTTGCCACCTTTTAATTCAGACTATTAATGATTCATGCTACCTAAAATAGTGCATTTGTTTATTTATAACAATAGATAGATCCACCTAAATTTTACCTGAAAATGCTCTGCGTAGCTCTAATGAGACTATAATTATGTTTCCTTACTGTAACTTGAATTTTGGTAAGGCACTGTTGTTACATGATAAATATTCCGTTTTTTAAGAATGACTACAGCTTATAATTCTGCACCATTTTCCATAAAATGAAGAAAACATGTATCTGATCTTTTATAAGATAAAAATAATAAATTATGCAACTATTATGCCAATCTTTGTATTTCCTTTATCCCAAAGACCTCCTCTAAAGTAACTGTGAGAGTTAGGGCTTATGAAAATTATCCGTATATCTATTTTTAGAACTGTCCTAATTGTTCATAGCCCACATGAATTTATCAAAGCAATGAGATTCTCTTTTCTGTAATATACTTTTCTTTTAAATTGCAGTTGCCAGAAAGAATTAGTTATTTGACAGCATATGTGATAAGTGAATATAAGAAACACTAGAAACACAGAAGGGAAAAAAAACAAATGCTTGCTTGGAACAATGATTAGATGTGATTAGAGGTCCCTGCATTTTCTTTCTGTACAAGATGGTTATTGACATTACACATACTGTTGATGTTAGCATTTTTCCTCTGAGAGAGGCATTTACTCACAGTCTGTCCTTTACTATGGCATCCAGTACCAAAGAAACAGTACACGACTTTATTTGAACTTTTTGGATAAATTGAGATATATTTACTCTTCTGATTTTTACTTTCAATTAACTTCTTATTTATATCTGAAGATTGTGGAAAATAATTTGTTTCATTTAAATACCATGTGGCTCATAGAAATGTTGACGTACACACTCTTTCTCACAGCTACCTTTTGACAAAGAAGGAAGCAGATGAAAACAAGAAAGACTATAAAAATTAAGTTTTTTCTGAAAGCATTTCCTTTGCCAGTGTGTCAAGGTTGAACTCTGCAGATTTGAGTGGGATTTATCTTGCCTACGTTTAGATGTCTTAAAGCTGAATGTCTGAAGAGTGATCCTTATGATTTACTTTTGACATCTATTTTATGATTAGATTATTTCCCTCAGGAATATCTTTCTTTCCTTTGACTGGTAAGGGACCCTGGAGTGGTGAGTTCAGACTTTAATACCTAAGGAGATATGTTTATCCTCTCACTGGTGTCTTTGAGGGGCCAGAGTTTCTCTGAATAACTCTACCAAAGAAATGCCTGGATATTTTGGCAAAAATCACACTAGTCTCAACCAGAAAATCCAAATTAATTTACTTGTTCACACACAAGCTGGCTGAAAAAAAAGTCATCTGATGGTTCAAACCCCACAAATATGTGAGAGAAAAACATTCCTTTCTCTCCGTATATTCCCATATGTATCTTACAGTTGTGAAATGTGAGTCTCTGGCTCCAAAATGTCATGTTTCAGTCTATAGTTCAATTAATTTTTTGTAAGAAAGATGTTGAAATCTCTTCTGTCATGATCTAATATGTCCATATCTGACATAAAGGTGGTGTGATTCAATTGCAGAATGATCATCGTAGCTAGTACCTAATGGAGAGCAAGATAACAAAAAGGCAGGAGTAGAAGAAAAACCAAAATGTCTTGACATCATCATCTTTGAAAGGCAGTTGCTGACTGAATATACAACTGAATATATGTAATGGAGGCTGGAAGATGGTGTCTTCAGGCAAACACATTTTGCCTGCAGTGGTTAAACTATCAAGCATTGTACAGTGTTAGATAAATCTTGTATTATTATGCAAGAAGATAGTTACAGTTTTAATGCAGAAATATAGAAAATTATATTCTAAGTATTAAAGAAGAGATTAAATAAAAATATCAGTGTGCTGACTGATCTAGTTGACTTAATTTCAACTTTTTATCAAAAGACAGACTTCAAGTATACACTCTTTTTATTTGTATTCAGTAAATTAGAACTAGGGTCTTCCAGTGTTTATAGAATACTGAGAGTGATACCACTAATTTTCATTTTTTTAGCTGCTCAGAAACCATGGAAAGATTACATATGAAATGAAATATGTCCTTTTAAAATTACAAAACATTAATTGACTTTCATATTGGTACGCAACCGAAATGCATACTACAGAAATGTACTGTTGGAAGTGACTTAATATCACACTATAGCTGATGATGTGGTGAATCCATAAAGACCATTCGTTTCTAAAGATGGGTTGACTTGAGTCACTTGAGTTGCATCTGTGTTAAAAAGTCATCAGTTTTAGCAATAGCATCAAAAAAAAGAGGGGTTATGTTAAACGCAAATTTTAGTCTAAGCAATCCTGAAACTGAAGTTCATGTGCTGAAACCTGGATACATTAAATTGGACTTAGACTTTCGAACTCTAATTCCTTTATGCATTGATGACGTAGAAAAGCTTTTTACCTCTTTTTGTTGCCAGTTTGTATGGCAGGCCAAAAATGATTAGAAAGGGAACAAGCCGCTACTTCTACCTTTTCTTACCCACGCTCCAAGTAGAAATCTTCAGTTCTGCTGCTTGCATTCAGCTATGAATTAATGGCTTTTCTATGAACTTTTAAATTTTTTAAATTTCTGTGGTAACTGGTACTGACTTCTATTCTTTACCATCTATTTTGTTAAATAATTTTATGATGACAGTATCCAATAGGTCACATAACTTTTAAAGAAACTACACTTTGGAAGAATCTAAGAAAATATTCCAAAATCGTGTGCTCTATAAAGACCCACCTGTTGCCAATACATCCCTAACTTATGTGGTCCAATCTTCAAGGGACTAAAGGTATTAAAATTTTTGCCTTTGAGAAGAGATGAGATTTTACCCAAGGTCTATTTCAAACTTGATTCAATTGAAAATTGAGTGCCACAATAGTCTATTCAAGTGCTGCCAAAAGAAGAAACAACAACAACAACAATGAACAAAAAAGACAGAAGCTTTAGGTCTTCATAACAAAGAATAATAAAAAAATACACTGCAGTTAGCATCTTCTAAGATATGGCTATATCTAATAGATTTATCCTCCCCACTCCATATGTCATTCTTGCCCATTGCTTTCTCTGTGGCACATTTAATACAGTGATTGCAATGACACTTCCTTTCCCTTTTCTCTTGCATTATTTCTGTGGGAGACACTGCAGCAAATGCACTTTTATGCATCTTACCTTGAAGCTAGCACTTGCCAGAGGAGAAACAACATGAACTTCATCAGACAGGAATAACAGGCAACTGAGGTAAGGTTGCCAAGCAGGAGGTGACAAAAAGTTAGTTTTAAAATTATCTTGAGAAGGCCCATAAGATCTTGCAAGATTTAGTTCACAGTAACTTCACTTTATTTCATCACAGTACATTTTCCGGGTAAAATAACTTATCTATTAAATTAATGAGGCATGCATATGTTAATGGTGGAAGCATGGCAGTAGTGTAAGAGAAGCAGAATTAAGAGGTGTGCAAACTGAGTATGAGTTTGGCACGTGTGTGTTTTCCTGAACTTAAGCCAATTCAAAAGTTCGGTTGAAATCATGGTTTTAATCATACTCTTAAAATGTAATGCCTAATGAAATAAACTGCTACTAGGAGGACAAATGTATTCACCATCACTTTCACTGGAGAAAAGACAACAATAATACCTTATCTTTACAATGCTGAAGTTTAGGTAATTGTTTAGGGGTCCTGTAAGTCACTAAGTAGAAGGAGAGGAAAAAAAGTTAGAAAACAGGAGAAAAATAACAGAATAATATAACCTGTTCCACTTCTGGGAAGAATAAAAGTACCACAGAACTACATGCAGTGTTTTGTAAGATATTGAAATAAATTAGTAGTACATGTCTCATCTTTCTGGTGGATGCTACCACCAGCAAGAATATACCGTGGAATGTTGCATTCAATGAATCAATCAATGTCACTCATATGAAGTAAACAGACTCCATATTTCAATTTTTTAGTTCAAATACCATGGCTGACCATCAGGATGTTCTGTTGTCAGTCATTTTGGAGTTTTCAGGGATTTTATGCTCTTAGATGCCCTGTGAATTGTGTATTATAATATTTAACTTTTTGTTGATTACTAGGCTATGCATGTTTGGAGCAAATCCAAAAAGATCAGTTGAAAGCCTAGTGAAATGAAGACCAAAACAACAGAAGATTATTGGAAGTCTTCAAAATATTGCCAATAGAATAATTTTTACGTATATTATTTACTTTTCCGTAGACAAAACTACTCAGATAAATTGGATGTTATCAATTAAATGTATGTTCAACTGTTTTTTAAGCAGTATTAGGCATTTGGGTCTTTACAGGGTTCTGACACTTCAATCTTTTGTTATGCATCCATTTCTAGACCTTGTAAAAGGAAGCTTACAGAGGTAATCATTCAGATACTGATATTTACGTCTCTGTAGGAACATTTAAAGCTGAGAACTGGGTATACTTGTAACATACTGCTTCCATTTATTTTTTTTCCATATATGGTTCTCTTAAGGCACATGGATATAAGTGAATAAATGTAGTAAGAGCAACATTGAAATTACATAAATCAAATCTCTTCTATTTTTCCTCCCTTTTCTAATGTGGGATGTTACCAGTCTGACACTTCAAAACACATCTGTTTCTATGTCACTGTTATCAAGTGTTACATATGGCCTTATCTTATATCTATTTACATTTTGGGCAATTTGTTGCATGTCTTATTTTTCTAACTTGTTGCGTGCACCTTGTTGACTGAAGAATTGTGGGATATTTTGTATCTTGGGTGTACTGATTTAGGTGCAAAGGAACATGAAGTCTTGCCAAACTGTATCGCTGTTGTTCTAGTGTATTTCATCTGCACTTTTATAATGTATCTGAGGTTAAAGGACAATGTCTAGCATGTGACAGGTCAGGAAAACAGTGCAAGAAAATACTGTTTCTTCATGAAATGTATTTCTTCCAGAATAATCACCTTATCTGGCAAATTTGTAGCAAGAAACTTCTGTCTTCGTATTTGGAGAGTTTGTTATGACACATTCTGATTATGATGACAGCACTCATCATTAAGACATGCAGTCTTGCAGTCTTGATTTGGAATATATATTGTGAACTTCAGTTAGGCATGATGGCTTTTCAAACGAAATTAAATTGCCATTCTGTACCAAACCTCCCAAATGTTAAACCTATTAATGTTATTTTTAATAATATCTTTCTAGTTTTGCTGTACAGAGTATTAATAGTCTTACAGCAGTCAATAATATTAAATAAAAATATTACCATCTATATTACTATGAATTACCACTATACACTTCTAAAATAGAGAGAAATAATAATGAAATAAAATCAAAAGCCCTTCTTTTTAAATATTCTTCAAACAATCACAATTTAATTGTTAAACATAAGCCTTACAAAAGAAAGTCATGTTATTGCAGAGATAATATTTTTGCAGTGTTATATGTGATGCTGTCACACAGCAAAGAATCCCCACTTTATCTGATTCATCCAATTTTGTACAGACTCAGATTAAATTGTAGCCTTGCACTAGTATTTAAATAAAAGCAAAACATTAGAATATTCAGTACATTCTTAATCTATGTAGGATTTATACTAAGGTCTGAGACACTCTTCTTTCACTGTGTTATAATTGAAGGCTTAAGTTGACACGCTGTCGCAAGGACTATCTGTTTAGTTACGAGATATTTTGATGAGATGTCATATTTGCTCACAACATCCCACCATGGTGAAAGGTAGCAAGGAACCCGTAATTAAGACAAAAAAAAATATCTCTTCATTAATTTAAAGTGGCAAAGAAACAATGACAAGAATAAAGGAAGTGGGAGCAGTCTGACTGGAAATGCAGGTAAGCCTCTTGGGTTTTTGCAGAAAGGTAGCACTTGGAAAAAGAAAGTACTCATTATAAGTTGCCCTTTCCTGCCAAAATGCCGAGCTGCCCTTTCAGTAGCAGTTGGAGACTTCCAGCTACTTTAATCTAGTTTTTGGTGTGCAGTAAACTGTTCAATATTCCACAATTGGTTTATTTTAAGTGCGAGTAAGTTGAAAGCGGCTGTTGAATCAAATTGCTGTTGATAAAACAGCAAATGGAAACTGGGAGGCTAGGCAATAATAACCTTTCTTTTTGTATCCTCCTCTTCACCATCTTAAAAAAATCCCCATGAATATAATTATTTGTATTTTAAAGTAAGGTTAGCTTGTTTTTGCATCCCTTTCCTCTTACTCACTTTTGCAATATATTTCTGAAAGGTGGTCATCAAATTTTTTGCCTTTCTTCCACAGTAGATTAAAAAAAAAGAATTAAAAGGAATTGAAATGCACCGAAAAAGCCATAAAACACCTCAGGGAATGCATTATTAGTAGGCTAATGTGTTGAAAGCACTTTCTTCATTTGGTTGTCTTGCTTCATAAAGTGCAGTAGACATCCAACGCGTTCTGGTAGTGCACAGCTTATGTTTGCCTGAGGAAGAGAATGGACTCTGAGGAAGAGCAAGAGGGCTAGGGCAAAAGACAGGAATTTCAGTCATTCCAGGACAGTTTCAAGAGGCTGGGTCAAACAAGCCCAGCTGATGGGGAAATAGGCAAAACAAACGACCACTAGGCAGAATGTGCTGCAGAGGAAACAAGCCCCAAATCCTTTGGACTTTCCATTTCTCTGTTAACAAATGGTGTTATGAAACCCTGTGACAAGTAAAAGTCACAAAGTCTGAGAAGTCTGAAATTATAGCCATTCTAGTTGCCTGTGTGGAGACATAATTGCAGGGCAGTTTGGGTTTTTTCACCAGTTTGTTAGGAATCCTACGAAAGTTATTATTCATGAATAAAAGTATTTAGTTTAAATAGTTTTCCTGAATTCACTTAGGAACTTACTGGCAAAGAATGCATGACAATAGATTTGTCGGGGAATGTAGCTGCCTTAAACATGAGGGGCTATTTCTTTTCTGTATTTTTCCTGATTCTTCAATACAAATAACTTCGCTAATTTTTTTTTTCACATTTTTGTAACCCCTTGTGTCAATAATACACTGACCATTTAATTAACAGGATAAAGTGATTTTTTCTTTAGGTAAAATTGTTCAGAGGTAGATTTGAATATGTGCAACTGATCTATGTAGAGGTGGTTTATTTGCTTGTTTCATGTTTCCTGTACAGACAAGGAGTCTTAATAAAAAAGCAAAGTAAAATATTGTATTTCAAAAACGTTTATAAATCTATCAGTGAACGATCATGCAAACTTACAGCAGTTTTCTCCAGGGAAGAATCTGTTACCTGCCTCGCAGAAAATATTGTTTTCATTGTGTTTATTTCCTAAGGTAATTTTGTAAGATAATATACAGGATGAAAAGCTTCCTATGGTGTGTCAACATTCTGTGGCTTCTCACCTAATTCAGCCGATTTAACAGTGTCAAAGGAGTGTTAGCAGTTCTTCTTGTCTGCTATCTGATTGCCAAGCAACTAGACTTCTCTTTTTGTAACTACTTTTATTTTGTGAAAACGTAGGAATTCAATCTAATTTAGTAATATTAAGTGATTTCACAGAAATGTTAAATGTTTTTCCCTGAGAAGGCAAGATCTTCTCCACCCAATGGATGGAAGAAAATGTCTTCAAGACTTGAAGAAAGTGAACTAGTCCTCCTAACTTAGGCACTTACTTCTATCCCATTAACTATATAAAGAATGCAGACATTTCCAGAGGGTAATTCAGTCTCCTTGAATTAAGTACCTACCTCTCCCACTTCTAATAGGAAATGGCAAAAGGATACTTTAGCATAATTGCCTACAGGTTAGAAGAGTCACCCTGACATAAGAGACAGGCACCATGCTACTCAGCCTGCAGGCCTGGTTCCATCTGTCTCGCCCCTGGCCAAAGGATGTCTGGAGATAGAGCAGGGCTGAGGCTCTGCTCCCCTTTCCAGAGACTTATCTTTGCCATCATTGAGCCATGTGTAAGATTCATGCCAATGCCATTTAGCAGGAGGCCGGGCTTTGGTCTGGGCTCTTCAGTAGGATTCATCTAGTAGGAGTATTACTTAAGTGCAGCAGATATGTGCTTATCTCCTTCAGCCTGAGTACTGTATGTCCCCTGTCATGGTTGGGTACTCTTGTACTACCTACCATGACCATTGGACACAGATGCTTCACTCCCTGTACTACAGTGGAGCTCTTATTTTTGCATATTTTTTAACCCAACTCAATTCACTAGTATCTAACAATGCAATCCTCCAAACAGTTGTTTTAGCACAACTAAAAGGCTGGGAACATAGGGTGGATACAGGCAGGAGGAGAGAAGTCAGCACAAACTTCTGTAGCCAAGTTGCCATGAAAGAAAGATCAGCAAAAACAGGCAACATATAGATGTCTTCAGCTGAGCAGCTGAGGATTTTCTATGTTTGTGAATGTTGTAATCAGATAAGCCTTCTTTACCCTTTTCCCTTTTCTCTTCTTAGATCTTCCTTTGTAATCCACAAGAGTTTTAAAAACAAACAAGAATGTCTCTCAGGTTTTGAGATCAAACTAAAATCCATGCTTATTGAGATGCTTTCACATCATAGGAGGTGTTACCCATCGTTTTGGTGTGCTGAGGCTTCTTAAATTGCAGCATAATTATTACTGCAATACTAGGCCACATTGCTTTGGGCAGCCAGGTTGATTCAAAATGTTTGGTTTGTTTTGTTTGGTTTTGTTTTTCCTTTATGAGCAATGGGCTTTGTCATTGCTGAATAAAGAGTAAATTAAAATCTTTGTTGTTTTCATTTTCCTGTTTGCCTGTTTGTTTCTTGTACTTTGATATATTTTACCCCTTGGCGTGCCTTTCAGCCATTGTCCCACAGATATGCAGCTCCTTACAATTGTAAATTACCATATTCCTCAGCATTTGAGCATTGCTTTTCAAGAATACCAGAAGATACTTGAGAAAACCCATATTGATGAGGACTTCTGCGTAGTATTTTGTAATGAATTCTTAATTTTGAGATAAGTAGAATAAACTGCATTATTTAAAAGGGAACTAAATTCAAGACTTTTCAAGCTAATGGCTCAGCAGCTTCTTAAGAGAAAGAAGGTTAAAGAAAGTCTGGTCTTTCCTACATAAGGCAATGCAGAAGCTCTCTTGCAAGAGAATTCTCATTGAAAACCAGCTCAGAGTACAACTGAATACAGTGCTACAGTGAGTCTGTGATTAGTCTGAAAGCAGAGTACAGTGAGCCCCATTGTGTATAAGGAAGACGAACCAGAAGTATTTTACAAAATATGAGGACATGACCTTTCAATATAAAAGTATAATTAAATCATTTTGTGGCATTTCAAGCAAAATTTAATGATTAGTTATACAGATGAATGGTGAGCTTTCAGCACAAGCAAGGACTGAAAACCAAAGATTTTTATACCTATCTCTCAGTGATATATGAAAATATTTATTATTTTTTTTTAGTATAAAATTTAGCAATTATATTATTACCTAGTTCATTATCATGTGAACCTAGTGTCTCAACAGGTATTTCATATTATGTTGACAAAATTATTTAAGTAATGTAATACCAGTTGAATTTTTTTTTAGCTTATTCACAAGCAGTTTGTTATCTGGTGCTGTCAGCCAAATTGTCGCATAAATACTGATGTTCTTCCTGAGATCCCCAGAGAATAAAAGTGTGTGATTCTTTTAGACAGAAAAAGTGAAATTTGACAATACAAAAAAGACTAGGTTTTCCTATAATTTTATTTTTAATCCACTCAAGCAACAGTAAACAAACTTGAGTTGGTGTTGGGGTGGTAGAAGATATAATACCCATAAAGACTACAGAAAGCCTCTTTAACTTCATTGCCTCAGGTAAAGGTATTTGTCTGTGCCACTAGCAACTGGCCAATTTATTGAACTTTACCAGCAGGAATTAATTTAGACCGATATGCTATGGTATAAGTATTTAGATTTATTTTAAAAATCACTAGCTACGTTTCACTAGCAACATTAGGTTCTGTCAAGAGAATTAATTATCTCATGTGTTACATGTAATTGTGTAAAATTCTCCATGTCTTATGCCATTTTACTACTCCCTTTGTCTTCTTAAATGCTAGAGTGTGAACTGCATCTCTACCAAAGTGAGGAGTCCTGAAATAATGCAAACCTTGGCAAACTGTGAACTCTTCATGGACAAGGTCAGAAGCCTGCTGATAGACTGAGTGTAGGAACAAAACAGGTTTAGCTGCAGTCTTCAACAAGCTGCCTCTCATTCTGTTTCCAAGTCAGAGTGAAAAGACTAGGTTGGCAAGAGGGACTTATAAGGGAAGGAGCCATGTGACTAAGTAAAGAAGCAGCTCAAAAGCTGTGAACAGGACTTTTAGGGGGAGGGAAAACAAGGAAAGTAATGAGCTTCAATAAGCATACCATACACAGAGCAGACTGATGATGAGAATATAAATGCTGTTATGAGGTATTTTTCTTCCAGCACTTGCTAATGGTGCAAGTGGAAACTTAAGATGGGAATCAAAACTATAAATGTCTCAGTCCAGATCTTAAACTGAATTTACAGGACTTATGGTTTGTATTTTCCTGCAAAGAAGTCTGAGGAGGGAGGAGGATGCCTCAATTGGAATATACCTGCTACAGAAACCTCTCAAGAAGTAGGTAGAGAAATTACACAAGAAAGCTGTCAAACTGAGTGAAGTGTGGAATTGGAGGGTGTGGATAAGGTGATTGACAACAACCAGGAAGATCCACAGTAGCACATGCTATGAATAAAGGAAAACTGGCTAACAAGAACTTTCTACTCACAGGTCTTCTTCATAGAAAAATGGTTCCTTCTCAGGCAGTGATGCATTACAATGCTGCTCACAGTAAATGAAGTTTCAAGTCTAATGACAGAGTGGAGAAAAAATAAAATTAAAACCTGGCAGGCTGGAAAAGCTGTGAGATTAATGATCAACCTTCCCATGCGGAAGAGATGTATTGGTCATGAGTGACTCATTCCTGTGTGTGATGAAAAATTCAGGCTAGTGACTGGACCTAACATTATGGGAAGCCTTCTGTCTCCCAGGAGCTTAAATCTGAGGGATGTTGCCAAAGCCATCTCGCCAAATGACAATTAACTGGGACTGCTCATTCATGCAGGCATGACCGATTTCAGTGTGACTCCAAGCAGATCAAAAGTGACTACGAGACTCTTGGAGGAAGGCTGAGAGGGTCAGAGCTGTTGTAATATGCTACTCAGTCCTCCTCGTCATTCAGGAAAAATGTGCTCATATGCAGAAGCAGTGTCACCAAAGAGGCCTTTGGCTTATTTGACAATAGAAAGAACTTGCAGGGAAATACAGGGTGGAATGAAACTGCTTAGTCTGAAGAAAAGAATATTGTTTCAACTTTAGAAGAGCTACACAAAGAGCAGACAGCTTCTTCTTTGTTTCTGTGATGGATTATATGAGAAGTAATGGACTTAAACTGCAACCGGAGTCGGTTTTGATATAAGGAAAACTTCTGATGCTAAGTAGAACTTCACTTGCTAATAGATTGACTCATAAGGCATTGAGAGTGCTGTCATGGTAGGACTGTACAAATGGGTTGGACAGACAGCTTTGATCTATTGAGTTACTTTTCAGCCATGCATTTCTAATTTTTTATATTATCATAGAATGAGCATATTCATATCAGTGCTTGCAACTGTATTCAGAAATACTAGGAAAAGGTATGACTACCATAATACTATGGCTACCACTAGACTAAAGTTTTTTCCTTCATTTCTTTGGCATTCTGTGAAAAAATCTGAAAGTAAATGCTATTTACTAAATATTATATTGTCTATATGTTATGCTAATTAAATTGTAAGTAAAAAGTAAAATTGAAATTGGAGTTACCTACATTATTTAAGTTCCTTGAGAAAGCAGAAAATATGTTGTGTTAAACCAGGAGAGATATATAGATCAATTTTTAACACTTTAATAATCTAGTTTCTGCTGGAAGAATGACATGGGGTTGCTTATTCTGCAATAATAACTGGTGGTCAGAGGGGCGAAGAGATGCAGATCTAAACCAGATAATCAGCCATCTGATTGATTATTTGCATTTAGATATTTATTCCCATTGAAACCCATCCTTGTTAAATACCAATCTTATCACCTCAAGTGCTGTGTTACTCTAACACTGGATACATACAGTACGCATTCATTTTTAGATGTGATTTTTCCTTCATGACTTTAATTCCTTTATTAGCCACTATGAATTACCAAGATTATAACATAAATACTTTCCAAAAGACAAAAACACCCAGCCTTGGTTTTTTCTTGTCTTTTTTGTCATCATCCAAATTTCATAACAAGCACAAATATTATCATGCATTAAACAAATGTCAGCCTTGCTTACTACATTTACCATTGTAAACTATGTATCAGCTTTGAAAAAAATTATTCCACCTCCAAAAAAAAATTCTAACTAGATCAATTACATTTCTTAGTCATATCCAGTACACTCATTTAATAAGATTATTTTCCTCCAACAGTTTGTATATTCAAGCATTTCTCATGGGTGTCTGTATAGACAGATGTATATTACTGCCATGATTTTCTGAGGGAGAGTGATCCAGGGTTTTCTTCACTCTTCTTACTTCAACATCTCATTCTTTCCTTTGCCTTAACCTCTTTTGGCAAGTGCAGATATCTTGAAGCTCAGGAATGTTGATGTTTTGATCTAGTAATGTGCTGAGGATGTAACTGCTTCTTTTGGATTTTGTCGTCTCCTAACCAGTCATTATGACCTGCTACATCTACCATATTCTGAACTTGAAATGTTATTTTGCTGTGCTCTCAGTCAAACTAAACTAAAGTGCAATAACTCAAGCATACTCTTTTAAACTAACTCATGAAGCTTGGAAGTTTAGGATCCCACAACGAGTCAATGATAGTCTGTCAAAATGAATTGTAGATTTCTAGTGCCAAGCATTATCTTCAAACTATTAAACTTGTTTACTTGTATCTTTCTTTTAGCAGTGAGAGTTTTGAAAGTTTAGAATTTATTTTATTTAATTTTTCACAGAAGTCCTAATCACTATTGTATAGAGGAAGGATACAGTAACAGCTAAGTAAAACATTATTGAAAGATAGGGTGGAATTACAACAAAACTTTCCTTGAATGTTGAGAATTCAGGGACAAATAATAAAATATGTATTCTGAAGGTCTCTGATAGGTCCTAGAATCTGGTATTTCCAGCTATAGAAGATATATAAGTTTTATATTTAAAGTATTTTGAATAAAGTGACTTGGAATTTATAATTTACAGAAAATTAGCTAAGGGAATCTGGAATACTTGTATATTTCAGATGAAAGTCCTTGATATTTTCAAAGGAAGACTGAATTGATAGTTGCTCAGAAATCTATGTATGTTTTCTTGACAAGAAGTAAAATGGATTTGAATACCTATGAAGCATTCAAATGGGTTTTCATTGCAAACTGTTTTTCTTTGGTAGATAGTAAAATTGTTTTAAATTGCAAATGAAGAGGTACTCATGAGGAATATATTTCACTATTTTGTGAGTAATTTTACTGAAGATTGCCTATACCAGCTTTTTTACTCTTAGTGTGATTGATACTGCAGTAATCATACTCTGATGAGCAACCAGTACTATGATATAAACCACAATTATCCAGTTGCATTTCATTACCTGAAGCACTGCTTCTTGTGTCTCTTTCTGGGTCATTTTTCAAAATTTTTTTTTTTTTTATTCTTATTGTTTACAGTCTTTCTAGTAAATCTTCAGTAGAGATACTGTCCTGATTTCAACTGGGATAGAGCTAGTTTTCTTCTTACTAGCTAGAATAATACTGTTTTGGGTTTAGTATGGGATTTGGTATGAGAGGGATGCTGATAATACACTGATGTTTTCAGTTGTTGCTGAGAAATCAAGGATTTTCAACTTTTCATGTTTTTCTAGTGTGTGGGTGAACAAGAAGGTGGGAGGGAGCATAGCCAGAGCAACAGATCTACCTTGGCCAGTGGAATATTCCACATCATGCAACGTTGTGCTGAGTATATAGATAAAGGTTGACTGGGAAGTGGGGTCGCTTGCTCTTCCAGGACTGCGGTTTCGGGATCTCTCTCCTCCAGGATCACTAGCCAGGAATGGACTGGGCATTGGTTAGCAGGTGGTGAGCACTTGCACTGTGCATCACTCATTTTTATATTCTATTATTATTATTGTCAATGTTGTTATGATATTTTATTTCAATTATTATTATTTTTTTAAATCACAACCCATGAGTCTCTTTACCTTTCAGATTCTCTCCCTGACTCCCCAGGGAGGCGGAGGAGAGTGAGTGATTGCATGTTATTTAACAGCCTGCTGGGTTAAAACCACGACAGAGACACAGGTTTCTCACTTTCAGATAGAACCATAATAGCTTTTTCAGGCACTGACTTTCAGTTATTACCATTGTCTCGTTAACATTATGTATGTTGCTGATGGTATTTTAATTACAGAGATTCACTGTTGTGAAACTGTGTTGTTTGTAACACAAGTATCTTCTTTAAAAAAGCACAATAGCAATATTACCATTAAAGTAATGTCCAGATTTAGGAGTAGGTGTTAAATATTGCAGGATTAAATGAAGTCATTCTTCTGTTAAGTGAACCTTTTTTTTTAATTTAAGTAAAAGTAATTGCAGTCCTATTATTGGAACATCACAGATGTGTGAAGACTAGGTTTTGTGCTTTTGTCCTTAGGGCTTCCACTGTACTTTCATGTAATAGGCAAAAATCTGGTATTTCTTTTTAATATCCATCCGTTACTGCTGTGGTGGTAGAGTTCAATGCATCACTGAATCCTTTTGAGTGAGAAAGCAAATGAAAGATGTTTGATAGTATGCAGGTTTGCAATCGTAGTTCAGGTGGCCATTTCTCCTTTGATAGTGCTCTTACATGCCATAAATTGATAATAACTCTCAATATACAATTTTTGTCTTCCCATAAATCAGTTCAAGACCTCTGCTAGGAATTATTTGTATTCAACTGATTTGGTTTTGGGGAGCATTATGGAGTCTTACTAGCTATCCTTTGTTGGATCCAAAAGTATTTATGAAATATCTGCATGTATGGGAGCTAACCAAAATATGCAAGCTCTCTGTATACTTTGTACAACTGGATAATACAAGGACAGTCAGTACAAGAATTTAGAAGGAAGCTTGTAGAACTATAGGGCTGCTTTTCAGATGAGACCTCAAGATTGTCTCAGGCCTCTCTTCCTCTGCTTATATGTAGGATTCAAAGGAAAAATTTTAGTTTCCAGATGGATTAGGATGATCTTTAAGTGCTAATACTGAACTAGAACAAAGATCCATCTAATCCTGTGTCTGGTGGTAGCAAAAATATAGTTATATTTCCCTTTGTCTTTCCAGCCAGCTTCTAATTTGGGACTTCACTCAGCTGATAAAGGACTTCCTGAATTATGCCTACTGTGTCTTAATTGACTGTATTCTTTAAAAGTATCTCATCTCTTTTTGTATTATTTTTTTTTTTACTCCTATGAGATATTTTATAACATTTATTATATCAGTTGAAACATATCTCATTTCTCACTTTTGTTCTCATCTAGAAATCATAGTGAGAATTCAGCCTACAGGGATCTATAAGAACAGACTCTAAAGCAGAGGTCATGTTTATGCTTATGCATTATTCAGTGTTGTATCAAGCCTCTCCTTTATATAAATGTTCATATATTATGTTTTTTCCCTTTCTTCCTTCAAGGAACTTGATGCTGCATTCATTCAGGCTGAGTGCATTTGCAATCCAGTGCATCTAGTTTTGAGAAAAATCTGACTTGGGCATGAAAATACTATAAATCATGGCAGTATTCCCAATTTTTCTATACTTTGAACCATTTAGCTGGTAAAATGTGATCAACAGACAATAGAGAATAGCATCATCCCTGGAAGCAGACATAAATGTTGCATTAAATGGTTCCTCTGCTCCCTCATTTTTCAGAACACGTTGAAAGATCACTTTGCATATCATAGTTTATATGGATTTTCAGCCTAAACTCTCAAATCTACTACAGCTTGTAAAACCAGCATGAAGAATTCCTACATTCAGTCTATAGGCTCTTATACACATATTTGAATGTATTCATCAATGTATTATGTATTCCATGTGAACTGTTGCATGCTTCTTTCAAATTTTCTCTGATTTCCTGCTTTTTTCAATGCACGTATACTGTTGGATAACAAAATTTCACAACTGTACCACAATTTACTTATCACACTGAGCAATCAAAAGCCCAGAAAGGACAGAAAATAAGACTAACCAACTACTCATTCTAAATTTTAGTTAGTAACTTTCTTACTCATTCATTAGCGTAAAATTACCACAGCATGAATTCATGTATTTTTCCAAAGTGCTCCAAATTTTAATAATTTTGCTACCTGTTTGCTATCCCTTAACATCCAAAACTGTATTGTTACTTTAATGCACAAGATAAGATTAAGAACTACTTAATGAATTTGCATTCTTAATTAGGTGTTAATGAATGTAAATCAACAGTTATGTAATGCAAACAATTGATGAAGAAGGCTACAGAGTCCAAATTGTTTGGGCAAGTCCAGATATATGGCCAGCATAAATTAAAATAATAAAGGGTTTGGGTTTTTTTAATTGGAAAATTTCTGATGAGGAAGGACACCTGCAAAGTTACATGACATCTACGGCCTGCAAGAAAAGGGTAGATCAGCTCATTTGTGAAAATGTGGGAGAATCTGATCTGTTGTCTAAGTCAACAAAATACTAAGCAGGAGCTCATGCCCACTAATTCCAAATGTTGCCCTTCAGTCTTGGCTGTAAGGTACTCTGAAGGAATAGTCTCTGTCAAGCACGCTGTCCTGACAACTAACACCTACTATATTGTTGCTTCTTGCAGTGGACCAGTTGTGATACCTGAGACTCACACTGTCATTAATCATGTTTCCCAGTATCACATTAGAATGGTGATCCTCTCGTTTACAATACAGTTTTTCAGGAACTAGCATTAAAGCAAGTGTGGGACACATAGAGTTTTCAAGCATATGATTGCTTTTATTTAAATTTTTAAGAAGTGGAAAAACCTGGAATGAGTGCCCTTATCTCTTGATCATACTGCCCTTAAGAGTCCTTTGGGTGGTATGTGGATATTGGAAGGTACATTTCCTCATCATCTCATACGGACTCTGTGAATACATTGGAATAGCAAATTTCATTAAAATAAATAGGTGAAAAAGGTCAAACAAACCCCTAATAAATAGTAGGTTTGAGATTACACTTTAAAATCCTCTTATGGATACCGGAAATAGTTATTGTAGTGCTATTTGCTCAAAGAAGGTCTGAAATAGTAGCTCTCAGAGGACTGAAGAACTCAGTTTAGTTTCAACTGAATGTGAAAGTTTAAAACCTGTTTCTTGTGAGCTTCATCAGCTGCATTCCAGCAAAAGGCAACAGTAATAGGTACAATTCACACAAAAATATAATAGTATGGAAGGCTATTCTTCTGGATTACTGCTTCCCTGGCATAAAGACACTTAAAATAAATAAATAAAATAAATAAAATAAAATAAAATTTAGAAAAAAACAACGCAACCAAACACTGCAGTCATTGTGCACACCTGAAGCCAAAGCCTGCTCATCTGTTCACTCTGCTGATGAGTGATGTGTTCCATGTTCTTTTTTTTTCTTCTGCAGAGCAGGCACAGCGATCACTGTGAAAACTATCCATGTGTGGTGGCAATGTCTAGTGCAGAAAATTAACTGAATTTGGCTATGGTGCATTCTTCTCTCTGTCTCACTTCTTAACATCTTTCTGTCCAGTAGTCTTCATGGCTATGATGTCATAACATATTTGGTCAGCTGAATTTTTGGAATGTATCTAGTTGTATACATTTGTAATCTTATCAAAATAATTGTGCTTTAAACCAGTCTTCTATGATGGCTTCTGCTAAAATCTGTTCTTCTATTATTGGTCTCTTATCAACATCCCTTGCCTATTTACTAGTCAGATGCAATATACTGCAGAGACCTTATTGTTGACCCTTTCTTCTTCCTTCCATGTTTAGGTGATCACAAAATCCAAAATTAGTTTCTCTTCAGTGTTCTTTGTTTGTTTTTTTCTTAATTGGCATTCATGGAAGTCGTACCAGAATAGAATTTCACCCCTCAGCAGCTGTTTTTCTGAACATGAAGTAGAAGCAGGTAGTTCTTGCTAACTTCAATTCAGCTTTCATAATGCTTCTTGTATCTTTGCCTTCAGAACAGAATTTGTTTGCTAGCTTCTCTTTTTGCCTCCTTTTGTGCCACCCCTGATTTTTTATCACTCTGCGTAAACGCATCTTTCTAAAGAGTGTTCTCACAGCACCTGCCTTTCTCTTTTACTATAATATCTGCCAAGGTGTTTTGTTTTGAAATACTATTTGCATTTATGTTTGCAGTGTATAGTATTGGTGTCCTCTGATGAAAACAAATGTCATTCATTTGCATCAGTTACATAGTGTTGTGTGCTGTGGTTGTGTTTAATAAATAATAGTATTACAATGAGTTCAGTAACATTCTGGAAGACTGAAGGAACATTTCTCTTTTAGATTATCTATCAAGTAACTGAAGATATTTTTTTCTCTTTTAATTTGTGAAAAATGTTTACATTTAGATTTTGATTCTTAAAGATTGATAGATGTGGATCATATGTAGATTTTTACTCAGTGTATTTTGTAACATGCCAGGAAGAACAATATTAGCTAATGTTTTTCTTTCTGTATTCTCAATACAGTGTACCTCATAATCCTAAAGATCAATGACTTCTGCTGCCTAATTGTAGAGCTTTTTTCTTTTTATGTAATGTCCAATATTTATGCACGTGAATGATAAGAATTTAGGGTGTTCCAAAAACTGATGACACTTAACAATTTTTAGTTCCAGGTAGAACTGAACACCTGTAATGCAGTTTGCAAACTATAACACAGTTAAAAATAATGCATTTCAAGAAATCATCAACAAATCATCATTACTTGAAAGACAAACATGATTGTTTTAATTTATCAAAGTAATAACAATTAAAACAAATATGCAATCTAGGTGCTAAGATCATACTTTAAAAAGTGAGCTGGAAATTTGTGAATGAAAAAATGGTGTTTGGATGATGCATTTACATTTCCCAGAAACATTTAAAAGTATAAAAGGCTCATAATGTACTTTATTTCTGTTAAAAAATGTAATCTTTATATATGAAGTAAACAAAAATGCTATCAAAGTATTCAATATGTAACTGTAATTTGCCCCTAAATACATATCTCTTTTTCTTGACAATGTTCTTTCATAACTTAAATTTTTCATGTTATTGGCAGTTGTCTTTGCTTAAACTAGAAAGAAATACAGTTTTGGCAAGGATTTTAATAGCAGCTACTAACACAAACAGGGATTCGTCATACTGGAGTATTTCATGTCAAATTTAGGAATAAATCCCAAAAGTCTTGAAATCTCTATTTTTCTTTCAAAAACCTGTGTTTTTCATCCACCTTTTCTTTTAAGTAATCATGCAAGATAGTTTGTGTTTTATAAAGTGGTGATTCATTTTATTTTAATACATTGCCTACTGAATGTCCTAGTTCCTCTAATGCTTCTCCTTAACTTGTATTGAAAAAAGGAGGACACTGAAGCTGATGTACATGCAGGAAAGAAGAGTAGAGATGTTCTTCTGACACTATTATAGAATCATAGAATAGCATTGGTTGAGAAAGACCTCTAAGATCATCAAGTCCAACCATTAACCTAGCACTGCCAAGATGCATTTGAAAGCCAGCTGAGATTGCTTGCTGGCATGTTTTTGGCAGTTAGTTCAGATTATCCTTTGATAGCGAAACTGTGGGATGTCAGTGTCAGACTTAGACTTGCTCAGTATTTGCATGAAGAATGCAAAGAGGTTACCACTGCAGCAAACAGTCCACTTTTAAAGTCTGCAAAATACAGTGCCACTTGCATGTCTGCATACAGTTGTTTAGAGAAGAAGTTGTAAACACTGGAGGAAATTCAGTGGTGGTTCTTCTTTTCTTCTTAAAAGATGTCATTTATACCAGTATAAATGTTAGACTGTGGTTTCTGGACTTGGTTGGCTATGCAATTGATTCCTAGTTGACAATGTCTTTAATTTGAAGATCTGTTTTACTCAAGGGTAGAGTAAGGGATTTTTGAAAGGCTATGCCAGCCCAATTCTCCATCATTCTTTGAGGAAAGGAATTTTCTTAAAGCTTAATGGCTTTGGTGTGTGGTAGTAAGTTGTTCTGAATTACTTGTCTAATTAAATATTCTGATTTAAGTTATAGGTTCTAATCAGAAAGAAGGCAAAATATGTAGATTTGTAGATTTTAGAAAATATTTTGCATGTATTATCTTTTCCTGTATTCTGAACAGGAGAATAAACCACACAGTGACTGCAGAAATATCCCATTATTCATGTGAGCTTGTCAAATATTTCAGTCTCTTTACTGCAGGGGATTTTCTCTTTTATTTTTTTTTTTTTTTTTTTAACTGAGTATTAATCTATTTCTTTATTCATTTTTATAGATAAAAAAAATCAACAGGAATTTTCCCATAAACCAGCAGGTAAGAAAAACAAAATTTTGAGTTGTTTCATTTATAGTTCTCCTTTCAATAGTATTTAACTGTGTGGTAGCTTTGCGTTATTCTAGCTCAAGAATTCTTGGTAGATTTTCTTTAGAGACTACCTTGCTGTCTCTAAATAGATATTTTTTTTCTCTGAAGTCAAAGGGAACTGAGATTTTTGGACAAAGTAAGATCATGCCTAATATTTTCAAATTAGCATTATTTTAATGCGTTTATATATATATATATATATATATATAAAGTTTTCTTCAGATTGCATCATACTCATTTTATTATAAAAAGGGGAACAGGATTGTTATTCACAGAATTAGTCAGTATTTATAAATGTTCTTCTAAAATTGTAAAACTGTATTAATTCTACTGTCCAAATTAAATCATAACAAATTAATTCTTGCCCAAGGTTGTGGAGAAGGCCACTATCAGCCATTGGTAGTCTCATTACTGAAAGGCATTGCAACACCTTAAAAAAGGGGAGTAAGATTCCTGAAATAGAGATGGTTTCTTGCAAAATGCATCATAAGCACAATTGCTCCTCTTCTCTACAGCTGCGTATCTTTCTTTTTTTTTTAAAAAAAAAAAAAAAAGAAAACCTGCAGGGAATTCAAAGATAAAGACTAAAATTCTGAGGTTCTAGTTGCTAGAGACCATAGTAAGAATGGACAACAGCCACACCTCCTTAAAGGGTCAGCATATCTTTTAGAAAACTATGTAAACAAAGCATGAGTAAAAATATTCAGGGTAAAGCTCAGTAAAGTAATCAAAGATTTATTTGGAATATAGTCTGTTCCCACACTACAGTAATGCCATTAATTGTGCTGTGATATAGCACAACAGTTGAAAATGTGACCATTTCGTGGTGGGCTACTTATCACAGAGTACATGTCTAATAAAGTAAACCATCTAATTAAAATACACATGTGTTGTACATAACAGCCATTACTTGATGGGGATTTCTTATTAAGAAACTTGTAATCGGAAGAAACAAATTACTTCCTTGTAGGAGGAGAGAATTACATATAGGACTGAGCTGTAAACTTGCCTTCAAGAGGACAGATGTGAGGAAGAAAAGCACTTTCACCTCCCTTACACCACATCTTCAGCCAGTCAACTTATTTCTCAGTTCCCTGTATCTGGTCCAACTTTATTAATATTGAATTGTTAACGTGGGATTGTGCTGAGCGTAACTCACAAGGGAGGGGGTATTATTATTTTTTTTTACTGTTTTCTTCATGAGAAGGTCCACAAATCACAATAAATGAATTACAATAATAATAATGAATAGTAACTATATGGGTACATATACAGAATCACAGAATTGTTTTGGTTGGAAAGGACCTTTAAAATCATCAAGTCCAACCATTAACCCAGCACTGCCAAGTCCATCACTAAACCACGTCCCTCAGCACTACATCTCCATGGCTCGTCAATCCCTCCAGGGATGGGGACTCCCCCACTGCCCTGGGAAGACTGTGCCAGTGCGTGATAACCCTTTCAGTGAAGAAATTTTTCCTAACATCCAATCTAATAAGTGTAACCGAGCAATTAAACCCCTCCATGGGTCCCTGTCAGACCACCCAGGTTCCAGTACCTGGGGGCTGCATTGTCCAGGGTGGCACTCCTTCAAGTGTATGTATCTGAGGTCACTCTCACCAAATGTCTGCACTGGCCATGCAGGCAGGTGTAACACTCACTTATATACGTTAGAATACATAAAACATAATAAACAATTAGGTATATTTTTATTTGCCCTTCACAGAATCATGGAAAGACAGAATGGTAGGGGTTAGAAGGGACTTCTGAAGATCATCTAGTCCAACCCCCCTGCTAGAGCAGGATCCTAGAGAAGATCACACAGGAACACGTCCAGACGGGTTTTAAACATCTCCAGAGAGGGAGACTCCACAACCTCTGCCCTTGATTCTCAATTCTTTGTCTGCACTAGAATTACTCAGATTTTTAGATACTTTTGTCTCACTTTTGCCTCCTGAAGTTACAGAAAGGAAGCGGTTTGTCACATTCAGCAATTGAAGGTAACAGTCACATTTGGGCATTTTCAGAACAGTTTCTATAACATCAGTTCCTGACAGTGGCAAAGAAATGCTCCTATCTTGAAAGAAGGAAGGAGAAAATGCCCAGTAAACAAAAATTAGTTACCTAGCTCCATTTTCATTTATATGATTTACTCTGATCTTCTCTCTTTGCTTTTATTACTATAAAAAAAGGCAACAGAAATATATATAACAGTTACGATGTCCCACCAGGCTAACATATTAATTCAGTGATCTCTGCTGTTTTGCACTCTTGGCATGTGTGTTCAGTTTCCTTTTCATTAGAATTCCAGTAGAAAGCAAAGATAACTTTCTTATCTTGAATAGCTTGTTGACTGTGCTATCTGTTAGGGCAGCCTGCAATTAATACCTTCTTGTCTCATCAACATCAATAACTATATTCCAAAGGGATTAACATGGACCATTTCAAGGAAGTTAGACAGAAGATCAAACTGAAAAAAAAGAGAGGCTGATTTGATGGACTGTTGAGAATGATCAGGTCTCACTGCCCATCTAATACTGGAAAATAAAAAAGGTTCATTGATCTGTGGATATCTTGACATTTTAGGGAACATTAATTTCAAAAAGAGACTCCCTTTTTGGTTTACTTTATGTAAAGAAGGTTGCATTTCTTTATTTTAGAAGAAGCTAAGAAATATAACCTGATTTAAGTTAAATAAGTTATTTATGAGAAGAGTCAGAAACGACTAGAGAGATATAAGTTTAATTTCTGTCTTCAGAAATGCAGCAGACTTTATCATGATATTCAGGGAAGGAACAAGCCTTTTTACTTGTTACATTAACACATTATTATTTATCTGAATATTAAATTATCATCTTGACTACTTTTGTCATTGTCCTGATTCCCCAGGCACTGCCCCACAGGCCAGCCATGCAGGCAGGCCATCAGTAGCCCAGAGTCAGCTGAGAGTTCCAATCAAGGCAGCTGACTCACAGGTGTATCCCATACCACCAGTCATGCTCATTATAAAAGGAGGGAGCTCACTGAGGGTGAAGTTCCCTTGTGGTCTTCTGTTCTGTCAGCATCAAGGTCTGGGCTGAGTAGAACCTTCTTTACTTAATGTTGATTGTTGTATCAGTTTTGATATTCTATTAAATCTGTTTCTAGTTCAACTCATGGGCCTTCTGCTTTTTTTCCCCAATTCTACCTCTCACATGGGGAAGGGGCATTAGGTGGTGGACTAGCTGCTATGGTTTAGCCCTGAGTACTGCCTAAATGTAGACAGTCATCTTGACATTTATTTTAATAAAATACATTTTTGTCTAAGAGGTTATTAGCTAGTTTTAACTTGGTTCTGCAAGCACATCATGAACTTGAACTCTGTACCTATCTAATTGGGATTTTATTTCTAAGTTTTTTTTCTTACAATATATTTTACCTAAAATAATTAATCCAAACTACAAACATGTTATCTGTTCAGGATAGATATGCCTCTGTCTTATTGTACACCCTATGCATCTTGTTCAATAAAAAGTAGTAATAAGACAAACTGACAGTTTCTAAGTGCCTATAATGAAATGTTTTTAAAGTTACTGCATTGAAAAAATCTATTTAATCAGTACAAGTGGAAAAGATTTGTATGATGATGTGGCTTTTTAGTTCTCCCTCAGTGACAAAAATTTTTCCCTGTATATCTAAAAGTTTTATGATAAATGCCAATAAATTGTAGTATTTAACCTTGTCTCTCAAATATCCTCCTTCTGCTACATATCCTGTTTCTAAGGGTATCAATATCTTTCTTACACTTAAATATTAGTAGCATCTAAAACACATGTGAGAGTTTTGATTTTACAACTTTGTCTGTCTAAGCAAAATTTTTGTCGAATTTTCCATCAACAATGGCAACATTGCAAGTTAAACTTTCCACTACTGTCTTCATCCTGTTATGCTTAAAAAAATCCAAACAGCTTACTTAATTTCACTTAACAAATGCCTATGTTTTTTTTTTCTGAGCACTAGCAGCATGATTTAAGGTTATTTTCACTTAGAATTTTTGTATATATGTGCATATATATATGTAAAAAATATTTATATATATATCTGTGTATATATGTGAATTTTAATTAGTTATTAAAGGTAAAAAAATTAAGGAAGTTGTCAAACTAGAGTCAAGGAACCAATCCAATTATAATTCCTTGATGAATACATTCTTGATTTAGAGAAGAAAATATCAGTACAGATGATCCTTTAGCATTATAGAAGCTACTGTGACACTGACAGTGTTACCCAAATGTTTCAATGTCTTCCATAAAGTTAAAAAGAGAAGAGAGAAAGTGATTAGAAAAGGCTTTTTGACTACACATAGTGTAGCAGCTTTCCTTTTAGGCAGTAATTGTGCAAGTAGATTTGTCTGAGAAATTATTGGAAAGATAAGGTACATTTATTGGAAATTAAAAGTTCAAAAATGATGAGTGTTGATAAAATAATTATATGAGCAACAAAAAGTTCTGAGAATGGTGTCAATATGCTTAATTGGGGTGGGAAGATGATGCAATAAGTGATGGAAGAGGACCACACAGACAAAATTTTGAAGAAGGTTGTGTGAGAAGAGGGAAATAGTTCTCTCTGTCTGAGCTGACAGTGATGAAATGAACAGTTGAAGGTGATCAAAGACATTGCCAATTTTCTAATTTTTTAAATTGTTTTCTATATTGGTACTATATGCATGGGTTATGTATAGTACCATCTAAGAGAAAACCAGCAAGCAGGTGAAAAAAAAAAATTAGATAACTTGATACTGAAAACATAATACGCATTTTAAATGTGCACTAAATATAATACTACATCACAGACAAAGTTTCCATAAATCCTGAGGAAAAATGATAAAACACCTCATAGCAGAGAGGCATGACAAATAGAATATTTCAGGGTTTCAAACAGAGGCTTGTCTATTTGATCAGCCAAGATGGGAGAAGAAACAGACGTTTCCTTTTCTTGGAGCTCATCACTGCTGTTCAGCTGTTACACTGAGTACAGCAAATGTCAGCTCCTGTGAGAGTCATCATTAGGCAGGTGAGTTCTGAAATGTGGCATCGAATTGCCTGCTAACCATTTCCAATCAACAGGAAAATGCACCTTACCTCAATAAACTGTGGTGGTGTATCAAGCATAAGCACTACCCAATCCTTTTCAATTCCTGTTCTTTACATTAGCCACCATGAGTTTGCAAATGTGCTGAGCTCAGCTGAAAATTTACTTGATAGCATCTAGGGAAATCAGCATGATTTCCTGATACTTCTCAGAGTGGGAAACCAAATGTATTGCTTCAAGCTACTGAAGATTTTACTTCATATTATAATCCTTATTTTGGTTTTATGGAGATTTCGTGTTTACTGATTGCCATGCCAGGAAGATGAATTGGTTACATCTGGTTTAGATATGCAGTGGAATTCAAGTTTTGGATCTAAATTTTAATATGGCCTTCAATTCACTTCCCTGTGCCTACATGTACAAATAGCTGCAATGTTTATTCAGTTACAGTTGGGAAAGTTGTAACTTTCTGATTGCACTTTTAAATTATCTTACTCAACAAGCTAGTGGCCAGGGACCTGGTTTTCTGTTTTGTTGGGTTATGATTATGTTCACATACATGTTCACAAATGTAATAAATAGCCTCTTGCTTCTCTACTACACAGACAAAAGTCAAGTTACATGCAGGAGAGACTGGGATATCTTCGCAGTGCAGTGTATTTAAAACTTTCTTTTTCCATGCTGTATGTCTCATCCCTTTAAGATGAATTCAACCTTTCATCAATACTGAACTCACAAAAAAGGATAATGTGGAAGAATGCTGTAATCCTTTAAGTTGGACACAATTTCTTTTCTATGCACAGGCAGCATAAGCATTTTTGAAAGATTTGTCTTGTCGCTACAGAAGATATTCTTGTTAAATAATTTTAATTTTCATTTTTAAGAAGAATCTTTCCTGCTAGAATTTTCCATTTATGGGAAAAGAATTGGTAACTGTCTAGTTCAAAGTTAACAGTTTATAATGAGAATTGTATGAAAATGAGACAGTATTTCCATCTCCACAAATGTGTTTAATAGTTTTAAAAAAACATCACGGTGTAATAAACAGATGCCACACTAAGGCAAGAAACTGGGGTAAAATTGTACGTGTTATATTCCTCAGTAATCAGTTGTCACGAAGCCTAGTGTTTTGCAGGCATATTTACATTCTTGATGATGGTCTCAAATATACATGGGTATGCCCATTTTCTCTTGCTTTTGATATGATTTAATAAAAACAACTACATGAAGCTGTACCAGATCAGCTATGCAACACCACCTCATATTCTGCCTTAATAGACTGCTGTTCAGCATGATTAAAGTTACACAGTTAGAACAATCTCATTTAAAATCACTTCTAAAAATTCAGCTCATTAAGTTTGTTTAGCAAAACCTAACTTATAAACGCAGTATAAAGGTGAATACATGCAAATGTCACAGTAGCTGTCTTGCCTGTCACTCAAGCTAGTGTCATTTGCTGCAGATGTGTTGCATCTCTAGTGCACTTCCAAAGGTGAATTGCATTGCTCAGGTAGATGGATAGAACATCTTTTCAAGTGATAAACATCTGTATGAAACACAGCATACTCCAGTTTATTTTTTTTAATTGCAGAATAAATAACCTCAGAGGTGACATTGCTATAGTATCAATATTTTTAAAGTGGAATTATTAAACAGGGTGTTCTACTGAAAGGTGACATATCCTCAAAGAAAATCAAGTCATTACTCTAGAAGTACACAAAGGGCAGTGTTTATATACTCTCTCTCCTTAGTGTTTGTGTTTGGTTTTGTTTCTTTGTTTTGTTTGTTGATTGGTTTTTGGGTTATTTTATTTCTCATTTTGCATGACTGTTGAATTCTTTATTTTTCAATATGCCATTACTGGAGTTCCTCAGAGTAGCTCTTCTGCGGTTCTTGACTGATAGCTATTGAACTTTCAGGTCCTATGGTACATCTGCTCTATCACCATCTGTTGTCACAGTAAGGATTCAATCAGGTTTATTTTTAAGGAAAATCTCTAGGATGAAGCTTCTATTGTTAAATGTTTATAGAAACACAAAGGGGGAGCTGAGTTCTTGGTGTTAAATTAAGCAGAAGTACACAATAGGGTGTAAATTATGCTGTGCTAATTCCCCGCATTGTATTGTCAGCCATCTATGGCACTCAGCATGGATTATTACTCCATAACATAAACGCTTGAAAGCCTTATGTTGCTTATTAACACTTTATTAAGCTCTCTGTAAAATAACACTAATATCTATCTGTCTACATATTTTCATATAGATTTGGTTGATATGAAATGCTTTTCACTGAGCAGTTTCTTTAATTCTTAATCTTTAGATGCTTCTGAAGCACTCTCTGTTATAAAAACTATGCTTCCTTTGGCTGATAAAAATATTTTCCTACCCTTTACCTTGTAGTCCAGAGTAGCTTTTGAACTTCAGGACACAAAAAAGTTTTAGAAGGTCAATACACACCATAGATTGTTAGAGATATTAGGCTGGGGAAACCTACATGTTGGCCTTTGAGAGGAAGGTCAGACTGTTCTCTGAAGATAGTTGATTACCTGGTGAGCTAGGTAACATTCATGTTGTGAGTCACTCGATGCACTTATTGGATAGCAATGCTTCTGTCCTAGGGCTGCATACCCTATAGTTCATAAGAGGATGGAAGTAATTTGGACACCTACTGGAAACTTAGATGATAGAAAAGAGTGATTAGATGAAGTTCTTATTTAATTCTCAAACTATAAGTCTCAAGCTGTGTATCAAATCATTTCTGCATGTCCCGCAAGTTAAATTTTGCCTCAAGTATAGATTTCATCCTCATTTACGTATTTTTCTTTTTTATCTCATATTTTTTTTCCTAGTTCTAATTTGTTAGTATAACAAGTATTAGTTAGCTATTTTTTTCTCTGAAATGTTATTGCTCCCTGAAAATTTATTTCATTGAGGGAAAGTTTTGCTTGACCAAATTTAGTGACCACTTCCTTGTTAGATCTGTGTTCAGATTTTAGTTAATACAGGGATGAATGTACTGTATTCTCTACTAAAGGCTTAAATAGGGTAGGTGAATGAGAGGAGGCTAAATGCCTTGTTCTATTGTAGACATTTAAAATTGAGTGAAATAAAGACATGTCCCACAACTAGATGTTATTAAGTGGAATCGTAAATTGATAAACAGATAACTAATGATACTTATTTTCTGGTTCTGGAAGAAGAGTTACTGGATATTGTGCATATTTTAGTGACATTTCATGGGTAGATTACAGAGAGGACTTAGGAATCCATAGGGAATTGATGTGATGCCTAGCTGTTACCCATTTGGTTCCTGAAGAATGGAGAACCATTCGGAGAAGATCCAAAACAGCTGGGGTATAGCACTACCTCAGGCAGCTCACAGGAACAAGTCTGATATCTTTTCTCTCTTTGTGGCTTAGGGGTCTGAGTCAAAGCTTCATTCATGTATGGTTCAAAGCTCTGGATGCTTCCACAAAGACTTGTTCTAAGAAATTAATGCAAGTTCCTGCTCTGAATAAATAAATAGATAGATAAATAAATACATATACTTTACAAAAGAATATATTTATGCCTATTTTTTTATGACAGTCATGTCTTAAAAGTTTTCAGCTGGCAAGTGGACAGCTCAATCTACTGTTTTGCAGGTTAAGGTGTTCTTACAAGATCTTTCACCTTGCTTTACATTCCTCTCAGATGTGAAATCAGACTTTTTCTGATCCCACAGATCTTGCATGTCTTTCTGAATAGTGTCATAGCTTCAACAGGAGCTGTATACCTCAGCTTTTAGCTTGCTGCTTAGGTTAGGAGATGAAAGATACACACTGAGTTTGTGAATGCTGTAATTGCTAGGTTGCCATGATAAGGGCTTTCCCTTCAGATGCTAATTTTTGCAAGAATATGATTTTAACATTTTTTAATAAACCTGACCCTGCCTGTATGCATTCAGGGTTCTTCCAAATCAACCACCTCCCCTCCTTGCCCCCCACTATATTTAGGCGGAGGAATAATTGCTTCCTGATTTGTCATAAAGCTTTAACATGGACAAATACTTCTTCCCAGAAGCATAATTTCGTATCATCTATGACGATGTCAGACAGTGAGAAACCACTGAATTTAAATATCAATTGAAGGGATTGCTTTTGTTGCATCATTTTATCCCTGTGTCCTGTTTATATCATGACTCAAATCCTTCTCTAAGTCTCTAAAGATATTTGCCTCTGGTATTTTGCCACTTACCCAAGAAATAGGATATGTAACATAAATAGGACAGTGAAAGGGATACCTGCAACTTAAAAGACAGGTTTTTGGAGGCAGTGGTATATATATGATGTCTGAGACTATAAACATAAGTAGCAAATGTGGAACCAAGAAAGGGCCATTTTTTATTCTAATACAATAAATGCTTGCATCTTTTTCATGTATTTTATTGTTGGACAGGATTTTTAGGTGCTATCCAAACAGTCCAACAAAGCAGGAGACAGGAAGCCAATTTCAGCACCCTTGTTTAGAAAGAGATGCCTTGAATGATGCATACATCCTGTACTTCTCTGCTCTCTGACAAGTTCCTGAAAAGTGGTAACAAAGAGAGGAAATAAGAAAAGGAGAGAAATTGAGTCATCATATCAACAAAAGATATAGGCCATCTTTTTTTTCACAGTTATATGTGGAAAGATTAAGTATGGAGAAAACTTTTTTTCCACTAACCTCAATTTAAATCAGGTATTATTGATATCCATAGCTTACCAGATATGAACTTGTTCTATCTGGCCATTTTGAAATTTTCATTGGAGGCTGAGGCTAGAAATAAAAACATTGCAATGCTTTACTGTAATGTCTTCTATTGCATCAAGAGAGTGTAAAAGCTCTCAAGAATAACATTAATTTTAGTAGATTAGAATGAAGGTGTTCAGTAAGCCTATACAGACATTAGTCCTTGGAGAACTGTATCATCTACATAGATTAACTGGAAACATTGAAGCATATACCTTAACTGTAGATCTTTTATTGAAGGATCACATGGAACTCAAAAGGCTTAAAGAAAGTATTAAGTATAAGAGGGGAGGTAAATAAGCATTTCATTTTTTATCATTAATTTATTTTACATCTATACAGATCATTGGTGCTTCATATAATACCCTGTGAAAGGAGAAATATTCAGTCTGTGAGTATGCTTTCCCAGGAACAGACTCATGGGTCAGGCAGGCCATAAGTAGCACTGAGTCAGCCGAGAGATCTGATCAAGGCAGCTCACCCAAGCTCATCCATAGGTGTATCCCATACCACTTAATCATGCTCATTATAAAAGGAGGGAGTTTAGCAAGGGTGAAGTTCTTCCTGGGGCTTCTCCTTCTTGGTCGTCTGCTCCTGCTGCTGACCTCAAGGACCAGGCTGAGTATAACCTTGTATACTTTCTGTTGGTGATTGTATTAGCTTTGTTATTTCATTAATTTGTTTCTACTTCAACACACAGGACTTCTCCTTTTTTCTCCCTGATTCCCCTTCTCAGCTGGGGAGGGGTCATTGGGTGGTAGAACAACTGCTGCAGTTTAGCCCCAGGTACAGGCTAAACATAGATAAATGGCTAAACAGAATTCTGTGGATCATAGGTAGTCATTTATCTTTTCTCTTTCGTCACAGTAATAGTCAATGGTACCTGATACAGTTGCTATCTGAATTTCAGAAAATAGTTGGTGTGTAAAATAGTACAAAGCTGTAGACAATTTATAGGTTACCTATAAATGAAGAAGGAAAAAACCCAAGAAGTATTAATCACTGAAAATGTCTGAAGGAAAGCTAGCAATGAAATTGATGGAAAATGTTAAAAAACATAGTAAATTGCAAGTGCAGAAACATCCCTTAGAAATTCATAATTTGGGATCACTTTTTTGTCCTTTTATATGTCCTCATAGAGAGACAGTGTTCAGTAAGTAATATCTGTTATATTTTTAGCACATTAGAGAACTTTTGTTTTCGATCTTACTATTTTGGGAAACAAAACTTAAGTCCATGTTATTTTGTGACACAGCAAGTAGAAAATTAACAGTGGCAAATAGATAAAATATTTTCAGGAGCTGTGAACTGAAAAATGTATTAACTTATTTATTTAATAATAAAATTCTTCCTTGTTGGAACATCAGTGATGCTGGACTTAAAACCGAAAAAGTCCGCCTTTACTTATGAAGAATGATTCTAGAAAATGGTGCAGGTCTGGAGTGGTGAAAGGGCCTAAAGCAGCAGATCAGCAATGCTGTCATTGGGAAATTTCAGCCGAGGTCCAGGCAGATGTCTGGGTTCTTTCTTCTTGAAAACAGATCTCTGCCTGATGGATCTGGTGGTGTGTAAGTGCTGAGTGTCCAGGGGTACTGGATCCAACTAGCATGCTTAGCATACCCCCAACTTCAGCAGGGTCATGAGTCAGCAGTATGCAGTTTCTAGCTGCTTTCTTTAAATATACATCCAGAAGTCATGCTGCTTTGCATTATTTGTTTAACAGCCTACTGTTTACGGTACTTGCATAATAGAAGCAGTAGTCACTCATCACTCCAACTGTTTGCTCCCACAAGGCTGCCCTGACGCTGGTAGGTGAGATAATATGGCAGCTTCTCCTTCCCTTTCAACTGAAGTACACTGCCATTCAAAACCAACTCCAGATAGTGGGAGAGTATGCAAAAAGGACCCAGACCCCTGACTATGCACAGAGGCCTTGAAGAGATGCCCTCTGAGAGGAGACACTTCTGGCTAACCATTAATTATGAGTTTACATCCATCAATTGTTTGATAAAGTTCCTATAGGTCACTGTCTGCTCTTCACAGGGCCTTTAACTGTTCCGTCAGGATCTCTCCTTCAGCCACACAGTGGATTTTTTATTTTGTCTTCTCTGTGGGTGTCTTCTCTGTACCTCTGTAGAGTTCTCTGTGGATACAGAGCCGCAGTGTATAACACTGGAATTAGAGCTTCATTCAGGACCTAAACTTAATTTTGGGGCAGTTACATTCTTTATGGGTTGTATCCCTTAGTTGTTCATGATGGTGAGTCATTTTGCATTTAAAAAAAAAATAAAGGATGAAAGAAAGCTCTGATATTGCAAAATAATCTTTATTCAGTACTTCTTAAAGATGGAGCTTTTCTAGTGAAACTACAAAATCCATATAAATACTGAGATGTCAGAGACAAGTCAGCTATTGGCAAGCATCACCCCATTGTCAAAAAATAAAGTGCATCATTAGTTCAATAAATGTTATGAACTCTACTGCTAACTCCTTGTCAGAGGCCATTGGCATATGACCAGTGAAAGGTCCTTGGGTAGCCTAGTTTCAGTCTAACCACCAGGCAAATTAAAACAGGCTTTATTCTAAAAAAGTAACAAAATTAGATTCTTGTTATGAATTAATTTATGAAGAGAAGCATAAAAAAAATATTTTGTAGAATATACCGAATAACATTTTCTTGATCTAATCACCCCCTAAGGTTTTTCTCAGCTCCTAGAGGAGGTATTTTAGCAGCAGTTTCCCTCTACCTTGCTGTCTTTCAGAATGGGACTGCATTCTGGTTCTCTTCCTCAACACAGTTGTATTTGGATACCATTGTCTGAAAATCAATATTTAAAGTGGTTCCAGAGTAGCCCCACATCTCCTTCTTTGTTAGCAATTAATTTACGAAAAATTATATTTACTTTAAGAGTGTGTAAAAATGCAAGTTATACATTATTCCTTTTGTCCTTTTCACACCACCTTTTCCATTCTCTTTAGAAAGTCAATTGATTTTCAAGTTATTTCAAGATATTTAGCATCTCTCTTTTATTCTCATCTGATTTCTCAGTTCCTCTTTCCCTTCCTCCTCAATCTCCATAGAATATCAGTCCTTCACAAATCATAACCATTTTCCACCTCCCCATTAACAACTGAGAAGGATCATTTCTCAGTAGCTGTTTATGAGCAATAGAAGAGTCCTACTGTCTTAAGTCTCAAGGGTGCCTTACCTACAAGCATTCTGTACTAAAAATTCATTTCTAGAGTGTTTAAGGATGAAAGTTTGTAGTGAGAAGTTTGATACACTGCCCTGTTGAAAATGAAGGTGGATATAAAATTTGTGAATTCAGAAAGACCTGGAGAGCTAAAAATGGGTTACAAAATGTGAACTACTACATTTAGTATGCACTACTCTGTGTGCCACTGAAGAAAAATGTGACACACTGACAAAAACAGTGCTGAAACTGGTTTGTTAAGAATAGTAAGTTGGGACTATTTTAAAACAAGTTCCAAGACAGATATGACTGCTTTGAGATCAAAGACTCATAGAACAGAAATATTTAGTTTGAATGAGTTGTTTTAGGTCATGTGGTCAAAACCCTGCTCAGAGAATGGCCAGCGTAAATCAAGTTGCTCAGGACTTTGCCCTGGCAAGTTCTGAATGTATTTAAGAATGAAGATTGCATAACATCTCTCACTAAAATAAATAATTCAAAATTTTCTCTATTCTTTAACTACTGAAAGACCTCAAAGATGCTTTGATATATAAATTTTTTGCCATAATGCCACAAGATAGAGAATAAATATCTTTCTGTAGATCTAGCAAGGTACATACAGTGGATTTTAATTGCAGAATATTTATTTGTTTTTATAAAAATATTTAGTTTATTTTTCCGGCTGTTATGATTGAAAGTTCAAACTCTGAATGGAAGTGAAAGAGAAAAGCAGTGACAAATAATCTCTATTTAGCTGTACTGGAAGATGAATACTCTTTGGCACCAAGTTGTTAAAATGCTGCAAGTGTTATCCATTCAACTGTAATTTTTTCAAAAGTAGTCTTTGAGCCATTCAAAATCCATTAAAAATCCTTTTAAAAACAAACATAAAAAAAAGAATTGAAAAATCTGTAGCTTTTAAAGTTCTCTGATAGGTGATATGTGACTGGGAAGTATAAAATAAGCCTAAATACAAGATTGATTTCCTAATGATATTTAGCATGTTAGATTTATATGCAGGATTATTTGAAACAAAAAGGAGAGTTAGAACTAGGTGACTTTGGACCAAATGTTTCTGATGACACTTTAGAAGGTTTTTTTAAACTTTTTTTTTTAATTTAGTGGTTTTTAATGTGTGATATTCTGTGATTGTCTAGACTTTTTACTTTACATCCATTTTATACTGTCAAAAACAAAACAAAATCTTATTTGTCAGGTTCTAATCAGGATAATAATTAACACAAAAGGAAAAATGTCAGTCACTCCTACTGATGTTGTGGAGTTAGTAATAATTGACCAATATAATTGTGAGAATGTTTTGCTTTCAGGATTCTGTGTTCTGTTCCTTGTACTTATGATCATTTCTTTATATATAGCTTTGAAATACACTTTGACTTAAAGGAGTATTAGAGTACAGGTGTTGTCTGATGTTTCTGATAAGGAAGGAATCCCAATGTTATCCATATACATAAAATTTATGGATTAGTTTGCGGTTTCTTATTACATGATATGAATTTAAATATAAACTGACATTTTACTGCATTGCTCATTTTTTTATATATTAAGAATAGTATTTATCATTTTCTTTTTTAGAAATTAAGCTCAATTAGAGCTATTATTCAATGATCTCACAAACTGTGAATTCATTAGACAAAAGATTAATTGGTAGAGCTAATGAATGATAAAATTACCTTAGGGAGTGTTCTTTATTGGTTCAAACATTAAATTTTTTATACTGCCTGTTTCTTTTTCCCGTTATTAACTGACACCAATAATGTTGGTCCACTGAAGACATTGTGCAGATGCACTGAATACTTATCTGTAGATTTTCATGTTCTGTAGGAGAGCTGTGTGGCCTTCAGTTATTTCTGACTAATCCTTCAGTGGATAAGACTTCAACATTATTTCCCTTCTCTTAGGAAACTTTGCTCCTGTGCACTGATTGGCAGTTGCTAGAGATACTGGTGCCCAGAAAGTTTAAGAAAATTCAGTAACTAACTTTGCTTCAGAGAGACATCTATCCACATTAATACAGAAATGCTGACTCCACCATACCCAACAGTGTTGTGTGTCACTTGTCATCATTTCTGATAGCAGTTGTAATTAATCTTGGAAGGATTAAATACATAGTTATTTTTGATTTAGCTCTATTTATTATTCTAGGAGTATTTAAGTAGTAATTGTGTTCTCTGAGAGCCTTGAGAAAGCCTTAAGAACGCTTTTAGGTTGCAGAGTCTTTTTCTTTTGATAATTGAATAGGTTAGAAAATAACTGTTTCTCAGTATAAATAGCAAAAGATGTTTCACAAATATTAATAGCTAACTTTATCAAGTTTTATGTGTTGCTATTTAAATGACTGTACTGGGTCTAGCTGAGCCGGAATTGATTTTCCCCTATAGCAGCCCTCATGGTGCTGTGTTTTATGTTGGGAGCTAGAAGGGTGTTGATAACACACTGGTGCTGTGGCTACTGCTGAGCAGTGCTTACACAGCACCAAGGCTCTTTCCAACATTTCCCCCCAGTGGGATGGGGTGTGCAAGATCTTGGGAGGGGACACAGTGAGGACAGCTGACCCGAACTGACCAAAGGGATATTCCATACCATATGGTGTCTGCTCAAGTATCAAGCTGGGAAAAAGGAGAAAGGGGGGTGGGGTCACGCTTGGTCCTCTGAGGCAACCACTGCACGTATCACAGCCCTGCTTCCTGAGAAGGCCCCACATCGCCTGCTGATGGGAAGTAGAGAATAAATCTGTTTTGTTTTTTGCTTCCGTGTGCAGACCTTGCTTTGCTTTCCTTACATTAAAACTGCTTTTGTTTTACCCACAAATGTTGTTTCTTTTCTATCTTATTTTCTTTCCCCCTTTTTGCCCTGCTGAGAGAAGGTGGTTGCGGAAGTGATAGAGCAGCTTGGTGGGTACCTGGCATTTAACCAAGGTCAAACCACCACAATGACTAAGAATGGAAAGTAAAAATTTGGCTCCCTAATAGTCTTCACCCAGTAACCATGAATACTATTATTCCATAGAATTTTTATTTTGGTTTCATCAGAGGAAAAAGCATTTAAATATAATATTTTAATCCTAAACAGGCTTTTGTGTACTTACATATATATCTGCAATGCTAATTTACTGAGTAGTTCAAACTTCAATTTCACAAAGCTATAAAAACATTGATAAGTCAGGTCTTGTGAAGTTATTGTTACAAAAAAGGGACTTCTGTCAAACATGTCTATTCTGATGTGCAAGCAACAACACCAGAGACAAATATAGCTTTAAGTATACACTGAGTATTTGCAGTTTTGTTCTAGCTTTAGGAACACTTTGAAGTGTAAACATCTAATGCTATAGAGATTTAATTTTAATGTTATGCAAACTCAAAACATAAATTATTAAAATTAATTTAAAACAAGTCTAACTTACTGTCCCTCATCTCTATTTTCTATATACTCAGACATTTGGGGTTCTCACACTTCTACAGTTACCTTCTCACCTCCTCCTTTGAATGAAGCAGAAATCTAGAAGGCTTTCAGGATGAGAGCAAACCAGCTACACAAGCAGTATAATCTCAAAGAGACAGCCAGATAGCCTGAATTGTACAAGTCCTGTCCAAATTCTGCTTACCAGTCCTTTTCAGAGAAACAGAAAATGGAAATTAATATGATATCTGGAACCAGTTACTGAAATCTAATTGAAAACTACTCCTGGGATGAATTAAAAATGATAACAAATATTTCCATAAGTGATTCACTCACACTCATACCGGGGAAACATAAATATGTCAGTTTTTTGCTCGGTGGCACCATCAAAAGCTTGAGAGATACTGTCTAGTGACTTGTAATATTCTAATCTTTTTCTTTCTTCATTCAGTATGTTTCAGTATTCTAACCTGAGGTGACAAAGATGAATGTGACACACTGTTCATCAGAAAGGAGAGGCTATGCCCTCCAGCTCAGTTATCTGAAATATTTTTTAGTTTGGCCCATTTATATTTTAGAGCCTCAAAATTATATTACATTTATACGGTGTACATTTAAAAGAGGAAAAAAAATGTCATTAATCAAAAGATAAGTCCTAAACACAGTCAAGCTACAAGGCTTTAGAATGGATGATGTTTACTTTCTTGCCACCTGAGCACTGAGCTTTCTGTATTGCACTGTTACCTGTTTAAACCCTTAAAAAACACAGAAATATTATCCTGGATTACAATTTGCAGCTCTTCTTGTGCCCACTTGTAAATGCAGTTGGTGAAAAACAGAGGCTGGAATTCAGATATGACCATATATCCAAGATTTTTTTCCCAGGAAAAAAACACAATAAACCGAAACCAAACAAAAAAACAACAACCAAACCAAACCAAAACAACAACAAAACCAAAACAAAACAAAAAACCACAAACAAACAAAATAAAACACAAACCCCCAACAGAATTCTACTGGTTGCAGTTATGCAACAAGAGTTCAGGAAATTATGACAGTGTGATATATAGTAATTTTTTTTACTCGGGATGTGTGTGGGACCTGCTCAGTATCAAAGAATTTACTAAGAGCTGCTCTGTTGAGAGTGTTAGAGAAGGTCTGAAGCTTCTCAGGTGAGCTGTAAAATGCCTGTGATGGCAGTAGGAGTGTCTCCTCAGTGATAAACCTGGCAGCCAAATGAACCTGCTCAAGGATGTGCTAAATTGCTCTGAAGGTGAGTTATATGGCTGGTAAACAAGAGAAGTCTCTACAAAAAGAAAGGAGGCTCATTAGAGTGAGGAAGGCAGGTTACTCTAGATAATACAAGTTATATTTTTTTCATCATCTACCATACCTACTAACCAGGAAAATGCTTAACTCGATTCCGTGTAAAATGTACACACCCCTTGTGCAATTCAGGGGGCCTAGCTACTATAGTTGATGATTTTTTTTTTTTTTAAATTACCCAGTCATTATCCTGAAAGGCAAGACTAGCATGAGTTTATCTTCACAGAATCACAGAATCATAGAATGTTAGGGATTGGAAGGGACCTCAAAAGATCATCTAGTCCAATCCCCCAAATCATACTGAATCCTTCCAGTAATTTCACACACACCCCCAAATTAATGTAGATCAGTGTCTAATACTACAGTTTGCATCCAAATCTGTTTTTGTAAAAACAGCTGCATAAGGTCTTTCTTGGAAAAAGTCTTGACACAGGAATGCTGTACTTTCTCAATGCTAATCACCTCTATTAAAATGAACAAATTCAAACTGTAATGAATTTTAAATATATATAATTGTTCATTGACTTGAATAATTTAAAAGAGGCAAACCACCACGCCCCTAATTTTTAATGTTGACATTTTAACAAAGGCATACAGTTGTCCAATTAATTTTCAAATTGACTTTGTCTTTAGGAGCATTTATCTGAATGAACAGATACTTAGAAGTCTTAAATAAGTAAAATGAGTGCTTTGAAATAAACTGTAGCTATTAACATGTAACATTGGGTGACAAATTGAGTGGATGAGACAAAATGTTGCTCGGGATTAGTAGGTTATAAAAAGATTGTGAGAAACCTGGAAAAGTGAAGTACGGATTTTTACGTGTTCAGAAAGCTGTCTTATATCCACATGTAGCCATCACTTCTCAAATCCATGAAGGGAGTGAAGGCACGAAGTGGTCAATACAGTCCTGAATTCTAGCAAGACATCATAGATCTCATGTCTTGGGAGCTAACATTTCTCATGGGATGATATTGTATGTAATGTAAACTGTAATGCAGACTTTTCAAACAGTGCTATTAATAATGGACAGGTCTCTGGCAAATTTTGTTACCTAAACCACTGTCTTCAGTCTGGTTATAATATTGTATGTGAAGAAAACAAATATATTCTGTTTTCAGTCTGTAGTATCAGTTTTCAGTTATCTGGAGTGTAAAGGAAAAATAATCTTCTATAATTACAAAATATTTCCTGCTTTCTCTGGTACCGTTTACTTAAATATTTTCATAATTTTTGTGTGATGGTTTAAAAAAGCAGAATGAGAGAAAACCAAATGGAAAACATATACTCAGCCTTGATCTGGTACCAAGATGACAACATGAGTTCTTGCCTAGAAGGAAATTGAGCTATATGAGATACAACCCTTGTATTCAAGTAAGATCACTTAGAGCAAGTTGGCCAGGACCATGTCCATCCACAATTCAAACAAAAAATAATTAATTTTTAATTTTTGGAGTTCAGAAATAAAAGTCACAAGGGATATTTGCCAAAACTGCTCCTTTGCTATTAATTTCATAGCATAATTTTCTAGAAAATACTGACCATTACTGATATTTATTTGTCAGAAAATGGCATGAAGCGAATGAGGTTTAAAATTATTTTAAATCAAATCTGAAACATATGTAAAATAACCTTTTGCTGCCAGTTGTCTTCTGTTTCTTTGAGATTATTTTTGATATGCAGACTGCCTTGTTTTAGTGGAATTTGTGAAGAAGACAGAAAATAATTCACAGATTTTTTTTTTTTAAAGTTATTAGTGGAAAGATTGCCAAGCATTTCACAAACTTGAAAAGTAGGATAGGAGACATTTTGACTATACTTACAGTAGTACAATTTTTTCTATCATTCCTTAAAAAAAGTGTATGATTAGTTCTTCTGTTGACTTTGAAAAAAGTTTCTTGTCATAAAAGTCCTAAACCTTTCAAATACAGGACTGTTTTTGCCAATGGTTGCATTATGATCACACTTTTTGTTCTATTTTCATGTGTTTTTATTGTTTTTCTGCTAACAATTGACTATAATGAAATTTGAGGCTATCATGTAAAGATGAGGATATTAAAAGCAGGGTAGAGAGCATTATCTCTGTTCCTCATACCTCATCATTTTTCCCCTGTTGTCTGACATATTCATTTGTCTTCTGACTCCATGTTTATCCTGTTGCCCTACAGCACTGTTTCACATAATATGGGTATGAATTTGAGACTTCCAAGATAAAAAACTGTCAGCGCATCTGTTCTAATCTTTGAATCACATCACTCATGTAATATTGCATAAATTTTACATTTCATTTTACGGAAATTTTCTTGTGTTTTTATCTTACTATTCTTCCTAAAATATAATATCAGCTGTGTTAAAACTCTGGAGAAGTGTCTCTGAAAAGTCAAGGCTATTTAAGATGTTTTAGCAGTATGTTGGACTGATTTGAAATATGGAAATTCATGTCATTTTATCTTGCTTATTTAGGCTGTCCACGTGATGTAAATACATGCTAAATTAGGAGATTATGGATTTTTGGCTGAAGAAAGTGTCCTGTTTCATTTATCATTTAGATGCAAATTTCTTTAAAACTGTACATGACTTAAGTCATAAATCATAATAACTTATTGAATCTTTGTTACTCAACCAGCAGCCAGTAAGTTATCTAATTTGTGTCACCATTTGATTTTGAGGAAAAAGCTGCTTCAGGTAAGTTAGAAACCAGGACTGCAAAAACTATATTTAAGTGGAATGTTATTACAAATAAAATCTCTTTTCCCCGCCACTGCTACCTTTGTTGATAATAATCAGCAGTTTATAGGACTCAAAAAAACTTTTCTAAGATTAGAAAACTAACCTTTTTTTTTTTTTTTCTTTCAATTTATAAATTGGCATGCTATGCATTGTCTATTTGTGATTCACACTTCTTTTCCATTCATCGTGTGTCTGTGCTTGTAAACTTTTTTTTTCAGACAAAATCTCATGAAATTCCATATTTTGGGCCAAGTCCACATGTCTAACATTAAGATGTTGTAGGTACCAAAGTTCACAAGCTAAACTTCGTATTCATCCCCTAATTCAATATGTATATGAATGAACTATTAATTTGGAAAGTTAAGTTCCCTTTCCAAGTAAATATTTTTCTTGAAATTGTTCATAGTCAAAGTTTACCAGTATAATAAATGTCTCAAGAGCCTGTCCTATATTTCATCTCATAAACGAAAAACTTTCAACAGTTTCTTAGCTTCATTCTGTAAAAATTACAATATGTTACCTAATTTCACACATTCAGTGTGTTTTGATAAACTGAGACCACCTTAGGAACACATAAGGAAAATAATTAAGTACTTGTTCAGTTTTGCCCCTGTTTTCCAGAATCTAGCCTATGCTATTTTAATCCACACATGTGAATATGCACATGCACTCAAATAACGTTGTAAGTGTTCCTAATTATAATCATACAGCCTCTGCTTAACAGTGTGTCTAATAGTAGGTATTTAGTCCGAAGAAGAAATGCCTTTTTTATTAATAGAACCTTAGTACAACAGATATTGTCTGAAAAATCAATCTAATTTCTCCTCATGATCTATAGAGGCAAGGGAGAAATATCTAAAGGAGGAATTGCCTTAAATTTCATGGCTGCTTTAGTATTAAGGCAATCAAATGTGAAATATAAATACATCTGCACAGCATGAATGGCTGTATCCTGTTATTCTGATGAATAGTAGAAGTAGAAATGAAGACTGTGAAAAAGAGAAACACTAACTGAAAACAGATTATATACAGTGCTACAGTGATATTAAATATCATCAGGCAAGATGATATCTTACTGTGTGTCTGATTTTAATGAAACAAATCAAAGATAGAACCAAATCAATTCAGTTGAATTAATTTGGAAGTATAGATGTTTCAATTCCTAGAAATTAGAGATCATTCATTCTCTTTCAGTTACAGAGATGAGAATGTGTCAAACTTCTGCACATAGTAGTACAATTTTTTATACTAATTTTACTCTTGTGTGTAGTCCCTCTCAGTCACTGAGCTCAAAAGATTCCTTTCAAGTCAGAGGAATGGATAAAACATGCAGGACAATGATTCACTATACGTACATTTGTATCATTGATAAACTAATTCATTGACAGTTAATGTAATTGCTATTATTTTTCCTAAACTGTTTTCCTTCCATGTTCATTACTGATATTTAAGACAGAGAATACCCCATGCCTAATTAATGTATAAAACAGTTTCACAAAGAGATTTAAAAATAGATCTATTCCACTAGCAGCACTGTATGAAATAGGGGTTGATCTATTTTCCTTAGCAGTACTGTCCTGCACACTGGAAATTGTTTTTTATTACTAATGGCATGGTTATAAATCAAAAGTTGCATGATGTATCTACTCCCTGTTCAGATGTTCTCCCGAAGTTGGCATAGTGATGACTCATACTCTGTTACTCTTTAAAGATTTGATATTAAATTACTCAAACTTAGTAAATGGATAGATAGGGAATTAAATCCTAAAATGAGTTTGAATAAGTTCTAGTTCATACATTTGTGTTGGAAGATCTGCAAGTAGTGGTAAGAGTCGACAGCATTCTGGTTACTTCTTAGCTGTAGATGAAGTCTGTTCAAAATACTTTCTGAAAACAGTCTGTTAATTTGTTATTCCTAAGCAAGGAGGTTCAAAACTGCACAGGGATTTTCAGAGGAAAAAAACCCAAACCACACAAAACAACACAACAACAAGAAAAAAACCCACCCAAACTGGTCATTATTTGGAAATAAAATTTGTAAGATCGTATTGTTTCATGCATAATTTTGAACCGGTATGTGGAGACTGTTACATTGCACTGTAACAACAGTTAATTGTTTTTGTATTCCTGCCTAGTGGTTCCTTATGCTTCACTTCCATTAAGTTCCTCTGACATGATCTGTCAGCAAATACGTAGAATTACTTCAGAGTGTTTTTGATGAGATAGTAGACCTTTAACATCCCCTGAGTATGTGGTTTAGCTTTTTTGTTGTTACTAGTACAATAAATATTTCTTCTGATGTTTTTGTATTGTCAGAACAGGCATCCTTTATACAAGTGTATGATTGTAAATGAACTGCCAATACACCATATTGTCTCAGTGGTTCAGGGTTTGTAGCTATGTGAAATCTGGCACATATCATCTTACTCACATGAAATATTTGCAATTCATTTGAAGAAAGTGTCTGAGGAATTTGTCAACACTATTGATTTTTCTGTCAGATAGTCTACATGGGCTGGACGGAAGAACGGGAACAAGACTCCCTTCAGGATCGAATGTACACACCAAAGTTTCTAGCACTGAGAGGATCTTCCCTATATAAATTTATAGCACCTCCAGTAAGTATATTTCTCATGCTTAGTGGGAATAAATGTTATTAAGTAAAATAATTTCATGTAATATGGACAAGGCTTTCACAATGAGATATTGAGCTCATTGAGCTAACAGGATTGCAACTTACAGCACTGAAAAGTTCCAGGGTATGTAGTACAGAAGTGACAGAAAACAGATGTTCATCAGATGACTGGGCATCTAATTTATTTTCCCCTACTTGAGCACTTAGAAAAATATAGGAGAAATCTGCTTATGCTAAAAGGGGGCTTTTCATTTCCCATTGGCAGGCAGAACAAGCCTGAAGCAAGATGGTAAGATTAAAACTGAACTATCATTCTAGTCAAACTGCTGAGATTTAGAGAAATATCAAAGCTTTTTGCATGGTGTGGAAATGGCAATATCTCTGTATTTAGATTTCATCCTGAATGTAACTTCTATGCTGCTTGGGCGCACCAAAAGGAAGGTAGGAAAGCAAATGAAATTGTTTAGGTTAAATATATTAATTGAAATCTGACTGGCAACACTGGGAAATATTTTAGCTGTTGCCTCGTACTCAACGATTTGCTTTCACAATTTTATGGTACATCTAAACTGCAGTAAACAGAGATGTCCTCCAGCTAACTTTCAAGCCAACATCTAAGGAGCCAGTAGAAGTACCATGCTGGTGGTGTAAATGGGTAATGGGTGATGATTAATGGGTGTGGGAGGAACATGTTCTTGATAGGGCTGTGAACTGCAGTGATGCGAGCTAGGACAATTTTGGCAAGCTGCTGTTGTATGAGACAAGCCACCAATCCCTGAAGTCTTTATAGATCTTGTTTCAGTTTAGCTGCAAGCACAACATGATTTTATCTTACCAGATTCTGGTTCTTATTCTAAAATAGAAAGATAGTTCAAACATAGAGAAGAATATTTTCTCTCCATGGAGTAGGAGGAAGGCAGAATGACAAACATGCTTTTTGAAAGACAGAGGAAGAGTTCCTATAGAACTACCTTAAAAACATATATCGTATGCAATAGTTGCACACTTATATGCCCAGCAAAATTATCTTCTTATCAAAGAATGTAGTAGGCCTTTTAAAAGGACTTCTAAAGTTCTATTTTCTATATGAAAACTTTTACACATACAGTTATGTCTGCTATTCTGAAGGTATATGCATTCGTCTCTTCCAGGGATTACAAAAGACTAAGAATAAACTTTCAATGCTGCAGTTTCGGAGCTTCTATTTATGAGATGCGTAAAGTGTTATTAAAAGAAGAAAAACAGTTTTAATTATATTTGCAGTGTAAACAGAGATGTGCTGCCAACTTTTTAACCAGAAAATTAAGTGGAAGTATTGCCCTGGTCTCTGCCAAACTCTAACACATAAGGGAGGCACGTGTTTAAACAGTGTATATCAGCGTCCTCTCCCACCTCTTTTTTTTATCTGGTTGATCAATAGTACTTCTACTTTCCATATTCGGATTAATGAGAAATTCTAATGTATCTTATTTGCATTTTGAGAGCTTTAAACATGCTACGTCTTTCCTTTTTTTTCTTTTTTTTTTTCCTCCTGTTATTTCCTAGTACATTTTCTCCATTATAATTACCAAGTTTATAGTTGGAAATCTCAGAGACAATGGACTTTAATTGAGAAGGAGCTGATGACACCTTTTCTCTTGCTACTTAAGCTTTTAAATTAAAAGATTAAAAGTGAACAGGGCAAGCAATTTCTATTTCTTATTTCTACAGTTGCTTTTGCTTTGCACATATCTTTATATAGAAAGTGTTTTGGTTTGACTTGAAAAGAAGTCCTGTGGTAAGTACAAGTAAAAGCAGGAAACTAGGGTGAAAGGGGAAGTTCTGATATTTTTACCCAAAGCATGGAGCCTAGAGTGAGCATTTAAACATACCTGTGAATGACTTTGTCCTTCAGCAGCAATATAACTAGTTTTTCTAATGGGGCAATATGACTTCAGCTTGTCTGTCTGTTGTTTTGGGCTCAATGGAGCTGTATCAAGACTCCCCTCCCCATTTCTCTGTTCCTGGTGAGAAAGTTCATTTTTTGTCTGCAGTAGAAAGAGCAGCTTTTTTGGTTTTGTTTTTGTTTTTTTCCCTTTCTTTCTTTCCCCATCAAAAGCATTTTACATGTTGTTCATCACATCTCTGAATAGCTTCTTAAAACTCAGGCATAAAGACTGTGTATTTCCAATTTTTGTTTTCTTTTTTCTCTATATCAAATGCTTTGTTGATTCTCAGTACTTAGTCACTGCCTTCCTTAGCAATCTGGTTTAATACCCATACTTCAAAAAGATAGTGAAAACTAAAATTGAGAATAACTGCAAATAAATAAAAATCTAATAGAAGAGGAACTATGCCACTGTATTTTTTAAATTCTCATTCCTGACTGTGATTTCTTCAAAGGATTTTCAACTACAATAGTGTCTATGCCTAAAAATTAGTTAAGCATAGAATTTTCTTGTATAACACAAAACCAATTTTGATGAAAGTAGTTTTATACCAAGACATCCAAATGCATAGATGCTTCTTAGCCATTTTGTTTTTATTCATGATTCTTTTCTCTTTCGATAAAAAAATAAATTGGTCTCATATAATATTTTCTTTGTATGCTGTGGATGCCATTTTATGATACATTTTTCAAAGAACTTTATATTCTTGAACTTTGAAAAGCAAATGAAGCCTCTTCATCTTGCCTAACAATTATAATGATACAACCATCTTCCTTTGGAGCTGGGTCACTGTTCAGTACTTTTGACCATTTATTTCTTTCCATATATAGCTTCAATAGCTTCAATTTTCATTCTGTTTTGTGTATTCTTCTTTTGAGACCGTGAATAATTCTCTTTCCTTCTCACAATTTCCTTGGTAAGCTGTTTATTGATTGCTGTGATATCCCCTTGAATCTTCTCTTACTGAATATATTCATCTGTCCCTTTTTGTCTTATTTAAGTCTTAAACCTTACCCTTTCATGATATTATTCAACTCTTTTATCCATGCAATTTTTTGTGTAAAAATAGTTGCTTAAAATTAATACTGTTAAAACCAATTGTCAGTTCCTAAGACAAAGAGGAGAAATAGATTATTCTTCAAATCTTAGTTTGTTAAAATTTACGAATTCATTAATCTTAGTAAGGGAAAAGAAAAAAAAGGAATGTATATTTGGCTCTGTTGTTTCATGTTAGTCTTTTCCCCTGGTTTTCAAGACATGTAGTAAGTGTCTGGGACAACGCAAGCATGGAGACTTTAGTTTTATGGATTTGCAAACAATGTAAGTGACTAGGAGCAAATTGTGACATGCAGTTGCAAGAAGGGAAGTGGTGAGAAACGTGCCCTCATATGGTCTGAGGGGAATTCAATGGCTGCACCCTCTCAGGATCTCAATGCAACACCCACCAGTGTGTGGGAAACCTCATCTTTCAGCATAGAGCAGCCTGCATGCAAAGTCACTGTGTTGTAAGCACAAGCAGACAGAAGGATGTCTCCTAAGCGTTGCCTGGATGGAACAGTCTGCTCTCTGGTAGTTGTTGCTCTGAGGCAGTGCTTGGTCATACTGAATTGATAAAGAGTTGAAAGTTTTAGAGATAGATTTTTTAAAAAGTGAACTTAACTCTTGAAATAAACAAAAATAACTTTCTTTTCCTGGTTTGTTTGTTTGTTTGTTTGTTTCAAAGGTCACAACCTGGGACTGGACACGAGCCGAGAAAACATTTTCAGTTTATGAGATAATGTGCAAAATTCTCAAGGTATGATGAGAAAGTTTAAAATAAATTACCACTTTGTCAGACCACTTGACAAGCCAGAACATAACACTGCAACAGGAAACTGCATGTGACTACTTTGCAGAAAGATCAATTTTTTTCTCTCTGAAGTCAATATGAGAAGTCCTGGTGTTGATAGATAGAGAGGCAAGCTCTGGAAGGCACAGAAAAATTGGAAATAAACTGATTTTGACTAGGAAACTATTTTATTTCTCCGTAATGCAGTATGGGGTTTATATCTTTACTTTAATGTCACATTTAACCCTTATAACATTTATTTTTCTAACTGAGGAGCTAAAGAAATAATGATCAGTTTGGTTGCTTTGAAATATGCTGATGCAACTAACGGTGGCTGGCTGCAATGTAAGGTTTCACTAAGACTGAGAGTAGAGTCCTTTAAATATGCAATACCATGCTGAAAAATTTGTCTTATTTTTTTCCAGTTTCTTCAGTTTACCTTAACTGTAACAAATGGTAAGAGATAATGAAATATGTTTAGAAAGTTAAAGCTATGAGTAGCAAATTGAATAGAGCCATTATTGTACATTGTATTTAATTTTTAGTTCTGAATTTATTCAGAATGAATATATATGATCTTCTCTCTGTTTCAAAAACAGTGAAAAACAATTTTCCAGATGCTCAGCATTTCTCAATCTAAAACTTGAGGAGAGGAAAAGGAGATGAAAAAGAGATGAAAAAAAATTCTCTCTTTTGATTCACCTGAAGTCCTTTACTGTGTGTCTTGGGTTTGGGTTTTTTAGGTCAAAATTATGTAAAAGGTAATTTGGTCTTTTCTGAAGTTTCATGTAGGCAGAGATAGACTAGTATAAAAAAAGCAGTATGAAAAATCATATTTTAAAATAGTGTTTCCCATTGGGAAGACCTTATACTGACATACATGGTACATTTCCTAGTTTTGCGGGTCACAGGTGCACTATACTTTCCTTAGGGAGGTAAATTACAGATAGAGCAGCTCAATAAAATTCAGAAACTTTCTATATCAGAGCCTTCCAAAATAGGAGACCAGATTTGTAGTCTGAAAACAAAAACCCTTTCTTCTAGCAATTTGGAACACAAAAGTGAAAGGAGTTCGTTGACTCCTACATTGACTGTGAGGTCTTGAGTCTTCATCAAGGAGTAGAACATCCCAAACACAACACGTCCCATCACTGTAGTATGTCTTTAACTACCAAGTGTGTGCTAACATTGACTCTAGTAGTGGTCACGTAGGGAGAGAATTAACAGGAAAATGTAGTTACTCTGTGTAGACATTGCACTGAAAGCGAAACATGAACAGCACTCTTGGAGCACAGTCAGGCTTTGAGAGAGATGAAAAATGTCGCTTGTGACTTGCGCATTTTATTTATTATTTTTTTCTGGTAACTTCTGATTACTTCAGGCCTTGAGCCGGGAAAACAGTAAGCACCTAGGTAGCTCTTCTGTGATAAGTAAGCCTGTTGGAGACAGGATGACTCTTCCTTGTGACTTGTCCAAAGATTTTATCGTACTTTTTGAATAGAAATGTACAGAATCTATGCCATATAGTTTTCTATAATTTTAAGGTCCTTCTTCTTTTCCTTTCTTCTACAGTTTTCCTTTGTTGATATTCTTCTCATTCACTCATTTTCAGCCATTTTTGTTTTTTTCCCATCTCCTTTATCCCCTGTTCTTGTGTAACAATGCAGGGATTTATTTATTTTTTTTAATCTTTTCAGCTGTGTAGCAGAAGTTAGTTACAGCCAAGGAGTCAGTAAAACCTAAACCAGTGCCTTCCTGGCAGTGTTGTGTGGAAGCACAGAAAAGAGTACAAAGATGATGTTTTGTCTTAGCGCACAGGTCTCCAAACTGTCTGGGAAGAGGTGTAGATCCTCCATTCTCAGTCGGTATTAACAGAAGACATCCCAGGAGAGAGGCAATTCCAACTTAAGTGATTTAGGAATATCTTTTATGTGTTTCTTTATCATGTTATTCATATTCAGTTATTCCTTTATTGTCTGTAAACATGGTCAAGCTGTTGAAATGTTTCAAACAGGTTCTTTAGCTGACTAAAACCTGCAAATAATTAAAAATCTAAGTACAAAAATCATTGCAATGAAATTACAGCTTCTGACATTGGAGTATTAGTCTTTACCATATTCTAGTTTTCTATAGCAGGTACTAGAACTTAACCATAGTTTCACTAAATATAAAAGCAAGTAAAACCAAGAAAAATGGCTTAGAAAGAATACTACCACTTCTGGTGACAGTATACGTATTAAACACTAAATATTTAATGTCCACACCCAGCAGAGAATTTAACAGATTTAGTTGTTAGAAATGGAATATAGTCCCAACATGTAAATAAAACTCAGAACTCAGCTGCCACCATGGCCAATGTTTTCTTCATAGTTGCCTGCATGCGTGGTGTGTGCTTTCACCTTTAGCATCCATTCCAAAGTCTCTGACTCTTCTCATGAATGATATAGGAAACTGGGATGCCATTTTCAGTTTTTACAGTTCTCTTGGCCCCAAAGCACCTAAAAGGCAAGATCTACTGCACCTTAATCTATTGTCAGAGATTATTATGTGATTTATAACTAGAAGATTCATATTTATAATAGTCCTCTAGTAAATCACTGTTTTGTTGTTACTGTGTCGGGTTTTTTTTTCCTCCCCATCCGATTGCAAGGAAAAGAAAGAGGAGGAGACTTGCCCAAAGCAAGTCAATAAATTACTATTTGTAATATGATTAGGATCTTCTAAATAATCAGGAAGACCATTAAAATTTGAAGCATAAAAGTAGATTATAAAAAGCTCTCTTTTAACTGTCTGAAAAACAGTTTTATTGACATAAATTTAGCAAAGGAGCACTGATCCTCTAATTCAATATTTAAAATTTTAGTTAGTAAAAAAGTATTTTAAAACCCCAGAAACTGTCAATCATGTTCATGCAGTACTAAACCAACAGCGGTTATAAAAAGATGTTCTGCAGAAAGTTTTCAAAATACAATTATATTTATATATCTAGTAAGTATAAAGGTCTTTAATGTCAACATTTTTGGGTTGAAATAATAATTTTTTACATACAAAATAGGCAAAGCAGGCTGAGTATAAAAATAATATTTTATTTATATTGGATTAAATTATTCATTGTGAAATAGTTGCAAACAGCAGTGGACTATGTTTAATGTAAAAGGAACATTTATGGAGATGCAAATAACATCACCTGAGGGGGTTAACAGATAAATTGATAAGCATACAAAGTAATTTATTAGGAATTCAAAAGATCTGTTGATTATGGGGTAGAAGTACCTTAGCGAGAGAAAATACAAGGCACTGAAGAACTCTTCACAGAATCACAGAATCACAGAATGTTAGGGATTGGAAGGGACCTCAAAAGATCATCTAGTCCAATCCCCCTGCCAGAGCAGGAACACCTAGGTCAGGTCACACAGGAACATGTCCAGGCGGGTTTTGAATGTCTCCAGAGAAGGAGACTCCACAACCTCTCTGGGCAGCCTGTTCCAGTGCTCTGTCACCCTCACTGAAGAAATTCTTCCTCACATTTATGTGGAACCTCCTATGTTCCAGCTTGCACCCATTGCCCCTTGTCCTATCATTGGATGTCACTGAGAAGAGCCTGGCTCCATCCTCATGACACTCACCCTTGACATATTTATAAACATTAATGAGGTCACCCCTCAGTCTCCTCTTCTCCAAGCTAAAGAGACCCAGCTCCCTCAGCCTTTCCTCATAAGGGAGATGTTCCACTCCCTTCATCATCTTTGTGGCTCTGCACTGGACTCTCTCAAGTAGTTCCCTGTCCTTCTTGAACTATGGGGCCCAGAACTGGACACAATACTCCAGATGTGGCCTCACCAAGGCAGAATAGAGGAGGAGGAGAACCTCTCTTGACCTACTAACCACCCCCTTTCTAGTACACCCCAGGATGCCATTGGCCTTCTTGGCCACAAGGGCACATTGCTGGCTCATGGTCATCCTGCTGTCCACCAGGACCCCCAGGTCCCTTTCCCCTACACTGCTCTCCAGCAGGTCAGCCCCCAACCTGTACTGGTACGTGTACTGTACTGGTACGAAAAACAAGTTTTTCCCCAGATGCAAAACTCTACACTTGCCCTTGTTGAATTTCATTAAGTTTTTTCCCGTCCAACTCTCCAGCCTATCAAGGTCTCGTTGAATGGCAGCACAACCCTCTGGTGTGTCAGCCACTCTTCCCAGTTTGGTGTCATCAGCAAACTTGCTAAGGATACATTCAACCCTAAAAAGAACCAGGTAAAAAGAAAGACTAACTAGAAATCAAAGTCAAGCAAGTTAGAAACTGTAAAAGTTCTGATGATTAGTCAGTGAAAGGAGCTGGTAAGAGAAGTTGATAGATTTAAAACCACATTTTTTACCATCACTTTTATTCAAACTGACGCTAGTGGGACAGTGACACTAGCGGGACAGTGACACTAGCATGTGGATGAACATCTGCGATCCATGTCAATTTGTCAGGCAAGATAATCTAGTGATAGCACTTCTGCCATTAAAATGTATTGATGAGTCATTTTCAACAATACTGGTGGTAGAATATGCTATGGATAAATATTTCTGATTTATTCTGGAAGAAGATTGTATCACACTATCCACTATTTTGATGCATAAAGCCCCATTAACAGCCAATTTATTCCAATGTTAGGATTGATCAAATCTTCAGTACTGTAGAAAAGCAGGTACTTATATCAATAGCTTCAGAAATGGGCAGATGGCCTTATCCTGTTCAGTACTTCCAAGCCAGTTGAACTGTATGTGTCTTTTTGGTACATCTTATGTTTTTGATATGAAGACCAGTGTGTTTTGAGTATGTGTGCATGTGCATGCCTGTGTGTGTATATTTTAACAAGATTTAAGTACCTTTGATAAATTGATAAATAGATTAAATATTAAGAAATTTTTCCACATAGGAGGTAGAAAAATTTTGTTAAATTTTTCAGGTAAATTCTGAAGAATAATATAAAAGATTGCACTCCTTTGCAAGCAAGTTTGCTCTGTTTGCTTGAGTTACTAGTGTTCTTCAGCTTCATCCAAGCATCTCATTTAATTGTGAGACAATGCTTTCTATAGTTCAGTCGCCTGCCTTCTGTCTTCAATGTGTCATGCAAAAATATTTGAAGATTTGCAATAAGAAGCACACTTTATTCAACATAAAACAGGATACATATTCAGGTGTCAGATCAGATCTGAAATTAAATATGAAGGTAATTGTGAAAGGCCATCTATGTCAGCAGTATGTCAGGATGGTGAATCATAATTCACCGCAAAGCTATAATTTTCTTACTGTATCAATCAGGACCAACTTGGTGTCTCAGGATACTTACGTTTTCTTGCTTATTTAGCTGTCATTGTGTGTAAAATCCTCAAATGCAGTTATGTTAATTTTCCCGCTTAAATTTCCTGTAATTTTGTTCTCCATTTCCAGTAAGTCAAGTATGGGAAAAGGATGATATAAAAGCATGCGAAACTACTGAAAGTATTTGTATATTCAAATAAATTTTAAAATTAATGCCAATAGACACATAAACATATAAAGTGAAGGTACAAAATGTTTTTTTGAGGTCTTTTATTAATATAGTTTGCTTAATGGCTGAGACTTACATCCAGATGTAATTCCACTAAAGCATTTCACACACTCAGAACTGCTTAGGAGACATAACTAATGAAGCCCTTTTATGACTAGGTTAATACTACATCCTGGGAAAATTCGATTTTCAGCCAGGATTTAGCCAGGTGTTCGTTCTTGGAAAAAGTGCTAACATGTTGAGTGTTTCAGTTCTAAACAGTTGAAGTAATTTTCAGTCCTTGATTTGTCTCCTGTTCTAAATGTAAGAGTATTTAATGTTTCCAAAGGAAAGAGGGTCTGTTCCCACTCTAACTAGAATTACAGTTGCCTTATAAGATAAGTAATAAATAAAATAGTAAAAAGTCATAAATTATCTCTATGTCCACTGACATTAAGACTATCATTAAGATTGGCTCAGTTATGCAATAAAGAAAAACTTCTCAGGTGCTAGTATCGTTCAGTACTGAAACGGAGCTCCTGACAAGGCCATTGAATTTCCATCACTGGATCCCTATAAGGTGGTGTGTAGCTGCTCCTGCCTTGCATAGAGATGTGCACTAGATGACCACATCTTTGGATAAATTTAAATTTGGATAAATTTAATGGTCCATGAATGTCAAAGATGTTGACATTCCTGTAACTGTGCAGCACCATGTGAGAGTCTTTTTTTTTGAAAGCAAAGAAGCACTGTTATTGGATAAAGGCTTCTTAATTTTTTATTTGGTTTTGAAAAGGAAGGAGAAATGATATTTGAAATGTAAAGTTATTAAGTAAGACTTTTTCTGTTTCCCCTTAACTTCTCTTTTCTTGAAAAAAACCACAGCCAACCTTTTTTGATGTTTTTAATGCAATATTAGAATAGTATAAACTGTCACCTTTTGGAGAGAAAGCATTGCTATCTACTGTCATTGTGTTTACTCTTCTGGGATCTGTTCTTTATTTCCAGCAAATGGTGCCTCAAAGTTTGTAGAGGTACAAAATCTTAATAACTCTCCAAAGAGGTGATCAGCACATTTTTTAATCTCTGTTTGTAGTTACAATAGTCTATGATTTCTCTTCAGCAGAAAATAGACACCAGTGCTTCTCTAGAAAGTATTAGAATATTTTTTTTCCCTAAAATATTAGTCCATTTTATGAAAATGTTGAAAATTTTCCTCATGTGGCATCAAAATAAACACATTTCTGAGTGGAGTCATTAAGAAGTAGGCACTGACTCAAGATAAACCTGTATTCAGACTCTTGCTCTGATCAAATGAGGGTCTTTAAGACTGAATCATCATTTTTTTATCAGGCAGAATAGGAAATTAGTTTTCTTATTCAGGCAGAATAGGAAAGTAATTCAAGCTTACTGCTGTACCTAATAGATTACAGGGAATGAACATTTCTATTTCTCTGAAGCAATTAGACAGATCTTTCTAATGGAAACTTAACTGAAACTAAAATTTATCCTGTAATTATAATTATTTTTCCCCTTGAGAAAACATATTTTCATAAATTTGGACACTGAAAAATATTATGTCCAGTTTTAGATTAGCTGGCATTCTGTGTTTACTTAAATGTGTATATATATACACACACATGCAATTTCAACATTTTTCTTTCATTTTTTAACACTAAAATTTAGAAGGTCCAAATGAGGTGTGTACAAACATGTGCATGCTTGCATGGGTTGTTTTTTCTTTATTACTTGATTAATGAGGATATGTTGGAGAAGCAGTATTTTTTTTTCACTCTGGTGTGAATCTTCCCTGCTGCCTGTAAGTGCTATTAGAACCATCTCCATAGCAACTAATGGTGATGCTCAAGAAAAGTGTTCCCTAAGTTTAGATAAAGTAGATCACTAGAATCCCTTAGAAAGAAAGATTTATGTTTATGTAGATGGAGCTGATAAGTGAAAGGAGACAGAAACAGTAAAATAATCAGGGCACTCCATGACAGGAAGTGTAAAGGCATGATGTGATTAGTTTTTACAGTCACCTTGGAGTTACTGCACTCCTGAATTGATGGAAGAAGAGAATTTAGGTTTTAGATTTGAATCTGGGTTATGCTAGGACAGATTTCTTTTGCAGGACTGTCTAAACTAGTCAAGAAAGAAAACATAATTTGTTTTCTCATCTGTGTATTATTAAGAAATATAATTGATATCACAAACATGAATATTGTCCTCATTTTAACAGCTAAAATAAAATTATCTCAAAAATCAAGATCTACTTTGTCTGTTTAGGTATACAACTCTGATTAGGATGCCTTTGAACATCTTACATAAATTGTTGTTCATGGCAAAAACTGCTCACCGTGTCACTAATATTTACAGTTCCATTGCCAAATTATGCCCTGTATTACATACAACTTTACAGGTAAACGAGCCTTCCAGACAGTTCTTGAGCAAGTTCTGGGTAAAATTCATGCCATGGGCATGAAACTGGTAGACCTAGCTTTGCTTCCTCTTGCACAGACCTTTGTAGAATCGAACAACTCAGCTCTCACTGACTATAGTAAAAGTTGACTGTCTCCTGCATCTTAGCGGATTTAAATAGTAGCCAAAATATGAGTATTTAGTGCATTCATCACACATAAAAAGAAGTGAGTGATTGGACAGGATCAATGCTGCTTCTGGAGATGGCAGTCTTTCAAAAGAGAAAATATTACTTTTGCAGAAGAGAAGGCAATGTCACAACTCAGTGATAAAGAAGAATTCTGTCTTGATTTGAAAGGACCTGCCTAATGAGCCATGCTTGGTTCCCTTAGACAAATTTATTACTCTCACTTAACATGGACATCATTATTAATTAGGCAAGCAGGAGTCATACCATCCTGTCAGCAGAGATGCTGGATTACTCTGAAGCTGGGTGGAAGCCAAGGACTTTCCTCACAGCCCATCCTTCAGCAGGACTACTTTTCTTCCAGTAGGGAATTAGCATACTGCTGCAGTTTTTGTGACTGCTCCTCTTCAGAAAAACTGTATTAATTCACATTGAGAACATGAGGGGCAAACTGTACAGTTGATCATTAACAGTATGAAAGAGTTCTTAAAAAATCAGTATGAAATTGGCTCAAGTCCATCATTGCCTAGTAAGTGATTATAGAAATACAGAGTCATAGCAGATTCTTAAATGGGTAGAATATCATTTTATATTTTAGCTAAAATAACTATTCGGTAAAAGTTAATTAATGAGGATTCCTGCTTAATCCAGAACTGGTTTTGAAACTTGTGACAAGTTCATCTTAAATTTACAGAGACTTCTGTACAATTCTCAGTTGAATTCATAAGAAAAAATTTTGCTTTGAATTCCTACCTCTACAAGAACATTTGGATAGCTATCTTTTAACTTTATCTGTATATTGTTTCCCACAGTTATCTATTGTACAAATGGCAACGTGGTTAGATACAGATTTCACGTTTTAGATGCCTGAGCACAAACGAAAAACAAAAGAAAGGTCTGGCAGCAAAAAGGAGCAGTAGCAGTACTACAGGGTGCCTTGCACCAAATTATTTTTACAAGTAGAATGGAATACCACTAAGAAGGAAATTAATACCTCATACATATGTCAACAATTCTTTTAAAATTAATGTAAAACATTGAAAAATATTTGACTTGCAATTTTATTACCATGGACTTAACCATAGACATGGATATCAAAATCACAAGTACTTACAGGCCATCAAATTAGAACCAGTCAAAAAATGAAATTATTATTCTGTGGAAAATTATTCTTCCTGTGGAAATGTTGGATGTTGTTTTCATTCCAAATAAGAACTTCACAAAATGTAAATTCCATATGTCAGATTTAAAAAAAAAAAAAAAATCTTATATGAAGGAATTTTGTTTTGAATTTTATTTTTTTTTCTTATTGTTTTGTTCTATAAATGACTATAATGTATGTGTTGTTTGTCACAATATGTTCATGTAGTAGTTAAAGTATTCTGAAATTTTAATGTGTAAACCACTGAGGGGAAATGCTACCTACTATTGATTATATTTTTTCTATATCAAAATATGTTATTGTTTTAATACAAGAATAGCAAAAACATGGTTTAATAGTGTATCTCTTAAGCTCTTCTTTATCTTTTCATCCTCTAGGATTGATATAATGCTTAGCAAAATCTAGTACAATTATTGCTAGCAATGTTATAATAGAATACACAAGCTTTATTTAATCACTTCAAAAGACTATTCTGAGATTTCTGTATTTTTAAAACACATTTTAACAGAGATCAGTTTCAATAAAACTTTTAAGACTTTCATTTTTCACCATGTACAAAAGAACTCATCCCTTTTTCATAACCAATGTTTTCTTCTCCATAGGAAAAAAACTGTAAGAATGGGAGAGTCTAACAATGTGATCTAAAAGCATCAAACCTTAACTGTGCCCAGTAAATAGAGATATGCATTCTGGAACTCAGCATTGCACTGAACCTCCTCCCATTTCAAAACAGGGACTATTATTTCAATTTCTTTTAGTGACAGTGATTCCTGTGATCCCACAAAGTGCCATAGTCTTGTTTCAAACAAGGTTTAAGAGTTTTGTGCACAATTGCATTAGTAATAACTAGTTCTTCTCTACTAACTGTTGACAAGAATAGATAGATGAGCTCAAAATATTTTTAGTTTCTTCTGAGGTTGTAGCTATGAAGAACTAGAACATCCTTGGCAAAGATATGTACCTTACGCATGAGTTTTGTCAGACTCCATGCTACATTTGGTTATGGACCAACAGACCCATTCAATCAGGTGTAGCTCTGGGAGCGTAATGAGTTTAAGACCCCACTTAAGACCTGTTTAGGCAGGAAGCGCTGTTAGGCTATACAAAGTAGATTTTCTTCCCTGGAGAAGTGAGGGTTGGCCAGTGCTCTTACTCATCCAGTTCCTATTGATGGGGTTTGTGTGCTAGATGGTATGTTTTATGTTGCTACAGGTATCCACAAGATTAAGCATTTGTCACAGTGATGCTGCTCAGTGCACTTTGAGGCTGAGTGTGCAGTAGAGTATAGGTGTCATTAACAACAACATGGACATTATGACCTCTTTTTGAATGCTGGCCAGAATATACTGTGAGCAGAATCAACATTTTAGTTTTAGCAGAAGGGCCTGAGTGGTAAAAAAAACCCCCCCACCACCACCACCACCACAACAACAACAAAAAACAACCTGAAAGTATTTGTCATAGGACAGAGGCTATTATTTGGATTCATCTAACTTGTTCAACTACACAGCCCTCTAAACACCTGCAAGGACTAGAATAAGTGGTGTCAACATGATGTAAACGATATGGGATAAGGGGTGCAGTGATGTCCTGGTTTCCCAGGAACAACCATGGCAGGCAGGCCGTAAATAGCCCTGAGCCAGCTGGGAGTTTCAGTCAGGGCAGCTGCCCCAAGCTGACTCACAGGTGTATCCCATAGCACTGACATCCAGCTCATTATAAAAGGAGGGATTTCCTTTTCCTGGAGCTTCTGATTCTTGGCCTTCTGTTCCTGCTGCTCCTAAGGACAAGGCTGAGTATAAACTTATATACTCTATGCTGGTGATTGTATTAGTGTTGTTATTTCATTAAATTTGTTTTTACATCAACCCGTGGGGCTTTTCCCTTTCTCCCCAATTCTCTTTCTCAGCTGGGGAGAGGTCAGCGAGTGGTAGAAAAACTGTTACAGTTTAGCCCTAGCTACAGGCTAAACATAGACAGTTTATTTGGTTGTGAGAAAAAAATCTGTGAGAATATTAATATAATAGCCTGTGTTCATTCTAATTTTTCCATCCCTGACTGAATTGAGATACTAAGCTTAGGACTTGACAGAAGTGAGGAAAGCGGTTGTTCTACAGTGATGAGTCATTTCCAAATCTGAGCAACTTGGTTTTGTCATGGTGACTACAAAGAGAGGTTATGGTGCCTCCATAGCTGATTCTTCTAGAAACCATAAAGCACTTTTGAACCAGGTGCATTCATGAATACATGCTGTACTAGCTTTCTGTCTGTCACATGTCTACAGAGTGAAAAGAAAGATGAAAATAGTTCTTACTTTACCTTTACCTACTTACCTGCCTTAAAGTAATAGTTTCATACAGATTCCTGGTTTATATATTTCCATTCTCAGTCAGCTTTAGGTTACTGATTCTCTGCCCTGGAGAGAGCTGGCCTGAACAATGTGAAGTGCTCTTCTAGCTTGTATCAGCTGGTTTTGGTACCATTGCTCTATTCAAGTTGTGTAAAACCAGAAGGCAATACTGTAAATACTCCTTTACTGATCTTGGTTGTGACCTTTGCTATGGGGTAACACTGTAGAAATTGCAATCAGGCTATATATACCCAAATTTCCAGATGTATTTGCAAGGACAACGAGTGAGCTTTGTTTTTTGAGAACGACTTTACCGTAATAGGAATGAGAAAATAATTAAAACTTTTTCTGCAAGTGCATTTTTCACATGGACAAGTTGCATGCCAGAATTTTAGCATAAAGCATCCTGTATTTAAAAAACAAAACAAAACATTGAAAAATATTCTAGTGATGGATTTTCTCATTAACTTGGTTATTTTTTGATTTAGTACCAACTACAAATGCTAGCAATCATTACATATTATGTAGTTATAATGTGATATCCACTGTGTGGTGGTATGTTCAAAGTAAAGCCAAAATCAGCTTCTTCCTCCGGGTGCAAAGCCAGCAACCTAACCACTGACAGCCACTATAGACTGTACTGGCAGTATGCAGCTATAGACAAATTTTATGTTGGATTTTGTAAGCAACAGGAAATATGAACTTGTTTTGTCTGGCCTTTATAGGTGAAATAGGACTGATGAACTTTTCATACTGATTAAATAAATATCTTGCTTCCTTTGGCCAGCCTTCCCGAGTAGACTGGGTGAATCAAACAGGTTGGAGAAGCTGATATTTGTATTCCCCTCATGTGAATAGAAAGTGGATACCTTTTATAGTATTTATCTAATTTAAAAGTGTATAGCTGAAAACATTTTTTTGAGAAGTGATTTGTTAAAATATTGGGAGTTATGCCAGATGAGCTGTATCTTTCTTTACCGTTCTGAATATAGGAGTCCTGTTTAAAAATCATTGAAACATCAATGTTTAGACTAAAACCCTAATTTTCAATTCATCAGCTCTTGGAAGTTACTACTCAGTTATATCATTAAAAACACCACTTAAAAATGCTAGGTTTGAGGCATAGATGTTTGCAATTAAAAATATTAATTGATGTATGCCAGATTATATAACTTCAGGTTTTCATCAGGACAGTGATCTTCTGGACCGGCGGAAATATTGCTTCAGTGTCCAGTCTGAATCTGGAGAAGATCTTTACTTTTCTGTGGAACTAGAGTCGGACCTAACACTATGGGAAAAAGCCTTCCAAACAGCAACTTTTTTAGAAGTTGAACGGATACAGGTGAGAACAACTGCCTTGAGTATTACCTTTTGGTACATTAACAAATTAGACCTGTACGAAATAATGATGCAATTTAAGAAATTCTCTGTCCTCCTGCAGTTCTCAAGTTATTTTTGTTTTATGTATGTAACTGCATAAAACCCTTTTTGGTGTTCCCAAGCAACTTGCAATCTAACGTTCAGAAGAGATCACCTCAAATAAAATCTTTACGTTATTATGACTAGGTGATATGTATTTGTTAACTAAAGTTCGTGGACAGAAGAGGAAAAACAATCTGTAGATCAGGGACAGAACTAACTGTTTAGATATTCTTACATACTGTCTTACATGATGCTTTATTTGTTATTGGATAACATAAGAGAACCTTCACAGAATTAAACTGTACTCGTCATGATAAGGAATGAGAGTACACTGAGAGAGAGGATACTTATTGGATGCAAGCAGGAACAGAATTATACCTCAGTTACATTATTATTTTTTCACACATTTCTTGCTTCTTGTGGATTTACTCAATTGTCAGAGCAGAGATGGATGACATTCAGATACAGGTTGTTAGTGAATTTTTATAGCAAAATTACATATCAGAGTGTTTAAAGGTAACTCTATTTTTCTCACATGCCCAAAAAGTCATGTGGGTTTTTTTATTTAAAATAGGACAGAAAAACCCCCAAAACACCACAATTATAATTCACCTAATCCTAGTTGTTATATTGATATTCTAATCATAAAAAATATGTGTGGCTGGAACAGTTTCAGTTGATGTTGCTATTGTGTGTACACACCTACAGTAGTCATATTAGCATATTAACCCATGCAAGTATTAGTTAATGCTCACTTTCCCTGCACTCGTTTTCTGCATCTTCCTGGGAATGCAAGTGCTGAGAGTTTTTTATTTAGACAAATTGTTAATTATTTATATATTAACCCATTTCTGACCTATAAACCAACACATGCAAATGGACTGAGTTAGTATATACTAATGATGATCCATTTTGCAAAAACTACGCTGTTGTCAGTTTTAATGCACATTACCTTTGCTGGAGGAGGAGTTGAAGAAGGTTCAGCTTTTATCTTTAAGTTTATACACTCTGCTACATTTTACAGGAGCTATTCTTACCTTTTGAACTGTGATTGTCGTGATGAAAAATGTAAGTGTAATTTTCCTGTATAAAAATTGCAATAATATATCCTCTGCTAGTAAATATTTGAGAAGCTTTGTCTTTCTCATATAATTGACTACAACATTGTTTGTAGAAGCAGTAATGTGCTGTCAGTAAAAAAACGTATTGCAATTTTCTTGAATAACTTCTAGGTGAGAAGCCACTTCATATTTGTTCTTCTCTAATATTGATTCATACTGTAGCATTCCTAGCTTAGATTTTTCTCTTGAGTTTTAGAATTACATTTATCCAAAGTACCAAGTTTCCCAAAAAGAATTTCCCTAGTAATCTTAGCATCAGATTTATCTTAACCTTTCCACCTTTCTTTTAAATATACTAATGTTCAGAGTAGCAATTATTAACTCAAAGTAATGATTTCTGAAGGTTGATTCATTATAGCAGGCTTGTGAAGGTGGACAAACAGGCTTCTCATGATAGATTAATATTGTGGAACTCACACTTACGATTTCACTTTTTTTTAATTTATTTTCTTGCCTCTCTTTCTGTATCTGTTTGGAAAAAATAAATAATATTAACTTTAGTGTAACTGGTCTTGGCCTCCTCATTTTTCTTTCAGCAGTCCATTACTGTTTTCATCCACCAGTTTGCATATTCAGATCAAATCTGCTTTGACTAAGTAGTGATACAATTTGTCTCTGACAAGTTCTTTTATTCTTCTGTGAGGAAAAAAAGGTGACAGGTTCAATGTCCAGACATCAACTGTTCATTTTTATTAAAATTGTGTTTTATGCAATCATAGCCATATGAATATTCATATTTTGTCTGAATGATAATCCAGCAGTGTGAAGGCTTGTCTTGCTATGAAATAATATAATTTTTATAATATAACTGCAGTTTGAAAGTCTAAATTAAATCTTGGACTTATAGTGTGGTTTATCTCAGCTTCGGAGATAGCTTACACTAGATATTCAATGTATCATTCTTTCTGTAATTTAAACTGTGTGTATTGAGGGAGTAGAATCTAAGGAACAACTTTGGGTTGTCTCCTTCAGCCCCTGCCTGACCCACTGAATTATTCATAAACCAAATATAAGATTCTGTATTCTGTGAGAGAACAAGAAATGAGTGCTAAAATATCTTCTGCCTCTTTTGGGAGAGGGATGATGCTGAGAAGGTTTCCATGAGCTCTATGTGAGAAATCAGCAACCAAAGTCAAACATCTACAGTATATATTATTAATAGTCACTTTTCATGATTTAAAGTTTGTTAAATGTATAAGAAACTTTAAATGATCAGGTCTCCTGGGAAGAATGTCTACATTTTTGTTTTATCCAAATGTCTGAATTAAAAGACAAATTAAAGAAAATGAAGATGAGAAAAATCTTAACCAGTGTCTGAAAGTTTACATCCCTACTCTGACCTGTGACCAGAATCATGTGCAAGTGCATACAACACATGCATAAAGCAAGGGACATTCTTTTCCTAAGAAACAAACATCACTGTCCAGAGATCCTTTTGATATTCCTTTGATATTTTTGCTTCTCCAAATTGTTTTGTTCTTCAAGGAATACATGGTCCAAGGACACAGACTGATTCTGTGTTAAAGAATAAGTAAAGAATCAGCTATTACTGGTGGTCTGCAATATTGTTACAATACCGTTTCTTCTTCCCGATAACCACACTGAGCTGAACTAGATGCTATTTCCCCACAAACTGTATACTGCCTTTTATAGAAAGAACCTTCAATCTGGGAAGCAGGTTGCTCTTACAGTGCAGTGTTGAACCAAGAATGATACGTCCTGTTTCTCATGAATCTTAACTTTTCAATGAGGTTAATTAGTGCAGGCACAGAGCTCTGCTTAAGCAGAGGTAGCTGCGCCAGCTCAGAGTGGTGCTGCAATGTGCACTGTAGGTTGACCTCTGGTGTTGAGGTGGGGGTGTCAGATAAGTTGAATGGCAGTATGTCTTGTAAGTCTGATATACTGTCTCCTTGCCAAATTTTAATTTTCAGTAAAGACTGTATGTCTGTTCTAGATATCTTGGAGGTCTATAAATAAAAACATAGTTTGCATTTTGTAGGAAGTTAGCAAGATAATTCTACAAAACTAATTATTTTTTTTTTTGCTTTGCATACAAAACCTAGCCTTTTTTGCATATGTGAATTCATTTAGTAGTAAGTCACTGTGAATTATGTTACTTTTTCTTCTACTAATGAGTTATTGCCAAAGGCAATATCCTCTCCTTTTCTAACAACACCTATTTACAATCAAAGTTTACATATTCATAGCAGTGTTATGGTGTAGCTGCTCAGAAAAAAACCCACTTTTATTTATTTTTATGAACACAAATACCATATGACTGCAACACCACAGAGCCGAATCACTGATTTTGTAATTAATGCGTAAACTTCCAAATTTTTTAATAGTTCACCTCTGTATAAATTCAGATTTTATATATGTAGTGAAGTACATAAAGTTATTTCAGTGTTGGAAGTGAAAAGATCAGTCACTGCTTTCCACCTCAACAGCAACAGCAGTAGGTAACCTTTCATTTACTGGTAGACAGTTATAGCTTTTGAACACCTTTGGTGGATCACACAGTAACAAATGATTTACTGTTACTCAGTAATAAGGCAAAGTCATCTTGTAAGGTACGTGTCGGATTGTTTTTACTCCTGAGTTATAGATGGCCATGCTTTATCTATAGACTGTCTTAAATGCTGCATTTGTGCCCCAACTAACAGTGTCCTTCAGCTTCAGTGATGTATGTCACAGTGTGTGAAGCCTGGATTCTAGAGCTTCAAGGTGTGTCCACAAAGATTAACTGACAACTGTTTGTACGTATTTGAGACCTTGTTTGATCAATTAAAGCAATTCACTCAAATATTTCAGTTCCATAAATCTATATTGAAGTGTAAGAAAGTCAAATTTAAAGTAACTGAAGCCTCTATATAGCTATGAACTTTTGCATTTTCCTTCATTACAATGTCTTTTTCAACTCTTAGAAGCTGTCGATGAGCCTTTCAGCTTCTTGTATTCTGGGGAAGACCATTTAGAATCTAAAGATCTCACCCAAATCATATATAAGTAAAGGCATGGGACTTATCCTTGATAATCAAAATGCCAAAAATAATAATACATGCTTTTGTAACACTGGTAATTTAGTAACTTACATTGTTCCCATATTTACAATTTATATTTTGGTTCTTTGACATTATAGATCATGGAAGACTTTGTTATCATTTTGTGTATTTAGTGGTTACAGCAACATTTGAAGAATATGATTCATACAATCTAGAGGGTAAAATTTCTATAAAATAAGAATGGTTTCTTTAAAGAGCTTACATGAGATTTGGAAACATTTTCCTGTTTTTACATACTTTGTGATGAAAAATTTAAATGTTTGTCATTTTGTACCTGAAGGCAGCCTTCAGGCACAGCAACAGTCTTGTACCTTAAAAACACTAATAGATGTCTCACAGCGTGCATTGAAGTGTGATGTTATGGATATAAATAGATACATAGATTTAAAAATCATAGAATAAGAAAGTCTTTCAGGTTTTCAAGGTTTCTCACAGAAACTCTTTAGATATATTGGTCCACTAGCTGAAGCAAAAAAAAAAAAAGTATTTCTTATCATTATGTCAATTGCTACATGTTATGGAACACTGCCTTTTCCACTTAGATTTAGGACAACGCAAAACCACAATAAACAGGATACCAAAGAGATATTTTACAAATGCATTTATTTTTTCTTGAAAAGCTAAAAGGAATATGTTAATGTTAGAGGAAGTTATGAGGTACCAAAACATTTAAGAGAGTTTGGAAATAATGAAACTTCCCTTTTAGCAGTTGTCATTGGTAAACCACTGAGGCAATTCTGATTCTGATTTAGTTTTTCCCTAATGGAAGCCTCTTTTTACAATATTTAGAAAATTTCATTGCTGATATAAATCCTTTGATTTGTAATGCGCTGACAACAAACTGGCCTATTTACACACAAATGACTTATTTCTGATAATAATTTTGAGATATATAAACATTAGAATAAAGACACAGAAGTACTGATCCTAAAAAGAATTTGAAGAATTGTGTTCTGTGGTAACTACCTTCTCTGATTTTTCTTTTACAGTGCAAGACGTATGCCTGTGTTTTGGAGAGTCATCTTATGGGACTTACCATCGACTTCAGCATGGGCTTTGTCTGTTTTGATGCTGCCACAAAGGTAGAGTTCTAAGATTTGTTTCCATCACATTATTATTATTCCTTGTTATTTCTTATATTTTGGGATAAATAGTACATCCTTAAAATGCACTTCGTTTTGTTATTACAACAGGTCATACATCATCAAATCTCTCGTGCTTTATTTTAACCTTGGGGGTGATTTCTAAATAATGTAAGAAGTCATGTTCTGTTATGTGCTTGTATTGAAAAGTCAATACCAGTATCAATCTGAAACAAGCATCAAGTCTGCCTTCTTTAACTTCACATGAAAGCCCAGACTGATTCAGTTTGTTTCTTCCCCTGGTGCATCTTTGGTTTTGAGAGGAAATATTCGTCTTGCAAGCTGATCTGTGAGCTTTGGAAAGAAAATACCTTTCTCTTCTCCTGTTTCATGGGTGGGAGTGTGTGTTATTACAGTAATTCTCAGTTTATGCATTAGATATTTTTGTTCAGGTGTCTGTAAAAAGATAAATCAGCCCTGGTCTGTATGTCTCGTGCTTTTCGCATCAGCCTTAAGAAAACTCAGCATAATTAACGAAATAATTTGCTATATCAAATGAATAATATGGCATCAGTTTCCAGATTATGTTAATGCAAGTCCAAATCTCAGTAAAATCATCAAGAGCCTACTTATGTTTGCATTTGCACTAATTTCTAACAAGTGCTAAAATCTAAGCAGGCTTTGTTGCTACTGATTGACACTGCTCTTATGGGAGGATATGAAATATTTTTTGAGTTCCACTTTTCTTCAATATCTGTTTTCCTTTGAGATACTGCAGCATTGCCAGCAGGAATTACAGAAAAAGCCCTTTTCGCTCCAGAATATGGTCCTACCCTCTATCTTAAGTCAACCCTTCCCACTACATTACTCTACTAATCAGAACCCTTTTCCACTCCATTCTACTGTTTGTTTGCACAAGGTGTAGTGAATTTGAAATTCAAAAATTTATGTACACGTATTTTTTTAATTAAGCAAATAATCTTGTATGATTCATCAGTGAAATACATGACTGTCAACTTAGGAGGTATTACACAAAAAATCAGTGCAACAGAATTAAAATTCAGATATCTCCTATAAAATAGGAAAGCCATTACCTACTCTCTATCCTTTTAGGGAAAGGTAAATGTTGTAATTCTCTCAGCAAATGATTTATTCAGATACCTTCATTATGATGATGGCAAGTGTAGGTTGTTTCTATGCTGGTAATGTTCTTCAAAAATATTGTTATGCTTACATAAATTGAAACATGCATTAGCAGTGTTTAGTCGCATAAGCTAAAAGTGTTGTTTTTCCACCTAATGAAGAAGTTCATATGAAGCAGGAGTTCAAAATCTTTTTTTCCAAGAAAGATCTGACAAAACAATGAAAAATGGAAAACAGTTTGCAGGACAAGGAAAACGTTAATAAAATTTAAATTAAATTATCTATATCTCATTAATATCTACGTATACATTTGTGCATTAAGACTCTGCAAAAGTCCTAGCAAGTCTCACATGAAGGACCGAACCCAGTGTTAAATACAAAAGTACTATTTGAAATGTCATGCTGTTCATGAAAAAAATATTTACACCTAATTCTTTACAAATTGTATGATTTTTTTACAGTCGGCATTTTAGAAGTCAGTACAAGCTGTCTTTCCACTTCCAGTGATGGGACATCCATAACTTCTCAAGGCAACTTGTTCCAGTGTCTCACCACCCTCATCATAAAAAATTTCCTCTTTGTGTCCAATTTAAACCTACCCTCTTTTAGTTTAAAACCATTGCCGTTTGTCCTGTCACTGTAGGTCTTGGTAAAAAGTCTTTCTCCATCTTTCTTATAAGCCCCCTTTAAATACTGAAAGGCTGCAATAAGGTCTCCCTAGGGTGAAGAACCTTAACTCTGTCAGCCTGTCTTCACAGGAGAGATGTTCCAGTCCTCTGATCATTTCGTAGTCCTCCTCTGGACATGCTCTAACAGGTCCATGTCTCTCTTGTACATGTACACTTCTCTTATTTTGTCACTACTCATACCGAGCTTTTTTGGGTAAAGCTTAAGTCAAAGTTGTATTCTATAGACTTCAGAGTTCAAAGTCAGATAATTCATTCAGTCCATCTCTCACTTTTCCCAGTATAACAATGCAGATGCAAAATCTTTTAATTCAAAGATGATCTTGGACAATTACTTGGAGAACAGAACCAATGAATATCATTAAATATTTTTTATTATTATTTATTTATGACACTTTCATGTTTCCCAGGACACAAACCTCATGTAGTAGTTTCTGAGGACACCTGAGAAGTCCTGTATTATATTTTGGTGCAATGGGGTCTTCAGCAAATCTCAGGCAATTTCTCTTCTATGCTTAACATTGTGCTCATAGTATTTTAAGTTTTCTTTTTTAATCAGTACTGAATTGACTGTGAACTACTTTTAGTAGTGGATAATCACTAACAAACTGAAATGAAACAATTTCTTCAACTCATTATTTTAACAGTTGTTCAGGTATTCTAAAATTCAAGTTATTTATACAATGAAACAATATTTAAATTGTTTTTTACCTCTTACATTTCAAGTTAGATTTATTTTTTTTCCAATATGCCTAGCAAATTACAGTCAAAATCTCACAAATGTTCTAAAACCCAAACCCACTATCAAGGCTCATGAACAAGTTTATAGAGGGTAATGACTCTCATTATGCTTATGGTTTCTGGACAAAAGCTGTACAACCCTGTGTGGCTTGTTTCCTTGTTTACTGTCATTTCATCTTTATTTAGTACTTAACCACTAATTTTGAATGATATAGTTAAAATCTGTCATCTGTGCTAAATGTATTTCAGGTCAAACACATCATAGTTCGATAAAAACATTGCACAGACCTATGATAAATATCAGTACACAAGTATTAAACCGAGTTCTTCAGAACAAATCTGTACTGTGATGTGATTATAACAGCACTGCCATAAATCATAGCTGTTTCTGCTGCATATCCCCTGCTTTTTTTTACTCATTTTCTGACTGACAGCTTGTAGACCCAGCAGTAGTTTATTATTTAGAGTATTTGGTATGTTGCTTTATAACACACCATTGTGATTTCCTGAAAGAAAGTTTTTAAGACTGCCTAGTTAAATCAGATTCTTCCAAGACTTCAGAAAGTAATTTCTTAGTTCAGCTAAACAGTTAGTAAACTACCAAATGTAATTATGGACAAAAAATAATTTCTTTCCCTGCACAGTAAAAAGTAGTAACATGTATACTTGTGCTCTTGTTCTTCTGCAGCACTCTCTAGAGCCAAATCTCCAATAAAAGATGTCATCTCTTCTTTTCTTATTAATTAAGTAGAGTTTGAAAGAGAACTGCAGTGTATAGGCCAAGCAGATATTGGCAAACGTTTCACTACAATTGATATCTATCATGTAGTCCTTCATTTGCTGTGGCAATATACCTGGATTATGAAAATTCTGAACAGATGCAAAAACTTCTGTTGCAGGTTTTAGTACCTATAAACCAAATTTTACCCTAGGTCATTTTTGCAGCATTTTGTATCAATGTCTACTGGGTAAAACAACTTTCCCAGGTCCTGCACAATCACAGCACACCAGTTCAGGTCCAAAATTTGTCTAACATTAGGTGTTATGTAGACATCAATGTTTTAATGAGCAAATATAACTCTTTTCTGAGCGATTTATGTTAGGTATGGACACACACAGACATTATGATAAGCATTTATAAATAAGGTTTTTCAGCCAGTGTAGCCCCCTTAAGAATTAAGGAGAGAGACTGATAGACTCAACATACCTGTCATCTGTTCTCTCTCAGACACCTTGTACACTTCATCCAAAAAAGAGAATACACTGTGAACAATAAACAGTGTTGCAAATATCTTTAATTTGTTTTTCATACCCAAAGGCTACTAAATAACACATAAAAGAATTTCTCTTAATTTCTTTAGGAACAAACTCCCTGTTTTCTAGAGACACATACCTTAAGGTCTGTCTCTTCATGCAGCTAATAAAATAGCATGTAAAAAAACCCCTTGATATCTAAAGTTCAGTAAAAGAGAAGGCAGAAGGAAACCAGGCTCACTTCAAGGTGGAGATTTGATAATGTAATTCTTGTGAGCAAATACTTATTCCAAGCTTAGAAATTGAAATGTTGAACAAATAGCTACTATGACTTTAATATAAGCCATCAAGCATGGTTCATAACAGTCTTATGTATGGTAGCTAGAAACAAACAAATGTTCATAGATCATCCATCAGTGCTAAGCAACTAAACTATAGTCCTTTAACATACAATGCAACTTCAGTAAGAACAGTTATTTTTTTTTTTAGGGTTGACTTGCTTGCTTTTTTCCTTTGTCTCATTTTTGTTCTTTATCCTCAGTGTCCTCCCCTGTCTTTCCCTTTACAGTTATAAATCCACAGCAGTTGACAAAAGAAATTGCCTTGGACCATAATTCTTTTGTAGTATGACACTCTCCAGAGATTGGTAACACAGTAGAACTGAGCATGAACAAGATCTTAATCCTACTCAGTTCCCTACTGCTGTTATCACTATGGATAAAGCATCACTTTGCAAGAATGCAATCTATCTCAATTAGGCATGCGGCAAACAGCCAAATTAAGGTGTACCCCACGTGTCTGAAGACACAATTACTTTTATTCTTGAAAATAAGAACCTACAAGGTATCTACTCAGATTTAGTTTGACTTGTAGGAGTATCACTTATTTTAGTCAGATGACAAACAACCCTAGCTTGAAAGGTATGCATTGAAATTTAGCATAATTCTGTAATATATGCAGTATAAAAAATTGCCTTAAAGAGCTAAACAGAAGAATTATTTAATCAGAGTATCAAGAAAAATGGAGGTGGTGCTGAAAAATTACAGCTACAGGTTTTTGAAGATGTGATGGAAAAGACAACAAAGCAATTCACTTAAACTAATACTTGAAAAGTGACCTCTGGCATCCTTTTCTTACTAAAGATGGCTTATTTACTCCACCATTTACATGTGGTCTAACATGTAGCTCATTATAAAACACTGACAGACTCTTTCAGGTTTTTTCAAAGTATCTTACTGAAGGCCAAACTTCTTTTGCTATTACATAATAAAACCTGTATGATTCATGTCAGTGGAAAGGATAGACAAAATCTGTATTTGGTGATGTGCCTGGCAAGTAAAATGATGCCGTTGCAGTATGTGGTACAACCACTATTTCACAAGTTCATTAAGTGTAAACGGTCTTTTTGCAAGAAGAGAATTGGTCCACAGTGCATAATCCAATATAGAAGAGGCAAGACTGTGTAATAATAAACTGAAGGTAGTTCATCACTCAAGCCATAGGACACAAATTAATTCTGTTCTGGTTGAAGACTTTTACATTGACAAAATGCAGCTTTTCTTTCCTAGTGCAATGCAAAATGCCCTGTATATCCTTGCTAAATCATATAGCTCTCACAGACCCATGGACTAGTCAGACACTCATATTTCTGTGCCTATTCCTTAGAGTATGGTAAGTAAAAGTACTGAGACACCTATTTATTCTGGTTTGGTTTAGTAATCCAGTCTCTGTTAGGGTAAATCAAGCTCCTTGACCCAAAAAAAAAACCTCTTACCAACACTCCCAATCATACCCTAAACTAAGATAATTATGAGGCATTCCCACTTTTCTGATCCCATTATCTAGATGGGAAGTGATCTTGTTTAATGATATCTCATAAAAGTTCTGTTTAGTCTAAGTCCAGGATTCTGAAATGATGGGAATGACTAGTAAACTGACATATGATATGAATGTGGAAATTATTTTCTAAGGTCCCTTGCAGAATAGGTGTTCCAGATTTAGCACTAGTGCTAAGAATAAAAGAAATATAGTTTTCTTCATTTGTACGACTGTGGGGAGTATCAGCAAAGTATTACAAGTATTGAAGTCAATGTCTTTTCTTCTATGTGCTGTTTATGTATTGCATTTATGTCTCATCTATGAAATAAAAATATGTGGCAGAGAGCATCCTTGGGTAATTAGAGCAAAATAGCACTAGCAAAAGATAATAAGTAGTAATTTGGTTACAAAGACTAGAACAAATGAGTCCTAGGTGATTACTTATAAATAAAATATTTCTCATTAAAAGTATTGGTGAAGAATCTTGGTCCCAGATATGTCAAAGGAAAAAAAACAAAAAACCTATTAATGTCAGTGAAGACAGGATTTCACTTTTTGCTGACTTATTATTACAGTAATTTAATAGCATCTCAAGAGAAGTCTTAAATCTAATTTGTCAGCTTGTCAGCACTGTTTATTTGTTTGCATTGCATTCTGGTGTTCTTTGAAGTTGAATGGTGTAAAATATAAAAAGCAGTCTAAGTGATCTATGAATAATAACTGGGAAAAGGATTTATATTTTATTGGTTGTTTTCAGTGTTATGCATCATACATACTGTATTCAATGATATTGTCATCTTGCAGTGCATTTCTCAAAACATAGATTAACTGTCAGATTTTCCATGTCCACACTGGCTGTATGCCAATAGTGAAGCTATTATATATAAAAATAAATACTTTTAACATAATAGTGATATATATAAAAATAGTGATATTTTCAGTGTATGCTGTTACCTTGGTCCCCAGTTTCTAAATTGGATTGCTTGCTGTTATTCACAAGTTCTGTCTCTACTCATGGATTGAGAGTTCCCTTTTAAAGGCAATAAATAGTGCATACTGAGTTCTCACCTGGGTCATCCATCAAGGCATGATAAGGTTGTTTGCCTTAACTTGAGAAGAGACTCAGGTTCCTCATGAGTCACTGATGGCAGCAGCTACCACAGAATCTTTCTGAATTTGGTTGTAATTTGTACTTTAAAAGTAATTTCCACCTGGTCCACCTGTGAAATCTATTTTAGGGTATATGAAAATTTACTGCTTCCTAAAAATGCTATATATAGTCTTGTAAAATATTCTTAGTGATGCAGGTTACGGACAATTACTGAGGATTATGCAAGAAAAGCATTTTAAGAGAACAGGATACTTTTTTATTAACTAAAAGAAGCCCTATAAGAATGTATTGTAGAATGTTGAGCTCAGTAACACTGTGGCTTCAAACCAGTAATTCTACTTATATTTTACAATTCATAAAAACTGGTGTAGGAATAATTTATATGACACACATTTAATTTTTTGGCAGCTACCACAGCAATCATTATGACACTGGAATCAGCCCATAGAAAGATGAAAGATAATGACATGTGAAACTCCCTCTTATGTGTTTATGTCACTGTTGTAGCTACACATCTCTGTGAAACTGAGTAGGTCTTGTTTCTCCATTCAGCTTTGGCACTATGAGGTCGTCACTGAAAAAGGACAGGTTTGGTCCCTGTTCACTGCTTATACATTTTGAAGTTGTGAACATGAAAAGAAAAAAAACCCCACCCAGAACACATGAAAACACAAGAGGAAGTAACGCAGGGGTCCCCAAGATACTGTATTTTGAGAGTGATCTGACTACTGGTGACAGCATTCTGCATCATGTACATCTGCTACACATGCAAAACGTGCAGTTCTGGCTTCACAGGGCAGCACTTCAGCTACTTTGGTAGGAGGCAAGGAATTAAATGGGTCTTACTGGGCATATGCTTAACTAATTCACCCAATTTTAGCTATCTAGAATTTGGACGTCTATTTTAAGTTAGTTGTTGTGGTGTGGTACACTGAGATGTAGACACATCCAGAGTGTATCAGAGTGAACCAGTTCAAACCAGGATGAAGGAACTGTTATTCAGAAATTCTCTAGAAGAAAAGAAGTAGCCAGGATGACTAGGTTAAATTTTTAAAATATTTTGTGTTCCTGACTTAATAACTTAAAACTCACAACATTCCCCCACACTCATTTTTGAAAAAACAACCTTCCTTCATGTGGACATCTTGGGGAAAAAATGTGTGTGACTTGTTGAAGATCACTCAAAAGAAAATGATAGTTCTTTAATCTGGGAATTGTTTCATGCATTGTCAATAGCATTTTCATTCCTTACACTTCAGATGAAGAGTGTTTAATAGTGTCTGTGAAATATGCTATTGAACTGCCAGTTCTAGGAATTTTTTTTGATATCCTGATGGAAGAAGGACAGTTTTACTGGAATTAGCCTCAAGAAGGATTTCCTCCCCTCCACGCTATAGACTTGATTTTGCAATGTACTTAAGTAAGAGCCATTCCTAAGTAGGCTTTTTCTCCAAAACTAGTATTATGCATAAATTGAAGTGTGTTCTTGAATCGTGCCTCTGGTTTGGTGTGACTATCATTCTTTTTCCTCTGAGTGGGAATGAAACAAGTGGCAAAACTGCATGGGAAATGCTGAAGTACTTCAGTTCTGTACATCCTTCATCTTCTTTTGAACTTAATCTGATTGGGAATAGGGCCAGGTATACTGGGATTTTGCCTGCCCATCTAAGGGCTCTTGTTACTACTGCACCTCTTTCCTGGCCTCCCCATACATCATCAGAGAAGAGAAAGATGATAGCTTGTTTCTTTGATTGTTGTTATTCTAGATAAAGAACCCATCAATACCCTTTATATTTCTTATCTAGGAAATCACATACTTAAATAGATTTGCTGTTCCTGCAGAAAGGCAATGGTCTTGATCTTCTGACAAGATTTGTTGAGTTACATAGATCTGTAAAAAAAGGGAATTTACAATGTAGGTAGGAAGTATGGCCACTTGAATGGTATACTGGGTTATTTTGTTTTGTTTTGTTTTTAACTCACTAACTACAGGACATAAGTAAACATCATTGATGAAACAAGGTGAAAGGAATTGCAGACACTTAGAGACTGGGGAAGTTATGCTATTTTCTGTAGCACAGATTAGTGGGCTCAGGAGGGCAGATATGATATACTTTCACATAAATTGCCAAATTCCTCTAGTTTATGTGAAACAAAATGTCCTTAACTCTGTTTATGGTAGATGAGAGCTCACCTGTCACATACACAAAGAGAGTGAAAATGGTGCTGAGATTAGGGTGTTTTTTTCTGGAAGGGGCAAATATATAGAGAGAATTTGGGGGAAAATAATTCTAGAACTTGCTTTGTGTACTGCACACAGTTAAGATATTGTATTTTTTCCTCTTAAAGTGACTAAGACAAACACCGCTAACGTTATTTAGCTTGGTGTAGGTTAGAGATTTTTGTTAGATAAAGAGATCAACACATCCTGGCTTTAAACTTGAATAGGGTAGGTTTAGACTGGAAGAAATTCTTTACTGTGAGGGTGGTGAAACACTGGCACAGGTTGTCCAGGGAAGTTGTGGATAACCCCTTCCAGGCAATGTTCAAGACCAGGTTGGATGGGGCTTTGAGCAAGCTGGTCTAGTGGGAGGTGTCCCTGTCCATGGCAGGGGGGTTGGAACTAGATGATCTTTGAGGTCCCTTCCAACCCAAACCATTCTATGGTTCTATGAAACATTTTATGCATAGATTTAAAAGTTAAAAATTTGACCTCCTTCATATTCTGTTTAATTTCAAGTAGATACTAAATCGTTCATAGATAAAGACAAGGGGCACAGATGGAAGTGTCATCCTACACCACTGAGAGGAAGTAATTTACAAACCCTTAGACAAAAGAAATGGAACAGCACTTCTTGCCTTCAGTTTCTGTGTTGTCCAGTGTATGTTGAATTAATGTCTCCTCAAAGTAACAGCACAATGTGAAGGACGATGACCTTAGAAGTACATGAAATACTACTGAAATCATAAAGAAAAATGTTAGTGCTACAAAATATCTAGAAGGTGGGGGGGAATATCTTTAAATGAAGCTGAAAAGACTTAAAAAATATCTCTTTTTCTTTAAGTGGTTTGAAATGTACTTTTTTTTTTCTACATAAATCCACATTACTTATTAAAAAAAAAAAGTTTTTCTAGCCAGCTGTTAATTTTATTAGTTGCATGTTTATTCTGCAGACTAATTTTGGTTTTTTATTTCAACAAGACATAATGTAACTTATAATATAATTACTTGAAAGGCCAATGGTATGCTTAGAATTAATGATCTGCTCAAATTCATGATTAGAGTTCTCATAAGTATATTCAAAATAAGTTCACATTACAGGGTTTCTTTTTGTTATTTTATAATTTAAAAATAGATATTTGTTTTGAATTTGATGTGCCCTTTATGTTGATACAACTAGATTTTTTTAATGTGGAAAGCAAAAGAGAGGACTTCTATGTCAGGTTATCACTTCAGATGGAGTAGGAAATCCACAGATTGTCAGTGGAAAAAAATCTTTCGTTCTTGGCATGACAATGAATTTACTAACCCTCTCTATTTTATATATATTTTTTGTTTGTTTGTTTAATCAGGATTAAATATAGATAAAGGGATTTTAGAATAAATTTCATAAATGTAGTCTGACTAATCTGAATCAGACACTGCTAAAATATAATACATTCATATGATCAAAGGGACATCAGACCACATAACACTAAATTGGTTTAATTATGTACCACAGAGAGGTAAAAATTCTCTTGGAAAAAGATCAGCTATTCTCAATATGATTTTCAATGATAACTACACTGACTTGCTTGTATATGTTTTTTATTTTTTTTTAATTTTTTTCCCCCAGGCTGTACTTTGGAGGTACAAGTTTTCCCAGCTCAAAGGTTCTTCAGATGATGGGAAGAGCAAAATCAAATTTTTGTTTCAAAACCAAGACACTAAACAAATTGAAGCAAAGGTAAAAACAATACGTTGTTTGTTTTATAAAGGCAATGTGCATTAAAAGCAGTTATCAAAGCAGCTAGGAAACAGAGGAGTAAATTAAACTGAACCACTTAGAAATTAGATTAATGCACAAAGTCAAAGAATGCAAAGAAAACCAAAGAAATTCCAAGAAAGGAAAACTGAATCAATTGCTTGGAGATTTTCTAATTTAAAGTCTTTTGAAAGGTGTAATTACATTAAGAAATAATAAAAAACAGGACTCACTGTATATGATTTTAAGGCACATTTGCCTGCTCCCCTCTTTGTCATTTTGATAAATCTGGCTGTGAGTTTGAATGCCCTGTTTTTCACCCTATACTTGTATCATGAAGAAATGGTACACAATATATCCTTATGTCAAAGGACAAAACCCAGCAAAATTCTAAAATCTGTTTTTATTTCTCAGAGAGAAAAAAAAAGTGTGGATTAAACACATATTCCCATACAAGACTGAAGCTTTGTGTCTGTGTCTAATTCAAAATCAGAAAAATTGTATTTTCAATTGTGCTTTTGATTGAAGAGCTAATTTATGAAAACAGTAGCCATGAGAGATTTATGATTAGTTTGATTCATGTCTTTTGAGAATAGGGCATTTACTGCCAGAATGTGTGTGAGGAGAAATGATCTCTCAGGATCTTTGATATCTGGAACTGCCTTAAAGTCTGGATCGAAGGTCTTTTTACTAGAATCCCAAATTTTCTATACACCTAAAGACTATTTTCTTGTCTATCTTTAAGCCTTGCTTTTGGAACATTTGCTATACTGCTTTTTCTGTCTGTGTCAGAGAGAAAATTGTTGAATAAATGTGATGAAAATATGGTTCCATGAGCAAAAAGGGAATGGTTAAATAAATTGTCGTCTAAAAGGGGTTAAATATGCACATCATAATAAAGTGTGTAAAGGAAAAAGCCATTGTACTGGGGGCAGTCATGAGTTTAAATGCACATAGCTACATTTAGCAGTTATTTTTCCTTCCTGGATGTCTCTTTATGATTGATATTAACTATTTTCTACCTAACAGCTGTTTACTTGATTTTGAATGTTGTTCTCAATACAATAAAGGTATGTAAAAGCTCTCATTAAATCAACAGCAATGCAATGTGGTGGACTATGGCTTTCAATTCATGTTCTGCTACATCTCAGAGATAAATATTTTCTTACTTCTGATTTCCTTCAGAAGTGTTATTAATAGGACAGAATTTTTTTTCATCTCTAAGAAGAAAACATAACCTAATGATGTGAGGGTGATTTTCTCTTAAGTAAATAATTGGAAACTTTTATGTTCCTAAGTACAGCTGAAGGATGAAACTCATCATTATTTTTCTAATATCTGTCTGTTATTGCTATTATATTACAACATGATTTTAAGACTAAAGAAAATTCATGGGAATCCAAAAATGGGATAGTGTTTCTTTTTTTTTTTTTTTCCCCCAAGAAAAGTAGAGTATATTTTTAATACTGAATTAAATTTTTAAACAAATTGAAAACAGTATGACATCTAGGTATTAAAGAAGAAAAATAGTTTTCATCAAAATGAAAAATCTGCCATGCAAATTGCTTTATAAGCCTTAAAGATATCTTGGTACCTTTATTGCAACTATTGTTATTCCCACTCAAACTGAACAGAGTTCCCAAGAAATTTCATCTTTCTACCTTTAATCAAACTAGAAATTCCACCTTCTACCTTATGAAGGCAGAATATCAGCTAAACTTGCTAGCATGCTTATTAATATGCTGTCATATTCCCTGGTTGCTTGTCTTTATTGTAAATTTAAACTTTCACGTTGATCAATTTGGAAACAAAAATTTGTTACTTGTAATTAATTTTCTTGGTGATCAAGCCATACCAATTATATCATGATCAAAAAATGTCAGATTATGTTGTGTTTGGAAGGTGCTACGGCATTTATAGTGAGTACTTCTATCCATTCCAGTTTGTTTACATATGAAGTGTGTTGCTTAGTCTAAGAAATATAGATAAATGTGGCTATAAAATTTATGTGAGGATTCTTGGGTTCAACTTTGGTTAGCTGAAAATTCTATGGATAGGCCCCTTCAGTATCCTTTAAGCCTTTCGTGGGTTTAAAGCACTATTCAGAATAAGAAGAGGTGGAATAATCTAGCATCTATTTTTTGGACATTATTAGCATTATGGAGTTAGAGGTATAGCTATTTGGGGAACTCCTGAGTCATTAGGAAATGTTGCCCAGATTTTCAGACGTGCTTGTAATGCCAGGTTTCATGTATACTGTATGCAGGCTTCATTTGGAATCAGATGATGGGGATTTTGTAAAACATCTGTTAAAGGTTGTGATGAATATTCATGGCCACAGCAATCATCACCTGTTAAATGCAGCTCTGTGCTTCATATGCCCTAGAGACACACTGTTGTAAGGGGAAATACAGTGTTACATTTTCTTTATGTAAAAATAATTTTTTTGCAAGTTATATTACATGGGGAATTATTAGAATATAGTGAAATGAGAGTTCACAGCTGAGAACAAAAACAAAAATCTGAGAAGGCATTGCCCCATCATATTAGGGCTCTTTACTTCTGCCTTCCCAAGCAGTAATGGGAAAGCAGAGCAAGGCAGGTAACTGTGAGACAGCTTAAGACACTCACAAGAACTGAGAGTGCTTTTTTCGCCTTCATCATTAACACTAACACATGCTATGCAGAATCTGCTATGGCATATGCATACCTGATCTGAGACTCCTGATTTTCTTGCCTCCAAGGTCTGTTTTCCTCCATCTCTGAGTTTCAGCTATGGCATTGACGGAATATGTTAATGTATTTAATGCACTATAATTCAGTTACTCACTGCAAATGTGAGGTGGTCTGGCCATAGTGGTGGTGGTGGTGTTGTTTTAAAATATTACTTTCATCATGATCAACAGCTGGCTGAATACAAGCCAGCAGTGTGCCCAGATGGCCAAAATGGCCAACAGCATCCTGGCTTGTATCAGAAAGGGGGTGGCAAGCAGGAGTAGGGAAGTGATTGTCCCCTTGTACTCAGCACTGTTGGGGCCACACCTCGAATACTGTGTTCAGTTTTGGACCCTGCACTACAAGAAGGTCACTGAGCTGCTGGAGCGTGTCCAGAGAAGGGAAATGAAGCTGATGAAGTCAAGTCTTATGAGGAGCGACTGAGGGAACTGGGATTGTTTAGTCTGGAGAAGAGGAAGCTGAGGGGAGACCTCATTGTTCTCTACAGCTCCCTGAAAGGAGGGGGTAGTGAGGTGGAGGTTGGTTTCTTCTCCCAAGTAAGAAGCAATAGAACAAGAGCAAAGGGCCTTAAGTTGTGCCAGGGGAGGTTTAGATTGGATATTAGGAAAGATTTCTTCACTGAAAGTGTTGTCAAGCACTGAAGCAGGCTGCCCAGTGAAGTGGTGGAGTCCCCATCCCTGAAGGTATTTAAGAGACGTGTAGATGTGGTGCAGAGGGAAATGATGTAGTGGTGGACTTGACAGTGCTAGGTTAATGGTTGAGCTTGAAAATCTTAAAGGTCTTTTCTGACCAAGATGATTCTATGACTCTACATAATTCCTTCCTGTAAAAATATGAGTTATCAAAATCCAAAAGCTTCCTGTCTTCCTTTATTTGCAATGCTGCAGATTTTGTGTAACTCATTATATCCCATATGTGTGTGATTATGGCATATTGCATGTGTGTAATAATATCCTTTAGCTTTAGAACACTTATTCATTATGTAGAGAATTAAGAGTATCAGAGTTCTTAGCTATTGAATTTTGATCCAAAATTTAGATAAATTTGTTATTATTCTAGAAATACATTCAGACTTGTAGATGGACATTACTTGGAAAAAAATAATTATGCAGCAGCATTTTAATTTTTAGCCATACTTTCTTCATAATTGTCCAGGATCTCCCAACTTAAAATTCAAAATGGCAAGTTTTGAGACATACAGTATGTGCTGTGGATTTAGTCACAGTTTAACCAAGTATACTTTTTTTCAGCTTGAAAATATTTTAAGATATTTAAACATTTACATTATTCTCTCAGATATTGTTAATATACTGCCTTTTTTTTTAGTAGAGACTTTGTACTGATGCTTTTGTTTGACTACTCTGTAAGTAATATCATATTACTGTAAGGATATATAGTGTAGTATAAAAGAAGTGTGTCCTCATAGAATTAAGCAATTCCAGTCTGAAAAATATGGACAGTAATTACCAGCGGTCACACCAGTGGGTCCATGGCAGGGTGCCTGGATACAAACACCTAACTTTGAAGGTCTCTAAGGCAAGATCTAAGTAGTTTCTGAGAAGAAAACCAGTTAGGGGCAGCATTAATCACTGATACCCCTTAGACATTCCAATCTATAGGTTATTTCCCAGCTGTCACTCAGCAGGACATATTGCACAAGTTTGCACAGTCAGACAGAATTTCTCTGAGCTACAAAATAGAGCTGTCAGCTTGGCAGAATGTGGAGCCTATGTGTCCCTCTCCTTTGTTCTTACTGAGCTGTTTGGGTTGGGTTGAAAAAACAAAGCACAGAAGGGCAAAGCTTTTTCCTGTCTATAAGACACAAAGGGATTCACTTGGGCAGATTTCTGTCTAGTTTCCTATATATTTGTTTAGCTGTAGTTATATCATTCATTAGTGTCTCTCCAGTATCACAGCAGCTTCCACAGGCTAATGCAATCGCAGGACTGTAGTAAGCTCAAGAGTACTGTGCTCTTCAATGTTACCTGGCTAAGTACTGGGCCCCTGCAATGGAAACTGATTTATATTTTTTCTCAACAAAAATGAAGAGTCTCTTAAATCTATGAAAGAACCTGTTTCTTTCTCTACTATGCTCCCAGACATAGGAGTATGTAATGTATATAAAAGTCAACATCAGTGCTCTTTTTATTACATGCAATTTCCATTTGGATTTTGTAAGTAAATGCACTAACCAGTAATTTCTGTGAACTGAAAGTTTCTGTGCCTTGTAAAACACATGTATTACTCAAAAGCCACACTGCTTTCACCTTCCTCAACTTGCAGGACTTTTTCACAGCTCAACAGTATTTTGTCAGAAAAAATCAGGCTGGGTCACAAAGCTGTGCTGCATCAGGTTAGCTTTTGTTCACAGACTAGCTGAACCCCTAGGCTGAGCATTACAAAACCAGAGTGAATACAAAAATTAGCACATCAAGAGGAAGATCCAGTCAATTGTCTTTGCCTATTTTAATATGGAGAACAGAAGAGGGCAGAAATATAGTATCAGCAAAGAAAGAAGTGTAAATTCAAGGATTGAGAATTATTACTTATTAGTTAATTAATTAGTTAATTAATATCAACTTAATATTAATTAATACAAATTAATTTTTACTTGAAATTATGCTGTATAGAAATTTAATTTAAAATAAGGCAAATAGCCTGAGTTACTGCTGTTGTAAAGTGAACAAAATGCTCACTTTCAAGTGTTGCAAGGTGTCTTGATGGTTTCTTGCACCATTTTCCAGACTGACATTTCTGCTCATTTCAAGTATATTCTCCAAAACATAATTTTAAATTAATCCTTGTTCTGAGCCTTAAGGGTTTTTTTCTGTGAGCATCACAGTGCTCTTCAGAGTATCACCTTTAAGTGGATTTTAAGTATACATCCTTAGGATTTTTACAGAGTGATTGCTCAATTGCGGTGACTGCATTCTGAGTTCAGATTTCTGACCTGTGTAGGTTTGTGTGATTCAGTTTTTAGTTTCCTCATGTTTTGTACGTGGATTATCTGTTTAATTTCTATTTTAGATCTGATTCTATGTTACTATAGAGAGACCGTGTAATTCCACATTTGATGAAAGAACAAATGTCTTCTCATATCAGCAGTTTATATATGGATGAAAGAAAAGATTTTTTCTAATCATATTATGAATACTTACAGACTTACAGTTGCTTGTTTTTGTAGATGTATTCTTTATGTAGCTCTATCATTAATGTAATGCAATAAGATTTTGGGTTTTTTTCATCTGGGGGAATGCTGTTTTCTCTTTCCATCACTGCAGACTTTTTTTGTGAAAGGTTACTAGAATTCCAATGCACTTCTTAGTGACTGCCTCTTTCTCACATACCTCTCTCTCTGTCCACTTACATTGTCCTCAGCAGAAACTGTGAATGTTCAGATTAATAATCTGGGAATGTCTGGTATATAGTGACAGCAATGTATGGCGAAGTAGTAGGAGTTTGGTCAAGAGATATCTTAGAAAGACAATTGGAAGACCAGAGGATACACTGATATTCATATGAAAGAAAGGTCTTTGATGAAGTGTACAGACAACAGTCTGGAAATTGGAATAATAGTAGATTGTGTACTTGTGCATAGTCAAATAGATGTGTCTTAAGTTTGGATTTCTTTGCTTTTTTTTTGGATTCAGAGCATTTGCTTTTCCCTACTGGTAGCAACTTTAATGGCTTCACTGGGTATTTCTTCAGGTTTCTTGGGGTTTGCCTGCTTATTTATTTAAAACTTCATCTGAAGCTGGGTGCGCAATACACAATACTCTGCCTAGGTGAAAGTGTATTCAGACAAGAGGATGGCTGATGACAAAGTATATATGATAACAGCCAGGGGTGGGTAAGCATGCACAAAATAAGTTTTGGATTCGTCTTCATCCACTGGCAGTAGTGCAGCGCTGTGAGCAGCTAAAAGTGCAAGTTCTCAGCAGTAGTGAGGAAATGTTTTGTCTGTCAGCAGCTCTACATGAAGACTTATCTATTCATTAAGCTTTCTTGCAAGTAGGCTAATCTGTCAGAAAGTGTTGTTCCTGATAGATGCCGTTCCTGTCAATCAGGAATTGAGCTGCAGCCATTAATCAGGCCTGTATGTACTCATCACGTACCAGTCAGCCTACTGTGCTTCATATTGCTGTAATTTCCAGTTAAATGTGCATGTCTGAATTGAAATAGGAATAATGGTTCATGGCAAATAATAAACTAGCATTTGCTGACTTAGTGCTTTGCAGTCATGGTAATATCTGCATTGCATCATTATTATCAATAATAGTAATCCAATGGGACCTTCAGAGACCATTCTGTTGCCTCACTCATTTTCCTTACAGGTTCATTGAGCAGTGGATCTTCTCAATGTGTTACTGTTGCAGAAACACCTGTGATAACTATTGATAATAATTGTACTAATGCACTGTGAAAATTCAGTGTCCAGTCACTGTAATTATGATAGTAAGAACTTTCAGCTAGTAGGGTTACCTAATTGACTTGAACAATTCTCAAACTGTAATATTTGTTTTAATAGGCGTATCCTGTTGAGAAAAGGGGGAAAATGTAGTCTTTCTACAGATAACACACGGAATTGATATTACAAATATTTCACCGTTCCAGTAAATATTATTCTCTTAAGATTCACTTTTATTTTTATACTACCAGAAGGATAGATAATGTTAGATTAATAGAAGTAAGTTAACTGAAAAACTTAACTTGAATGACTGATAGTTCTTATTCTGAAATAGCTTCCATAATTCCTTGTTTTCTCATCTTTGAATTTCCATTGTTTTCCTATCTATGATGAATTTTCTTATTTTGAAATTTGAGGAAAAAACCCTTTGGCTTAGTGATAAAATTGCCCTTCTCCCAGTATTTAAAAATGAGAATGTCTCTAAACAGATTTTTTTTAAATGGACACAGATGGCAGATTTGTGAAACTTGGCATAAACTTTATCTTCTTTATTGAGAATTGGTAATTAGGGGAGTTTAAAGAAGCTCATGGGTGTTATAAATTAATTTCTGAGCATGTCTGAAGGACATCTGCTCAGGTTGTAAGAGAGCTGAACAAAGATCCACCCATTCAGTACATCACTGGGCACAATGCACATGCAACTGTCTGCTTTCAGGCAGTTGTTCCCCCTCGCACATGAAGGATTTCTGAACATCTCTATGAATTATGCTAAGCAATATCTTCCTGTAAATCTCAAAAGGCAGAAAATTGCAGCAGTTTTTGTTGAATTTACATCATTATCAATATTCTTCTAAACAAAAAAGCAAACCCCTTGGCACTACATAGCCTGGAAATACCAGTGCTGAACAGAAAGACAAATAGAATATACCACAGATATCTATTACTGGCTTCATATTATAATGAAGAAATCTGTACAGGCAGTGAATCAAGGCAGTAAGATGGATACTCTGGACCATCATCCCTACACTTATATGTATTCAAATATCTCTGTATTTGCTTTCAAGTACAACAGATATTTATTGATTAAATGCCAACTTCAAAAACACATACTGAAGATAATTCAAAAAAGATTAATCAGGTAAAGTCAATTAGACACAAAGGAGCAAATTTATATATGTGAAATAATGTTGGTTTTATTTATTTTCTCTGTAGTGGTGTCTAAAAGACTCCTAGCTAGTCTAATCACATGCTGAGGAGCTATAAAGAAATGTAAAGTAAAGTAGAAAAATAATTTTGTCTAATATTGCTAATAGGTTTAAAACATGGAGACTGTTCGTTTTTTTTGGTCCAACAACAGTAACCCTCTCAATGAAAACAGATCCAGAATATCACTGTGGGATAGTAGCACTTTTTGGAAATGTGTCAATTTGTGGGGTTTTTTAACAATAGCTATCAGTATGAGGTGACGTGATGAACAAATGTAGCATATGTAGAAATCAACAGTATTGATCTTTGTGGGTTCATGGAGTACACAGTAGCAGTCCAGAGATGGGTAGACTGTTACGGTGCAGTCTTTCAATTTCTGCTTCAACCTGCAAAAGTGCCAGATATGCATTAACTTGAGGAAGAAAAAATAATATATAGTGTCACTTTCCTTCCCCTTTAGCCAGTAGCATCCCATATTTCTATGGAGGCATTTAACTCAGAAATTTGTCCATCTTAGCCTCCAAACAATTATTATTTACTGAATGGTGATAGCTCCATATCTAAGTCCCTATAATGGAGAATTGTCAGGCACATTAGCAGAATTACATCAAACTATTAAAATTATTGCTATTTGAATGGTAGTTCATTCCTGGGTGTACGTTTATGAGGTGTTCTTCTGTTTCATGTTTAATCTTTTTGTTTTCACTTCCAGGAGCTGGAGTTTTCCAACCTGTTTGCAGTTCTTCACTGTATCCACTCATTCTTTGCAGCCAAAGTGGCTTGTTTGGACCCTTTGTATGTAGGCAGTCAAGCCACAGCTTCTGCTGCTCCCACAACTTCTGGTACTGGCAAATTAAAATACACTACTTGACATCTCACATTACAGCACTGCCACTTCACAACAAGACATAACAATGTATAAATATTCATAAGAAGTAGACCTTTGGTGAACCATGTATGTGGAAATCAATCTTGGAGGCAAGACGTCTTGCAGCATCACCAGATAAATGGTCACGTGGGATCATAATTTCATCTCTATTCTGCAAGACATCAGTAAATAATCCTAGTCAAAACCCCAGAATAGGATGGATACGCTTTTAGTATGATCTATTTGTACTTACATAGTGCTTTAAGCAACACTGGAAGCAAAAGAATAAATGACGAAATTAAGTACTTCAGTATTTAATAAAATTTTCGAAATGCTGTAATAATACAAAAATAGAATTGTCATTTTGCTGTTTTCACGTTTTATATGACAATATACTAAACTCTTGAGTATGAACTTAATACCCTATCATTATATTATAAATTACATAAGAGCAAGCAACAAGCATATATTACATGGTGACAAGGAGATAAGCATGAAAAGGTGTTTGTGTATCTCCTCAAACACGAAAGCACTTTAAGCACTGTTTTAAATCCATACTTGTGTCCATACATTGAGTCATGCTACTTTTCTGTTTTTTTCTTTTGATCTAGCAACAATAGCAACAACAAAGATATAGCTATATTGGACTGATACATTTAAAAAAACCCCAAACAAACAAAACCAATCCAAACCAAACCAAAAACCCAAGCCACAAAAAGCAAAACACCTTTCCATGAGTAAGTCCCTCTTCTTCAAGTAGAAATAATGTGATATGAATTTAATTTTAATTACAAATTAAGTGCAAGTGCATAAAATACCACATCTGCTATTTACTTCCTCACATTTTTTCTGTCAAGAATTAAATTCTGTAAATCTAAAAGTCTTTGTGCACAAGACTTAGCTGTTGAATTTGTTTCAGAGGCAGTCCACCTAATACATTGTTTCCATGTTTAAGCTTGATTTCACATCATAAGTAGAACTCTGTGCCACTCAGGCTCTCAACAAAATAGACATGCTACATTATGCTTGAAAAAAAGAGTCCACTCTATTCTTAATAGAATTATTCTATTATTTTTAACAATTTTGGGGTTTTTATATTGCTAGCAAAATACAGGAATACATTAAAGAACCTGTAAAGAACAGATGACAGAATGCGTGATGTCATTGTATGTTAAGAATGTTACATCACTCTGGACCACATACTAATTCCTGAGTATCATTTAGTGATAATTCTGAAGGAGTTGTAAATTTAAAATGAATAAGTTTATTTAAATATAATTTTGCGAAATAATTTAATTTGTGCTATTACACATGTCAGTGAAGATGGAAAAATGGTGGGAGCATGTATGGGATGTAGCTGAAATAACAGAAAAACTGAGGGATTTTTTTCATGTTTTTTTTGTCAGACAGGATAAGCAAACCTAAAAAATTGCAGGAAGAACAGTTAGTGCAGCTACAATGTGTCCATAATATTTTAAATAGTACTTTTTGGGATTTCTGATTATTATATTCAAATTAAGAATTCCTTCCCCTCTTCCCCTGCAATTTAGACTTGTTATAAAAGCACATAGCACATAGGGATTATGGATACCATCTGCCTTGTTTAGCAGGAAGGCTAACTCTGTCACATCCCTTTCTGCATATTAAGATAATTACTTCAAAAGTGAAGCCAGAGAAAAGTTTTTTCAAAATGGGAACAATTCAAAATGCAAGGCAGGGATAAAAGGTGAATGAAATGCAGGGGCAAGTCATGTCTCTGTATTTTTGCTTTGCATTAGAAGTATTTGGATTTATGTATGTGAGTGTATCCTTGCCTTGAAATACAGCTGATCTCACTTGATACTAGTTTCAAATAATCTGAAAATATATTTTCTGGATACTCTTTTCTGTCACTTTCAGATTACTTTCAGTACATGCTTGCTTCTTATTAGCAGGCCTCTAAGGGTAACACATTTATTTTCCATGCTAAATACAGTGGAATGATGGCATAATCCAGCTATTAAATGCTTTAAGTGTCATCAGACACAAACATTTTCATAGTCATCATCATGTGTTTCTTTATGTTAACTGTCCCTAAATAAGGAGGTCACATCCCAGTCTCTGAACAGCACATAAAACTACTATGGCTGTCCATGGGATCTCCAGTTTTTTTCTGAGAGTACAAACCCCAGATGTTTTGAATCCAAAGTTATAACGATCTAGGGGGTTTAATGATGGTAACTCAGGCACTGTCCTTGTCAAGAAAGCATATACTGGAAATACAAATTTAGAGAGAACAGTGACAACGCTGAAAACAGGAGCCCAATATCCGTTAACGACAGTTCTCTTCTGTGCTCCCAAATCATCTCCTCCTTTTTAGTGCGTTGCTGTGGCACTCAGCTACCACAATGTTGTTATGTGTGAACACCTCAGTAAATGCTCTGCTGTTAATAGCAGAATCTAAAACTAATCAGCTTCCAGTTGAATGTTTTTCCTTTAACTGTTTATGTTATGTGCACAGTTGTGCCACTGCAACTGAGTTGTTTAAGGGACGTTGTTTAATATGCTTAAATGAACATAACATTTATGCAAACCAGCAAAAAGTATGTCATTGCGAATTGCTGTAGATTAAGGGATTCCATTATATGAAAGCCCTCCCCAAAAATTTAAAAAACAATTCTCGTGCAGTACTGAGCTAATGACATGAACTTTTGGGACTCCATCAGGGTATCCTCGAGATCTCTGTCAAGTATTCTGTTTGTAGGACTCCTGTAGTCATCAGTGAGACTTTTGTAACTGGGCATTAAATACGCAACATTTAAGAGACAAACATGAGCCTGAAATTAGCCTGTAAACTCCTATATTTTAAAGGGTTCAACTGGTGGGGCTTAATCAATGCTTTTATATTCAAGAAGATAAAAGTGGTGTTGTGAGAATATAAAATGCCTTGACTGCAGGTCAGCGTTGGTTTGTAAATGCAGCAGGGGTTTGTGCACTGACCTTACAGAATATTCAGAGGTGACTCTGCATCCAGGCATGCCCTTTTAGAGCAAGTTGGTCAGAAATTCAGTCTTGAACCAAAGATGGAAAATTTTAAACTCTCTGTTATAAATGATCCTGAAATAGCAAAATATAATTTACAAACAGACTAAATGGTTATAGTTTTCATTTAAATACTTGCAGGACATTCCCATTTAAAACTTATTGAACTTCACACACATATGTCAAAACCCAGACTTTATGTTGCAGCCTCTCTTTTCACCTGTAACATATAATGAACACAAGTATTTTGTAAGTCAATACAGCCCAGTGTCAATGAAAAAACACAATTATAATGAGCTATCAGTTTTTGCTAAAAATCTGTATGTAAGTGAAAACAAATATTTTAACAAAAATAGAGCAAACCAACCAACCCATAGCATAGAATATAATTTATTATCTTTATGTCATAATATTCTTAAATAAGTTTAGTAAAAAAAATTCTTTATAGTACTGTGCCTATTGAAGTGATATTACATAGTATACCAAAAATACGTACTCTTAAGTATAACTAAGTATATTTAGTTTGATTTGCTTTACTTTATGATGGAAATTTTAGATAATCTGACCTTCACAGAACTAACCATATGCAAGGTTATACTGTTAGCGTAATTTTATTATGAAAGTGTTACATGTTATTCTGGATTTCATCAGCGGATGATAGGTTTCATTTCCTATACCTGTTTAAAAATACAGTTCCAGATTTTCAAAAGAGCTTTGCATTCCAGTAGCATGAAGACACCTTTGAAATAAAAATGAGGATATTTTTAAATATTGGCCATTTTATTTTGTTAATTAAGTGCAGCAAGATGTTTGTGCAGACAAACTAGTTTTAAGTGGGTTATTTTTTAAAAGCAGTAATGTGAATTTTGTCTATCTAAGCTAGGATTCATAAAGATGCAAACCAGTAATATACAGTATCAATATACTTTGAGAATCATGAAAAATATTATTTTCCAGATTAGTCCTTGATTCCACAAAAATTTATTTATTTATTTTGTGTGCTTAGAATTTATCAGAACACCTCAGAGTGGACAGTTATATATGAGTAGGTAGTTGTCAATACTACTAACTACTACTTTAAATGTGATTTTGTTTATTCAATGCCTTAAGATGTTTCTTACGTCAAGTAAAGTATTAAAAAAACTGAAGATCTTGTGAATGTACAGTTGCTGCCCTTAGAAATTCAGCAGCTTTGCTACATATTGTCTAAGTACCCTCGAGTATTCCCTATGCCAAAAAGAAAAACCAGTTTTCATTCTGATATGGCAATTCCAAGGAACCTTTAGGAAAAAGTAATTTTATTAATATTAAACACTAATCCTTGTGTTGCACTTTCCTTTTCCTTACAGGTCTGGTCTCTGCAAAAGTGTAGTGTCTGACAAGAAGTTTAAGGTGATTTTAATATATTCAACCTTGGGCAATTATGAGTCCGTATTTTGGACTTGTACCTCTGAGCAGTTCAGAGTGATGGGAAACATGACAGACTCACTCAGGCTCCTGAAATTTAAGTACCTGTCTTAGATGCCTAAGGTAGGACTTGAGGCTCTCAAAAGGGAAATACAAGGCAGGAATGTAGCTTAGCATCTCTGAAGAGGCATGCATATGTGTGTCTCTCTAAGGATCTAGAGCGATTCTGTGTTAGTGTTTTACCAGGTATATGCTTTTGAAGCCAGGCTCCTGCCTGCTGTCACTCACTGTGCTATTTTTCATATTGCAGAGCTGATTTTAAGCACATGAGCTGAGTATTTAGAATTAAAGTAAATAGGCATCACATGTATATGAGTTCTAGGTCCTGATGGACTTTCAGATGATGCAGCCCAACTGAAATGGGAAAAAACCCTGAGATGCTAACAGCAAGGCTGCCAGCTTTTGGTACCAGCCATTTCTGTCTCTGCAGCAGCTGCTGCTTGTGCACCCTGGGTGCTTGGAGGTCCCTCAAAAGCTGAGCTTCACAGTGTGAGCTACCAGAGCTTAGTGCCTGAAGGGGGATGCTGCACTGCGGCAAGGGGCAGAATGCAGCTGAAGATGGCTGTTGGATGCCCAGGGCAAGTTATTCTGCATCCCCTTTTTCCCTCACCATACGGGGACAGTATTGACTGCAAGCAGGCCCCATGCTGTTCAGCCCTCTCCCTGCTGCATTACACACCTGAATATTTGCTCTGAGGTCCCGATGAACACTTCCTTGTCCCCTCACCCCCTTTTCTCTCTCAGAGAGATGGCAAAACTGTACTCCAATCTACATAATAGAGCCTCTAGACCTCTTATATGGTCAGGGGACAGTATTAAGGATTATGGCAAGGATATCCGTGTACCAGTAAGAGTGCTTGAGTGTGTGATTAACATTCAGGTTAAAGCAAATAAAGTCATATCTGAGCTTTCCTGACTTGGAGGGTTCTTAACTGTAGTTTTAGTATTTTCCTGGAAAAAAGGTCTCTAATGTCAACACATTTCTATTTGCTTGGCTCCATTTTCACAAAGTTAGCAGAGATAGTGGTTCATTTTCTGTTGGAATCATAGAGAACACTGTAGGAACACTGGAATAAAAAGAAATTTCTATTTGGATTCTTTATATTATTACAGTACATTACATAAACTGTTAAAATACATTGAACAATGCAAAACTAAATGCTTTCATTGACATATCCGAGTCAGTTTTCACTATGGTATACATGCCTTCCACTTTCAACAACTTTCTCCACAAGAATCCCAAATATATATTATATAAATTCTTTTATTATTCAGTATATACTAATATATAATGCATAGTATGTGTGTGTGTGTGTATGTGTGTGTGTATATATATATTAGTATATACTAATGGAAGATATTCTGTGTATATTAATGAAAGTTACATATTAGGCACAACTATAAAACAAGCATAAATCCATGAAGCTTTACATTTAAAAACGTAATCTTATAATACTATAAAGAAAAATATGTATATTAGTTGAAGAAATGGCTATTTTTGCAGGATATGCACAATCTGGATATACGATAATAAATTGCTAAACATTAACTGATTTACTATTTCATACCTTCAGGACCTTTGATTTTTTAATTATTCTTATCTCTTTAGCATATTTACAAAATATGTCATAAGTTTTAATTTGTTATGAATAAAAATAACTGAAAAAATGTAATACAAAGTGCTATATATTTTATAAATATTAAAAAATTAAGAAAAACTATTCAAATTATTTATTTAATTTTTAGTTATGTTTTTGTGGTTGTTTGTAATATGTATTTGTGAGAAACATAAGTCACCTAGTTGTTTAAGCTCATTAATGTACCACTAATAAAATGCTATCTTCTGTTTTGGTTTTGTTATGTTTTGTTTTGTTCCTTTTTGTAATGGAACATAACAGAAAAAATAGAAAATAAATACTTTTTTAACTAATCTTTTGCATTCAGTCATACAGTGTATGAGTTTTATATTACTGAAATCCAAGTCTGAGAAAATACTTGAAGAACCTGGGGTGGTAAATTTATTTTCCAACAGCATGTTCAACTGTTTATTTAATAGAAATAATGATGTTTCATTACTGGTATGGTCATTACTACAAGGCATGTCACCCACTTAAAGTCTGACTAGAATTTTGGAAGTACCTGCCTCTCCCCTGAAGCTTGCCTACAACCAGATTATTTTATCATTGACACTTAATTGCTTTATGTTGATTGGAATGAATCCGGGCCTGATACTGCAGTGCTTGAAGGGGTTTTTTTGGTACACATTTGTGATCAAACAACTTTCAAATAGTGCTGTGCTAGACCATACTAGTTCTGAACGAGAACAAAGCCAACTTTGATAACTTCAGTTTTGTCTTTTTCCCTGTCTGAGGGAAGAGATGCTGGAAGAAGGGGAGCCCCCACTTTTATTTAGGCACCTTTATACCTTTCCAACAATTTAGGGTGAGAGTCTACAGTGCACAGCTGCACATTTTTGGTGCCTTTCTTGTGCTCCCAGGGCGGAGAAGCCAGGTAAGCTCCCTTGTGACAGTGCTGCTGTCACCTTTTTCTCCCACCCCCTCTACAAGCAGTCACCAGGGCTTTCTTGGACCTCAGGCTGGGGTTGCCTTCCTCAGTTCTCTACCCAAGGAAATCTCCCTTGCTTGTACACTTCAGCATCTTGAAGAGAAGGAAAAAAATATGAAGTTTGTTGTAATTATAAGTGTGATGAACAATTTGTATTGAAAAAATCCTCAGTCCTCATTCCTAGATGTGATTCAGCTGATATGGGTTAGCAAACATAATGTAACTCTGTCACATCACTACAGTTAGTTTTGTGTGTCTCAAGTTTATTTGCATACCACATTTAAGTGAAAGGCCAGGGGGAAAAAAAAAACAAGAGAGGAAAGAGGTCTTTACAAAAAGAGGTGAAGAGAACTACAGAATATTACAAAGTTAGGGAAATCTGGGAAGTATATTTGAAATGTACAGGAATCCTGTTACAGCTACCATTTCCATTTGCCCTTTAAATAGGCACTGCTTTTTATAATGGGAACATGAACTCACATAGAATTGAAAGGGTTTTTTTATTCTGAAAATACCTAGTTTCTTCTGAATTACCATTTTAATCTAGCATATTTAACATCTTCCCCACAGATTTTGACCTCAAATGAAATATCTTGCAATCAAAGTTTCTTAAGATACAGTCTTTGAATGAGTTTCTTTCAATTCATGGTACATGTTCCACAGCTAACATACTTGTTCTCCAAGCCGTACAACATTTAAAATTAATTGCGATCTATTTACCCATCCATTTGATCAATAAAAGTTAGCACAGTATAATATTCATGTCTTTGATTAAGTTGTACAGTTCCTTAGTATTTATTTTTCAGTATTTTGACACTAGCTATTCTTATATTTGCTTATGAAGTAGTAGCATTTTTTTAAAGTATTCTTCAAACGCAATTCCCATTACAAATAGAAACCTATATCCCTTAATTTCCTTTTCAGAAAAAAAAAATGGTTTATTCTCTGTAGTGCTATAGTTAATATTGCTATGCAATTGCTCCAGAAGAGTGAAGAGAGGGCTTTACAATACAGTGAGCATGAGGGATTGTTGGCTATGTGCTTTATGTACTTTGTGTGCACACTCTTCTCCCAGCTTGGAGCAGAATTTTGTCCCAGTCCTTTCCGTCTTTGCAACGTATGGCACAGGTGCTTACCACCAGAGCTGGATCCAGACTCTTTAGCACTGTGGACAAAACTTTATTATTCATAAAAATTATGGAGCAGAAAGGTTTATCTGGTCACAGGAAGAGAAAGGACTAGACCCTCTGAGTAAGAACAGCCAGCCAGCCCCCTTCCAGTCTCCCAGCAGTAACCCATCTCCCTCTGCTCCTTCCCTGGTGGCAGTGTCACCTTCCTCTGATGGCCTGACTTTTCAGGAACCCAACATGTGCAACACTTATGTATGACACTTTTACTGCCCTGACCCTACAAATCTATTTCTTTGAGTAAATCTGTTAATTTCAGCATGGGGCCAAAAATATAAGGAAAATCTATATATAAGTGGCTGAGCATAGATGAATCGAGTCTTCCCTTCAAACAAGTTATAGCACACTTATAAAAATGTTACCAGTGTGTTAGTGACAGTTGCTTCACTTGAATGCATTTATGGCAGTAGAATAACTGCAGTATTGGACACTTTAGACACTGATCTATAGGGAATAATCACTTCCATCTTCCCTAGGGAAATTTCAGTGTTTTCAGGGGACTGTCTAAGCATGGGGCACATGCTCAATACAGATGAGCCTATGCAGCTTCTATTCCCAAAGTGGAGGCTCCCCAGAGTGCCACTGTGGATCCTTCCTTAGAGGCTCAGTGATAATCCAAGGAGGTCTGCACCACAGTCCTGTCGTCCTTGTACAGGCACATTCTGGCAATCAACTAAGATACAACTGCAAAATGGACAGGTGTAGGGCAAGTCCTGCTGCCCAGTGGACTCAGGCTGGGAAATTAAAGAGACTACACTAAGAGCCCAGTTTCATAAAGTGATGAACACACTGTTGTGAGCATAAAAATTTTGAGTACCTCTGATCTAGGAAAGAGCTTAAGGTGGTGAAAATGAGGAAAAGGGAGCATGTTTCATTGTCCTTCAATAACATACTGTGAATTGGAAGATAAATTTAGCTCTTTACTAGAAGAAGGATGAGACAATCTGATTTCAGAGAAAGACTATGAACTTCAAAGCATTCACTCCTGAGTCAGTGATATGGTGAAAAGGAATCACTGATTGACCCAAGTAATTATGGTAAGAGTTGTGTCACCAGTCAGGAGATGATTTAAAACTCAAGAAGCCATAAACAGAGATTTACTTTTTCCTAAAGGACACAGTATAGAAACAAAAGCATATGGAAGAGGGTGTGTGTCACCACTGCAGCTCCACAGTCCCTGATTTGGCCTTGCAGAATTGTGAACATAATAGTGTTTTACCTGCTCTGTATTTTTCTGGACTACTGAAGTCCAGAAAGCAACCTGAACCTTTTTCAGACCATTTTTGCTGCAGAGTGGAGGACTAGAAAGATTTCTACTAAATGCTGAGATTGTTATGTGAAGATATCTCTAGAAACTGTGGTTTTAAAAAAGGCAGAAAAAGCTCCATCAGGGACCACAAGCTTCAGTGAAAAGACAAGAGAGAAACTTCTCATGCGGCCAGATCCAAACTCTCACCTTTCTCTTTTGAACAGATACAAAATAGATTTAGCTATCTCTTTTTGGTTTGTTTTCTTTTTCCTGTTTTGCTTCAAGGAGCTAGTGAGGGAAGAAAAAGGGTCTCAGAAAGGTCAAACCCCTTCACTGAAGCAACGAAGAGAGGTAGTGGGGTGGTGGGCTGTGATCTTTGCACTGCAGCGCCACTGAGTGCAGCAAAGGCTCAGATCAGGGGAACATCACAAACAACTTACATTCTATTCACACCAGAAGACAAGTATTTGCAAGAAACATGAAGTTAAGGCCTTCCACCATTTCACAGGAAACAAGAGCTCAGACTATGGTTAACATGGAAACTCAAAGGCAAAGGGAACTCATATCTGGGTGGTTCATGTGGATGGGAGCAGTTTCACAGAAGTATGCACAGGTCTCTTCCCCGATAAGGAGGTCAAGGGCCCCAGTGCTGGTGTAGTGTAAGAGAGATCTTAACTGCCTGAGGGGGTTAGGGGAACCTAGTGAACTACTGTGAAGGACCAAGGGGCTTGTGAGATGGTAAGAAAATGTTCAGAGGAATACAAATTTAGGAATAACAGCCAGAGTCACTGAATCTTATCCAGCTTCCTCAGGCAGTTGTGTCGTATAACCCCTCTCACAAATGTTTGAACTTGATCTTAAAAGTAATTAGGCTTTTTGGCCGTCTTCCTCTTGTTGGAAAGCCTCTGGAATCTCACTGCTCTGATGGTTTGGAAATGTCTTCTAATTTCCAGCCTAAACCTATTTGTAACTAGTTTGTATCTATTTGATTTTGTGCCAGCATTATTCCCTAATTTAAATAGTTCTTTTCCAGCCCTGGTGTCAGTCCCCTGTTTCCCCTCCTCGCCTCGATTTATGTATAGCAAGCAATCACATGCCCTGACAGCTTTCATTTTGCCTGAATGCACAAGCCAAGTTCATACAGAAGATGTCTATACAGTGCAGTGAAATTTGGTGCAGAGTTTCCTGAGCTATTGCTGACTCCAGCTGATATGTCTACCTGTTGTGCTGCAGCAATACCAGCTCAGGCCCAGAAGCAGTTCATCCACTTTAATGCAGTTGAAGGTAATAAATACAGCCCATCAGCACCACACCATGATGTACTGCTTCCAGAGCAGATAAAGTCCATGGCAGCTCAGGGCTGCAATGCTGTTCATTGCTCATTGCAGACATTCACTAATCAGGTTCCCTGGCTTGTTTCCATACCATCCTAATGGAATGCAGTCTTACTCTGAATCTGTTCCAGTTTGACTTTTTTTTCATGACTGTGACTACTTCTGCACCTTAAACCACACTCTAGATATGATCTCCCTTATGTCCTGCCCTATGGCCATATTATTTGTCGACTGTCTGCAAAGACTGTGACTGGTTGCATGAGTTATTTGCGTGACTGCATCACACTGGTGACTCACAGGCATCTTGTGAAAAGCTAGTATATATCATGGACCTACTTGTTCTTCCAGTCATGTGATCAGCCCTCAGCTCATCAGTAATGAGGATGGGGTATAGGAACAGGTCAGTTTGTCACCCAGCACATAAACCAGGCGTCTTTTTCTTTTTTTCCACCTACATTGTGGGGAAGGGGAGGTAGAGAGAAATGAGCCATCATTTAAAGAGTTATCTTTCAGTGAGACAGCTCCAAGGGGTGTCAGGGTAAAGACGCAGATTTGGATACAAATCTTTTTTTCTGGGAGGCAGGTTAGAGGATTTATATGCGAGTCCTCCACTTTTCACATCTTTTCGTTTCCAGCCATGACTGACTGAATGGAAGAAAATAAAAAGCCTTGTAAAGGACAAAAGAGAAAGAATGAAAGGCTCACAGGAAACCTTTTCTTTACAGTCTTCCAGAGGTAAAATATCTCCAGCATTTATCAAGTCTTGTTCCATCTTTGCAATCAGACAGTTTATTTCTGAGTGATTAATCTTTTTTTTTTTTTTTTTTAACCCCTGCAGTTGGATTATATTCAGGCAGCCTTGGTTGGGACAGAACACCAATGAGAAAATCAGCACTATATTCTATATACTTTTTTTTTCTGTTTGGTCCAGAGAAATCACAATTTTCAAAGCTCATTCTCACTTTAGATGAGTAGAGGTTTTGGAATATAAATAACACAACAAAGAATTTTCAAGGTTTCAATGGCTGGGGTATTCTATTTTTTGTTCTGTTTTGTTTTCTTTTTAAATATGAGCAAGTGAAGCTCAGTGAATCAATGGCATTACCTTTTTTTATTCTTCTACATAAATGAACTCCTGTGAGTCCATTTGTTATAACTGCTGTGTGATCAGTCTCAAGGAGTTTAAAAACAGGAATGCAAATCAACAAAAAACTTTTTTGCAAGGATTACCTCAGTTTGGGGTCTGGGGAATTATCTCATGTTAATAGCCTTTGCAAAACAGCATTTGTTTTAATGGACAGGAAAATTTAATTTTAAAATTACATATATTCAGTGTTAGCTTTAAAATATGACTTATGAGCTGTTTCTATAGAAAGAAAAATAACTTCTGGTACATAATACATCACAATGCTTCATAGTAAATACATAAATTTGGTTAAACTTAAATCAAATACAGTGTGATGGCTGTATTGTAAAATGACAGATGGCTGTTTAAAGCAGTGTTACACCCCTGCCATTTGGCTGCTGAGAGGTATTGTGAATGATCCCATGAGCAGATTCAGGAGAGGTCTGTTGAGTTCACTGGTACAAGCTATTACCATGGCCTTCTCAGAGTAAAGCTGTCCTGTTCCTGCATCCTTCACAGGCTTGTGTCAACCTGATCCTTTGCAGTCTCAGTGAGGGAGACTTCTGGTCTTCCCTTCCATTATTTCAGGGGAAAAAACACTGGCCTTACAAAACTGAGCAAAGATGAGGGATGATCGCTGTGTCATAGTCTAGTTCAGGAGGCCATCTACTCCAAAATCCCATGCCTCCAGATGAGAGGATGTTAGAGCACGACATCCATTTTTTTTCTAATTCTAAAGTTATTTTTATAATGCTTCAGCTTTATAATAAGTAGTACCTTGATATTAGGAACATTAACAAACTTCAGTCCATTCCTGCAGAGAGGCAGAAAAGAAAGAGGGTCTTTTATAAACTCTTTACTGTTAAATACTATACTTGAATAATATGATCTCTATAAAACTAATCATAGAATCATTGAATCATTAAGGTTGGAAAGGACCTCCAAGTTCATCAAGTTCAACTGTCAACCCAACACCAGCATGCCTACTAAACTATGTCCTGAAGTGCCATGTCTACACATTTTTTTAACATCTCCAGGGATGGTGACTCCACCACTTCCCTGGGCAGCCAGTTCTAATTAATGTTTTAATTAGGATAATTTAATTTATTACATTGTTATTGTGACCCTCATACATTGTGCATTTATGTATCTGTCTACTCCCACTTCTTAAAAAACAGGTTTTACGGGAATGTCTCATTACAGGAACTGTCTCCCAATATATATGTGCTGTTTCCACTCATGTCCTTCCTAGTTTACTTATGGTAGCTTCTGGATTTGTAGTATTTCTGTATACTTTTATGAAAAGTTGTTTCATTCAGCTTAGATTCTTTTAGTTACACACTGTTATATTCTGAATAGAATTTGAAAAGCAGGGAGAGATAGGGTGTATTTTACTAAGAACAGAGATAATAATTGCTGATCTCTGTGAAATTATAAATCACATTTCTTGATGTTTTTAATTTAGATAAAATGAAAAAGAAGATTGTCAATGGGACCGTATTTTCTTTTATGAGTTTTGTTTCTTTTTGTATATGTTAAGATGATAAATGTGGGTTTTTACCTCAGGGCAACAGGTATATTTGTTTATTTATGTTGAATCAATCTTGTAAAGTAATGACCTATATGTGCACTTTACTAAGGCTGAAGTATTATTCTGAGATCATGTGTGACAACCTGAATAAATGAAGCCACAAAATTACTGTTATCCACTTTATATGTTGCTTGCTTTGTTTCAGTTATTAGATTTTCTGAAAAGATGTGATGACAAAAAAGTATCTGGGATGTAAAAGAAAATTTAAGATGATCTATTCTGAAAGCTGTGCACTTTCACGTGCTTTGTTGAATTCCAGTACCACAATGGCCAGATGAAGTTCTGAAGTTCCATAAGAAAAAATGCTACAAATCTCATGCTTTCAGAATCTTTTCAAGCAGTCTCTCTGGTTTGCAATGTGCGCTTTCAAAGAGTCCCTGGTCCCTATCAGCTAAATTATGTCATTTTCCTTAAATCATTTTCTACAGCTGTTTATGCTGATGACACCATTTGCTAGGGCTTTTTTCAGCAATACCTTTAACTTGAGCATGAACTTCTGTTGGCACTTTTCTGATTTTTTTTTTTTTTTCCTCTAATGTGTTGCTCTTTTCAACAGATTCCCTATTAATGGACTGAAATTTCTTACCCAGGGATCCCAGGACAGATACCCATTTCCACTGGAAAGAGACTGCTTTAAAAAAATGTATATATAGTTAATGTGTTGGTGAGGAATCAAACTTATACTCTAAAATCGTCTACTTAATCCTATTCACATGTTTAATCTGTCAAGTACCTTTGGGACAACAGAAAAATGTTTCCAGACTTATTTCAGATAAAGGCCTCCAGTCTTTTCATGAAGAAAACAACTCAAGCAGCAAGAGACTAAAGTATTCCTTTTCCTCTAGATTTTTAAATCCTAGTGTCAAAAGCCATTGTGTACAAAAGATGGTTCACTTTGAAATACTAAAAAATACTGTTTCCTTTTTATTTTTTATTTTCCCCCCCAGTTCTGTGAATATCACAATTAAAAAGAAATCTTTTGCTAACAGATTTCCCGATCTATCAGTAACTTAATTATTTGGAGACCCTAACTGTATGGTATCTATTGACAACTGTTGACATTCTGTTAATGAATATCTGTACGAATTAAATCCACTGGCTCCTTGGATATTATCAGGGAGTGGTGGGCTCTGGTAGAGTGCTTTATGCAAAGTCTCTCTGAACTTCCTTATTTCTGTATTTTTTAATTTTACCCCACTTTCTTTTCTTCATTTGTGTTCCCTGTGACTGTTGGGTTTTTGCCAATTTCTTTTCCCTTAGCCTTTACCCCTTCTCATGGAGTGCCTTGAGATTTTTATCAATAACACCCTGTTTTGCCAATTACTAGGCCCAGTACAAAAGACACAGCCAGCAGCAGAACAACAATCCAGTAAGTAGGCTCTATTTCACGTAAAGGAGTCAGAATATAGGGGATCACTGGGGGTACAAACAAGTCATAATAATAGATATCAATCCCAGTGACCCCAGGAATGACATAGCATGACCCGTAATGGATGGAATAAACAAAGACACAAGGTAACCCATGGAGAAAATGGGAGACAACCAAGACAATAAGGTGGTTACATATGATAGAAGTAACCCCATGTTGCCTCCCCACAAAGCCCGTGTTTGTACGTGCCAGACCTGAATGGAATCCAGTTGCATGAAGAGTCAGGAGGTCCTTCCCCAACAGGAAACTCTGTGAAGTGGGTCCACTCCACAGACAGACACTCCAACTCTTCCTGCAAGTGGTCCCAGCTTTTATCCCCAAAACAGGACACCTGGCACTCGTTGTCAAAATGCAGGGCACCTGGGGCTTGTTTACCCAAGGGCTCTCCCTGCAAGGCCGGCCGCACCTTGGAGGAAAGCCAAAAGGTAAACTCATCCCCTCCTTTTGAAGGGCTATGAGAACCACCCATATGTCAACCTTAATTCATGGCTTGGGGTTCAGACCCCAGCACTTCACACCCCCAGTCCTAAGGGAAAATCTGTAAGGATGGGAAATAAAGAGGTGATATTTAGAAATATTTCATACTTCTGCACCATCTATAAAAGCTGTATTGGTGATGATGGAAGACATGTCCATGCCTTGTCTGTTTAGTACTCTTCTTAGACCTGTTTTCCATGAAGTTACCTAATCTTTTTTAAATTTACCAATATTGTCAGCTCCCACAAACTCTTGTGCAATTAAATTCCAAAAACTCATTACATGAAGAATTACTTACTTTTGTGTGTTTTAAACCAGCTGTCCTGGATTCATAGGAACAGGTAGGCAATGTGGTGGTTGGAGGCCATCTTGGGCTAAGCGACCATGAAATGATACAGTTCTCAATCCTTAGCCCAGTTAGGAGGGGGGGCAGCAAGGGGGGCAGCAAAACCATCACCATGGACTTCCGAAGGGCAGACTTCAGCCTGTTTAAAACACTGGTTGAGAAAGTCCCCTGGGGAACAGTCCTAGAGGGCAAAGGGGTTGAGGAAGGATGGACTTTTTTCAAGGAGAAACTGTTAGAGATGCAGGAGCAGGCTGTCCCCATGTGTCGTAAGACAAACTGGCGGGGAAAATGACTGGCCTGGCTGAACAGGGAGCTTCTGCTGGGACTTAGGAGAAAGAAGAGAGTCTACCACCTCTGGAAGAAGGGGCAGGCTACTCGGGAAGAGTATAAGGATTTAGTTAGGTTGTGTAGGAAGAACATTAGGGGGCAAAAGCCCAGCTTGAACTCAGCCTGGCCACTGCTGCAAGAGATAATAAGAAGAGTTTTTACAAATATACTAACAATAAAAAAAGAACCTGGGAGAATCTCCATCCCTTATTGGATGAGAGGGTAAACATAACAACATTAGTAACAACTAAGGATAAGGAAAAGGCTGAGGTACTTTGCCTCAGTCTTTAACAGTCAGGCCAGTTATCCTCATGGTATTCAGTCCCCTGAGCTGGAAGACTGGGATGGAGATCAGAATAAACCCCTCGTAATCCAGGAAATAGTAGTGAAGGACCTGCTGAGCCAATTAGACACAAACAAGTCTATGGGGCCGGATGAGATCCACCCAAGAGTGCTGAGGGACCTGGTGGAGGAACTTGCCAAGCTGCTCTCCATCATCTCTCAGCAGTCCTGGTTATCGGGTGAGGTCCCGGATGGCTGGAAACTTGCCAATGTGACGCCCGTCTACAAGAAGGGCAGGAAGGAGGATCCGGGGAACTACAGGCCTGTCAGCCTGACCTCGGTACCGGGGAAGGTTATGGAATGGTTCATCTTGGGGGAGATCACGCGGCAAGTGCAGGACAATGGGGGGATCAGGTCCACCCAGCATGGGTTCATGAAGGGCAAGTCCTGTTTAAGCAACCTGATCTCCTTCTATGAGCAGGTGACCCACCTAGTGGATGAGGGAAAAGCGGTGGATGTTGTCTACCTGGATTTCAGGGAGGCATTTGACACTGTTTCCCACAGCATTCTGCTGCAGAAGCTGGCGGCTCATGGTCTAGACAGGTGGACTCTTTGCTGGGTTAAAAACTGGCTGGATGGCCGAGCCCAGAGAGTTGTGGTGAATGGAGTTAGATCCAGATGGAGACCGGTCACAAGCGGTGTCCCTCAGGGCTCGGTCTTGGGGCCAGTCTTGTTTAATGTCTTTGTCAGTGACCTGGATGAGGGGATCGAATGCACCCTCAGTAAATTTGCAGATGACACGAAATTGAGTGGGAGTGTCGATCTGCCTGAGGGTAGGGAGGCTCTGCAGCGGGATTTGGACAGGCTGGAGAGATGGGCTGAGGCCAATTGTATGAGGTTCAACAAGGGCAAGTGCTGGGTCATGCACTTCAGCCACAACAACCCCATGCAATGCTACAGGCTTGGGGAAGAGTGCCTGGAAAGCTGCCTGGCGGAAAAGGACCTGGGGGTGTTGGTTGACAGCCGACTGAACATGAGCCAGCAGTGTGCCCAGGTGGCCAAGAAGGCCAATGGCATCCTGGCCTGTATCAGAAACAGTGTGACCAGCAGGAGTAGGGAGGTGATCGTGCCCCTGTACTTAGCACTCGTGAGACCACACCTCAAGTACTGTGTCCAGTTCTGGGCACCACAGCATGAGAAGGACATTGAGGTGCTGGAGCGAGTCCAGAGAAGGGCAACGAGGCTGGTGAGAGGTCTGGAAAACAGGCCTTATGAAGACCAGCTGAGGGAACTGGGGTTGTTTAGTCTGGAGAAGAGGAGACTGAGAGGAGACCTCATTGCCCTCTACAACTACCTAAAAGGAGGTTGTAGTGAGGCTGATGTTGGTCTCTTCTCCCAAATTACTAATGATAGGATGAGAGGAAATGGCCTCAAGTTGCATCAGGGGAAGTTTAGGTTGGATATTAGGAAGAAGTTCTTTCCTGAGAGGGTGGTTAGACATTGGAACAGGCTGCCCAGGGAGGTGGTGGAGTCACTGTCCCTGGGGGTGTTCAAAAAACGGGTTGATGAGGCACTTGAGTCCATGGTCTAATGGTCTAGTGGTTAGGGAGATGATAAGATAAAGGTTGGACTTGATGATCCTGGAGGTTCTTTCCAACCATGGTAAAAAAAAAAAAAAAAAAATAAAGACAACACACAGGCCAGCCATGACAGACAGGCCATGAGTAGCCCCAGGTCAGCTGGGAGTTTCAGTCAGAGCAGCTGACAGCTGACCCAAGTTGACTCACAGGTGTATCTATCCCATAGCACTGACATCAAGGTCATTATAAAAGAAGGGAGTTTACTGAGGGTGGGGATTTCTTCTTTTGGAGGGGGTTTTTCTCCTTATCTGCTCATTCTGCTGCTCTCAAGGATAAGGCTGAGTACAAGCTTGTACACTTCATGTTAGTATTTATATTAGTTTTGTTACTTGAATAAATCTGTTTCCATTTCAACTCATGAGGCTTCTCCCTTTTTTCCTGATTCCCCTTCTCTGCTAGGGAGGGGGTATTGGGTGACAGACCAACTGCTAGTGTTTAGCCCCAGATACAGGTGAAATGTAGACACCAACTTAATATTAGTTTGATCAAAAGCCTGTGTTTCAACCTTGTCCATCACCTCTATGATTTTGTAAACCTCTGTCATATTCCCCACCCAGGCTCTTACCAAATTGAAGAGTCCCAGCCACTCCAGTCTTTCCTAAGACAGAAGCTGTTTCTATTGCTCTCATTGTTTTAGGTGTATGTTATGTAACTTGATTATGTCATTCCTGAGATGTGGACACTATATGCAATGCTGTGGTCTGGGACAGCAAGATTTCATTTAATAGCAAAGTGAGACCCTCTGGCTTCCTCTCAGTATCCATCCTGACCACACCTTGTTCTTGTACCTTTTGTTTCTGCTGCTGCTGCAGGTGGATCCAGTTACCTAGTAAACTTTCAACTTTGACTCTTTCTTAAGTTCCAGATCCAAATTCAGTCTCACAGAGCCACAATTTAGCCTATTTTCCTTTAGATAAATTACTTCGTAAATTTATGTCCACTGAAGCTTAACTACTACTTTCTAGTCCAAGCATTTATTTGATGAGTCCTTTTTAAGTACTTTGTTGCTAGTACAGTATTTGACTACTTGCAAGAGGTTAATATGATCTTCAGACTTGTAGATGCACTGCATAGCCCCTTTTCCACGTCCTGAAAAGTTGAGTGGAGGAATTCACTGCTGACTCTTCTCCAGCCAGGAAAATAATTATTAAATTCTAGCCTTTGCTTCCTATCTTTAAAACATCCTTTCCTTCAACCTGGTGACAGCTCAGTTTCTTTAGGTGTGGAACACCGTCAAAGTATTTTTAAAAATCCAGTTATATGATTTTCATGGTCTCTCCATGGGCTAAGTGACACTCTTACAGAAGTCCAGCAGGTCAGTGAGGCAGCATTTTCCTTCTCGGAAGATTTTGACTCTTCTTCACAAGACTATTTTATGCATATACTCAGTAATGTCATTCTTTGTTATAAACTCATCTGCCTTAGTAGTGAGTGAGACACAGTGGTGAACAGCTCCCACGATCCCCTCCAGTGCCCTTTTCTGTAGACACAAACATGGAAAACTATCAATGAGCTAAGTGCAGGTACTTTTCTCAGTGGCAGTTTATAATTGTGTCCACCTGTGCCATAGTCCTTCAGTTTTACAGATGAGTTCCTTGGGTCATTGCTGTCTTGTCCTGGTGACACCTCCTTAGTTTCCCACCTGCATATTTCTCCCAAAACGCTATTGTTCCTGCAACCTGTCTGCTACCACCACCACATTAGGTGTGGTAATCTCCCTCAAATCACCAGACAGACTCAAAGAATTTACTGAGCTGCTCTCTTATCCCTCAAAGTAATTTTTATGTCCTTGTCCCTAACAGTTTGATGAAAATAATTTATTAAAATGCAAAAAAGTCCTGGACTTATTTTTCATTTGTGTCACTACTTTATGTTTGACTACAGCCTGAAATGTTTCCTAACACTGTGAACACATGTATAAAAACATTTTTATGCTCGACAGCTATCAGCTCTTAAAATACTTTAAGTGGAAGCAGAGGAATGAAGTATACCATGTACCACAAGTGCCTTCTAGGTTTTGCAAGTCTTAAATGGCAGAAATTCAGCGCGAGGGGGGCCAGGGCAGGGTTGGAAAGGGTAAGTAAAACTTTTCTGTTTTTACTTGTCTTATTTGTATTCTCCCCTACAGGAGATCACAGTCTCCCCATGGTGCCAAGCTCACAGTTTGAGAATTGCTGCTTTACACTTAAAGCAATATGAGGTGTAAAGAAAGAACAGGAGAAACTTCTTGGAAGCGGTCAGTAGTTTTTTACAGACAATTTTTCTTTCCCAATAGTACCATGAATGATTTTTTATTTTTATCTCTGTAGGATTAAATTAGAGCTGACAAATACCAGAAACAAGAATTAGATGTTTCTTGGAAAAAATCCTTCTCTTCCTCATGAGGGTCAGCTATGAAGTCAGAATTGCAATCGTGGGCTTAGGAAAACATGAAGGTTTTCTTGAATTTTCTAACTTGTCTGCTATTGGCAAGTAATTTACCTGCCTTGTGGTTTAATTTTCTTACCTCAAAAATGAGCATGCCAGGTTAAAATATTTTGAGATCTATTGAAGAATGTGATAATGCCTACTTAAGAGAATGGACATATATTGCTTCAAGCAATTTTATTCAGAGGAAGATATAAAATTATCCCTCTATTCTTAAAAAGTAACAGGATTTTGTATTAAAAATATAAAATGCTGATGGTGTTTTCACCATGAATATAAACTTGCCTATGAAGAAAATTCATCATCTTCTGCCCTGTAAAATTTGTTCATACTTCTGTTCATAAATACATTTCAGCAAGCTCAGAGGCTTGGATCCTTAATGATCTTGAAAAAGAAGAAAGCAGTTTTTCTGTCAGTATCTTTCGTTTTTAAGGAATTAAGAAAAAAAATATAGTAGCTCCCTGTTTTAAGGTTTCAGAAACCTGTTTGTATGTCTTTGGGGGGTATATTAATGACTATTGATATGTATTACAAATATAGTCACTAATACAGTCTCCTTACTAAGCATAAAGAGAAGTATCTTTACTCAGAAGTGGAAGATTTTGAATCACTGCTGAGCAACATTGTCATAAAATGAACATTTGTTTTTGAAATATTTTAACAACCTAACTTATATTACATGATTTTATAAGAATGCAAACTGAAATGTGATTTTAAATAAAAAATACTTTAGTTTTTAACATCCCACAGTTTTGCCGAGTTCAGCTCTCAGTTGGACCTTTAAAATTTGATATCACTTCAATGCGTCAGTAATTATATCAGCAATCTTTCCTTGCCATTATAGCTTTAATTGGAGTAGAAGATAAATTAAGCAAGAAAATGCATACAAGGCGCATAGGAAAAAGAAACTATGAGGATTCATAAAGGGACAGCATTAGCTGGGGAACTGTTTACTCTCACTGTGGGAAGATGGCAGTTTCCTAGATGTGAGCAAAAGGTAAATAGATATTCCTAGATATTTGCTAAAGGCAAACAGGTTCCTCACAAAAGGCAGTGAACAGGAAGGGAGAAATATTATATTGACTTGCAGATACATTGGAGGTGACTGGCAATTACATTCAAGAGGGATGTGAAAAAGGGATTTGGGGAATGTGTCTTAATTTTATGGGAAGAATGAGTTTTTGAAGTGGTCAGATAAAACAATAATGAATAAAATTCTCTCCTACTTCAATGAGAATATTAGGGAGAGAAATAGCAGATGTACTACAAATATAAGACCTGTTCTTTCTGTGGATAAACTAAAACAAATTTCTTAACTATGTGGTAATTTTGTGGCCATGATTTTTAATTAGTGTTTTAAAATGCCCTAATCTCAGAATTAGGGCCACTTTCTTGTACTGGAAGTATCTCTTCTTATACAATGTTCCGGTATGTATCTGGGCAGATTCTTTCCAGCCTGAATATCAAGTCATAGCCCCAGATGATGTCCCTTTGAATAACTCAAAGGTGTCTTCATTGTTTAGTTTGTGATGTCAGGCTTTTATCCCCTCTCAGGCCAAACCAATTCCCTAAGTCGATGGAATCCAGAGGCATCAAATCTAATAATTCTGGCATTATCTATTTTTTGGGCTATCATGCATCATTTCCTGTTTTGTGCTTGACCCATCTCAGACAATTCAAAGTAAGAGGCACCTACTTAAGTCAAATATTTGTACAGAAACCACCAGGTCAGCCTACAGCATTATCAAACTATTTCAGAGTAGCTCTAGGTGAGTCACAGCAGCAACAATGCATTGACAAGTCCTGCAGAAATCAATAGCTTTCTGCATCTGTTCAGCAATCTGTATAAATTGTCATTGTAGACTCTAGAATTTGGGCCAAAATTCAAAATTATATGTGAAAAATTACTTTAACCTTCTACTCGATCTTCAAAATGTAATAGTTCATTAATCTTTTAGAAGTCAGTGAGAGTCAAACAAGGATAGTAGCTTCAGAGCAAGGTCCTAAAAATTTTTTTAGCATGTATCAGTATCTCCCTCAACAACCAAGGTGGATTTCTATAAGGGACCATTTGAGGAGTGGTCACAAGAAGGGTTTCATTCCCTTTTTCCTCCTCAGAAAGTTTAACTGTAGATTTTGAAACCACCAAGGCTTCAAGAATACATTAAACTCACTGCTTCTCAGTCAAAGAGAAAGTAAGGCTCTGTGAGTTGTGGAGGAAAGGCTCCCATGACATAAAAAGCCGTTATTTACATCTGCCTAGAGTTCTTTTCAGTATGCATGTTGCCAAGTAAATCTCTGTAATATTATAAGCAAGCCCTCGCTCTACTATAGTGGTAATGGTATTGTAGCATAGCATCTTACCACAATTTTCAGGACTTATGTAACAGCATATAAAATAACAATGTGGAATGATAGCAAATGTTGAATTTTAATATTACCTTTAATTGTGCATTAATGGCAAACTACATAAATGAGCAAGAGAACTTCTGTAGTTTACTTCACCAAGGTTACAAAAGTTGACCCCAAGATGGGTTTCCAAACTAAGGATCTCAGCTCCCACTTAAGAAAAGTATGTGGGATTATAAATTGCAAATCGATTGGATTTTATTTTAGGAGAAAATCAATTAAATTGTCTAAGTATGTCATGGAATCACATAGTGGTAACATAGGAATAAAAATGGTGTATTTATGTGTAAGTGGGCTCACTACCAGAAAATACTGTGGGACCTCTTTCTTAACAGCAAAAGTACTTAATTCTCCTTCTCCTTTTTTTTTTTTAAAAAAAAAAAAATTAAATATCAGCATATCTATACAAAAGAATTTCATGATAACACATTTGATATGTGATATCACAATGTTTGCAAGCAAACCAGACATTTGATGTGACTTCTGTAAAAGGGGGATATGATACTCAAGGGAATACAATTCCTTTCTAGTTTTCAGTACTTTGAAGAAATGCTTCTAGTTTTTTATGCCTTTATTATGAATTGATAGAGAAAACATATAGTATAGAGTATAGATGGCAGGGTAGTCAGCCAACAGACAAAGTTTCTCAGCAGAAGTGATGTTGGTGATGTAAGTAAAGTGATGCTGGGGCACGTTCCTGGGCACTGGAACTGAACTGCTTTCAACGTTCAATTGTTACAGTCTTACATTACTACTTATGCTATTGAATGATTGATCAAAATGATCCCCTGAGCATACTTGGCCCAGGCTGTCTCCAAAGCAATTCCAGGTAGGATTACGGCATGAGCACTGAGCAGGACCATTTGCCATAAGGAGATGGAATGTCATCATCCTGTTCTGAAGGGTGAGAGAGTACAGCAGTATGTGTGAGGGCTACTCCATGACAGCTTGTCTCAGTGCCAGAAAACAATTAGGCATGTTTAATTCAGTAGGATAGATGTAGCCTTGGAGACCTCTTCCTGTGTATTGGCAAAGAATCACTTCAGAAATCAAAGGCTTAATTAGAAGCAAGGCATTAGTTTAATTTATCCCTGTCTACTGATATTTTAATGTGTTTACACAGTAAACCAGTGGCTGCCTGGTCATTGTTCCACATTTAATACATGACTATTACTGTCAAGGCTTACAGTATGTCTTCTGTTATGAAAACATTGGGTCAGAGGTGCTAAGGGCCATGGTTTAGTGGGGAATTGGTAGTGTTAGGTTAATGGTTGGACTTGATGATCTTAGAGGTCTCTTCCAACAAAGGCTATTCTGTGTTTCTGTGAATCATATAAATTTTGAGTTTTGTGTCCTGCTGCTCAAGGGGCACAGAAACATATCTATCTGGATTTGTCAAATGTGCTTGAAAGCCTGAAGATTGAGCAGCCAGCATAGTCTGCTTGGAAGCAGAGCTTCAGAGAAAGTTTCCTATCCCTCTGGAACAGAAGATAAATAACACTATAGATGGCTCTGATAACTATGCTATCTTACCAGTCTTGGGATATGATATAACAATAATGTGATCATGGAAGACTTTATATACAGAATTGTTTCCTGTTCCAGTGGATTATTAAAGTATTTTAATTACTCAGATAGGTAGACAAGGACATATACTGGAAATATAAAGCAAACCCAATCATAATAGATTTCTTCAGAGTATAATATGACCTTATGACACTTGTAATAGAATTAAAACTGTTATCAACTATACTAGAAATCTTCACTAATGTTAAAAACATGCAATAATTTAACAGCTTTCTTCAAGACAACTAATGAGTACAATCAGCACAAGAAAACTGAAAGGTGGTCAAATGCAGCTGTGTGTTTCCAGCAGATAAACCACTTCTGCCTAATGAGAAAGCTATTAACCTTTCTCAGAGAAACTGTCACATTTTGATGTTGTGATACATGTTAAATATATGTACATGTATTTTCATGAAATAGATGCTGAAGATATAGGCAAAACCGTGTCAACCATGGACATATAAAATGAGCAAATATATCTTAGTTCAACTAGTTTGAAAATCTGTAATTGAGATATAAAAATTATGACAGAGCCTGGTAATTAGAGTTCTTTCATCTGAAACAAACTTCAGTGAATTAACATCTATCATCATCTTTTGTTTCTGTTTAGAGAATATATCGTAGCATTCTCGAAGCTTCATGTGGAAGGAGAGCTAGTACTACTAGTATCTACTCCTGCCACTGTCTTATAACATGTTAGAGATCATTTTCGGTCAAGAATGGCTGAGAAGAGCTCTAACATCACAGCAGGCATGTGGCTAAATTAATATATCAAGTTTCCTGAAATCTGAGCAGCAAGTTATAAGCTCCAAGCTATCATTTTGTCCTATCTTGACTAATTTTGTTTGTGTTAGAAGCAAACCTAAAGGGGAAGAGTTATTCAAGTGAATAGCAGAATCTTCCAAATTCAAATTCTAAATGAGCACAACCAAAAAATAAACCAGCATGTGCTATGAATAGAGAGTGTGCTAATAATTCTGACTTACCTTTGAATGTTTGGTTCAGAGTTTATGAACGCAGCTACTTTCAATCAGTATTTTGTCTTTTCATTTCTATGTGTTTTCTTGTGGAGAGATTCATAGTGCTTTGTGGGAAAACAGGAACATAAAAAATAAAAATAAAACCAATGGGCTAGGGAAATTGGGCTTTTACACAGTAGAAGGTTTTTAAATGTTTATAGTGTGCACAATAGGCTTGAGCTCTCATCAGCTCTTCTAGGGCACTTCTATAACCAGTCCCCAGCAGCAGCAAAAGGGGAAGCATTAAAGAACAGCTTTTGACAGCAGCAGCCTGCTGAGACTTTCCCTTCCCATGGCAAAGCCATAGTGCCACAAATGCCAACAAGTTGAAGCAGACAAAATCTTCTGCCACTCTGCAATTCAAAGCCTCTTTTGATGCTACCTGTGACTAGCAGATATCAAGTAACAGGGACCCAACATATCCTACATCACTATTTCTTTTCCCCACTTTTCCAGGCAGATTGAAAAGTAATGAGTGATGGTTAATATAGAGTTCAAGGTAATTTAGAGAGACTGAACAGCTGGAAAATCAGATTTTGTCAGCCATTACTATAGAGGAAGAATCCCTATCCCTGGAGGTGTTTAAGAAACCTGTAGATGAGGTGCTAAGGGATGTGGTTTAGTGGGGAGCTGGCAGTGTTAGAGGATAATGGTTGGACTTGATGATCTTAGATGGCTCTTACAACCAGTGCTATTCTGTGATTCTTCATTAGTAACTCACATTGTGCCTTTCTGTTCCTAAACTCCTTTGCTTGGGAACTAAACCATACCTTCTTCAATTACAGCACTTGGATATGAAGCAGCTAAGGCAGCAAATCCTAAATGTTTGAGATCTGAAATAAAAGAGGATGGACACAAGTAAGTAAATTTACTTGAATTTCCATTTTCTGCAGTGCACTGTACTTCATGCTTTGAATTAAACAATAGAAGTACTTTCCTGTTGTCAAACATATCTGCCTTAAGGATACAATGGCATTTATCTATTTTTCCCCTGAATACCTGATCTACAGCCTATGTGTGAAAAATACATGACAGCTCCATTAGTGAGTATTTTTACTGATAATTTCGAGGTGTTTAATGGTATTCATGGTGGTACTATTAATGGAAAGAGTGAACTTCTTGATAGGTTCAAAGATGTGTCTGGTAACTGCTGTGAGAGCTTGACTCATAATATGCCTACTTTATTCATTTGTAACAACTGAATGTTTTTAGTGTCACTTCATATGCTCACATAAATATGACCTAATAAATGATGTGCTTTTTCACCCAAAATAAATATAAAGGAGGAAAATTAATCTAAGTCTGAAAAATAGCAGCATAATTCACAGAATCAAGACTAAAGATAAGTCTGGTGCTCCAAATTAGATTCCAAATATAAGATTTCTCATTTTTAAAGGATTTTAATTTCTAATGTTTTTACTGACTTAAGTCACCTGTAAAAAAAAAAAAAAAAAATCACAGAAATCTCCTATACCTTATCAGTGTTAAAGAAATAATAGAGCAGGAAAGAAAGAAATTTTTACAAATGTCTGAAGATAAAGATGAATTTATGGTTAAAATAAATAAAAATTAAAACCAGTTCACAGTGGAATTGTCACATTGACCGTTTCTGTCAACGGCCATGGTTTTAAACAGTAGACAAAGTTTGACATATGTGTCAATACTGGTTTATGAACCAACTGCCAGATAAGTGTATTTTTCATCCCCTTTTGAGATAGGATCTTACATCAAAACATGGAACTTTATATATTCCTTAAACTATATCAGTGTTTAACCTACCTTTGAAACTTGCTGCATCCCTGGACCCAATGTTCTATATTTCAGCTCAAAAGCAGTATTGATATTGTAGTATTAAGTACACTAAAATTCTGATCTTTTTATTTACATTATCATCTGCTGTTTTGTTCTGTCTTATTCAGAGCACAAAATGAAAAGTGCTTAATGAACAGCCATTCAATATTTTGTTTTTCACTCATCATTCAAAGTCCAGTCCATACAGGCAGTGAATTGAAGACAGAATAATTAGAAGCAAGAATTGTCCACTCACATTTGGTGTCAGTCTTCCAGGATAGTTTAATAGTCTACAAATCTGTAAGTGCTCAGGGCAGAACTCTCTGCACCAGTCACAAATACACGTACTCAGGAACTTGGAGACAAGCCATTCAGACCTAATGTCAGAAACCCAAGAAACAAGTTGCATATAATGCAAAAGTGGGTTGCAGTTGTTTCAGTAGGTATGGTATGATATGAAAGACAGAAAGAAACCTGTTCTTCAGTCATAATTAGTTTGCTTCAGAGATAAGACCATCCTTTCCTCACCAGCAAGGTTTTCTTTTGTGCCATTTTGTTCCACATCCACAGCAAAAGAGGTATCAACCTTGCAGACAGCTTTTTTCTAAACAATGCTTTTACCATCATGGGGTTCAGCCTACCAAAAAGTACTGCTCAGTGAGATCTTGAACACATCTGCCCAGCTCTAGCTTGTTATTCTGGTAAGTGCTGAGAAAACGAAGTGAGCAGAGGTAATTGTCATGGGAGAGGCTGCCCCAGAAAAGCTGGATTATATCTACTCTGCTTTAGCCGTTAAGGTTTTCACAGAGAAGAAACAAAGAAGCACAGATGAACTCAGTGACTTTACAACCATCTAACATTTAGGGCAGTATGCCATAAGGTGACAGTGAGCCAGGTAACAGCAGCTCATTGGCTTTAGGTACACAGAAAATCAAAGAAATTGGCCTGAGGTGACAAGGCAAACTAATATTATAATAAGAAGCACTTTTTTTCCTTGACATTAATTATTCTGAGTACATTTCTGGAAGATATCCTCCTCTGAATTGCATCTCACAGCAATACTCCCTGAAATGATACAAGTAGTTATGACAACTTAACCATAGGTTCATGTAGCTGCATTAAAACTTTGTCTGTATCATTCTGACCTGTTCATTTTCCTCAATTTTCTTTTTTAATATTTTTTAATTTAACTGCATTCTGCATTTTCCACTTAACTATCTGTTGCATTATCCAAGAATAGTCCTTCAAAATTATTTTAGGAACACCCTCCCAAAGAGAATATTATATTTTTCCTTTTCTAAAATCCCTTGCTGGCAATTTTGCTGTCCAGAAGGCATTTCTTTCTTCTTCACTAATAGATGTAAGGGCTCTGACCATGAATCCCCAGATCCCCTTGGTCTCCCTTATAACTGTAAATCATTTAAACAACCATTCACAGAATCACAGAATGTGTAGGTCAGAAGGGACCCATGTCTTGATTATTCTCCTGCATTTTCCCAGCTTTTTTATTTCTTAATGACTACAAAAAACTTTGAATTAGAGCCAATTTACCTGGAAATAACTAAAATAATTCTAATCCTACTCTAACATGTTTGGGAGGCCTCATTTTGCTTTCTTTTTTTTTCTTTTTTCTTTCTTTAGCATGTCTGGAATCACTTAAAATTACATGCTGTTATATAAAGAAATTGTAAAATTAGTGACAGTATTGTAACTTTTAAACTGTCAGCAGCCACTTCATGAGCAGCTGGTGTGGAAACGGAAACCTCCGAGAGGGCACTGAGGAGAACAAATGAAGCAGAAGCTGCAATTACTACCATTCATCATTACCATTGCAGTATACAATAGGGACATACAGATTTGAATATCTTCATGGTATACAAAGTCTTCAGTACTGATCTTCCTGCACGTTGGAATAGTGGAAACAGCAGCGCACCTTTACTTCCAGGGTATGAATCTCAGCATCACAAAACTGTCTAATTCAGACCTGTTGGGAAACACTTTGCTTTGGGCATTTGGAGTGCAAACACATTCCTATTTTCCAGGGTCCTGCAACTTTTAGTACAAATTCAAGCTTTGGGACTCACTAAGGTTTTCCAGCTTCCAGGAAAGGATACCAGGCTTCAGGCATAGCTTAATTATATGCAGACTGTATAATAGGACTGGTCAAGATGTATCATCTCTCCCCATCTGTTTCCACCTTCTCATCACCTGATGTCCTAGTTTCAACTGGAAGTAAATCAAGATACATCAGGGAAAGAAGGATGTTCTAGCTAGTCCCTGTTCAAGGTAATAAGAGAACAGGAACTTAACATTTCACTTAAAAACCAGCACTAAGTACATTTGAGTGGTGAAATTAGCTTAGTAACCTCACATTTAGCATTCCACTTTGGTGTCAGAGCACTTTGGCCGTACTGAACCTGCTGAGTTGCAGCAATGAGCAATCGGATGCTCAAATCTCAGTTTCCCTGTCACCTACTTGAAGTACCCTGGGCTCTTCTTTTATATGTAGGAGCATGTAAATAAGGTTAAACTGTAAAGATTTTTGTGTTATTCTCTATTCAGTCTTAAATATAGTATATTGTTGTCTAATTAGGCTGGTACTCTATAAGGTGCTATGTTAAATTCTGTATGAGTAGAAGGACACAAAAAGAAGACCTCCCAGGAGATAGCAAGGTGGGAACTCTTGGACAGAACTAGAATATCTCAAGATGTCTGTTATTGAGGAATGGCTTTGTGATGACCTGCATTCCTTTCTGTTTCCTTAAAAATCATCTTTGTTTCCATGGAAACAAAAAGAAAGGAGAAACACCAGATAAGTTTGATAGATGGGAAGAAGGCTGTTTGTGCAGTGGCTATGTAAGTGCAGTAGAAGGAAAGCATCATGGAAGCAAGAAAGGAATTAGTTTTATGATGGCAGGCAATTATAATTATGACCCCAGAATAATATATCTGATCTATATTTGAATGTAACGGAATAGTTCAGTTGGAAGGCATCTGCAAAAATCACCTAGCCCAAATGCCTGGCCACTTCAGGGCTGATCAGAAGTTAGAGCCTGTTATTAAGGGCATTGTCCAAATGTTTCAAAAACCGACAGGCATGGGACATTAACCACCTCTCTAGGAAGCCTATTCCAGTGTTTGACCACACTTGTGGTAAAGAAACATTTCCTAATGTCCAGTCTGAAACTCACCTGATATAGCTTTAAACTCACCTGATACACCTGCATTCTGTCACTGGATACCAGGAAGAAGAGCTCAGCAACCTCCCTCTGCACTTTCCCTCCTCAGGAAGCTGTAGGGAGCAATGAAGTCACCCCTCATCCTCCTTTTCTTCAGGCTAGACAAACCCAGAATCCTTATCTGCTCCTCACAGGATGTGCCTTCTAGCCCTTTCACCAACTTTGTTGCTCTCCTACAGGTGCATTATCCTCACATCTGTATACATTTGGTCTGTACCCAAGGCTAAACTGTAGCAGTTGTTCTACTACTCAATGACCCCTCCCCAGCTGAGAAGGGAAATTGAGTTTAAAAAAGGGAGTTCCCATGGACTGAAGTAGAAACAGATTTAATGAAATAACATAAGTAATACAACCAACAACATAAAGTTTAAAAGGTTATACTCGGTCTCATCCTTAGGATCAGCAGCAGGAGCAGAAGACCAAGAAGGAGGAGCCCCAGAAAAAAAGAACTCTACCCTCAGTAAACTCCTTCCTTTTATAATGAGCTTAATTTAAGTGGTATTGGATACACCTGTGAGTCAGCTTCGGGCAGCTGCCTTGATTGGATCTCCCAGCTGACTCAAGGCTACTCATGGCCTGCCTGCATAGCTGGCCCATGGTTCTGATCCTGGGAAACCAGGACAACATTCTTCTTAAATTGTGGGACCCAGAACTTCACACAGTGCTCAGGGTGAGACTGCACCAAGGCTGAATACAGCAGGATAATCATCTCACTTGACCCGCTGGTGATGCTGTGTTTGTTGCACTCCTGGATGCTGTTTGCCCTCTTGGCCAGGGGCATATTCATGACTGCTATTGAGCCTGCTGTCAATCAGCACCCCCAGGTCCTTTTCTGCAGGGATGCTCTTCAGCCACTCCTCTCCCAGTTTATACTTGTGCCTGACATTAATCCATCCCAGGTACAAAATCTGACATGTCCTCATGTTGAATTTCATGCCATTGATGACTGACTGCCCAACACTGCAATCTATCTAGATCCCTCTGCAAGGTCTCTTGTCTCTCAAGAGAGTCAACAGCACCTCCCAGTTCAGCATCATCAGCAAACTTGCTAATGGTGTGTTCAGCACCTGCATCCAGGTAATTGATAAAAATACTGAACAGAACTGGCCCTAGAATTGAACCCTGAGGGAACAACACTGATGACTGGTCACCACTGAGATGCAGCCCCATTCACTACAACCCTTTAAGCTCTGCCCTTCATCTGTTTCTTTACCCAGCACACTATGCACTTGCTCATCTCACAGCTGGACAACTTGTTTAGAAAGATGCTGTGAGGGACTTTTTTGTAGATCAGAGTGCGGTAAACAGTAATTGTGTTATTATAGGCTCCAATCCTTTAGATTCAGAACTCTGTGAGCAGCTGTGAGAATCCTAGGAAGAAGAGTAGAGAGGGATCATGTCCAGAACATAATCCTGACTTGAGAGAGCAAGAAAAAGTCATTGTGACAATAGGAGTATAATTTATATGTGATTATGAGTGTTCAGTTCAGTCCAGATCTAGCTGAACTACTCTTAATCGCATACTTGTGGAGACTAAAGTATCACCTCTTATTCTGCTGCTGTGTTTACTGCCATGTAAACTACTTGCACAGGCATAGCTCAGGAGCTGCATTATTTATTTAGAGATATTATTGTAATATGTCATATAATTGCTTCCATGTTCATTGCATTCCTGATCTAGGAGGTGAATCTCATTATATAGGAGCTCTGGACTCTAATATTTGGCCAGTGACTTGCTGAAAAGGGCTCAGTTCCCTATCAGTTTTGGGTCTGTTTTGTCCCAGAACAAAAGTTTTATTCTGAGTTTCTCATCACCATGAACTACTCTGTGCACACCCCCATGCCCACACATTGCTTTGCTGTCCTTCAAGCAGCCATTAGGTCTCACAGATATCCACTCTCTTCCATTATTGTTACAGGAGACGAAGTGAATGAAACCAAAATTCTCAGAACAAGTGGCACAACAGTGCAAGTCAGATCTAGCAATGTAAATACATGGAAGGAATAACACATAATAAAATATCTGAGGGCTCAAGTGTCTGATTCTGCAGTGGCGGCTCCCTCTAACATTTTCCTGCAGCACACAGTATCCTGGTACACATTTCAAAAGATCAGAAAGAGCAGTGTTTAATTTGGTAGATCCCCTTGAGATAGCTGGTAATGATATGGTAAGTTTACGTCATTGGGTACCGTGAGGGCTAAAGTGGGACTCTGACCACACTTGATCCTTAAAAGGCTCTTGACAACTTTCCCCAGAGGCAGATTTTTATTCCTAGAATTAGTGTAAAATTATGCTCTTGGAAAAGCCTAGCTGCTCTATCGAGTTGCTTTATTAATGTAGACTGCTGTGTGGTGCTACTGTGTGTTAAATGGCTTTCACACTTGGACAGGCAGAGCCTTCCCTCTTATGTTGGTCTGATAATTTCCAATTTGGCACATGAAAAATTCCATACACATGGTGTACCTGTGTTAGGCTTGTGAAATCAGTTAATCTTGTTTTCTAGCACAAGCTTAACACTAACAAAAAGTTACAGGCAAGCTTTTGTAGTATTAAACAAGGATAAGAGCCCTTCAGATACTTCTAGAGAACTCTAGCAAGTAAGCCATGATCTATCTTTAATTAGTTCATTTTATTAATGAGTAGAAGGGTGCATTTAAACAAAGAAATGCCATAAAGCTCTTTTCAGGCTTTTTTTTTTTGGTAGAAATTATAGACATTTTTAGTAGAAGAAATAATATTTTCTGGTCATCTTTTCTCAAACAAAAGAAATTTTATTCTGTTATAGAATTGATGTATCATACATCCTTACTGCTACCCAGGTGGCATCTTCATTTTAGTCGGTATTAAAAAACATGTTCTTGCATGCTCTCTGGGTACTAAAAATAGATTTTCATGCTGGATATTGCAACTGACAGTTTTCAAGGGCAAAAATTGTATAACATATAAGAAATATTGCCTGTTCTTTGAAAATTAAATGCAATTCTCAGTCAGTGAAGCTGAGACAGAAAAGTAAAATCCCTGGAAAATGATTATTTACAACAGTTGATTTCATTGTTGCACTCTTCAACAACAATGAAGTTATCAGAGTAACATCTTATATCTATACAATTTATTCTCATGGACAAGTATTTTGCACACCCCTGAAATACATTTAGTAGTAATTACATTACTTATTCTCAAAGCATTTTTCATTGTCAAATATAATTTAAAAAGTAAACAATGGTTTCCAGCATTAGCCCTTTTAGCTCAACATTTTAATTGAATTAGCTGATGAACATGCCATTCCATATATCTATTTGGCAAAAAATCCTTCCTTCGTGCAGCAGAGTTGAGAAGACTCGTACAAAATTACTGACTCTGCCTCAATTCCCATCTTAAACAGAGGAACAATAGAATCAGAAATATGTGCATTTAACAGTTAAAGATAATAACTGTCAAGGTACCTATCAGCACTGGGGTTTTAATGGTACTGGACATACCTGCCCTTTTGAGTTCCCCAGTTCCTGAAGCATAGTCAGATACAGAAAGAGTCATGGGGATGGAAGGAAAATGAAAGTGACTGTATGATGGGAGAAAGCAAAGCCAAGTTCCTCTCTCTCAATCCAGAGTGAGTCAGTCACACACCGAGTAAGTAGGCAGCAAACAAACAAACAACAAATCCTGGAAGCAGATCTGAAAGTTGTGTATTTCATTTTGAGTAAAAAACTCTAACAGTGAATCAGTAATCATGTTCTTCCTTGTTTTTTTTTCTCCCTCTGGTTCCATAACTCTTTCTTGCTTAGCACAATGATATCTGAAATAGAAAATGTTCCTTTTTTCATCTAAGAGTAGGTTTAAAGGCATTCCCTAAAGAAATTAGACATATACATTCAGACCTCCCTGCGGACCTTAATTCAGGTCATCCAATTTAATGGACAAGTAAATATTCTTGTCCAGCAGGAAATTATATAATGTATTGTTTTCTTCAGTTCTGTTTTCAGCTCAGCCAGTCCAGAATTATAGATCAGGCCTATCACGAGACTATGCTGTGAAGTCATTGAACCTATGCAGTCCTCAGAGTGCTGTATGTGGCCCAACACATTGTGAATTCAGCATTTGTAGTAGCCAAAATTAAAATACTCAAAAATACACCAAGAAACTTTTATTCAAATATCATGGAATTTTCCTGATTAGTGTCCCTAATGAAAGACACAAAAATGCCAGATGAAGAGCACTTCAAATAGTTAATTATTCTTTGGAATCACAAGTGCATGTGATTTAACATTCCTGGAATGTCATATAGAACATTGTTTTTTACTACACCAATGGAGTGTGTGCTGCAGTCTCTTGAACAATACTATGCTGAAGTGAAAAGCAGAAATATGATGGAAACTTTAGTGAGACACTGCAAACCTATATGACTCAGATGTGACAATTATCTGGAAAGAGACAGGTCTGGACTGTATTGCATACACCACTGCTCAGGTATACATTTTTGACAACAGTTTTAATGTTTATTTAATCCTCCTGGTAATTAGTCATGTTATGACAGCGTTATATCTTGGTTGTATGTATATCAATACCTTTATTTTTAAAATGGGGATTATCTCTCTGTGCATACACACAAACACACACGTGTATATCTATGTACAGCACACAGTTAATGAAAAGTAAAGTACTCAGGTTGTACTCTACTTAACTGCAAAGAACCAGACAAGGAAACTTGAGTGAAAGTGATTATGAAATAAGAGAGTTCATAATATTTAAGAAAGGAAGAAGTAATAATAGGAAAATGAAAAACAATAGGTTTCAGGAAGGCTGACTTCAATAAACTTGGAAAACTGGCAGCTTCTCAGTTGAAAATTTATTCAAAGGGAAAAGAGGACTGGCAGGTTCTTACAGAAATGATACTAAGGTCACAAGTGCACACTATCCCAATGTAGAAGAAAAGTAGAAAGTGGATAGGAGATGAACTGGATTAAATCATGAGCTCTTCTTTGACTTCAGAGAAAGCACATATTCAAGAAGTACGATACAGGGAGCAGAAAATATGTTACAGTCAAATATGTATTTACTGCATGAGAATATAGAGAAAAAATAAAGTACTTGGATGTTTATTATCATAAGTTAGTGGGACTAGTTAGTGGGAATGATATACTATCCACGGGTGACATCAAGGAAGTTTAATGACACTTTCTACATTAATCATTAATAAAATGCTCAGTTTTGATCAACTGACTTATAGAATGAATTCCCACAATAAAAGAGTAAGAGCTCAGCCTTTAGTAAAGACATATAGCATACTGGGTGCTTAGATAAGATGCTTTCAAATCAAGCAGGCTAGAAGAATTTCATCCTAGGGTATGTAAGAAATAGCTTCTGAGTTCTCAGGATCCTTCTGGGTCATCTTTGAGAACTTACATAGGTCAGGCACCAGGAGAAAGGAAGAGCATTTCTTTCTTTATTTGAAAAGAGGTAAAGGAGGAAATATAGGCCAGCCAGCATTCAGTACTGCTACAAATGATCAAAAAGCTGTTTGTAAGTCTCTGGAAGGGAACACGGAAATAAGTAGCAACTAAAATGGATTTGTCAAGAGCAACATATGTCAAACCAGTTTAATTTCTTTTTGTGACAGGGCAGTAGACCTTATGGACAGGGAATAGCCAGTAGATGTCATATATCTTGAATTTAGCACAGCTCTTGACATAGTTTCATGACATCATTATAAGCAAGCCATTTGATCTATAGAAAAAAAAAAAGTGGAAAACTGTTCTTAGAGAATCAGAATCTCAAAACCACAGAAAGATTGAGGTTGGAGGGGACTTTTTGATATCACCTAGTCCCCTCCCCACTCCCCTTCCCTGCCACCCCCACTCCATGCTCAAGCAGAAGCAGCTAGAACAGATTGTCTAGGACCATGTTCAGTCAAATTTTGAATACCTTCAGAGACAGAGACTACGTAACCTCCCTGGGAAACATTTTCCAGCGTCTGATCTCCCTCACAGTAAAAAAGTTTTTTCTTTTGTTCAGATGTCTTTTGTTTCATGTCTTTAAATTTGTATCTCTTTTCCTGTCAATGAGTGCTACTGAGAAAAGTCTGTTTCCCTCTTCTTCATTTCCTCCCATCAGATCTATAAACACACTGATAAACTCCCCCTGATCCTTACCTTACCCAGGCTGTAAAAAAACCATGAAAGAACTTCCAGTCCCTCTACCATCTTTGTGATGCTTTGCTAGACTCATTTGAGTAGATCCCTGTCTTTCCTGTGCTGAAGAGCTCAGAACTAGACACAGCACTCCAGTTGTGGCCTCAACAGTGCAAAGCAGAGAGAGAGGATCACCTGTGGCAATCCTCTGCCATGTGCAGACCAGGAGACTGTTGGCCTTCTTTCCCATTAAAGTGCCTAGCTGGCACGTGACCATCTTGATGAACAGTTGTGCCAGGGAATGTTTAGATTGGATATTAGGAAAAATTTCTTCACTGGAAGGGTTATCAAACATTGGAACAGGATGCCCAGGGCAGTGGTGAAGTCCCTGTTCCTAGAGGTATCTAAGAGACGTGTAGAGGAGGTGCTGAGGGACACGGTTTAGTGGTGAATTGGCAGTGTTAGGTTAATGGTTGGACTTGGTGATCTTAGAGGTCTCTTCCAACCAAGACTATTGTATGATTCTATGTGTAGATGTGGTGCTCAGGGACATGGTTTGGTGGACAAGGCAGTGCTAGCTTAATGGTTGGACTTGATGATCTTAAAGGACTTTTCCAACCAAAGTGATTCTATGATTCTCAATGAGGCCACTTTCCAGCCAGTCAGCACATATTGGTGCATGGGGTTATTTCTCCACAGATGCAGGACTTTTCATTTACCATCGTTGAACTTTATGAGATTCCTCTCTGCCTAACTTCCAACCTGTCAGTATCTCTATGAATGGCAGAACAAGCATCTGGTATATCAGTCACTCCTCCCAGCTTTATATCACCTGAGAACTTGCTGATGGTACAGTCTGTCCCATTGTCCTGGTCACTAACAAAGAGGTCTAAGTATTTGGCCCCAGTATTGACCTCTGTGAATCACCTATGGTTATTGGACTCCAGTTGAACTTTGTGCTGCTTAAATACTATAGCATACTCAGTATTTAATAGGCTTTATGAGAAAGAATTGATTGCAATCTTGTTGAACATCAGATCACAGAACAATATCAACTGTCTAATTTCTAAAAAATGCTATGACTTTTCACAAATTCTATTTTACTCCTTTTCTTATTCGTTAAAATTACAGATTACCTTTTCCCATAAGAGGCACTTTGGAGAGTGACATTGATGTCATCAAATTATGCTTTGTTGGAATGAATAATGATTCAACTCTAAGATAAGAATGGAAAAATGTTCAGCTTCAAGATTTACATTATTCCCATTGTACTAGTGGAAGACTAGATGAGGGAAAAAGTTTATGCACACTTATAATTTTGTTTTGTTTTCTCAAATGCTGAATCTTTTTAAACAGAAATCATCAAATGCTACCAAGTAACATAAATATTTCATGAAAATGTACTAACTCTTGATATGTACGTGCTTTGGGGAAGTCACAACTGAGTGAAACATCCACATTAAAGATTAAGTTTACAAAGATTTTGGCTGTTGTTTTGCTATAAGTCTAACTCAGCATGGTTTTGTAGGATTTCATTCTTATTTTATTAAATACAGGGTATTTTTAGCCTTCAGAGGTCACTCAGCATATATATTAAACTATGAGTATGACAAGTTATAAAGAAAATGTGTGCATATGAAAAAACCCACCAACTTTACACTGATTATTTCAGTTTTTAATGATTGAAGTCTGCTGTGATTTTTGTACTAGTCATTTTTCTAAGGTCCTATTTATCCCTTCCATTTACTTTATCAAACATTTCCTTCATATCCTCCCCCTCTATTATACTTTACTAATTAACATTGCTCCTCAATGCATGGTTCTTCACAAACTCAAGATTTCTTAAATAAAGACATGTATTAAAGAGAAAAATACAACTAGTTCTTTGCATTTATTACTAGGCTAACTCAAGTAGTGTATCAGATATTTCATACAGAACAGAAGCCAATTTTCCTGCTAAATCAAAGGGGAAAGAAGATCATTCTCCTGGAAACAGCTACAAAATGCTAGTTTTTACCTAAAATAACCAGTAATGGCTGCCGCTGTGATTTTCATTCACAATGGGCAAACATGTACTTACAGGCCAGATTACTGCTATTTTAGATCAAATAAAACAACAAAGAAAGAATGAATACATTTGGAAGGAAAATGTCTCCAACAGTGGTTGAACAATGTCTTTGCTCCATTGTGTGAGTATTAACAGGGAAAATAAAGCTGATTTTTTTTTAACTGAGAAATTACTAATTTTTTTTTTTTCTTCAATAGTGGCATTGCTCTTTTTTAGCAGCTTGCCTATGAGAGGAGAAAAGAATGAAAGAGAGGGAGACTGAGTAATTATCTTTCAAAAAAAATATCTCCTGAAATACTCCTTCAGTCTTGGATATGAGAAGTGATTTATCTTAAAGGATGCTTCAATTTTATCCAAATTTTTTACAGTATACACATGAAAATATTTTTTAATACTGTGTCTCCTGAAAAAGTATAAATCTCACATTTTAAAATGATTGTATTATGAATACCTGATGAAACAGGTTTTGGTACTTCCTAATGAAATAGTTCTTTGTACATTAGTATTACTTTTAAAGAGCCTGTTCATAGCTCCATATTACTGGGAGAGTGACTGTGGGAGCTAAACTGAAAATACTCTTCTATTTATCTGAAAAGACAGTGGTCCTCCAAAAGAATTAAACAAAGAAGAAAAATCCTGCAGTGTTGTCGGTAAGGAATAAACAATATCTAGTTTCAGTAATTAGTGCTCTTCAACAATGAATTAAAAAAGGAAAAAAAACTACTGCTGTTCAAATGTTAAAAAAAGGAAACCAATAGACATCAGAAAGGAAAATCTTCCTTTTGCTTGTTTGTTTAGCTTTTCCAATGAACATCAAGCAGATCTATAAAACAGAGCACTCAAAGCTCATAAGCACATATAACTCAACAGGACAGGCATTGGCATTCTCTTGCTGGTTAATGGCCTGGGTGACAGCAGGCTATGAAGCAAAACACATTTAAACACAGACTATTTCCATGTATAAAAATCTTTTTATAAACTTTTAAAAATAATTCTTAAAACCTTTTTTTTTTTTTTTTTTAATGAATATTTATGTGGTTTTGCAGTTGTGTAATAGAATAATAGCATGCATAGAAAGATGAAATTATTTAATAGTCCAGAAATTCACTACTACAAAAAACTGTTTGTGTAAGCATGAATTGTAAGGGCCTGAGGATGATTCCGGAGTCTGTAATTTTTCATTGTTATGCTATCAGTTTAGATCCAGACAGCATCAAAATGAGTGGAAACTGCTTGATGTACATTGAGAGTTGTTGATGATTATCAGGCCATGTCTAGTTATTCAAGTATCCAGTACCACGTCCATTTCTCATCCGCCTGTTCACCTCAGCTACGGGAGAAAAAACCCAAAACACATCAAACCCAAGGAAATTAATTGGTGCTTTAGCACTGAACAAGCAACAATGAGACATAATGTTCATTTCAGTTTTTACATTAGTAACATATAGCATGATCAGCAAATAAGTGTTTGTTAGCTCTGGGGTTTTGTCTTGAAAACCCACTCCTAATTAGAGGAGTTCTCTTAAAAAATCTTGATTTAGGTAGCCTCACTACAAGCTAAAACCTGGCAGCTGGTCTACTTTTGATCTGCAGGTTCAAAAGATAAGGCTTACATTACTATAAAGCAGTATATAACTTCTGAACAAGATTAGGTGTTCATCAGACTAATTCATAAATCATAGCAACATAAATTAGCATGTTATAAGGGAAAACAATCCTCTACCATTAATAAGCTCGGCCTTCCATGGCAAAGAAATAAAAAATTAGACAGAAAGTAGACTATTAACTCATGGCATGTAGTTAAAAGTTATTTTATTTTTTTGATTTTATTTAAATAATAATGATAAGACATCTACACAAAGAATCTGGGCTTCCCATCACTTAACTGAATTTACAACACAATGAGGCTCACAGTGAAATTACCAGATATGAAAACACCTTCTCTACCAAAAAAAAATAATAAATAAAAAAAAAAAGAATAAATTAAGTGCAAGTTTAAAGGAGAGGTGTTTGGCAGATACCATATGACAGACACCTTCTCAAAAGTCTGAAGGAAACTTGAATAAAGAAGAGCAAAGTAATAAGATAGGAAGATTGCAGAGAATGTTGAGACTGTGACTGTCACAGAAGCAGGGATATAAGCCAGGATAAGACTATGTGAAAAATTTAAAGATGAGGATATCCTAGAAACCAAAATGCATTACACTGAGACATGAGTCATCCATGATATTTTCAGGATGAACAATGGAGCTAAAAGAAAGGAAGACAGATTTTGCAGCACTTTGAGTACAGAAGTTGATATACTTGGAAGTCAAAGAGAAAATGATGTTAATCAAACTAAGAAGTAGTTGTGACGTGTATTTTAGAAGATTTATAATTACAGAGAAATAAATAATAGAGGCATGGAAACTGGAACTGGTGGTGAAGATTGAAAACAGGTATCTCCTCAGATGCATTTACTGTGGAATTTAGTACTTCTCTGCATTTAGTACTTAAACTTGCAGTATTTCTCATGCAGTACATAAGAAACCTATAGATTATATATGCAAATTTATTTTATGACACTTTAGAAAAACACTAAGTCAGCTCTACATCATACTACCAAGCCAGATTTTAAAATCTGAATCTGGATCCCAAGAAACATTACCAAATAAGTGCAAAATGAGAATCCACCTGAAAGCTTACTGATTGGGAAGTTAGCATATTAAGAAGAAAATTATTTGAGTGCAAAACTCCAGCAAGGAGAAAAAATTTAAGAGGAAAAGCTAATTAATTTTTTTGAATTAATGAGGGAATAAGCTAGAAGAACCAGAGTTTGTAAATCTTCTCAGTGATCTAATGTTTATGCTACTTTTAAATGCCTAAATATTTCTTAAAGAACTTTGATACCTAATTAAAAAGAGCACATACCTATAGCCTACAGAGATTTTTTTTGTCAGTGAAAAAGATTGTCTCAGGGCAGCACCCTCCAGGATCTGCTTCCAGGACACCACTCAAGGACCTGGAAGTCTGGGTGGAAGAAGGAGACAGGGTAGAAGATGATCAAATGTGGGAGAAGGGTGAGCCTCAGGGCTTCCTTTCATAGTTCATTCTTTGATCCCAGTCTTAACTCAAAATATGTAAAACTTTCTAGAAATGTCTTTCCTGTAAGTCGTTCCAAACAATTACCTTGAGGAGAGTAGTGACTCAGCCCTAACATGGATTTTAATCCTTTCTACAACTGGCATCCAGATTTAAACCTTAAAGTGCATTCAACTGAGGTTTGTTAGAAGCAGCTCAGCATAACATATACACTAGTTCACCATGTGGAAGAATATTCCATCAGAATTAATGAGCAAACTCTTGCCTGTTTCCCTTGGCTATTTTACTTAGAGGGCTCATCTATTTCAAAATATGCAGAACAACCCATGGGTAAAACTACACATTACTGAACACTTGCTTTTTAATGTTCTGATTTCCTATTTAGCTCTGCACTGCGCAGAATTCAAATTACTTCTGACCTCGAGTGCACCCTCAGAATTTATCAAAGTTGGAGAACTGAACTGTGGCCTTTGTAACGGGTCTTGGATCCTCAGTATAAAGCTGTGCTACAATAGATGATTCAAGTTTATCACTGTGATAGCTTTTATGATATTTCATCTGACTGTATTATGAGACTCCTGTACACAGTAATCCTCAGGGATTCTTTAATCATCTGAATTACACTGCCACATCATCTCTGCACAGTTTTGGTCATCACAGTTGTTCTAATTATGTTTTTCTTTTAATGTGATTGATGCAGATTTACCAAATCATATTGCAAGTAGGTGTCACAATTTATGTTTTTGAAGGCATAAATCAGCAATGCAGCAAACATGGTGTTAAAGAGTGTCCAGATAATAGATTGCCCTATTTAAGTGTAATTGCAACAGTAAGATTATTTTATAAGTATCCATGAGTGAGGACATACGTGTTTTGGATTTGAAGAGGTCGATGACTTTTCAGGCAGCTAAATTTATATAAGACCATAAAAATTTACATAAGATCATCAAATTTACATAATATCATCATCATATGCAGACCATCTCCACCTATGGAGTCAAAGCTCCCATGAGCCACAAGGTTTGTATGCTAGTTTTGATTCTGCTCATGACATTTTTCCTAGATTTGCTATTCAACAAAATTTGTATCACTTGTACTGCACCCAGAAGAGAAGGCTGATTGATTTTCTCTTCAGGTCTCTGCAGCTTCATCAGTCAGACAGATCAGAATAACTTTGGCTTGTACCTTTCCAAGCAGTTGTCAGTAAAGGAATGCCCTGATGATTATCGTATGATGACTGATTTCATTTCCTTGCTCACAGATGGAAACTGATAACATCTTTGAAATCTTTTTTCTAGGCTCTTCAAGTAGAAAGTACAAGTTTTCTTACCAACTTGTGCAAATCATATGCTTTGGCATTGGCTACTTATTTATTAGCTTTCACAGCTTCAGAGATACTTAGTGATCTTGAAAACTGATCAAATATTAGAAACATTATCTTGGACTCACTGTATACCAAATGACCAATATGTGTCTTACAGTGACTGACCCATTTTTTCATAATCAATGTGTGACTGTTAATACAAGTAATGTATTGACATTATAGCAGGAATTTAATTTTCTGACTACAGATCATACATAGCTTTCAATTCATCAGAAATGAATTTTTTTTTTGTGAGGAACAGCTGAAAGCTGGAGCTCTTCAGGTGGCTTTTTTACCAATTTTCCTTCATAAAATATTACTGCCCATTATTTGGAATGAAGAGGTTTTGCTCCCCCTGCACACAAGTTGTAATTTATTTGCTTGGATTATTTAGCCTTTCTCATGCTTCATCATTTACTTCCTTAAACAGCAAGTACTTGGATACTCTTTCTGCTATGCTCTGCATTATTGATATTGCCTTTGTATTTCACCAGGTAAGCAATATTATACAATATTATTTTATTTTTTTTTCCATTATAAATATTACTTTGTGACCAGAAAATTGGGCCTTACTTCTTTTGTGTCTCTCTTTTTGTTTTTTTTTTTTTCTTATTTTTTTCCCCTGAGACAAGGAATATACAGTTAACATTTCTTAGTATTTGGACTCCATTTAAACATATAATATCCTTAAGATATAGGCTTTTGCTATCAGGACTACCTGTTTGAAGCTTTTTTAAAAAAAAAAAATTCCTTTTAAATTGCTAGATTTTGTTGCTTTTTATGCTATGATTGTAAAACAAGCAAACAAATGGCAACTCAAACATTTAATAGTATTATTGCAGTTAGAAAGGCCAAGCTGGAAAGAAATATTGTTCTAACAAAGAAGCTGATACAGTTGCAAAAGTGGACAACTTTCATGCACACTAACTTTCAACCTGTCTGGTATACACAGATCAAATAAGCAGCTATGTATAAGGTGAGGACAATAACCTTAACTTTGGGAAAGGGAAGTATTCAGCCCCTGTACAACAAAGACAAGGGTTTATATCTCCTTGACAACCAGGACTGAGATGTCAGAGATGGTGAAGTATTTTTGTGAAAAATTTTCTTTTAGTAACCATGTGGTCTAACTTCTACAGACTATGTGTAAGAATTTATTGTGGTACACAGCAATTTCACTGGTATAGTCACTGTATGTTAATTCACCTTTCCAAAATAAAACAATATGCTTACGTAGGATCCATGAAAATTAGTAGGGGTATCCATCCTGTCATATACAAATGCCTCCAGCTGCTGCCATAGATGAATTCACACGATCAACTTATAAAGGAGAGGAGTGCACAAGGAGAAATCAAATAATGTTTTACATAAAACAGCTATGCTATCTAACTCAGCCTTCAAAATCTGAATCTTTAAGGGAGATCTGCAGAGCAGTTTCAATAGATGAGACGGAGAGTAAAATTCTATTAAATGCTAAAAGCTGTGGACATAATGTAGATGATGCTGAGACTGGAGATACAAAAGACCACAACAGTTTTCCCATTTCTCACCCGCTGCTAACAGTTCATACTCTCACAAATGCAAAGTGCTTGTATATATCCCTGCTGAACCTGTCGTCGTTTTTTGCTTGTTTGTATCCCATTATACCATGCTACCACTAACTAATTTTCTGCCTCAAAGTGTATAACAGTTTATCATAATTCACAGGTTATTATTCTGAACCTGGTCTTGGACTGGCTTGATTATTTCTCTGCCTGTCAGAACCAGTGTGTGGCTCATCATGAGATTCTGTCCATTTTTTTCCAATCATATAAATTGCTCAACTAAAGAAACTATTTCCTAATACAAACCTTACCTTGGTTATATTCTTGGATATATCCAAGCACACATTCAGTTTACTTAAACATTTGCAACTAAAAAGGTACTGCAGTCCTGCAGTTCAAATTATCCTCTTAGAAAATTAATCAGTTAATCCTTGAAAATGTAGAAAGAGGAAATTTGAGGGCTTTAATACATCCTGAAGAAAAAATTTTCAAGAGACCAAAAATGTTGGCCTCTGTTTCCTGTCAGAGACATAAGAAAAAGTCACAAAAATGGAGTCTACGTTACAATGAAGAAAGCAGCAAATTTGGAATACTGTGCGGTGATAGCTTCTGATAAATTAACTGCAATTTTCTTAGAATTTTAATATTCATGATTCATTATTGCTTACGTTCATAACTTCGTACTTAAAACCTAGCAAAAATTCTGTCCCTGAAGGACATATTTTGATACAGATCTGAACACAAGCATAATCATATAAAATGATGGCTAAAATTAAATAGGAATAATTCCCCTGTGTGGCAAATAATGCTTTTAAGGGGAATTCTATATTTCTGCTGTACTGAGGGCTGCTGCATTTGATGATACAGTTGCATCATGCTTCACTTCAATTTTAAGAACTATTTGCTTCATGCTGTATTTAAAAGTTAGGTTTTATTAACAGTGTATCTTTTACAACACTGGAAGACTCACTAACAATGATGAATAAAGCTTGGAAAATCTGGAGAACTGAGATATTTCTAAATATTTCTGGAACTTCCAGCAGACTGTCTGAATAACAGAGCAGTAAAAGGCAAATTTTTAAAGGAATCTACACAAATTAGAAAAAAACTTGTATATATTAGACACATACACTGAAAATGATGAGCTATAAATAAACTAGTGTTACTTCAAGAACATCTCACAAGTCCTGTGGCTAGTTTGATGAAAAAAGTTGGCTCATAATCAGCTTCAGTCAAAAGAATGTGAATGGTAGGTATTACTTCACATGTGAATAAAAAGGAAACAGACATTATACTGTTGTGTACACTTTGATTATATCTAGTGTTGAATATTTGTGTACTGCCCCTCTGCCTCAAAAGGTGAAAAGGTATATAGAAGGTTGTAAAGGCTGACGGAGGGAGTGAGATGGCACCTGTCCTAGGAGACATTGAATAGACTATGAGACTTCATCTCAGAAGAGAAATGACCAGGAGAAGGCATTATGGAGGTTTTAAGTGGTGGCATGAATGCAAATAGAGAGTGATCAGACAGCATGTTGGAAACAACAGAAAAGACATTTTTTCAAGTGGCAAGCAGTCAATAGCTTAAGTCCTTGCCAAGATGTTTACAATCCAAAATCATAAATAATTTCATAAAAAAATAAATACATGAAAAAAGTACCCCTAGAAAGTACTATTACACTCAGATCCTCTGGCTGAAGTAGTCCCTAAGCTGCAAATTGCCAGAATTTTTCATTGCTCTGCTGTTAAAAGGAGTTTTTCTCTAAGCAATGCTGACCCTCTTCAGAGGCAGGATTCTGGGAAAGACGGATCTTTAATCTGACCTAAGGCACCTATACATATGTACTTACACTGTCCTGAAAAACTACAGCTCAATTTGAAACCGTGATTCCAGCAAGTGCTTTGATGTGCTGCCAAGCTCTAAACATTTTGCTGAAGTATTACCTTTCACAGTAATATTTCACCTTTTGTGCTGCATAGTATATTCTTTTTTTTTCCATCTCTATTTTTGATTGAGCCACAGTTTACTCTAAAGCAGAGGTTATAGCTCCATTAACACATAGGTCAGTTTTATTTAAATGGCAACATTGAACCGTGACAGGCGAATAGTGTGTTGTAACTGGGTCCTTCTACTCAGTAGGATATACACTTCAGTCGAAACCTATCAGTAAATGTCATCATATCAAATAAGAAAGCATGACATCTAGCAGCCATCCTCATTAAATGCAAAAAAAGAGACATCAAAAATAAGTAGATAGCTTCTCCGCTGCAGGATTTAATAAAGTGAGTAGCACTATTGAATGAAGGGGGGGAAAAGAAGCTGTCAGTAAACGCCTTTTCATATATATAAAAAGAACACCTCGTATTTTGCAGACGGAGACTGAGTTATGAATCAAATACTCTCACTTAGAAGAAAGTATTCCACCAACTTCTAGCACAAGATGACTGAAACAGATGTCCCAAAGTTCAGCTGGGTCTTTTTAGTTACTGGATTAAGAGATCTGCCCTGATCTGCCCCAGTGCTGTGCTGCCTTGGAGTCACGATTACCTTTGCTCACCACTTAGATTTCCCTGTCCTGAGCTGAGAGACAGCACACAGTTTCAATACTTTCCACTTCTTTTTCTTTTGCCCCAAACCTCTACCCTTGTTTCCAACAAATCAAGCTCAGCATTTTTTCCTAACTGTAGCCCAAGTAACACTTTTTGATACTCAAGATTTTTTAAATGCCAAGGCAAGTGCTACAACAGAAATTCTTCTGCATGGGGCCAAAGGCTCACTGTAGAGGCCAGAGGCAGAAAGATAAGGTCTTTTTATTAAACTTGTTACACAATAGTAATGAATGTACCAAGATTTTGCTGTTATAATGTTTAATATATGTACTTCCAGCTCAACTGAGTTAGAATGTGCCATCGGACAAGTATTGTCCACTTTTGTGTGAGAAAGCTCATTTTGGTGGATGTGTTTCTCTCTCTCCGATCTCAGAGGCTTATGTTGTTCACTGGGTCTTGGGACAATTGGTTGTGCTTACATCAATCAAAACAGGCAGTGTCATGCAAGTAAAACTAAATAATTGAAGAGTCAAAGGGAGCTAAGTGGTGAGAACTGGAATGCATATCCCTGAGTGTGTCACTTCTGGAACAGCACACAGGCTCTTTGGAGCTATGGGTACTTTTCACAGTTTGTCCACTGTATGAGTTATTTGAGCAGTTTAGCTTAAGATTTCACTGGACACCATTACAAACTACAGTATTCAGGATTTTTTTTTTCTTATGTGGAGGAAGAGAAGCTATCACAAGAAGTCACAATACCAAAGTACCACATTGTCAAAGAGAAAATAAGAAAAAAAAACTATCTTCCCACACTCTGTTCAGTGGCAATGACAGCCTTCTTTCACACACCAGGTGAGACTTCTACCAAAGCCTAGGTAAGCAAACAATAAAGAAAATGAAGGTATTTAAATATGAATAACAGGGGGAAAAAAAAAAAAAAAAAAAAAAAAAGAGTGGTTTTCATCTGTGCAAAAGTGCAAGTCACATAATAGAAATGAGCACACTAAAACATCACAGTATCTCTGAAGATTACCTTTACTTCCAGAGGAGTAAGCCTACTTCTCTGGACTATAGCAAATACATGTCATAGTTCAAACTCACATTTGTGTTTTGCAAAAGCAACAGAATAGTGACAGCCACACAGACATTTAACACGGCTACACTTACAAGCAGTAAGTTATTAAAGCAGGAGCAGCCAGTGGATTTCTATTGTCTGTCCACAGCCTATGAAGAAACAGAATCCAGAGAATTTCTGATGGCTGTTCTCAAAGCTAATGCATAAAGCTAAACAGATGGACAGTGATCCTTGATTTCTACAGGAAAATTTGGCAAGGCCAGGAGGGAAAGTTTGTTACAAGTGCTGGTGAGCACAGGGGAAACACACAGCGACACAGAATTGATTCTGACCCCTTTTGTTATTATTTTTAAATTATGAAAAAAACACCCCCAAATTCAGCATAAGATATTCTAGAGAGGATTCTGGTCCTTCTACCTCAGAGAAGGAGAAATCCAGTTAAAAAAAAAAGATCTTAAGGAATTGGTGCTTTTAGAAAGAACAAGCTCATGTTGGATGTTTTGGAATAAAAAGCAGGAGCATTAAGACTTCCTTCTGCTGTAAGCAGGAGCTCTGTCATGCAGCAACAATCACAGACAAAGAGCTACAGATAACTAATATGTTTTAGCAGTGCATAAAGATGAAGAGCATTGCACAAACCAAGTACTTCGCCCTGAAGTATGTCCCCTTCTTTCACAAGGCAGAACTGCCAATCCTGCTGCCATCTGGTGGCTCATATTTAATGCAGCTGCATTGGCTTAAACTTTATTTTTCTTTATTCAAAAGAAAGAATCCCTCTGTGGGCACCTGTTTGCAAACTGATTCAAGCAAGGAATTCATGCATTAGTTGCTAATGAATGGATGCTTCTGCAAGTAACAGCTGACCGATTTCTTGACAGGTCATGTTGGCATCTATATAGAGGGCATGTGGTAATATCATTTCTCTAATTTTATGAGTATGTAATTGCAAGTGAAGGCCAAATGAAAATGCTGAAGAAGAAATTTAACACTTTATCGAGATAACGCTGTTGGTAACACTACTCACTAATCAATTCTAAGTTGTCTGGAGTAATAAGAAAAGTGAAGATATCAAGGAGTAAGCAAATTGTGGATAAAACAAAATATAAATTAACCTATAAAAACATAAAATGAGAATAGGGCTATAAACCACAAAAAGAATGTGTCACCACTGATCTTCTCTAATAATGTACAGCCTGTGTCTGTAAGGTCACAGAGCACAGTGCAGTTTACACTGTGTGGATATACTAACCTGGCGTGCAGTTAGCCTTCTATAAAATGGTTTTGCAACTATTATGCAGCCCATGGACAAGTGAACATAAGCAGTATGATTAAAAAAAAAAGGAATCTTTCCCTCAGGTTGTACACATTTATTACTTCAGTGATATTCTTACAAAGTTGTCTAAACAGTTTTGGTAACTAAAAAATTTATAGATTAAAAATATTTAACTCTGTCTTTGCAGTGGAAATAAAAAAATCAATAGCTTTTATAATCTGTTAGTCTGATTTTCATAAGACCTCTTCTCATTATTCTGATAGGCACTTATACAGGGCTTGATTTAAGTTTGAGTAGAATTAATCTGCTACAAATTGTTGGAGGAAAAGAACACTCCATAAATCATGCTACACCTGATTTATCCTGAACATGCAAAGGTGCAAAAGAAACTGCTGGTTTAATGTGAAACTCCTTTGAAAATAGGTGAAGATTTATTTTAAATTTATGTTTTACAAGGGCATACTGCCTGAGCACGTTGCTCATACAAGACAAAGCTCATTATCCCTGAATAGCTGAGAAACAGCACTCTTCAAGTTTATTGGGATTGTTTCATTCAAAAGTAAAACATCCTGCCACTACTACTGCATCATTTATGAAAGTGAACTTTAACAAGATAGTCTATAATTACCATATGTTCAAGTCCAAGATTTTTAAAAAGCATTACGTCACAACCTTTTACCTTTTTATTTTTTTCTGTTTTCTTTTAAAGTTGTGAACATAAGTATGCATCTGTCTACCAACTGCATTCACAGAATCACAGAATGTTAGGGATTGGAAGGGACCTCAAAAGATCATCTAGTCCAATCCCCCTGCCAGAGCAGGAATACCTCGATCAGGTCACACAGGAACACATCCAGGTGGGTTTTGAATGTCTCCAGAGAAGGAGACTCCACAACCTCTCAGGGCAGCCTGTTCCAGTGTTCTGTTACCCTCACTGTGAAGAAGTTCTTCCTCACATTTATGCAGAACCTCCTATGTTCCAGCGTGTACCCATTGCCCCTTGTCCTATCATTGGATGTCACTGAGAAGAGCCTGGCTCCATCCTCATGGCACTCACCCTTTACATATTTATAGACATTAATAAGGTCACCCCTTAGTCTCTGCCAAGCTAAAGAGACCCAACTCCTTCAGCCTTTCCTCATAAGGGAGATATTGTACTGTATTTACTTAGTGGAATATAATTTTCTGCATAAAGCTGGGGCAAATTGATGCACCAGACTTTCATTCTACCTTGTTATATTGGTTTGACTACTATGCATCTTTTATCTACATTAGTATTAGCCTCCCATGTCTTTCTAATGCATTTCATGTTGACACAAAATGGTAGTCTATACAAATTACAGTTTCAGTTGACTGGTTGTCAATAAAGTAAATCTATAGCTACTGAAATAATACAGCTCCAACAGCATGCAAATAACATGCTTTCCTTATTGTTTTTGAAGACTTAAACATTTTTATCTATGAATATATGCAAACAAGTTATGAACAATTAGAAAGCTTTTGTGTATTTTTTTTTGTAAATACTATAATTTTATGCACGAAACGTTTCTACATTGAACAATATTTCCTCTTCCACTTACAGAAAAATTTATGTTCATGTACTAAACTGACTTTTAAACTAATGAAGAAGTAGCTTGGTCAGCAACAATTTCTCTACAGTTACACCAAAAGAACCCAAGAATAAATTTACAGAGAAACCTATATAAATGGCAGAGCATAAATTAAACATTTTCAGCAATTTGTTTGACTTCAATCAAGGTAGACAATATCACATCTTAAATTTATATTCTTAATTTACTCTTAACTTACACATATATTCTGAGTAAGGGCATATTCTGACATGTCATTGGCTATCATGAAGCTTGGTCTTTGATTTTTACTTGCTTTTAAGACTTGTATTTATAATCTCCTTAAGGCTCACTATCTTCCTCCTTCCGTTCCCTGTACCTCTTATTTTCCTAAATTCAGTGAAACATTTATATTTATAAATAGAAAAAAAATGTCAGAAAGCATTTCTTCAGGAAGAAATGGTTAAATAAAGTGAGTCATCCTGGCAAATAGAGATTTTTTTTTTCTATTAACCATGGTCAAGAATCCTAATATAAAAGGAAATAATCTATAGGAGGCCTGTAGCTAAGTCTTTGAAACATGAAGACTGACATTTCATATTAGAGGTTGTGATATAGTGCACTAAGATATTTGATTAACCAATGTAAAGTAACTGGCCAAGACCTTTATGTGCCACTGGGACTAAATAATATCTTGTTTGATATTGCAGAAGAAAGCATTGCCCTCATGGCTGTATTTCTTGTATTCTTTGTCAGCTCAGCATATAGCTCTTGCTCTAATTCTGGTTTTAGTAGGAATCGGCCTAATGTAATTTGTGTGAGGCATCACCTTGATTTTCTAAGACATCCGATCTTGTTGAAAACTCTGCACATCTAAGTACCAAACATCACCATTGCCAGTGGCTCACCAGTGCTTTTGCAGTGTGGTTTCTAGAGTTAGCTGCAGTTAGTGTAACAAATTGTCAGGGACTGAGAACACCGAACCAGTCACCATTGTTTATGTCTCATACTCTCGGGTATAGAAGGAATGAGTGTAATTACAAGAAAAGTATTATTTAAGAGTTTGTATCATGAGTCCAGCTTTAAGATAGGAACACAGCTTCCACAGAAGCTTTTCTTCATTAATGTTTTATTTCTGCAGGTACTAAGGCAGCTTGCTCAGGGGGCATATAATAAACAACAGGCAAAACAGTTGTGTAGCTCATAAGGATAGAAGAAATTAATATTACAGCCCAACAGCTGAAAAACTGGAACTTGGCCTGGCAAGAGAGCTGTTTATTATGTGGCTGGCTGTTGGCTGCCTCCAGTCCTGGTCTATCTATTCTTACTTCACCCTCTCATGAGCCCTACAGCTCCCACTGTCTCCAACTGCAGTTGATTATGGACTACTTGATGGCAAGGCAGTTTTAAAGTGACAGTGCAATGCCAACACCAGAACCTGAGATCCATTAAAAGCACAGAGCAGTAGTGATATTTCTCTAAAAGAGATGAGAAATCAGATGTCCTCTTTCTTTGTAGTGGTTTGCATGACTACCAGTTATACGCAGACACACAATACATTTTTATTTCTTATATCCCCATTGAAAGAAAAAAAAAAAAAAAAAAAAGATCTATGAGTAATTCAGAAAGTCAGCTTCTGGTATTCAACTGCTGATCATTTCAGATAGATCATGGCATTTTTTATATCCTGGAATGAAAAGCAAGGCTGTTAGAAAGACAAACATTTCCAGCATCTTCCTTTTATGTCATTGTTCTCATTAAATAAAACAAAAAGTTACTGTTATGATTAAGGACTATTTACTGCTCCCCAGGACTGAAATGTGTTATAAAGTCTAGTTTTTTATGTTATTCAGACCAAGGAAGGCCCAAAACCCCCAGAAAATAAAAAACCTTGATGTACTCAATTCGTGTTTCTTGTCAAATTTATACAGGTAAAATTAAGTTACAGTGCTTCTGATTCTTTTTAGGCTTGTAACTAGGAAATGTAACGGAAAATAGAAAATGGAAGACAAGTGCCTTTGAACATGTCTAATCAGATTTTTAAATTTACATCTATTTATCTTTTTTATATCTATGAAGACTTTCTGTGCACCATTTATTTCAAACATGTGTTTAAAGACAGAATTTGAAATCAATTATTCATTATTAAAGGATATTACCTTAAAATCTTGTTTCACTAGTAATCTTCAGGCTTTTTCTTAGTCTGATCTTCTTAATTCTTCTCCTTACAGGCCTTTATAAAAAACTGCTAAACTGTGATGGAGTTCATTTTCAGCTTATGCTGAAATGAGAGTGAATATTACGCACAAAATATAGAGATGACCCCAATCACTAGTAATTATTTTATCAACATAATTAAGTCTCAACCAATTGCAGTCATTAAGTACTGTAGTAAACACTGCAGTAGAAATAACCACTGAAAGTAATTAGCAAGAAGCATTATCTAAAATTCTGCTTCTACTCTAGTAAAAAGATATTTTCCTGAGAGGCTTTCATTTGAAAGCTATTTTACTCTTTCTGCACCTCAAATATAGTAAAATTAAACTTTAACTCTGGCTAGTCAAGCTTCTAGAGCACTTGTAAGACAAATCAGTAAAAAGGCAAGCACACTTAGACCACAAAACCAAAAATAATTCTATCCAGCCCACATTTTTTCAAGTGTTTGTTTCAGAGACTACGACTGAAACACCTCTTTTCGGTCCTTCTCTTATATGCCTGCATGAAGCTGATCACAAGGTTGAAATTCAGCCTTCAAGAATGCCTCACAGCAGGAAGAATTTAGCATTTGATTTTTTCCTCTAGGTCATGCTGCGAGGAAAGTGTTTCATTTTACAAAGTAAAAAGGTATTTAAATGGTGAAAATCCGTATTTAATCTCAGAGAGGGGGGAAAAAAAACAAAACAAAACCTCAAACAAAACAAAGGAAAAGTCTCAAATAACTTTGAAATTTAGCCAGCAAAGGTGTTTTTTTTAATTATCCTTTCCCCAGTTCTCTGTTTTTATGGCTATTTTCACTAAATGAATAATCATATCATAGCAGATTGGACAAATAGAAGTCCCCTATGGAATCATAATTTTTTTTATCTTCAAAGTTACATTTTCAAAACTTTTTATGCATACTTGTATAAATTCAGGATATATCTAAATAAGGGTGAAAGATCATTGATAAGAATCATTGTAACTGTGGACAGCATTCTTAACACTATAGATACAGTATCCACAGCTGGGATTGGAGTGTCTGGGTTCAAGTGTCGTTTTCTTGTTACACCTCTGACTTTCCTCTGCATCCAAGTTTCTTCTGCATCAGAGCCAAAAACGTGTTGAAGAAAGTCAAAGGTGTATTCTGAGACCAAAAACAAAAAAATGTTTTCTTCTGTACAAGAATATTAAGCTGCTCAGTCACAGCTGATAACAGATGTTTTGCCTCTTTCAAGAAACAAAACGTTTCTAATTGACTGTAAGTCTTCAGAATGGAACATGAGCAGAAGTGTGTATGAAAGGAGCCTCTCTTGTAGAGAGTGAGGCAGAAATTAACAGAAAAGCAATCTACTTCTTTGTAATTGTTTTGCTGTGTTTGCTTAATTAGAAGAACCCTCCTCCCTTTCTTCTCCCAAATTGTTGTGTCAAGGGAATGTGATATTAATGGAAAATTCTTCTTTCCCTGCAGATATCCAAATGGTCATATGTCAGGATTAATCCTTCCTGTTAATTTAATTACTAATAAAAAGTTACAGTTTTTATTTATTACTCAGTTTAATAATTAAATTCCCCCATCTGCTATTCAACAGCTCTTGACTATGCTGAGATAGGCACTGCAAATATTAAAGGCTAATGGATTTGTGCCAATTTATGTCAGAGTAATATTGGTCCTGTGCACAAGCACGCTCCCATTTTTGCTGGAAATACTATTACCCTATATAAACAAAAGAAAGTAGGTCACATGTTCCAGACTCAAAAAAAATTAAAATCAACGTTGAATATCAACCCAAATGGAGTTCAGCACAGAAATAGTTTACCCTACCGATTTTTTTAATTAATTTAAAAGACAAGTTAGATGCCTACTTTATCAGTTCATACTCCGAATAACTTTTTCCTTAGTGCTAATTTTAAAGAAGCTTGTCTCTACTGAAAGAGAAAAATTAGGTCAGTTGAACAGAGAATATATGGATAGATACAGGCTATATTTATAGATACAGGTCTACCTCCATATCTAGAGAGAGATACAGAGGCATACATATGTATATCTGCATATGCACACATAAAAATATATGTACTTATTTCCACAGTGAGACAAGATGCTTATTTTTCCACTTTGTACATCTGGGGTAGCTTGTAAATGATGTGAAAACATTATTTCAGTTAATAATGGATGTTCCTTTTGAAATTGATGTTGCTTTCAAATTCAAAACTAAATTTCACTTTGCCAAAAGGCAAATGAAGTAATATAGCATGCCAGTGTTCTCACTATTCACACAGCATAAGCTTATGTAAAAGATGTTGGTAAAACTAACATTGAAAAAATGTACAAAAATGAAGGATAAACTTATTTATATTTACTCAAAAGTAGAAAAATCATTAATCTTGGATGAATGCAGCTCATAGTAAAAACCTTTGTACAAAGCATTTCCATGTTGAATAACTAATTTAAACAGAACTCAAAATCAAAGACCAAAGAAAATTATTGAAGTCCCCCACAAGAACAAGGGCAAGCGATCATGAGATTTCTCCCAAGAGTATTTCATCCACCTCTCTGTCCTGGGTGAGTGGTCTATAACAGACTCCCACTACAACATCAGCCTTGTTGGCCTTCCCCCTGATTCTAATGCAAAGACACTCAAGCCTATCTTCACTATACTTGTGTTCAAAGCATTTGTAACAGTCCCTAACACACAGGGTGACCCCGCTGCCTCTCCTATCTCATCTATCCCTTCTGTAGAGCTTGTAGCCATCAACTGGAGCACTCCAGTCATGTGAGACACCCCACCACATTTCTGTAATAGCCACTACATTATAGCTTTCCTGACACATCATGGCTTCTAGCTCCTCCTGTTTGTTACCCATGCTGCGTGCATTGGTACAGATGCACTTCAGATGGGCTGATGTTCCCAGCACCTTTTTGCATTTAGAGGTCCTAATTCTAGCCTGACCATTCACAGGTGTTACCACAGTTACTAATTCATCAATATCCCTTGCATCTTGGCTGCCTGCATGTCTGCATCCCTTACATCCACTGAGATGGCAGAGCAAGGGTCCTTGCTAGCACAACATCCCAGATGGCTGAATATATTTAATGATTGCATTTACACGTGGAAGATTACTTAACAAGTTTCTTTTACACCTTTTCAGGAATTAAAGTGGGAAACAATCAAAAACACTTCAATTTACTGGACACTAGACATTGAGAACAGGCTCCTTTTAGAGCAGTTTCATAAAGTTTTGTGATGGTCAAGTGTTTGTCAATGGCTCCCACACTTTTCCACTCTTCTCAGTTATGATAGAATCACTATGGTTGGAAAGGACCTCTAGGATCATCAAGTCCCCTTCAGAGAGAGGTTTGCATGTCTGAAATGTATTCCTAAAAAACCCAGCCTGTATGTATCCTGTACTCTAGTGGGGAGGGGAACCACAGAAGTATTTCTCTACTTTTTTAAATTGAAATTTAATATTTCATATTATAATTTTATAGTTTTGAAGGACATTATCCCCTGCCTATAATATTATAGTCCCCACAAGTCTAGATACCATTTTAGTTTGTCTTGATAACTGATTAATTTAACATACACAGCTGAAAGTTGTAACTAGTACTGTTACATATGCAATGCTCAAAGCAAAGCAGTTCCAAAATAAATAGAAACAAATATTTAAATGAGGTAGGTTAACTATTACGAATGCATGATATAAAATATATACTCATTGTATGTACATATTTATGCATGTGTACGTATAAGACAGATACATACAATTTCAACTTATTTGTATTAAATATTGCACATTATCCGGCTACCCATAAGCTTAAGTTGTACAGTATTTAAGCCCCAAAGGAAGTCTGGTCAGTGCTGCTGAATTTGGTCAGGTTGGGAAAGATGTTACAGAACTCTCCCAAGGGAACCCTAGTGGCTAGAGTAATTGGAATTGTATTAGTCAGAACTAATAAATTCAGAAGCTCCCACACAAGGTTTACTGGCAGCCTGCTTGAGAAGGGAAAGATATAAAATATGGAATTCTTAAGAATTCTGGTGAAAACTGCCCAGAAAAGTTAACTGGCATTGGTATAGGGTTCTACATTCTTGTCATTTCAAAAAAGCCTTGTCAATTCAAGCTTAAAGAAAAACATTTTGCACACAAACCACTCCTGACAGGATCTTCTCAAAACACAACCATGTGTCATGCAACAGTGCCTGCTGATGCTGTGGTCCCCTCGTTAGCATGTCTATGACAGGATGGGAGAGGACTCCTACCAGTGGGTATTGCAGACAACAACAGTTACAGCTGGTGTGGTCTGCATATACAACAGCTAGCCTCTACAGTGAAACCCTCCGAATTCCTCCTCAAGAGAACAAAAAAAATAAGGATATTTTCTTCTTTAGTTACTTAAAAAGCAAATCTGTCTTTATGCAAATTAGAAATGAAGATTATTTTTCCACACCCCTACCCCACCCCCCATTTGCTAAGTGAGTTTATCTTGAAAGAAATGTAATGAATTCATATCTTAGGTTTAGTCACAAGAAATAAAGTACATACATTCAATTAATTTGACTTTTTAAAAATAGGAAAGGAATCATGCTAGAGTTACAGTGCTTAGATCTCCTGACCAGGAAAATCTGAACATTTGACTAGATATGACCTAGTAATTCAGCAAATGCTACAACATTGATCCTTTCCCATTAATGATCTCATTAGTACCTCAGACTAAACTTGTTTTAATAATTATTGCAAGCTTGCTGTACAATAAGCTTTGTTGACCCCAACTTGTGACTTCAGTTAAAAGCGTTTTTTTATATAATTATTCTCTGAATTTTCAATTATATACTATGCATAGAAAGCCTGAAGTGAAATCTAGTAAAAATAGGCAACTGCTTGCGATTCCAAAGGGTATTTACAAACAAGGTCATTAAATCAGATGCACAGGAATACAACAGGATTTCTGTGAATTGACAGTGGTCACCAGGATTTTAGTAGGAATTGCATTTAAATGCATACATTCATACAAACCTATCTATGGAAGCTGTAAGCCTTCCTCTTTTTCATTAAAACTACATAAACATTTTTAGCTGATTTCACTGCTGCTAGGGAAAAAGTTTATATCAACCAAGCAGTATCTCATGTGCAACCTTTTTCCTATACAGCTCTCAGCACAGCTGCTTATATGACATTTCATAATGTCAGAGGAGTCAATTGTTCTTGTTTAAAAATGATAATTAGGATGACTTCTAATCTCAGCTCCTTGTGCACATTCATCCATTTACATTATTTCCATCTGCTATTACGGTCCATTCTCAGGCAATATGGTGATATTTCTCAGTAATGTTGGAAGAGCAGTAGTAAAGAGATTGCACTGTGGTTTAATTTGGGCTTCCTGGTGCTCATCTTGCATTCTTCACACATGCAAAGCTCCTTCTAAAGTCAGGAGAAGTTTGAATGACTGAAGAATAGAAATTAGACCTTTTGTCAGTGTGCAGCGAGTGGAGCTTGACCACTGAGTGAAATCTCCAGCATGCTGGATGCTGTTTCCTTAATTGCAGTTTGTGATTGTAATTTTATATTTACAGATATTTTATACGGGTTACTCTTCTCCTGATTGAATTGTATACAGTGGGACACATTGGATGGTTCAGGAATGAACAAAGAATGGAAACAATTTCATATGCACTGCATTTTTCATAATAAAGGTTCTGAGAAGATTACTCCTAAGAAAAATCTCCTATAAATACCTGAAGCAAGACAATGACAATGCATTAAGCTGCTGGGCCTCTTATAGAATCAGAAGTAGTTTTGGATTTTTTTACTTCAAAATAACAAAAAAAAAAAATCCAGATCTTCAATAAATGTATCCCATTCATATTAACAACAGCAATAAAAATTCATGCTCTTTCACTTTCTCAACTTGTGCATTGCAATGAAACATCTGCACAATTAAAAATTCTGAGATCTGGGAATGACTTCCTTTAAGTACCTATTTTTCTAGTATCTTTAAAATTAACCTATAATTTTCAGTACTTATGTAAACCAAAAAATCAAAATGAGAAATGTAAAATTGTAACTAGATCATGTAATTGTAGCCTCTACGAAAATAAATAATTAAAATAGTATCAAATTATCAATTTAAACTCTTAACTATTATGTAATAACTATATTGAAGTTAAAAAAAATAGGTAAGAAAGAATAAAAAGTACCGAGAATGTTGGAAAAGGGCAATCCAATTCATAAAGACAACTCCTGCAAAGGAAGGTGCTCCTCAAATATAGAGCCTTAGAGCTCTGTCTTGCGGACTGTTTTTACTGCTTCATCCTGCAAAAATCCCTCTTTTTACTACATTTGCTCTCATAACCAAGACACTGTTAAAGTTCCTGGGGATGGCTGAGAGGATTTTATTATTAGATCTACAGCCAATTTCCATCCAGACAGTGCCTCCCTAACTTCCTGCCCCCTAGAGAAGCTCCTTTTAGGAAGAACTAGACAGTGTTTGTTCCTGGAACAGCCTTCTGAGGAGAGCCTGAGAGAGCTGTGACTTCTCAGAGGGGACCTCATCAATGTATATACAAACCTGAAGGTAGTTAGGTGCAATTAAGACAGAGACAGGATCTTCTCAGTGGTGCCCAGTGCCAGGACCAGAGGCAATGAAAACAAACTGAAACTCCAGAGGTTCTCTCTGAACATCAGGAAACACTTTTTTTACTGTTGGAATAACTAAGCACTGGCACAGGTTGCCCAGAGAGGTTATGAAGTTTCCGTCCTTGAAGATAATTGAAAGCCATATGGACATGCTCCTGGGCAACCGGCTCTAGGTTGTCCCATTTGAGGAGGGGAGGTTGGATCAGGTGACATCCAGAGGTCCCTTCCAGACTCAGCCATTCTGTGACTGATTCTGTGATTCAGCAAGTTGAATCCATTTTATCTGATGACCACAACTACCACAGGAGTACAGCTTTCATACATACCACGAGAAGAGGTCCCTAGAATTTGTGCATATTTTTGAAGGCGTTTGGTGTGTGTGTGTGTGTGTGTGTGTGTGTGTGTGTGTGTGTGTGTGTGTGTGTGTGTGTGTGTGTGTGTGTGTGTGTGTGTAAATCAAATCTATCAAGGAAAAATCCATTTTAATTTTCCAGCCAGTATCACAGGAGAAAATACTGTATTTGTCGTAAGATTCCACATGACATTATTGGATCGTGTATTTCAGCCTTAAATCCTTTTGCCAATTTTTATTTCAGAATTGAAAACAAAGGTCAATAGATATTCCAATGGCCCACAAATCAATACATTAACTCTAGAGAACAGCCTTGAAAACACCACATTTCATTAAACCAAGTTCCTTAATAGTGCTTCCAAAATAAGAAATGCAGCAAGAACTTACAAGAATATGGACATTGTAACTAATAAGCAGGTAGAAAGATGTGGAGGTCACTTTTTTGGAATTGCAGATACAAATATTGAAGTGCAATAATCTATCCTGATCAAAACCATTCAAACTTCTGCAGAACTGTGTATTTCATCATTGATCTATGCAAAATGTATTTTTTAGGTAAGAATATGGAGATTTAAGTGCCTTGCAATTTTCTCCAGTACCTAAAATCAAAGTTCAGCTGCTCAAATCTACTTCAAACTACTGCATAAATTTTCACTTAATTCTTACAGTGTATTATTGCCAGCTATTAAACTGGTGCATATCCTTGTGTGAGAAAAGAAAAAAAAAAAAAAAAAAGAGATCATTATAATGCATTGTGCAACACACAAGTGCACCAATAGCAAGAATCTAAGACCTTTACCGTACTGAAAAAAGGGCACTCAAATAATTCTTGTGATCTGTACATTTCAGAACTGGGAATATTACTGAAAATATTTTAGAGATTTGGTAAACTCTCTTATCAGAATCATGAATGACAACAGCAAATACAATGACTGAGGAAATGTGACCTATTGGCAGGTGATAAAAGACAAGCACATCCAGCTGAAGTATTTGTAATGGGTTTGTAAGACAAAACAAAGAGCAAAACAAAATCAGTACCATTGGTTTGTAACAGGACTGAAGACAGATTCATGTTAGTAAAAACAAGTATAGGAACACAGAAAGAAAAGCTGTACTGTAAATACAACAAACAAAGGAACAGAGTAGGAAACTGTACATAGATTATGCAAAAACTAATGATGGCAAAGTACCAAGATGTAATCACAGTTCAAGTTTTAAAAATGTTTAGAGAGAACACCTCATACTATTGTTGCCCTTAAAGATAGCAGGAGGGAAAGGATTCACTTTTCCAGTGGGAAGAACAACTTAAGTCAAGAACCAAAGTGGGATAGAAACTGGTGGGTAGAAACTGGCCATAGACAAAAAATTTCTGGAGATCTGGAAAATGTTAATTATTTTTAAAATAAATTTTTACAAACTTATCATATGAAATTGCTATTCATGATAGCAAAAATAAGTTGGTTCGCAAGTTCCTTCTAACAACGTCTTTCTCCACAATTTGTTGACTGAAAAAAACTGGATGAAATTGAAGAAACTAACATACTACACTCAGGTTATACTTTGCTCATTTTCTTAAGGAAGGGTTTATTACAGCAGCAATTTAGTTATGGAGTTATTTGTCTCAGACATTACTGAAATGTCACAACATATTTGAAAAGAGGTTTAAAGCATTAAAAAGTGACTTTTTTAGTGGAGCAGACCGCCTGAAGAGGCAGGAAAAAGCTTTAATGAAGGAAGAGTTTTGAGAAGGAACTGTTGAGTTTGCATCTTCGTTATCTGTACCTGGACTCTAAGGATATCTGGAGTGCACCTATATTCTTATAAATAGGTGACTAAATTTTTCAGGAGCACATTTCATCTTAAAATCCAGAATGCAAAACTTGGATTCTTAACCATCCAAATAGACCCCATGCTACTGTCAGTTAATTGAACTGCTACACAAGGAGGGACAATAAATGGAATGATCATTACTCAAGTCAATAAGGCTGTATGTTTAAAGGCAAATTAAATAAAAAATACAGAAAGAATAGGTTGCAACATATAAGATAAACAAAAACTGGATTAGAATAATGTTATTTTTCTTTAGCAATAGGTCCAGAGAATTTTTTTTTTTGAAATATAAGTACTTTTTTTTTTTTTGTACAGTAAATCTAATAAAGTCAAGTATTTCCCCAAACGTTCTCAAAAATTGAGAAAAGTTTAAGAAACTGGCTAACATTCTTTTGTTTCTAGTGGAAAGAATTGGAATAATGATTTCTACTGAGTTTTATAAAGATTATTGAAAGGTATGTAGGCTTGGCTTTTTAAGTCTTTGCTTTGCTTGTCATTACGCCGGTATAAATTTTAAGTCAGTAATGTTGCATGTTAAGTCATGTCTTAAGTAATTTTAACTGTGAATCATAGTCTATGTGTAAAATTTCAGGTGATATACTATAGCTTGGTAATATATTAAACATTGCACATAGCTATACTACTATAACATATAATTTTATGGAAATACCAGTGGTATGACTTCTGCTCTATGCTGCACTGAAGGCCATCTCAGTTGCAGAGGTTGTACATCACTGTTAGCTGAAATATGCTAATAATGCATATTTCACTTGCAATGTATTTGTAAATTCAAGGTCTGTGAAGGCCAGTGTCAAAACAAATTCCTTTTAGGTTTGAGGTCAGAGTTTTTGAACAGGTATTGTTCAAATGATTTTAAATTAACATCCGTTCATGAGCATACTTCAGTACATAGATACATTAAGATGACATTCTTCAGAGCAGGAACTATGAATTGGAAATCATTCCGCACAAGATTGTCAGCTATAGTCTGTAGTATAGATGCCAAGAGACTAGTGTTTTAGTGATTATAAAAGAAAAAATTAGTTTGAGATCATTGGATTAAATAATGACCAAGTATCCAGAAACTAATTCATGACCTCATGAATTGATCATGCTCTTTCCTATGAGATGTTGCTTTATCCCATATCTTATTATTAAAAACCAAAATACATTGATCAAGTCTGCAACATCTGAGGAAAAGCTAAAATTACATCATCCTTCCCAAAGAAGAAGTTTACACAAGTCATTAGTTATATATTACTTGTTAACAGCCAATAAATCTGCTCATTGCCTCATTCATCAGCAACACAATTTCTTTTCAAATTACATTTGAAAGTTATGACCAAAAAATGTTCTGCTTAATTCCTTAATGTCTCTTTGATTCTCAGATGCATGATTTAAACCATTTCTTTAATTTCAAAATCATCTACAGAAAAACAAAGTAAGACAAAAAATTTACTTACCACTGTTAACAGCAAAGAGAATTATAAGGAGATGTTTCAATTCATGAAGTGAAGACAGTGAAATTATGCTCTTATAAGCGTAAATGTTATTGTCATAGTGTTATCTTCTCAGTTACATACATACTTTCACTGTTTATGAGGAACTTTTCATGTAGAAATTACAGGATAAGCTTCCATGTGATTTATAGCCCAGAAGATTAAATCAAATAGTCACAATATCTTAGAGGTTTCAGACCCTCAGATCTTCAGATCTGTCAGATCATATCAAAATCTCCTTAGGTAAACCACAACCTTATGAAAGGTTACAAAACTTACGAAACTCCTTGCAAAAAGAGAATGTTATGTGATTAAGTACTGGATATATGTTTGGGGTTTTTTTCCTTTTTAGTCCAATTTATTTGTCAATAAATGTAGCTTCATTCATCCCAAAAGTACTTTCAAAATTTCAAAATTCTACTTAAATAAAACTCCACTTTTATTTTCCAATGAAGAGGAATTATTTGGTTTTGTTTTCATTTTAACCCCAGGCATTTATTTTACTGCAGTTCCTTACACAATGTTAGTTTTCAGTTGACGCCTGGAATTCTTCCTGTTCAGATCTCACTTTTTCTGCTTTAGTGAAAAAGACTTTAAAAGCTCATTTTGAATCATTTTTCACATCTTGTGGCCACTGAACACAATAACTATTCAGACTTTGATAACATTATTCAATGTGAAAACAACTTGAAATGGATAGATTTAAACTTCATTGACTTACAAAAGCCAAAAGAACAATTAAGAGAAGATTCTTAAAATAAATCTAAAAGCCAATATACTGAAATAATAGTTTCCTGGAGACATTTTATTTTGTCTCACGCCATTACTCAGTTCCCTGCTCAATGTTCAGCTTCTCTTACTGAGTAACTAATTGCGTAAGGTGTAGACAGTCTTATTCAGAAATAATTTAACTTATTTTTGCACATTTATTTCTCTTCTTTGCTATTATAAGATAACAAATGAAATAAACTTTTTAGGTTTTTAAAAGTTTACCTCCAATGTTTTGTTGGTCATATTTCATACTTCATCCAGTAATATAATATCTTGAAAATGAGCTACTTAACTTACTATGAATATCTTCAAGATATTATATTACTGGATAGGATAGATATTGAAATTCTATTTGTAAAAAATTTGTAAGCAGTAACATTACACAAACAATAATTAGAAGCAATTCATAAAGTTGTGCCAACTAAGCAGTGCTCTGTGCACTCTAAACTCATTTTCTCATCTAAAAATTGATTAAATAAACAGCTATCAGGTTCTGGGAACCTAACGTTATAAAGATATTTGCCCCTTCCTGCCTATTGACATCAAACATCTCACAAGAGAAAAGAGTGGTATTTAAGTTTATGTATAACTTTTTTTTTTTTTTCCCCCAGAAAGTTCTGGGAGAAGAAAAGTATTCATACAAACACCTGTTTGCACAGACACCATGGTTTGGAGGAAAGGTCACAGGATTTCAGATTCTAACAGCTACAGTAAAGTTTAGTGACAAAATAGATCGGTTCAAGCTTTAGACAAGCAGAAAGTTCTCAGTTGTACACAAACAATACTTTTCATCTTGAACATATAAAAAACACTACCAGTTGAAGACAATAGCTTCAGAAAGTCCTTTAAATAAGGATAAGGAAATACTTAAAGTCCTTTAATATTTGTAGGCGTTATTCCCTGGTGTCTCATTTAAAATTGTCTGCAAGAACTTAAATACTGGTTTTAAAAATATGGGTGTCTTCTAAATAACAATTAGACTTATGCCAGCCCATCTTTTGTTCAAACTGATAGTATAATCAAAGACCACAAAACAAAACTGAAAGATTTCAGACATTATAAAACAGAAATTATATTCTACACCATTGAAAACATATAGAGCTAATATACATTATTAAAAATCCAAGACCTGATGGCAGAAAACTCCAACATACAACTGGGAGAGGGGAGGCGGGGCTAGCACTACTTTCTGAAGGCTTTGAGTTCATAAAATCATAGAATAGTACAGGTTAGAAGGGAGCTCAAAAATCACATGGCCCAACCTTTCATGGGAAAAGGACCCTAGATGAGATTACCTAGCACCCTGTTGTCTACATTTAGCCTGTACCTGGGGCTAAATTGTGGCAGTTGTTCTACTACTCAATGCCTCCTCCCCAGCTGAGAAGGGGAATCAGGGAAAAAAGGGAGAATCCCCATGGGTTGAATTAGAAACAGATTTAATGAAATAACAAAACTAATACAATCACCAATATAAAATGTACAAGGTTATACTCAGCCTGGTCCTTGGGTTCAGCAGCAGGAACAGAAGGCCAAAAAGGAGGAGCACTAGAAAGAGAGTAACTCCATCCTCTCTGAGCTCCCTCCTTTTATAATGAGCATGATGAGGTGGTATGGGATACACCTGTGAGTCAGCTGACCTGATTGGATCTCCCAGCTGACTCGGAGCTACTCGGGACCTGCCTGCATGGCTGGCCCATGGGTCTGGTCCTGGAAAACCAGGACACCTGTTCAGTCACATCTTGAAAACCTCCAGTGATGGGAACTCTACCACCTCCTTGGGGAGGTTATTCCAGTGAATGCTTGTTCTTACTGTAAAAAAATTCTTAATGTCAAGATGAAACCTGTCCCCGTGCAACTTGTACACATTGCCCCTTGTCTTCTCCATGTGACTGCTTGTGAAGAGAGAGTCTCCTTCCTTTTTGTAGCTGCACTTTAAGTACTGGAATACTGACATGAGATTCACCCTGAGCCTTCTTTTCTCCAGGGAATAGTGATCTATCTCCTTCAGTCTTTCCTCACAGGGTAGGTTATCCATCCCTTTGATCGTTGTTGTGCCCCTCCTTTTGGTCCTGTCCAGTCTGTCTGAGACTTTCATGAATTGTGGGGTCCAGAAATGGACACAGTACTTCAGGTACAGCTTGACAAGTGCTGAGTAGACTGGAGTTATTATATGCCTACCTCTGTTAACAATGCCTCTGCAGATGCAGCCCAGGATCCAGTTTGCCTCTGTTGCTACAGTGGCATGCTGCTGATTCATGTTCAGCTTGCTGTCCACCAGGACCCCCAGATCTCTATCAACCAGTCTGCTCCCCAGCCACACAGTTCTTAATCTGTTGTGGGTTTTTTGGTCATTCTGTACCAAGTGCAGGATTTTGCATTTGTCTTTGTTCAGCTTCATACAGTTCTTGCTAGCCCACTCTTTCAGCCTGTCTAGGTCTCTCTGTAAGATGGCTCTCCCTTCTGATGTGTCCACCACACTGCCCAGTTTAGTATCAGCAGCAAACTTGGTGAGGCTGCTTTCATTCCCATCATCCAGAACACAACAGGGACCAGTATCAATCCCTGATGGACCTCACTTGTAATAGGCTCTCAGTCTGAGTGAAAACCATTGATCACTACCATCTAAGTGCAGCCTGTTAGCCAGTTTCCTACCCATCTTGCAGACCACCCATCCAATCTGAATCTTGTCAGGTTTTTTAGAAGGCTGTGGGAAACAGTGCTAAATGCTTTGTTGAAGTCCAGATAAACAATATCCACTGCTCTTCTCATGTCAACAGAAATGTTATTTAGTTGTGGAAGGTGATAGGTTAGCCAGGCATGATTTTCCTTTGATAAATCCATGTTGGCTTTTCCCAGTCACCTGCTTCAACCAAATCATTGAATATCCTGAGTTGGAAGGGACCCACGAGGACTGTCAAGTCCAACTGCTGACTCCACACAAGGTAACTTAAAAGTTAAACCATATATCTAACAATGTTGTCCAAATGCTTTCTTGAATACCAACAGGCTTGGGGCCATGACCACTTGCTTCCTTGGGAAGCTTGTTCCCGTGCTTGGCCACCCTCCCAGTGAAGAACTTTTTCCTAATTTCCAATCTGAACTTCTCCTGACTAAACTTTAGGCCACTCCCCTGTGTCCTATCAATAGACATACTGAAGTTGCCTCTTCTGAAATCCAGGGTGTTTGTCTTACTTCTGGTCTTCAGTGTGCACAGCAGGATCTTAAACTCCACAATGTCATGATCACTGTGTCCAAGCTATCATTGGTAGATACGTTGTCAAGTAAGTCTTCTCAGACTGTGAGCAGTAAATCTAGCAATATGCTGTTCCTATTCAGCATGTTCAGCATCTGTAGCCAGAAGCAGTCCTCAATGCATTTCAGGAACTTGATGGACAACTTGTGCACTGCTGTGTTGCTTTCCCAACAAACCTCCAGGTAACTGAAGTCACTTGTGAGAATCAGGTTCTGTTGGCCTGAGACCAAGTAATGCTTCACTGGCCTTGTCATCCTCTTTGGGAGGTCAGTAAAAGATACCTAGCAAAACACCACCCTTGGTGACAATCCCTCTAATATTGATGAAAAAGCATTCAATAGAAACTTTGTGGTCTCCATTGCTCACCTCCACACACTCATATTTATATTTTATGCAACAAATCCACTTCCTCTTCTTTCCTTTCTGTCTTTCCAAGTATGTAGCCATCCATTGTCATGTGAGTTGTCCCAAGAAGTTTCCATGATTCCTATGTCATAACTTTCAGACTGGGCATGGAGCTCCAATTCTTTCTGTTTGTAGCCCAGACTACATATATTGTTATGCAAGCACCTGAGGTGTCTGGAATTAGGGTTCTTGTCTTTAGAGAAGGTTGGGGAGAAATTGTCACTATTCTGATAGGTGCACACATCCTCTTCCTTATTAATAGGCAAATGTCACAGCTTTGAACATTACCCCTGAGTTTGTTAGTTTAAAGCACAATTCACTAAGTCAGCCAGATATTTAACAGGCCTGACTATGAAAGTTATCCGACAATATTGAAAAGTACTCACACACACCATTAGAATTACTGCTATGGTGATGTATATTGACCTCTGCAAAACTGTCACTTCAGTGCTTTAAAATCCAAAACTGTACTGTTGGTACTCCCAAATTGCCACATTTTTATTAAAATTTTGTGCTTAATTTTTTGATCATAATTGACATGAATAAGGCTGTAAATGAAAATGCCAAACAATTTAGTACCTGTGTCCTATCTCAAATGCGTAACGTCTCACCTTTTTTTTTAAAGTAATACTTTTGGAGTACAGTGTTGGTAATCAATGCATATAGACTTATTCCGCATTATTATTGTTATATAATTTAATCTACGTAGACTATATCGAATGTAGCAACGATTCTTCTGCTAAATCATACTATTGTCACTCATTTTACTCAGTGATCCTTCAAGTAACGTGTTCTGACTGAATGCACACAAGATGGATTATTAAGGTCAAATTAGAAGACCTTCACTTTACAGTGAACACTACTTATTCAGCGCTAAAAAGTAAAATAGTAAAAAAGAAATAACATACTGTGCTCAATATATAACAAAAGGCCAGATTCTCACATAAATAAAAATGCTACAAATCAAGAGTAATTTAAATGAAGTCAGGAGACTAGCATTATTGTAAAGCTCACAAAAATGATAGAAGATTCAAGCCTTTCAGGATATGTTTCCATTTCTAGTACATTTAAAAGGCAAACTGTGAGACAGTCATGAATGTAAGTAGTTTTGTGGCCTTCATTTTAAAACTTTAAGATAGAATATTCACCTTAAATATATCAGCACACAAAGTGACTGTCACAGCACTTGAAGCATTGCAAGGAGTCTTAAGCTGCTTTTCAATACCCTAAGGACTGGCACCATTACACTCTATGTAATGTTTTCGCATTATCCATGCCAGCCTTTGAAAAATTATGATACACCACAAATATACTTCCGCCCAGGAAACCATGACTGGCCTCAAAATCTTGAGGTAAATAAGAAGTCTTTTGTAAACATTGGGATTCATAGATTTAAGATTTTATTCAAAGTTGTAACAGCAAAAAATTTGCTGCTTTAATAAAAAATTTTTTGCAATCATAAGATCATCCAAAGATTAAATTTTACCACAAACAGAAAACCTGAGGTCTCTGATAACTACCACAGGAGTATGTAACTAATTCTGTCTTGCTGCACTGATCATGCTGCAGCAACAGTTTGCTTGGCAAAGAGTTACAGCTGTCTTCAGTTTTTAGGCTATTAATGATGTGCTAGCAAATCCAGGTAAACCAGGCATGGACAGGAGGGCAAGAGGAAGAAGTGGGCTACACTTAGGTTAATTATGGAAAAATAAATTGACCGTTTTCTCTCCTCACAAGAGATTTTTTTAGTCTTTATTTTTTCCTGCAGTGATAGATTTAAGCCAGGTTTAGAACGTACTTCCCCAGTTCTTTCATAGTTGTATTGTTTGTGTGGCAATGTTTTGGTAGTGGGGTGGATTACAGGGGAGGCTTCAGCCATAGCGACTGTGGTAGCACCTCTATGATAACATATTTAAGATGGGGAAAAAGTTGCTTTGCAACGGCAACAGCAGCCAGAGAGAGGAGTGAGAATATGAGAGACAAACAACTCTGTACATTCCAGAGTCAGAGGAGGAGGGGAGGAAGTGCTCCAGGTGCTGGAACAGAGATTCCTCTGCAGTCTGTAGTGAAGACTATGGTGAGGCAGGCTGTCCCCCTGCAGCCCATGAGGTTAATGGTGGTGTCCACCTGCAGCCCATGGAGGCTGTCACCCTGTGGGAAGCCAGTGCTGGAGCAGGCTCCTGGCAAGACCTGGCAGACTAGGTACCACTGTGAGCAACCCACTTTGAAGGGCAGTCAAGGTGCTTCATCCTGGGGGAAAGTACATCTCAGCAGTCCTCCAGTAGCTTGGCTCTACAGGTTCAGTGCTGTTAGTGATGGTAAGGCAAACTGTGTTGGCTGGACGAAAATCTATTTTGTAACCCCTGTGAGGAACAGACACAGGGCAGAAACCTAGGTAGGACATATGGAACAAATTTTGTTTCCAGTAAACAAGTAATGGGACATATGGTCCCAGAACCATAAAAGATTTCATCAAAACAAGTCCTGGTCCTTCTCTCTTCAGCTGTACTGGTTGCTGTTGTAGATGCACCCATAATGTAGTCAAGCTGGGTCCCAGTCTTGCCAGTAAGTCACAGGGCATTTCAGGAAATGTGTGTGTTAAACAAGTTATCATTTAGTTTTGACTATGGGAGAAATTACATGCTAATGTAAAGATTCAGGATCTGTCTGTTCTCCTGCCTCTTAGACTACACTTCTAGGAGAAGCTTCCCTCTGTAATTTCTTTAAATTAGCTCTCAGTTAATTTCTAATTACATGCTTTTTAGCAACATAAATGATTCTTCTTTTGTCAGTAAAATAATTCCAATGAGTAAGAAATTATTTTCTAAGAAACTTCTGATCTTGGTGGTAATTTGAATTTAGGTTAATTTTGACTTAATAAATATGAATTTGTGACTGCCCATTCTTACTAGAGGTAATAGTGAATGAATGAGCTTGACAAGTGAGTGCTCTGTTATGTCTTAGTTTACATTCAGCCATTCATTTCTTATTGCTAATAACTAGGAAACTAAAAGACCTAAATTGCTGGTTACATTTAGCAAGTCTACTAAATGTAAATTTGATAAGTGTAAATTTCTTCTGGAAATCATAGAATCAGAGAATGACAGAATGTAAGGGACTGGAAAAGACCTCAAAAGATCATCTAGTCCAATCCCCCTGCCAGAGCAGGAATACCTCGATCAGGTCACACAGGAACATGTCCAGGTGGGTTTTGAATGTCTCCAGAGAAGGAGACTCCACGACCTCTCTGAGCAGTGTTCCAGTGTTCTGTTACCCTCACTGTGAAGAAGGGCTTCCTCATAGAATTCCAGGTTGGAAAGGACCTCATGAGGGCAAAGATTTGCATAACAATTACCAAAATATTAAGGTGGTGGCAGATCTACTTCAAGAAGATTCTTTGAGGCACATGGGTAAAGGAGACACACTGAACAGAATCTTACTGAACAATTTCCAAGATAAGAATGCAAGCAGACACAGCAGATAATAAATATAAGCAGCCTTCTACAAATATCTGATACTGAATAAGAAGTCTGAAGTAATTGTAACAAATAAGAGCCCTTATACTTGAAGACATCTGCGAAATTATTAACTATTGAGATTCATACATTTATGATTTGTTTTGACAGAAATGATGGTAATTTTGAGAATATTCCCGGGCATACAGAATTTTATATCTTCCGACAGGGAAGCATTAGGCTTGAAACACTTTTACTTTTTTTTATGAATAGCAGATACTTGGAAAAAATGTTGAAGTATGTCTGTCTCCTGAAATGTTGAAATCATATTTGTATTGCTGACTTTTATAACTTATCAGAAAAGATTTGATCTCTTTGAAACTTAGTGAAGTTTGAACTGACATTTTGCACTACAAAACTAGGAAAATACAATTGACAAAAGTAAAGCTTTGTAGTACTCCATATATTGTACATATTTAAATTTTAAAAGAGTTATTAATATAATATTTGCCAGAGCTACACTCCACAACCTGTGGTAGGGAAAAAAAGTGTCTTCTCGAACTGTGCTTGAAATGCAACATATTTCTTCACATAGTCACACGACACATTTCCTCACACAGCCACATCATTATTACCAGTTTCTATTCAAAGGCAGAAATTTATGGAACAGTGGCTACATACTGCTTTTAGCCTTACTAAGCATAAAAGATATTTCACCAAATTCTGGTGAATTGAATCAAAACTTAGGGAGAAAGTAGATTTTATGGGAATGATATCTCAACACCCAAATCTGATGCAGTCTGTAAAATGTCATGTGAAAAGGAAAACACTGGTTTAGTGCTTTTAAAACTCTGAGACGGCACCCAGATTAGACAGGGGTGCTATTGAGGTTTTTATGATCATGAGTTCACAGAATCACAGAATCATGTAGGTTATATGATATGCTTTTGTTTTTCAGGTAATTTCTCACAGAAAATAGTATTACTCATATTCAGTACTTCCTACCTTGGACACATTTTTCCTGGTCATCTCCTCTTTACCCAGGTGTGAGTCTACAGTGTTGCAGATTAATGTCAATGCAAACTCTGAAACACTGGGACTGGACTCTGTTCAAGCCTGTTTATCTCCACAAGGGTTTATTACTGAAAATATAGCACTAAGCTGGCTTTGTGCAGAGAGAAAAGTGGAGCCACACACCAGGACACACTTTAATAATTGTGCTAGCAAGTATTCACTATCTTAGATGTTCCAGTCCTTTCTTATACAGGATAACAGGGCTTCACTGTATTTTGTAACACATGCAGTATAATTTCTGGATTTTTTGGTCTTTACCCATTTTGTTTTCTCTATATTGCTTGCATTATTATAGCCAGCTGACAACCATCAGTACAAATTGACACGTGTTGTCTGACCATACCCTAGGGAGCTGTTAATTATTGTTACAAAAAAGGCTCTGGCTGCCAGCTCTGTTCTCCATTGTTTAATATGCAGATTTTAAGACTTCTCAATTTCCTTTGTACAGAGAAGACTCCTTCTTGGGACTAAACTGTCAGTTCTAAAGCATTTAACGAAGTATGAAATAGCTTTGGTTGAAGAGCACATTGTAAAAATAATGTCCCTCTCACGGTAAGCACAATCAAGCTATTCTAAGAGAAGGTTTCTCTGTACACACTATGCCATAATACGGAATCCTATTCTTTCTATACCAAGAGTAAAACTTTACATAATGTCATAGCAACAGGATGTTCCTTAGAAGATGTCCTTTGTGGTAAGCATACCTGAGTCACAGATGACACATTCAATTTCTTAGGGGAAAAGAAAAATGCTTTGTGTTTTCAGTCCTCTATGTTTGAGAAGCCATTCTTTTGTGACTCCTTCAGCTTCACTCCTAGTCCCAAAGTCCCAAATGCCTTGAAAACACAGACATAACAATAAACTTAATTCTGTGCAGTTCACTGACAATTTATAAGAAAAAGATTTATGTTAACTCATTTATTTCTGAATATTGTAAAGGAATGACTGAGCTGCTGTGCATATATTTTTGGTCAGATGATGACTGGAATTCATAAAGAATTTTTAGGCTAGGGAAAAGGTACAATTTCTTTTCAACTTTTACCAAACCAAGAATATTAGGATAATTGTTGAAGAAGTTCACCAATAAATTCTTCTTAAACCTGAAAATAAACTATATTTTTCTAAAAATTAATAAAAGTATAGTATATGTAGTTCTGAACCCCCTGTCTCCCTCTGTTCCTCTTGTCTCTCCTGTCATCCAAAAAACCTTCTCAGAATGACGTAGAATTTAAACATTCATAAGTTTTCTGTAATAGAAAGTACAAGGATGAGAATTAAGAGACTAACACTCAGAGGAAGAAAAAAATCTGGTGTTGCAAAGTAGTTCTTAAAATTTCTCAAGACTTTCATTCTATCTAATGAAAAAATTGAGACTGCTGTCACTCTGCCTTTATGTGCTAGAGGACACATGCACTCCCAAGTGGCCTTGTAGATGAGGACGTGGGAGGATTGGCTGCTTCTGCCATTCTGCCAAAGCCCAGAGGTCTCTCAGGCAAAAAAGTATTGTCCTACCTCATCCCACTCTCATTCACTCTCAATCTCTCATGATCCAAGTCATTAAGCTCTGTGTCTCTTGCTCTCACTAGAAACTCCATCACACTCTTAAAAACAATAAAATCAATTATAATGAACATCTTCCTCAGATTAAAGCATTTTCATGAAGTTTTTTTTATATAAATATATATGTATATGTATACGTATATGTATATAGAACTACAAAAAACCTGCTCTTTACTTGAAAGCTTCCATTAAGTTTAATTTATTTCTAAGACAATAATACTGCTGATAGAAAAATTACTTATTCTTGTCTCCATATCTATACATCATAGCATCTAGACTTCTGGAGATAAACAGTGCCTCAGTCACCCTATGCAAGAACCCTGTTTGAACATCATTGATCTTTGTCTTACAGCAGGTCAGATTAGACGCTTATAGTTCTCTCTTACGACCTTCTAACTAAGGAAGGAATCCCCTTGTGCTTTAGTTTGCATCTCTGCTGGAATCCTTTCATAAGAAAACTGTGGAAAGTGGTTTCTGCGAACATAGAGGATGTTCAGGGTAGCTCATCTGTCCCTACTTGTGCTTCTGGATGTGAGTTTTGTGGCAGAAGAATAAATCAGTTGATCAGAATGAGACCCCAAACTCTCCCTTTGTATTTTGACTTCCCCTAAATACTGAAGTATAATCTCTTTTTCCATTATAATTTAATCCCTTTTGCAATCCTGAACAAGTTAAACTGATTTCAAAATGACTGGTTAGATTCATAAGATATTTCTAAAGGGTTTTTTTTTTGTGGAACACATATTGTATGTTGAGTACACAATACTGCCAGAATTCCAAATTATCCCTCAGGAATGAAGATATTTCTGTTATTTATGACTAATTATTTGAACAAGAATAAAATCAACCAATAAGACTCAGCTTATTGCTTGCATCTTTAATTATCACAGCACTTACCAGTTATATCTTAATTAATTTGGACTACCAGGTGTTTCCATCAGGAAAGAAAGAAAAAAACGAGCTAGAAAGCATAATGGTTCATGAATGCTATTACTTTTATTATATATGTGTAAAAGAAAAACATTTTCAGGAAAACCAAATGGTTGAGTATTTAATTTCTATTCGTGTTTCCTAAAGTCTTTACCCTGTGGTAAGTGAGCTTTACTGAATGAAAACAAAAATCTTGTTGTTAGTTTGTAATTATGACATCTAAACAGAAATTTCATTCTTTTCTCCAACATAATGAAATAACGGTAGTTCAACAATTAGAACAATTCTCTCTCTCTCTCTCTCTCTCTCTCTCTCTCTCTCTCTCTCTCTCTCTCTTTCTCTCTCTCCCCTTCTTTTTCCTTTTATTTAAGGGGTAGAAACATCATCCAGGCTGGTAAGATCTGTAGTTTCACTCTTACATTTTTTCTAGTTTATAAACTGTCCTTGTCACAGGTTTTAAATGAGACTTATCTGCTTGTGTCAAAGTGTAAAGTCTTTATTCCAAATTGAGCGACTGTTAGAAGCTGCTCCCATCTCCAAATCCTAAGCAAAACTGGAGAAAATTATTAAACATAGCATGTACTCCCTGAAGGACAGGATCAACTCGATCTAGGCCAGACAAAACCAAACTAATCCTGCAGACTAAGATAATGTTCTAAAAAGGCAGGAAGGATAAATTCATGGTCAAAACCTCTGGTCCTTAAAAACACTTATAAGCTGTCACATAATCTTGGCAAGAATGAAAAGTGTACATGCTAGCAGTTTACAATGCATGTTCTCCAGACATGTAAAGGGTCTAATTTTGGGCAAAATCAGCTCAGTTTTGACAGCCCTGAGCAGAGTAACAATAAAGCTCAGCCAAGACCTGTAGCTAGGTTCCTACTTGTAAGTCCACTAGGTCCTAGGCATGGTAAATGTTCCTATAGCTAATTTACGGCACCTTTTTCAGGATCACATGCAAAGCAGTGGCCACAAGTGTTGCTTTACAGTGACACCTTTTCCTGTGACATGCTGGAGATTAAATCCAGAGTATGAAGAACTGTATTTCAGATCCCTCCTTTGTCTCAGTAGGTTCAAAGACATATGTCTCATTTTGGAGGCTGTAATGGGTTAACGTGGCAAGGTTTTTGTAGTGGGGGTGCTACAAAGGTGGCCTCTGTGAGATGAAACTTGAGTTGCCCCATGCCAGACAAAGTCAGTTTCAGCTAGCTGCAAAACAGACCCACCACTGCCCAAAGCTGACCCCATCTCTGATGCTGGTTGTGCCTCTGTGATATATCAAAAAGGGTGAAAAGCTGTTTCTCCTTTTTGAATTCAGCTCTACTTGATGAGTTCAGCATTATCAAACTGCAAGATTTTCCTGCTTTCTCTTCTATGTACTAGCTTCAAATTTTAATGTCCGCTGGTTGCAACAGAAGTTATCAGTATTTAATAAACTTGAAAGGAAGTAATTGCAATGCAGATAAATGTCATCCAGAATAAATATCAGAAATTTATATAAATATAAATTAAAGCATACATAGAGTCTTGATCATCATCTTTTAAGTCTGTTCTCTAGGTTTGAAAATATTTTTACTGGAACAAGAAGTATGTCTCATACAATACCAGGAAAACTCAACATGTTTAGCTCTACTGTTAAGTGGTGGATTTTTTCATATTTTTCTTCTTCTAGCATTACTGAAAAGCTCTTCTTTGATTTTTCTTTACCTGCAGTAGTGATTCTGACATCATTTTATCTGTTATAGAAAGACTGTAACATAAACAAAAGATTACTCAAAGACAAGAGAAGAAAGGGCCAAGTAAGCTCCTTCTCCGACAGTCTTGTGATTGTGCAAATGTCCTTGAGCAAACTTGAAAGCTTTCTTTAGAACAACTGTACTAGAGTATTCAGTGGGTTTTCTTTCACCCAAGCAATTTAATCATATGTCAGCAAAGCTATTTGAAAGCATTTTGGTGCCAGTATAAAGATTTCTAACTCCACTCCTACTGGCTTTTTAAGAGATTAACATGATACAGGTCATAAGACAGACAGTGGCATGAATCAGAAAATATTAGCTTTGCTCTCTTACTTCATGAAGCCTAATACAACTTTAATAATCAAACTTTACATGCACAGTTCCTCAGCAAAAGTATGCTCTTGCTATTGTAGTTGTACAGCATAAGCCTATAGGTGAGCACTATGTGAGAAGAGATGTTTAACCTATGAATAGCAATTATCATGGCAGCACAACCATAAGCAAACTGCCCTCTCAAGGCACTACTATGCTATAGCCATTGCAAACCTTCCCTCTATCTTTAAAACCAGTAGACCAAAACCTTCTGTCTGAGAGTTTTTTTCTTAATATGCTTGAAACAGTGAAAATCAAAATTACATGTCACCAGAAAATAATCCAGCAAAGCTGGAAAACTCCTTGGATAAATAATCAAGAAAAGTACAATAATGGTTAAACTTAGACACATGCATATTTAACCAATGCTAATAATTAATTTTCATTCCAATTACATTATGAATAGGACCAGTAATGCAGGTGGGCAGGCACCTCATACTTCAGTGCTATTTAATTACTGAAGATCATTAAGTGGGTATCTTCCTAATTCAGTGTGCTTGTCAGTAAAAATACTCATCTATGACATTTAGTTTAATTGAATTGTCAGCAGCAATATGTCAAATCACTGATATATGTGAGACACCTCCTTATTTAGGTAATTTTGCTGATTGGTCCAACATTTTGTGCTAATGAACACATAGGCAAATCAAACTGCAGATGGAGATGAATGTGCATATTCCTTCTGCTGACTCTCCGGGTGCACTTTAGGTTTCCCTTGTAGCATTAATTTTTCACATCTCAGAATCACCACATTTTATAGGAAAACACAGAAACTGAATCAATTTGTACATGAATAAAGGAGACTTCAGAATTTGGCACATGTTGATTTAACAAAATTATAAAAATATATAAGTATACAACTAACCCTGGTGTTCTATGATCAGATCATCACTACTGGATTCACCAATAATTCCTAACATCTAGACTTAGATAATGAGTAAAAGATGCAGTTCTGAAAACAAACAGCCTTTTATCTCTGAAAGCATTTACAATTGCTTATTGCAACTTAACTGCAATGTGCTCTGATTATGCAGATTATATCACATATTTGATCCTTAACAAGATCTGTTTATGAGTATTGTTTCATGTGGAAAACTTATTTTTCATTCTATCATTCAAATGATTGAATACTGCATGAAAAAATGCAATTACATTGATTCACATGTTATTTTCCTGTTCATATCATACAAACAAAAACAAATCGGTCCTCCATATTAAGAGTAACACAATACAGACTTTGTGTGTTACCTTTCAACAAGAAAAAAATATAAGTAAGAATTTCCAAATAAATTATGAAACAGTTAAAATTGACAGAAATTTGCCAATCTACAAGTCTGGAAACAGCAGTTTACCTTCCTTCATTAGCTAATAGAGAGTGGAACATGGTTTAGAGCTTTGTGTACAGGCTCTTTAATCGTACACTTAATTATAGGAACTCATCACTGGACAAGAAAGAATAGTATGTCTCCATTTCACTGCATAGAAAATTCAGTGCCTGAATGGATTTTTTTGAATTGTTAAGAGGATGCATTCATAGCTAAACCATATGGTTTTGGTAGCGTTTGTTTTTTTTTAAAAAATGGAAATAGCTGAAATTGATAAAAGTAATACATTTCTTATCAGTGTACTCAGGTGTCACAATTGTCATAATGAAATGCATTAAATACATTTTCAGTTCTATGATTTGTGCAGATAATAGTCCAGTTTCTTCTCCTAATATGACAGGTGTAAAAGCAGCAGATAATCCTGATCTCTAGGAACTTAGTAGTACGCGACTTATTCAAATTTAAGAAAGGTTTCTCTAAGGTACTTCACTGACCTGGTGAATGTCACAGCTGTAGCAGTCTACTGGGATAGCAATTCTGTTTTGTGTTATAACCGAAAGTAGAAAATCCAGGAGGCATAGTTTGTTTCCTTAGTACTATGATTCTATTAATGCCAGGTTGATTTTCTTCATATTTCAGTTTTCTACATTATAAATTTGCCATGATGGTCATTAACAAAACTCATCAATATAGGACATCTGTATTTTGAGGACATCAAAGACATTAAAGAATCATAAATAAATACTTTTTCAAAAGTTTGTTGTAATCTGTACATTCTGTATGTCATGTTTAGAAAACAATAAATCATTGGAAAACAGCCTGATTTAAAAATCTATCAGACTATGTAAAAGTTTATCAATGATATAGCTTCCTTTAGGCTAAGATATATATCTGAGGACCATTTTTGTCATTTACTAAACATAACTTCTTGCTCCATGAAATTACAGCTGATATGTTTCCAGTTATACCTCAGCTCCTCCTTGATGTCTTTGATCATCACATCAATCACAGTGAACATGAGAAACATTTTTAGCTGGAAAACCCCAAGGTAATAGTATTTGCTTGCATTAATAGCTTTGGATCTCAGTCATAGTTATAGAACTTATATTAGTCTTTCTAATTTACATTAAAGCCAACAATTTATTCATGTGAAATGAAATACTGATTAATAATGTTTACAAAATAAACTGACGGATAGGCTTGCTTTACTTTATCCACATGCCTTTTTACCGTGTCATGGTGTGACTGTAGGAGGGAAAGCCCCAGTCTGCTGGAAAAGTCATAGTCAAAGTGCTATCTAGCAAAATACCCTTTCATTTTAAAAGAAAAATTCAGGCTTCGTACTTTATGTAAAAACTTGGTCTAACATGACTGTTGGATACTCTTATCACTAAGAGAATTCTTCATCACACCCAGTGAAGTGGTCTTCACCACACCCAGTGATGGAAAATGTAGTATTCATCATTACAGATTTGCTTTCTTAAAAAAAGCAGAAAGGAATATTGTTATTTCTTTATAGAATTATATATAGAATTAACAATAATAAAGAGCTTTCATGTGGTTTCCTGACTTTTGGAGAGTGGCTGGGGGGTGAGCTCAGGGGTGCAGTTCTCACACAACAAATTAAAGTGCCAGAACTGGCTTGACAGCTGACCTTCTCCACATTCAGCAGGAAATAGATATACAAACCTTTGCAGCTGCTTGGCACATGTCAATTTGCCATTTTTCCTCCTTTGTAGGAAGTGTGCAACCTTCTAAATTCTTCTTTATTTACACTACCACTTCGTCCTGTGGCCTGAACATCTCCACACAGGGCAGCTTTGCCCAGGAGGAAGTATAGCAATGTATGATGGGATTGGTGTCTGAGCTAAGCACCCGTCTGGCAGAGAGCAGGCAGGCACCTGGATGTGGAAATGAAGTGACCTGTGCAGAATGGGTGTGGTTGTCTCTGTATCCTTACAGATCTCTCTGTTTCCTATTGATGTCTCTTCAAAATTAAAAGGTATTGGCTTCAGATAGAATTATTACTAGGAAATGAGGTGAGCATCTACGGATTTATAGTTATAGAAACTTGTACTACAGAGAGCTTAGACTTTTGCAAACCATTGTAAATAACTGAATGAAGATATCAAGAGGCAGAAAGGAATGAGGTCACACCACTGTTCCTTCAGGTCTCTACCATCAGGATACGTACTACACAAAAGCATTTAATACCCGTCCCAGAAATATCTCCATGATAATGTAATATTCCAAGACAAATTAGATTTTCTCAGCATAGGAATACTGGCATTTGAGAACAACGTAAAAATTGTGTCATCAACGGAAGTCAATTGCAGGTGTCTGGCACTAAAATGAAATATTCACCCTGTGTAACTTAATCCATTGGCTGTCTCAGCTAACAGATCAGATGAAAAATGGGGACCATGGCCTTGGAGTAAGGCAGCACAGCTCCACTGACTAAGCCAATTTAGACCATCTGAGGCAAGCGTTCTGTGAGGCTGAAATTGTTCACTTGATTAATAGACCAACTGTCTAGCTCTTATCTAACCTCAACAGCAACCAGAATCTCTTTTGTTGTCAAATGCCAGCATGAAGTCCACAACCATGAGCAACTGTAATTTAACATGCAATGAGCTGAGAGACAGTAGCATCATTTTTGCTACCTTGATATATGACTCAACCGTGCAATGAAATGCAAGGATTATTTTCTGACTTTTAAACAATATAGAAAAACTAGCCTGAGGAGGAGGAAGTGAAAGAACTGTGTAATCTGTTAGCACCATCTGCGTTTGTACTGCTGACAGCAAACAGAAGAGCAAAACACTGTTGCTATTTCAATACTAAGTGCAACACTGGTTGAATGGGGAAGTTTGAGAGATAAAAGGTAATTTTCAATCGTGTAGACTTCTAAATTACTGCAACTACAAATTCTACTATAATGTATAAAGGCATTTACTTACACCCGGATAGCTCTTTATAATCATTCCTAGATTGCTACTTTTTATTTGATAGTATTAGTCTTTGCCCCCAAACTTCCTCCTGGTGTTGACTAGTGCTAGTAGTTATGCACTAGTTTAAGTACAATACAGCTGTTTTCACTTTCCATTAAGGTAGTTATTGACTATTTAAATGCATGTCTGATGAATTCCACTTATGAACAGCAACATCATAAAAAGGGTCTATTTCTAAGCAACACCATCTTTCCCAAGCACTGTGTAACACCATCTGTATGACTTCCTAATTATTTTGTAAGCACCCTGGAATTTGTCATGAGCTTTAGACAATACCACTGTATACAAAATCAAACCAAATTGTCACCAGCACTGCAAGTGAAGATTAAATTGCTTTTCAGCTGCTCTATTATTCTGAGAACCCAGAATTTGTTCCAGTTCCCAGCTTCTATTAAAGTATGAGTTGTTTCTATCCTCAGTTACCCACCTGGTATCATTCTTTAATCTGCCTGTCTCATTAGTAGCTAAAATATGTTTTAAAAGATGGTTTCTACTGGAAAATTACTTTAACAGATGTATATTAGCTGCATTTGCTGAGTTTGAATGATCCAACACCTCCAGAAGCACAGGTAACCTCAGGAACATTTCAGTGTTTTGTAGGGGCAGATCAGTCCAGGTTTATCAGCTTAATGGATGTCTTACTCTATGACTGAGACAGGTTTTGATTCTATTATGAAAATTATTTTAACATAAAGTGCCTCATTTGAGGCTCTTCATTAGAACATTTTTAATTAATTTCAGGGTAGTCACACAGACAAAAAATATGAAAAAATATGATGATATTTTGATAACTACACATCTGATTAGATGATTACACAACTCAGCTTGCAAAGTGAATGAAATATCAACTACCTCCTACTACCATTCTATATCTCCTCCTTTTTAGTTTTCCTAAAGTCAGAAAAGTTATCAAATATTACATTTGCTTTCATATAGAAAAAGCCTTTCCTGACTAAACAATAGCAGTTTATCTGAAGCGTGTTAGAAGTGTGCACATCAGAGGTAACCAGCTTGAACATTTCAGGAGTCTTCATAAAATACAGATGCTACCAGTCGCCAAAATTTTTGCAAAGTTGGTATTGTTCCTACCTTTTCAATTATTTTTATTTCTGAGACTAAAATCTGATCAAACCAAGCAGAACAAAGGGGTTATTTTTCAAGGGCAAAAAGTGAGCTGGATACTGTTAGGGGTTGCCAGCCTGGTGGTCTAATGGACGTGAGGCTACCACAGCTTCATGTCCCGCGGGCCAACCAGTAGCAAAGCTGAGCATAGACACCAAATACAAAAACCAGGCAAACACATATACAAAATGCATGTATAGATATACACACCACCAGCCACATAGACCAAGACAAACAGAAAGCACAGCACTCATGCAAACACAGAACCAAAGGCCTCACACTGCTTCCTTCTCTGGCTGATCATGCTGAAGGTCCATTATTGGGGAATATTTATACACATATGTTCAATATGGATGCCTCCAGGAGCTGGGGTCAGACACTGCAGGAGTGTGCCCAGCGGCTGCCCTTGGATCCCAGTCTCTCAGTTGCTGGCACCTGGGCATATGAGCCTCTGAGTCACAGCCGTCTCCACCTGCTGGTACAGATCATCTCTCAAACAGACACACATGGGTCTCTCAGTCAACTTCCATATCCCACAATCTCATTGGCAGATGGCCTGGACATCCTGGTTTCTCCCAGCAGCCAGGTCCTTCAGTTGCCTCATTTCCAGATACTTATTCATAAACATCTACGGCTCCCAGACCACCTCACCCATTTGCTGGCTAATCCATCTAAGTGCTTCCTGTGATCATACCCTGACCCACAAATGCTTGCCCCCTGCTTTGCTGGCACCACAGACCCATGGGTCCCTGCAACCTGTGATCTGACTCCACTTGTCACGGACACACATGCTCACTGAATAAAGCCTCAAGAAAAGAGTTACAAAAGGACATCAATGAGCAGATAGGACAGACAGTGGTGATTCAGGGGAGGACACAGCTGAACATGTATGCTGACCCTCTAGTGGCATAGCCCTGATTTACTCCTCTTGTTCCCCCCCCAAGCCACTTTGGTCCGTCCCTTTCCACACCTTTGGTTCCTCCCCTAAACATCCCGTTACAGGATTTGTGCAATCCCCAAGTGCTTTTCCCTTTCATCCCATGGTAAATCAGATAGCCTTGTAAGTAGTCACACTCTCAATCTGAAAAGCGCCCTGGAGAGGCCCAGTGGTGGTGGGGATGTGAGGAAAGATGAAGATTCTCCTGTGACAGCCCTGGGAGCAGCTGGTTCAGGGTATTTAGGTGGGTTCCCTCACCCTTCCTATGCCTCAACCTTCTTTTTAAAGCTTAATACTCCTATCAGGGCAGCATAAAATCTCACTGTGTTTTAAGTAATAGCCTAAAATTTGCTAAGATTTCAGAAGTTTAAGTACACTTAATAGAACTGATTGCATTTTCCAACTACGCAGTCTAGCATAAGGTGCAAAAAAGCATGTTTCCAGGTTATCAATCCACCTGAAGTTCACTGCTATCTTAAAATAGCACATGGGAACAATATACCTCTTTAATTGTGCCTTCTTTCCCATATTAGTCAAGTCAAGATATAGCTGTTTTAGAAAAGAACTACTTGGAACATTGTTTCTCTTCCTATTCTCCCTCTGATAAACATTTATAAAACACGAATAAATTAGTTTTCACAAAGTATATATTTATTTATGGTTTTGAGACATAGGGAATAAGTAGTTTGAATTCTCTTTGTTTTCTCCTAGGTAGTGACTATTTAGCTTTAGTCAAGCTGTTTCCCAGATCAAGCAGTTACATTTCAAAAAAGAAAGCTTAACTTCTCAGATCGTAATCCAATTTCAGCAGACAGAGAAGTATAAATCTCAGCAAAATCAAATACTCAATAAAATTGTAAGAGTTGAAAACTATTACAACTCGATAATCAAAATCTTCCTCATGGGGATTTCTTAAAATAAAACTTTCCCTGCTAGTTTCACTGAAGAAATACATTTCATTTTCGTTTTCACTCAATACAATCGTATTGTACCATTCAGGTATCCCAGAGTAAGAAACTGCACTGTATTGTCAAAGAACTCTGGCAATATTTAAGGTGTTCAGAGTCCAACATACTGGCATCTGTTCAGAGCAACTAGGGTGATGACAAACCTGAAAGATGACTCTCTTTCCTCATCCACATCTACTGGGAATCTCTGATGGATGAAAGGGTGACTTTCGTGACATCAAAATAATGAAAAAGATGAACTCTGACAAGTTGTCTAATACTATTTCTGTAACCAGTAGGACAAATTAAATTCCTTCCATAGTATCCTTATTGGATTCACAAATAGTGACATGGTACTACATAGACCCACTAAACCTCAACCCCAAAGGAGATCCTCAACAATCTTACCTCTCAAACTGTGTATCTACCTAGGCACGAACCTTGTGTGGACTTGCAACCCATAGCACTTGTGAACAAAAATCTTAACCCAAGAATTCACTTTAGAGAGAAATGCAGTGACCTGTTTGGGAAATTATATAAATCCTGTCTGACTTAGTTATCTCTAGAACTTCACTCATACTTTCAAATAAATATTGACTGCCCAGTAAACTTTTAAAATTAGGACACGTAACTAAAATTTCCGGGATGTTACTTGGAAATATGAATCTGAATATACATTACAATCTTATTGTTTAATACAGTGGCTAAATGAAAAAGAGCTTTTTCTGTTGCTCAAGTATTTAATATAGAGAACTGAAGAGAGGCCTCCATTTACTCAAACCTCCTTACTTTTACAAATTAACTATTTGTCAAATACTTTGTCAAATACGAGTTCCAGGGCCCCATATCTGTTGTGTAGGGGCACCACAGAAGGTGAGGGAGGCCAGGAGGGGATTCTCTTGCCGTCCCGAGCAGGGACCAGTTCCCACTCTCCCCCATTTCTTAGGTCCCCTCTGTCTGCCTTACAGCAAGAAGGTGGGGGATCCACTGCCTCTTTTGGAGCCTCCATCTGCTCTTTTTGTTTCAGGGGTGCAAGGGTGCTACACCACCAGTTGTTTTCTCTTTTGCACTCCCTAATACTTCTTCATCTTTCAACCTCTTCTTTGAGCTCTGCCACCATGCTGAGCAGATCATTCACCTGACTGCAGCACACACAGGTGCTGTCCCTGCTGCCCTCCGACACGAGTGACAGGCTCAGGCATTCCCTGCAGCTGGGGACCTGCACAGCTGCACGTTTGCGTGGCAGCTCTGTCTGGGTCGCCACGTTCCTTCTGGTGGTGGTTTTCAACCGAATGGAGACCGTAGCTCAGTCTTCCTGTAGAAGGCAATGAGATGACCACTAGCTGAGAGGCTCTAGTGTCCCACGCCTTCCCTGCGCGCACTGCCGCGCCACGGTCCCCAACTGCGATCCTCCACTTCGGAGCCCTTTGCCTCAGCCGCATTTCCACTGAAATCAAGGCATTAGGAGGCGATAGCGCCAGGCTCTTTACTGACAAGCATAGCAGAAGAATGAGAAACTATAGTCATGCATTGATACAGGGGAAGGATCTGACTGGATATAATTAAAAAAAAAAAAAGTCACTAAAAAGATAACTGAGCATTGGAGCAGGTTGCCCAGAGAGGCTGGGAAATCTTCATCCTTGACGATTTTCAAGAACCAGAGGGACAATGCTGTAAACAGCTTAGTGTGAATTCAGTATAGACCCTGCTTTGAGCAGGGGGCTGGGTTTGAAACCTGCTGATGTCCCATTCAACCAAGAAGTCTAGGAAGTTTAGGATTTGGGGCAAAAGGTGGAACTGGGATATAGGAAAAGGGATATTTGCCAAAATGTGTGATCCTGTCCAACTAAGGACTCAGCAGAAGGGTCCTCCAAGAAAAGAGAGGCGATGGCAAACAAGATGTGCAGGAGATTTGTTACAGCTGGTAGGGGAAGCAACTAGAACGTTTTGATCTAATCTGAGAAGCAAACTGAGCTATCTCCAGATCAGCAAATGCCAAAAGTACCTAAATTTAAATACAGATTAAATAAAAAAATGTTATTCCTCTCTATAACGCAGCACGATTGAAAACAGAGGCAAACCTACAGTTCCTTGTGCATTTCATCTCAGTGTTGCCAATTTTCAAATGGATTATCTTGGAAAGCATATCAAAATTAAAACATACACATATTCACCAAATTGTCAAGGCTAAGCAACTCTGCCGTTTTGTACAACATTATTTTTCAGTGTGCACCATCTGTTCTGTTGAAATGCAGCTCTCAAAAATTATTTCAGTAAAATAATAAATAAATCTGTTTTCTCAAATTTTATTATCCAGTTGAAAATCGTTACAATGATGTCTCTGTACAGTTAATCAGGCTTTATGAATGAAATGAGATTTATAAGTCATGTAGCAATAGAAATGTTTCATCATTCTTTCTCTTGTGGCACTTCAAAAGATAAAAGGGTGTGTTCTTTTAGTATATGTCTAGTTATAAACTTGTAAAGATCTCTTTGATTGAAGGTCAGGAGCTAGCTTATGAAATCATGAAAGCTAACTTACATTATTTATCTCCAAAGGTTGCTTCATGAAGCAAATAAATAAAAAATTGGTAAACTCTTCAGAGTAATTTAAATTTCAATATTGTATAGTATTGTATATAAAATTATTGCTTTATGATAATTGATATTTATATATTTCCCATCTTCACTTACTCTATAAATGCATAAGCCTTTTGTGTGCCACATAGAACTGAGTTATTAAAAGTCTGTGACCACATGAACAACGATTAATAACATGCAAAATTCTCTGTCCTACAGAATTTTGTTTGATAAAAAAGCAGATTTCCATATAACTTCTCAGCCCTGCTCACACAGGGTTTCATGTGACTTTAATGGAATCATGCAATTATCAAATAATACAAAACTGCAGGTTCAGTTTCACTAAATTATTTTGGATACAGTGCTTAAAGTATCCAGTCCACATGTATACAACAGTCTCCAACACTCCCATGTAAACATCCATAATGCTTCCTACGCTGTCTCCCTGGCAACATCTCCTCTGCTCTGCCCTTGCCAAAGCCGTTGTTGCTTGCTTTCTTTCTCACTCTGTTGGATTCCATCTAAGGGACCATGTAGCAGCAGTGATGAAATTTGGATCATTAATCCAGACATAGTTAATAACACCCTTAATAAATTAGATGTTCATGTGAGACATTTCTACTCAGTAGAAATAGGAGCTTAAAAAGAGGAATTTCACTATTTTTTCTGCCATGAGCTCTGCATATTACTTATTTCTTCTCAGTTATCCTTTGTAAGATAAGTATCCTTTCAAGGGCAAACTGCTGTTTGCCAACTCTAGTAAAACCCCATTCAAAGCACAACACATTCCAAAGTCTCATGTAGAATATGTTCAGGTCTTAAATTTGAAGAAGTTAATCTGTCATTTTGAGAGTTTATCATTATTTCATTTTGTCATTTAAGATACAATTTTTAGGTGTTTTTTCTTACTGAATTTTGTTCAGAGATCAGTTGGAGATTTTGAATGTGCTCCATTCGATGTGACCAAAGTAGTAAACCCACCATGAAAGAGTATACGACCTCTTCTGATATGATTCGGTAAGCTTTACTTCCAGATGTAGAAGTTTGAAATTTCCCTCAAGATAACTAATTAAAAAATTCTCACATTAAATACACAAGTTGCATAAATAACTCATTTGTGCAATAAAACATGGATTTATAATACCACTACTACTACTAATAACAACAATAATTTACATGTTTTCCTGAAAATATTTCTGTCTAACAAACCCTTGTTTTCTGAGAGTTTACTGGAAACTGCATCACAAAAATATTCCTAACCATGTCTACTGGCAAATTTTAATTTTAAATATTTTCTGCCTGTGGATAAAGACAGCTTTACTCCAAAGAAAGCTATGCTTAAATAGTAGAAATGCCTTATACTTACTCTTTCCCAAAGTCTATTTTAAAAATTACAGTAGTAATTGAAATTGCTAATCTATGATATCAGGAACAAATGGCATATGATTGGTACCTACTACAATGATTTATAAGATTCCCCATGAGCTTAGCAACTATGATAGTTACTTTAAACATGAAAAGTTTACGCTCCTCTCGATGAAAATACAGTGCTGATCTGTCAGAGTCTGGCAGTGTTTTCTATCAGATTGCAGAGTGTTATTTGCAAAAATACTTCAACTTACTGTTAAGAGGAGGATCACAGTGTCAGAAGGAAGAGATGACTGAGACCTACTTGCAGGTGAAAAAATAAATGTAAATTTTTATTGTGCAATTCACAGCATTACCCAGAGTATGAGCAGGGTATTTTTCCAGGGTATGCTCTTTTGGTTTACTTTCCCTGTACAACTTCATGCTCTCGGAAGAAGTTGATGCTTTATGCCAATCTAGGCTTCCTTGCTTCTTCACTTTGTATTTCTTTCATAAACTAAACAAGTGGAATTCTAGTCTTCTAGAAGTTATCTTACCAAGTTTGCAGTTAGAATTATTAAAAATTTTTCAAGGAGAATTAGTATATGAACAAACAGAACTCGGGTTCTATGAACGGATTTGGAAGAAGTTATACACTCTCCTCTAGGGACTAATTAATTACTTCCCTGTTTGTTAGTCCAAAGCTGGTTGCACACTAGCAGATCAGTTTACTGAAGAGCTCCTAGACCTCTCTTGTGTTGAGAGAGCTAAATAATTAATCTTTGGAATCAAGAATTTTGGAGAGTCAGTTAAGTGATTACAGAGTTTTTTTTAAAAAAAGAAAAATCCCTAATGAAATTTAGTCAGAGACAACATCAGACAATCTAATCTTTCAAAATCAGAGAAGGGATCCCCATGATCCCCAGGTGATATATCTGTTTTGCCCTTGAGCAGCCTGATAATAATTCCATGTGTAAATTCCTGTGAAAGCAATCTTAATCTTAAATATGAGAAAAGGTGATGCAAGCAGAGACACTTTACAGATTTCAACAGGTATGGTATGCAAGCCCAAGTGACTTTTCATCTTTGACAGATATTATTGCATCATTTAGTTCATATATGATTGGACACACTGTCAAGCAGCAATGATATGAATGTAAGACCAAGCACTGACTTATACCTTTGAAATTTTTTTGTTCTTGAGGAACATTCATCACAGCCCACATAAATACATAAGTTACATAATGTTGGGCTCAGGACAAGAGCATATGACACTTGTCACCCACAGTTTTTCAGGACTGGGACACACCACCACAAATTTTTCCTCTGATATAACTTGGATCTGCAACTGTTTCAGTGCAAAAACATAGCCACTGTCTTTGCATCATCAGGCCAAGTCTGCAATCCTGTTCAAAGAGAATAAAGTAGTCTCATAGCTACATTCCAGTCAAATGGTTTTCTGTTTGGTTTTGATGTTGTTGGTTTTTTTCCTTTTGTTTTTTACACAAGTGTCCACATTTAGCCTATACCCAGGGCTAAACTACAGCAGTCATTCTACCACCCAATGACCCCTCGCCAGCTGAGATGGGGAATCAGGGAAAAAAGCGAGAAGCCCAGTGGGTTAAAGTAGAAACAGATTTAATGAAATAACAAAACTAATATAATTATCAACATAAAGTGTACAAGAGTCTAACTCAGCCTGGTCCTTATGAGGAGGAAGAGGAACAGCAGGATCAGGAAGTCAAAAAAGATGAGCAGCAGGAAGAGGAACTCTACCCCTAGTGAACTCCCTCTTTTTATAAAGAGTGGTATGGGATACACCTGTGAGTCAGCTGCCTTGATTGGGTCTCCGAGCTGACTCAGGGCTACCCATGTCCTCCTGCCATGGCTGGCCCAGGGGTCTGTTCCTGGGAAACTGGGACAACAAGGTTGATAATTGAGAGACAGAACACACAGTAACAGCCAGATTTGTTTGTTCTTCACGAGTGTTGACCAGGAATTTTAGCAACTGGCAACAAGTAGCACACAACTTCATACACAGTTCTTTTTAATTTTCCAAACTCTAGTCTCTGTATTACCACTTGTATGTACTTCAGGTGTAGTTTTAAGGACATTTTAAAAAAAAATATTATGGTGGGAGTCAAACCAGGGTTTTGATATCCTGGAATGTTTAACAAAGTCCAGTAGCCACACAATCATGTAATGAGTAAGGTGGCAGTGATAAAGTCTTATTTCATATAAAATTCCCTTTTTGTTCAGTTCTGAGCAATCACCAATTAATGCAACATCCATTTACATTTTGCAACCTGGGGTAGAAGAGAATTGTCCTAAGTCAACTCACCCTTTTCAGATTTCTAGCATGAATAAAACAAACATGAATCTCAGAATGGGAACCATTTTACTTCTGCTTGGACCTGTACAAAGTCATAGCAGGATAATGATCATCCACACTCTTCAGTATAAGTAGTTGTAAATGACTGATGAAAGCACCGCTTATAGGGTGGATAGTTTAGAGCGACGAGAAGAAAAGGTGAATTCCTGCTGTTTTTTGTACTAGAAGGACACGATGAGTATCAGAACTATGCAGGATATTTTTAAGCTGATTTAAGGCTGCTGTGTGTGAATTTTCCAGCTATTTTTCTGAAGAGCTCGAGTCACGTATGTATAAAATATAAGTTAAATGAGTGTAAAGTTTCCCCTTCATGCACATTCTAGGCTATGTTAGTGCACCAGCAATGCTCATATTACATTTTATGCAATTTCTAACCTTTAAAGGGTAACAGAAGAGATTTATGTGATACAACAGCAGGGTATTTTAGTCCCGCAGTTCTTTATGTCCTGATGCTCTCACAAAAATGTAGGATAAAGTTTAAAGTTTTGTATTAATCCTCTAAAATTTCCTTTTGCCAGACACAAGAGGCAAGAGTGGTAGATAACTTCAGTAGCTACAGTGACTTTTTGCTCTGGGATGAGCTGTATATTGACTTTAAGTGATCTGAATAACTCCAGTTTGGAAATATTCAGGAGCCAAAGGATGCAATTGCAAACAGATTTGAAGCACTCTTTCACTGAGAGATTTTATAGTCATAGAACAAGAACCAAGGTAATTTTGATGAAGAAGTCAAGGGAAACAGATGTGACCTTAATGAAGGTTTTTAGTAGAAAGCCAGACATGCTGAGCTCATGTTGAAAAATTGGCTGGTTCCAAACTCTGGTTTAATCAAAATAGTAATTGTTCTATGCAGTTTTAATTAAATGTTGCAATGTTCTATTAAACTCTAGATAACAATGTAATTATGTGAGTGGACAAAAACTGGTATTAAGAACTCCAGGCAAGTTATCCAAGAGGCTGATTTAATCACTACCTTCTAGTAAAGAAAGAACGTTGGCAAAGATTATGGCATAACAACCAAAATTAAAAATTAAACCTACTGTAAGGTAAAAAAAAGCCATGTTTTTATATCTGCAACACATTCTGTTCTGAGTTCACAGTTCACAACAGGTATTTTCAATCATAATGAATTTCTTTTACAGTGAAGTGTCTGCAAGTATATCATATGCATGAGGAGAACTAAACTTTAAATATTGCATCATCTGAAAGTACTTAGCTTCATCTTAATGTTCAACAAAAAAAATAATTAGGATGTTTTCTTCCTGAGAAGAAACAAATTATCTGTGAAACTTCTAGAAATTCTTAGAACAATATATAAGCAAATAACTATATAGTGAAGGCTTGTAATAGGCCTTAAAGTGCTTAAATCAGTCAGTCATTTAGTGTCAAACGGGCTGATCATTACAAAATCAGGCTCCAAGCTTTGCTTGAAATTTGTGATTGGAAACAGAGAGAAAGCAGCAATTTTCAGTGAGGGCAAGTAAGATGGGAATGAGCACCAGTGAGATCTGGAGCATTGTCAGTTTTTTCAAATGAGATTCAGCTTTAAAAAGAATGAGATTCACTGAACTGTGCAACTTGCAATTAGTCCAACAACATTTTTAACAATACAAGAGAAGAAACTGATCTACCATAATAATAATCATCAAATAATTTAAAATATGAATCTAGCTCCCAGTGAAGCAGAAAAAAAATAATGTGTTACTGTTATGGAAGTGTCACTGGGTGACACTATTATTTACTATTATCTTCTAAATTCTTTCAAACAAACAAAAGGCAAATTTAGGAAGACATGCAAACGCATACAGTAATTGAGATGGCTGATGAACTTTGTGTGCAACAGAGGACTTTGATCTCTCCTTGATCTTCAGCAAAAGTCAAATTTTGAAGCAAAATAGTTCCCCGAGGGATGGGATGAAATGCCTGAGAAAATATTCGCCCCACTGTTGTCTTTCTTTCTACATGCAAGGTAACAAAGGACAAGGTCAAAAGAGTCTGCATCAGGGAACTGTCAATGAATAGGCTCAGAGCCTCACTTTAGTCTGGATGAAATGGCACAGTCTCACTTTCTTTCATACCATGCACTGAGGTAGTGCTGGTTTGCAGGGCACAGGTTGCTAATGTGGAATCACAGGGCAGAGAAGAGTCACAGCACTTCACAGTGCAAGAATGACTTAAAATAACAGTGGAAAGCATAAGATGGTATCCTCCTGAGTAATGACATAGAGTTGAGGTGACTGATAACACAAAACGAATCAGATTTGCTGCTAATCTGTATTATTTTGTTCCCCTGAAAAGCAAACCTGTAGGCTCATAGATATCTCCTGTCACTCCACAGAGCTACAGGAATATAACAATCCAAAAGCACTCTTAGTTATCCTCATTCAGCTCCTGAATTCCTATGGATCATGCTAGTGCTAGTTTCATCATATAGAGAACTCTGCTATCATGGAGACCATGCTATATTCCCTTATGTCTACTTTTCATTTCTATTTTTTTATATAAGCATTAAGCATTGTCCTAACTAAGGCAGAAAAAATGCCTAAACATGTGTCTACTTTTCTTTGTATCCTTTCTAAATCTGGAGTTAGAGTATTTCCAGTCAATGAAGAACTGATTTATATATTTATTTATTTATAAAAATTAAAGCATTAGAATCTGCTCTTTTAGAGTGAAAACCTTGCTGTCTTTGCCTCCGGCAACTGCAGAGCTGCAGTCCTTCACAGTTTGCAGCTTTCTCGGTTCTGACCTAGTGAAATGCTTTTCTGACATACATAGGTTTGAAATGTTGACTCTGTCATGTAGTAACCTTTCTTGGATGAGGTGCAGTGGCATAGCATGCCCTTGTTTTGAAATCAAACATCTAACCTTTCTCAATACTTTAGTTTCCCTCTGCAAGAAGAGTATGTTCCTACGTTAATCAAGAATGACCACATAACATTCAAAGTCCAATGCTGTTTTTATTATTTTATATTCTTGATAGTGACCAAAATTTGGTGGGACAGTTAAAATGGCCAGTGAATCAGAAGTAGGACACATTATTTCTTCTTTCTGCCTTGACAGAACAATAGGGCAGTTGACTACCACCTGCAATTTCTGTTCATGTTTCTCAAGAAGTGGGAAGATATTAGCAGATAACAACAGGTATAGATGACTGTCAGACCAAAATTAAATCGTTTTTTTTCTAATTGACAAGCAGATAAACGACATCTGTTGCAGAATACATGTAAAAAGATGGACTACTGTTGGGAGCTTTGCAATTTTGGTCTGCTGAAGTGATTTCCCTACTTTAAAAAATGATTGAGAAACTGTCCATCCAGTATTATAATACTTAGGTATGGTAAATGAGAAATAGCTGCTGAACCTCAGAATCTGTTTAAGTTTTCAACTTGGACTGCATCCATTTTTTGATCTCTGTCATGCAGGTCAAAAGAGGTGACCTGCAGATAGTTCCTTTTTAGTGCCTCATGTATATATGATGCACTAGATATACTATATGTATATATAAATATACACAACCAACATTTTACAGATTTGTATGCCATGTTAAATAAGCCATAAAAACATTATTTACAACACATTTAGAAGGCTGACAGGATGCAAACACCATAAAGTGCTCAATTTCAAGGTGTTCAGTGTAGTAGCATGAAAGATATCTTTGCAAATGGTGTATCCCATCAGCTAGCCTACATCTATTGACTTAAAGCTGCATTAGAAAAAGAGTTAATCCTGCAGACATAACTGAAACTGGTAACAGCTGTTATTTGCTGATTGCAGTCTGTTCAAATAGCCTTTTACATGAATTCAGGTTTGTACTTCTTCCATTGAAACAGTGTATAAGCACCAACTTTAATCACAGCATGGCAAAGTGTAAGCCAATTTAAAGTATGACACACTAAGAAAGAAATACACATAACTATACAATAACATAAAAGCTGAAATAAAAGATCGCATATATCACAATGCCTGAGAAACACAAATAATGTGCTACCTCAATTTTCCTTCAGCCAGTATCCTTGATTCTTCTATCACCCACTATTTACCAGATGAAAAACCATGTAAAAAAGTTTAAGATCTATGGTGTGTCATTGGCCCTTTGAAAAGGTTATGGAAATATTGTAGGGAAGATATACAATAAAAGGTTCACTCAGTGATCCAGAAATAATGGACAATAGTGATCACCTGGTGTTTGTTTTGGTTGTAGGAGGAAATACCAAGTACTAACACAATTCTGTTTGCATATGATCCTGTTGTACAAGATCCTCTATTGATTTTTTTATTAACATACGAACAACAGTTTAGTTATGTAAAAATATTTGTGTCAATTTTAGTTACATAAGCTGCTGGAAAAAGAAATTAGCAAGAAGGAAGAGATGCCCTCTGTCTGTACTGCTGATTATTCTTAAAAGAATTTTCCCCTATGACTTTTGTGTGTGTAAGCAATTTCTAATGGGAGGTTCCTGAACTTCTATTTGACCTCATGTGAAGTTTGTGTCACACTATATCAGTTTCTCCTCCACAAAAAAGATCAGCTGTAAGAATTTTCAGAAAAAGGGTGAAATAGAGCTAATTCTACTAGCTTTTATACCAGTTTTATATTTGTATCATTCTTATTTCACAATGAGATCAGAGTAAGGATCACAAAGTATTTATTTGGTGAAGTGAGATATGATCCTGTTATTGAAACTCTTTTTCTGAGTGGCTGTGGAAATTCTCATAGCTCAGTAAATTCATATATTCACAGAGCTCAAGAACAGAAAGGATCATCAGGTTAGGTTAAGCCTGTGTAGCACTAGCCATTACAGTCTATCAAGTTAACCTTCTGATTCCTAATTATATTTTATCGCAAGTTACTTATGTTAAATGACTGCAGAAATCATCAGTGACAACAATACTGACATCTGCATATTGCACTTAAAGGATCACTGTGATGGTGTTAGAACTGAGACCTTAGGACAACAAGCGTCACACTCCTGGTGTCTCTGCAGGACGGAGTGTTTGGTCTCAGTAAAAAGTCACCACCAGGCTGTCAGCAGCCATTTTCTGTTGATTAATATTAACAGAGTGCTGGGGGCCACACTCTTAAATATACAACTTTATCCCTGTGGAGTTTCAACTACAGTGAGAAAAAGGAACCAGGAAAAAAGACAACTGGGGTGCTTTATGATAGGCACGACTTGGTATACCTATGAATTTCATTAGCTTTCTATCTTGTTCAGTAACCAGCTTTTCAGATGTCTGGTGTAGTCTAACTCAAATAAAATTACCTTGTGTTCACAGAGCTATGTTTTCTCCACTGATATAGAAATTTCCATTTCAGTTAAAAGAGAAAGCCAAGGTAACATTCACGAGGTGGATACAAGATGTTGATTTCGGTGTATTATTATTGGAGCAAGTTTAAAATTCCTCTAAGGTTTTAATGAGGGCTTTGCCAACAGCATGTATGTGGGAAGCCTACTGACTAGGTCATCCTTTAAAAAGTAGTTCAAAAGGCAAGTCCAGGATTTATATGCATCAGCATATGTTATTTAGCTTTTTAGTTCTTACCATATACTACAAATGTAGTACAGAGAGATGAGTTAGTCTTAATTACGGAAAAATAATCTCTCTGCTGACTTTGTTGTATTTTTAAGGATGATGACTGACTGATCTTATCTTTATATATTCTTCCAATACTTTTCAAAAGGAAAGTTTAGACTCAACTTTTACCCATAAAATGCATCTTAACTGCTGTCCTTTAAAGTCTATCTGTGTGGTGTAACAGAACATGCTTTTTTTTCCTCTCTTTTAGAAATGGTAAATACCATGACTTAGTGTCAAATAATTTAAAGATGAAGACAATATCCTGAAAGAAATACTCTCATAAAACTGCTTCTCTTTTTTTTGTCCAGAGAGAATAATGAAAACTGTCATTCTACACAAGTAACTTAAAGACAACATTCAGGAAGACAGAATTTTAAAATTCAGATTATAATTGGATTTCCCTAAATCAAATAACATGCTGAATTGGTAGCACGCAAGTGCACAAAATGAACTAATCAGTTGACAACAAGATTTTAACCGTTACAAAAAAATAACAACACATTGTGAGACAAGGAGCACAATACATTGCTAATGCTGAATGCTGAAATAAGTGATTCATATACAGGAACAGAACCATTTCCATAGCAGTCAAGTGAATCTCTCAAAAAAATATCCTCACCTTATACAAGGTTAACCCACTGAACCTGTTCTGAGCAAGTGTTAGATAATTTATCTTTTTAATCTTAAACAAGTCATGCTCAGTCTTTCTAGTTAGGAAAGCTACATATTGAGAAGAGGGGGCTATCTCTTATAGCTTGCTATTAGTTCAAATTTACTCTGCATGCATCAAAGAATAATTCTGTGTGCTCATATTATTATCAATACTTCCAGATACCCCACAAGTAATACTGTAAAAAAAAAAGAGTATCTCAAAGCCAGAATTTCCTGCCACTAGGATGAGACATCTGATATATGATTCAGTTCTAAGGGCTCCTCTCTGAAGATGCATCTTTAACAAACTATTCACGGGATAGTTAAAATTGTCCCTGTACTCACAGACTGCATACCTTAAAATTAATTCTTCAAGTGTTCTTCACTCCTTATAACTGATGTACCAGTTAATTGGTACACAGACTCTTTAATGAAGTTTATTAATTAAATTAGAATAAGCAGATAAAACTTTTTTAAGCTCCACAACCAACTAATATGAAAAAGGAAGTTCTTATTCACTTTCCACTTCAGTAATAAAGTATTTGTTGTGTTTCCTCATGTTCCGCATTTTTAAGAAGAGAAGATGGTTGTTAAAAGGTGTGTGTCTGTGTCTTGGGGGGGATATGTGTAAAAAAAGTGGTCAGCAGTTATTCTTTTTACCTTTCATTTAATTACAGGGAAATTATTTCAGCCAAGCAGAATTTAGGTTTAAGTGTGAGAGCATTTGGTACATTTAGTATTCTGCTTCTTTTTTCTATCGAGTTTGATTCCACAGAGTATTTCACCAAAAGACCCACTACTGTAGTGTTCTTTATTTGTATGGTTTACTTTCTTTAGGTGTGCCATAAGTTAAACAGTTAACAAAATTCTTTAAAATCAAACATACTTCTACTAACATAAATCCTGCCCCATCAGTCCTGCCTTCTAGAACTAGGAAATGACCATCTCAACAATGAGAAGTCAGTGTGAAAAAAAAGATGAACAAATGACATAATAAATCCTCTATTCTATTTTCTGTAGAGTTATATTCCACAGCAAGAGTAGTTCTCACTGACTGCACAAAATATTTCTTTTAATGTATGGGTTTTTTTCTGTGCATGTAGTGCAGATACCAAAGTTGTTTTGTTCTTATGAATTAGAACTAATAAGAGGGTGTTAGCAAGTTCACCTTCACAAAAAATACCCACACTGCTGTTTATAGCCTGTGGATTAAATCCACATTTTTTTCCAATGACATTTAAACCTTGTCAAGCCAGACCATTATATTAAAATTCAATGGTTGGTGTGAAACAGAGAAATTCAGCTATTCCTCTAGTTGCAAATATGCAATCAGAAGTATGCCAAGCTCCTTCACACACCTGTTTTGGAAAAGAGTGGGCACTTGTTTACCACCAGGTTGCTTCAACAGATGTTGTCTTTAGTCAATTTTACAAAAGGCCCTATGTAGCCGGTATTAATTGTCACTCAGAGATTATCTCATTCTGAAATGAATTTACATCTCACATTCTTGTAATGTTCACATACTGTCTTAGGCCACTTATTCCCAACAGGAATTAGACTCAGACCTGCCAGTCTCAGTTATAGGGGTTGGTACTTGTTCTATCAATTTTACTTCCAGAAGGGAAGCAGATTTTAATCAGCTGGAATCAGCTTTCGTATCCTTTGTGAAGTTCATTGTCCTCCTCGGTTTTGAACATATATTTTATCTCACCTTCATTATTCGTTTCAAGAGGCAAGACAAATTCTACGGTTTTTAATTCGATCTGCTGCTGTGAGCCTGCTCTGCCAAGCTGTATTAGTTAACCACACATTTGGAGCTTTCTGTTGAGATTTCTGTTTCAATCTGGAAGAATGACAGTCAATCCCAAAGACATGCATATGATACTTTTTGTTTCCTTCCTTCTCTGCAGTATTTTGCATAGCTAAAAATCCCACAAAGGGGATTTTGTAGGAAGGTGAGGGTGGAAGAACCTGTACAACTTTAAGTGTATTCCAGATTGATATTCAGTGTTTGAAGTCATCATTTAAAATTAAGCTTTTTAATCTTTTTGCTTTTAATTTATATTAAATGTGCTTACACTTTTCTAAGTTTCATGTCCCATCTATTTTCCGGAACTACCATGATTCTGTCTTTATTCCATTCAGAACAAAGGAAATATGATTAAGGCAGTGGTAAAATTGTTTCCAAGAGAGGCAAAATAAAAGCAGCTTTGTTTACAGAAGGCTGGTGCAGAGAATTCCTGAGCTACAAAGTAAACTTTAAGCCTCACTAGGCTTCTATACATGTTGCCAGTTTCAAAGAAGGTGACATTTTTTAATAAAAAAGTTAAAATACCCACCTGTTAACATATTAAAGACTCTCTCAAGTTCAATGAGCAAAAATGGAACAATTCCCACAATTAATGCACAACCAGTAATTAAATAGATTGCTTTGCAGGAACAAAGAAGTGCATATCCTTACTATATCTATTTCTATCAACCTTGATTAAATAACAGCATATTAGGACATTATTATACATAGGTCATCAATGAAAACTAGTGAAGAAGAAGGATTATAAGTATTTTCCTTTTAGGTGATTCTCTTTTCTTGTTCTCCAAATTCTCTTGTGTTGTTTCACATTTAGACTAAACAAAACAACACAGAAATGATTACAAAATTATTACTTTACTTAGAAGTATATTCTTATTAAGTTCAAGTCACTTTTATCATGAAACTCCTCACAAGAGAAATGAAAACCAAAAGCCCAGCAAAATTTGTTAGATTCTTCTTCTGTTAGTATCTATCCATACTTTGATAATCGTATAGCTCATTTCAAAATCAAGCATGCAAATTTGGTTAGTTGGATGTTGGCATGCAGGAAATAATATTTTCATATCTTAGCAATACTGTAAAGGCAAAATCCTATATTTTGGTGCATTTAATAATAATAACAATAACAGTAATACTACTAATAATACTAATACTACTAATAACAAAAAAAAAACAGAGGAAACTTAGTATTACAGTTAAAACATTTTTAAAAGCTGAATTTGTTGCTAAGAATGTATACAATAATCCATTCTCACTGTACCTAAAAAGACTTCTACTATGTTTAATTCCTAGTTCCCATTCAACAGAGTCCAATTTGACTCCATTTAATTCAGGTCAGAATGTGTTTATCCTAATATACTTTGGGATGAGCAAAAAGAAATGATAGCTTTATTGTTTTCTTTTTAACACTTCCCAAAACAGTAATTGCACTTTAAAGCATGGGCCTTCATGGTGAGATATATATGCTGCATTAAAATATCATGAGAATACTGTACGGGCTCACAGGCCATTCTCCCTTTCTTGGAAGATGATATATATTCCTTTTATGTTAGAAATATGAGACTACCATAAAAAGAGACTGAGAGCTACAGTTTTAAAGATCCAGTGTTCGAGACATTAGAATCATGCTATAAATTCAACTCAGTATTAACATTTCTATTCCATTCCTCCCGCTCTATGTGTAAGGGTTGCAGTGTGAACAAGGTGTTTTACTCCTTGGATCTTGATGTATTTCTTTTCTATTTTACTGATTCCTCAAGTACCTCTTCTGAAATGTCTCATCGAATCACAGATCCTAATTATGATTTAAGATATGCAATCTATGAGACTTAGCCACTTAAAATTTAATAGAACACTCTCTCATTAGCAGAGATAAATATGCATGATCCTAAGTGTTTTGTATTCAGGTTATATACTTGAGACGTGTCCCTAAAGGCTGTAATTAATGGAAGTTCTTTTTGGATCAGTTAAACTCTGGATAAGTTCATCCTTGATTTTCCTTACCAGTTCACTCTGATAATCGTAGAATCATAGAATGGTTTGGGTTGGAAAGGACCTCAAAGATCATCTAGTTCCAACCCCCCTACCATGAGCAGGGACACCTCCCACTAGACCAGGTTGCTCAAAAGCCCTGTGCAACCTGGCCTTGAACACTTCCAGGGAGGCAGCATCCACATCAACAACTTCTCTGGCCAACCTGTGCCGGTGTCTTCACCACCTTCACAGTCAAGAATTTCTTCCTAATGTCTAGTCTAAATCTACCCTCTTTCAGTTTAAAGCCATACCCCTCTTCCTATCACTCCATGCCCTTGTGAAAACACCCTCTACAGCTTTCTTGTAGGCCCCCTCAGGTACTGGAAGGTGCTATACTGTATTCCAGAGCCTTCTCTCTTCCAGGTTGAACAACTCCAAAAAAAATCTTATAGCCAATGAAATCCATTGCATTTATTTGACTTGCATGTACATTGGCCCTCTGTAGTTTAATGGTTAAAAAGTGTAAGAGCAGAGGAAGGAAAAAAAACGTAACAAAGAGGACTGTCTGACATTGAGAATGGATTTGTGTGTCCAGAGACCTTACATAGAATGATATTGACTGTGAGATTTGTGTGTAAGGTGGAGTGAAAAGGACTGTGTACTTTGCAAGAGTTCTTACCCATCACATCTTTTCTTCTGGGGAAGATGGAAATTTCTCTTTTATCAGTCCTGACTCCTGAACATCTCTGATTGCTACTTGCAACTTTCCACCTAACAAGACTTAAAGAATTTCTAACCTATTCAGTCCCAGTTTATCATGGACGTGCAAATAGTGTCATTAGACACAATGAGCATCACATTAAAGTCACTAGAATATCCAGCACTTAGCTGAGAACTCTGTTTCAGGATTCAAAATTAGAGTGTTCATGCAAAAAATTTTATGTATTGCTTGTTATTATGCCATACTCCTAGGGCACAGACATCATGTTGGGTATACACAACATATGTCCTGATGAAGTAACAGAACTGTGCCCACATAGGAGGCAGGAATAATGTTTCTTTCAGATTTTTCTCTGTGTGATAAACAATTTCAGATTCCCATAAAAATTCCTTAAAAATGGATTTCATTAGTTTGCTTGAAGAGATTAAAAATCAAATATATATGTAATTTTATTGATAGCTGAAATTTTAAATACATATGTATTTGTTTATGTGTATGTGTCTATTCTGGCACCTGATAGCCTTTTATGAGGACATAACCCGGTGGATAGATGATGGTAGAGTGGTAGATGTGGTCTATCTTGATTTCAGTAAAACATTTGACACAGTCTCCCACAGCATCCTCGCAGCTAAACTGAGGAAGTGTGGTCTGGATGATCGGATAGTGAGGTGGATTGTGAACTGGCTGAAGGAAAGAAGCCAGAGAGCTGTGGTCAATGGGACAGGGTCTAGTTGGAGGCCTGTATCTAGTGGAGTCCCTCAGGGGTCGGTACTGGGACCAGTACTATTCAATACATACATCAATGATTTGGATGAGGGAATAGAGTGCTCTGTCAGCAAGTTTGATGATGACACCAAACTGGGATGAGTGGCTGACACACCAGAAGGCTGTGCTGCATTTCAGAGAGATCTAAGCAGGCTGGAGAGTTGGGCGGGGAGAAATTTAATGAAATATAACAAGGGCAAGCATAGAGTCTTGCATCTGGGGAAGAACAATCCCATGTACCAATATAAGTTGGGGACTGACCTGCTGGAGAGCAGCGTAGGGGAAAGGGACCTGGGGGTCCTGGTGGACAGGAGGATGACCATGAGCCAGTGATGTGCCCTTGTGGCCAAGAAGGCCAATGGCATCCTGGGGTGTATTAGAAGGGGTGTGGTTTTTAGGTCAAGAGAGGTTCTCTTTCCCCTCTATTCTGCCTTGGTGAGGCCACATCTGGAATATTGTGTCCAGTTCTGGGCCCCCCAGTTCAAGAAGGACAGGGAACTGCTTGAGAGAGTCCAGCGCAGAGCCACAAAGATGATAATGGGAGTGGAACATCTCCCTTATGAGGAAAGGCTGAGGGAGCTGGGTCTCTTTAGCTTGGAGAAGAGGAGACTGAGGGGTGACCTCATTAATGTTTATAAATATGTCAAGGGTGAGTGTCATGAGGATGGAGCCAGGCTCTTCTCAGTGACATCCAATGATAGGACAAGGGGCAACGGATGCAAGCTGGAACATAGGAGGTTCCACATAAATATGAGGAAGAACTTCTTCACAGTGAGGGTAACAGAGCAATGGAACAGGCTGCCCAGAGAGGTTGTGGAGTCTCCTTCTCTGGAGACATTCAAAACCCGCCTGGACATGTTCCTGTGTGACCTGACCTAGGTGTTCCTGCTCTGGCAGGGGGATTGGACTAGATGATCTTTTGAGGTCCCTTCCAATCCCTAACATTCTGTGATTCTGTGATCTGAAGCAACACATGCTTATAAATGCACTTCTCCCCATTTTTATCACGCTGTATTCTTATTGAGTCAACCAATTTTAAAATTCAGCAAACAGCTTGATACTTGTCAGACCCTTGGGATTTAACCTGGATTCGCTAAGCTGTTGGAACATAAAAGACACAATCAGATATTTTTACAAAAGTTTGCACAGGTGAAAAAGAAGCACAGCTGCATACTGCCTCAGGGCTGTGTTTATTGAGTCCAATCTTGAATTTTGTGACATCTCTGAACAACATAAGACAAGCAGAAGTGATTTTTACATAAATATCCCAGTGGCTAACTAGCTTTAATTAAAGATGTTTCAAAAGATAGAAGAATCAGGGACAAAGAAGAGAAAATAAATGTGCTATGTGAATTATCAAGTAATTGCGTCAAAGTTAAACTTGTAAATTTTTCAAGTAGCCTGACTAAAGCTGGATAAAAATTTATTCACTGGGTCTTATTTGATTTCAATTTTTATTACTTCTACAAGTGTTATTTGGCCATACATGAATTGTGTTCTAGGCTGCTAGTTTTAATTATTTCAATCTGAAATAAGGTATATACAAAAGTGGCAAAGATCAGTGCTTAATGTTTTTTAGCTGAAACCATAATTCCATCCCCAACACCACCAAACAAACAGCTTCTAAAACTGTTTCTTTTCTTCTGGTTGTAAAATGTTTAAGGAACAGATAGAAAAAGCTAGTAAAAACAATGATAAGAGAGATAAATATGTTGATGTTTAGAATATGGTTTTAGAAATAAATGGTTTCAAGCCTGAAATTAAATGCCAGTCCTAAAATGCTGTAGAGCATCACAGAAGAGAGCATGTACACTGGAGCTGTTGATACTCTAGCTGTAGCAGTTTGAGATGCTGCTCTACACTATGTGCTGATTTCTCTGCTGGAAGTTCTTGCCTGTAGCAGTATTGGAAAAGAGGAATATTTGTCCTTGTCGTTGACATTCCTGGAAGGCAATCAGTGATTTTTTCATTCTCTGGAACAACAGAAAGAATAACACTGAAATAGTGCAATAGACAGCATGAAAGTAGATTGTATGGTAGCCACAATTAAAAGTTTAAGATACGACAACGGATAAGCTGGGGTGGGATGTAACTGGAGTTTCCATTCCTATAAATCCTAGTCACTAGGTTTAGTGATTACAAAAACAGAGGAGAAAACCTCCTTTTAGGAAAACCAAGAAATTATTCTTGAGAATATTTCAGACTTCCACAGTATCTTTAATAAGTAGATAATAGTCTTTAACAATTCTCTTATAGTCTAATAGGTCTTCCTAACAACCTCATCTATCTGTTACAGGCTGAAAATCATTCTAAGTTTTGATAGCTAACATTAGCAGTATAACAAATATAATTGTGTTCTTGTACATATTTATGAATATAATTTTCATTCTGACTATTATTTGACAAATTATGTTTATCAGGGATTCAAGGTTTTAAAAAGTTGAATGAAAGCACTAAAGGAATTTATATTAGCTCATTCTGTGGGTTTTGGGGATCATGAAATCATTAAATGACTTTTATAAGTCTCTGTGGTTTGCTTTATTAGTACTGATAGAAACATTTAGAATAATGTTAATTAGGTTGTGTAGCTTTCCCTGCACTAGATTCAGCTCTGTTCTCTATTGTATGATATAACAGACTATGACTCATGGTACTACTTTGAGAAAATTATATTTCCTACTTTAAATTTGATGTCTCCATCCATTCTAAGATCTACCCTGTCATAACAAACATACTGGTTCAGAACAATGGCTGAAGAATAAGTGCATAAACATTTCTGCTGGTAGCTTCTTGAAATAAGATACATTGACTGTAATTTTAAAAAAATGAAACACATGATCAATGCTGTCGTTTGAAATATATGCGGACTATGAATATCAATCACATTTACACACCACTGAACTTGAGTGGATTGCATTATTCAACATATGTCACATGGAAATTGTTTTACAGCCAACTCTTTTTCATGCCCTACGACAAGTTTTACATGCCTGCTTTCAAACTGTCCAGTTAACTCTGTAGAAAGTAACTTTCAGTGTACTAAAGTTTCACCTGATTTTAACCTGTATATAATTTTAAGTGCCATTATTATTTAACCTAACTGCTTCATTACCTTGACTTAGCAGAGCTGAAAGTTTTATCTTCATATTTGATCAGAATGACCATCTTGTAGCTTTTCTAAGTCTTTCAGTAATAAGAAACAAAATGTTAGTCACTGACAATATTTTTAACTTCCTCCTGGCTCCTCAGACAGTATTAATATGTATACATATATATTAATATGAAGAGGACCAAATAAGAAAAATAAAGTTACATGTAAATCAAAAGAAAAGGGGGAAAAAAAAAAAGAAGGGTGAGAAATACTGATAATCCAAACAATTTCTTAGTCTTAACTGATTCTGTAAATTCATACATCCTTTGAACACCACTGAAACACAGCCACCTCTCACATCTCTTGGGTTTTGTTTTTTGGTTTAGGAGCAGCAATTTGGCAGCAGTGTTTCATGTGTAGGCTTAAAGAATTGCTTCTTGATGTAAGATAGAGAAGTAATTTCAGGTAAAGAAAATCTAATTACCCAAACTGGTCTCTGGCAGTGTGGTGGGTTAGCGTTGACTAAGAGCCAAAGTTCCCTCCCAGCTGCTCATTCACCCCCATGGGACAAGGGGAGAGAACAAGAAAGAGAGATTGCTTATCAATTACTGTCATGGGCAAAATGGCTCAACTTGGGGAAAAATAGTTTATTCACAATTAAAATAGATATAGGTAGCAAGAAATGGAAAGAACATTCAAGCAGCACTTTTCCTCCCCACTCTCCCAAGCTCAGTTTCACTCTGGACTCATCAACCTCTCCTGGCACTAAGTGTAAGGGTGGGTTGTGGTCACAACACAGCAGTTTCTCTCTCATGCTCCCTCCTCACACTTTTTACCTGCTCCAGTGTGAGCCTCTCCTGTTGTTTCTCACTCTTTTTGTAATTTTTTTTTTCCTCTTCCCCCCCTACCCTTCCAGCATTTTCTGCCTTTTCTTGAATATGTTTTCTCAGAGGTGCCACCATCTTGGCTGCTGGGCTCAGCAGTGCCCTGTGGTGGGTCCATTGGAACCAGCTGTGAGTGGTATGGGGAAACCCTAGCCTCTCCTCATGGAGGCCACTGCTGCAGCACCCCTCTGCCAGCACCTGGGCACCTGCACACGGGAGAGACAGAAAATCTTGACTTCTTAAGAGCCCTAAGTCTTGAAAGAGTAGTTTTGGAGTGGGTTTGTGTTATGGTGTTTCTGTTCAGCATCTCCTCTGAATATGCCTTATAATTTATGTCTTACATGCTATAAGGAAATAAATTCCAAGCAGATAAAACAATCAATATACCCTTTTCTGTTTACTGTTGTAAAGTATCATGCTGGTACTTCTCATTTTATATCAAGAGCATCCTGATATTAATCTTTTGAAATAAACATGTATAATTTAACCACCTTTCCTGTCTGCAGCAAAAATCTAATTATTTTTTATTTCACAGTAATCTCTTTCCATGAAGAATAGTAGCCTTTTGGCCTGGTAATACTCTTAATCTCCATTTTTCATAATAGTAAATGGCAAGAGCCTCCTGACAAGTAGATGATGCAATTAAGGCTACATTTCTTCACTACAATCTGTGGTTTTGTTCACAGTTGACATGCACATTTTATGTCACTGAAGATTAAGTATTATAGTCTTTTCCAATGACATTTGTAGCTAAGCACATTAATATTAAAGGTCAATGTCCCTTTAAGTGGATCGATAAGAAACTTGACAGTATAATATATTATCATAGTTTCTTAGCATACCAGGTTTTGTAGGGTTTGATTATATGTTGTCTTTGTCTTTCTTATTCTTCTACTACAAAGTAAAGAGAGCAGAAAGCAAGAAGAGGACTGTTCTCAGAACAGTGACACAGAATTGTGGTCTTTGTACTCCATGAAGTGAATACAGTGCACCTTACTATGTTCCAGAGGTATGTAGATATCTGGAAGCGTAGAGACAAAATAAATATAATTTCTTGACTGAGACATCAAAAATTAACCTGGAGTATCAGTAATAAGGGAGGAGGAAACAAGGAAAGTTTTGGTTATGTTTTTTTTCTAACTGTGAGGACATTCAACATGATTGTAAAATCTCCATCCTTGAAAATTTCCAAAACAGGATTTGAAAAGGCCTTGAAGACCCTGATCTAACTAAAGTTAAATCTAACTTTAAAGCTGGCCTTGGAGTGGATTGTACCAGATGACCTGAAGAGATCCCTATTTAACTTAATCTGTGAGCCTGATTTTAACAGATTATATCTCACAGATAGTTCTGTTAATATATGTTACTATCCTGTAACAGAAGAAAAAAGTTGCATACTACCAAAATCACTTGAACAGCTGTATGAGAAAAATCAAACAAGCAAGTAAATCATTGCATAGGCAAAATAGGCTAAGAGCTTCATCTAAAAGCTTTGTTGTAGAATGTTTCATGGTGTCAGCCTGGTATAGTAGCAACATATAATAGTTTTTCGTAATGTTTCTCTACACCTTTAAAAGGCTTCTCAGAACCAGAATATTAATTTGTGTTCATTCTCACTTCTTCTGTAATTAGGGTTTAAGTGCATGAGTTCAACTGACCTGATTTTTTTGCTCTTAGTTTGAATACTAAAGTTCCTGGTAATAACTAGAGAGCAGCTTCTTTAAACAGCTTGGAAAGCCCTCTGTATTTCCTTGTAAGTAGTAGGATGCAGATAATATTTTAAGAAACTGCTTATACTACTGTCATTATCAAAAGTTTATGTTGCTCATCATCAATGACAGTGCCTATTATTCTATCAACACAAAGAAGATCTGAACCACTTAGTAAGAACATTACCTCAGATCCAAAAATCAGTCTTGATTCTTGAAAGAATCACATAAAACTGCATTGTAATGGAGTCACAAAGCCCTGCACTGGAAGCCAAAATATACAGGATAGGGATGTCAGACTAAAGCTCTCATCAGAATGGGTAGGGCTGGTCAAAGTCAATAATTCATAAAGAAATGCCTATAGGAAGTCTTGTAAGGGGTGAGCGAAGTGGCAGGATCCACCACCTGGCAGAGTCAGGGTTTTGGAACTGCAGGGTTCCTGCCTGCCCAAATGGGAAGGGGTTTGGAGTGGCAATATGTACCTGGTTTTGAGGGAAACTGGTCTCTTCTGGAAAAGATTATCCTAATGGTTCAAAAGCAGAGAAACCTGTAGTTTGATTTTTGTGACACAGGCTCTTTTTTACCACAGCCACATATGAGACATTCAAGTCAAGCTCTCTTTTTCTGAGAAACACTGATTATTCCATAGAAAGATGGATTAATCCCAACAATTATTGAGCAAAAAGGCATTGGCCACTAATAGTGATAACAGTCAGAAATCAACCGCTACCATTAAATCATACCACTAAAATGACTTTTGCTGCTAACGTATGTGACAACTGATTTTGACAATCCTTTCATCAAAATTTTCGTTGGCTCTTAGGACTGCATGTGATGAATGTGTGCAAGGATGAAAAGAAACTAATGTAACTTTTAAAAGGTCTATAATGGTAGGAGATCGGAGCATAACAGATTCAGCATTGCAGAAGAGACTGAAATCAGAATTGATGGTAGAAAGCAGCTGGTAGTGTAGTGGTGCCCATCTGGTTTTCATTACTCTAACTTATTTCAGTGGTAAAACTATATCACATGAATAAGTATCAGCCTCATTTTTACAAAGTCTGTTCCTTTTTCCTCATCCTGTAACGCATAGGACAATATTTCCACTACTAATTCTCACTGTATTTTGAGAATGGGAAATGAGTCAAATATCATTCTTCTTTTTGTCTCTCTTTCTTTTTGTCTTTTTTTTTTCCCTCTGTATTTTTAAGGTCATAGGTAGAGAGATTACATATTTTTGCTTAAAAGATTTAGAACTAAGATCGACAGAATATGTTAATCAAAAGAAAGTATTTTCCAACAGTTAAGCTTATCTGACTCTGTCAGTCTCATGCAAGAAACATAGCAATTTAAACCAATATTTCTGTTGATTCTGAGTAGATGATTACTTCCAATAAGTGCATGCTTGCAATTTCGAACTCATTAAAGGTGCTAGTCTGCTGACCACAGATAGCCCTCAGAAATTATTGTGGAAGCATGACCCAAACATTTATCCAGATCAGAAAAAAAGATTATGTACTGAGAGAGCAGCAACCTTCTATTTGTGATTAAGACAATTTTCAAACGTCTTGTACCATTAAGACAGTCTTTGCAGGAAATGTACACTTGGCAGCTACCAGCTGCTGTTATAATTATTTTATCAAGACTCACAGTTGATTGTCAGAAACTGCTTAAACAAGAATAATAAGCCTTGCACCAATAATTGGCTTCACAAACTAAGGAATGGTGGTCTTGGATTGATATGGACAGCCCATAATGTGATGGTGATACATGGTATTAGCCAATTACATTGAGACATAAAATAACAACAACATGACATAAACCTATGTTCACTTTAGGTAAATTCACAAAGATAACTCCTTGCTGGCGTTGCTTCTTGTCATTTGTAATTCCCTGATGTGTAAGTGAATGAAGTATTTGTCAGGAGAAAAATTAATTTAGCATCAAGAAGAGTAACTTCTGAATGAACATAACTTTTGAGGAGCACAAAGATGATTGATTATGTCCTATTTATCATCCACTCTTCATTTAATTGAGATGTAGGTTTTCTAATGTTGTTCTCATGCTTGCATCCAGTCATAATCCATGATTGGTTGATCATAAAAGGTTTGGTTTTACCACTACTGAGAATTTTTATTTTGTGATTCCCATATTACATTAACTTATTCAAGAACTTTACACTCTTTCTAGATAGTCTACAGTGTTAATGAGAACTTACATCAATATTACCCACAAATCATATCCCTGGTGTTAGTAGCATGTATCATGTCCTATCACTTCTCTAAAATCTCTACCACTGACACCGCAGGGATGGGGCATGCTGGTCTGCCTATGATTTAAGGCTACTTGTAGAAAAATTAATCAGGTTGTTCCAGAAACTATGAGATGCAGAATAACCTGAGCCTGATGGTAAAAATATTCTAGTTAGAATGTGATACTATTTTAGAGATATAAGGTTTGATTCTTTGTTTTTCTAGTCCATCAGAGTAGGTGAAGTCAACCTAAAGTGTCTACAGGGATTTTTCTGCCACGTCACTTTTGTGAATTATACTTTTCTGTCCTGTCATCTGTGGAACCAACTAAAAAACTGAAGAAAAAACATGACTTAACACAAATTCTCACTTTGCAGCTGCTGTGTTTTAGAATTTAGTAAAGACAAATGATCAAATTAGCACTTTTGCATTACCAACATGAATAAGCTTGAAAATCAGCTCCTGCTAGGCACTTTCCGTTTCCATTTTCTCTTCTTTTCTGAGTTTCAATCCTACTACAGTATGCTTTCATTTTTTAAATAAGGTTGGAAGCTTTAATACACTAATCACTCCTTTTGTGGCAGCATCTTTTTTCTTTTCTGAAAGGTTGAACAATCTCAATATTATTTTCATCTCCTGGGCAAGAGATTAAGTATTTTCTTTTTTTCTTTAATTTTCAAGTAATTTCTACTTTTCTAGAGGTTCTCTCTTCTCCACTTTTGATGAAATACATCTTCCCAGCATTTTTAAAGATTTAAATGGATGAATGAGTCCAAAGTTCCCAATTAGAATTTCATTGTCTTGAGCAAAGATCTATAGCTACCCCAAATCCTTTCAGTTTAGAATTTTTCAAATATAAAAACCAAACAGCAGGAATGTATTACAACTTCAATAGTCCCTGATGGTTTTATAGTGTTTATGGCTAGGCATACTAGTATTCTTAATGTTGCTATTGAACTTGTGTTGATCTTCTAAAGTTCTAATATAAGTGGAGGAATATAAATCACATTAAATTTTTTTTTATCTCAGAATGGTTTGGGTTGGAAGGGACCTCAAATTTCATCTAGTTCCAACCCCTCTGCCATGGGCAGGGACACCTCCCACTAGACCAGGTTGATCACAGCCCCGTCTAACCTGGCCTTAAACACTTCCAGGGAGGGGGTATCCAGATATGCACGTTGATTCTCAAAAAAAATCACACTAATGAGAAAGTGCAATTTATAATACAGCGTATTGTCTTGTCTAACAGATGGCTTTCACAAAAAAAATTGAAAGCAGAATAGCATGAGGTTTAGGTACTTGATCTACAGAGGTACCTCCTAAAATTAACTAAACAAAAATTTAAAATGCCACAACTTTGCCAAATGAAGTCTGCATACAAGCAAAACAATGGTAAAAGTCATCATGGAAACTTGGGCAGGGGGAGAGGGAAGAGAAAGAAAAAAATTGTGAGAACCACAGGGATCACGTACTGCCAGTAATCTTGAATGCTGTGCAGGCAAGTCTCAGCTGGAGAGACAGATCCCCAAAATCTAGCCTGAAGTAATTACGAACTACCCATCCTTTTGAAATAAAAACAAGAAGGCTGAGAAGGATTCAAAGTTGTTGTTTAAGGAATGTGAGGGTTTCAGTCCTGTTACTTAGCCCAGTAAGCCACACTTCTGGGAGTATAAATTTAATCCATTTATAAAATTTGTTTCTGCATCCAAATTTATCTAGTGCATGAAATAGATAATTCTACCTTTGTCAAATTATTTCCTGGCACTAAATAGAATAGCAAGTGCTGGTAGACGTTGGAAGTTCATAGTTATCAAGATTTCAGAGAGCCTAGTGATTTTTTAAATTATCTTGTCACTTTATTTGGATGCATAAAATCAGAAACAGATAATTCTTATCATAAGTGTTAAATGGGGAATTAAGAGCTCATTCTCATCTTATATTTTTTTAGATATAATCTGTTTTACTTCAAGGACACTTGAAGGAGCAGTCAATATACATTATACTAATTCTATGTGAAACAACGATATGAAAAGAGCAACTAGTTTTATATTATAGAAAACATTCTTGGTTTTCTTTACTAACAGGTTTATTTTTGGCATATTGGAGGTTTTTTTCAAAGTTGTCTTAGTTTTGAAATATATCTAATTTATGAGGTGTAGCATCAGTGAAGCATAAGGACATCCAGGAAGGTGATTTTAGGCTTCGCAGTAAAAAGGATTGCTATATATTAGGAAACAAGAAAGGAAAAAGCAAAACAAAGGGATAAAGATTTAACATGAATAAAAATCAATATAATACAAGAGAGTTTTGTACCCTTACTCTTTTATACAGATGCACAGGTACAAGTCTTCTGGATGCAGTGATCCCCAAACACAGAGTGTAGCACCCAAGCTAATGTACTAAATTCTGTAACATGACATCCGAAAAGAGTCCCCCTAAAATGTATCAGTGTGTGTTTAGTGGAAGCACTACTCCATACCTTTTTTCCCCAAGCTTTAGTTGTGAAACATTTGGTGTTTATATGAAGCTCCCAGCTAGTGAATATTATGAGTTTAATGAGGTCATTATAAAATGAGTGTTTATTGTAATGCATAATTTATGAAGTTTTAACATTTTGTCTTTAGAAGACTTCTGTAGGAGAAATCAGGCAGGCACAAATAGGAAAGAATTGTTAATTAAAAAATTTTTAAGGAGGTGAGGGAGGAAGTAGTGACCTGTTCATTCATGTTGCCATGTATTATCCTCATCACCTAGAACATGTCATGGAGTTAAGTACATAATTAGTCATCTCACCTTGGCTGAGGACAGTCAAGATATACAGAGGTTTACTCTAGACTTGCCTACTATCTTCTTCGAGGTAGGGCATCCAACTGTAAGAAAGAGAATGAGAAATGAAGTAAAGAATTTGCCAGGACATGCTGAGCTAGGGAAACTAAATACCCAGGATCCTAAGTTGGTTGCCATCATTTCCTTAAAAGCTAAAGAAGGTCTTATGCAAGGGAAAAAAAAAAAAAATAAAATTACAGCTGCCTCCAGTGTAGGATTTTGTGGTTTTGTTGTTTGTTTGTTTTTTGTTTTTTTTTTTTTTTAAATTCCTGCCCTGACAGAATGCGGGACAGGATTTTCTTCTTTCTGCTTGCATGGTGGTGAATCTGAAAGGTCTGACTTATTACCCATCAGATGTGGGAGTTCTCAGGAATAGACAGGGAAATCATTCACTGAGCTAGAGGAACCTGGCTGTAGGTAGAATAACTGAAGTTGCCAAAAGATGGAGAAGGCTCTTGGCAAGAAACAAAATCCGGAACACAGTGAGATTTAGGAATCACCAAGTACCAAGAGCACAGCACTATGCAAATGACACGAAGCAGCTTCTGAGGTTTTGAGTGGTTGGAAATATCCTTATTGCACCTGTAAATTGTTTCCCTCCACATTCTCCATCCTTTAGTAGTACAAAGTGTAATTCAACTTTATATATTAGTAAAGGTTTGGGGCATTGGGTTTTTGATTTTGTTTTTTGAATTCTTTCGTTATTGCTTAATATAGTTCCTATTTAGAGAACAAAAGGTTTTGAGAGTCTGAAAAACTTAGGGGAAGAATAATACTTTAATGGAAAATCTACAGATTGTCTGACATAATGCAAGCCAAAAACATTGTAATTTAAAATGAGACTCTGTCTAGAGATCAATATATGCGAAGGAAATTATATTTTTAACTATATAATTCACTCAATGAACACAAAGACCAACCTTCTGATTATTTTAATATCTCAGGTATTGTCAGCTACTTTTGATTCCATTTATATGTTCCTCAGGAGAATACAAAATTATGCTAAAGCAATACTGAAGTTCAACATGAAAGGAAACTTAAACAGATCAGTGGTGAAAGAAGAGTTTGAGGTTAGCATGATCCAGGATGAAGTCTTTCCATACAGTGTTAAAGAAAAGATCATGAAAGGTAGCCAAAGAATTTGAACAACACAAGATCAACAAGAGTCAAGAATAAAGGATCAGCAAGTGAGAGAAGTGGAATACATGGAAAGACAGAGAAGCAGGCCACCTAGTGAAACTAAATAAAACAAAAAGATAATAGAAGAGATAAATGGAGAAGAGGGACTGTGAAAAAGAACAGAATACAAATAAAGATTTAAATTAAAAACTTGGAACATCTAAAGAAGCTTATTTTCAAAGGGTAGCAGCTCAGCTTTTCTTATCAAAAAATCTCAGCTCATGTAAGGTCTTCATGTAGAAGATCAAGAATCAAAAAAACCCAACCAACCAAAAAAAAAAGCATATCTGACCTACTCTTTCATTAATCATCTGTGCTGTGTTCTTAAAGACCATACCATATGTCTAAAATCTGCACTAAACAGTAATCAAGTGAAATCTGGGTGATTTTTGGTTTTTTTCTTGAGCTGAGAACATGTGAAGGAGATGATTGCTTTAAAGAGGATTCAAAGGAGTTCAAATGTAGCTTTTCAAGGACAAATTCATCTATCTTGTCCTTCTGTAACCTTAAATATTAAAATCTATTTTTAATTTTCTTTATTAAATAGTAAAAAGCAGAAAAGCAGAACATACTTAATCTTACATATTTAGTATCAGTGTCTTTGTAGCTTTGTACTTTTCAGTTTATTTATACTCATATCTTTGTTAACCAATGTCAGAAGCCAATCTCTACTCATTAGTATAGCAATAAGTTATCAGTTTAAAGATAAGACAGGAGTTCTGTACCATTATCAAGAGGAACTATCTTAGTCGACACTCAACATGAGGTTGCACCTGCTAGTCTCTCCTATGCAAGGAAATTTGTATTGCTGAAACACAGGGTGAGCATCTCTGATAAATAGTCCACAACTTCTCAGAAAATCCTATGATTATCCAAGACATTATACCTGAAAATTAACAAATAACTCTAGCTTTTTTAGTGATTGTATTTAAAAAGATAAACAACATCATAAAGAATAATCTGATCTTCAGGAAAAAAAATAAAAAACCCTCATGTTTTTAAGTTATGGATTGAAGGTTGAATTAATTTTATTGTAAATATAAATGCAAATTGAGAAGTAACTGCTTGCAAAAAATATCAATTAAACCCAACATTTCTCTACTGCCAGTCCCTATGAAGACGTACCTAATAATCTTAAAGAATTCCACATTAACTCATCACAGAATCACAGAATGTTAGGGATTGGAAGGGACCTCAAAAGATCATCTAGTCCAATCCCCCTGCCAGAGCAGGAACACCTAGATCAGGTCACACAGGAACGCATCCAAGTGGGTTTTGAATGTCTCCAGAGAAGGAGACTCCACAACCTCTCTGGGCAGCCTGTGCCAGTGTTCTGTTACCCTCACTGTGAAGAAGTTCTTCCTCACATTTATGTGGAACCTCCTATGTTCCAGCTTACACCCATTGCCCCTTGTCCTATCATTGGATGTCACTGAGAAGAGCCTGGCTCCATTCTCGTGACACTCACCCTTGACATATTTATAAACATTAATGAGGTCACCCCTCAGTCTCCTCTTCTCCAAGCTAAAGAGACTCAGCTCCCTCAGCCTTTCCTCATAAGGGAGATGTTCCACTCCCTTCATCATCTTTGTGGCTCTGCGCTGGACTCTCTCAAGTAGTTCCCTGTCCTTCTTGAACTGGGGGGCCCAGAACTGGACACAATACTCCAGATGTGGCCTCACCAAGGCAGAACAGAGGGGAAGGAGAACCTCTCTTGACCTACTAACCACAACTCATCAGGTACTTCAACTATAGCAAAAGTGGAGAATCTCATAAAATGGTCTAGAGCCGTATTTCCTGTCTTGTCCATCCTTTGTCTTCCAACTGTAATATACTATGACCATTTTTCATTCAATATAAATAAGCATGATTGATCTACTTCTTCAAAGTAAGATGCTTCTTGATTTTTTCAAGATTAACAGGTAAACTCAGAAAGAATATTAACTACATGTATTGATAAGACAAGGGATAACGGTTTCAAACTCAAAGACGGTAGATTTAGATTAGACATTAGGAAGAAATTCTTGACTGTGAAGGTGGCGAGACACCAGAACAGGTTGCCTAGGGAAGTTGTGGCTGCCCCCTCCCTGGCAGTGTTCAAGGCCAGGCTGGATGGGGCTTTGATCAACCTGGTCTAGTGGGAGGTGTCCCTGCCCATGGCAGGAGGGTTGGAACTGGATGATCTTTAAGGTCCCTTCCAATCCAAAACATTCTATCATTTTATATTTCTAAAATTACTTTATATACTGTTTAAATTCCATCCCACTGAATATTTTTTGGCATTGTCTAATTTGCCTGTTCTCTGCATAGTTTCCATGAGTAGAATAAACACTAAATAAAAATAACAGACCGAAACATAAATACATACGGAAACATGCATGATATCTTATATGCTAGTGCCTTCTAGAACGCCGGTGTATATACCATCCGATAATAATTGTGATATACTCAAATCTTCCAAATTGGCACGTTTGTTATTCAAGATTTATGGACAATACATTGCATTTAATCAAATTCAAGGATAACAGTGATAATGATATTATTTAAAGAATAATAAAAATAGTTTTCTACTCAGTTTTAGTTTATTATTCAGGTCAGAATTTCCAGATGTTAAAGTCAACCTGAAGCTGTATCTCTTCTGTATAAAGATATGTAAAAACGTCTATAGCAACAGACTATAAAACTGCCTAACCAAAATTGGCAGTAGCAGCTTCTCAGTATAAATTGTATTGTAGTTAATCAAGATAATAAAGGTCACATTTAAGGAAGCAGGGTAAGCAGCCTTAGTGATAATTAACATTTTCTTAATTGTTGAATTTATGTTTGCTAAAAGACATTAAAGGAGCTCAACATATTTCTCTCCAGTCCCTTTTATTAAAAACAGCATTCATTTCTTGCTGTTGTGGTTTATTAGATTTGAAAATATTGAATCAAAAAATTACTGGGATAGAATTTTTAGAGCTATAGATATTGAAAATGGGCAATGTTTACATAAGAAAACGCTTTTCCTCTCATGTATCATCTTGTTACAGCATTTGCATAGCAATGAAAAGTAGCAGAAATTCCCAAATTCTCAAACACATTCTTTACAAAAATATAAAATCATGGGATTATAATGACAGTTGTGATAATATACCATACTGCCTCAGTGCTACACATTACTAGAGGTAGTGTAATGAATAGAGGATTATATTTTTAAAGTTTCAAGTGCAGCATGTTAATCATCAAAGATAAATATGTTGTGATAAAATATACAGAATAGGAGAGATCATAAAAATGACAGATTCCAGGATTGGACATGATATTCTGACTCATATTGTAAAGTTCAGTCAGTCACACCGAGTTCAGTGCTCCTGGAGTAAGATGTCATTTCACAGAAATGAAACATCACAAAATAGCTGATCCTGCAGTGGCAAATTGCCAGGCTTCATACTGTACCTCTGGCATTAATTATTGCCACTATCCCAGCCAGGAAATGGCCTTATCACCCCAACTGGGACTGAGCAACGATTGAACATGTCACATTCTGAGGTCGCAATTAGTTTGGTTATTAGCAGGGCAGCACCTCAGGGAGCTGAGGCGGATAATTTAGCATTACTGGAGAGAAGCACAAGACTTCCTACTGTGGAATCATACTGTCTTGGACAGCACTAACCAACATTTTTTTAATAAGGTCTTATAATGACAATTTGGACTTGAGACTAATTTTCAAAGTTTGCTAGTACTAAGCCACAATTTCTTCATGAATCTATGTCCCTTCAATAGCAATTACTATGTTTTTCATTTCCAGTGGCATAGCAATGCCATATACAGTCAGTAGCTCATGATTAGATGTTACAAGAAAACATAACTAGATATCAAATTTTAATGTTACCATATATATTATTTATTATATATTCCTGTCTGCATAAGTTTCCTATACTTATTTTTCAGAGTTCAAAACTGTAATGTATTTGAAGGTTAAACTCAATCATCATTCACCTGTCTCAAAACCTAAATAAACTCTTTAATTTATTGAGTTTCCAAATACATTTGTAAATGGTTTAGAAGTTGAAGAAAATTTTATCCTAAGTACTTTACCAGTTTAATAATCTTGATGGAATTATTTAACAACCTTGAAGGGAAATTATTCTGAAGTTCAACTTTAGAGTCTCAAAAAAAGTTTGAAAATGGTAAATAATTTTCTGTCTTGCAAAGCTGTAGTTTGAACAACAGTAGTGGAGTTGTGACCTCCAAAGGAAAAGAAGCTACTGGTGAATTTCACATACAAGACATTAGCTCTTGACATCTGTATGGAAACTAATCAAGAGCTTTAAACATGCCACTAAAGGAGATGAGTTTTTTGTATTAATATCATCTTAATATCTAAACTTGTATGATTAAAAGGGACACAGAGAGGCAGAAACTGGAACATCTCTCTCTGTTCTCCACACCACACAGAAAGCAGAATATAAAACATAACTTCTAATATTTTTTTTTTGCTAGCTTCTGCTATTGCCAAATCAAAGCAGACCTAACTACTTTGCTTTGTGATTAAACTATCTCCCTGAATTAGAAGTTCTAAGTGGTTAAACTTCAAACTTCCGGTATGCAAATTAATGAAAAAACAAAAATATGGTGAGATTTCTGCTTGTAAAATTAGGAAAAATATGCCAAATTTGACATGGTGTTTTCCCAAATGTATTTCACCTTATGTAGCTCTTCATGATGAAAGTCATTGGCATCTTGTGATTGAAAGATACGATTTTTTCTGTCTTGGTTGCTGTACCCTCTCTCTCAACTGTTTTTAAGAAAACACCTTTTCTCCTACGCATGTACTGTGATGCTTATAATGAAATATTAATGTTACACAACAAAATAAATCTTAGACGATACCCAAGATTTGAACTACTTCTTAAGTAACAGCATTATTTTACTCTTTCAAGTACAGCAGTAAGTAAAAACCCAGAAACAATACTATTTCACTGGGATTTAAAACAGAGGAGGAAAAAAAATTCATGTTTGAAAATACTACTGAATTGATCCATGACCAGTAGTCTTGAAGCAGAAACTTTTTCTTCTGAGGGTGTTTGCTTGTTGTTTGGGTTTAAAAAAATATTTAGAAGATTAATAACGTTGGGAATTCGGAAAATTAATCTTACAGTGAGCAACAGTAACTAAGAAGATGATGTGAACTGCCAAAAATTAAGTTCTTCTAATTAGCATATGAGTGTTACTAAGTTTTGAGAAAAGTGCATTGTAATATCTGGTTATTTTTCTCAACCAACCGAGTGAAAAATAAAAGTCAGTTACTCATTTGTCTTCATCTTTTAAAAAGCTGAAGTCACAAAAGTTATTTATATCTCTGTTCATTTTGTGAAATTATGACAAAGGCTGGAATTTTCTCATAGCCATGACTGAAATATATTAATTGTCTTCTGAGAATATTGCATATTTATATATAGATCATGCATGTTTCAAATTTCAGCAGTAATCTAGCTATCAACCTGTATCAGTTTATTTAATTTATCAGTGGTTTTCATTTATTAGGAGGAATTCTAAATGATTCTTGAAAATTATAAAATGTAATATTTCCTGCAAAGTAAAATGTATTATAGCTATTGTCCGTGTTCCTAAAACTACAACTAAATAGAAAGATTATTGCTAGTTGATGCTTTTTCTCCATCCTACAAATTCCCTTGCTGGAACTGAACGAGAGCTGCATTGCAGAAGATATTTCAACATCCTTGCTGATTATATGGGAAACATTAACCATGTTTATTGTTGCTGACAGAGTTATATATTCATTTAAATGTTATATTATTATAACAGATATAGATGTGTTTATTTTTTAATAAGCATGATACTTGAAATAACATGCTGTTCTGTTCTCCTCTGTCACAATTACCACTGAAACTGGCTAAATGGCCCCAGAGAAGTAAACAGGCTCCCATCCTGTATCACATTTATTTCATCACACACAAGAAACTATGACCAGTGAAGCTCAGTCAAGGTGACTACATCCATCACAAAACCAGAATCTTTAAATTTAGATAAACTTCATTAAATACCTCATTTCAGACCAGGATATAAAACCACAAAATAGCTCATTTATGAAGAATGCTTCACATTCAGTGAATGCTGATACATGCTTTTTGATATTACTTCTTTTTGTTCCCAGAAGAGTAGGAAATTTCTTTTTGTTAATGGCATGGCTTTTGGAAATTTTTTTTTTCCCCTCTCCAATCAGGAAGAGAAAAGATCTGTTTTTAAGGGTCTTCAGAAAAGTAAATCCATTGCCAGCAGGAGTTGTTTTCTTTGTAGCAGCTACTGACAAAATAGATTCAACCCATGCTATAAATACTGTTTTGAGTCAGTTACACCATCCTATATGTCCTAAGATCTAGCTACTTGTCATGTCCTGCAGTCCAAGATGACATCAGGTGAGATTCTGATGACTAGAAGTTAACCTGTGGCACAAACTAGATGTTGTTTTATATTGAGAATTCTCAGTCCTGGAACCTACTGACATGAACTAAAGGTATGCTTGGGTATTGTACATCTTAAACAATATCACTTCTATTACATATTGTGTCATATGCAGCTGAAGTGTACTATGCTCAGCACTCATTCTCTTTTCTAATGTTGGACTTTCCAGCAACTGATATACCTGCCAATGTTTGTCCTCCTTCGAAATTATGCATCCAGCAGCTCCCTCTTGGTCTCCTGGACTGAGTAGTATGATACTTTCAGGAATTCCCCGGTCCACTGCTTTCTCCTTCAGACTTTGCTGACCTGGACAGGCAAGATGACCTTCTTTACTCTCCCTCTGCTGAAGAAAATATGAAGCATCATGACTTTTCTCTTGAGCCTTTTTCTGGCTCTTGAAAATTGTTAAATCTGAGGCTCCAAAACAGGTCTTCTGGGCGGTTTTAATATGATACCCTGTTTGGGCAGCATAATCTGCTCCTACCAGCTTGCAGCCTAGCAGGCAGGAAAAACTACTTGGCTGGCCCTTCACAAGAAGCCCTGTGCTTATCAACTGCTTTCCTTTCTTAGAGATTAAGATGTGCATTAATTATCTAAATTGGAAGAAGCGCTCCATTTTGGCGCATAGTTCAAACTTCAAATGCCTATTACAATATATACAACTGAAAAACAGCAGGTGCTTCACTGTACAGCCAAAGTTTTAGGTGACAAACAAATGTAATTTCCCAGAACCATAGGGAGCTGCTGTTCAGTTCACAGTCAATGTAATACAAGCCAGAAACAAAACCATCTATAGTTTTAAGAACAAATAAAAAAATTACATTTACATCATACAGAATAAGGATAACTGTGATACCTTTCGAATGGCCAAGAATTGAGTAACCCTGCATGAGCATAAGCATATGTCTCAAACAACAAGATTCTTAAGGTCATTCAGTCACTGCTCCCATTATCCATTTCTATATTTTTCAGACTATTCCACTAAATCATATACATCTCCAATATTAAAATAATTAAAAAGATTACTGGTTTTCCAAATTTAAATCATTGATATACATCACTAGCCCTGTGTAGTTCATTCAGTATTGACATCAAACTTGTAGAATAACTGGTTCGCTTACATTACCTTTCAAAATATTTCTTGGTGCATATCAGTAAGCAATTTATAGAAAATATGATTTGTCTAGTGGAAATTATTTACTTTAGAATCTGGATTCACACTGTTGAATCTTACATAACAAGAAAAAAAATAGAATCAGGATTTTTTTATTTTACAACATTGTAAATTGTAAAATCAATGACAAGAAAATAAGTGATTATTTCTTAATAAGAGCAAATGTTCTATACTCTTTACATGATATATAGAAAGGATTTTTTTAGAAAAGAAAAAAGGGAGGATTTTCATAAAAGAGAAATTGATAGTGACAAATTTTTCAGATAGTCTAGATGGTATGAATAAGTGTCTATGCTTAACCAGCACCTGGGACTAAACTGTGGCAGTTATTCTACTACCCAATGACCCCTCCCCAGCTGAGAAGGGGAATCGGGAAAAAAGGGAGAAGCCCTGTGAGATGAAGTAGAAATAGAATTAATGAAATAAAATTCATACAGCCACTGACATAAAGCATACAAAGTTCTACTCAGCCTGGTCCTTGAGATCAACAGCAGGAGCAGAAAGCCAGATGAGAGGAGTGTCAGGAAGAGGAGCTCACTAAAGGCAGAGCTTAGTGAGCTCCCTCCTTTTATAATGAGCATGATTAAGTGGCATGGAATACAACTGTGAGTCAGATGCCTTTATTGGATCTCCCAGCTGATTTGGGACTACTCATGGCCTGCCTACATGGCTGGTGCATGGGTCTGTGCCTGTAAAACCAGGACAATATGTCAAGATAAAATTATTACCCCAGTAAAACAGATGTATGCTTTGCCTTTGACTTTAGTATCACTTAGATCTAACCTATAGAATAAATAAAAGTTTGACTTCAGAGGCTGGAATATAATCCTTAAAAGAAAGATTAAAAAGGAAAATTATTAAAGGAAGATTATTAAAGGAAGATTAAAAAACTTTTCTTTAAAAAAAATAAAATATATATACATGCTATAAAATAGTCGAAAGCAATCATGCCTCAAACATTTGCATGAGATTTTAGTCACTGGTAGCAAAATACTGAAGGACTGTCTCCAAAGACTCAAATTTCTGAAGAAATAAAGATTGATGACTACAATAGGGTTTGAATTTCTGTTGGGAGACGGTGACATGCAGCAGAATTGTATAGTAAGATACAAGTTTAGAGAAAACATAAATGGAGGACTCCCCAGAAAAGAGTATAATATGGCTAAGAAATAGTGAAGAAAAGTTTAACAGCTGAATAAGAACTATAGACAGAAATAAACTTTCTATCTTTGTAGTTTTTTGGTCAGGGAGGTATAGAAGGCCCTTTGTTTTCTTAGTGCATCATTATTGGAGCTTTCCTCCTCTCACAAAGAGGGAAATATCTGTAGAATTCCCTACAGCAGAATATGACTAATTCCAGCACTAGATTACAAGAATCATTATTATTCAATAGTTATCAAACCCTCCACAGAAGCCAGCAGAGTGTTTCTGATGCTGTATCAGTATATACTAACCTCATATAAGGTTGCTTAGTCACCTCCCCTTCCTGATTAATGGAGCATGGACATAGACTTGAAGAAGTTAAGCCTTTTATTCGCATTGTATATGTAGACCTAGTTCTCAAATCTGTAAAGCTCTTTGGATGCAATTCTCTTCTGTCAATGATCTATGAAATATTATTTTCTTTTCTGAGCAGCAGGAAAGGGCTAGCAAGGAATAAGGAAGAATTTTAGAAGGTACACCTCTTTTTTTTGGAAATATATTGTGAAGTCTCAAGCAAATGCCTTTGTTAATATGAACTTAAATTTCGAAGACATATAGGTCTGTTAGCTCAGCACTTTCTGAAACTGAAATTTATACATTAGAAAATGCATACAGAAAATGCTTGAGGTCAAGGCAATTCTGAGCTTGGGTATAACATAAATAGATTTTTAGATGATTTGTAGTTTTGCACAGCCACTTCATAATTTCTGAACTCATCAGTGTTACCATGAAGATATAAATAAAAGAGAGCAGAGGCTGTCAGAGAATTGCAGAGAAGATTAAGGGACTGCAGGAAGACCATCTGTATTGCCCCTCAATCTATAGGTAAAGGCTTCCAGCTGAGAAACACTGATTGACTGCCTCAGAAGTTCTAGTTTATCTCAAGATAAAATTGAATGGATTAGCTGAAGTCATCAAAAATGGAACACTAATGTAGCAGACAGTTGTTATTTTCCAATCAAGGCACTAGATGCCTAACAAAGGAATCTCTACCTCATTGCTTTTTTTTTTTTAAGAGCTTGCTCTAATCTCCATACTATTTGTACTAGAAAAAAGTACTATTAAGAAGGTTGGGAAACAATGCTTAAATGTGTTGGGATATCCTATCAATAGTCTCTCCTTATTCCAGGGAATTACGTCTGATCTTGATCTGAACTGTACTGTCTTTCCAAGCAGAAACATTTGCAGAACCTTAAGTTTAGATTCTTTTCAACTCTGTTCTATAATTAATGTCACTTACCCATTTCGTGACTGGTGTAGAAAGAGAAGGAAAGCAAAATAAGAAAAAAACCTGAGAAATTTATTGTTTTCTCAACCTTCTATTTATCTCTGGCTTCCTATAGACAGGCAAACAAAATAAGCATGTGATATATGTATGTATTTGAGCAGGGTGACAACAGATAGGCAATCTAAACAGAAAAACAAAAAAGCCTTCAGAATTTGGTAAATACATAAAAATATATTTTAAAAAATTAAGAGAAACTTAAAACAGAATCATCATTGAAATAGCTTTATTTGAAAGTTTGCTAGCCTGTAGTATAGCTAATGCATCTCAATATATTTTTCTTTGCTATACACAAAATTGGAAAAAAATGCTAACTGTGAACCAAGATGTAAATATTAGACAATCTGAAAATAGTACAGAGCTACAGTTTCAATTTATTTTGAAGACTCAATAATTTTACAAATAATTCTGGTTTCTTCTTCAAATAATTTCCGGTGTTTATTCTATTTGAGTAAACTGGCTTACTGTATAAAGAAGCTAGATAAATTAGCAAACAGGTGAGGAGTGGTGTAAGGTAGCCGCTTTCCATGAAAAATGACATACAGTTTCAGGGTGGGAGAGATGCTTATGTCAACCATTAATCCTGTTTTACACGTGCATGAAATTGATAAGTCATTTCTCAAAATGGAGGAGGAAGTATTCCTTTTAAGCAATTACCTTTTTTAAAAACTATTTACATGGCAAACCACTCCTCCTTTTTACTGTAGCCAGCTACCTATGAAATACTCATGTAGGTCATCTCAGTCCATCCTATTAAAATTCTGTGTTGAAAGGAATAATTTGAACACTTACTGAGGTACAAAAAGAGAGTATGCACACATCTGGCAAGCTCCCTAAAAACATTTAGTTTCTATATACATGTGCATTTGAACATGTAGCCTTTCCTCCATTTTTCTAATATTTTTGTCAGGCTTTATGCATGCAATGTTTTAAAAGTGTTAGATGGGATGGCATATCATAAGGTGCTAACAGCCTTTCAGTCTGCATTACTTTTAACAATGGTTTTGTGTCCTGTTATCTGAAAAGCAGGTTATTTTCTGCTTTACACTTTTTTTCAAAGGGAAAAGAAAAATGTATTTTCATAAAATTATTGTATAAAAGCTGAAATAGCTAACTTTCATGCTAGATGGAGTAAGCCTTGGGAAAAAAAAAAGGAAAATCATTCAAAGCTGCATTGATTTCCAGTACCTGTGCCCTAAGTTCTAATACTCAACTACTTACATCCTTAAAGTACTTTAGGGATTTGTATAAAACCCCCAACAGATTTCACAAATTCAAAGACAAAAAAGATAAAACAAAACATCATGCATACCATATTCCCTAAGTATTTCTACTTAAACACTTCATTGAAAAAACTCTGAATAACCTTAAAAAAGCCTCTCAAGGTTTTCCATTCAAATTTAAACTCAGACTCTGCTCATTATGCCTACAAAATGTGACCAAATGTATTTCCTTTGTGTTTTTTAATCAACCTTTAGGTAGCTAATAATGTCTTAGAATTCAATAAGCTCACTTTCATTTGTTACTGCTACAAATAAAGGAAGGAATAGAGCAAGCTAAACAAAAGAATAGAGGAAAAAAAATCCCTTCTGAAAAGATAAAGTAAAAATAAGAAGACTGAACGAAACCAGTTATAGTTCCCTCCTGCAGGGCACTGGGTTTGTTTGTTTTTAAAGGTTATGGGTGTTTTTTTTCAAGTTTTAGCATTTGAAGCCAAATGAGAATTTCCTCTCAACCTACCAATTACTGTTTGAGAAGAATAACTGAACGTGACATCAATGAGAGAACTAACTTATTTGTACTTGGGATAATTTTAAACCAGAAACTGCTGCATAATTTTCTGGCTTGTAGTTTGCAGAAAGTGGTTATGACTGCATTTTCCCGTCAGGCGTGTGCTGTTCTGCAAGAGGGTGATGCAAGTTTCCTCTGGATCTCAATAGGAAAGGCCTGACCACAAACGGTGTAAGGATAGAATAGAAAGAGGAATGTAGACAGGAATATGTCCTTGCAGATGCTGGGAACCCAGCTTTTGTATAGCATCAGACAGACCCAGAAGGATTTTCCCACAGCATGCTGCACAGATCCCATCCATGCAGAAGTTCAGCCTCTCTCCCATACCATGTTGCCTTTTATCTTGTGTAGAAACCAAAACCATGCATCTTCTCTTAGCAGGCTGGAATGCTATCTCTGTCATAACATCCAGCAGCGTGCAGTGCAGGCTGAAGCAAGGCACACCAGCACATTGCCTTACAGAAGCTGCTCATGTCAACATAGGAGCTTTTCAGGCCCAAAAGAACAGACATGGCTTGCCCAGGGTCACCAATTCCTTGAATACAATGTATTCTCTAAGGCTCCCAGAACACTAGGACTGAAATGTTGCATATTTTAAAACCTGTTGCAAACCCAGAGAGGTTCAGCTAATCTGTCTTATCCATAGAATGTCTGTACATTAATTTGAAGTATACAAATGTCTGATCAGCCCTAACAGGTACAAAAAAATAAAACAGCTAAGTTATATTTTGTTGGACAAACGCAATGTTCCCTTAAAGGAAAGGAAAACCTTGAAAATAAAACAAGACCAGAATATTTATTAGGTATATAAATACAAAAAAGGGTATAGAACTCTGAAAAAATGTATGCTGTGTTAAAATGCATTAAATTCAGAACATATACTCAAAGAATTAGAATTCAAACACTATTAGCTGATCACAGCTTCAGCAATGGCTGAAACAACTTCAGATAAAATTTCAGTCAGCAAGACAACAGCTTGAAATCATGCTGTAAGTTTTAGGAGATTAGAATTCTTTCTATCTTCATTCTTTTTTTCTTCCCTGTACATCTATTGAAGTTGTATGTGTGTAAAGATATCAATGCATGCATTCCACTTTATACACACGTGCTTGGTATAAGTAGGCATTTTCTTATCCCCTAAATATGCTGCAAAGACGTAACTAGGACTGTAACAACAACAAAAAGTCTTTCAAGATTCTTGTAAAGTTGTTCTCTCTGTACAATTTTAGAACAACTTAATAATTGTTTGTTGTTTTTTTTTTTTTTCTGAAAAAGGCCTTCACAGGTACTTCTGAAGGTTTGTGGAGAAATCAGAACTATTGCTGCCTTGCAGTATATGTGACCAAATTTATATATTTTTTTCTACCTCTATAGGAATTTAAAAGAACACTTTTTGTCACTTTGAATTTTGAAAGAGTCATATGTTGCATCTGTTTGGAATAACTTTATCTTGTATTCTGCCACAGATAGCATTTGTACGAGAAAAACCTTTACAACAGGTGTAGTACATTTTTCAATTTTAGTTACACATGACATCCCAGCATAGTCATGACTACCTACATTAAAATGCAAACCAAAGCAAACCAATTGAAAACTTTACTCATATTCTACTTTGTTTTGTGTTTTTGTCAAAAGAAAACACTCTCTGATTCATAATGTCAGAACATTATTTTTTTACTATATATTCAATAAATCATTAATAAATGAATGTTCAGACACTCTTCAGAAAATATTCATGAGCATTTATCAGGTTCTTAAAATCATACATTTGCTCCTGACAGTTCATGAATTAAAAGTTCATAAAGGTTTCATCAAGGGGTTCATGACCACTCATATACTTGAAAAGTCTAATTCTAATTTCATATTCTTGCATGAAATATGTATGAATAGATCACATGGGAATGTAGTGCCAGTTTAGCAGACAATAAAAGAAAGATTATTAGTGACAGTGGTCACATGGCTAGTAGTACCTTGCAGAGTTAAAACATAATTATCCTTTAACATACAACTGTTGTAGTTACATCTCTTGGTTTTGACCTTCAATGAGTACTATGACATTTCTTAAAATGCATAGAGCCATTTATTACATTGTGTCTTGGCTGCTCATTATCTTGTAACCAATTAAAATATATAACCATACCATTTGTTGATGCAAAATATTAAAGTTCTGCTTCACAACTACACGTCATATTATTGCATGCATATATCTAATAGAGAATAGAGAGGTTCAGAAAAAAAGATGAGACTCAGAATTAAAATTATTAATCAACTTTACTAACTTTACTCATCTGGGAATTATCAATATGTTAACTGCAGTTGAGGTCAACACAACTTTTAAAACTATTTCTAATCTATTCCGCTTGGCAAAGTGCATAAATTAGTCCTTCAAAGCTGATCTATGTTTAAAGCATCATGGCCCTTATTTTAAATAAGTTAGAGTTAGAAAAGAGTTAGAAAAGACAGGTTTTCTCAACACAGTGCTGGATTTTAGGAGGTTTAATTCCATTCCCAGCACCTTTAGGTAATTCCATTTCCAAATTTAAGTATTCTATGGTGGCACAAAATCTCCGATATGATAGCTACCAGAAATAGCTTTGCATAATTTCTTCTACTTTCTTGCTAAACAGAGGTAAAACACAATTGTTCAACACACCAGATTAACCAATTGAGTCTTGTATATTTTAAGGTACTGGATTCTAAAATGTCCTTACCTGCATGATGATATCACTAGAAACAAACCAAGAGACAAGGTGTCTCTTCAAAATCTCCACGTGACAACAGACTACATAAGTCAGCTTCTCTCATGTCCAGAGTCACCCACTGTTTCAACAGCTATTAGGCCAGCAGAAGCTTATCTGGGTGGAAAGTCTTGGCTCCATATTCTTTCTCTTGAGAGGTTTAAAGAATGACAAATTGTGAGAAATAGCTATAAGAAAAACAAACAAACAAACAAAAAACATATTCATAAACAAGCCACCTTTGTATGGGTTTCAAAAATGCTCATTCTTAGCAAACAACATAAAGAATGGGACAAAAATTGTTACATTTTATGTCTCCCTTTTCCTTGTTTGCTATAGGAGTTTGAGGGGCAAGATCAGATGTCTGGGCCAGAAACCTTCTTGTGTGTGTGTTTTGAATCACTACTTGTACCCTTTGATCCCACTCTTAAAAAGAAACAGGCCTTCCTCCGATAATCTTCTTTTCCCATAATTTCCAGCCCCAAGATTTTGAACATCTCTTCTATCCTTTGTCAGCTCTGCCCTTTTTTTTCTTATTTGAGGAATGTTCATTGCCAGTCAGCACTCTGCAGGCTGATTCTCCTATCCATGGCCAACAGTTTAGTGAAATAACTTTTTACTCTGATCACATAATTTAAGATTAAAAGCCTCTCTCTGAGCTTAAATGGTTTTACAAAGACATTTTCTGATGAATATATATTGAACATATTTTTAGTAAAATGGGTACACAAAGGCACTTCAAAAATCAGTAGTGTACACAAATTAGTTTTATAATGTGTAAATCAAAGACATGAAACAGTGTCATAATCTTCATACAGTCTTCCAGAAAGTTAGAAATTTCCTCAGCAATGGCCAAAATTGTATATAGATTATTTATATGATATTTTAGAAGACTGGATTTTCTCATTTTTACGTATTTCCATATTCAGCTACCTATCATGATGTTATATGAGTTTATTTATTATATTTACATTCTAGAAGAGGTATGCTTGATTCCTAGGAAGATATAAAACATCTCTTCATTCCAGTATAATAATCTAGCCAGGTTTTCTTAGCAAGCATGTGTCTTGGTTTAGATAGTTGCTCTGTCACCTGATGACCCCTCTCCACCCAAGAAGAGGAATTGGGGAAAAGGAAAGGAGACCCATGGGTTGAAATGGAAACAGATTTAATAAAATAATAACAAATAACTAATAGCGATCCCAGTATGAATATGAAATACAAAAGGTTATACTCAGCCAATATAGTGGTCAAGAGCTATGCACTCCCAGCAGTAGATGCCAATGTCAAACACTGCAAGCACCATAGCTCCAGCGAGAGCAGGACAGTCATAGCAAACGGGAGAGTCGGTCCTGGGAGCAGAGCGATGGGTGAGACCCTCCAGGGACAGCAGTCATTGAGGAAGAGAGAGAGTGCCCGTCCCCTCCCCAGCAAACTTTCTCATTTATAGTGAGAGTGACATTTATGGTATGAAATACTTCTGTCCGCCAGCCTGGGTCAGCTGCCCTGGCTTTCACTCCTCATGTCCTTAGCACCTGGCTAGCTTGAAGCTGATAAAGACCTTGAACACTATAGAAACCTACACACCATGGCTGGCCACAAACTAAAGTGTCTTAAAACTTTAGTCTCACAGAAACGAGTGCTGCAGTCTTCTCAAACTGCAGCTTTGCTGAACAGAAAATAATTCTATAATTCTAGCCCAGTGAAACCAGGGCAGCATGTCACATTTTTTTAGAGTTAGGAAACTTGTCAGTGAGAAAAGAAGGGGTTCAGTGAAACTCAGACTTTGTTGTAGTTAGAGTATTCAGACAAAACAGCTGCAGCTCTTAAAATCATAGAATAATTATGGTTGGGAGGGACCTCCAGGGTCATCAAGTCCAACCTTTACACCATCATATTCCTAACCATTAAACCATGGACTCAAGTGCCTCATCAACCCGTTTTTGGAACACCCTCAGGGACGGCGACTCCACTACGTCCCTGGGCAGCCTGTTCCAATGTCTAACCACCCTCTCAGTAAAGAACTTCTTCCTAATATCCAACCTAAACTTCCCCTGATGTAACTTGAGGCCATTTCCTCTCGTCCTATCATTAGTAATTTGGGAGAAGAGACCAACACCAGCCTCACTACAACCTCCTTTTAGGTAGTTGTAGAGGGCAATGAGGTCTCCTCTGTCTCCTCCAAAGTAAACAACCCCAGTTACTTCAGCCGGTCTCCATAAGGCCTGTTTTCCAGAACTCTCACCAGCCTCGTTGCCCTTCTCTGGACTCGCTCCAGCACCTCAATATCCTTCCTATACTGTGATGCCCAGAACTGGACGCCATACTCAAGGTGTGGTCTCACGAGTGCCGAGTACAGGGGCATGATCACCTCCCTACTCCTGCTGGTCACACTGTTTCTGATACAGGCCAGGATGCTGTTGGCCTTCCTGGCCACCTGGGCACACTGCTGGCTCGTGTTCAGTATCTTATCTGCTGAGCCATCCTTTCCACTCATTTATACCCAATAAGCCTTAAGAACAGTAGATAAACAGAACTTGACTGTCAGAAACCTCAGAGAAGATATACATCTTATAGAATCATAGAATCACTATGGTTGGAAAGGACCTCTAGGATCACCAAGTCCAACCTTTATCCCACCATCTCCCTAACCACTAGACCATGGCCTCAAGCACTTCATCCACTCATTTTTTGAACACCTCCAGGGACAGTGACTCCACCACCTCCCTGGGCAGCCTGTTCCAGTGCCTAACCACCTTCTCAGTAAAGAACTTCTTCCTAATATCCAACTTTTCATATCATCTGCAAATTTACTGAGGGTACATTCGATCCCCTCATCCAGGTCATTGTTAAAATCATTAAACAAGACTGGCCCCAAGATCAAGCCCTGAGGGACACCACTTGTGACCAGTCCCCATCTGGATTTAACTCCATTCACCACAACTCTCTGGGCTCAGCCATCCAGCCAGTTTTTAACCCAGCAAAGAGTCCACCTGTCTAGACCATGAGCCGCCAGCTTCTGCAGCAGAATGCTGTGGGAAACATTGTCAAATGCCTTCCTGAAGTCCAGGTAGACAACATCCACCTCTTTTCCCTCATCCACTAGGCGGGTCACCTGATCATAGAAGGAGATCAGGTTGGTTAAACAGGATTTGCCTTTTGTGAATCCATGCTGGGTGGGCCTGATCTCCCCATTGTCCTGCACTTGCCGTGTGATCTCCCCCATCATGAACCATTCCATAATCTTACCTGGTACTGAGGTCCGGCTGACAGGCCTGTAGTTCCCTGAATCCTCCTTCCTGCCCTTCTTGTAGATCATCACATTGGCAAGTTTCCAGCCATCCGGGACCTCCCCCAATAACCTGGACTGCTGAGAGATGATGGAGAGCAGCTTGGCAAGTTCCTCCGCCAGCTCCCTCAGCACTCTTGGGTGGATCTCATCTGGCCCCATAGACTTATGGGTGTCTAATTGACTCAGCAGGTCCTTCACTACTATTTCCTGGATTACGAGGGTTTTATTCCTGTCTCTATCCCAATTTTCCAGCTCAGGGAACTGACTACCATGAGGATAAGTGGTCTGGCCATTAAAGACAGAGGCAAAGAAGGCATGAAGTACCTCAGCCTTTTCCTCATCCTTGGTAACAATGTTCCACCTGACATCCAATAAGGGATGGAGATTTTCCCTGTATCTTTTTTAATTGTTAATATATTTGTAAAAACTCTTCTTATTATCTTTAGTGGCAGTGGCCAGGCTGAGTTGAAGCTGGGCTTTCGCCCTCCTAATGTTCTTCCTACACAACCTAACTAAATCTCTATACTCTTCCCGAGTAGCCTGCCCCTTCTTCCCGAGGTGGTAGACTCTCTTCTTTCTCCTAAAGCCCAGCAGAAGCTCCCTGTTCAGCCAGGCCAGTCGCTTTCCCCGCCAGTTTTATGGGGAGTGGCTGAGGGAACTGGTGTTGTTCAGTCTGGAGAAGAGGAAGCTGAGGTGAGACTTCATTGCTCTCTACAACTACCTGAAAGGAGGTTGTAGCAATGTGGGGGTCAGTCTCTTCTCCCAAGTAACAGTGATAGGACAAGGGGTAATGGCCTCAAGTTGTGCCAAGGGTGTTTTAGATTGGACATTAGGAAAAATTTCTTCATGGAAATGGTTATCAAGCATTGGAACAGGATGCCCAGGGCAGTGGTGGAGTTGCCATCCCTAGAGGTATTTAAGAGATGTGTAGATGAGTTGCTGAGGGACATGGTGTAGTGGTGACTTGGCAGTGCTGAGATAATGGTTGGACTTGATCTTAAAGGTCTTTTCAAACCAAGGCTATTCTGTGATTTTATGAAATGAAAACATATAGTTACTTAAATTACTCACAGAAAGAACTGTCTTTCCTTCAGTGAGCTGTTTTACTGTCCTCATCTTGAAATTGCAGGAGTTGGAATTGCAGGTCTTGCGTATGTCTCATGCTGTCTGTGAGACATTTTTACTTTTACAGCCTAGCGCTCTCAAGGCTTTTCTAAAGGATTTAGATCCGTGTTATATTTCACTGCAAGTCCTTTTATTTTCTCCTAAACCGGAAGCCACACCCTTCATCCAAATGCAAGTTGATTCTCTTCTGTGGGGCTTTTTGGCATATGAGGAATCACTTCCTGCATCTAAGGGATTGTTAAATAACTGACAACATCAATAAAATTTAAATCTCTTCTTCCTTCATTTGGAGACTAGTTAGCACTATTCAATGAGGACTGTATACTTGGAGTGAATGTTGCCCAAACTCTTTCTTATGCACACTGCTACCTGTATGTGTTATGGAATGGATAGATTGGATTGCCACTTTAGCTTTTCAAAGAGGAAGTTTAAAGGCAAATTCTATTAATTCTGTCAGTCTCAAGTTACATATTTCAAGATATCAGTTCCCCAGGCCATGGACAAATCTTGATAGAATATGTACTGCATGCCTGGTTAAGTTCTACTAGCACTTTTGCATCTTTGCAGTTAAGTATTTTCAATTGTGATAAGTCCTAACCAACACCAAGCTTGTCAGAGAATAATCAAGTTCTTCGTCTCCATTAAAATCTTTCAATGTTGTCATTGCAGTTGCACACAGAATTTGGAAAGATGAATAAAACACCAGTGAACTGTAATAAATGTATGAAGACAAAATAGAGGAGTCTTATGTGTTAAAATGTCTATGTTTTCTTAAAATGAGGAATAACTCTTTCACTTGGGCTTCTTTAAAAAGATTCCTTTCCTAATAACCTCTATTAATTAGTTGTGTTACCGATTTCATTGTCTGAATGAGTCTGGGAAACTGCTTTTGTTTGTTTTATTCATTATATTGACAATAATACTTGCCTGCACCTTATCTTCCAAGACCAGAGTGTCTTCATGTGCTTCTGTTCATAATTAATATTTTGAGGCAAATGTCTGCATTCAAATCATCTCACCTATTTCTACAGAGTGTATTAAGTTGTATGGTACTACTACATACTTTTTAAAAGAATGATATCGTATTAGGTTCCCTATGGTAAACTGAGATAATCCAAATGCAGATCGTTCAGTCTGCATGAAATGTGAATGCTGTAAAAATTATTTAAAGCGTCAAATGCATTACACAGAAGAGTCTAACGTTGATCTATGGATCACAGAATCACAGAATGTTAGGGATTGGAAGGGACCTGAAAAGATCATCCAGTCCAATCCCCCTGCCAGAGCAGGAACACCTAGGTCAGGTCACAAAGGAACATGTCCAGGCGGGTTTTGAATGTCTCCGGAGAAGGAGACTCCACAACCTCTCTGGGCAGCCTGTGCCAGTGCTCTGTTACCCTCACTGTGAAGAAGTTCTTCCTCACATTTATGCGGAACCTCCTATGTTCCAGCTTGTACCCATTGCCCCTTGTCCTATCATTGGATGTCACTGAGAAGAGCCTGGCTCCATCCTCATAACACTCACCCTTTACATATTTATAGACATTAATGAGGTCACCCCTCAGTCTCCTCCAAGCTAAAGAGACCCAGCTCCCTCACCCTTTCCTCATAAGGGAGGTGTTCCACTCCCTTAATCATCTTTGTGGCTCTGCGCTGGACTCTCTCAAGCAGTTCCCTGTCCTTCTTGAACTGGGGGGCCCAGAACTGGACACAATATTCCAGATGTGGCCTCACCAGGTTAGAGTAGAGGGATGCTGAGATCAAAATAACAACAAAGGATGTGTAGCTTAAAACATTTTAAATAACTGGTGTGGAAATAGGATGAGCCTACTTGTACCTCCAATTTCTTTGTGCAATAAAAGTATTATGATAACAGCTGGTGCTGTTTCACTACTTTTATTTCATCTCCACTCAGTGAGTATGAAGGAAAGTAAAAATGAGATAAGTAAAGTACCATTCCGGTTGGAATATGACGACTAGAGAGAGAAGTTATACCTCAATATTTTTGGCAAGTCAGAGGTGATAATAAATCAAGAGGCAGATTAATTTGAGAGAACTCTACATTTTTTTTCAGATAATTTGCAGGGAGCCCGTGCTTCTTTAAAAAGCTGACTGTCATAAAACATACGGTCAGGTTCTGTTATAATGTTCCAGGGTCCAATAATATTATGCTGCATTTTTCTAAGCATCTGATTGATTTCAGTATGAACAAAGGGACATAAATGTGGCCTATTTTTTCATACCTTGAAAGATGACACCTGTCAATAATCTTTCCCGTGCATTTTTAAACCATCAAGTGTATTTTTTGAACCCCAAATACTTAGTTGTACAGTAGTGATTTCTAACATGAGTTACAGCTACAGTATGTAAAAGAAATGCCAAAACATACAGGCTCCAACTTTTACAATTAAACTTTTTTTTTTATAATAAACCAAAATTCCTACTTTTGACAATAAAGTTGAAGTAGACTGGCAATTACTTAAAAAGGTAGTACAGTAATTCTTGGTAGTAGATTACTTCTTTTTATTTTCCCAGCTGCAGATAGTGCAAAGTTCAAAAAGACATGATTTTGCCCAATTCTGTAAATATAGATTAGTTTCTGCCTGGACTGTTCTAATAGGGTAGCTTACGTCATAGATAAGTTTTACAAAAGGAGATTTTTCATTTGCTACAACTTAGCTGAATTTGCAGGAATAACTATCATACTATGACAGGAACAAAATACATTTAACATGATAAAAAAAATTTTTTTGACCTGAGAATGACAGCTTGTCATCAACAGGGTAGACATGGTGCAGAAAGAATAGTGAGACAGAAAGGCAACTGATGAATACCACTGAAAATATTTCATACTGAAAGCTCTGTAACTCAGATTTTTTTATTCAAATAATTAATAAAAATATCTTAATTTCTAATTAGCTTTAAAAGTCATCTCTATTTTGGAGGATTTTTATAAGTTTCTATGGCTTATCTCCTTTTTCAAGATAAAGGAAATTAATTTGAAGAAATTAATTAGAAGTTTGGTCAGAAGGAAACATGTGAGGCAGTATTAGAGTTCACAATGAATTAGTGATGGGAAGTGGCTATTTGAATAAATTTCAAAACTTTTATATCAGCTTTATCTAAATTTATTTCTATCAGATTTTGAAAGTGAATTTAAGGAAGTACGATTATTTTTCTTATAAAATTTCTCTTAAGAAGCATAACAGAGTGATTTTTCCATTATGTAATATAAGTGACTTACATGTAAACTTTGTGATCAGTGCCCTTAAATATCCAGATTATGGACCAGCTGGTTTCTTCTTTGCAGAAACCTTGACATGCTGTGAGTGACAGAAAATGTCCTGGTATATTCTTGGACAGCTTCCTCAAGATGAAGCTGTGATGAGCCTAAAGCATTCCCTGAACCTGTGATCTGTGAAGTGCTCCTGGATGTCCCACGGTCAATGAGAGCAGGCCACGCAATGTTCAACTCACTTGTCAAAACATTATTTGGTTGCTCGTTAAAATGTCTGCCATGAAGTGAGCTTTAATCCCTATATGAATGTCACAGCCTCACTCATCATACTGCAAAGGACATGACATTTGGGAATTAATAAGAATGGAAAAGAATTAATACATGAGATTTTAGTAGATTTAAATAATTCAGACAACTTTGTGACATTGAAGTCTGACAAAAATGCTGAAAAATAAAATCTTGCTTATCCAGCTGATTTGATTTTATGTGATTTATGTGGCTTTTGATATTAATAATATCAGAATATATAATATCTATTTCAGTAATCTCATAAAAGACGAGTTCACCTTACCGGATGCTTATTCTAGCTTCAAAAAGTTTCATTGTCTTTTCTGCAAGTGGAAAATTTCAGAAAGACTTTGTTATTTTCCTTTCAAACACTGGAAATATTTTTAATTTTTCCCGTTTTATCAGAATTATTCTCAAAATAGATACCAACATCTCATTTACTGAAACACACTTTTGGAGTCAAACAGCTTAATAAATACCAGTATTTTCAACACTACTTTTAAGAAACTTCTAAAATCATTACCTCAATTAAAATAAAATCTTCTCTATAATGTACAAATTTCTTATTAAACTTATTTTTTAAATTATTCTTCAGTATTTTTGTTTAAATGCATTACTATTTGCAGCAACACACTACTTTGTGCTTCTTCCCTGAAGTTCCTAGTAGTCTGAAGAAGTTACTGCTTCCTCATTCTGCCTTTTCTTGTCTTAATAACAGATAGGTACATGCACACATAAATGTCAGGGACATACCAAGAACAGGTATCTCTTGATGACCAAGTTGACAACATACTATAGTAGAGCTTAATGAAGAGGTCTTTGGTGAGGTTGTGAAAGCAACACAAACTCACCCAATGTAAAGCTGAACTCAGGCTTTTTATCCCTGCTTCTCTGTGGAACCACTAGTTGGGGCATAACTTCAGGCTGATACAACTCTGTGGTTACATATCCCTTTCTGGAGTTGCATCTTATTGTATAGATGCACCTTACACACTTCCCATTGGAGCTGAGAACTGAGCCTCTAGGGACTAGCTGCAGCCTAGTTTTTTTAATTTGCATATTGAAAACACAATAAAAATCACTTTGGCTCTTTCTTAATGAGTCTTTCAAAGGTTTGTTGTGGTTTGTTTTGTTTTTTTTTTTCCTATGGGAGTAATCTATTGATTTCAACACATTATTATCAGGGTTGAGCAAAATTCGAACAGTAGTGTTTAGGCACTTGGTATCAATCATGTCTTGTTTACAGAATTTTCAGACACAAAGTCTGTAGTTTCTAGAGTATATTTAAGGAAGATACAACATAATGGGAGAATGGTGATTTGTTAGGTTTTTAGTTTGATTATTTTCTAGGTTACTATTCAAGCTGCCCTGGTCAAAGTCTGATCATCAACAGTGAAGAAATAATAGCTTTGTAAGAAGTTTGCAGATAGCTAAAGAAGTAGAGCCCAAATTTAGTAGGAACGAAGTGTCACACACAGGAGAAAATTATTAATCCCAAATCATTCTAGAATTTGTTTTAGCTAAATTTCTTCTGTAGGCTACAGTGTTTCCTTTTTGTTGGCACAAGGTTAATACTGAGAAACAAAAAGAAATCCATTACAAAAGACTATTCATAAAGTATCATTCCTTGAAATCTCACAGTAGCAACTCTTTTACCAACAGGAATTTGACCTTGTATCTTCAATTTAATTCATAAGATGCCTTCTATTTAGGTTTTATTCCACTACAAACCCTGTTTACTAGTAAATTAACCCTGTAAGAAGTGTCATCTTAGTTGTAACAAGCAGCTTCCTCTCTCTCAAGACAGTAATATTTTATTTTTTTAATATTGAAATGAAATTTTAAAGAAACAGTGATTATTCTTAATACTGCTGTGTGATTGCAAGGTGAAGTTCATTTATAAATGGGATTTGACAACACAAGGGTATGGTCGAAAAAATAAGCCACTCTGAGGTGACAGGTTTACAGTTACACTTGGACACGATCTTTAGTCCCAAAATAAATGAATGCAACCTGAGCTGCTTTGATCTGGGAGATGAATTACCCAGAACTGCATCACTAACACTACTTGGTAGCAATCTGCACATGTTACGAACAAGCAGATGGCATAATCTGTGTTCTAGGTTATCCTGTGGTAATTACTTGAATCAATTTGATTGTTGAAAGCATATCAGTCTTGCAAACAAAGCAGAATATAACACTTAAATGCCTTAAAGCAAGCAAACATCAGACTTGATAACCTAGGATTAAAAGGGATCAAAACCATTGCTTATTGTCCTTAGCAAGTCTTACATGAACTCCTTTTCTGGTAGGTAGAAAATTTTCAGATCAAGTTTGCTGGTTTTTTGGATTTTTTTTCCATTTGTGCATAAACACCTCCAGTGTCAGTTTGATAGTTAGCCACTTGTCAACACTAGTCAAAGGCACATTCAGACAGCATGAGGCATGGGAACATACTTACCTGAAATATGACATGACCTGCAGTTTCCTGAATATCTTCTTCAGGTTTATTGGGTTAAAAAAAAAGATGTCTTACTAATTAGCCTATCATATGCAAAATGCAATCACGAAATGCACTTCAGTACCACTAACAAGTTCTAAGTAAGCTCTTGTTCTTATTTTTCTTTTTATTTTTTTCCCTTTTTAATATCAGGGAAATAACTCCCCAATATAATAAACACACAACCAGCTTGTATTCCTACCTCATCATGTTAAATCATTCTGTATTGTCCCTTTTTTTTTTTTTTTTTCTGTATTCTATTCAAATGTTTCATAGTATTTGCCAGCAGTTTTTAAACACCTATTCAAGCCAAATATAAACAATCCAAAATTAACATTGGCTCTCTGACTGGCAGTAATATAAACTGTAATGTCACTACTGAACACGCTAAACTTTTACCTAATTTCTTCAGTCCAGAATAGAATCCTGACGAATCCTCCACTAAAGCCTTACTCACATCTGCCTTTTTGTTTTCATTGAAAGTCTTGCTCAACAAAACTGTCTACAGTTCTTAATTCAATCTGGCCCTATTTCCTGAATGTGCTAGCTTTCCAATATGTATTTGGAGCTGGTGATAGTCAGGCACAGTGTGGTTTCAACAAAGTTGCTTCTTTATAGGTTATTTTTTGTACCATGTCTTTATGATTCCAGAGTTCAAACTCCAGTAGTTAGTTGATTGTGTGGATTATATCTGGTGGATTATTTTTTTTTTCCAAGCTATTTGAATGCTGCCTGTTGTCCTACAACCACCATGTTAAAGAAGTAGATTGAAAATAGGGAATCAAGTGAGAAACTAAATTTAATAATGGAAAGAAGTTATTCAGATTTTAATACTGATGGTGGTAGATGGGTTTTTTTTAGCTCTACAAACAAGTAATATATCACAGGTAAATTAAAACAATCAATTGTCACTAGTTGTCCTCAAAATACAGTGGTACAAAGAAGAAATATTCCCTACAGTGTGAATTAATATTTCGTTGGTCTATTAAAGGACTGTTCCACTTTAAAACCTTACTAAATCAGTGAGTAGATAAGAATTTTGAAATTTATCTGCAGGAGATTTATGACATGCTTCAAAGACCATGAAAAAAATTATTCATTTTAATCAAGCCTTATGTTTCCTCAGTTCTTTGACAGAAAATACTGGCTCATGCAAGAAACTGAGACTGCAAAGCCAGCCATAGATACTCTGGTGGTCAATAGAATCACTTTTAATGCCAAAATTAAATATCATTCTAATGATTTGAGAAGTTCCTGAAAATCGTTTCATGACACCAATAACCTGACATGAAGGAGCAACCTAAATTTCAGAAAAAACGTGTGCTGTAGCAAAGGCCAATAGCTACCAGCTTCACTATTTGAAAAGATACGCGAGTCATAATCACCATGAAAAATATTAGTGAGCTCTCATCTGTTTAGGAATAGGCTAATATTACAATGGTATCCTCTGAGGTTTGGTTTTAACAGGAATAAAGCATTGCAGATGGCATAAAAATATTAATCCCAAACTACTCTAAAATTCAGACTGTGAGGAATGTGAAGTCAGCACAGAAATATAGTGTATAATGTTGACATGACCAGCAGTGTTGCACAGCTTGCACACAGAAGAGATGAGTGTACTTGGTTAGTCTTATTTATTGAATGAGTTTCCAGTTTTGAATATAACAGAGTGTCTGCCCATCCTGTAAGGATCTGATAAGAAAGATATTGCTGAACTGACAGAAATTCCATGTAAGGTGTGTACTTCTGTCCTGCTTCATATTCCCCAGGAGAGTATCTTCCTGAATACCCCCTTTCCAAATGTTTTCAGTTTATTTGTGTCATTACAGCTGGGAATTCAGAAGACAGCAATAATTCATTTGGTCTCATCAGTCAAACTTGGCCAGCAGATCAAGGGAGGTAATTCACCTTCTCTACACTGCTCTTGTGAGACCCCACCTGGAGTACTGCATCCACCTCTGGAGCCCCACTACAAGACAGACTTGGACCTGCTAGAGTAGGTCCAGAATTGGGCCACAAAAATGATCCAAGGGCTGGGGCACCTCTCCTATGAGGACAGGCTGAGGGAGCTGGGGGCTGTTCAACCTGGAGAAGAGAAGACTCTGGGAGATGTTATTGCAGCCTTTCAATACTTATAAGAAAGACAGGGATGGAATTTTTACCAAGGCCTGTAGCAACAGGAGAAGGGGCAACAGTTTTAAACTAAAATAATATAGGTTTAGATTGGATATAAGGAAGAATTTTTTCACAGTGAGGGTGACGATACACTGGAACAGGCTGCCCAGAGAAGTTGTGGATGTCCCATCATTGGAAGTATTCAAGGTCACCTGATTTAGTGAAAGATGGCCCTGCCCATGGCAGGGGGAGTGGTCTAGATGATCTTTAAATATCCCTTCCAACCCAAACCATTCTGATTATATTATAATCATGCTCAATTTTGTGTGAGTGACTAGTTCTGCTGAACACATCTCCTTTTCACTTTTCCCTCTAAGCGCTTCCATAAAAAACAACTCCCTAAGAGGAAATGTGACTGCTGCATATTGCCTTTGTTTAGTTTGTGCCTGGGGCTAAACTGTAGCAGTTATTCTACCACCCAACAATCCACCCGCAGCTGAGAAGGGGAATCAGGGAAAAAATGGAGAAGCACCATGGGTTGAAGTAGAAACAGATTTAATGAAATAACAAAACTAACACAATCGCCAACATAAAATATACAAGGTTATATTCAGCTTCATCCTTAGGATCAGCAGCAGGAGCAGAAGGCCAAGAGGGAAGAGCAACAGGAAGAGAAGAACTCCACCCTCAGTGAACTCCCTCCTTTTATAATGAGCATGATCTAAGCAGTATGGGATACACCTGTGAGTCAGCTGCCTTGATTGGATCTCCCAGCTGACTCAGTGCTACTTATGGTCTGTCTACATGGCTGGCCCATGTTTCTGTTCTTGGGAAAGCAGGATACATATGAAGACAGTTCGTTTCATGGTGCTCTGTACCTAGTTTCACCTGTTGCATTTTCTTTTCTGCTTTCTGAAAAATGATAGAGAGCTTTAGTTTTACATCCCTCAAGCAGGAGATTCTGAGACTCACTGCCTGTCTAGAAGCTGACAACTAGATGAATTTGGCGATGCAAGTTTAATCCTGCATTCTTATGACAAGGGGAATGTATTGTCAATGCAGATCACCACTCTGCAGACCAGAATCTCTTCCAGCGGAAAGCAAGGCACTAGAAAGAATACTATGCTCCCAGGTTTCATTTTGGCATGCATTAAAAGGCATGTCCTAGGAGGTGAAAATGCCCTCTTATCCTTCAGTAAAACTGTAGCTGTAACAAATCACTGGCATTTGTCAGCTGAGTGTGTTTTGGAGAAAAAAGTGAACGCATCTGATGGGAAAGTCATTTTGTTCTATATAGCCACACAAGAAAGGTTGAAAAATAACTGCAACGATACCCCATTTTCAATGAGGAAAAATTGGCTGCAGAATAAACTCTGAATCTAAACTTAGGAAATATAAGAAATAATTCTGAGATTTTAAGTGTGCTTTAAAGTGCCTATGATTCTTAATTTAATGTGAAGGCATAAATAGGAGACAGAAGAATGAATGTTTCCCAAAGCCACCACATAATAAGGAAGGATAGGAAGCAATAGATAAAGAAATAATTTTCATTAGCGTAATTTTCTGCAGAGTAGTGAACCAGCTCAAAAAAAACCCTGTTTTCTCCTCTCTTCACCAAACTATTATTGGCTTGTGTGAGGTAGGAAGCTGTTATCTTGCTTGGCACGTTCTTGTCCCACATCTCACATGATTTCATTGCTGTTGACACTAAGACAAGAAACAGTGAAAACCTTCCATTGTCACATACCTAGTGAAGAAAGACTGGAATTTCAGCCGCCTCCTCTTCAAAGTTGTGCATTGACATTGTCACATTCTGACATTTCCTTGAAGTTTATGAACATGAATCTGAAGACTTTACAGAACTGCTAAATGTGGTGCAGGAGTGCCACCTGGATGGCAGTGAGGCATCTCAAGCCAAGAACCCATTGTCATTATGACTATGATCATCAGTGCTAAATAATATCCAATGTGAACATCTGCATGTTATTGCTGCCAGCAGTGAAGAGCTGCCAGCCCAAATAGCTGTAATAACCAACTCCAGAATACAAAAAAGCCTCTTGCCTAGTAGATACCTAGGAATTTCTTCTAACCTCTGGGCTTCTTCACTACCAAACAGTAGGAAGCCAACTTGAACAAGTAATGCCCTGCTGCTGTCCTAGATATCCCCAACTCCTGTGCCCTGAAATTACTCCAGCTTGGCAAAATAGCGAAGCTACACTCACCCTCTTCCGTCTGTTCCCCTAGAAAGTAGGCCATTCTTCTATTCTCTTACTGTTGGAGGTCTAGAAAATTACTGATTATCCCAACGATATTCTTCAAGTAGAGGAGCAAAACTGAAAGACTGACCATTTACAGAGTACTGGAATTATTACCTAACTTTTCATAGGAGAAAATCCCTTTTCAGAGGTAAAAAGAGACAAAAACTTTTATACTTTGTGTGGAAGTCAAAAAAGGAAGATGTGTGTAACCAGCATGGAAGTTTATAGCATCAATAGTGATTTTACTTGGAAGCAAGTATTTAGGGAAGTATATATGTACATACTCATGTGTTGCTACATATTTCTGTAGTTCTATTTTATAGCTGTTTGCCGATAATAATACACGGGGGTTTTTTCCATATTTGTGATCATTGATATATAAACAATTCTCTTGTCCTGGGAAAAGAAATTCTGATGCTGTCTTATAATTCCTTATCTCTTTCTCTACTTTCTGCTGAATACATCCTTTCAGAAAATAGAGAATATTATAACACTGAAAACTTTCAAGGTAAGTCATAAGTGAATATTACCAAAAGTAGAAAAGATTCCTAAAATAAATTGCACACGTGGCATTGACACCAAAGAAGAAAATCTTAAGAAAAATTTGCTGCAGTCAAAACTGAATAAGCAAGTGGTGCTCTAAGAAATCACAGAAAATGAAAGTCACACACACAGTGAAATGAAAGCACTATCCATGAATAGCACAAAAACTTGGGAAATAAAATGAAGGCAATAAGTGAATGTTATTTGGAAACAGAGAGAGTGCTCCGATTAAAACAAAACAAGTGATAGGAAACTTTTAAACCCATGATTTATTGAATCAAATAATGTGATGATGCACAAGAATTACAATAACAAAAATCACATGGATTTTAAATAGATATCACTGGAGTCAACCTCAGCTGTCAACTGTCCTGAACATCAATGGCCTTTTCCAAATAATCCACAAGTCCATTTTTTGTCCACATTTCCAAAAAGATCAAATCAGTGGATAAACACACAAAGTTTTAAAGAGCAAAACCACAGGAAATCAACAAAATGTGCTCTGAGTTACTCTGTACTCTTGCCACTGTAGTTCTTACCCTTTGTCTTACATTAAGTTTCTCACCAGCCTGTTTTGTCATATCTAAATTAAAAATGTTCTCTCTTCAGGAGCTCAGCTTTCCATGTAATGCAAGATTTGAATGTGCTAAGATATTAAATAACAACTTTTTCTACCTCTTCTTTCTCTGAAAATCAAATTGAATTCAAACAAGCATTCAAGTTTTGACACATTGTTTTTCATAGATGCTGATTTTTCTCCCAGATTGTACTCTATCCCTTTCACGGTCCCTAATAGTAACATTTCAGTTTCCCTTTTCCTTTTGCTCTCCCACAGCTCATTAATGAATTTCACATCTGTTTACCATTATGAAAAGTAATGACAATGTTGCATGGATATTTTAGTGCATATGGAAGAGCTGAAAAATTAAAGACAAGTCACCAGGGAAAAGAAAGTTTCAAATGGCTGCACTGCATATATGTGGCTCTTCTAGTTACCTAGGAAATGGCTGTAAAGTGAAATATGTTTGTCAGAGTAATTCCCAGGGCTACGGATAGAATTGAGTGTAATTGATATAGACATGTAACACACTAAAATTAAATGATCTGGTTTTTATTTTTAAAATGAAATAAAACTAGTAAAGCTAACAGTTATGTTACATTTTTCAAAGATTTGTTGTGAAATGAATTCTGGATTAGCAGGCTTACTTTGCTAGAGTGGCAAAAATCAATTCAATTGCTGTAAAGGCAAATTTATGAAGTGGCTCAGATGGCAATCTGTAAAGTGTTGAAAATCACAGCATAAAAATATCATGACAAACAACAGAAGACTGGAAGGGATTTGCTAAGTCATCAGCTCCAAACTCTTACTATAAAAGGAAACTGTCATATGATCCTTCCCATAAATGCATCAAGCTTCAGTTTAAAACAAGTTTATTTTTGTCTCCACTACTCTTTTTAGAAAACTGTTCTGGAATCCTACTCCTCTCTAGGATAGGTATCCTCTGCTAAATTAATACCAGATACACTCGGTTTACACTTACCAGTTCTGGTGACAGTGTTACCTTTAGTTTAAATATGAATTCTCCAGAATTTACTCCCTATAATATTCACAGAGAATAGTTGTGTTTTCTCCAAGGTTTGCTCTTTCAAAATCTTTCAATTTTCTTTTGCAAAGTAGATTGTCTATTATGCTCATTATCTAGTTGGCCAGTTCTTCACTTCTTCCTATTTGAACTCTGTGCCCCAACAATGTTAAGAAAAGAGTCTATTGATTTAAAAACTGAGAACAAATATAGTAAGAAAGAGAAGAGAGCTTTTCTGGTTGTTTTTGCCTTTGCTATCATGTTAATGACTTCCACACATCATAAAACTGAATAATTAGTTGCACTGGCCACAGTTGCTTATAAGTAGACTTCAGTTCTGAATACATCTATTCATATATGCATAAATTTTGATTATAGACACACATTTTCTAGATAATTAGATTCATTTTATAATAGACCAGATGGTGGAGCTTCTAAAAATCTATTGACTTTTTCTCCGCTGTCTTGTTTTTCAACTTATTTCTGTGATAATTTGCAAGAAAACAATTTTCCTGATTTATATGTGACTGTATATACAGACATGACTGTTAAGGGACATTAACTGCTGTTAGAACATTAGATACAATCAGTACTATTAAAAAATGCTTTGCTCCAGAGAAATCTTAAGTAGTACTTTGATACTTCAGAAGGAAGAAAATTATAAATATATCATTGGGAAATTGCACTTAAATATTTCATAAGTGCAAAGTTATCACATATGGGATGGGTCCTCAGAGGTCAATAATTCACTACAGTGAAAAAAAACCCCACAACAACAGAAACACTTGGCATATATACTCAATTCTCCTTTTTCTGTGTGTGTGCAGGCTTTCATTCAATTACCGAATGTAGATGACATTCAAACTCAGCAGATGACTGCAATTGTAAACCATATATATAGAAAAACTATTAATGACTGTTGTACACAAATCAACAAGTTTTTGGACTACTTTCCCTTTAAACAGAGAGAATAGAGTGTCTGAGTAGACTGCTGAAGAGGAACAAAGTGTCACAGTGCAATGGAATCACAGACATTACATTTTATGCTCATTTGTTAGGGAAGGACAACATGTTAAACCATTTCACCCTGGAGGTAGAGGTTGGACAACTCATTAGACATTTCTATATTTAGATGAGTAAGTCTAGTTATTTTAGTTATTTCCTTATCCTTGAGAACACCATTAGTCTGAGTTTCAGGTAAAAAAGGTATTGATATGTATATTTTGTTTCATGAAAAGCTATATAAATTCATTTTGTTTCGTTGTATCTCCAGGTGTTTTTTCAATGCTCAGTGAATAGGCAAATTCCAGCAAAAATGGGAAAGAGGAACAAACAAACTGACAGCACAAAGCTGTTTTGCCTTGCAAATCAGCTCAACAGAAACAAAAAGAAAAAAAAAATTAAAAAAATTAAAGATCAGTAGACTAGAACTAGTCAGTGACAGTCAGGAGATCAGCTCAACCGCTAGAATAAAACTGCTGGCCCTAAGTGCAAGTGTCTGAAGTTACCCTGGAGCTCTGATCTCTCATACACAGCAAAGAACTGATCACAGAAACATTAAAACTACTCAGTGTTGTCTTTTGGTTTGACAGGATTTTTTTCTGTTCACCTCTGCTGTGGTAATCCCACATTCTCCCCATGTTATGTGGGGGGTGCTCAATGTACAGTGACTGATACCATGGCTAGAGATTTACACTTGTGTTTATGTCCTTAAAGAAAGAGGAAAATTGTCATGATGGGGCAAAAACCCCCAAATAAATGGAAAAAAAGCCTCTAAACCCCAGAACAAGTGACTATGAGATGAGAGGATGGTGTAGCTCTAGTGTCTGGAGGAGAGGATGCCCAGGCAACTGAACATAAAACTTGATGCAGTTTGAATCCTAGATGTTACAGGCTTGCTTTTTTTTGGAATGAACCAAGAAAAAGCACTGAAATTGTTATTCCTCTGAGACAGAACGTCTTAGGTGAATAACATCTCCATGCTAGCATGTGTCTTCATGAAGAAAAGAAGAAATAAAAACTCTAAAAGCTGATAGGTGAACATAAATAAGTTTTGGATTGTATGTTCATGAGTTTTTCACAGCTAAATTTGACAATACTGCTCTGATTTCCTATTCTAAACTCCTAGATTACTTTACAGCCTTGCTGTCATTTCTTTGTCAAGTAGCTGAGGAGTAAGTAAGTATATGGCATGCCACATAATGAAGAGATAAAGTTACTTTTTTGAGAAGTGGTTGTCAAAGTAGACTGGTAATATTCACCCTTTCTCTAAATTGTATGTTGTTTTTTGGATTTTTTTTCTTTTAAGAGAAGGAAAAGATCTTGGTGTCTATTATCAAACTAATTTCACTTTAATTTCCTTTCATCATGTTATTTTTTATTTTCCTACACACAAAAGTGCCAATCTGAGGGGCAGTTCTCCATTTAACTGAATTAATCAACATGTAAGCCCCTATTTTTGTCAAATGGGACTTCTATCTGCTCTTACTCATTCAAATGTTTGATTCAGTGTTAATTATCCTATCCCACCCATTCTTCCTTCCTCTTGTTCTTTGGAAAATAGCTGAGTACTTTCCTCAACTCTAAACAAGGACAAGACAAAGCTTAATCTTAAAACATTTTGTGGTATTAGATTGAAATCTTTAAGATAAAGATGTGACTTATAGCAATGCAGAGACTTTCTGCTAAGAAAGAAATAATAATTTAAAAAAAGAGCAGCCTCTCAGGTGCTAAATTAGCTCAAGAGCTCATGGTGTTCTAGGAATAAAGTAGAAATGCACAGAAGTTTGGCAATCTTCAATAGATTGGTAACTGCAATATTGCATAACTATCCTTTGAGGGAGACGAAAATGGTAGGCAACTTCAGAAAGTGACATACCATCATAGAGAGGCAGGAATTAGGCTCCTAACAAGGTGGTGGGAAAGTCTATTTTAAGGGTCTACTGGTAGAAATTAAAGATGAGAGCTTTTTTTCTTTGAAAAAATCAGGACTTGGCCAAGCAGCCTGACACATGTCCACTCTCATGTCACTCCGGTTAGTTATATGGCTGGAGTACACTTTAGAATTAGGGAAAACAAAATTGATCCAGCTTTTCTCATAGCTCAGGGGAAGTGCAATTTGCTCTTCTACAGGCTCTCACCCTGCCCTTGTGATCATTTGCATATACCGAGCTGCTGGGTTCCTACATCAGACCCAGAAGAAGGATATCCCACCTCCATCAGAATCAGGATGAAGCAGATCAGCATAGTACCTCAGAAGTTCACAGTGACTTTCCTTAGCTTATATAAACACAATCCAGAATCATTCCCATTTCCCTTGCCTCTGTCCCGAGACCAGGAATTTCTCAGTAGCTAACAACACTTTGAAATGTTTGAAAAGCACCTAAGAGAAAAAGAGTGCTACTGCAGAGAATGTCAAGGGAGCTGCTGAAATTTATACCGGCTGAATACCTTGGGTTTTCATTGCATGAAATTGCTGATACTCTATTCCTTATTGATATGGTAAAAGAAGAGGAAGAAAATTGAAATCAGACTTTTCTTTACCACAAGGTAAGTAATGTAATTCATAAACTCCCATTAAAGTCAAGATCTTAGATTATTTCAGTCCATCTTATCTTACTAAGGTTTGCTTTAGTCTTGTTAAAGAAGCTGTGTTTGTGCTACATAGTCCATTTCTGAAAAGATCTTTCTACATTTCACAGCAATGCAGATTAAGGCAGGATATGAATTTAAAACATGCCAGCCACACCTACATAACTTCAGATGTGGCTTCAAAAGAGTGATTTACCCAGGAAAAGAAACAGAAATAATTCTCCATACTTGAATCTTATTCTGTTTCTGAATGGCTATGAATGAATGGTAGCAAGTATGAACACCTTAACAGGCAGTAAGAAGTGAAGAGACATTTTTTTTTTTTTTCCTATTGAAAGAACTAAACTGAATATCCTTTTCTTAGGCTGAAAAATTATGTCTATAGTTTTGATGAAGACAAAAAAATATGATTTTACCTTCACAAGAGAAAAAGAGAATGTATTTTAAAACGGCTATGGAGAATCAGCAACATAACATAGGTGGCAGCCAGTCCCGAGAGAATGCAAAGCACTGCTGTTGTGCAATGGCATTGTGAACAAAAATAGACATAGAGAGGAGGCTTGGAAACAGAAAATAGAAATATTTTTAACAGAGAAGTCAGTTTTACTGTGGATCTCCCCCCACACTGACTATTCATTAAAAATAAAAATAAACTCCTTTTCCGTGCTCTATATTTTTCCTGTCCTATACTCTACTTTGTTATACATTCTTTCATTGTGTTTTAGTGACAAAGAATATTATTCCTCTGTTATCTTCCAAAATATTAGCTAAATTTAGACCTATTAAAATCAGTAATTCTTCTTTTTGCAGTATGAATCATTTTATCTTTAAGACACTCCTGAGAAAATATTTTAAATTGTACATTTTCCGCTTGCTGGTCACATTACAAATAATAGAATTTTGAACTTAATTTGCTTTAGAAAATCCATTTTTTAAAAAAAAAAAAATGAATGAGTATACATTTAGAAATACAACTCAAATAAAATATCCACCTATGGTTAGTCTGAAGTACGATTTCTGTTTTCCAATCCCATCTGATAAATCAAATATTTGAGCTGACCATGTTGTAGTTTACCTCATAACTCACAGTCTCCCATGCATGCAAAAGGAAATGAGTTGCCTGGGCTAATCTAAATTAACCTCCAGTAACTTTGTAATATCTTCCTTACTATAATAAAATCTCCTGAAATTCCTTCCTGAAATAAAATTCTTATAAAATTATGCATTCATTTGTGACAGAAGTGTTTGAATCAAAATGTTTTTCAAATTGTCTGAGTTATTAGTCATTTCAGTGGCATATACCATACCAAAGACATGTTTTTCTCCTCTTTTACATTCTAACTCCTCCATAATACACACAAAATTGTTTGCTATATCTTGAATATCTTAAATGGAAATTTTGCTACATAAATTCTGTCAACGCTTTTGGTTAGAATATGGTAAATAAATCTGATCTTGGTCTAAATTATTTGTTTGGTGTCCATAATTTTATCCTTATGAAGAAATTTTTAAAACATTACATTTCAATATTTTCTTCTTTAGAAAGAAGGCACTTTCAAATACAAGCTACTCCCATCCAAAACCAGGTTGAGTATTATTGTAATCTTTATTGAACCTTTTAATCTTTGAAAAAAACAATTATCAAAACAGTCCTTTCATCTTAGGTTCCCTTACATGTCTCCAAATGACAAATGCCCCAGCTACAAACACGAATATCCAAACCTTCACTTTTACCTCTTGTAACTTACCAAGTTCGTTAAGTTTTATTGTGTTTGCAAGCACTTCAGCGTAATAGAAAATTAAATTCTGAGCTTGAATACATATCTTCCTTTGGACAAAATACATCAAAAAGAAATATAGGGTACAATCACTGCAGAAACTGTAAGATGTTTGCATGGGACATGTATCAAGGTACTGTACTTGTCCTGAATAATACTAATCATAGAATCATTATGGTTGGAAGGGACCTCCATGGTCATCAAGTCCAACCTTTATCTCATCATATTCGTAACCATTAGACCATGGTCTCAAGTGCTTCATCCACTCGCTTTTTGAACACCTCCAGGGATGGTGACTCCACCACCTCCCTGGGCAGCCTGTTCCAGTGCCTAACCACCCTCCCAGGAAAGAACTTCTTCCTACTATCCAATCTAAACTTCCCCTGATGCAACTTGAGGCCATTTCCTCTCATCCTGTCATTAGCAATTTGGGAGAAGAGACCAACACCAGCCTCACTACAACCTCCATTTAGGTAGTTGTAGAAGGCAATGAGGTCTCCTCTCAGTCTTCTCCAGACTAAACAACCCCAGTTTCCTCAGCCGGTCTCCATAAGCCCTGTTTTCCAGACCTCTCACCAGCCTCATTGCCCTTCTCTGGACTCGCTCCAGCACCTCAATGTCCTTCTTATCCTGTGGTGCCCAGAACTGGACACAGTACTCAAGGTGTGGTCTCACGAGTGCCGAGTACAGGGGCACGATCACCTCCCGACTCCTGCTGGTCACACCGTTTCTGATACAGGTCAGGATGCCGTTGGCCTTCTTGGCCACCTAAACAATGCTGATGCTGCCAGGCTAAAATGAAGGCACACTATGGCAATCTAACTAGGCTAAACTTGCAGCTGTAATTGACAATATGTATAATCTGGAATGGTTTCACACAAAGACAAGGATATTTTCAGGAAAAAATCCACATGCCTGTAGCACAATGATTACTGTGTATACATACAAAATATGTACATAAGACCTGTATCCAGCTAGTAAATGTGTACTAGAATGTTTGAATGCATAATGCATACGGGGGAAGTGGAGGCTGAGGATCTCAATTCAAGCTGCTGACTGGGTAGATTACACTGGCTTTTGTTTAGCCAGCTGTATACCAGTGTTTTGCTGCTTGTCAGACTTTATGAATAAAAAACCCACAAGTGACACTTCTGATACCAAGGTAAGTGCCATCTAGAGAGTTCAGCAAACTTTGGCTGATAGGAGAGGCAAACCTGGAAAGAAAAGCCAGTATTTCAGTGGTGTGATTTGGAGTAACGTGCTTAGAATGCTTTCTTTTGCAGATTTCTCTCTTTACTAGGTCATGAAGGAGTTGCAGTGAGCAGCATCCCATTAAAGGACTGAACTGTGTCAAGAAAAATTGTTCTCTCGAGGAATGCTGACCAAAGGATCTCCCTCCCCATGGGCTCCTTAGCAATGGGGAGCTCACTGCATGGAAAAAAAATTACAAGCTATAGGTTTCAGTAAAAATTAAGAAAAAGAAAAGCAATCAATTCCATGTTACAGAAGCTGATTTTAAGAAAGAAAGCAAGATGGATTAACGACAAAAAAGAAATTGTGGATAGTGAATTGCATTCTCAAATGAGATATTTTTAAAAACAGGTGGGAACACATACACACAGAAAGAAGACCAAAGTAGATGTCATTCAGTCAAATAAGAAATATTAAAAAAAAGGAAAATAAAAATGAAAATCAGAGTGTCAGCATACCTTGAAGGAACAATAAAATTTGAAGCACGTAAAAGACAACAAAAATATTAAATTTCTGTTCTTGTTCAGCCATCATTAGCAGATTGCTTGAACTAAAAATCTTTGGGGACAGCCCACTGTAACCATCTCAGGAATGAGGACAAAACAAGGAGCTTCATACGGCCATAGGGCAGTCATGGAAGCTTTAAAAGGGGGGTAATGCAGAAATCCCCAAGGTGATCAAGACTGATTTGTTCATTCTTTGATAAGGAGAAAAACAGTGGAAACATTAAAAGCAATACCATTTTGTACGAGTTTTGAGATACTCATTAAAAAGACTGAAGTGGAATGGGAGCAGTTAAAAGTTTAACAATGTAGTGTTAAAGGCATAAGTAGCATTGCATAATATGACTGCAAAGTTTTGATTACTGTAGGCAAAAACTGCTGCTCTGAGGTTGAAAAAAGAGGCACACCAGAAATTCAGCAGAATTTTCAGAAGCTGAAAGTTGTTCCTTTGTCACTGAAAGTCTATAGACTATTTTAATGGCAGTCAGCCTTTTCCTAAGATCAAAATAAGCAAATATGCTGGATGCTCCAGGCTTAATGACAATAGAATTTTAAAGGTTAGAATTAAAGGAAAATCTGATGAAAATTGGAAAGACAGGGAGTAATAAAAAAGCCATGGTACATGAGATTATGCCATATGAACAGGTTAGATACATGTACAACTCTGTTTTATTAAACAATTGGTTTCTTAAAAAGTTAGGTTGTGGAAAGGGCCCTGAAAAAAACTCACCCTGATGCAAAACAAGTGAGTGAGTGCCTGTGTTGCAGGAGAGAAAGTGTGGAACTACTTTTTTCTATTACATGCAAACTACATTTGAATTGTCTAAACCGTTCAAGAAATTGCACCCTAAAGGAGGAAAATGGAATAAAAATTTGGAAGGAAGATGTTCTGGTAATTTGTTTTAAATAACTGATTTGTTCTAAAGTGTATCAAGGTGATTTTTCTCCAACACTTCACTTGTGTTAAGAAATTGGCTATGAAAGGTGTCAAGTATGCAATTAAGCCTGCTTCACTCTGTCACTATGCTGCAGAAAAAAAATAAAGGCAGGAAAGACTAGAGTAAGATCATCTCTGTGCAGCAGCTTTAAAACTGAAATAGAATGAAATGCTTACTATCTCAAAGGAGCAATAAAAAGTCTGCATTACAAGATAGAAAAGATCCCAGTAATGTACCAAAAGTTTAGGGTCTGCATATTTAGTATATTTATTACTGTAAATTCTCAACCTGGTACCAGAGCGTATGCAAAATACATTGACTAAACTCTTGGTAAGAAAAGTCAGCATACAGTACAAAACTAATAGCTGAACCTGTACCAAAGTTAGCTTTGTATTTATGCATCTGATGTGTGTGTGTGTATATAAGCTATATTTATATTTTAAAATAGTAGTGGCTATTACTGAGTGGACAGTGGGTTCTATGTGCACAAGAACTTCATAAAACCTGTTAAAGTTTCTAACATCCACGAAAATATTTATCATTCTGTCTTAACAGTGAGATACAGCACTGAGATAGCTCAAAACAACATCATAGAAAGCAAGCATGGTGTACATTATTCATCGTCAATACTAGGAAAACAAAAACAGTTGTTTACATGTTGGATAACAGGAAAAATGGTGATCCTCTTTTAAAGGAGCTTATAATTTCCTAATTTTTTTAAGCCACATGCTGCTTTTTGTGCTCAGCCTAAGTTGCCATGTCCCCACTTCTGTGAATGTAGGAATAATTTCCAAAATACCAAGTGAGGGCTATGGTATAGGAGCATTTTTATATACTACAGAAACAGATGCTGTCTATGTGGAGCATCCAGGTGAGAAGAATTCCCCCAAATCATGCAACATATATAAATTAAATACATTTAACAAACTCAGTAAAGTGCTTTTACCAAAAGTTAAAAGTTTGAATAAAAGTTGTGAGATCTCTTATGAATTACTATAGGACAAAAACGCATAATTTCAGATTGCAAGCTACTATGCTACTAAAAATACTTAGGTTTAGTATGCATTTACCATATATTATATACAATTAGGACAGCTAGAAGACATGACAAGATTGAAGGTACTGGGCTTCTCAAGACTAAGGACAATGGAGACACAGAAAATAGGGAATCAACTTTAGCTCTTTGGGAAGCATACAGCAAAAATGATAGACTGTTTGCTGTCTTTATTAAAAACGCAGAAAGAAAAAAGCCTGAAGAGGACATTCAGTTGAACAAAAAAATTTCAGTTACTTCAATTGAATAAAAGTCTGGCAGAATCTCCCTGCTGGACAGCTAGGCCCTACCAGTTCTGTTATCAGTATGCTGAGGTTTTGCTGCTTGTTTTAATCCTGAACAAATGAAATCAAAGTGTCACTTCTGATACCTGGTTGAATTCCCTGATGGAATGAATCTTGGGACGTGGAAAGAAGACTTTGGAAGAAAAAACAAAATGAATGGACTTGCCTTAAGACCTGAAGAACAGGATTTCCCACTGGGATTTTGTTGAGAGTTTCAAACAGCATAAAAAAAACTGTTTTCAGAGAAATGAAATGAACTTGCTTCAAAATTTTATCTGTCACGCCAGATGACTGAGCAAACCTTGTTGTTTTGTTCCTATGGTTTTTAATGAAAGTCTTTTTTTATAAGGCCTGACCTTGATGTTCTTTTTGAATCAGAAAATCAGTGTCCTACCAGCCTACTCTCATCATTTTGTACCTTTCATATAATTCACTTCAAAAATTAAATACAAAATGTTTATAATAAGCTGTATAATTTTAAAAAGGAAAAAAAAAAAAAGTATGATCTTTTAGTTGAGAAGTCCAGCCCTCAGAAGTCAGGAAAACCATGTGCAGCTTACAGGCATTCTGCACCTATTTTTTCTCTCAGTTCCTTCAAGGGTGGGGTCACTGATTAAAGCAAGAACATACTGCCAGCACTTCTGCACACATTGCAGTCAGTTGGGCTAGGTGAATAACACCTGCTCTCTGGCAGTAAGGGATGGTTCTTTCTGAAGCAGAAGAAATTAGATGGGTTTAGGTAACAAGCCAGCAAAGAAGGAAACTTATCCCAGCCTTCTTGCCTGTTTCCACCCACCACCCCCTCCCCTCTTTCTCTCTCCAGAAAACGCCTGTTTCAGTTACGTGATTGTTTTGCCAATTACTAGGCCCAGTACAAAGGACACAGCCAGCAGCAGAAAAACAATCCAGTAAGTGAATTCTATTTCGCATAAAGGGGTCAGTATATGGAGGATCACTGGGGGTACAAACAAGTCAGACAGATCACAAATAATAGACATCAACCCCAGCGACCCCAGAAACGACACAGCATGACCTGTAATAGATGGAACAAACCGAGACACAAGGTAACCCATGGAGAAAATGGGAGACAACCAAGACAATAGGGTGATCACATATGATAGAGGTAACCCCATGTTGCCTCCCCACAAAGCCCACGTTTGTAAGTGCCAGACCTGACTGGGATCCAGTTGCATGAGTCAGGAGGTCCTTCCCCAACAGGAAACTCTGCAAAGTGCATCCACCTCACAGACAGACACTCCAACCCTTCCTGCAAGTGGTCCCAGCTTTTATCCCCAAAGCAGGACACCTGGCACTCGTTACCAAAATGCAGGGCACCTGGGGCTTGTTTACCCAAGGGCTCTCCTTGCAAGGCCGGCTGCACCTTGGAGGAAAGCCAAAAGGCAAACTCATCCCCTCCTTTTGAAGGACTCTGTGAACCACCCATATGACAACCTTAATTCAGGGCTTGGGGTTCAGACCCCAGCACTTCAGTGATACTTCACTGTTTGGGATGAGTTCATATAACCATGGTGCTGACCATCCAGCACCATCAGAGACTCCTGGATGAAACTCATCCTCTCTATTTTAAGAGGCAAAAGCTTCCGATGCACTGGGTTACTCATGACTTCCAGAAAATCTTCCTTTCTTTTGTGATCTCTTATTTGCTTCCCCTGTACACTGCAGCTTTGACAGGGACATCAGATTTGCCTTAAAATATTTGTGCTCATTTATTATTTTTTCAAGCCCTGAAAAGTTCTGACCACAAACAAATGAAAAAAAAAACCCAAATAATCTTTGAATATCAGCTTTGTTTTGGTTAAATTTGAATAGAACCTCTTGGGATAAAAATAGGGTACTCCTATAGCATGAGGACACTGTTCAGTATCATATCTGTGACCTGCTGCAAAACAGACAGTTGGAATTTTCTTATAGTGTAAGAAAATATTTCATAAATATCTTCAGTTTAAGAAAATATTCCTGTTTCAGAAAGAAAATACTCTATTTTTAATGGAACATGTCGTGAAACATTTCTGTGTTCTGTAACTCCAGTTTAGGAAAAGCTTTGAGGTAGACACTTTTACACAGAGCATGATCATCAAACTGAAGATGCATTATATGTTGTTATAAATATGCTAAGCTTTATAAAAAGTCCACCAGTGAAATTGGACAAGGTAACTGTAGCAGTCTGGTGCAGACAAGTTTCTCAAAATTAAACTGTAGATAAATGGTTTCAGAAACAGAGAAAAACAATCTTTCATGGTTGCTATTTTTCAGTACACTCTTAAAAATGAAGAAACAGATGCTAACTAGTCTGTTCATCATTTGTGGCTTAGAGAACAGTTTATAAAATAATATGCCCAAACACACACACACCTGTGACTGTACAAAGCCTCTAAAAGTATTTACATCTAAGAAACTAAAATAAAGCATGTTTGCCAACAATAAGCCAACCCCCCCAAGAATAATCTCAGATTCGTCTGGCATTCTTCTGTTACCTGGTTATCAGAAAACTGCAATTTACACCACTTATGCGCAATGGTTTCCCTTCACATTCATCCTGATGAAGAAGGGAGACCAGGTCAACAGAATAAAATGATTCTTGTCATATCTGTCCTTTGTGTTCTTCATACATACAGCTATAAAATTAACTTCTGTCAATATGTGGTATTTTAACCATTTTTTCATTCAGGTAATTGAAAAGAGCTGAAGTTGTCATCTGAATGAGATGAAAAAGGTAGAAGAGATGAGATGCCAACCTTCTGATGACATTATGTGACTCACTTTATCATTATACTTCAGTAATTAATATTCTCTATAAGATTTTCCCTTACATTGTACTCGTAAGATTAAACAATATCAGTTGGAACAGTTGGAAAGTAAGGTACAAAATTGATTTACCCAGGATTCCATAGTCTTAGATCAGTATCTTATCTGCTGAGCCATCCTTTCCACTCATTTATACCCAATATGTCTTCTGTAGAAGCCTTAAGAACAGTAGATAAACAGAACTTGACTGTCAGAAACCTCAGAGAAGACATACATCTTATAAAATCATAGAATCACTATGGTTGGAAAGGAACTCTAGGATCATCAAGTCCAACCTTTATCCCACCATCTTCCTAACCACTAGACCATGGCCTCAAGTACTTCATCCACTCATTTTTTGAACACCTCCAGGGACGGCGACTCCACCACCTCCCTGGACAGCCTTATATTGAAATGGTAAACTTCTGTTGAAAGCTCTCCAATAAACCAGTGTTTATTAATTGCCTTTGTTGATTCTGTCTTTAATAATAAAATAGGCACCATTAATAAATGTAGCTTTTCTGCCTTAGGCCTTATGTCTGCCTTTAGAGCATGGGAAGAACCTTAGACAGTTAAGCCAGTAGTCTTAATTGATGATCCTTCATGATATACATTCATTAAGATTTGGCCTAGTACGTATTTCTCTTGAAAGTACTTTTTTTTTTTTTTTTAGGAATTCCAGAATAAAAATATTTGGCATCAAAAAATTGAGGAGATCTTTGTATACCATATGCAACCTGTTTTATGTAAGGGACATAAATTACTGCATGCTTCACTAAGAAGTATATTGTGTGCACCTGAGCTTCTTTGATTAACCTTATTAAAATCTGCCACTCCAGTATAAAATACACTGTGTTGATTCAGTGAAGTGCAATTAATGTATCGCACTACTCACAAATGTGTTGCTAGAATAGATTTTTGATCTGATTGAAGTCAAGTCATAAAAAATGAGAAATCACATACTGAACAGACAAATCTCTCTTAATTTATAATCAGCAGTACAGACTAGCTGACACATGATCAAATCAAATGCTGTACACAGAACAGCACACACCTGATTTTTATATATTCTACCTTTCTTCTGACAGAGTTCTCTAAATTATGTACTGAAAAGAAAACAAAGAAATTGATGCACTTCTCAGTTAATTAAGTCTGTCTCTTAATCAGGTTTCAGAAGACATCATTTTCTGTGCTTCATTTGAGACTTAACCACTTTGGGCTAGGCTGGATTACTTGTAATTAGGAGGACTCTAAAAGCATAAGAACCCATAATCTTGTGGTCAATTTTATTATTGAATGCTGTGAAATTTTGATAGAGGACATTTTACACTAAGATTTAGTATGGACATAACAGCTAACAATGTTTAGGTTTATGGAATGTACCTGAGTTTTAGAGATACCTTGCATTACACTAGTTACTCTAAGATCTTTCTCAACACAGTGTATCCCTGCAAAACTGAAATTGATTCTGTGAAAATAATTGCTTCTATCATGACCACACTAAAATGTGTGTGTGACTGACTTGATATATCTTTGGGTAAGTGAGCAACAGCTCCAGGAAAAAGTTATCCTCACATGGAACTGGAATTCTGCTTTAAGGGCAGATTTACCTTGATTTAAAGATCCTATTATATGAACCTACCTTTTTTTCCTCCCACTTTGGGATTTCAGGTATGTTTGGCTAACCATGATCAGTTTTCTTGTTTGGTTGGGGTTTTTTGGTGTTTTTGTGTTAAATCAGTTCAACAATTAAGGGTTGCAGAGGATTATGAGATACAGAGATCAGAGAGTATGGCAACCAGTTTGAAGGGAGAATACTTTGGAAAATTCCAGCTAGGATTTAAAATACAGTATCAGTTTTGGCTTTAATGCTTTATACTGCCTCCAAAAAGCCCCCTACCACAGTTACTTATAAAGTAAAAAAGGAAAAAAAAAAAAAATTAATATGTTCTAGCAGAATTTTTATACTGAAACGGAATAAAATTCCTTACACATCCTAAATATATCCTCCTTACGATTATGGAAGACTAATACAAAAAGTCAGTGGTATAAAATTTCTCTATACACAAAAAGTATTAGGTATTTGGCCCTTTATGTGATATGTAAAATATGCATCTTTGATATCTCAAAATTAGACATTGAGCTGATCCATTCATTTAGGAAAACATTCATGCCAGTATCACTGTGCTCTTTCAGGCATTTTTGTCATACAAAATTATTCATTGATGTATTCACATACACAATGAATATGAATGTGCTTATGTAAAATATCAATGATTAAATACCTAAACGTAGACTTGGGTTATTTTTTCTTTTACTAATCATGATGCCCTTGTGTTTGTAGACACTGCAATAGATCTCCGTTTAACTCATTTCACAAGATTCTTTTCTTTCACCAAATAATGATTACAGAAAACAAGGACATTTTATTTCAAGTATAAGTCAAATGTAAGCCTTTAGCCACTGAACTAAGACTAACAGAGTTCAATACTTGTGAATATAACAATATTCATTAGCTCTGTGAATGAAGTTACTACTCCTTCCTTTCACTTGGTAGGAAATTACTCTGGTAATAAAGATCTGAGGAAATGTATAACAGACTTTCAAGGAAAAATGTTGTTAGTATCAGAATGTTTGTCTTGTGTGATTTGGAGTCTCTGCTAGTAAGCTACATTGCCACCTACATTAACAATTGAAATACAGAAGCAAAGGTCATGCTTTAAATAGCACAATAAAAAGTTCAGCCCCTTCTCTCTCCTATACAAATGCCTTGACATTCACTCTCTATTAAATGGAATTTTCTTTTCCCTTGTTTTCAGACCAAGAATATTACTTTTTCATGCAGCTCACTTTTTATATACTGCAGTCCCCAGTTATTGTTACTAAGTGAGAACATGCAACATTTGACATAGTTCTTTTCATTACATAAAGTTTTTCAGGCTCTGTTCAAACTAATTTGTATTACTTCACATTTATTTCTAAGCAGATTTTTCTTTGTGAGGTTCATATACAACTAATATTTAGAAGAATCTGCCCATATTAAGATCCCAAATAGCATTTCATGTCCAACTGCAATAGTAAAGTATGAATCACATTTTAATACAAGATGAGTTCTTTAAAAGGTAGAGTAGCTTCAGAATCAAAATTTTCCAAAACCAACTGTACAATTAATTGTATAAAGTAAATGGATTTTTTAAGATTTCTAAGGCAATAACCGAGGGGAAATAAAAGTCAACTAAAATAATCTCTATGGTGCACAAATAAGAGAGAAGAGGGGAGAGGGATTATGTGTTTGCATTGTTCTCTAGCGACTGAAAAACAGTTTCTCTGTATCACAACTAGAATTTACCATTATTCTGTGGTTCATTTATTTACATTTAAAAAAATTTCAAACAAGCAAAATAAGTTACATCTACAAAGAAATATTCAGTCACAGTGCAGTTAAAAATCCACTTTTCTTCTCCATGCTTCCACAAGCCCAATTAACTAAGATATAAGCTGGTGAAGATGAAGATGCTTATTGCTTCTATTTGTTGGTGCTTTGGTTTGGTTTTTTTTTCTTCCCCCTGGATCTGCTTATGAATACTGTTAAACACATTTGTAATATTAGAAAAATTATGCAAAATAATCATTGCAATATGCTTCTCATTAGTTTGCCCTTCCCTCCCCCATATATGTTTATTGTGTGACTGAAATACATGTATTTCTAGGGCATAACTGTGTTTGAGATGCAACTGTAAAACACAAGGTATAAAGTAGGATAACATACTGGTTTTATCATGAAGGAAAACACATTTTTTTTAATAGTCTGTAGACACGGTTCAAAATTTCATCGTTGCAAAGCTGTTACTGCATGTCTCTGAAGTTTTGATTACTTCTACAAACAAGCATTAGTTTCAGTAGAGTTCATTAATCAGTTGTCGTAACTCTTCGTTTTATTTCTTCATTTTGTTCTGCATGTGGCCTTCCTGCAACATAGTGCCATATCACAGTATGATCATTGTTTGGATTAGGGTTTAAAAAAAACCCAACAACTGAAAAACACTTTTGATAGCTCAAATCATAGGCTTGATCTATGTCTTAGTCCTGCAGAGATACTGTAGCTATTTTACAGTTACAGCTTCCTGGGCCAAATAAACTGGAAGGAAGGTGTTGTAAAAGGCATGTTCGGTTATTGTAGAATCCTTTCACCAACCAAAATAAATTTCTTTTCAGCATCTCAGGTCTCCAGTGACTTGTTGAAATTGAGTAGTCCCAAAGTGAAAAATATACACAGGAATGGAAGAACAAACTGACCTGATCTGAATTAACCTTAAAATATGTATGATTTCACTGGATTTAGAAAACTGCTTTCTTAGAAATCTGTAAGTGAGAAGATAGACTAGAATATTTTTAGATGGTAAATAAATGTGACTTTTTCCAAATATGATAGTGACAATTCCTTATATTTTTTGCTGATGATGATTTGAAACACCTAGATTGCAAGAAGGAGAAGTAGTATGTTTATAAACTGCAGGGCGGGGGGGAGAATCCTCCTATCACCACGGCAGCAAGTGACCTTTGTCAATGCTTGTGCTGTTTGCATAATAGGAGAATATAGTCATTTAGACTGGACGACTGTAACATATTTTGAGGATGCACTGAGACCAGACATAACCCACTGTGTTTATGAAGTCTAAAAATGCAATTAACGAAAGCCCAGTGATGAAAGCAAGGTGTTAACTTGCTTACATTGAAGGCCATAAACATCAAATAATTCAGCCAAGGATGAAACAACTTCCTCATAATTAACCAGTTTTAGGAGCTTTGGCATGTCCACTGCACCCGATATCCCCATGTAATTTTAGAATAGCAGGTCTCCCATAAAAATCATCCTTTTGTAAGATGACAAGAATGCATAGTGACTGAGGGAGAGAATCCAGAGATAGCAGCACCCCTCCATCACATTCCCAAAAGCTTCATCTCACCTACAATACTTATCAGTTTGAAGTACCTGATGTATATAAAAGCTCAGCACACAGTCTACCACCTACGTTTCAAATAATACTCATTGCCTCATGAGGGAAAAGTATCTACTGCAAAACAAAATCAATAAATCTTGAAAGGTAAAGACCATTTGTATGGTACAAAATGGAAGTGTAGTTAAGGGCAATCCAATCCATTAATGCAGTTACTGACATGAGTACAGAACCAATGGGGTAACTAGTACCCGAATACAGTGAATGCAGAGGTGATAATGTCACTGAATGATTTTTATGTGAAGGTAAAATACCAAGATAAAGTCTTCTCTTGCAGACTTCAGCTGCCATCAGAGATCTCAATACCAAAATCTTATGGTGAGTGTGGTGGATGGGCCTGTAAATCCCACTTATTTCTTCAGGAGAACTGTATCCTGTCCTAGTCATCATCTCACTGGGCCATACAAGAGAAATTGTACTCTTCTAGCATATAAAATAAGTCTTTCAGTTGCAGTGCTTAGATATCTTCCTCTGTCTCTGTTTCAGCCTTAATAATTCTTAAAGACTGGGTGATGACATCTGATTAAAATAAGTTTCTTTCAGAGGGAATTATGTCAGCCTTCCATAAATAGAATATCTTTTTTTCCTTAACTTTTCTGGATGCATCTTGCCTGACTTAAAACAATTTCCTTTTTCACAGCCATGTGCTGTTCACATCCAACAGTTGCTCTGTAAGCAATTAATCGTGAAAGTCTAATTCATCCGCTTACATACAGTGAGCTCCAAGTCTATATCAAAGAGTCTTGTTATTAAAAATCATCCCTTTTACTTCATGTTGATTACTGATCACTCTGTTATTAATATTATATATTATATATTATATTCCTATAGCATAGGAAGGAGCATGTAGAATACAGCTCTTCTTAGTATTAAGGAGCCCACATTGTGCCATTAACATATTTCATTATGAAATGTGTATTTTTCTACCACAGTCATTAATGAAAACAATATAGAAGATATATCCCTTCAAAATGTACAAAGATTCTGCTATTTTTTCCACTGCATTATCAGCACAAGCTATGACTATTTCTCTTTACATTTCCCATAGTTCATATACTAATGTCCAGAAGATAATGATTTGTCACATGACAACAGTAATAAATCCTGTGTATTTTATCTGTATAAAAATTAGTTCTTTTAGCAAATAATAACACCAGAAATATCAAAGTATACCATTGATAGGTCTGATCGATCTAATTTCTAATTTTGGTCTATACTTATTCCTCTTCCCAGTTCCTCAGGTCAGCATCAGGTAATCTCACAATTCTTTCTCACTCAGATCAAAATTTCTTGGTGATTCTAAAAGTTGAGCTCCTACACTGTAACACAGACAGAACAGAGTCTTCAATTATTTCCAATTTTCACCTAATTTAGGACTTTGAGATTGGCCATATTACAAATGTAATTGCTTTCTTATGTTCAGGAAAACAGAAAATTGTAGTTTTATTGATGAAAAATGATGTTTTGTATGTGTATAGCCCATAGATCCAGTCTAAAATCTGGATTTTCAAGCTCAGGAAATGTTTTGAAAAACACAGGAGAGGTGACTGTAAGCAATTATCTGCCAGTGGGACTTTTTATCACTTGGACAATTTGAATTGAGTGGCCTCAGTGGGAGATACTTCTTTCTGTCACCTTTTGCTAGTAGACAAATCTGCTATTAAAAAATCTCTGGACTTGTTCCTTTATACCAAGAGCTGAGGAAGCATATCTGGTGAATTTTAGTAAAATGCATCAGACTTGATTCATAATGTCATAAAAGAAGAAAAAGTGAATGGAAATGCATAAATAATCAAAAAGTTAAAAACCATACTGAAACAAATATGAACATATAAATAGTATTTTTTTCCAGCCAAAACACTACTTTCATGAAAATCAAACCACATTCATTTTGACTGATACAGAATTATTACTTCTTCCAAATTTTATTTTGAGAACCATTAAATTGCAGTTAACAATAAAAAAAGAGGTCTAAGAAAAATACATTTTTTTTCCGTAATGTTGTTTCAGAAAAGGCCACCTAGAGCTCGCTTTCCACTTCTGAATGTTTTTTCCAAACTGAAAATGAAAGGAAAAAAAAAATACCTTCCCATGAGGAAAATACTCTCCTCTCCCAACTGTGAAAATTGCCAAGAGGGGAAGATCTTGAATATATTTGGAAGCTCTGCCTTCTTTAGAGATTATAAACCACAAAGAGTTTTTTATTAAAACCCACTCATGGGAAAGCTGTTCATCAGCCTCACTCTACCAGTGCACTTGGGCATTCCACACCTTTTTGAAAGCTACAAGCTCAAACCTGCAGATAAGAAACACAAGACAAAAATACAGCAAATATTTGGAAAGATTATTCTCTTTCTTTATTCTTATCCTCTTCCCACTCTTCCCCTTTCTCTCTTTAACAAAGCCACTTTATTTTACATAGGCTGTACCAAAAGTATTTGTTCTTTAATTTTCAAATATTTTTTCACAAGTATTATTTTCTTTTTTTTTTTTTTCCTTTCTACCCAAAAGAACTTAAATCCATTTACGGATGTATCATTATAGTTTTTCTTTGTAACATATTACACATCAGTTTCATCTGTTTTGTCAGAGGCTTAAGAGTTATTTATAGCTCTTCTCATTTCAAATAGGTTTTGTTCTTATGTCAAGTCACTTTTTAGTATTTCTTCTTGTTTGCAGACCTTCTTTTATTTTTTAATGGTCAGATGACCTAATCTAAGCAAAAACCTTTTTTTTTTCCTCATCAGCGTCACTTATTTTAAATCTTCCAATCAAGCTGTGCCAATATTCAGCCTGCAAGTCTGAAATTTAACAAGCTAGTAAACGATTGTCTAACCTGCCAGACAAATCCATCCAAATACAAAATCCATCCAAATACAATTCTCTGCTTAAGGTCATGAACATTAGAAGGTCTGCAGCAGAACTTGCATCTTTCTTGCTAGAATTTGTTAAACATGAGATTTTCAAGTCCTGATGCAGTGGTTCAGTCTGAACTTCCTTTCATAGACTATTCCAGGCACCTTTACTTTATCAAATGATAAAATTGATCTTTTTTGTTGTTTTTTATTTCTGTTTCCATGTATAACCACAGGATGTTCAATTTATAGGCACTGTTCAAGATAACCTCCTTATTTCTGTGTGAGACTTTTCTGAGCAGACTACCTCCTTGTGCTAGAGATGTGGATCACAGAAATCTTAAGCGAAACACCTTGCTCTTCACCCATCAGCCAAGCTTATTTATCCATGCCTAATGAGGACAGAGAGGACTGAACTTCAGTATGGAGTTCCATCATGATCTGCCTGTTCAATCAATTCAAGATTGCCTCTAACAATCAGCCTCAAACTCTGCCTCTTAGGTGGTGACATTTTGCCTTCCAGTGCAGTTAGTGTCAGAATACTAATTTGCGGGATACCTTTGTCTCTCATAGGGCTGAAAAGGCTTAGGGAGGCTTCTCTAATTTTAGACTTCAAACCTTTTTGAAGCTTGCAGAGCTCTGTCACATAACATCCTTTTTATTAATCCCAACAGTAGCATTGCCCTTGTGACACAGAAACCACCAAGTGACCTTCTTACAAAAAAGATTTCTCCTACATTACATCTGCCAGCTGTAACTGTACTGATGGAAGTTGTTGTTATGACTTAAAATTGAACAATGCACAAATATCCAAGAAAAAGTTGCGGTCTCCAAGCCTTGCAAATATCCACTAAATCTTAACACAGACCATATCTTTGTATTTATAGGTGTTTCTTAAATCACGTATGCTCTCATTTTATGGATTAGTTGTCTGAGTGCTGTCCATCAATGAACTATCTGCACTTCTCACCAGCTGATGATTAAAAGAAGGCAGAGTAACTGAATGCCTACTTTGCCTCTGTTTATACTGCTGGAGACCGTCCTGAGGAGTGCAGGTCCCCTGAGGCTCCAGAGGAAGTCAGGATAGAGGAGGAGTTTGTCCTGGTTGATGAGGACTGCGTTAGGGATCAGTTATGCAACCTGAACATCCATAAATCCGTGGGTCCTGATGGGATGCACTTGCAGGTGCTGAGGGAGCTGGTGGATGTCATTGCCAGGCCACTCTCCATCACCTTTGTTAAGTCGTGGGGAATGGGAGAGGTGCCTGAGGACTGGAGGAAAGGAAATATCACTCTGATTGTGAACTGGTTGAAAGAAAGAAGCCAGAGAGTTGTGGTCAGTGGGTCAGAGTCTAGCTGGAGGCCTGTATCTAGTGGAGTCCCTCAGGGGTCGGTACTGGGACCAGTACTGTTCAATATATTCATCAAGGACTTGGATGAGGGAATAGAGTGCTCTGTCAGCAAGTTTGCTGATGACACAAAACTAGGAGGAGTGGCTGACACACCAGAAGGCTGTGCTGCCATTCAGAGAGACCTAGACAGGCTGGAGAGTTGGGTGGGGATAAATTTAATGAAATATAACAAGGGCAAGTGTAAAGTCTTGCATCTGGGGAAGAACAACCCCATGTGCCAGTATAAGTTGGGGACTGACCTGTTGGAGAGCAGCGTAAGGGAAAGGGACCTGGGGGTCCTGGGGGACAGCTGGATGACCATGAGCCAGCAATGTGCCCTTGTGGCCAAGAAGACCAATGGCATCCTGGGGTGTATTAGAAGGGGGGTGGTTAGTAGGTCAAGAGAGGTTCTCCTCCCCCTCTACTCTGCCCCGGTGAGGCCACATCTGGAGTATTGTGTCCAGTTCTGGACCCCCCGGTTCAAGAAGGACAGGGAACTGCTTGAGAGAGTCCAGCGCAGAGCCACAAAGATGATGGAGTGGAACACCTCCCTTATGAGGAAAGGCTGAAGGAGCTGGGTCTCTTTAGCTTGGAGAAGAGGAGACTGAGAGGTGACCTCATTAATGTTTATAAATATGTCAAGGGTGAGTGTCATGAGGATGGAGCCAGGCTCTTCTCAGTGACATCCAATGCTAGGACTAGAGGCAACGGATGCAAGCTGGAACATAGGAGGTTCTGCATAAATATGAGGAAGAACTTCTTCACAGTGAGGGTAACAGAGCACTGGAACAGGCTGCCCAGAGAGGTTGTGGAGTCTCCTTCTCTGGAGACATTCAAAACCCACCTGGACATGTTCCTGTGTGACCTGACCTAGGTGTTCCTGCTCTGGCAGGGGGATTGGACTTGATGATCTTTTGCGGTCCCTTCTAGTCCCTAACATTTTGTGATTCTGTGAAAGACAGCAGAAAAGGGGAGCCTTAACTTATCTAGCAGTCCTGTCAGTAACTAGCAATGAGCACAGGATTAAATGAATGGCTGTTGGCTGTGGCAGTTCTTGTAAGGGTTCAGTTGTAAGGAAAATATAGCAATGCCTGAACTGTGCACTCCTCTTTAAAGGCTGTTTTACTGTGGTGAGTGTTCAAAGGAATTCTCAGCTACAGGGAACCTTTTCTCTTCTTCTGCTTTTTGTTCTGCTCTTTGGTCACCACTTTTGGACTCTGTTTTGAACTGTTCCCAGTCCCTCATAGCTTTGTGACACTTTCATGACTTTTACATTCTCTGTCTCTATTCCCCAAAACCAGGCATTTGGAATAGGATACATGATTAGGGCTAATGCTAGTGTGTCTCTACTAATCAGTGGAGATTATAGCAAACTAAATATGAGTAACCAGAGGACTACATTGCCCTCAGATATCGACTACAAGAGAAGTGATTTAATGAAATCTTCTTTTTCTTAACTGGTACTGTGTATCATTCTGGTTAGCTTTAAAACTAGAGTCAGTCACTTTCAGGCAAATCAAAGCATAGTATGAACAAGCATAGAAATATACTGTGGTGCATTTAAACAAATTTAATAAACTTAGTTAAGGTAATCTGGTGGAGCTTTCTTGTGTAGTCATGCCAATGATATGAGAAATTGTGGTAACTTTAGTTTCAAAGAATCCATTTTGAATTCTGAGATTTGAAAGGTAGAAGCAAAAATCATGACATCTTAGGTTGGTCTTCTGATTAAAAGAAGACTATTAAGTCCATCTAAGACATTCCCAGGTTAACCCATAATATTAATTGGAATTGCGTGCATGTTCTGTATAAATATTCAGTATAATGCTGGTGGGCTAGAAGCTGCACAGCTTTCATTTAACTTTTTTGGTGGTTTGAAGACAATCTATGTGCATTTGGTTAAAATGCATATTGCTCTTTTCTCACACTACACAAGGAAACTGTTAAGTGCTTCCTGGTTTAATGATAACTCAAATGACAGAAAACCACAATGTGGGAACTGTCAGATGTCCAAGGACTGGACTGAATGTTGTGAGCTAATTTTCATGGAGCTGTATGTCAGAGAACATCAGAGAGCTGAGAAAGAGCTGCAGGAAAAGAAGTATTAGCATGATGAGACTATAGAGACGAATATGTTTAGACAAAAAGTTGACAAGAAAAGAGAATTGATTGATTCCTAAAATGTTCAGAAGCAACATTTTGTAAGATTTCATCAAAATTACTTAATTCCCAACAGTTTTCCATAAAAACAACTAAATAGCCTCCAAGATATTGAACCAAGTGGTGTAAAGACACAATACAAACGCAATGGAAACAGATATTGGAAAGAATGCATGAATGAGTCAATATACATATGAAATTATACCCTAATGTTTTCCTTAACAAATAAAAAATGTTTGAATAGGACCCGTTTCAATGACAATTGAATCCCAAATTTTTGTCCCCATTTATCCCAATTATATCCCCATTTTGGGAAGTAAAATGTAACTATTTTAAAGATGAAGCAATAAATTTAAGGTGCCACTAACAGTAATGTGTCTTTGGCCGACCCTGTCCTCTGGCTAGCTGAGTGGTTTTTGTCATACTTTTTGGCTATTTATTTGATCACAGTTGGCTGGTCTGTTTTGACTGAAGTTTACAGGGTCTATTTAGTGCAGTATGCCATATATAAGAGTGTTTTTTATGTGTATATGACAACAAAGAACCCTCCTTATTCATGGCTTGCTGATGGTTTACCACTGAGAACCTAGTAAAAGCTTTAACATTATTTACAAACCACATTCCTGGAAAGTTCAGCAAAGTATGTAAGAGGATCTGCATGCAGGGTTTACAGATTTTGTATTTTGCTTTGAAAGGGAAGGTGAAATGACAACTGATACAATGCATGTATTAACCTGAAGACATAGAAAGATAATTGATTCCAGAAGCCCTGGTGTACTTTTTACATTCAGGTATGTAGGCACATGAAAGATGCAATTTTTACATTACGTGTCATTTGGTACCATCTCTAGAAGAGAAAGTTTGAGGATAAGAGGTATAGTCTAGTCAGAAGTGGCTGGAGATCACACTGGGATTTGAGGCTATGAGGACAAGATTCAATTGCCAAATTCCATGTTCCCAGCTAAGACCTAGCTCACTACATAGCTCACTACAACTGCCAGATGTATCAGTACAGCTAAGCAAGGGAGCTTGCCCCTTTGCAAGTCTTGGTCGTGGCACAATATTGGAGAAGGATATACTAGGGTGAAGTACATGGCCACAGTGTTGCAGGCATCACTACAGTGAGGGAAAACAAGATACCACAAAAAAAAAGAATTTGAAGTATTGAGAATCAAGAATGGTAGGGTATTTTTTACTTTGAGTGCAAGTCACGCATTTAAGCTATGTCAAAAATTGGGTAGCTTTGTGATATGGATGACTAGTCAGAAAAGACTAGTAAAAAGATTTTCTTTAATGTTCTGGCTACCACCAACTAAAAGTGACTAAGCAGAAAGATCAGCATATATTCCTGGTTCTGAGCCAATGATAAAATACAGATACAGTTGTATATTTTATCAGGCACGTATTTTTCACTAAGGTAGAAAAGCTTAAGAAAACCCAACCCTAAATACCCTCAAAAAGCCCCAACTTCATGATCTTATGTGATTTTAGGGGCCTACAAGAAAGCTGGAGAGAGACTTTTTACAAGGTCATGGAGTTATAAGACGAGAGATAATGGTTTAAAACTAAAAGAAGATAGATTTAGATTAGATATTAGGAAGGAATTCTTTCCTGTAAGGGCGGTGAAACACTGGAACAGGTTGCCCAGGGAAGTTGTGGATGCCCCCTCCCTGGCTTTTAGCAACCTAATCTAGTGGGAGGTGTCCCTGCCCATGGCAGGGGGGTTGGAACTATATGATCTTTAAGGTCCCTTCCAACCCAAACCATTCTATGATACTATGATTTTCTAGAATGTGGAAAAAATACAAAGAAATTTATGCAATAAGTTGTGGCCAAGAGAGCCTATTTTATCAGAGGGATTATGGGAGCTCAGAGGCATAAAGACTTAGCCCAGTGAAACAAAAACTGAAAGGATACATAATTGTTTTCTATAAATATATTAGCATGGGCAAATTGCAGGGAGGGAGAAAAGCTATTCAGGATGAAGAACAATGCTGGCAGAAGAGAAAATGCATATTCAGTGGCCATGAATATACTTAGGCTGAATTATCAGAGAAATGAGGGTCTGGAAAGCTTTCTGTGAGGAACCCTGAGGGCCAAAAGTAAGCTCACTTTATATGAAGCTTGCATGGTTTATGAAAAATACTATGACATAAAAGTCTCCAAATCTGGGAAGCTGGGCTAGATGATCTCTGAAATTCCTTTCAGTCTTTATTCCTATGTACATTAAACATAGTAATAGTTTGGGATTACAAAGAATAAAAGTAATGTTGTGACAATTTGGCAGCTTTCTGTAGACATTGATTTTGAGCAAGCTGAATAGGCTAAAGATAAAGGAAAAGCTTTTTTTTTGGTCAAATTGAAGTATGTAAAATGAAAAGTCTGAACTGCTTAAAGATTTTTCCATCAAAACAACATTCAAATGGTAATTTCTTAAATTGCATTATTTTGTGAAGTGCATCCTGTCTCTGTACAAAACGCTAAATTTGCATTGAAAATTTGGATCCTCACTTAGCTTATGATTTTCAGTTGTTAATTTTGTGCGACACTCACTGTGCCATGTCATGAAAAAAGTTGGCACATTAACGCAAAATACAGATAACCAAGAAATGTAGATGATCTTAAACAAGGCAAAAATACCTATTCTAGTTTTGATTCTGTATTTGTGATTAAGGTGTGGTATATCTGAGTTGCAGGCAGGATGGCTAATGTTTATTCCCTGGCAGCCTTAATTGGAGTCAGGGTTAAAATTGATTATCTCCTCCGTCACACATAAACAGTTCACAGCAAATACCTCCACAGACTACTGGAGAATAAACTGCATGTTCCCACCACATCACAAAAGTCAAGTTGTGCTTCACAAAGTCTGAATCTTTCATATGTATACATATGCCATGCAAAATAAGAGATACAGAGCCCGTTCACTGTTACCTAAAATGTTACTGAACGTTATATGGTGTGCATGCTCTTAGGTACTAGCAACAGTGAGATGACTTGAATCATCTTTTAATCCCTGCATTGCATGGTCACTTGTATCACAAGCTGGTATATAGTGTTACAAGAGGGCATATGAGTATTTACTGCAGTTTGTTTGATGTGATAATCATGTCAGCTTTTGTAAGCTGATTGGTCCAGGCACAGCCCTGGCTGGAGAGTGAAGGTGCTGGACACAACCAGATGCTGGGTACAGGAACATACATACCATATCAGGTAACACTGAAAAAGAAAGACTGTATAGCTCAGTTAGAACTTCTTACATGATTAAATGTCTGAATCCTATTAGATAATTTTTATATGCATGTATATATAAAGAGATAAAGATGTTGGAATACAAGGAGTATAGTATAGCATTTTCTCAAAGGCAGTAGATATATTTCTTACTTTAAATGAAAGCTTTATTGTTGTCTTTCTAATAGGTGCATCTGACACGAATCATGTCAAAATCAGGGACCAGCCATTTCTTCTCACGAGAGAACCATTATCCTTACTTGAGGAGAATCTTGTTCTGCATATGACACCAACCTGAACATAGCTAAGGAACTTGCACAACACTCTTAAATAACTCTTCCATGTAATTTCACAAGGAACAACTCTTAAGGTAGCAAGGGACTTTGGAATCTCTTAACAAAATTCTCAGTCACATCTTTCAATTAGGAGGATGAATTAGATGAATTTTAAGTTAAATGGTGTTAACAATTTAACAATTTTGATTTGCTTGAGGAGTTGAGGCATTACTTATGACTTCTTTGGCATGTGCATATCTACACTCATATTGCTGGATGGACTATCAAAGTCAACAAAATAATAATTGATAGAATAAATTAAACCCAGGCAGAGCACAGACATTTCTGATGTGAGCCTTACCCATGTAAAAAAAAAAAGAGAGAAACAACAGTAATGAAAACATGACATGACCAGTTTTAAAAGAAATCCTAAATGAAAAATATTATTCAAGAATAGAGTGGAAACAGGAGTACTTCTGTAATGCTATGGAGAAATCCACTTTTTTTCTTGCTTCTGTTTTCATTCGTTCAGTTAATACACAGAATACTGATATAGTTTTCATTAAGTCTCACTGAAATTCAGAAAAACGTAACACTCTTTTAAGGTAGGTGGCTCATAGCCTCCTCTGTGTTGTAAGAGTATCCCTTTCTCGTATGCCATCACTGAACTGTAGAATTTCAACAATGGTGAAATACAGGGAAAGCAGACACGAGAGAATACCTTTTTTGAGGAGAAAGTAAGCAAAAATACCCCTTGCTATTCTTTGATAGCTTTGCCAGGAGAAAAAAACTTAATATATCATTTGTAAATATGTAATATCTAATGCCATTAAGTATTTTTCTTCTGTAGCAAAAAATCTTACATCTAGTCACCTGAACAAAAAGAAATAATCTACAAATAGTCATAAACATACATACAGAACTAAAAATAACTGTCAGGTAACACCAGCGGTTAGACTGAAGTCCCTAGAGAAACAGTATCATTAAGTGGTAAAGGGAAAATGTATTCCAACTTTCCTGAACAGAAGTGACTATCAAACATCAGTAGGTGAGCAACAAGAAGATATTTCCTGCCAAATATGGATGGAAAATTTCACATAAAATAAAGTTTTAAACTACTTTTGCATGATAGATGGTGATAGGAAAGTCGAACTGACATTTGTTGTCACCATTCCGAAACAAGCGCAAGAGGTTAAGGCCTTTCTGTGACATCCAGTGCACAAATAGATGCTGAGATGTAGCTCTTGTCCTGGTCAACAGAAGGTCTGGTCACAAAAAAAAAGAGACAACGCCCTGGAGAATGGTAGGATATGGATTTACGTAAAGATTAAATTACTTTCAAGGGTCAGGCAGAAAATATGTGAAAAAACTTATTTATATCTAGGTCTCCTTTAGCTTGACCTGAAGTCCTATTTACCTATAAACTGCTTATTTTTGTAATAAATTAAAGAATAATACTTTCTTCATTCACTAAAAACTGCTGATTATCTCTATATTTCTTACTGTCTTCACTAATTTATGGGCTTGACAAAATGCCTTTTCAAAAAGTTATTGATAATGTACTCACCACAGAAATTCTTGAGCACTTTCTAACACTGCATCATGTCTGAGAGCCTTCCTATAGTGTAGTAACAAAATTCACATTTTCTTTCTTTTATTCTTTTCCCAGCATAGAAGAATATATAGAGGCATGAGAAAGATGATTATTTCTTTTGTTGATTGGTGAAGTTTAAGGTGCAAAACATTAATTTGTTTTCTATCATATAAAAATATGTAATATTATGTTTCTATATTACAGTAAACAAGATTAATGCAAAATTTGACTGAAATTTTCTACTACTGCATATGCCAGATTCCTAAAAATAATTTACATACATATAGTGATGACAATGTATTACCATGAGCAGAAGAGAAATTGGAGATATAGCTGGTTTTGAAATGTCAGCCTAAACAGGGATTTACCAACATTTTATTACCTTTGTTACATTTATGGACCTGAAATACTTAAAGCAAACTATCTCAATATTACAGGAACTTTATTTTTGGCAGTTCATGCACGGTCTTATTGCTGTGTTTTTATCACTTTCTGCTGTTACTCTGTTATTCAGTTGTCTTCAGGGGAGGATATATGTATTGTTTCAGAGATGACAAGCCATTTTTTCAAGTTATGTTAAAAATCAATTTACAGAAAAAAACCCAGACGTTACTTCCCTACAATGCCAATTCCTCAGTCTTAAAAAAATAATTAACTGGTCTTTTAATTTTCCTGTTGCTTTAGTCATAGTAATGGTAAATTGGTGAGGGAATGAACTCAGTGTGAACACTCCATTCAGCTGAAAGATGCTTATTTTGGTGTTAACTAATTTTATATCAATTTTGCTTTGAATACACTACACAGAGTAGTGTAAGTTACACTTCAACCTTTCTTTTTTTTTTTTTTTTTTTTTTTTCCCATGTGTCTCTTATCCAAGAATAAATTGAAGGTAATTTGAAGATGTTTGCATTTCTGTCATGAAGTGATATGCTACCATGCATTTCTGACAGCTGGATTCTGCACACGACAGTTACCACAGAGCAGATGACACACAGCAAATTCACAGACATACTTATATGGTGGCAATAATTCATACTGTATTTGTATGACCTTCTAATAACTTCTATAAGGATCACAATTCTTCTATATATTTTTTTTTTACTTTAGGAGAAGAAAATCTAAAAATAGTGATCTAGAAATAAGCAAATGGTGAAGATTATTAATATTGTCTTTCTATACATGTATTTGAACCAAATTGTTAGACAAACTTTAATTTAAAAAATAGAATGAATATTCATTCATCTTGACTTCATCTGGAGTTATGAAGTAGAAAACATACTTTAATATAAAATCTTTAATTAAGTGTTCTAACAGAGAAATTGTGCAGTAAATATGGAAGCAGAGGTGCAACATGAACCAACTCCTAAACAAAACAAAAAAACCCACCTTCTCCCCTCCAAAAATCTAATTGGGAAGGTAAATTAATATAACAAAGACAAAATTGTAACTGTTGACATAGAAACTTTAATAGTTTCTTGCCATTATATCTGCTGAGACTGAGGCCTAGAAATTTGCCTTACAGAGGGAGTTGCAGACAGATGATTACTACTGCAGGATACAATACAGTGGTAAGTGTCTTTTGTATGTGGATTCAATGTCCAAATAGAATGTGACTACCTGCCTTATTGAAAGAAATGAATAACCCTTCTGACAGTAATCCTCAAGATGAGTTTAAAAAGCTTATTTACTAATCCAAATTAGTTTGGTTTTCTGAGTGACAGGTATTTAAAAAGATTAAACAAAATGTATCTGATCACAGCTTGTCATGGTAAAACATATGGACTGTAAGTCATCATGCAATTATTTACTAGAGTTAAGTACATTGCATTCAGGAAATACAAAATCTGATCTTCATGTTGCCACTTTCTTAATCCCTTCACTAATATGCCTTATTGATAGGACACTCTTTCAAAGCTGGCTTCAAAGCTCAGCTCTCCTAAGTGTTTAATAATACTCTCTGGCATGACTGCTCTCTTCACCACCTCCCTCCATCCTAGTCTACATGAATAATACACCACATTCTCCCACAGCCTGTAGTGTACCCTTATTCTTTTGGGGAGGCAAAGTATGTTGGAGTCTTCTAGGAATTTCTGCAATAAAGTAATTACTGCAATAAAGTAATTACTGCAATAAAGCAATATTACAAGGTTATTTAAAAAAAAAGAAAAAAAAAAAAAAGGCCTCTAACCTGGTTTGGGAGCTTTTGGGGAACATTTGTATGGATAAGTGAAGAGGATAGATGTGCATCAATCATCAATTCTGCTCAGTCCCCTGACTAGAATGTAGCTCCAGTTCAGAATCTTCCTAGTGCAAACAGGAGGCAGCTTCACCAAGATAAATGAAGAAACTCATTGTGTATGAATGCCAAAACATCCACTGTTGAGTTGTGTAGTCTTTTCACGTTGCACACTTCTAAGCTGATGAACTTCATCTGTTGAAATCAATGGTAAAACTCAAATCAAGCTAGATTCTCACCTTGTATCTTCCAGGTATATTATGAAGCTCACATTCAATAAACAGGGATACAAATAAATTATGCTGTTCAGAAAAATAGTCAGAACTACAACAACAACAAAAAATGCGTACAATTCTTACTTTGTAAGCAGAGTATCCAATTTACAATACCAAATACTTGTCATAAATATTTATAGCTACTGCTCCCTACAGTATTAAATAATCCTCCCATTATTGGCCTCAATGAATAACAGTAGCAACAAAAACACTGGCTAGAGAAATAGGTTGGGAATATGAGCTCTCACTTCAGAAGAATGAACTCTCTTCCTTTCTCACGATGGTCTGCATTTTCATCCCACATCACCCTAAGATGTAGCTCTGTACCAGCATTGCTTACATCTGCCGAAATGCCTTCTTTGCATAGTCCATTGACAGAAAAAAAAGGGGGCTGCTACCTGTGACCTTGTGACTTCCAGCTGCATCGAGAGTGAGGAATGCTTCAGGCCTGGATGCTACAGGGGCTGTTGGGCACAACAGTGCTGATTGTCTCCTCCTTATTCCCACAATCAGTCACCTCAAATTCCTACTGCCAGAGAAGCTTGCCTACATCCCTGCAACAATAGAGCTTTACTTTCCATCCACATGCTAACCAGCAAACCCAGAATTCAAAGCAGCTTTGAGACCAGCACCCTCTCTCAACTTCTCAGTTTCCTAAACTCTAGGGACCGTTCAGAACTGTCAAAGAGGTCTGAGGGATGTGGAATCTGAGGGAAGTCCTGGGAGCAGAACTCTTTTCGAACATGGCCACGTGGAGTCTTCATGCTTGCTGAAATATGCAAGAGAGGGAAAGCAGATTGTTACCATGATTGGTTGCCACATAAGTCACTAAATTCTTGCATTCAAAATAAGGGGAATTCCCTCATCTAAAGCCCCAGCAACCCCTACACTTATTGATTATGGGACAGGAAGGGAAGTCAGCATGTTGCTGTTACACTGCTACCACCTTACCAACCTGTATCATCCTGTGTCCAGTGACACAAAGGGACTATGAGGCAGGGGGCTTGTATCATGGAGATCCATGAATGACTGAAAGATGTAATACAACTTGTAGCTAACCAGGAATGTTCATCTTCTGTTTATGGACTCCAGAAAAAACTCATGATTCACACAGCAAAAGCTCCACATACTCACCTCCCACTCTAAAAACACAGAAAAGCACTATGCACGTCTGCCTGAAATCTTCAGTGTAGGTTTGCTCATGGCCATAATGGGATGCAGAACATTCCCTCACTCACTGGCAGCTTTATTTCAGTGTAGAAGGCACAAATATTTTAGCAAACTTCAGTAGAAACTTCAACACAAAAAGATCTTGGTAGAATTAGCAATTTAGTAACTAAAAAATAGTAATCTAGTAGATTTAGTAGGTTCAAGGCATTTTGGGGTTATCATAGGATTTTTTCAGAACAGGAAAAATGAAATAAGAAGTTGTGGCCTCACATTACTCTTGGGGATGGACTTTCTGGAAGACACCATAACTTTTCCACATTCTTTCTGTGGCACCATAATTCTGACTGGATTATGAGAGCTAATCCACCATAATAGTACTGCCTTAAAAAACCTCCTGTAAAGCAGGTGAATGTAGATTGAAGGGAAATGAGTGTCCAGTGGTTTAAAATATTATTTCCTAAAATAAAAGGTTACATTTTCTTTGAAAATGTTAGAATGGCAAAACTCGTAAATCTTATTTTAATCTTTCTACTGAAAATCTCTAGCATTTAAAATTACCTTCTAGAAAAAATATTTTTAAAAATTATATTAGAATTCTTAAGAAATAGAAGATCTAAGATTAATTAATTCAGTGAAGAAATGGTGAGCTTGCAATCAAAATAAATTGTAAGGAATTCCTCTGTTTTTTTAATCTTGACAAAAAATCTGTAAGCATGAATATGAGGAAAATTAGGAGCTGCAATCAGTAAAACACATGCTTTGTCATAAGGCACGTGGACTATACTGTTAAGAAAATATTTATCAGCATCTCTAATTATTTGCTTAGTACAAATACAAAACTGTGTGATGCATTCTTTGGTTAAGTGTATTTGTGACTCATTCTGAACTTACAAACATAGTAGTCATAAAAATAATAAAATATTTATGAAAACTTAGTTAACATTATTCCAACCTTCAGTTTTTATCCAACCAGCAAAACACTCAGAATGGTACAGAGCACATGTTTTTCCAGCTCTGTAAGGCAGATTACAACTTTAGATATGCCAGAATGTGCCACTGAGGAATGCTTCTGCTCCCAACACTCATCTACCCTACGGACAAAACCTGAAGAAAGATTTCTTGCAAAACATTCCTTTAACTTCATAGTGGAAGCATGACTGAAACTAAACTGAGGACATAATGATGAGGATCTCAGCTTTGCCTGGCAACACCAACATAGATAGATTGACTCTTAAGAAAAGGAGAGGCAAAATAGTCTAAAGTTTAGGGATACTGGCCATTGCGTAGGGTGTATTTTTCATATTTTCAGTGAACACAGGGACATGGCTAACTGTTATCGCTTAGGACTGGGAGGCAGGGCTGGTGGCCTAATGCTGAGTTGAATCACCTAGTCAGAGTGGCAAGGTACCACCTGGATAGCTTGAAGCAGGAAACCCTGATATTCTTGGTGCTTGACAGGATATTTCTAATGTCTGTCTCAAAAACAAAGATAAAGGTACAGATCTGTAACACTTAATATCAGGCATGGATGCTGCAGGAAAATTACAAAAGCTTTTGGGGTAGGAAAATTTATTGAAATGCCATAAAACTGCAAACTCCAGTTTTAGACATATTTATAGCTTGGCCATTACGGCAGTAACGAGAGCACAGCAATGGCATGACAGGACAAACTTTGAACTCCTGAATGGAAAACGGTCACAGATTTGCCTCCACACAGGTAACTATAGGAAGTAGGTAGAAGTGACAAAATATCCACTGTAGGGATAAATCTGAAAAAAAAATGCTCTATGTCCCGCTTTTGAGTCTGTGCTGTTTCTGCAGAGCTATCATTAAGCTGAATGCAAACCAGGGTCACAACCTAAGCGTCGAGGTTCAGCGAGCAGCTAAGGTACCCATGAGAAGGAGCTATCAAGGTTTGAAATCATGAATATTGATCGTTAACACCAGAATAGTGCTGGGGCTGGAACTTAATTTGAAAGTCATACACTTTCTCTCAGCTGCTCTACTCGGCAGACACATCTACAGCCTAACATCTCCAGGTGAAGAGTGCTGTTTGTTTGTTTGTTTGTTGAAAAACATTTTCAAAATAGCACACTGGAGTACAGCACTACAGGTCAAGGGTCATTATGCAAAATTTCCTGATACATTTATGCTGTGTCTGAGGTGAGGACCCAGTGCAAACTGCTGACACTTTACAACCTCAGGACATGCAGCTATGACATACTGATGTCTCACAACTACCACAGAGGTCAAACCAGGGCTCTTGCTGTATATGGTGCTCCTCAAAAGGATGCCAACAATGTCTGAGTGCCTCAGACCCCGAGTAAGTTTTCCCTCTGAGCTTTAGGGCAGAAGCAGTTCACTGAACACCTATTGCTTAGGGCTTGACAGGAAACTGCATGTTTGAAGAATAACCCTTCTCTGTCACTGGGAGTCCAATCATATCAATACAGTGAAAAAAAAAGCAAAAAAGAAAAAAATAAGTAATTCAGCTTATTTACAGGTATTTCAAGATTTTTCCTTCTATAGAAAACAAATCTCTAGCAAATTCAGAGGCATCTGACGTAAGTTATCCAAAATCATTGTGGGAATCATTGTAACATAGAAAATAGTGATGTAAAGGTATATATATATTTCTATATGTGTGTACATGTCTGTGTAAGTCGTTGGTATATTAAAGTGACTTGTTTTCTTATTACTCTCCTGGTATTGCAATATTAGTAGTGCCTTTGTGAAAATCATATTTTTCCTATGTAAGAGTACATGGTTTCCTGTTGGTGATCGGAACAGTCAAATTGCACAGCCATCTATGACATTACAATTTCTGACACTATTATGACAGAAAATATTGAGTGTGAAAACCTCCAGCTGCTAGTGAGCAGTGTAAGTAGGGAACTTACTCCAGAGAATAAATTCATTTATGTCAAACTCTTTTTTAAAATGTTTGAATAACAAAGCAATTGATACAAATCCAAATGACAGTGGCTGTCCTAGCCTGATTTTCTTTTGCATGTTAGATCATCAGCAGATCACAGTAAGCAGCAGACTACCAGAATTAATCGTATTTTCCTTTCTGAGCTAGAGCATTCTTCTGAAGATAAACCTAGCTGATTATCAATCACTGCAGCACTCTCAGGTACTTCAAAGTCTGCTGAACCACTTATTTTATGGTTTGCTTTTCTGTGAGAGTGGAATATAGACAAACTCTCTTGCCTCTCAACAAATCTTTATCAGTGAATTTTATAGATAAAGAAATATATTTACTTATTTTTTTTAAGCATTTTTACTGAAAAACGTTACTTGAAGTGACAGATGTGCAAGATAAGCAGATATTTTGGAATTAAGTATGTACACATTAAAAAATTTATAGCTTCATTTTTCCCTTTCCTTCCATGTGCACTGACAATGGAATTCCTGTTTCAGAAGGGTGAAAGTAAAATTATGGGCTTGGAGGCCAGGAGGTGACAGCAGACAATGCAAGTGACACCCTGGTCCAAGAGGAGCATCAGAGGAAAGCACCACACTTGCTGTGGTGCAGTGACTGGGTGAGTAACTGTGAACTTTGGGCAACCACTGTCCTCTTACAGGAGGCTTTTAACATCTGTACCAAGAAAAAAAAAAAAAAGTGGTAAGGGGGAATGGCAAATGAGACCATTTCTGCAGAAGACAGTGGTAGTTTTCATGAGACAGACTGGTACAAAAAACAGGGCACTAGACTCGTAACTTGGAGTATTTACATCATCACCAACAATTATATATATTTTATTTTTTTTTTTTTTTGAATGTAGTTGCAGTCTTTTTGGCAGTGGGAGAGATTACGTAACAAAAAGCGCACATTAAAAAACCACCCTCCATTAAAAAGCCAATGTGTCTTTGCTTTCATGACATTATGAAAGCTAGCTATAACTGAGTATAGTTACTTCTTTTATTTCCAGGAGCTGAAATGTAAATTCCTTTTAATGCTTTTGGTTTATCAGACTCATGTGGGATTCATGTTTGGCAGTACTGTCAGTTTTTCATTATTTTTTCCCATAAATACTGTATGATGCATTACATTTATCTCATATGCCATATATACTCATTTGGTTTATGCACTCCAGTTGCTAGAGGACAATAAGAATTTTATATTCCCTTCAAAAAAAATTCTGTCTCTGGTCTAATAAGAACATATCTTAAAGCCAATGTTCCTGATCCTTTACTGCATCTTGTGTGATAGTTTTGTCTGCCTATTAAGAGTACACTTACCTGAGAAATCCCTCTCAAACTGGAACATTTTGTGGCATGTTTTCACCTTTAAGAAACTAGTTTAGACCTGCAGGCAGAAGTTAGTAAAGCCTGAGGGAAAAATATTTAATGCCATTTTGCTGCAAAATATATGTACTGAATTTTAGGCAAGACCTTGGCAAGATCATATTGCCATCTTTTCACCCACTGCTCTATTTTCCCCCAGTCCATTAACATAAAACTTTTCCATTCAGACAATTACAGCGTTGTGTTGATAGTTGCTACGGGTTTTCAACCTGAGGAAGTGAATTCCCCAGCTATAAAACTCTGGATTATGAGTCTGTTCTTGCTCAAACTATGCAGCACCAGACCTGGTCTTGACTTAGCAGCTGGCTCACACTAAACCCAGCAGCTGCAGTGCTGTTTGCAATTCACAAAGGAAGACTTCTAGAAAAAAAAAAAAACCACAGTGACTGAGTACCCACTATAGAGAAAGAACACAAAGATTTGCTCAAGGTGCCATTTTGGGGGGAAGAAATAGAAATGTGGTTCATTCCAGACAGTTGTTGATTTTTTAAAAATCTTCAATTTCTTGTTGGGAGTGATTTAATCAGTTTATCTGATTAGTCCCAAAATATAAAAAATTCCTGCCAGCCATTGAACATTAAACAATGCAGAGTACAGAATGGGGGTTTTGACAGCAGACGGTGACAAAAGTAGTATTCTGAAATACTGACATCTCGTGGCATACTGTAGAAATAACACTATTCTCCAGAGGTTCTTGCACTTTTCCAAATGAAGGTCAAGCAGAACAGACAATGCAAAAGACTCAAAATATATGAACACTATCACTCTCATTTAAAAAAAAAACAAACCAGCAACAAAACAAAACCAACAAAATAGATAGATTTACTTTCTAGGTATATTATTAACAAAGAGCATCACAGACTCAGCCTCAAAAAGTACTATGCCAAATACCACAGTAAGCAATGTTAAGATAAAATAGTTAAGAGTATTCTACAATTATTTAGAAATCATTTTTCCATTACCACAATAAATAAATTTGTCAGCCTTTTAGGTAACCGTGATGGGGTGTGTAATGTCAATAAACTACATCAGTAACAAGTCACATAATTAAAGGGCACATAATCATGCTGGAAACCATGGTGATTTTGAAGTGGTTTCATTCCTGGGATACATTGCAAGGTGATTGCCATTAGGCTAAAATGGTAATGTACTCTTGAACAAATGGAAAATAATTTTCATACTGACAACAGCAAGGAAGCTGGTGCCCTGTTCCTACTTCAGAACCAGCCCCAAAGAAAAGTCCAAAATATTTGGCTATTCAGGCAAATGACGACTTCTCGCATTTAGGTAATAGAAAACTTTTTTGTGTGTGTGTGATTGGTACCACTGGAATGCCTCTCAAGTATCTACTTGATCTTAATTGTCATAATACGGTAGAGTAGACATCAACCAGAAAAGCTCAAGCAAACTACTTACCATCACTTACACTCAGTTTTTATTTGGTTTTACAACCTGACTACCTGCACTCCCATTAACTACACTCAATTATCCCTCTGGTGGTGGTATTTAGAAAATCCTGTTTAAAGACCATGAGGCCTTCATTCTAGACAATTCAGCCATCTTTTCTACATTTCATTTTAATGTTGTTTGTATGAATTTCCTCTCTCCTCTCTGTTTCACCAATCTTGTCTTTTGCCAATAGCTGCCTAGTGCAACATTTCCCATTTGGCTAACTTAATTCTAATTGTGATGCTACCTTGCCAACTGTCAGAAGTTGGTCTGACATAGGCACCAGAATGCTAATGAGTACAGGTTGTGCTGCAAATAAGTGTTTAGCATCCCTCACTGCATATGACCCAAATTCAGTGGAAGAAAGAAAGGCAGACTGCAGAGTAGAACCAGAAGAACAGATAGTTTCCATTAGCTTAGTCAGTTCTAGTTCAAATTCTAAGTTTGATTTTGTAACATTAATTTTGTCAACAGTAAACAATCTGATTTCTCTATTCTGGAATTTTCTCTGCCATTTCATGGAGAAATGAAAGACCATCAACGTTTAATTACACAAATAATGGGAGCAAGTAGCTAAAGGCAAAAATTTTGAAGAAAAACCAGGTAGGATCCTTTAAATCCTGATGAGAGGAAGGGAATGCTAGAAGAGGAACCAGTGCTACCATCAATGGAGAAACCTAATTTTCTTCAGTCACTTCATGTTATAAGCTAGGAGTGCCTCAGATTTGTGACTGTCACCATAAAATATAGAAACTATGGTTATCAAAGTCACTTTCTTTTATCTTTTATGATTGGCAGAAAGGAATTCTATCATAAAAGAACTTCCTCTCTATGATGCTTACCTTCAAGATATCTAGGGGGTACCTCAGAATTGCATAGATGCTAAAAACCTACTGGCAAGAGACACTTTCTTTTCCAGGTGGTCTCTCATAGAACATCAGAAGTTGTTTACTGGTGGTCAGGGCTCCAGAAACTACACTATCAAGGTACCACCCTAGAAGAGATGTGCAGAAGATGTTTATGAGCCCTCTCAGTACAGTAGAATATGAAATCCAGTTTAGTTAAACATAGATGCAATTGAGAAGTAGCTGTATTTTACTGCAGTTAAAACAAAAATATTACAGCAGCTGAAAATTAAACATAAGAATATGGAAATATTTCAGAAGTCTGGAAACAGATAAAAATACTTTTTAAAAAAATTAAAAATATATTGAATGAGAACAGAAGTAGGAGATAATTACAAATGGGATCACATGAATGAAAAATATTCTTTAAAATAGTTAATTTCTTTAAGAGTTTACACAGCAAACGTGTTGAAAGAGTTGATTTGTTGAAACTTCTTGATACCTGCAAATTTTATCTCTGTGTCCTGCAAATCTTCCAGGTGACTTGGCTGTCAAAGTTGTTTAGGGTACTTTTTCATTTGGATTTCAATAACGTGCAGTACACTGCTGCTTCTGTCATTCACAGTAGATCATCAACTATTCAAGCTGGGAGAAAGAGCCACGGTGATAATGAAAAACTGAAAATAAATTCACTTATCTCAGTTTCTCCCCTCTACTTCTTTTGTGTGCATCTATACATAGAGAAAGGATATGCTCATACTGTTGAGAAAGAGGTATGTTGTTCTGTGCCAGTGAATGATATGCTGAGATCACTGCTTGAATAAACACACCAAGGAAAGAAAAATACATTTATATTGCACACTAGCAAGTCCGATATTACAACTTTCCTTCTTTCATAGTGTGGTTTTCAGTTTTAACCATATTTTTCCCTCTGATGAATGCTGAAAATGTGAGGTAAATGTTAATCTTTGGAAGACAATATAATAGGAAAAGAAGTTCAGAAAAAAAATATGTCAAATAAAAGACTCAGACACGAAAGCCCTATCTGTACTCTGAGAAACGTATGAGAAAAATCTCTAGTAAACTAAGTGAAAAATAATACCTCAAAATTATTTAATTATTTCTGTAATTGGTCCTGCTGAGCAGTCCTAACTAAGGCAAGTTAAGCAGCATGTTACAAGGAAACCACCTCACCTGCTTCCAGGTGAACTCAGAGTGTGATACACTCAACAATTTTTGATGTGAACTTTCAAGAGAGATGTACTGGAAGGGTCCAACTCCTCTTCATAAGAACCCAGCATGATTGGCTTTGTTAAACATATACATCCATACTGTAGCCCATTTAAAGTTAAGTTCCCAGCTGTCTACTGAGATCAGCAGAAACTTATATGCCTCAATGCCACTGTCGGTACAGCCCTCATAATCATCAAAGATTCAGAAACAGGATCTGATTGTACAAATTGCTGAGACTCAGGTCCTCAGGGTATCTAGGCACTTATCTCCCTTTGAAGAGAATTAAACAGAAGGTATCAAAGGGTGATGCTGAAACTCCTGCAGGCTTAATTAACATAAGTGCTGAGGTTCATTTCAAGTCAGTGGTACCTTTCGTCCTCAGCATGTCCTGTTCTCAGAACTTTAACTTCTAAATGAGTTTTAAAGCTCACTCTTTCTCCACTACCATAGATAAACATGAAATCTCTTCACAAATAATTTTCAATCTGATTTGTCTTCTGGTAGAAGACAATCACTTCGTACATGCTCTTTATGATTTACAAAATACATTTACTTTCTGTTTTGCTGTTAAAACAATTTACTACCTATTATGCCCTAAAAGAAATAAGGCACAGTTCCAGTATCAAACATTAAGAAATGGAGAAAGTGTAATTAAAGATCACTATTAAAAATGAAAACAGCCATACCTGTATATACAATTGCATAGATTTCTATAGCATCTGAGCTACATGCCCCTGCTTTTACTTTCCTAAGATCAGCAGCCAAAGTGTGTATGGGTCTATTGTATCCTTCCCTCAGTTTCATTACACTACTACTTCCAAGTTAATTACTAATCTTTTTCTCCCTTCTTTCACCTTTTCATTACAAATTCCAATCGTAAGACACTTATAGTACTATTACAGCTTGATAGAAAGCTCACACTCTTCCACCTGTGCACAGCTGTCTTCTTCCTTGTCTTATCACATAGGGCATCATGGGTAGGTAGTACCTCATCTCGTTAATGAATTTGCATTTTAAACAGGAGTTGTGTGGAGTAGGCTTCTCTTCTTTCAGAGTCTTTGTAAGACCCTTCATTCAAATTATTTATATGGATGCATATTTAAAAGTCTCTAATTATGGATTTGATGAAAATATTCCTTACTAGAGCATTGGCTGAATATCAGGAAGATGCTTAATTATGAAGTGTTTAAAATGCGAAGTTTTGGGTAAGTACATAATTAAGGAGTTATCATTCCCAGCACAGTAGGGGAAAAAAATGACTCTGAATTTCATTAAGTAATCAAGGATTGATTAAATATGTCTAGTATAGTGCTTGACCTATGAAGAGTATTGTTAGAGAATCTTATGAGTCATTCATATGTTTGGGCCATACAATTTGTTTGTAGTGAGAACTGTGAGTTCAACTGGGAAACACAATGAACACAAACATTTTATAATTTAAAATCTTTAAATTTATTCCCAGCAGCTGTAATGAATGCTAGCTGATGCCCACTGCAGGTCCCAAAGATACCTGTAGTACTTGATTCTTAAAAACAAATTTACAAGAGAATAATTAATATCCTTGACTTTGAACAGGTAATTTCCAAGTGATATTGGAAATCAGATTGGATATTTAACACTAGATAAACTTGTTTGAATAATGCAACAGTTCAGAGATAAATCTCATTTCCTTTTAGAAAAATAACAGTAAATCACAGCAGATGCTTGTAATATACACTTACAGGACGGAGAAAACAGGGAATTGGGCTTTTTCCTTCAAAAAGCATTTGAAAGACCATAGGAAAATATTTCTCTACAAAACAAACCAAATTCTTTGTACACCTGCTTGTATTTCATAGCATAATAATAATGAATCTCTCAAAGAAAAGTTTTATTGCTGATGTTTTAAGAACTTGTACCATCTGACTTATTCTGAACATGTAGTGAATAATCTGAAATGTCATTGACTTTTCTGTTATAAAAGATATCTTATCCTAATTGGCCATTATTTATTAATATTTTAATAGCAATAATTAGCTAGTTAGTAATAAGTACAAACCTACTATCTCCAGGACTACATAGAGAAAAGAAAAATTACTGGGGTATAATTCCAACAAGTTTGGCTCCTAATATAGATTTTTTTTTTTTTTCTTCCGACGGAGAATGGAAACAAAAGGTGCTTTTTTTCATTACTATTCCACTGAAGAAAAATACAGTCAGCCTTGAGTGTTAATAGATTATTTCTCCTTGACCCCAAATCTGGCACTCAGTTGACCCGCATCTGGGAGCATAACACTCCAGCAAGGAAATGAAAGGTGTCTGATGAGCAGGGGCTGCTTCACCTACGGCATCTGACAAGGTTAGTCTCCTTGCTGTCCCCTCTACCCTCCATGCATGGATGCCTGACCTGTTTGTCAATCAGCTTTTAAACTGCTACAGTTCAGAGCAAAGCATTTTGCAGCTTACTAAAGCTAGAGATGGTTTGTTGTAGTTGTGCTATAGCTGATGTTGTGTTGTAGTTGAATAGGGGACAGGGCAGACAGCTAGAGCTGTAATTGTCAGCATCTCAGATAGATAGAGATATTCCCCCTTGTCTGTCAGATCTTACAAAGTGGACCCTTCACATCACTTTCATATTCAGATGAAGGATGGTCAAAACTAAAGAAAATAATAAGCAGCCAGGCAGAAGAAAAAGCTCTTACTGACCTTTAGAGTATGACTAATTGAAGTTCTGAAACATAAGATTTTACTTCAATCATTATCTTAATAGACTTCGATGTACTAGCAGATCAACATAGAAGCTATTATTTTGAAGGAAGGAGACGGCTAGAATAACCCATAGAAGCTGATTTTAGGAGAAATATTTTTTTTCTTTTGTCAGATTTTGTTTTTTTCCCTCTTTTACAGTATCAGGGAGTGTTTACAGAGAATCATGGAACCACAGAATGGTCAGGGTTGGAAGGGACATCTGGAAATCATCTAGTCCAACTTCTCTGCTAGAGCAGTGGGGAATATATCTAAGTGAAGTAGTTCAGTACTGTAGGGCTAAGGCTGTGGAGCAACAACAACAAAAAGAAATCCTCCAGGATGTCTAGCCGAAACAACAATAACAGAAGATACAGAATTCCTCATAGAAGCCAAGTTTACCTTCAGGTCTCAGAGAATTCAGATTGTTCTTAGAGGCAGTAATGAAGAAACCTCCCCCTCCACCTTTCCCAAACTGCTCTAGTATTAATTACCTTCATTAATAGGTCATTATGACTTTGTTCCAGATAGATTACATTTGACTAATTTCAGTTTATATCCCTTGGATTAAAAGCCCACTTTCTGCTACTCTGGGATATATTTCCCTTGTGTAAGTAACTACAAGAAGTTAATATTCACTCTCTTTGTTAATGTGCAAAACCAACTAAGCTGCATAAGCCTCAATTATAAGACTTGTTTTCCGGTGCCTGCATTATTTTTGAATGCGAAATTTCCATGAATTGGGGCTAATAAAGTTGAGCTCCTTGTTCTGGCAACAGTTTTATCAGTGCTGTACTCAGTGGGAAGATCATTTCTCAAGTTCTGCTTGTATTAAGACACATGATATTTTATTACAGCCATTTAAGCAGGCAATTAAATTCTTCCAAGTATTGCATTATTCAGAGTGTCTGCTTCACTAGTATGTGCATCATCCACAGCCTCCGGAAACACAGAAACTCATTGTCTAATCTGTTGAATTAGGACAGAAGAGTCACTCCTTCAGAGCTAGGACTAGCCCATTTTACAGGTCCATTAACAACCTTAATAAAACTGTCAGCAAGCTATTTTGTAATTCATCCAGCCTCATATTTTAGCATTATTAATTGTGAGTTAATGGGACACCTTGTTCAGTACGTCAGACAAATCCACTCATTTCACCCCCTGTTGGCTTTATGAAGCAAACTTGCAACTTTGAGTGTATTTGACAACATTTACTTTAATGATTTCTTTAATCTGTCTTTTGAATAACCACAGCTAAATTATGTTACAGAACAACCTTGCAAAATAGGTATGTGTATTTGTAAGTATATGTGTTTCTAAAGGTGTATTTTTCTTAATTCCATCTTGGTAATTTTGGTGTGCTTGTGTATGGAAGAAAGATGTTTGTTTTAACTCAGGGTGAAATGACAGGAAGGAAATTTGTTGGAGGCAAAAACAAGTCAAAGACATTTCAATCAAATATCCTTGTAAGCTCACCAAATGACTTGTCAATAGGAAAGAAGCAGTTTCACAGAGCAAACAGAAAACCTGTACAGATGTGTCGCAGTGTGAAAGTAACTGAATAACTGTTAGAACTTAATGCTTTCTCTGCTGAATTACTTCAAGGAGTTGGATGTAGGCTCTGCAGGAAAGAACTCTCTCTTACACAGAGGTATTTTCAACAGATCATGGTTTATATCAAATAAAGCTTCTATATCATTCTTGTGCCAACAGTTCCCAAGTACTTTCCAGGAGATAGGTGTCACCTCTATAAAACTAATGACTGTTTCAACATAATCCCTTAGGACCAAAAATAGCAAGATCTGCTTGCCAGAACTACCACAAGAATGCACGTACAGTAGTGACCATTACCACTATGCTTTGTGCCACTGTCTTTGTAGACTATAGGGTCAAAAAAGCTGTAAATTAATTCTAAATTCTAATTCTAAACAAATCTCAGTAGTCTGCATTGCTTCAGCTTCCATCTGTGACTATGTCAGGTCACTGAAGCATGTCCTTGTCAGTAATCAAATGGTAAACTGACCAAATCCTGGCTTTCCCTTCAACTCCATTGTGCTGGTACCCCTTTCCAGAGGAGTATATTTTTCCTTCATCTGCATTTCTAGGTTATCAGCTTGTGTCCTCAATTCCTTTATAGGTTACTCTTGGTCAGATTTTGTTTCTAATATCCACTCTGGAGACTTCTCTTGTCTGTCAATGACTCAAGTACCAACAAGACACCTTGATAAGAGCTAAGGTTTGTCCACTTTTCCCCTCCCCAGTCAGCTGTATCAGGAAACTGCAGTCTCTCAGCTGTCTAAAAAGCAAGTAGATTGTAGCTGAGTTCTTGATTTTGCTCATATTCTTCTGCTGTACAGCTGCTTTGTACCTTGGGCAATGTACGTGCCCAAGCTGTCTCTTCTATTTCTTGACCCTGCTTTCCAAAATGAACTGCCTTCCTTAGTGCTGCTCCTGTTTCTGTAGTTCACCTTTTCTTCTGCAGTTTGTGTCTGCTGCTCACCTTATGTTCTGTCTCCAGATCAATTCTAAGCAGGCCAATTTTTTTTTCTATTAGAATAAACCAAAATGATCTTGTAAAAATCCTTTTTTCCCCCACAAGCATGAAGGTTAGGTCGCTAATTTCATTTTCTGCAACCTCCTTTTACCTCTAGCTCCTTTTATTGCTCAGAACCATTAGTTACTAATAAACAAACAAAAAAATATCCTAAAGTTATCTTGTCAGTCATACCACACTTTGTCAATCTAAATACATACCTACCATTTAGTTTTTCCTTGTATAACAAATTTAAGCTTCTTTTAGTCACTTTTGGATCACTGTAGAAGTATTTTTCTTGTATCCTTTGCATTAAAACTCTTGATTTATACAGTGGTACAGGGCTAGGAGTCTGGTTCCCACTTCACAAATACCTATTCTATTATTCTTCACAGTACCAACTGAGTATTGAATTAATGCCTTTCACAAACAGTTTTGGGAGGATCCCCTGTCATTTCCTTTTAAATATTATTTCAAGAAAAATTTCCCAAAATATTTCCATTAGTTACCTGGAAGTAAAACACTGCATGTGTATTTTTGCTGAACTTTACTAAGTATGACTATAGGTATAACATATGTGGATATATGTGTACATACATATGTATGTATGTACATTCAAATATACATGCATACATGAATACACATTTAAGTATATATATGGCATACACATATGGAAGATGCTATATTTCATTTGTTTGTGTCGTCTCATACTTTTCAGAGTGTTGCTTTCCATGTTGCCAGGAGAATAAGGAAGCTAATAAGATCCACTGTCCATGTTTATCATCATTCTGCAATCTCCCCTGAGCCCTCTATTCCTTGTCTTTTCTGTTCTCAGTACTTCGGAACATGGATCATGTCGTACTACATATCTTGACACTGCTTAACACTGTGAAAAGGTTATGTGCATTGAAGTTTGCAAAAGAAATGCATTAGTTTAGTCCTACTGTGAAGATGATTGTGATTGGATTTCAATTAAGGGAATTCACTGGAAAGCACTTAAGTCTATCATCAACCAAAAGGAAACTTCAGAATCAAACTATAACTTTACTGTAACAAATACAGACATGGAAATATCCACATTGAATACTCTTCCTTAGAGAACTATCTACTACATTTGGCATTTTGCAGTACTGACTGATTTAATGACAAAATACATATGCACACTAATACTTAGTATAGTAATGAATTGTCTTAATTGTCTTTTTTGTGCTCCTAAACATAGCAGACACAGTGCTGACAGTTTCTTCTGATGAAGGAGGTTAAAGAGAACTTAAGCTTTGATATCTAGTGCCTTAGAAATACTCTTTGTCCAAAAGCTTTTTAACATATGAATAGAAGAGAAGCTATTCATGCACAAGATCCTACCAAAAAAAAAATTATGTTTGGACACACAAGAGAGGAATTCAGCTGCCTGGCCCTCAGCTGTCCTTTTAAGCAAATCCACCATGAGAGAACATCCAACAGTTAAGCATGCCAAAATAACAGCCAGGAAAAAAAAGCTAAAATTATTAGGATCCAGATGGTAGATATAGGAAAATATATATACCAGTATTTTGCATCAGGGTCACACTGTTGCCAAGCAATTCCATTGGTGTTAGCTCTCTGCCAGAGTAAGTAGAAGGGCAAAATAAAGACAACATACTAAATACGAAGAAAAATAATATGGTTGTTTCTAACATTATAGTTCTCTTGAAAACAGATCGTTATCTACAAAATCCACATGCCAAATTAGGGAATGAGCACATTTTATAGTCTCATTGGGATTATAATTTAAAATCTTGAGTATTAAAGTAGTAAACAAATAAAACAAGAAGTCTCTTTTATAGATCTTATAGACACCAGTGAGACCAAAAGGTTGGTGATAATGTGAATAAAGTAATGAATTACAAAACATATTTATTTTTGTGTAAGTAATGCTTCTGTATAATCTGTGTTCAACATTCAGGTTGGAAGAAACATTATCTGCAATAAATGGATAAGCCTTCAGTGAATTTGCTAAGAATTCAGAATTAAAGATTCAAGATTACGTTATTTCAAACAAACACCACAAATCTTTTCTACTGCCAGAAGGAGAAATAATTGGGAAAAAAATGTGCATTTTCTTACAGAAAAATTCTTTTTGGAAAGATGCATCATCAAATGTCTTTGATGGCATCATTTGTTTCCCACTCTCAAAAAAAAAAATCTTTCGAAAGAGTTCCATATCTCATTTCCACCTTAGTTCTTTCTGAGTTCATGAAAAGGCCAAAAGTCATTTCTGTCTTCTATTATCTCCTTCATACTACCAGAGTGGCAGGCATCATCTGACAATAAACATGTATTGCCCCAAGCCATTACTTACAATACAGTTTGAAGATTATACTGAAAATGTTGGTTTCTGATTTTTTCAAATGAAAAGGAGGTGGACAGTGTTGTTATTCCCAATGTCTTTATTCAAAAAAATCATCTTTAAGCAGCTGCATACTCCGCTGCTTCAAAGAAAATAGTAACAACTAATTATTGCATACTATTGTGTTCAGTTGAAAATAACAAAATTTTGAAGTTCCAAAAAATATTGTTTTCATGCATGTTCCATTACTTTTAAGAGGTTCTAGTAAGGTTCTGTTACTGTGCCTGATCGTTTTCCTAAGAAAGCTGTTGATTGTCCTAATTTTAGATGAAATAAAAGAGATTTTGAGAACAAGAGTTTCCAAATAAATCAAAGGTCAGTTTATCTTGGATTGAGATCCCCTATTTTCATCATGCCAATATTATTTAAAAAGAAAATTTATTCATTATTTCATTCTCTCATTCTTGTTCATCTTAATGATTTTGTTTAGTATTTCTGGAGATATGTATGACTAAAAGGCAAGAAGGAGTTTACACTTTGTCTTTCAAAACTTGTATAAAACCAAGAAAAAAAGTGAAAATTTTCAACTGTTTGAAGGCTTACTTCACACACAGAAAATAAAATTAATAAATGCCTTTTCTCTACTATGGATACCTTTTCTTTTTAAAAGACTGTACAAATAAATGGAATTCTGGCAGCTTTTGCTTTGTTTGCCATAGGAATTTTCATTATATATCTCCTGATTATCTCCTAGTTAAATAATATGAAGTGTAAGATACTGTAATAATCTATGACAGAAGTGTGCTAGTACTCTTATTTGTTACCAAAGTTTTTAGAAAACATTTGATTAACCTTTAAAAATCATGAAATATCATAAGAATGTTTCAAGGTCATATGTTTTCCTTGTTCTTTGTTAAGTGATCAACAATGTGGCAGAATGTGGAGTTTTAAGTGTTCAATAAGTTATTTCTAGTAGAGAAGACAAGAACTGAAAAGTTAGCAGTTTCCAGTAACCCAGTGTGGTCGGTAGCATTTGCTTGATCTATGAAGATTTGTCTAGTGAAAGACATTTTATGCTCATCTTGTCCCAGAAAGTATTCCAGGATATAATGCTAGAAGAGAATCGTAATGAGCGATTGCCATATTATTAAACTTACATTTTGTGTAGCCACTAATTACTCTTATGTACTGTTCCTATCCCTGGCCTTTGACATTGGATGGATCCTGCTTTGAGTTCAAGGTAATCAACATTGTCCAAGTAGGAAACTGAGACTGGAGACCTCCTCAGTAGTATTATTGGATCTATTACTCAGTTTCTGTGTTGTCCTGATTAGGAATTTAACTTATTGCTTTCTGCTTCTCTGTATATAAAATTAAGATAATAATTAGATACCTATTTCACAGAGATAGCCTAGAGATTGTTTAGTATTTACAAAATTCTTTCATAATATAAAGCTCTGTGTAAATGCTAATCTTTCTTGTTAAATGAACTTGGTCCTGAGCTGAATGTGCTCAACACACACTGGGAAAGAAAAATGTTTTCAGTAGTCATAGGAGGAGCAGATGAAATAAAAAGGAAAGGAAGAACACAAGTACAACAAGGCATATCTGCTAGCTTATTCTCAGTGTTCGGCTTATGTGAAGCCTCATTCTATTGATTAATGAGATTAAATACCATAATTTTTTCAATGACAAGTGCAAACAATTTTCTGAAAGCAAATTAACTTCTCCTGAGAAGGAAGAAAGGTAATATTGCATTGTTATTCACTATATTCCTTCTGTGTTCCCTAATGTTTCACTGACCCAGTTGTCTCTGTGTTCCTCCTTGGGTAGCCCACCCCTTCTTCTATCTTGTGTGCAATTTCTTTTGCATTTGAGCTTCGTCAGGAGCTCCACATTCATCCTCACTAGCCTTCTGCCATGCTGGTTTAATTTCCTGTACATTGGAAAAGGCTGCTCTTGTGCCTCGAGGAGGATGTCCTTGAAGATCAAGCAACTCTCCCAGGCCCTTTGCCCTCCAGAGCAGTCTCTGGAGAGACTTCGCTAAGCAGAGCCCTGAACCAGCTGAAATACATTCTCCTGAAGTCCGAGGTTGTAACTTGCTGTTTGCCTAGATCATTTCCCACAGCACATGATGATTGAAGAGAAAGTTCAGCACATAGAGAACAAATAAATTAGTCTAGAATATGGAAGCAGGTTATCACTGTTCTGTAAATTAGTAGCACATAACAGAGAAAAAAAAAAAAGAAAAAACAAAAAAAGAGACTGTAGAAGAATAAAAGAGGTTAGGATTGGATAGGGTTAGATGAAGTAATGTATTTTCTCCATATGGAGACTGGCATTGACAAAGTTTTAATTCTAGTAGTGAAGAAGAGTGACTTAATTATACAACTTTACGGTTCGAGACATGATATTATTAAAGCCAGCATTGTAATAAATAATTTTGTTTTTCTCTAGCCATCCAACTATGATTATTATTCCATTTGCATTCATGTAGAAATAGAAGAATGGTGTATAAATCAAATGGATGAAGCTATTATTTTAATCTCTGAAGTTATCAGAAATATAAACATTACAAAAATTATATGGCATTTTTACCCTGGACTCTTGCTCTATTTACTACAGGCTAGGCTTGGTACTACCTTTTTAACCTAGGTCATTGTAGACATTTTTTAAGACTATTGCATGGATAGTACATGCATGGACTTACTAAGCTTTAATCTTCTGTATTTTTCTCACCTGGCTGCTGAGTTTTCTCATGTTATTTTTTTTTTCTGATTCAAACCACTGTAAGATCCTGTAAATGATCTTCACAGTATTTGCATCTCTTCTTGCATCTCAGGCTTTCCTTGCAACACTAGTCAGTATTACCAAGTGCTATATGATCTGCTTCATGTCTCATTCTGCCTGGCCTGTAGGCACAGGTTTTTTCAGTCAGCCCCCATCTCCTTTGTCTAAATCAAATTTCATATATCACAGCTATCCCTGAAGCTTTTACTGTTTTTAGCAATAGTATATATTTATACCAGTGTGACTGACAAAAATATAAGCAGCACTATTAAATATCTCTGCCCTTTGAATTATTTGCTTATCTGAAGATTCTTAATATAACCTCCATGTGCAATATTAGGAATTAGGATGATCATAGTTTTAGAATTGCAGTGAAGCACCTCGTATTCTATTAGGAGTTTGTAATTTTCGGATTTTCCTTACCTGTGAAAGTGGGAATAAAGGAGAAATATTATGTCGCTCTAACAATAACCATTTGCCAGCTAAAAGCATAAATATTTAAAAGTTTGAATAAAAGAACCAGGCTCCCTCACTTGGATCTTTAACAATCATATAATTTTTTAACTGGGCATGCAACACTCACCAAGCAACAAACTATACATCAGCACTTTCAAATCATGTTTTTAGTGCTGTTTACAAGAATTACTAAGAAGGAACTACAATATGATGAGATGCATGTAAACACTCTGTGGTTGCATGGGGCCTGGTAGTATCTTCCATCGACATACACGTGCATATCCATTGGAACTATGTGAATTGTTTTAAATTACAGATGGAAGGCTCACAGTGCAAGCATTGACACATTTTAATACCCTTGAAATTGAATTCTTTTCAAGTAATTCTATTTTCCCCATAAACTTAAATAAAATACCACACTTTTTGGAAATATAAAAGGATGTTAAATGAAATTATGGAGATATTCACAAATAAATGTCTGCAATTCTAAATCTCATAGTAAAATTGAATTGGACAAGCCTTTGTTCCTAAGTCAATTATAGACAGAACACCTGACAAATATAATGAACAAACTATATCATTGACTTTAGCAGTTTCCCAAAGGAAGAACAGTCATTTGCATTTCCAGTTTTTCGCTTCATTTAAAATTTAAACACAAGTTAAACCTTAACAAAGATCGTAGTCACTTAACAACCTTCTCTGACTTTGAAACAAAATCATAAATTTTCTCCATATTACTCAAAGGCATGCATAAAATCTTCAGCCGATCATAAAAATGTCAAGCCCTTGCTGAAGCTTTCAAGAAAGTTCTACTTTGGTGGGCTTTAATATAAAAATAGACACGCCTTTCCTCTGAAATATGTGTGCTCTTTTAATCTGGCTGATATCAAGAACAGTGTGATAAGGATTTTCGCAAAGATTCATTTTGTGGAGAGATAATAGCAAAGCGATTACTTCTCTTAAGAAACACAAGCTGAATGATTTTGGATTTAGGATCAAAATAAAATTACATTTTACAAAAAATCATATCTGGCCTAGACAAAGACGCACTCTAGATAATTTGCAATTATATGACTTCAGACCTTGGTCACAAACTGTAAAAGTTAATGGGAATTTTGGCATGCACACCATGGTCATTAGATTGAGCTTTAAGTGTTCTGGTAAAGTTCCAGCTAACATGGGAGTAGAATTGCAAATTCATCTTACCATTTTCTTAACCTGTAGCAATACTCTGTCTGGCTGAAAAAGTGCTTGAAGTCACTCATTCCTCATTCAGATCTTATGACCATGACAGAGAATAAAGTTTATTATATGCTGTTATCTTTGTTGATATTTCTTGTGATGTGAAAGAACAATAATTCTGTGATGGGAATTTACCTCTTTTACTTAAAACGTAAGATACCAATTTTAAGCTTTGATGATAAGAGACAGAGGTTATCTTATAATGTATTTGAGCTACTGTTTTTTAACGAGCAATTCAGCTCTGAAATCAGGTAAATGTTGATGCAAATTATGCAGATGTTTCTATAGTTGGTACAGCTGATATGGAAACACAAATAAAAAGTCAAAAGTTGTTTTGGGGATGGTATTCCATGTCCAAATGTAGTATTCTCTAATCCACTTAGTCCTAACGCCCCCACTTCTGCCTGGGTTGTGTTATTTATTTCCTTCGATTTGTAATGGCTTGATTTCACTTCTAGTTGATTTCAGTAGTTTCACTAGTAGAAGATACATTTTATATTTCACAGAAAAGGTGAAAAGACAAAAAGCATTACTAACGGGGTTGAAGACATGACAGAATAAGTATCGCTCATATTTGCCCAAAGCACAGAAATGGAATCTGCATTCAGGGAAGCAAATAGTTAAAAATGGACACCCACAGTTCACATTTTTTGGTTTGTGTAATGTTCTGAAAAGCATCAGCCTGAAGCCTCATGTACTCCATGCATCACTGAAACAGGCTGCCCAGGGAAACTGTTGAGTCACCATCCCTGGAGGTATTGAAAAGACGTGGCATTTAAGGTCATGGTGTAGTGGCAGACTTAGCAGTGCTAGGTTAATGTTTGGACTCAATGATCTTAAATGTCCTTTCCAACCTAAATGATTCTATGAGAGGAATTGTTCATATGAAAAGCCTAAACATCTTCATTTATGAAGCCTTTTCCTCAAGTCATAATCCATAGTGCTCAAACCAGAAGGAATGTGAAGTTCCTTGAGCTGTCTCATCCAGTTTCTGACTTACACTGATTTCTTTCACATGTGTTTTGTAGATGTTTACTTCTGAAGCTGCTAAGGATGTGGGGTAGGATTTTCAAAATTGTCTTTTCCTATAAATTTGCAAATAACATCCAAGAGATACTTGACAGTTATGATATTTGAAAAAGAAGTTATCTGGTAAGCGTAAAAGATGTTCTACTATTCTATACCCTGGTATTTATTTCTGTTTTCTGAAAGTACCAATACTATGTACTACACTTCCTGGTAATTATGGTAGATTGCTGCAAAGTAATTATACTTGTCTCATAAAAGTAAAAAAGAAAGAGTGGAGAGTGACTAAAGGCAATACCTCCAGAATGAGCTTTTCTTATAGTGTTAATTAGGAGAAGAAGCAATTACAGATACGTGTGTTTCTGTTACAAGAACTGCCAGTAAAATTCTTTCCTGAAAGCTCTTATAGACAAGAAGACATAAAGAACTCATTATTATAAGTTTCCTAACCTGTAAATCACTGCATTTAATCCAGTATATTGCATTAAAACCAGTGGATTATAGTAGACAGTTCTATAGTAACAAATTACGTAGTCTTAGAAATGTAAGCAGAACGAATATTCACCTGCTGCAGTAATACTCATTTAATTTCACTGAATTTATGAGAGCCATAAAGGAGCTAAAAGATCCTTTCCATGTATTTTTACTTACATATTTTTCTTTTATTATAAAAAATGGAAAATCAGAAAAGCCACTTGTCTCACCAGATAAAAGCTCCTGTCATTCTAAGGCTTTATTTGAAGACCACAAGCCACCAAAATTCAAGCTCATCATTTCTTAAGTGTCACTAGGGGAATACCTGACACAGAGATGTTCAAGACAATACACTGGAAGTATCAAACATGGAGACAAGGAAGAGAGCTGCAAGGCAATGTTCTGTAGGATATTATAGCAAAATGGTCCCTTCTGAGAAACAACATGCTCACAACTACATATTTTTTACTTACTGAAGGAACTGAAAAGACAAAATTAATCCCTACAGCAGGTTAGAGCAGCATGGATGTTGCCTGAGCAGGATCAAAAGGAGATCAGATTCAAATGCTTAGGTCAGGCAAAAGCTGGAATGAGAAAAAAAGCTTTCACTTTCCAGATTCCTCCCTATGCTGTAGCAGTTAGAAGATACCTTAAGAACCCTTAAGTTTTGGAAACACAAACTCTATAGCAAGGTACACATAGCACACATCAAATCTCCTTGATGCATAGCAATTCTCCTTGGGCTGTAGGATCCACACAATGACATAATATGGCAAAGTTTAATCCTTGGGTTGTTAACTCTTTCCACACTTGGACTTTGAGGGCAGCAAACTCAGCACATGGTGAGTTTTAGTAGAACAAAGCACATCACTCTTTTCCTGTCTCCCCTGTTTACCATCTCTGGAAGCAAAGTATGCAGAGAAAGGGTTCCACCTACACTGCTCAAACTTACTGTTTTTCCCCTCAGTAAATGGATGTAAATCCATATGCAGCGTAGAGATGTTGCCTGTCACAAAGAACTAGTATTTTAAATTTACCTACTATTTTGTCTATGAATTTTAGTATAATGACCAAAAATGCACTGAATTATAAACATTCCTCCTTTTTTTTTTTTTTTTTTTTTTTTTTATTTCTAAGATTTGGCCATTCCTACATGATTTAAATATCATACAAACCCTTTATTTTAAATGGAAAACATCAGGCAGTAGGGTGTGGGGAGGGAAACAAAAAAACCAAACCCCACAAAACCCAGAACATTATTAGAAAGCAGAAGTTTTGCATAAATGCGTGTGTGGAAAGTTTGAAAGTGATTATTGTGCTGCTTTGAAATAAAAGGTATATTTCCCCCTATTAAATGTACATTTAAATAGTTTAAAGAGTGCTTCATCACATACTGTTCGTATGAAGATTTTCCTTAGAGGAAACTAAGACACAGATGTGTAACATTATGAAACGGAAGTCTTACAAGGGTATCTGCAGGATGCTGAGTGGAATAAATGATTGAAAAAATCAGAAGGCCATCTACAATGCTACTGGTATATTGGTGATCTTGAATTATTAACTTTATTAGCTCCCTAGAAATGAGAGCATTACATACAGAGCTGACTACAGTTACCATATGTCGAACAGCCACCTAATGCACTAATACTTTACAGCATTCAAATGTTTAAAAGCATACACAAGGAAACACAGTTTTATAGAATAATTCCAAGAACAGCACAGAATTACAGCTGAGCACCTGAAAATGTCATTACATGGCAATAGATGGTGTATTTGCAATGGATATGCAACACATAGAAGTTGAATAGACCACCTCATGTGCTTTTCCTTGTCCTATCACTTCAGGCCCTACTAAAAAATCTGACCCATCTTTCTTATAAGATCCTTTTAAGTATCAAAATGCCATAATAAGGTCTCCCCGGAACCTTCTCTTCTCCAGACTGAACAGTCCCAACTCTCTCACCCTTTCTTCACAGGAGAGGTGTTCCATCCCTCTGATCATTTTTGTGGCCTTCCTCTGGACCTGCTCCAACAGGTCCATGTATTTCCTGTGCTGAGGACTCCAGAACTTGACACAGTACTCCAAGTGGGGTCTCAGCAGAGCACAGTAGAGCAGCAGAACTTTGTATGTAGTTCAACTACAAACAATGTATTATGTGAACAGACAGAAAATGCTAGTTCTATCAAGAAGACGATCTGGTGACTTCACTGAAAAGTCAGTTGCAGAGGTCATTGGAAGAACAGAAGAAATTAAAAAGTAAAAGTTCAGGAAACAATGTAAGGGTAATGGCAAAACCTAAGAAGCCTGGGTCACCTAAGAAAGGTGTCTTGTCAAGGTGGAGAACAGGATACACACACTATACTGAAAAGTGCCAAGGATTCATTTTTAAGAGACTTTAATATTTAATTGTCCCTCATGCAAGACAGTGACATTAATCTTTAGGTTTCCATTCAGTATGATATTTTTTCCAAATGTTTTCTAGCATCCCTGCATTGTCTATAAAAGATCATTGCATCTACCATGCAATCAAAAGATTGCAGAGAACTTAAATCTGAATTTCCTAACAAGTAAGACACTATGATAATGATGATGATTGGACAAGTATGATTGATCATAATTTTATAAAGTGTTGAAATATAAATGTGTATAAAGAAATGAACAGATATACTAGTGTTGACAAGTAGACCCATGGCAACACTAGCATATCGACACGAGATAAAAGTGTAAAATCGGTAGAATTCCTGTTATCTTCAAAGAAAAAACTCTCTACGTTTAGCCAGTACTCGGGGCTAAACCATAGCAGTTAGTCTGCCTCCCAAATCTCCCTCCCCAGTTCAGAGGGAGAATTGGGAAAAAAGGCAGAAGGCCCGTGAGTTCAAGTAGAAACAGATTTAACAGAATAATAAAACTGATGCAAGGATGAACATAATGTATGGAAGGTTCTACTCAGTCCAGTCCTTGATATTGACAGCAGGAGCAGAAGACCACAAGGGAGGAACCCTAGGGAGAGGAGGACTTCCACCTTCCATGAGCTCCCTCCTTTTATAATGAGCATGACTGGTGGTATGGGATACACCTGTGAGTCAGCTGCCCTGATTGGAACTCTCAGCTGACTTGGGGCTTCTCATGGCCTGCCTGCATGGCAAAAATCCCTTAAGTAGGGTACTCAGGGAAGTAGGTGAACTCATTGAGTATATGTCCATTTGCTCCTGCATATCAGTATTTGACTATGTATCAGTATCTAATATTCTAATGTGGGTTCTTAGTACCTCTGAAGAACAGGTCTGTCCCAAGTTAGAAGAGATAGTGACACAAAATATCTCATTCCTTCAGTAACACAAACCTCTAAATCTAACATCTGTTTCACTTGAAGAAAACTGCAAACGGAATAGCGAGGGACTGAGGGGATAATTGCAATCATTAGGGAACTCCAACATTAGCTGTTCTGCAGGGTGAAAGTTTACTTCCCCTAAACAATGTCGAACAGACCTGCTTGAAAAACAGATGCAGATCACAGAATCACAGAACGGTAGGGGTTGGAAGGGACCTCCAAGATGCTACATTTATTTTTATTTCTTAAAATACAATATACTATATGGCATATAATGCATTTTAAAATACTTAGTAATTTTGAATTTTGAGCAGTATTGAAGTAGTCTTTAAATAAGGATTAAAAAAAGAAAGAGTATCTATGGCTAGGCCTAAATTCTTCCTGGACTGGGAATCCCAAGGAGAATCCCTTGCATCAGAAAAAAATGACCAGAGAAAAGTTGCAGTCCGTACACTGTATGGTAGTAGCATAGCACCATTACTAATGAGGAAATATCCTCCTTACCACTGAATACACTGACATGTATTTTTGGTGTGATAGGATCATATCCTTGAGATCTTTTATTCTTAGACTGATCACCCAAACAAGTAGATGAAGAGGACTTTTAAGTTGCATATGTAAGTTTATTTGAACAGCTGCTGTAACTGAGAAACCTCACAGAGAGACAGAAGGGAAATAAAACAGGATTCCCACCTCTAGACCACTGTGTCTTTGAAGAGACAGGATTGCTTTTCCTCCATTCTTCCTGGGAAACAGGATTCACCTTCCAGCTCACTGTGCCAGATGGCAGAATTGTTTTCATATGCCTTTCCTTTCCTTATGTTTGATGCTGCACAACACAAATAAGATTTATCTAGCTAAAAAGAGTACCAACATTTTTTATTTTATTTTCTAGACAGGTTAAAGTGTCAAAACCTTCTTTTTGTGTGTTTTTCTGGTGCTATCAGCTTGTGAGTTTATGATTTGTAAGGACTCAGACAAAATATAATCTTTAGATTCAATCCTGAAGATATAATCCTGTCTGTAGGACTACACATGAGGAATACCCTGTTGATGTCAGTAGGAATTCGTACAGCAAAAATTATTCAGGCTTAATTTCTTCCTGCCCTTTTTATCTAAACTCAGTGGCTTCAAGGTTTCATAGATTATGGAGAAGAGAACTGCAGAATGATCAAGTCTATATATTTTCTAAAAAAAGTTATGATCTCAAATCATTAAACTAAACAGGCCTTAAAAGTTTTAGATGCAAAAATAATTCTAGTGAAAAATGTCATTTATTATAAACAAATACATGATATGTCTTCCTTGTTACTGTTGAGAATATGATTTCAAATGAGGCCACTACTTTCACTAAACAGATGGACAATCACATGGACAAAGATATAAAAAGACATCTAGTTCTTAATGCTACCTTTATCTTCAGCTAATGAGTACAGAAAGACCCAGTCAGAAGCACTGTCTGTTGCCACAGATAAACAGTAGACAGCCAGCCTGTACAAAGACATCATTATCATCACTTGAGATCAAACATGGTTGCTGATTTTAAGTTAACACACTCTTGAGTGGTCACTATACTGGCAAATACTGAATTAGTTCTTTGCTTGTTTACTATTTCTCTGGACAAGTCAGAGTGAATTATTCAAAACCAAGATTCAGAACTGTTACCTAACCTTCTAGTTTTGTGTACAATTGAACAGCATCTTTCCTACATATTTTGTGAAATATATAACAATTTCTGACCTCTTGAATCATTTGCATAATAAGCAAAATATAATGCACTGTTACAGTTGTTAATAGTCCATGTTTTAAGCCATCATTACATATGCCAGAAACTTCCTAATTAATGAATATGCAATTAAAGATTAAAATAATGAGCACAATAATTAAGAATGAATCTTTACCCACTGTGTCTGAGTTAAAGTGCAATTTCCACTGTTTGCAATGAATAACAGTCCATCTACAATTGAGTTAATTTGTTATACTACTTAAAGGATTTCTAGGCTTATTATAAGAGTCAAGATTAAAAAAAGTCATGCAACTTCAGAATTTCACTTTGAGGGCTTGTATTGTAATTAACAAAGAAAATTGAGAAATATAGCTCTAAAAATCTGCCTATCAGTAAGCAAAATAAAAGCAAAGTGATCAAATTCTTCTAAAATCTCAAAGAAAGTTGATACAGAGTGATAAATTAACCACTTTAAATATAATACATCAATGCTGCACAAAGTAAACACAGTCCAAGACCTTCAACCCCTATATTCATAATTCTGCTTGTATCAGTATTACAGAAAAAAAATTACTCATGAAGCTAGTAAGGGTGAGGTCTCTTCTGATGTGAGTTATCCTACGACCCTATTTGAGTTGATACACATTCATACAATTTTAGTAACAGAACATCAGTAAGTAAAAAGGCTTACACTAGAAGACTCAGAAAGAAAGATAACAATGTGTTATCTCTTCTAATTTTTAATAAATCTCTGCCTTGCAGATAAGGAAGAAAAGAAAAAACAAAACCAGGACTATCTCATGCCCCACAAGGTCTGGTAGAACAACGTGGAAAAAGGTATTAGCTTTCAGAAAGATGCATTGCCTCTACAACCTCAGAGCATACAGCACAGAATAAAATTCAGTCATGAAATTTTGTCTCTCTGATAGAAGTGTACATTCAGCACTAACAAGTCAAAACTAGTAAGTATGCGATGAGACAAGACTTTATGTAATAGGCACTGCAGTCCTGTGACTGGGTTTTTTTCCTAATCTTTATTCTTGATCCACTATGCTTTTTGCTCTTTAGCATTTCACTGCAAGATTTTTCATTATTCTGTCCACCCCTACTGTCTGTACTACTTACACTTTAAAGCTATCTACACTTTAGGTTTTCTCTTTTTTCCACTATTCCTTGTATACTAAACAAAAAACTCTATAATACTTTCTTACATATGCCTGTTACAGGGTTTCCTGGGTTTATTAAACATACCTTGTTCCCACAGCTGAACATAACAAGGATTAACTAATGCATTTCAAATTTCATTCCCACTTGGTAATGATGTTCTCACACTCTGGAAAAGAAGCTCATGCAACCTATATTTAAAGAACAAGTAAATATCTCTTTTCTGAACTTTCTTGTTTTCTTTTCTACACAGTTGAGTGCTTGCTTTGGTTTTAAAAACTCTTCGCAGTATTTATGGAATGGTGAAGAAGTTCTTTGCTGTGAATTATTAAAAAAGGCTTTAGATACAGGCTCTTCAGATACAGTCACTCATACCAAGATCATTTCTTTTGCTGATTTCAAGCATGACAGCTCTCCGTATGAGTGAGACTGTCTGAATCTTCAGAAATGCTCCTGAAATTTGAAGACCTTTCCGTAAATTGACACCTGTGCAGCACTTCATCATTGTGCTCTTCTTTCTTTCACACCTTTTTATTTTTCTCAAGTTAGTCATTCTGATTCTCTCTCACACAAAAACAGAGCTGCAAACCCTTTCTGTATCATTTCTATCAAGCTGCCATCCAAGTTATGAAATTTTTCACTAGCTTTACAGGTATCATGAGATCCTGATACCTGTCTGCCAAGTCTGAACATTCTTGAGTGCCTTATGAGCAGGTCCTGGAAGTAGGGAATATGTCTTTGTCCCTATATAAAGCAATGTAGAATGTTTTCATGTACACTGTTAATACAAGAATCATTGACTTAATATAGGAATCTAATACTTAAAAATCTAACAACTCAACCCCTCATCCCTAATTCAGACTTTTAATGTCAAAGTTTATGGGTGACTTGCACTATGTGACAGATTACCTATAAGGCTGAAAATCTTCATTCCTGGCCTGTCCTCCAAAAATAATTTCTGCCACTGCTTCCAAGTATGATGCTTCCTGATTTTTGTTAGCTATGTCCTCCAGGGAAATTTATGAAAAAAGATTTTCAACATTTTTCAGAGACATATGATTGATTTTCATTTTTAGTAGGATAGCAAAACCAGAAATGAGTCATACTTCTGAAGGAAGAGATGTAATCAATGATGGGACTTACTCTCTCTTCTGAAACATGTACTAAGATATTGTTGGGGTTTGGGGCTGTCAAAGGACATATATCAAAGTCAATATGCATGTCTCACGGATCTGTTCACTTTAGCAAATACATGGATCATTCTTAATGAGCAGAGTGTAATATTCCCTCATAAATAATGTGTTTCTTATGGCACAGCTCTAAAGAATACTTTGACTGACATCAGAACAGTTTCCAGCATGAAAGCTGCGATAACTCTAACGAGACTTTCGACGTAAACTTAACATTCAGATTTAGCTTGAGTTAACAACTGCTGGAAACGGCTACCTGGTAAGTACTTCTCCACAAGATATTAAAAAATTCCCCAAACACTATATAAACAACAACTTCTATTTGCACTCCCAGCAGAGCAATGATGTGCTCTACAGGCACAGCATATGGATTACTCTGAGCCCAAAAGACAGCCCATTAAGTTTGGGGCTGATACGTAGGTTTTTTTATGCTTGTACAAGTTCTGTCATATTGTCCTTCTTCAGTGAATACTCATGGAATACATGATACTTCTGGACTGTCATTCAAGTACCACTTGCAATCTTGGTTTCCATTAAAATTAACTGTTAGGGAGAAGATGAGCTATGTAATCAGTCATGTCTCTATGTGGTACCAACACCATATCAGGCCTTATTTTTAGATAGAAGAGGCCTCCGATATGGTGAGAGCAGCACATACAATATACACAAAGCACAGTAGTTTCTGTTAAACAAAAATCCATGCGATTTATTTCTTATCCAACTCTCATTTCCCTCAGGACATCAGCAGAGTCTGACACTTCTGTTCCCCTGGGGACCCAGCTTCCTTTGCCAGAGGCCAGCTCTGAGGTGGCATGGACACAGGACCCGGGACCAGATGGGAGTGTTGCTGTGTGAGAGCGAGCCAGGCATCCTGATGGCTGTCATGGGACTTGCTCTGCAATTCTCATTCAGATACTGTAAGACTGTCCCTCTGTCCTAAAAGGACTCTGCAACAGCCTGCCTCACTGTCATGTTACCTTCCTTTGCAAAGCAGCCCACTCTTGTGGCCCCTTACACCAACTTTTTCCAGAGATGCTGACTCAGACACATTTATCATTTCAGGTCAGAAAACCTTTTAAGTAAGCAGAAGAGGAGGCAGGCATTCTCAATTAAGCTCTAAATTTGCTTTTCTCAGGAAGAATATTGGTTTCTAAAAAAGAACTCTTCAAAACCTTTGCATTATACTTGACGATTCAGCTCAGGAGTACTGAGTAATGCACACATCATTGTGTGTCTCAGAAGCTGTTTAGAAACAGATTGCATGTATGAAATATGTGGCTTTTATACAATCTGCATTGATATAATTGCCTCTGGTCAATTGATTTCATTTTAAAAATCCATTACAATTGATTTTATGGTTATATAAGCCATGAATAAAAAAGAGTATCTAGCTAAATTTGTTTGTCAATGAAAATTAATGCTCTTCATATGAAGATCTTCAAGCTATCAGTATTATGAACTATCAGAATCAGCACATTCCCTTAAACATCCAGAAAGCTGTCTGAATGATTCCCTACAAGAAAATGACATATAATATAGATGAGTTAAAAGTATGCTATTTACTTCACTTGCCTAGAGCAACAGCTTTGCCAATATACCTTATATGAACTATTTCCACATGTAACTACATGATTTCCATTAATTCAATGGTAATATTAGCACAGAAATATGTTGTTGAATATGAATATATTAACATACTTAATCCAGGGAACATAGAGCAATATTTGAAATGTTGAGCTGTAGTCTCTGATGTTACTTATAATTATGCAATAGCCAGTTTGAAAGGATCTACAGAACATCTACTTCACAAACTTCTGTTTGCCACAAGATTCTTTCAAGAGTGAGTAACGAATTTCTATGATAAAAGACCATACGGCATTATGGTCTGAGGGGGAGAGATCAGGGACATCCTCAGTATCCTAGATTCCATTAGTAGTAGGTAACCTACACAGTGAATACACGAAATACATTTTTTTTGTTAATAATTGGTTGTGTACTCACAGTATCAATATCACAGATACTCACAGTATCAATAACACCACATACAAGCATATATCATCTCTATTTGCACACACACTTCAGAGTTAGCTTAAATCAAATCAGCTTGAGGAAATGAACAGAGAAGTGACTTGAAGGTCTCTTGACAAGGGCTAATGATAAATGGTAATGCACTCAGTCATGAGAAGTAGAAATGGGGTTTATTTCCAGTATTCATGTTAAATTTAGTTTTGACATCTTCATTTACATTCTGCAAGGGAGAATAGAAAACACATTAATGAAACTGACAGCTGAATTGGGAAATGTTGCAACAAGGAGAAGCAGCACTAAGGGAAATAACAATTTGAAACAGAAAATAAAACGTGTTCAGAAATTTGCAGACCAAAACAAATAGGAATTAAATACTCCCTCCAACCCATTCAAGGAAAACTGCAGCAGAAGAAATTGAAAAGTACTGATTGCCAAGAGAGTTTTAGATACCAAGTTACATTAAAGATGGTTGACATTTTGCTGCTGGAAATGCAGAAACATCTATCCATGTGTGGTCATTCATCACCTTATCTTTCCTCATACAGCAGGAAAGTTATATTTTTGCCTTATTATAGTTAGAGCCATAATTAAATGTAACTGAAGGGTTCTCGAACATTGGAATGGGCTACCCAGAGCAGTGGTGGAGTGCCCATCCCTGGAGGTGTTTAAGAGTTGTGTTGACATAGTGCTCAGGGATACAGTATAGTCAATGACTGTAAATGTTAGGTTAATGTTTGAACTTGATCTTAAAGGTTTTTTTCAACCTAGGCAATTCTACAATTCTGATTCTGTAATTTCTTGAATTTAGGTTGTTCAATCCAAGAAAGACATTGAATCAATAGATTATGATGACTGACTAATGACGAATACTAAAATAATCAAAGATGTGTGGTTTAGGTAAGCAGTTAGTGTGAGAGGTCATCAGAGCAGTCTGAAAATGTCCACTGAGAAATATCAAAGAAGGAAGTTAAAGTTTCTACAAGTAGGTACACACATCAGGGAGTAAATTGGATAAAATTATGAAACTGAAAATTCAGAACCAAGTCAGCACTTTCCAACAGTGAGGTCTATTAAAATTTGGTAATTATCTCTCAATGAGAAGTAATGAGATTTCCATTACTCTAGCCAACTTTGATTAGATGAGCCAGTCCGATTTTGCAACAGAGAATAATTGCAATGTAAGGAAGACAGACCAGATAACCCTAAAAACTCTTTTTCCATCCCCAGCTTTTATAACACAAAGGAAATCTGGAAATACAGATTACAATGGGAAATGTCTTCTTCCTAATGAATTCAATAAAGGCATTTTCTAGATAACGTCCTCTCTTTTATTTGCCTGCTCTGACTGCACATTATCACATATGTTTTTTAGGTAAACTAATAACGTATGTTCTAAAAGAAAAAAAAAAACAGAGAAAAGAGCACTGAAAAAAAATCATGCTGTGCCTAAAACTGTAAAATCATTTTGCATTGGCAAAAACATGTTTCTTTTCATTTAAAACATTTGTAGACAATGCAAGTGAAAATTCTATATGTCCTATGCAAATTCAAATGAATGTAAATAAAGCAGAAACTGAAGAAAAACGGAAAGAAAAACGAAAGAAAATCAGTGTACTCTATCACACAAATTTAATTTGTTTAGTGTTACAATCCACCTAAAAGGACTATATTTTGGATTTTTTTTTCTTCACTAGAAAATGTTACACCTTACTGCAGACATTGAATGCATTTGGGATTGAGGTGGGATAAAGACATCTCCTCTTGCAAGGTTATGTTTCTTTCAAATGTACAACAAACTCACTATTACACGAGGCAATGAAAAAGGTACATTACCTTGATTTCTGTGTGAACTCCATACCATCAGTAATGGTATGAAGAGACTGAAATCTGGGGAAGGTCGCTGACATTAGTCATTTATAGAAGTTTCCAGTGTCATTGGAGACATTAATGTTCAAAGTATCTGCACTGAATATGTTTGTTCCCCTTCATTTGGTTAGATGAGTTTGTATTTTTTACAGTAAAATGCTTTTATAACCCTTACTTCTACATGTCTCAAAGATATTGATAAGCTATAACTCCTGTATTAGGTACTATCTTGTTTTCATGTGTTTCATATAGGTGAGATTCTCTGTCCTAAGCTTGATATTATGGTCATTTCAATTCCTTGAGCAGGACTGAAAATAAAGGATTGTATTTTGTTAAGTAGCACCTTTATCAGAAGCCATGTTGAGATAATATTAGATCACAAATAATCTGCAGTAAAATCTAATAGTTTTTCTTGTTAGTTTCATGTGCCTTTTTGTATCCTTACAGTTGTGTATGTGTGTACATACATATACATGCACTTCTATGTGCAATTTATAATCATATTGCAATGATAATATGTATAATAATGTATCAAATTATGTGTAATAAATACTTCTGTTATATATATGGTTTAAATATGGTACTAGTTTAACACAAATCCAGCTATCCAGGTATCACTATATTTTATTGCAGAATCACTGACAGTATTGTCATTGATTTCTATACTAAAATTCTTATCTCTTAATGAGCTCAGTTATTTCAGAATAGATCTGGAGATATGATTACACATACATAACCATGACAGCAAAGGCAATTGGATAGAAAGCATTCCATGTGACGAGTGTTAGCACAAACTCATTCCTCAGTCATGTTTTCTGCACGTGTTTTCTGACCTTCAGAGCAAGGGTTTGAAAATGCTCTGACATGAAATTTGATTTGTAAGCTTGTGGAAAAGGAGCTTTTATATACAAGTCTAGATGAAAATGCAGGTTTTATATTTAAGTAGCACAATAGTAGTGCAAGCTTTGGTATAACTTCTTTAAGCTCCAATAGTCAAGAAGCACATAAACGTATAGTTAGGTACAGGCTGGAGCGATGGGCTGAGGCTAATTGTATGAGGTTTAACAAGGGTAAGTGCCGGGTCATGCACTTCGGTCACAACAACCCCATGCAGTGCTACAGGCCTGGGGAAGAGTGGCTGGAAAGCTGCCTGGCAGAAAAGGACCTGGGGGTGTTGGTTGACAGCCGACTGAACACGAGCCAGCAGTGTGCCCAGGTGGCCAAGAAGGGCAACAGCATCCTGGCCTGTATCAGAAACGGTGTGACCAGCAGGAGGAGGGAGGTGATTGTGCCCCTGTACTCGGCACTCGTGAGACCACACCTTGAGTACTGTGTCCAGTTCTGGGCACCACAGTATAAGAAGGACATTGAGGTGCTGGAGTGAGTCCAGAGAAGGGAAACAAGGCTGGTGAGAGGTCTGGAAAACAGGGCTTATGGAGACCGGCTGAGGGAACTGGGATTGTGTAGTCTGGAGAAGAGGAGACTGTCAGGAGACCTCATTGCTCTCTACAGTTACCTAAAAGGAGGCTGTAGTGAGGCTGGTGTTGGTCTCTTTTCCCAAATTACTAATGATAGGATGAGAGGAAATGGCCTCAAGTTACATCAGGGGAAGCTTAGGTTGGATATTAGGAAGAAGTTCTTTACTGAGAGGGTGGTTAGGCATTGGAACAGGCTGCCCAGGGAGGTGGTGGAGTCGCCATCCCTGGGGGTGTTCAAAAAACGGGTTGATGAGGCACTTGAGGCCATGGTCTAGTGGTTTAATGGTTAGGAATATGATGGGATAATGGTTGGACTTGATGACCCTGGAGGTCCCTTCCAATCATAATTATTCTATGGTTCTATGATTCTACATCCATATTCCTACTTAAATACATATCTACAACCATTCACTTTGGCTATGTTGAAAAAAATGGAAGAAAAATATGCATAAAAATATAGAAGCTACTCAGCTTGCAAAAGGTGACAATGAGCTTTACACTCCCATTGGCTATTTAGCAGGTTATTCCTTTGTCTGAAGACAACAAAAGCATATCAGATCAGTGGAAGAATAATAAATAAGGAACAATTAATCCAACTTAATGAAAAAGATTTCACTTACAGCTTTTTCAAGTTTTTTTATCTTTTAAGCTTTTCTGAAGCTTCATCAGATCTTCCACCTGTATGAGGGTATGATACAGCTTACTATATTTAGCATCAATTTCTTGATCTCTCTTGAGCTAATCTTTGGAAAATTCCTGCTGACATTATCAAATAGAGCTTGATACACTGAAGAGATAAAATGACAGAAAAAAGTACTAGTGGTTAAACTAATTAAAAAAATTGGAGGCACATCTCCTGTAAAACCATGTTAAGAAAAGAAAATTGATGAGGCAGTGAGAGAACCACAGACCAACGTGCACAGTGTCATTGTTATTTCTAGGCAGCTAGAGTTGTAAGTTATTAAAATGTCTTATAGCTATCCTTCACAACAACAATAAAACAGAAACCTGATTCGTGGAGGGCATCTAGCACAAACTCTTGCTGTTCAGAAATTCTATAAATCTACATGCTGTTTACCATGCTTCATGCATGCACAGGGATATACAGGCCTAACAAATAAGTAAAAAGAGTATTACAGAAAGCATTTCGATCTTCAGGAGTGTGCAATATATTTATTCATGAAGACTACAACATAAGCCATCATGAAAAAGACAAGTAGAAATATAATTTTTGCTATGGGCAAAATGTATAAAAGTATCTCAGCTCTTCAGCTTGTCAAGTGTGTAATTAGAAGATAGATGATCCTTTTATATATAAGAAAGCAAGTACTTGATCATTATCCAAGTCTCATCAGACTATTTACCTAAAGAAAAGTACAGATTTGTAACAGATTTAGCTAAGTACACACAAATTACTACCAGAATGAATAATTCCAAACTGACCAAAGCCAGGAATATTAAGTCGAATTCACTGTGCAAAAGATGATTGATCACAATTCTGCTGTATTAATCTTGAGTGATGAGAGACAAAATTTAGTAACACTACAGTATATATGCAAGTATTCAGGTTCTGTTTTAATTTATAGCCTCCTGGTTTACAGAAGAGATTTCTGTCAGCTAACACAGGTCTATAAAAAGGGATCCCTACATTGTGCAGACAGTGAACTATAGCAGTTTAAAGTTAAGCCCTTTGTAATGAGGAATGTATTAATCATGCTACAACACTTCCTTTCTCTGTTTACGTATAGACATGCTCTGGAAAAAAAAGCTTTCTGAAGGGATTTTAAATTAACTGAGACTTAGATTACTCTTCCTATATAAACATGTTCATTACTGTCTGTGTTCTCATTTATGTGGTTGAATTTGTTAGGAGTATATCAAATCACCTATAATTTCATTATAAATATTTGTACAAACATTCTTACCATATACCACTTATGGGAATTTCATAGGAGCTGGGACTGAGTGAAGCACCTCTCCAGATTTCCAACACATCCTCTTCTGGACTGCTAGAAAAAGTAGTTTTCTTTCAGGTCAGAGCATCATACTGTTATTGTCAGTTCTAGACAAAAATGGGTTTTTTTAGGTTTAACTCCAAATTAATCACACAGCACAGAGGATAATGATTTGAATTCTGACCTGAATGCAGTAAATAAAATAATCTATGTTTACAATGATATTAAAAGCAACCTGTGATTTTATATTAAATCAGTTTGTAACTTTCATTAAAATAACTCATATGAGGTTAATCTTGGATTACAAAAAAAAACCCAAAAACATGAAGTATATTTCAAAACTTTCTTGGTCTTTGAAATCAGTGAAGAATACCAACCTCCTTCATTTTCTTTACTAGAAAATACAACTAGATCCTATACATTACATTAAACATTAGCATAGAAGGGAAATGTTTTCTTAATGAATGTCTATGCTGGAAACCATAAACCTGTTCACACCATGTTGAATCAAACAGTGGTTAGCTTCAGTTTAGTTATCCTGTGTAATAGTAGCTGCGAAACTAACTGCTGGCAGTAAATCAGTAACTGCAACTTTACAGTTGATTGACTTTCCTAGAAATTAAAGTACCTTAAAAATAGTACAGCTCATTTGTGGTTGCAGTACAGACATACTCTCAGATCTTATTGTGACTGTAATCATGATGGAGGATGTTCAGACCCTATTCAAACTGCGGGATAGAGGAGCACTCTCCAGTCCCACCTGGACTGCAGGAGGAGCCCTGGGTACATACCACCCCTCAACAACCCCCTTTCATATTCGTATTCCGTTGTGGTCAATGGGACAGAGTCTAGTTGGAGGCCTGTGACTAGCGGAGTCCCTCAGGGGGTCGGTACTGGGACTGGTGTTGTTCAACATCTTCATCAATGACCTGGATGAGGGTACTGAATGTATCCTCAGCAAGTTTGCTGATGACACCAAACTGGGAGGAGTGGCTGACACACCAGAGGGTTGTGCTGCCATTCAACGAGACCTTGATAGGCTGGAGAGTTGGGCGGGGAGAAACTTAATGAAATTCAACAAGGGCAAGTGTAGAGTTTTGCATCTGGGGAAGAAGAACCCCATGTACCAGTACAGGTTGGGGGCTGACCTGCTGGAGAGCAGTGTAGGGGAAAGGGACCTGGGGGTCCTGGTGGACAGCAGGATGACCATGAGCCAGCTATGTGCCCTTGTGGCCAAGAAGGCCAATGGCATCCTGGGGTGTATTAGAAAGGGGGTGGTTAGTAGGTCAAGAGAGGTTCTCCTTCCCCTCTATTCTGCCTTGGTGAGGCCGCATCTGGAGTATTGTGTCCAGTTCTGGGCCCCCCAGTTCAAGAAGGACAGGGAACTGCTTGAGAGAGTCCAGCGTAGAGCCACAAAGATGATGAAGGGAGTGGAACATCTCCCTTATGAGGAAAGGCTGAGGGAGCTGGGTCTCTTTAGCTTGGAGGAGACTGAGGGGTGACCTCATTAATGTTTATGTAATAAACAAACACCCTCAATATGTAAAGGGTGAGTGTCATGAGGATGGAGCCAGGCTCTTCTCAGTGACATGCAGTGATAGGACAAGGGGCAACGGATGCAAGTTGGAACATAGGAGGTTCCACATAAATATGAGGAAGAACTTCTTCACAGTGAGGGTAACAGAACACTGGCACAGGCTGCCCAGAGAGGTTGTGGAGTCTCCTTCTCTGGAGACATTCAAAACCCACCTGGACATGTTCCTGTGTGACCTGACCTAGGTAGTCCTGCTCTGGCAGGGGGATTGGACTAGATGATCTTTTGAGGTCCCTTCCAATCCCTAACATTCTGTGATTCTGTGATTTGTAGCTTAAGTCTTTGTTAGGCTAAATTGTCAACATAGTTGTCAGTCTATTATAAATAATGTATTTGTGTTTTGTGGTTATTTTCAATAAATCTCATCAAGTCACTATTTCACAATCGGGGAACATAAACATCTTCCACTATAAATGATATGTATAAAAAAACCCAGCTGAATTATCATAATGCACTTTAATACAAAAGTCAGTGAACATATTTGACATACAGTCTAATCTTCCACACTGATTAAGATGCTTTTTTTATGACTTGCACCTGATCTTCTGTATTAAACTAAAGGCATTTCTCATGAGCATGGAACCTTCTTACTGAGAAAAATAATCTGATGCTGTCATTTGTAAAAAGAATAGTACTAAAAGGTTTAACAATAAAAGTAACTAATTAGCAACTTTTTTGTTTAAAATGTTAAATGATTATCTGATTTTTCTAAAAAATCTTTTTTTGCTTATTATAGTTGCTCTGCTCTGCAGCTGCTGTGAACTCCTAGTATACTTAGAGACAATCTGTGTCTCAAAGCAATATTGTTACTTGAATCCATTAGTTGCAATGCTTTGGAATGTTCTAGTGGCTATAAGAGATTCAACTAGAATTCAGCAGACTTGCATTTTCCTCTTCATTTTGCTACTCTTCTACTATCTTACCATAAAGAAATCATTTCACTTCTCTGCTCTCTGGCTTTAACTATTTATACTGCTACCTTTTGGACTTAGGGATTGTTTCCTAGTATGCATACACACATTGTTGAGGACAGTGAGACCTTGATCTCACAATTTATACATTTGGGCATTTCTGTCATACAAATATAGTAATATTCTTTACTAACTAATAATCTTGACTTCAGTAATGCTCTAACTTGACAGTTTTCTTGCTGGTTCTGTTCTTAGCCTCCTCTCTCAAACAAGAATAGACTCCCTAGATAATTATTTTGTTTCCTACTATTAACTATATTACAGAAATAAAACTTGAACTTGGTTACTTGATGGCACTCTTTTTTTACTGCTTCTAATCTTCCCTGTCCTAACTGAAACCATTTGTAGCTGGAACACATCAACACTGAACTACATGTTCACACCCATTCTCCCTCTTAAACTGTGAAGAAAAGTAGACATAGTATGATCATTCAAGACAGACTAGGACAAAGTCAGTCAGTGATTTACTGGATTTAACTTGACTCTTGGCTTTAGAAGAGCTAAAGTAGAAAAAAAACAAACCTAGAAGTTGTGGTACCATCTTGCCTGGTAGAAGAGGAGGGTTTTCAGGAAACCATCAAAGCTTGCCACTTCTTCAATAGCATGAGAGCTGATGCAGTGAAAGTCACCACACTAGTGGAAGTTGGTATTGATGCAGCCACAACTTCTATTTTTATCCATTTGGCATACCTCACACCTTTAATTTGAAGAGCCATAAAATTGATGATTTCTAACCATTTCAGTGTTCTTTGCAACATGTTGTCAATGTACAACTTTCACTATTGAATGGCCATGATTAAAATCCTTTTACTTAGTAGAACCCATTGAACATGTATTTTTCTTGAAATTCCTCATCTGTTGCATGAGAAAGAGGATACAATATCCAGGTTCTTCTCACCTGTGAAATCACAAATTTCCACAATGGAATGGAAGGCAGGTTTCAGAAGACATAATTCATTGGAAAGAACTGCAGATAAATAACTTCTAACTTGTGTAACAGTTCATAGAAACCTTCTTTTTAGAGGCAGTTTTCAGTGCACTGACAACTCCAGCATCCAAGATTCAAGAGATCAGTGACTGAAAACTACTTAAAGGATTGCAGTGTTACAGTTGGAAACTTCAGAAACTTATAGATCTATTTAAAGAACTCCAACTGGTTGTGCTACAGATGCTTGAGAGGGATGGATTTTTCATCAGTAGTGATAATTTCACCCTGGCTCTGGCTGAGAGAAGTTTAGTAATTGTATTGAACCTATTTTGGCTTTCCTACAGTATGTGTTTGTATTGTCAGAAATTAATTTGGACTTTCTTTTGTACGAATCATCCTTTGCGTAAAGACCACAAAGCGTTGAAAATACGTTCTTAGCAATCAAATAGTGACAAAAGGTTAGAAAGTAAATGAAGGAGGAAAGCAGCACAGATTTTATCATTTTAGGTGCAGAAAATGTAGCACAGCAGTTTTTCATATCCCTTTAAGAGATTTTGTGCCACTGAAGTGCCGTGAAAAATGTACTTGGGCACGCAAATATTAATGTCTAAATTCTGCTGACACACTCTTGCTTGCACAATAAAGCTCATTTACCATAAACTGCATATAGGCAACAGTGACATTGTAGCAATGATGTAATAAGATTATAACAAAAGCATCACTGCAACATAATTAATACATCTCCTGTTAGACCAACTGTGATATCGTGGGACAACAGGAAAGATCTCGGGTGCACAGACCCTTCCTTGAAGTCAAATGAACAGTCTTCAAAACTCGATCTTCAAGACTGAGATCAACTGCTACAATTTTAACTACAGTCAGTGGGTTAATAAGGGTTAGTACTTTAGGGAGTATGATATATTGAATTTTGAAGGTGCAGTTTTTCCAGATTTCTAAAAGAACATCACCAACTTTATATAACATACCTTTCAGAATATACCTTCAGGCCCTTTATAGAAATAAAGGACATATTGCTGCTGGATTCTCTTAGCTAACACTGATAACTGTATATAATAATCTTTGTAAACATACTAAAATTTCTCATCTCATAACAAAGTTAACCGGTATTTCCATTGGAAAACTGTTTCAGAATCTGGTACATAGATAGTCACAATATCATAAAGGCACTTGTTAAGGGTTCTACTTTGATGCTATATATACGGACAAGATAAACATAAAAGTTTTTGCTGTGTAAACAATGTGTGCACATGTACATGAAAGGAAAACACCTGCTTAGGTCAATACATAACTTTCATGCAAGTTTGCTGCTCCTAAGCACTATCTATCCTTTGAATACATGTGCAGAAATGGCAAGATCTCTGAGAAAGACTTCAAATTTCTCACCATCAAATCTCAAGGAACTGTGCTACTCTACTATTTCATTTTTATTCTGATAGAAATAAAACATCATAATGGGAATGTGAAATCAGAACAGAGCTTTGTAAAATGAAATGAAACTACTTTTTGTAATTCGGAAGTCCCCCCCCAAAAAAAAAAGAAAAGAAAAAAACACAGGTCATGTACATACTTTTCTAGAATTCTTGTTTAGAACAATGTAATTGAAAGAAAAACCTACTAAAATGTGTTTGAATTTAAATAACAACTTTCAGTTGCTGCTTGAACACTGAAACTTGAAGATATAACATGCTTCTGACTTTTATTCCTGCCTTCTTGACCAGAACGGATAAAGTAAAAGAAAATTGCAGCTCAACTCATTAAACTAATGTATAAGACGTTCTAATACCAGATCAGAAGATATATTGAATTGTAAAGAGCTTTTAAGTCATTTTTTCATTATGTTTCTCACCTATCCATAACACTTACCTATATCAAAAGATAATTATGTAGAAGATTTACATCATGAAAATATTTAGTCAGCATGCATATTCTAATCAAATATTTTAGTGCACATTTTATAATCAGCAGTACTCCTAGGTGCTTGGCAGATATATAAATTTGGAAGCTACATCTTCCACCAGATAGCTTCAGAAGTTGTTCATTTTCAGAAGAGTAATATTCAACTCAGTTGGTGTTTCTGCACTGTTATTATCATCTTTTCAGACTGGACAGTATTCCCCTTTGAGTTTTGTGGAAACTGTATGATTTGCTAAGGGAGAGTTTTCACAGTATGGGTGATTTGGTCACTGTGGAAAGAAACATTTGAACATTAGCATTTTTTTCACCTAAAAATTTTTTTAAAAAAGAGGGAAAATATCCAAATAAAGGTGGTATCAGTATTTTTAGCTGCAGTTTTTCAGCCCTTGAAATCTAAGAAATAGAAGACAAAACCACAAAGCAGACACATGTCACATTCCTTCTTACAGAAAGAAAGAAATTTAGTTTATTTAAACAAATAAGCAACCATTTTAACAGTTGCCAGAAAAATGGAAAGTTTTCTGAGGTTAACTTGTATTCTAAGAGATGAATATGTTTTTCAGCTGTTCAGATTCATACCAGTGTTTTCAAATCTGACCTTTTTGGTGAGGAACAGGCAATGTTTCAGCTATACCAATGGAGCTTCCAGGCAGAAGAGAGCAGAGGCTTCCAAACTGAAATGCAGCTTGATGAAAAAGTTTATGCCGTAACTAGATTCTGTTGTGTAGATGTCTGGGGATTTTTCTTTTCACATTAACTGCCCATCAAACAGCCATCATGTTTTTTCTTTCTTGTTTGGAGTTGTTTTGGTTTTGGGTTTCTGGGTTGTTTGTTTGTTTGGCGGTTTTGATTTTTTTTAATTATTTGACCTTGACAAGTGATTGTTTAAAAAATACACATGTATAATATAGTAAGAAGGTCACATGATAAAAAAAGGGCAAACTTCCACGTAACAAAATGAACAATGATGTATCTGTAGGCTAGTAGTAAAATTTAAGCCAACAGGAATTGTAGCCAAAGGTCCAACAAAGAACATAGTTGTTGCTTAGATAATTTTCAAATGCAGTCCAAAATCTTAAGTAGAAATTATTCTGCATCCTACATAAATAGTGCATTCTCAACTCATTGCATGCAAGCAATTCTGCTGGAATACAGTAGCTTCACTTATGTATGTAGAGAAAACAGGAGCAAATGAGACCTTTGATCATTAAGTCATTTCATACAAGTGATCTTTGGGAACTGATGTTTTTTAGGTGTACAAAGATGCATGGAGAATTCAAGGTCCATTAATTCCCAACACTTGCGTATAGAATGTATAGAAATGGGGGTTTTTTAGTCAAAAACTGGCTCTTTAAGACAGAATAGGAGCATATAGGTGTGGCAGATAAAAGGTGTACAGCTGGTGGACTGTATCAAAAAGTGTATCAATGAGTAGCAATCACTTATTTTTCAAGATTATAATCCCATGGAGAAGACTCAAAATGACAGAAGCCTGATATTAGAACAAGTTAACTTCTCTACTAAAAATGAAGAAAAACAAGCTGCTTTTACTAGAGTTACTTCTCAGAGATATAGGAAAAATTAACAGCTTGTACCTCCCAGTTATTTTACTGAAGAATTATCAAAAGCAGGCACAACAGCATCAAAATGGGAATTTAATACATCACAACTGAAGGGCAGAAGAAAGTCAAGCTCCATTTGTTTGGGTTTTTTTTTTTTATTCATGATTATGGCAAATCTTCACAGACTCTCCAATTGATTCATGGCCCCTACTGCCCCTATACCATAAAAGTTGCAAGAAAACTTTCACACCTTAATCCCTCACTTGCAGCTGGCATTATAACAGAGCAAAGAACAAAATAAACTGTAGAGGGACTTTCACAGCACATACCTTACAGCTACATGTTAATGCAGTCTTCCTTCCTTCAGTGTTCATTTTCTTTCCATAGAGTCCCATTAGCATCTATGCATCCTTCCTGCCCAAGGCAAGCCTCCAGCTTGTTTATCTGCAGAAAGCAGAGGGAAGTAGGGTAAGAAAAAGATAGAAACTGAGATGAGGAGTATCAAAAGTTAGTAAATCACTGTTCTCAGTAAGCCTAGAAAATAAAGCTTAAGAAATCCTCAAATCTTAAAACACTTTAAAACTATAAAGCCCACAGTATGGGTCATCTGTATTTTCACTATTATTTTTTTTCTGTCCATAACACATCTGTGGTTTATATATAATTTTCTTTGCAATTATTGCACTTTAATCTAATCTGTATTTGATGTCACTGTCAATCACATGAAAAATGAAAAACCTATCCAAAAGAGTTAGACAGGATAGGTACTACCTTCTGCTTTGAAATTTAATTTAAAACCCTGATTTATATTAGCAAAAGAACATGGCTGCATCCCACTTCACAGTAAATGTGGTTCCTACTTTTCACAGTACTTAACAAAGTTGGTCTGGAAACCATTTATGAAGGTTTTGCATCAGAATACAAGTTGCAATATTCTAGAACAATTTATAGAGAGATATTTTTTTCTCTGAATTTGAATCCTAACATTTTTATCTTACAGGAATTCCAAATACTAGCAAGCTTAATAAAATCTCTGTGTGGAAAGTGAAAACATATCTTTAAATACTCTACTCTGTTCTCTGTGTTGCAATCAAGTCCTAGGGTTTTTAATAACTTGCCAAAATAGTAAAAAATAAAAAAGATAAACCATGCCTGTGATGTATATACACATTTTTTCATCAGCTTAGAATGGTTTCAATGCTCAACTACTGGGCACTCTGCAGTAAAGTCACACAGTGCTTAAAATCAGTAGTCACATAAACCCTAACTATTCTATAGGAGACATCTCTCTCAAGGTCATGACTGGCAAGTGATCAGACCTTACTAGAAATCTCCTTGACCTTTAATACCATTTCTACGCATATGTGACACTTTTGAAGACCAAGATAAGAAGATGGCCTCATACTCTTCCTGACCTTGCTCTATGCATTCACGCAATCAGGATCACAGAGACCCAAAGCTCACTGGCAAATTTCTTGAGTGATCTGAGGGCTGACTTGGCCTGGCACACCCTGCTATCTCATGTGACTTTCTGGAAAGCAATGCTGATGCCTGTCTGACAGGTACCCCTCATCTGAGTTTTCAGTCCAACATCATTGTAGTGCATGATAGAGCAGGTTGACACATTTAAGATTATCTTCCCTTGTGCAACCTAATGATTTTTAAAGTTTATGCTTGAATGTTTGTATTGATCTATGTACTAAGAATAAAAGATGACTTTTGAAACAGGTGAAACATTGGGCTCAGCACTAACACACTATAGATCCTCATATCCAGGGATTATTTGCAAAGCAAATCCAGATATCTCTGATGTGAGGACTGGTGATGCAAGCACATATTGCAAAAATGTCAGCCTTTCCTCATTGAGATTTTTGATCATACTAGGTGAAATATAAGTGACAGCTATACCAAAATAATCTGTCTATTGAAAAAGAGTGCTAAAGTTTCTCTGTGTATGTGACCACTTCATTATAGATAGTAAGGATCATAGCATGACCTCATCACTTTCAGGAAATTTTAGAGAATTGTCTCTGAAATAGAAATGCTAATGCAAAAGAAAAGGCATAAAGAATAGAAGTGATCATATGAGACTTGTAACTCAGCTAATTTCTGTTGTAAACAGGCAGTTTTAGGGTCTGAACCTGCAATTCAGTCAAATAATCTTGTCTTGACACAAGTGACCTTCAGCAGATCCCACAAGGTGTATGAAATAGTCCCTCCTTTTAATAATTAAAGCTATTCCAAAAAGAAACATATAACTTAAGGTGTACTTTCTCATCAGCCAAATCACTTTCGAGAGAAAGGATGCTGGCCTTATCAGAAAATTCAAAACTTGACCCAATAAAATAATTAGCAACTATACACCTGTAAGATGACCTGTGTCAAAAGTTATGATCTTTAACCCAAACAAAAAAAACATTAAAATTAGACAAAATATATGTGGTCATATGTTCAGATGGTAGAAAGGATTGCTGGTCATTTAATGTCAGTAAAGAGCCACAACATATCTAAGGAGAGGCAGTTTATTAATCTGTACTATTTTCTGAGATGTCAGACTATAATTAAAACCTAGACTGAAGTGAATAAATAAAATTATCTTCCAAAAAGAACATTGTCTTCTGAATGAAAAGGACAGTGCAATACAAGTCAATGCACTTGGACACTGCTCACCTACATTGCTAATACTTAAAAGGAATATCAGTAGGTTTACCTTAATGACAGTTTTCTGATGGAAGTTCTTATTTGACAGAGAATTTTGCCTCAGAGACATCCAACTTTTTCTTTTTTTTCTAAAATGAAAGCCTGAAACATAAATTTCCACTCTATTGCAGATTATGAAGTATATGTTGTTAGAAGAACATACAGAAATATCTTATTATTTTTTCTCAATTGTTGTGTTTTTATACGATAATATGCTGGAACAGGATAAATACTGACAAGTGAGTCCACCCAGCGGTAGTAACCATCTACTATACTACATAGTATATAGGATATTCTTTCAGACTTTAGTGTTCTTAACAGCAAAATCAAGCTGTTTTATGCTTCCACATCTTCCAGCACAGCAGTACTTAGAATTAGAAGTGATACACAGTTTATATGCTAACTATGGCAACAAATATAACTTTACATATAATAAACTCCTTTGATGGCTTAAATGGGAATAAACTGATTGGATGGTTTTTTGGTTCATTGCAAATATATTTCTGCACCACTGCAATCATTCAGATATTGAGCTGTTACAACACTGCCTGCCAGTTGCATATTGAATGTGCAGAAAGCTTAAAAAGTGTGAATACACTAAAGGACAAAGAATAAAAATTGTACTGAAACAGTACACTGCTTGAGGTCGGTGGAGATTTTTGTTATTCTTGAAAGTGTTATATTTTATTTGTAAGTAATTTACTTTTTTTTCTATTACTGAATACATTTAGAAATTACTTCTTCAAGTGCCAATCTCTCATTTTGACTGACCACAAAGTTACAAGGTTCATATATTTGACAAATAAAGCCAAAGAGGGACACGCTTCTCTTATCCCTTTCACAAAGAAGGTGAAAGGTGTCACAATACATTAATGTTGAGATTAACATTTAATGCTTACTTTTTGAAACACTTATTACTACATCACATGGGTTCTCCAGTTTGACTGTGTTTTCCGATTCTGTGCAGTTTAGCCCTTTACATATACACTCTTTCAAAATACATACTTTCTGAAACACAAACTTCATTTCAAATATGGAAGTTTAAATTTTTTGTCTAGATTTCTTGAAATGTGTCTGGTTTTCTCACATTTTTATCTCCATTTTTTCAGTTATCAAAAATATTGAAGTTTAATCTAAATTCCCCTAATATTTTGTTCTTGTTGAAACTCAAAAGTTATAGAGTGGAAAGGATTCTATTAGCCCTATTCCACTCAGTTTCATTGGGTTTTGTGCCCCTGAGCTGGGTGTCAAATTAACACAATTTGTTTTTTCCAACGTGATCTACATTTCTGCTATTGATAATCAAGTGGCTGCATTGTATGTTTCTGTGCATGGTTCTGCATGTCTACCAGCACATCTCTAGTGAAAGTATATGTTTACAGTCATAAGCATTTGAATTTGTGCATAAGAATGCACAGGGAGGGTAAATATTGTATAAATATATCCATAGCCAGAACACTGAAACATTTTCTCTTTTTTTTTTAGGGTGAGAAAATTTCTTCCTCTTTATACGGTATTCATTTAAGCACTTTCTCCTTGTGTGCTTTTTTTCTAAACTTCAATCTACGCTGTCATTCAACAACTTTAAATTACATGTCACCTAAATGCTTTGTTCTTTTAATAATGCTGTATTATGTAACTTACCCCAAATCTCTTGGTCATAGCAAATAATGTAGCCCAGTAGTAGGAGCAGATATATAAAACAAAGAGTTTGTATTGAGTATGGAATGGTGTTTATATAACTTTTGAGAAGGCAGGGATAACTTTGAGTAAACTTGTCCAATGAACTGTTCTGGGTTTGAATTCATTTGGTACATTTCTGGTTGGCATTTTTTGGTTTTATTTATTTATTCCTTTTCCCATTCAAAAGGAATCCAGGTCCTGCTTCACAAATCTGTTCCATGATGTGAACCAAAGCAAAGTAATCAGGGGCAATTGGGAGATTAGCTTCAAAAATGCTGATCCAAACTAAAATGCTAATATAACTGTACAAAAAGAAAGTGTCTCTGTAATATACATCTCACCTCTTGTAAATGTGATGTCACCTACACTTTCTCAGGCAGGGACCAGACTAGATGATTGCACGTTGCAGTGAAAGGCAAAGAGGAGAAAGCAATCAACTCATGATTCTGTATTCTTCAAGTTAAATATGTATCTAAGAAATATATCAGAAGAAAATTTCTAAGTAAGTTGGGCAATAATATTATGGCCAAGCACAGATTTTGAAATAGAATATTAAAATTCCAGTAAGTATGTAAAACTCAATAGTGATGTGTGCATGTGTAAGTGAGGGTTTACCTACAGATATATATGTGACAAAAATGTAAACCTGAATAAACACAAAATGTCCACAGATGATAAGTTCAGTCATTTTTCATATAGATTATAACAAAATCCACAATAAGTTCTACACACCTCATGTTCTTCTTCACTAGTATTTTTGTACATGTTCACATCCTGTTCTGAAGTATTGGCTTACAGGAACTTTTAGGAAGACAGTTTAACCAGATATTTGCATGAGTTCAAATTTTGATAGACTTTGGATTCAGAAATCATTTTTGTTCCTTGGGATTCATGAAGAAGCATAGAACTCTAAAGCATGCTTCCATTAAGTAAATTTGCTTATTTCCATTAACCTGCTAAAACTTTTTCTAGCTAACATTTTTACATGATGGAGAGAAGAGATATGACAGGTAAATTCATAATCTAGGAAGACTTGATAGCAAGTATCTTTACTGGAGAATTTTACTCAATCCTATTCATTTGCTCTTCTTCATCATGCTTCCACATGAAACAATTTAAATCAACAGTCATTCTGCATCTGGTTAGAGAAATGATTACCTCCGTTGCATTCTACAAATGAGAGAGGACTTGGTACAAAGAGAGCTACAGGCTACAGACTGATAGGAATGACACACTAAATGATGTGCCAAGCTGATTAAATAAATACTTCTTCAAATAGAACCAGTTACACAAAAAAAGTGACAGATGTATATTTTCTGCTGGGACTTATACAACCATCTGGCCTTGTAATTTCCAGATGGAAGTTTCACATTAAGTTCTTACACTGAGAATCTCAGGTATCTGAAATATCAGTGTTTTCCTTTTTGCAAGTATCTACGGGATAGACGAAGTGCTCCCAGCACTTATGATTGTTGCTGACTAAGGAAATTTGAATTTTTACATAGTATGAGATCTACTACATTGCAAAATATTCCCTTAATAAATTAATTCCATTAAAAGCTGCTGCAGGATTAATGAAAATAGGATCTTCAAAGAAATTTGCAGAAAGTCAGAATTCCAAAGCTCATAGCAAACTTTAATGAGACAATTAAGCCATAAAATTGTTTTCAGACTTGTATTTGAGTTTAGTTGCTGTATTTAACTTTATGCCATAAGGCAGTCTCTCAAACTTGTCTTTTCACTGTTTCAGAACAACTGGTTAGAAACTACTATTGTAAACAGGGCAAGAACAAATATACCAGGACTAAGAACTTTGAAAATTCAAGTTAGGGATGACAGAATCACAAGTGGAGATAGATAACACCAAGCTATATAATAGGCAAAATAATATGCAGAAACAGTAATAAAGAAAAGGTTAAAAACTTTGTAAAGCATATGGAGTCTAAACTAAAACATTTCATAAGAGTGAATTGCAAATAGTGGGTGACATCATGAAAATCTCTGAGAAATTCACAGGCAATTGTTACCTGTTTAAATCCCTTACAGCATGATAGGAGGGATAGACAGTGTTTCTAAAATGTTTTGTATGGTCTCTGCCCAAGGAAATTTGCACACAAATGTTAATTTCAGATGAGGTTTTAGATTCTGAAGTTTCATGGTTATTGAAGCTTAGATTTAGGGATCTGATTGTTGAGGCATGGGCAAAAAGAGAAATTATATTTTGTCTCATGTAGAAGCAAGATTGATACGTAAGAGACATATATCACATTTCTTTTTTCCTCCTACTTTTATATAAATCCCAGATAGTCTTTTTGAATCTAGATTGATAAAAACACAAATATCCCCTTCCACGAGCTCACTAGCACAAAAGCTGTCTCTTTGACTCAAAAAATCGATGCAGTTTCCCCTTTTATACTTTTACCATCCTCCAAACTCTCTCTGGAAGGCTTGGCTCATGTGCCTTGCTTCAAATAGTTCCAGTTTCTCTCACTGATTGATATGAATTTCCCACTGGGACACCCTGAAGACAGCTTTCAAATTTATACTCATACCAAAACGACAGTTTTTCACATTTTTAACCGTCCAAAAAGAAATCTAGTAGGTCTTTGTAGCCTTCTTACTATGGTCAGTAAACAAACATGGTTTAGTGGTGACTTGGCAGAGCTAGGTTAATGGTTGGACTTGATGATCTTGGAGGTCTTTTCCAACCAAGGCTATTCTATGATTCTGTTCTAAAATCTTCTCTTACATCTTTGTGCTGCAAAAGTTACAGTACAACATGCTTAAGGCTTCCCCTTGACTTTCAAATCATGCTTAAGCTTCAGAACTACTTCCTTCTTGTCCATTCTATAGAGCATCATTTGGGTCACAGTTCCCTGTGAACCCTTGCAATCTGTATGAACTCTTTTGTATGTCAATCAGTATGTTTACAGAGTAGCTTCATATTCAGAGTAATGATTTATTAGTCAAGCTGGTTTGGACTTACATTCTTCTTACTTAGCAGAAAAACATAATTGGGAGTTATCCCACAAAACAGTAATTACTAGATAACTACACAGTATTAGAACATTGAGAATCCGACCTAGGTCACATAGTTTCAAAATCCATGGCTCTGAGGTAGGATAAAACTCATTTGTAGTCCTAAATTATCTGCAGATATTATATTCTTTTTGAACTGCTATCAGAGGACAAATTACTCATTCAATGTTATACACAGTATAATCATCACAGTTGCAAACAACAATAATTAACTCTGGTAAATGATAAGCAGTCATCTTCAGTTGTAGTTAATGCCTAAAGAAATTCAACAAGGTGACTAGTTTGAAGCTGCTAAAAGGGAATAAACACAAAGTAAGTTCAAAACAGGATACTTTAGATGCTTTCTCTGATGGCAGATATTTTTTTCAGATGCTTTTTAGTTTTTAAGATGTTGTGGAAAGTAACATAAATGTTCAAGATGAGCCTTTTTAACCTGGCACTTAACCACAAAACTGCAGTATTTTGAAACTAAAATTACTTATTCAAAACTTAGTTCATCTTCATGTACTTATGTATCTTGTCACAATATATAGTATAAGTGACAGATGTAGAAGTCCCTTTTCTATTTTTTAGAGAAAGAAAAACAGAAAACCCTCAACATTGTTAACATCCATAGCATGCCCTGAGGAATTCTGATAAATTCTCCCCATGTAGAAGAGAAGACACAATTTTAAATATGATTCAAGACCTGGAGATTGAAGACAACTAAGCTGTTTTATTTACTGATTGTGGCAAGAGGCCATTTAATCATTCAGTGCAGAGCTGCTAAATGAGATGAAAAAGATTGTAAAATGCCATCAGTTGAAGTTGAATGTTTAGTCTTGTGTTAAGACTACCTCTCAGTGCTGTACTGTCCTGTCCTCCTCTTCCTCTATGCTTTGGTTGGTACACCAGTAAAGCATAAATCACAACAAAATTTTGAATCCATATTTAACTAACTCTGGCAATTCAGACAATGACAATTGAGTATAAGGAGTACTGTGAGAGTTTAAATTGTTTAAAATGATAATTTTCCCCAACTTACCTCTCACTCTAGTGGTAACATTCCTCAACCACAGTCATAATGGAATCATGAAAGTTACTAGACACTGTACTAAATCTCAAAATTTTTATAAATACTGCAAAATTAGCATTCTATAGAAAAAACTACAGTATCGTAAAGTTGATTACTGGTCTGCATCCTTGAGATGCTAAAACTTAATTACAGAAAGATGCATTGGAACTAGTCCCACTCCTGTATCAGCAGTTATATCTTCCACAAGCCACGAGTTGATGTTCAGAGATGTCATGTAGTCTATAAAAATATGTATAAAGTATGGTAGAAACTCAGAACCTGACTGATATTTTTCAAAGTTATTTTCTAAATTTCTTGAATTGAAAATATTTTAATGGGCACAATTTCATGGATAATAACCTCAGTAAATATAAAACTACAGCACTGGTTCATGAACAAATAAATTTTTCATGTCTTATGACCTTTGGAAATCTTCCTAATGTTCTCATACTAACATTACAAATGAATGCTAATATCCTCAGAAGACAGCTCCTGAGGTATAGGAGATCTACATAGGAAAAATATTAGGGATTGAATAGATATATTCCATGTCCAGCACTAGGTTGCCCTTCAAATATCTAACAGAAGAATTAGGTTAAAATATACTTTAAAAACACATTTTCTTAGGAATATTTTTGTTTCACAATATGAAATATATTGCTTGACCAAGAGTAATCAGTTGTCATGAAACACAAGCATTATTTCTCTTCTTTTTAAAAAAAAAAATAACAAAATAAACAAAAAACAAAAAGCAGGGGGAGGAAGGGGAAAGAGCTAAAAAACCAAATGATCCCAAAACCAAATTGTCATGTACTCTTTAAAAGTTTACTAAACTGATATTTGCAGCTTATCTTTTATTAACATCTGTGCCTTTCAAACTCTTTAGTTGAAGTGGAAAAACATACTATGAAGAAACAGGTAATTTTAACAAAAGAAAAAAAGAACTATGGTACAATTAGATTAGCTTACATTCAACAACTATGATCCATTTCATACAGCCCTGAAAACATTTCACTTGACCGTGTCCCCCTGAAGGTGCTGTTCTTTATGCTCCCTGAAGTCCTTCAGCAAAATGAAAAGCTCTCAAAAATTCAGTTTTATTGTCATTATGAAACCAGTCTTTCATAGGCATTGTAACCTCCTAAGCATGAAATAGTCCATGCTAAAGCTCCACAGTCTTGTTGAGAGAATAATACTTTTATGAGCAATGTTATCTGCTGTTTCAAGGTCTTCCACAGCTACAAACAGAAACCAGAACCAAAATCAGTCTGGCTCCTGAACAAAGGAACCTATGTTGTTTATAAGACTGCACAAAATTAGGATATTGCACTTTGAAGTTAAGTCTTTTAGCTTATAGATGATTATACATCAAAGAAATTAGGCATGCTTTTTTTTTATAGTATACCTTTTTACAAGATTAAGACCTACTCACTTAGAAAAAGTTATGAAATAAAGAAAGTAAGAAGCAATAGCAAAATGAAGGTCAAACTTTAAAAGTCTCCAAAACACAGGCAAACTCCATTTTGTCTACTCATTTTAGTGCTATTCTGTTTCTGCTCAAAAACCTGAGAAATTTGCAGAGTTTTTTTTTTTTTTTTTTTCTCCCGTCGACACATTTTATTTGTAAACACAGATGGAAAGATGTTTAGAAAATTTAAATTGCTTCTAAAGTATCCCAAATAAGAAATGCAAAATGTTGCAATTTTGCATGGAGAAGAGCTGTGTGTTAAGGTGTCTCAGGCTGATCTGCTATTTCTCTGACACCAAGGTAGTATTTAGGGTTTCAGCTTTGATGCAAGCCTTTTCGTCCCTTTTAGTGAAGTGGTTTAACTTCTAAAACCAATTTCAGTTTCAGGTGTTCCAAGCTGTCCACAGGATGGATGATAGGTTTGCTTTGTTTGTTTGGACAGGAATAGTAAGTTTATCTTGGCTTGTGGACTTATAAAAGTGTCAGCTTTCCACAAACATTGTTAGCAGTCCCTACAATACATATTAAAGTGAATGAGCAACTTAACAGACTGATCTGTCTCTCATGAAAGTTCATAGAAAGGCTGGAGGCAACTTTAGTTTTCGGGGTGTGAATCGAGCTTTAGTAAATTTGCTAATCCACAGCAATATCTCTTCTACAAATATCCCAGCAAAACACTTCTCACAAATGTACCCCTAGAAACAACTTACATGACAGCCTTGTTAATCAGTCATTTCAGAATTACATGGAACTTCTGTTTTTCTACTCTTTGACAAGTTTTCTGAACTAAAGAAATAGTCTTCATGTTTCTAGCAAGCTGCGTTCTAAACTTGATTTTGTCTCTTTCTTGCTATACCAAAGTATTTTCTGCTGCTTTTATTCTGAGATAGAGGTCTTCAATTTTTAGTACAGTAAATCTCAGCTATAAATTTGGATTGCATTTCAATAATTATTTTTATTATACAGTCAAAACACTTTTATCACTAAAAAGAGACACTTCAAAGCTAATACTAAAACTGACATTAAGGAGGGATGGCAAATGAAACTGTAAGGTGAAGAGGAGATTGGACCAATACATAAAATAATGCATATTAATGTGCAGTTGGTTGAAAAGTATGTCATTGTCTCTTAATGAGATAAATTAATAACATTTCTACTTTATTTTGTTTATTTTTAAAAATTTTGTAAGGTTGAAGATGGTTATGTGTGTATTTTGAAGGAGATAGATAAACCAAAAGAGAATAGCAAATTAAATGGAAAACCTAGAGGGTCGCAGAAGGAATAAAAGGGATTATTCAGAGCAACAAAAGATAAGTGGAACAGTTAAAAAAAAAAGAAAGCAAACAAAAAGTGTAAATGTCAGACAGAAAGAAGAATAGAAAGAGTTTAGAAAGCTGAGGAAGGAGGGGGAAGAAAGGATTCACTTAGAATTAAACAAACATTTTCACTGCTTTTGCTTGACCAAAAAAAAATCCTAAAAGAACTCATGGAAAGGAAAAAGTATTTTGTGTCACTCATATTTTAGAGAGAGTTTTCATCAGTACAATTGTAAAATCAAAGTCTCATTCAACCAATGGAGAACAGGATTGATCATAATTCACCCAAACTTCAAAGCAGTTGTTGCAAATTTATGAATAATTCATTTAGATTGGAGTTATAACCTTTGTAATTGCCCATCAGTTTCATGCCACAGTCACCAAAGATATTGGGTAGCCAGTGACTGGATGTGGTAAATTGCATCCCAGCACAAACAATCTTTCAGATATCTTTACCCATCCCGGCAGGAGTTCATTTTCAGCAGTTCCCTCTCTGTGCAGTTATGTTAAGGAAACCACAGCCTCTGCAAAGTGGTTAGTCTCAGCTGCTCATTTCCTCTGTAGTCTGCTGTGAAAAAAAAAAAAGCAAAGTAATGCAACACCATTTTCATTTTCCTTGGGGAAAACTTTCCTTGGGGAGACCATATTGAGAAGTTTTGTCTCTTAGGTCTTCAATTTTTTCTCAGAGCTTCCATACTCATTAGAAGTATCAACGTGCAATATCAGAAAGTTAAGTTTCTCCCTTGCATAAACCGAGTTCATTATGAAAGAGAGTATCCTACTGTCACAAACCAGCTCAAGTAATGCAGCATCAGTGGCATGGGTTGAATTCTGCAATGTAACTGCACAGGGATCTAAAATAACTGCCTACAATGCACCGGTAAGAAAGATAAAACTCTGCATTAATGACAAGACAAAGCCATTTTCTTATTTTAAAATCCTAACTGTTGATCTAGATATGGCAATGCCTACAAAATGCTATGAAGAAATTACAGGCAATCTACCCATAAAAAATGTTTACACACAGTTATGACTGTTGTGCTAGTATCTGCCGTGCTTGAAAATGTCCAGAATCCTTGAATTAATAGGTCATATTATGTTAACTCACAAACAAATTATTCTAGCCCCTTTGTTTCTTTTAAAATAAACTGGAAAATAATATTGCAACAAATTCAAGGAAAAGATTGATTTTTTTTTTCAAAGAATGTATTTTTTATTTAATTTTGACAAAACTTAACCTGGATCTTTTGAACATGGAATGAAAACATTCTTTTAATGGCAAGTGCAGAACAATAATTTCTAAAGGAATGACATGGAATAAGATCTTCCAGTAACAACAAATATTTAGCATTTCTTATTGTCAATTTTCCCAAAATGCCATTTAATATATTCTCTGCATTATGTCTAATGCCATATGTTTTGAAATTGCATTATTATGACAGACAGTATTGCAGACATACACATAATATATAATACTCAGAATATATAATATTGTGGATCTACAGACAATATGGAAGTTACCTGCATCAATTGCAAAATATGTGTTAAAGGCATACCATATTATCCAGGAGTGTTAGAAAAGAAAATAAATACTGTAAATATCTATTTTCACACTCATTCTTCATTCAAAATTTGAGACAGAGGTTCTTACCCTCCATAGTAAGAAGTATAAGCTAAAGTAGGTTGAACTCAAAGTAGATTTTAAGCAAAGGTCAATACAGAATAAGTAAATACTAAATACAGAAATACATAAGCATCGGTACTTACAGAGAGACAGTATACTACATTCCTAGGACCAGAACATGGTGACATCATAAAAAAATGAACGCCTTTTTAAGCCAGTGCCAGGTTCTCCTTTTGTTCTGTCACCAAAGGATTTTTCTTCCATGTTTTATTATTCATAAGAAGGCTTAGATTTGTTACACTGAATGAATAGTAGTTTTCAGCATGCCTAGGAGACCAACATTACACATTTCAGGGGAAGGTTTAACACATTCTAAAGGCTTGAAAGGCAAGTTTAACCTTGCAGTGTAGTAGCTACCTCTGTACCTTTACACCAACCAGATTTTCACAGATTGCCGGTGTGATGAGAGAACAGTGGTGTGGGGACAGACACAGAGCTCTCTATACAGAACAGAGCTGGGTTTGACAGGGTCATCTCTGGGACCGATATTACAGCAGCCCCATAGCCACAGATCTCGGAACACTAGTTTGTACAGCAGGTTCAATGTAAATTCTGCAGCCAAGAAAGTACTAAAGCCACCTTAGATCCCACTTAGAAATGTGTCCTCTCAAAAAAGCCCTCAACCATCAAGCTCAACAATGGTAGAGCTATAAGGTTGGGCACCTCAGCTGAAGCTAACTTTAGCTGGAAAAATATTTTTGAGTAAAATGTAAATATGCTTTTACATCTTGAAATTAGAAATCTTTGTGCAAGATATGCAAAACAGATCTTTTTGATTTTTTAATTATCAACAGAAAATTCAATTCAGTGGAGCAGAATAAATGCAGAAAAAAATCAATGCTTATGATCACCCTTCATTGATCAACACGACTGTTATTTTTGTCCTCATTATCACCAGAAATCAGTTTACAAAATGTCATTTATAATTTTTTTCAGAAAACGTTGCTGTACTTTCTTATACTTTGTTTTTTTTATAAACCTGATTTCTTTTACCACACACTTGGAAATAATATTATATGCATTTGTTTGCTTGAGTTTATGAATGGCAGAAGACTGACATTTGGTTAAAGAATGAACTGAATTTTCAGTGCCTCCAAGCTAACATGCAGCAACAGTCTAGGACCATTTTGGCCTTCCATGCTAAAATTACACAAGAGTATAATACTCATAATTTTCCATTTTTTGGCAGGGAATCTACAGACCAAAATTTCACACACAAAAAAACCCCCACAAAAACAAACCAAAGCAAAAAAATCCTTATAGGAATGCTGCTGACACTGTCAAGCCTTGTTAACGTTGTACTGTATCAGTAAAATATCTAGCAGAAACCAAAGTATTTTCTCTGTTCTGCAAGAAGAATGACCTGTAGATTAAAAAAAAAAAGGCAGATTTTTTTTTGAGGATATTCTTTCTGTTTTCTCGCTCGTGTTATAAAACCACAACATATGGGTTTTCTGTAGATTGGCTCATCATGAGACCACACAAGGAAGCAATATGGGAAATTCATAAGTACTAAAAAATACATCTCCTGGCTTTACTTAGTATCAGATGTATCAGATACTGCAATTGAAAACAAAAAAAAACCACCACAAACAAAAATAGTCTAATAACAAAAAAACCACAAACATACCGCCCCCCCCCAAAACCAAAAAAAAACCCCAAACCAAACCTGAATGGTTGTATCTCACTGCTGAATGCTAAGAGAGAAAATATTTTTTTTTACAATCATATGAAAGTATCTCTTTTGCAGTTCAAGTAAGAGACAGGAAGTAAGAAGAATAAAGCTGAACAATTTTTGTGAGCAAAGATAAAACAAATTTCTTATTATGGAGTTAATTGCATTGTCAAATCTACTGGATGACATAAAGAATGGATGATTCAACATAACTATCACTTGCTTGTCTATCTTGTGCTACCACGAAAAAAATTTTACAGTTTGAATAATTTCTCACTTTAAAAATTCTAAGGTCAAGAGAGGTGATTCTTTCCCTCTGCTCTGCTCTCGCAAGATCCCACCTGCAGTACTGTGTTCAGCTCTGGGGCCTGCAACATAAGAGGAACATGGACCTGTTGGATCGAGGTCAGAGGAGGACCATGAAGACGATCAGAGGGCTGGAGCACCTCTGCTATGAAGACAGGCTGAGAGAGCTGGGGTTGTTCAGCCTGGAGAAGTGAAGGCTTCAGGGAGACCTTCTACCACCTTCCAGTACCTGAAGGAGCCTACAAGATAACTGGAGAGGGACTTTTTACAAGGACATGTAGTGATAGGACAAGGGGTAGTGGTTTTAAACTGGAAGAGGGTAGATTTAGATTAGATGCTAGAAAGAAATTATTTACTGTGAAGGTGGTGAGACACAGAAATATGTTGCCCAGGGAAGCTGTGGCTGCCCCCTCCCTGGCAGTGTTCAAGGCCAGGCTGGATGGGGCTTTGAGCAACCTGGTCTAGTGGGAGGTGTCTATGGCAGAGGGGTTGGAACTAGATGATCTTTAAGTTCCCTTCCAACCAAAACGATTCTATAATTCTATTAATCAATTCAAGGTTTCCGCACAAAAAACCCTCACAAAACTAAAACTACTTTTCAGAAAGCAGTACATTTTTCATGGAGCAGATATAAATTGTTAAACTTCTAATCATAACAGGTCTCTCCAATGCTGAGACTGAAGAAACTGTGTTCAAGTGACAGAGAAAATTACTTTCAAAAATAAGACATCAGGGTTTACAGAAATGAAGTAGTTTTTAAATACTTTTAGAATCCTTAGGATAAAACAAATAATAAACACTTTAAATCTGTCAAAACATGTTCTTCCTCCCAGTTTCTTTTTGCTCTCTGTCAGTATCCAAGGACTATAGCTGTGCAATACAATGTAAAAATGAAGTAAGAAAAAAATAACTTTTTTTTTTTTTGAGGAAGTGATAGAATGTACCAAGTTTATTGGGGAGCATTATGAAAAATGCAGGTATAGAGACAACAAAAGTGTCTAAAAACCTGAGTGGTCCTGTGATATCCTCATATCTTTGACATCCAAAAAAATACAGGAATCTCTGTATAAGTTGAACTGAAAATCCATCTCACACAGTGCTTTGGTTTCAATGATGGGTAATAAATCTTGCCTGGAACAAAGGAAACGTAAAGGGTTACTAACCCAAAATACAATCCCAGGCTCCTATAATTAGCAGTTTAAGGGCTTCCTGACACAGAGATTTGTAATCCACAACCTGATTTGATTTCTCTACCATGAAGATATCCAACTGCTCAATGATGCCTGGAAAATTTTGAACACCCATTTATCATGTTACAAGTAGTCCTACAGCTTAACTACAGCCTACCTTATTTAGATATTACTTACATAGGAGTCATTCCAAATTCAGCCATCTTTCAGAAAGCACTCAGCTTTCTGAAATTCTTCACAGTGTTCTTCATTGCCCTGAATGAATTAGCATCTTCAATGAAATTTGTCACCTTACTACTCACCCTTTTACAGATCATTTATACGTATGTTAAAGAGCACAAGTGACAGTTGTTCTACTGGCGATTTTTTTCTACTGTGAATGTAGAGAAATTATTTTTATTCTCTGCTCTTTCATTATTTATTTTTTTTTAATCCATGTGAAGGTTTCTTTTTACTTGTTTAAGTAGTTTTCCTTGAGAAACTTTGAAGGAGGAAGCTTATTAAATGTCTTTTGGAAATCCAAGCAGCCTATACTGAATTATACATGCATCTTACAAATATGAAAATACCTTCCTCACACAGGTCTGTATATCCTGGAAGCTCATTATTAAGCTACATGAACATAGCTGTGAAGTCCAAGAACAAACCATATAAAGTAAGGGCATAATGCTATGCAAAGCAAAGCCAGCAGCAGTATGTTCTGATTTGCCATTGGTTCCTTTGGCCGTTGACTTACTGTTAAAATGCAATTTGAAGAAGCGAACGGAGAGAATTAGCACACATGGTGAGATTATTAAAGCACATTCAGAAAAGTGTCCACTACGATAGTCTCATGTTTCGAATCTTATTACAGAAGTGACCTTTGAATGAAGCAAAAAAGGATCTATGTGTTAGTATATAAAGTTTAAAAACACAATTAAGGAAAAGCTTTCCTTGAAGACTGTCTTGTAAATTACAGAACTCTTTCACTTGATGAGAGAAGGAATATATAGTACCTACTGTTGTATATACAGTATGCTAAGGCTTTTTTACGATACGATAATTGTAATACAAATACCTGCAATATCCTGTTTTGTTCTAGAGTAATTAACTCCAGTGATATTTTTACATCATATAATACCCATTTGTCTGTATTGCATCTCTCTTGTCACTTTATGATTTTTCAGTAGTAAATGGTTTATTTGCTTATTAAGCAACTATAAGTTTTAAACACCTTTCCATCTTGTCTTCAATACTGAATTTTGCTTTTCAAAGAAGATTTTCCTAGCATACATCCTCTGAAAATTACACACCAAAGTTATTCAAGAAATTTATGTATTAAAATCTCTAGATTTTTCAATAGAAATGCGATAGTATTTTGACTATACTAGAAGCATATTCCATAATTTGACTTTATGCCTACAGGAGTTCTACTAGGTGACTGCGTTAACTTTAAAAGATGTTTAATTAAAAAGCAGTACATGTCTGGCTATCAAGTATAATAATATAAGGATCTGAGGACAGCTGCAGACTCCTTTTACGTGACTTTAGTCACTGAAAGTATTTGTTACACAGAGAAAAATAGCCATTTTAATTCAATTTCTGATGAATGGAGACAAACATCTTTTATAATAAGGGAGAAAAATCACCTTTTCTTGCTCAATCAATCATTGGGGATTGAACCTAGACAGCTATTTTAACATTAAAATAGTTTATGAAACTGAAGTGAGATGAAAACCTCCTTGAAATTAGTACTATTTGTTAGTACTACTAATAGTACTAAGCTGTAATCTCCCCAAGGGTTGAATTTTCTGACAACTAACTGATTTCATAACATCTGAATCAGTACATTCAGTTCTTGATTCTTCTGGTCATTTTACATTTTCCATATTGTCACCGGAATTATAATCAGTAAAGCTCAATGAAAATTTAAATTGAAGTATTGAGCTCCACAAGGAAGCAAATACCCAATAACCCTAAATTCTGTTTCATCTAAACACTTGAAAATTTCTCTCATGTTTGTGGAAGATTCATATTATAATATATATTAACAGGAGAGTGGCACATGCTTAGTTATAACTAAGGTATAAGCTTGCAACATACTTGAAACACATTCATATCTTCCCATCTGTGATAGTAAGGTTGCCCTGAGTTTCCAAAGGAACTTGCTACTTTTCATAACCAAAATGCCAGTCCACAGATAAAACCAGACAAAAATGACATACATTTTACCAAATACTTTCTATTCTTTTATAAAAATTATTTCAGAATAAAACTTGATGTTAAACCAGTCTGAATCTTATGTTGAACAAAACATCCCTTGCAAGAGTTTCTCAGATTTTGTTAAGGGAAGTGGTAAACGAGAAGGGCTAGGATGACTGTATCAACATACAAAGCAAAGCACTATGTATGTCATCTATCTCCAGTCTCACTGATGTGTTAATCCCTATCATTTGTGTACACATTGTAATTGCAATCATGATGGCTCACCTCTAAGCCTTGAAAGTCCATGTGATTCATTTGCGTTCTTTCCAACTTCTAAGCAAGTGAAAAGTCTTGTCACTTGTGTTTACTCTGATCAATAAATACAAGCAGGGATGCAGAATTAAAGAAATAAATAAAGCCGACTTTACGTAAATGCAATCTCTTAGCATGAGTCCAGGAATTCACGTCTAAATACTGATTACCTTTGCTATGGACTAAACTGAATAATCCAGCACAGGTCATGAGCTAACGTAAATTGTAACATCAATGTTGACTTTAAAAGGCACGTCAGAAAAATTTACAACAGCCTAGAGAAGTTATTGGAGTCACCAAATGTCCAAGATGCATTGAAACAAGATAGAAGAAAGTGAGAGCAATAATACATTTTATGCGGATGTCTTTCCAGTCAAATTGCCGTCACAATATCTATTCTATTCATTGTCATCTGAGCTCTGCCTCCTCAAAATCACATAGTGGCCCATAGCAAAGTTGGGGGAAATGAGTGAGGGATGACAGTGGTATTCAGTTTTTTAAGACTCTTGAAGCTGATGAAACAAAAATTAGACCATAATAAAACAGCATGATGTAAATTACACAAGACAGGGAATCTCTGCAACTATTGAAGCAAAGAAAACTCTGGATTACCTTCTGTAAATTTGATTTGGATGCTCTTACTGCATTTGTTATATCTATTGAGAAGGACAGTTGACTGCCCCATTATCCTAAAGCAATTTTATTTCTATTTTCAATTCAAATTTGTCCTTTGAACATGTAATCTCTAACTTCTTGCTCTGCTACTGTTAGAGACCTGTCCATTTCCTCTCTCCCAGAATTACCATATCTTAAAATATTCATGTCCCATGATAATTATTCCATTTCATAAATTTGTGAAGGTCCCTTATCAGCCCAGAAGAAATACAGATAAAATTTATATCGGTGCATTAAATAGATTAAAACCTTTATTCATTTAGTAAAATGTATGCCACTTGGTTTAAGTATGAAAAAGACCATACTCCCAAACAAGTAAGCCATAAATTCTGCTGAACATACAATATTACTGTAATGTTTCATAGCAGCTGGAAACCTCCTTTATGGATTTTGCTGTATATCAGTGGGATTGTTCTTAGTATCAATTATTGTAAAAAATGGTCACGTGTTATCACGGTAAATATAGTTTTGTAGAAATATGTCAAGAGAAAGTGTGAGAAATGTGTATTTATGTATAAAGACTATGTCAAATACCCATGCCACATCCACAAGTTCAAAAGTATAACTTATATCAAAGGTCAAGGCAAATTTATCCACCAGTAACAGATATGAAAACTCAATATGCTGTAACAGTACATATTGTAAACCGGAAGACTCTGAAGCCAAATCAGGTCAGGACGTGGCCGGTCTTGATTTGAGCCATGGACTAGACTAAATGACCTCCAGAGGTTCCTTCCAGTCTAAAGCATCATAGATTTCTACAAAAAAGGGTGGTTTTACAGAACAAATTCTATTAGATAATTTTCATCATGACCCATACTTATCAGCCTGAGGAAGCCCATTGTCAAGCTGCCAACTTCTAAATGTCAGACTCTCTCCTTACATTAAAACATGTGGTCCTTAGTCAAACGCTGTGCAATGTCTCTCTTGATGTCTGGGCATGGGATATAAAAGCGAAAATCAGTAAACAAGAGTTTGGAAGAAGTCCTAATCTATACATATTTAATGTGCTTGAGGATTTTGGCTACCTTCCTGGTACTTTGTTCTAGGCAAAGTCCCTCTCCCCTCTTCTCTGCAACAGACGTCTCTACAATATAAATACAGGTTACTAAAAAATTCACAAGGAAGTAAAACAACAATAATTTTCAAAACCATCTAGAGGCTAAAAAAGTCATCTGCTAGCTCTGGGTTGCACATTGAGCTGCAAGACCACCCTCATCTTTCCCAAGATGCTGATACATCGACTCATACTGATTGCAGTCCTGCTGGGCCCTATAAGCAGTGTTTCAGTATGCAACACAACTCAGCATCCACTGAGTAGAAGTTACCTTCTTATAGCATATTAAAGGACTGACAAAAAACATGGCAAACTATTCTCATAGGTCATTCTGTGTTTAATAATTTGGGAGGCTGTATATAAAAGACCTCTTTCTCAATTTATTTTATGTAATACATTGCAAGTTCTGCTTTCACCGCTTTAACATTTTGACAAATAACAGCTCAATTTAGCCACATTATTAGGGGAAAACTTAGCATAGACCTTATGGAGTTTTTCATTATTCTTGTTAATCCTAGATTCAGAATGGCTTGCATTCATAATCAGCTCTTACTCTCTAAAAAAAGTCCAGTCCAATAAAGCACAAATTGAAAGGTCATTCAATCTACTGAATTGTTAAATGAGCTTTTCATCCCTAGAAAAAAATTAAAGACCTTAATTTTAGGGACAACATTTTGTAGCAAGCAATTCGTTTTTAAGCACTGTGTGCTTCAATATTCGTGACATAATGAGCTGTCACTTGCTACTACTGATAGGCTTTATTGGTGGGTGACAACTTGGAGAGATCACAACCTATGGTGAAGGAGACCAATAAGAGAATCTAGAAGTAGTATCACATTAAAATATTTTCTTTTATTTAGGGTTTTCCATCAACTTAGTGTCTTGCAGACAAGAAGGAATGATTATTAACAGAGACAAATCAAGAAGTGCACAGGACTTTGCTCATTTGCATAGTCAGCCAGATAGAGTCTATGTAGACCATCCAAGTTTCTTGAGTCCTAGTGGTCTCCTTATTAAAATAAACTTTTCTTCAGTTATCCTGAAAACATGGTGGAAATTCAAATTATTAATAGAAGCAATTAAAATCTGCATTATAAAAGTGTAATCATATCCTTTTATAAATCCAGCTCTTGTTTCAGCATTGCATGGAGATTTGAAGTAATCCTACCAGGAACAACAGAATAGAGTTATTAAAACATATCTGAGATATTAAATACAAAATCATTTACTAAACAAATAATTCTGGATATATAATCATTCTGTGATTAGTTATACTACAGAGACTTGGAAAGCCACAAGACTCAAAAAAAACTAATGTTCAATGTACTGAGTTGTTTGTTAATTAGACATTCTGTTGGAAAGTAACCCACCACCCCAGGAGTTATTTTCCAATTTAAACAAGAATTGTCAAGCAATTTACCATAACACGTAATTGCTTTTTAGCCAGGCCAACTTCTGAAGTACCAAAACCCTGCAGTTCCCAGAGCTTTCAATGGCAGATTGCGGCCCACTATGCAATTCACTACATGACTACAAACAGGTTATATATCCTTGTGTTCAACAATAGATAATAGCGCCAAATCATTACAAGGCTGACATGATCTCGTTTTATAAGCACTTCTTTAGAATTATTCATCCAAAATATATATATAAACTAATACACATATAAACTGTATCAGCTACTCTATCAACTGATGCCCCCTCCCCAGCTGAGAAGGGGAAGCAGGGGAAAAGGGAGAGGCCCAATGGGTTGAAGTAGAAACAGATTTAATGAAACAACAGTACTAATACAATCACCACCATAAAGTATACAAGGTTCTACTCAGCCTTGTCCTTAGGATCAGCAGAAGGCCTAGAGTGAAGAACCCCAGGAAGAGAAACTCCTCACTCTCAGTGAACTCCCTCCTTTTATAATGAGCTTAATGTAAGTGGTATGGGATACACCTGTGAGTCAGCTTGGGTCAGCTGACTGGAAGCTTTGAAAACCTTTTTCTCTTTTTTAGTAGACCAAGTTTGCTATGTTATAAAAACAGCTCATTCTACATTAAGAAGTTTTTAAAGAGTGTAAGATGCTTAATGGTTGGAGTTGATGTTCTTAAGGTCTTTTCCAACCCAAATGGTTCTACGATTCTATTTTAAGATGAATAAACAGACTGAACAAGGAATAAATAACTGTAGTGGAAAACAGGAGGCAGGAAGGAGACTGTGCCTTGAACAACCTTAATTCAAAGCGCTGAAAAATTAAAAAGGGAAAGAATGACTGAAACAGAATCTGAGCTGTTAACCTTCTTCCCTGTCATGAGTATTATATATATTATGGCATCTACATTTAAATTTACTATTGGTTTGGTTTTTTTCTTTTTCTACTTTATCTCCATACAATGGGTGCTTATTGGAGACTAGATGGCTTGGTAACGAAATGTGCAATTATATCTTGCCTTCATTAAATCAGAAATCTAAAAAGTATAGCAAATAGGAAAGTGATCATAAGAAAGAGGGCTTTCAAAACTCCAGGCAATTCAGATTAAGTTCAGTGCAAAACACTGCAACATGTTGTCTAATGAGTTATAAAACTGACTACTTCTTTCAGCTGACACCTTTTAATATGGCCATATTAGCAAAATTATTTTTAGAAGATATGGGCACTGTATGACTCTGACATCTCTGAACAAAAATTTTTCAGATTTTTTTTTTTAAAGATTTCACCAACTCATCTGAAAACATACAGTGCATTCAAATTGTTCTCATGTTGCTTTCTTCAACACATCTTGAAAGATTAATTTGAATAAATCAAAGTTATGTTTACTGACTGCACATACAGGTAAGCATCATACCTCAGTGCCTGTCTGCCAAATGTGCCTTTACAAATAAAGTGCTAAATCGCTGAATGTGATTCTAGACTACATTAATGTGATTTTTAAAATTACTTTAGGTTACTGTTGCTTTTTCCTTGTGATGATCTTTGAAGCTCAGACTAATGATTGTTCCTAAAATGCAGATTTTCGTGCCTCAGCACCAGTGAAATTCTTTTAAGTATTGAACCATTTTAACACGAGTTTTCTGGTATTTGATTTCAGGAACAGCACAGAAATCTTGTACAGTATTTTAAACCTACAGTATTTTAAACCTTTTAAAGGCTTTGGATGTGCCTACTGACATGCAGAAAAGATTCTATAACTCCTGAAAAGTTATAAAGTAGGTATGTTTATTCAGCGCCGGGTGCAAGGGGGATCGCTCCTCCTAACTTGCACACCTAGGGGGCCAAAGCGTGTTTCTTTTATAGCACTAAGTAATACATATTCATGAGGAGTGTATCATAAACATTACATCATTGTATCAGGTCATTATAATATTCCACGCCTCTTGCTTCGCCTGGTTGCGCCTGCGCAGTGCTCCCTGGTGGTCCTCTTCGGGGGTCTCGGGAGCAAGGCTCCAAGTCTTCCTCTTATCTGAACTTTTCACCTCAATTGGCTGCGCATGCTCTGTGAGCCTCTGGTTCTTCTCCAGACTGTGGGGTCGGTTCCCACCAGCTCGAATGCTGAGGAGGTGGGAACTGACCTTCCTTTTATCAGAAGGAGCAGGAACAGTCCTTCCTTTTCTCAGTGGCCTTCCTCTAATCAGCAGCCTGTAGCACCTGTTTCATTTAGCAGGCAAGGTTACATACTTCCCAAGCAAGAGTTGCATACTTCTTTAGTTAAACTACTGCTATTAGCTCTTTTGCCCCTGTATCACTACTCACCTTATTTTCACGTTGGTACTTTCTCTGCCGATTTGCAATGGACATCATCTAGTAACCACATTTAATTGCCTTAGGCATCTGTAGTAAAATCTTTACAAATTTAATAGCTAGAAGATTGGATTTATATATTTTAATGGCACCTGTTGCATACATCTGTGAATAAAAACCAGAACACTTACTACAGAAACATTGAGAGAGCTTATAAAGACTTAACTCTCTGGAGACTAGTAAGTATTTATAGTTCTTCATTTATAAGAGCTATCCTATAAAATGAATTACTGTTAATTATGGCATCATAAACAAAAGACACTGATTCTGTGCCAGAGCTGTTCAGTAATAGCAATATATCATCAAGTGTAATGAGAGTTTTCTCTAAGGTCCTAAACAGCAATCCTTTCAGTGGATGTTATAGCAGTAGATATCCTAGAGAATTAATTTGAACTATATGAAATAAGTGTAAAACCTAATACTGACTATTGAAACAGTAAAGAAGAGACTAAAATGCAGGTGGATTTATCATTATCATCTCTCTCTTGTTACTAGTTAACTGGTACTCTTGGGAAACTATGCTTTAACAAGGAGTATACTGGAAATTGAAATGACCTTTAAATTAGAGACAGTTTGGCATTTATAAACTGGTGATAACTTGCCTTTTTCATACCTTTATCAGTTTAAAATCCCACAAGTACATCTCTGAGTATGAAAACATTTATAACCTCACTTGACAAAAAAGCATTTCCACTGGAAATTCTTGTTAAGAATTAACATAATTTTTATATTTATTACATAAATAAAGATTTATAGTCTGATTAAAATCAGCCACAGCAATATCTTCCTCGCCATTTTTTATAAAGATGTATAATGGGAACAAATTCTGATTTGCAATATTAATTAATCTATGTCATAAAAAACTGTATCTACCTCACACATTGATATGTACATTTCAATGCACAATCTTTTCCTTTATTTTTCATCACTTCTCACCCAACTTACAGTGGGGATTTTTTGGTGTTTACTTGAGATACAGAAGCAAAATAGAGAGGTACCAGAGACGCAGAGATGAAGCATCTGTTGAAATGACAAAAAAAGCATAATATCCTAAAAAATACATTCTGCTTTAGAAGAAAATAAAAGCTGCTTTTTGCACATCAATTGGTTGATTGATAATAAAGATAAAGAAAATTAAAAAGCACAATACATAACAAGTAACAATGAATCCATAAAGCAAGTTGAAGAACAAGCAGATGATGACTTCTATCATACGGTTTTAAAGCTGAGAAGTTACACAGCCCCATACCAGCTACTATGAAGAAAATTAACTCTACCCCAGCACAAACCAGTATACCCACCAATATTGATTCAATAGAAAACACATACACAGTTGCAATGGGAGATGTTTTGGAAGCTGATTGTTCTGATGGTTGGGGAATTATTCAAAGTCAGTGTATAATCATTCCTTTTTGTGCCGGTGTCATTCCCAAAGTGTCGTTTTGTCAGCAATGTCATTCCCAAATATCTGCTCAGGTTTAGTGTTTTCCAAAGGCAGTAATAAGGGGACATTCATTGTTCTTGTTTGGGTTTAAATGATGAATTGTTGCTGTAGTCAGATTATATGAAAAAGTTATGTAACTTATTGTAAATAGAGATACTGTCATTTATTTTTGCCTGTTTTTCCTCCAAAACGTGGCAAATTAGAACTGTATAAATAATTGGGCTTACAGTCAACTATGGCATTAAATCTAAGAGCAATCTTGTCAGGAAGAAGGAATTTACACGGCAAGACTGTTAAAGAAAATAGTAGTAGGATGAGAGACAAGACTTACAATGTGACAATCAATTAATTAGTCACTGGAAAGGGCAAGTGAATTTGCTTTCAAAGGAGATATGAGCAAAGCATTTTATTATATGACAGACTACAATCTTAAACAAAATAGAGATTTGTTTTGCACTGCCCAGCACAATCCAAAATTATGCAGAGCTCTCCTTACCAAGGAGAAAATGCAAGTTCTGTCCCAAACGCCATTTGGAGAGAGAGATCACCCAACAGTAAGTGCTAGCCAAAGTTCCTTTGGCAGGTTGCAGGACAGAAAGAAAATGACGTAAGAATCAGGGAGCTCTCTATATTTTGTTAAAGACATGTATAAATGAGTGGTTGAAATAGAGCACAAGAAAGAAGGTAAGATAAATGGCAGCCTGCGATAAGGCCTTGAAACATATGTATCACCTATCATCCTGTTTTACCCACTTGATCTCACATTAGATTGAAAGTAATGCAAACACTGATTGCCTAGAATGTTTTCATTCTCTTTGTCAAATCACAGTTATGTAATCTCAGCTTCAGTTGGCTTTGCTTAGCAACAAAAGCCATTAGGAAACTGCATCTATTTAAAAGCAATGCCTCATTGATATGACAAGCTTTTATGCATTTTGAACATTGTTATAAATGAAGCATGGAAAGATAAACCATTTTAATATATAGTTATAATGTCATCATTTCTAATTAATAAATTATGCTTTTTATTTGTTTACGTGTTTTCAAATATTACCCGAGGCAGAGTTTGATCCTTAGATATAGTGTTGTAGTGAAGGAATTGCAAAACAACACATAAAAGTGAATGAGATTCATTGTACAGTAACAAATGCAGCATGCTAACTTTGGCTTAACTTTGAGTCACTGGACTCCCAACATCATCTTCACATTGTGGTTACCTTCTACAGTGACACTTGCTGGTGCTTGGAAAAAGTCCTGATTATGCCTAACATGACAGGAACAAGAACGTCCAGATGTGATAATGAACCTAGATGGAACAAGTGACTCAATCTCTTCTTGCCCAGCAGTGAGGTTGAATAAAGTAAATCGGTTTGGTGAAGGAAAAAAATGGGAAAGTATAAGAGAATTTTTCTTATTGTCTTTGTAGACTATGTGGTCATTCCACTAAGATCTTGGTTCACCCTTGGCTAATTATTTAATTTCTCTGTACTACCTCTTGTAAAACAACTGTTATTGCACTCCCTTTCTCATAGTTTGATTCATTATTTATGTGTTCTTTCAAGTGGATTCATCTCATCTCTTCTTAGTTTATTAAAGCCAAGTAAAATTGGATCATGACCCTAAAATATGAATAAATAAGAAAACATACATTAAATTAGCATTAAAGAAAAAACTTCTAATAGATATTTTTGGATTTCAAAATCAAATGCGATTAATTCAAATATATTTAATCAGACCAATGAAAATTCATTCATAGACAGGACTGACCCATGTCAAAGGCTGTATACTAATATATGTCCTGGTCAAACTGTCATGGGTTCTGCATCATCAGGGACCTACCCTCAAGAAAATTCAGCCTTGTGCTATCTGTCTTATGCCTTGAATGGCTGAAGGTAAAATACACTTCAGAAAAAACTTTTCCTTCATAAAAGCTCACATGGTTTCTTTTTTTCCTTTTTTCATTAAAACAGTATTTTTTTCTCTGAGATCAAAGACATGTGGGTAGTATCAACCATGATCAAATGAATGTACTATAAATTCACAGATCAGTTGTGTACCATTTAACCAGAATGGCTTTGCATTTGAATTAGAAACTCTATTATCAAGACAGGGAGCATGAATACACTGAAGTGCATATCCAGGAAGTGACTGGACACTGGTCCTATGAAGCAGTACATGCAATGTTGTCTGCACCCAGCCTGCTCCCTAGGCTTCCCTTACCAGTCACTGCCAGAGTGAGGACTCAGGGCTGGATGGATGTTTGGACCAAATGACTGTAGGTAGCCTAATACTCCTCGCCAATGAAGTTAAAGAAGGACCACACTTATTTTCCTGTTTTACTTAGATGTTTATAATATACACTTGATGGTTAAAACAGGGATCAGCTGTCCCTAGTTTCAACTTTTTTAGTAAGTGGATAAACAAGAACTCCAGTTTTGCATTGTGTCTGCTTCGGGTTTGATTCCCAGATTAGTCACTCATTCCTCTCCTCTAGAAAAGTGTCAGACACAGTACCAGAGCACTGCTTCCCCTAGTGGTATCGATTAGAAGTAGAACTGGAGAGTACCAGAATTTCCTAAGAAAAAAGACAAAGGCACAGAGGTGGCATTGTGGTACACCTGGATGATACCATGCACTTACAGCTGTGTCTAAAAATCCATAGATCTAGCAGACAACTGTGTCTTGCTGTTAATGTTTATGTTTGTTTTGCTGAGGTAAAATATCTTTGTTTCTTTGTTGGCTGAGTAAGTGTGACAGTTACGGAAAAAAACCCCTGATAAGCATCCCTACTAAATAATATTTTCTGTGAAGCTAAATTAGAATATGCTTGTAGCACAATAAGGTTTCAATGGATTTTTAACAATTCTCTTTTTGTACTTGCTCTGCCAGTTTATAGAAGTGTGATATGGGGCATCTAACTATTAGATAATACTTTTTTGTTTGTTTGTTTTTAAGGAATGTCATCCCTGTTAGGAAATATGGCCTAACTGTGATACAGCAGTGTAAATTCTCTGGGTAAGCCACATGGAACTGGCTATGATTTATTGTTTTCAGTGAATATGGGTTTTTTCTTCAAAAAAAAAAAGCTTCCCAGCTGAGTTATATTTCAAAAATATGTTTGTGAATTAACAGACATCCATCTGGCAACAACATCACTATTAAAACTGCGTATTTAAAAACATACTTGATAAGAATTTAAATCCCAAGAATAAGTACAAAACCTATCTTACAGATTTTGCATTATAGGCATATTAATCATTTCCTTGAATGTAAAAGATGAATATTTAGTCAGAACAAGTCGTTTTCATTAGTTATTTTAAACAGCCTTGTTTATAATATCCATATATTTTAAAGACATTCTTAAGTGGGAAATGTCAGGTAATCAAATGGCTTTGGCTATTTGGGGTAGATTAGTAATAAATATTCTTGAGAAGAATGAAAGAAGAACAGCCTGAAAGAAGAACATAGTCTCTTTATTCTCTTTGTCAGGAAAAGTAGTTTGGTCCTTTCCAAAGAGACTGAAGTTTACGCTGTTTTTATAATGTAAGTGTTACCAATCAACCCCTTCTGTTGATTTTAGAAAATGTGTGCACTACGTGCCTCTAGGAGATGAGATTTCACTTTGCAGTGACAAAAACAGAGGTTCAGTCTGTTTGTCTTAGCGCAGTAAATATTAGCTAATCAGTTAAAAACAGAAACTTATGAACTCATAGCTGTATCAACACTGTAATATTTGTATCACTCTAGCTTGACTGATTGTGTAAGAACCTGAAAAACAAAGAAGAGAAAATAAAGCAACTTCTGCATGACATAAGTAATAGTGTGTGGGCTTCTTTGTAATGGAAGTAAAAGCAAAAATACCTTTGTTACCTCCTCTGTGTTCAGATATCACGAAGGATTTGAAGCTAAAGGACAAAATACTTTGCTCTATGGATCTGTAGGGTAACAGAAAAGCTGTATAGGAATGGCTGCCTCAAGGAACTCTTTTGCTGTTGGGATATGGAATACACAAAGAAATTCTGGGTGTCATCTAATGCGTCTTGAATATTGAGCTTCAAGGATAAGAACACTGATTTGTAAGTCTTCTCTTTCCTCTTGATTCATGTGTTTTGGCCTCTGATAATGCTGTTCACTGACACATCCTTATGTTCAACAACATCACTTTCTTTAGAAGAGATCTATAGTATTTTCATATATTGACTGACGGTTATTGGTGAAAGAAGAATTTGGGGTGTCAGAGTTAATACTCCAATTAATGTGTTAATCCTGAATTAGACACTTTTAAAATCTGTTCATTGCTTTTCCTTTTTATCCCTTAACTTAAAAAATACAGCAAACAAATACACAGTTTTCATTAAGTGTCACATAACTTTTATTCTGGAGCTTTTAGAGCCCTTACAAAGTCCGCATAATTTTTAACCGGTATCAACAAATTTAACACTTCATAGAAATACTTCAATAGAAAAGTATCTATCTATCTATAAACAATCTTCATAGAGATACTCTGGTTTAGTGATTGCACCCTGGAAATATGAGCTTTTTACAGGAATATTATAACAAATATCTTTGGCAAACTATTTAAAACCTTACTTTCTCTTCAATGTTATCTCAGAAAAAAAACTTTTCGCAATTTCCCTATAACAGCAGGACATTTCAATGAGATGGAAAGCTTTTACTACATCCTGCAATTTGCATTATTTTTAAAATAGCTGAAGTTGAAGGCTCTGAAGAAAATGTATTTCAGAAATATTTTTTTATCCACAGGAGTCTTCATAGCTATTTTCCTTTAGAATTAAGTAAATCAGAAAAAATCAACCACATATACAAATCAATTGTCCCTCCCAAGCATATGGACATGTGAAATATAGTAGCCAGAGAGTTACCAAAGTCAAAGTCCTATTCGAAAATAAGCATCATTCATATGAACCGCCTGGTTATAATTTACTTGATGTGTATCCAAATGATCTTGGGCAAAGGATTTCCTTATTCTGTGCCGGTGAAAAAGACAGTATTCTCTGGGGTTAAATATACACATCTTACAGTTCCGAGGCTATAAAAGGGTCTCTGGAGAAAGGGGAAAAAGTTAAGAATAAGAGTAGCTATTAAAACATATCACAAAATAAGTATATTGGTGGGATTCTTTAGTGTGTCCTTATAACCAATTAGTGTATTAAGGAAAATGGGGTAACTTAATCTTAAATCTAAACCTTAAATCTAATCTTAAAACTGATTCATTATGGAGTCAAATTCTGAAACGTGGATAATTTGAATTATGAGTCTTAGTGTCATTTTAACTAGATTAATAATACACTGATTAGACTGTCAAGATATTAATTAGAGTAACAAAATATTATTGGCTTCATATACAGTTTGTCTCATTTGTCCACATAAAACATACAAGCTGCAGCGTAAGAACTGCTGAATGTGGGAAACCTAACCTGTTATTTGGATGCAAGAAAATGGTAAAAGCATGTTTGTACCTTCTCAACAATTCTACAATCACACTTCTGTATATTATTCAGTGTTTAAGTCTAAAATATACATTTCTTATTTTCATGAGTTATGAGGTTTTTCATTTACATATTTTATAACACAACAGTGTAACAGTATATTAAACACATTCAAAGGAACAAAAATAGCTCCTCGAGAAGTTACACTGACGTGAATTCACATTTATTTAAACATAAACGTTTGGACACCAAAATGGAAAAGGAAAGTGAGCCAACCTGTCTAGATATAAAGCTTCTCTGTTGGTTTATTCCTATCACTAAAACTTCTTGTCATACCAAAGTATTGATTTTTTTTTTTCCTTCAAAAAATGTTTCCAGTAGTTCCATTGACAAAAAAACATATATTTTAAAACTGGTTTTACTAATAAATTTGATGGTGTTTTAAATAACATTTTCAATATAGAAAAGAAAAATATTTCAAACTGTTAAAAATGCAAACCACTTAAAGTCTTCTCCACATCTGCACTAGAATATAATTTAAAAAAAAAAATGGTTTGTTGTTATCCCCAGTAATCATCACCAGTGTAATTTTTACCTGCCCATCAGTATTAATTATTGATTAGGGTTATATCCTACCTTTGACAGGCTGTATAATACATTAATTGGGTCCAAAGAAATATTACTATGGTTGTTCATGGACTAGAAAGTCAGAAAACTGCTCAGAGTCAGTCAGAGTGATGCTCTACTGTATTTTTCATTATTGAAAGCCTAGTTATTTTTTTTAAGTCTTTTTAAAACAAAGGGTGTCATATTTATGCTTTTCTAGCTGCAGTACTTTTCCTATTTGGCCTATAATAGTTTAAAATGGCAGAAAAATTACTGTCCCTTTTCGGTCATGTTTCAACTGAAATGAAAGTGAGGATAGAGAGGGTTGCTCGAGGAAGAAACTTTCAAAGCAGAACTTTTAATTAACATTTTAATATCCTAATAAACTATCAAAAGAGTATGTACTTCAAAAATTCATTTATTAAACTGATAAGTCTTGTCACCTTAATCTGTCATAATAGCTCACAAAATTAGGGTAACATTAAATTAAATATCTTAACTAATCACCTCTCAAGCTAAATTAATTTGAACATATTTGTATTTATGATTAAAGGCTTTAGAAACTTTCATTTTTTTTTTCAATTAAAATGTAGGTGGTTTATAAAATTCCAGTTGATATTCTAACTTTCAAAGTAAACTGTATTTTTCTGTACTTTTTGCTATGGAAAATAAACACCAAGTTACTTTAATCTCTTATTAAAATTGTAACAATCACACTTTTCAGATAGACTCTCAATACCGTAACATCAGCAAATGTTTTCAAAGACTCTTAATTGGGTGGGGCATGCTCAATCTGAATCAAGGAAATCTGGAAAATTTGGAAGTTATAGGTTGAAGTCCTGCTTACTCTGCACAAAGCAACATCCTTGATGAATCAACTCAAGAACTGAAAGAGGTTGATCAGATCCTGCCTCAAAGTCATCTCATCTGATCACACCAATAGTTCATGAATCCCATGTTCTGTTTGAGACAACAGTTAGGACCAGACACTGAGAAGGAGAAACCCTGTAACAAGCAGCAGTGAAACAAATTCTTCAGAAGTGAAGCAACTTTTTAGTCTCATGCAGCTGGTAGCTGATTTTCTGTGAACATTTACTCTTCTATTATTATTTTTATTCTTTTTTCTCTCTACCTTCTAAAAATGCAATAGGGTTTCAACCACTTAAACTAGTATGTTGCTAACTACATCTACATATTTACGATTGGCTTAACAAATGAAAAAAGTGACTATTTTTTGACGAAAAATGCCATGGAAACATATACTGAGTTATGGGGATGTTCATAGAATCACATGGTTTGAGTTGGAAGAGACCTTTAAAGACCATCTAGTTCCAACCCCCATGCCACAGGCAGGGACACCTCCCACTAGACCAGGTTGCTCAAAGCCCCAACATCCTGGTCTTGAACACTTCCAGGGAGGGGGCATCCACCACTTCTCTGGACAACTGGCTTCAGTGTCTCTCTGCCCTCACAGGAAAGAATTTCTTCATGATATCTAATCTCATTCTACCTTCTTTCAGTTTGAAACCATTGCCATTAAAAACATACAGTTAATCTGAGAAGTTTAAAGTACTATAACAGACAGAAAACTATGGCACTGTGGGTAAAGACGGATGAACACTTCACTTCTGCTTCACAAGTTTCCTCAGATTAACTGTACCATGGTAACTGCCTGTTTTTCTGCTCTTAGGTTATGTCAAAGTAATGTTACCTAATTTGTCATGCAATAAAAAAGGATTATGGCACATCGCAGAATTTTGCATTTACAGTTATCACATATGAGCTGATGGATGGTATCTTGCTATGATGCTATGGTTTATGATCAAATTGTGATAAATAAATCAATTTTCCATCTGACTCTTGACTTGAAAAATGAATCTGTAACAGAAAGTAATGTACGGCTAGCTTCCTCAATCCCAACAGTGTCTAGTTTATTTAGCATTTATCTTTAAGGAACATTACCATGTTTAAATTATTTCTGCAAGTTCTTCAGTAAATCCATTCCCACTGGAAAAGGAGCACTATCTTTAAGAATTCCTTTAAGTATTTAAAAAAAAAAAAAAATCTAGGAAAATGTTCTAAAGAACTTTCCCACAATATGGCATCTTTGGGAATCCCATCCTTTACTTTGCCACACATCAGAAGAATTATGCTTCCTTCTCTTATAGTGACTCAGTTTTGAATTTTGAAACAATAGAGTGAAATAAATACATAAGAAAATAAAAATTAGTAGAAATTTAGGGTTGAAAGAGATATGTAATTTTGCCTTTAAAATATTTGTATCGACATTCTTTGAAAAATTTAGGCTTGCAGTGGACTTAAAACATTTTTTTTTTCCAAAAAATCTACTCTCATCTCAATATGTTTGCATAGTTTCCATTGTTGACAGGAATTACATGTACATATGGACAGGACAACAGAGCCCTGAGGGTGTATTAACAATCCCAAACTGTATCAGTCTGTAACATTTCTTTTGCCAGGATAACAGCACTACTCACACAACATGCTTTGATGGACTATATGATACTCTTTTCTCCAGTGTTCACCTCTGATCCTAGCATTTTGTAAGGATAAAGCTAAAGATGTAGGCATTGGTTTTTTTTATTGCAGTAAGCTTTAAGAGTCTCAAAATGTCAAGAGTAATACAACCAAGTTTAAAATACAGATACATTTTCTATTTTTGCTCACTCACAAATTGCTTAAGAATTTACAGATTTTTATACATGTGATTAGGTTGTCTTAAGTTTCCCAAAAGTAATGGAAGCATTTGAGTGCTTTGTTAAATTGGGAAAATCCTTCTTGCACTGAAGATTTCTTGATAATAGTGATCTCAATCCTAACTCTTCAGAAATATATGCTAAAATGCTGACTAAGTTCATGGACTGCCTGAGCAAGAATTCCCATGGGACTTTGGAACATTCCATTTTTTTAATTATGGAGCCAAAGGAACAAATATGAGAAATTTAAACTATGAATCATTTCCAGACCTGAAGAAAGAAAAATACCTGAAAATGCCTTCTTGACTTTCATATATAATTTATCATCAATAGAAAAGCACTTCTATGAGTTAAAGTGGACCTTTACTTTTCTCTTGAAAAAATACTGACACAATTAAACAGTGATATAAGTGGATAGGAAAGAACTGAAATGAAGTTAAGACACTTACTTGAAATAGTGCAAAGTGAAATATGACATTCGGTTCTTACATCTGCAAGAAACGATCCTACTCTTTGTTGGATTCTGCACTTAGGACGGAGTAATGCCAGGCAGAAGTATAAATTGGGAGAGGAGTGGCTGGAGAGCAGCCCTGCAGAAAGGGATCCTGGGGTGCTGGTCGGCAGCAGGCTCAATAAGAGTCAGCAGCGTGCCCTGGCAGCTGAGAGGGTAAACTGCATCCTGGGGGGCACCAAACAGCATGACCAGCTGGTCAAAAGAGGTGATTATCCCACTGTATTCAACCTTGGTGCAGCCTCTCCCTGGGCACTGTATGCAGTTCTAGGCCCCAGAATTTAAGAAGGGCATGAAGGTTCTTGATTGCCTCCAGAGGAGGGCAAAGCTGTTGAAAGGGCTGGAAGGCATGTGCTGTGAAGAGTGGCTGAGGACTTTGGGTTTGTCCTTTGGGTTTGGTGAAAAGGAAGCTGAGGGGTGACCACTTTGCTCTCTACAGATTCCTGAGGAGGGAGAAGGGGAAGGAAGGTCATTAAAAGCTAGTACATTTTACCCAAGGATGACACTTATGTTTCTGAGGAAGCTGGGTGATTTGAAATTATGGTTACACTGAACTATTGTAACTAAAGTTTACAATTTCCACATAGAACCTAAGCCCAGGTATGACACTCACTCCTCTATAGTACTTTCCATCAACTTGGACAAGCATGGTAGCATGTAACAGGTTTCCTACTAGGAATCAGAGCTTTTGGCATTTACTTAATTCACATCACTGCACAGTTAATGAAATGCTTTACCTGGTACTGGGAATTATATTTTGAAGCTGATTTACTAAACTTCGGTACTAGTTCTGTCTGGCATAGAGTTAATTTTCTTCACAGTAGCTTGTATGCTTGTGTTTTGGATTTGTGAGGAAAGTAGTGTTGATAACACACCAACATTACCAATGAAGTCAGATAACTCTGTGCATATTAACTTAGAATACTCCTTGCTATTCAGTTTCTTTTTAAAACAGTTACTCTTGAATGGGAAGAATGTGAATAAGACTTGTGTTAGTAACATTCTCAATGCTAAAGATTAAAAATAGAGACGTTCTGTGCTAATAAAGTTCTCTATACTTCCTGTCTCCCTATTTTCAGCACCAGCCTAGACACTTGTAGCTGTATGAATTTGTTTGGCTAATGCAATAGTTCAATGTTATCCAGAGCACTGTGAATTATTAAGACGAGTCAAGAATAACAAAAGAAGATACCACGTGTGCCTATCTGACATTTAAAATCTCTCCAGTTTAGGGAGGTATCTAAAAGTTTCTGAATGAACTGTTTCTATGTGATTTAAGTGCATACATCAGCAAAAAGACCATAAATAAAGTTAGCTCATCCTTGTCAGATACCATGCGGGAAGGAGAAAAAAGAAACAAAAAGTCTTTGAGTGGAAATACTTTATACTCAAAATCCCATAATGTGTGGGAGTTTGGCTTGTGAGTAACGGACATGGAGTGTTAGAGCAGGTGCACGAACAGGCTACTGTGCAGGCGCTAGCAGCCAAGATTAGGCCTCAAGGACGTACTGTCCTTGCAGAGTAGTACAAGAAACTAAGTTACATAAGATAGGGAACTAACAGGCAAGGCGGAGAATATGATAATTAGAAGCTGAAGCATAGGTTAAAAGTTAATGATTGATGTAGAAGTGGTCTAATGAAAACCTAAGAAAAAGATAATAAGATATGCTTGGTCGTGGTGATTTGACAGAAGAATGATATATAAGTAAATGTATCTGCGCAATAAAACGAGCTTTCCGGATAACTCACATTGAGTCGTTCCTGATTTCTCCAGTCCCGTCCCGCAATAATGTACCATTTGTATAAAAAGAATATCTTTCCTTTTCCCTGCTGTTCACAATGCCTTTCTAAAACCCACTGCCACAAAAAAAGTGAAGCTGGTTCCTATCAGCCATTACTTTCCCCAATTCAGCAGAAAAAGTGGCTGATGAGCTTATTATTCTACTAATGAAGCTCATTTAAATCTGCACTTACTTGCATAACAACTTAGACTAAAAGAGACAAAGACATGATATGTAAAAACTGTTCAGGCCTGGTGTGGGCCAATGCAATATTTTTTGTTTTCCCAAGGGTAAAGAAGTATTGAAATCGTTAGAACACTTGGAAAGCTGGAGATAATTTCTTTGCAGTTCCATGGGAGTCATAGCTGTGCAAAGCCATAGTTTCCAATGCATTTATAAAAGTCACCATACTGAGCTTCCCTGAGAGCAAGATATCAGGAAGGATTTGAAAGCCAGTCATTTAGAATACGTTTCTGTAGTATGGTAGACAGAAGATATGATGACCCATCTCTTCAACTAACAGTAAAATAAAGACAAATTTTTAAAATGGCAAGAGATATACAAGCTGTACATCAAAATCAGTCATAAAAAAGTGTACATGTTTCAGCATATTTCCTTTAAAATATTCCTGTGTTTCCACTCTTGACTACCACACACACTTTTACAAAACATCTCCTAATATGAAAATATCTACTGTATATTACAAACAAGGGGTATTAGTGAAGAATTAAGAGTTAAAGAACAGAGAAATTCACTCATAAATAAGCAGGGCTCCACTTAATTCCTGAACTTATAACAATGAGGGAGCAAATGAAACAGCAAGGCTTGTCTGGCAGACTCCTTCCTAGTTTTAACTTCTGGTCTACTTTTAAAGTAGCACAAACACAATTGTGGACATTCTTCAAAGCATTCATACTGCAGTATTTTAAAAGATCTTGTAATTTTTAAATTCAGGGACACTGCTGACTAAATCAACAAAAATGATTGAAAAGGTTTTGAATCCTTTATCAAAGAGAGCCTTCTTAAAAACCTACAAAAGAATAAAGAAAATTCCTTCAGAAGCAGACAATAATAAATTATAATGACAAGTGATAAGAAAAATATCTATGTACAAATTCGGGTGATCCAGGAGAATATACACTAGTCAAATTTAAAGACCTAAATAAATCGTAACTTGACTGCATAAGACACTGAGAAGGCAGGGCCACACCACTACCCGTGCTGCTGACATTCAGCCCACCCACTCCTAGGACTCTCTTTACGCTGTGCAACTACACACGTTGCCTCACCTTGCCAAGATCCCTCTTTGTAAGTTAAAATTATACAGATGAAAAAGAAACTATACGTACTTACCTGAATTCAGGAGAAGGGAGTCACAGTCTTCATAGCAGCTTGAGAAAGGAGAATCTGAAGCATTTCAGACCTGCTTAGTCTCATTACAGCTATGACAGGAACTGGTAGACTGACAAAACTGAATGCTTGCAGGTTTCTCCACCAAAACAGGGTAAAATAAAAATGACACACACATAAATAATATTAAAAGAAAAATTTTACTATGAGATTTTTGGAATCTGGATTTTTTTTTTTTTTCTCCTTTTACTCTTCTTACTTTCTATGTATGTACATACATGGTGTAAAATACTTTCTTGAATGGTCACAATATACTGGCCACAATCCACATAAAATAAATTCTAGAAAGTCATGTTTTATGTAACTTTTTTTGTATTTTTTAAACTTATAACAACTATAACATGAAATAATTCTGTTTTCAGGACAGCATAAAAGCATTTCTGATGGCAGAAATTTTCTTGAGGAGTTTACAGCAGCTCAAGGTGATCAGAAGGCAGATGAATCCCTGGATGGTTGAGCCATCAGTGGGCCATACTGGGATAGAAAAACATGGTTAAGAAGCACTCCAGACTGTCTTTCATCCTCTCAATTGACCAGCTGGAACAGTGATTACCAAAAACCATTCAAGACATTTGAGATATACACATTCCAAAAAAGTAACATAATGACATCAAATATGACATAATTTCTCAAGCTTTAGGCAGGGCAGCAGAACATTTTAAGGAGCAATGAACAGGATTGGGATCTCTCCCTTGCCTTGTGCCCTCTCATTCCTCAACAGGTAATACGTCTGTGCCCACATGAAGCAGCTCAAACAGTACCGATGTCCTCCTCCTTTCCTACCCCCATGCAGCTTCATATGCACTGAGCTGGCACACACAGTGTTTCTGCTCAGCCCCAGCACTTTGCCTCAGAGAGGGAGCATCACTGTGAGGAGAGACAGAAATGGGAAGAATATCATCCATCAACTTAATCCATCTTCTGGATCACTTCCAGCCCAGTCAGAGCAGATCGAAGATAGCTTCCATCATGTCAAGTATTTTACAGCTGATCAAGAGCACTCTCCCCAAGATGTCTCAGTGTTTTGACCTGCAAAGTGTTGTTGTCATACCCCTATATGGATCCCATCAGGAACTGCATGTGCTCCTCTACAGGAGTGAATACTCTGTGTCAGACCAAGCAAACCTGAATACTGTGTAATTATTATCATGATACTCCAGCCAGGTCCCAGTAATAAATCTATCAAAATTTACATATAAATAAAACAGGTCTCTTAATCTTAGCACTGCTTTGCAGTGTATCAGGGAGTTGTTCTTATGCGTAAATGTAGTTATAGCTGTGTTTTGTCAATTACTCGGCCTAGCACAAAGGACGCAGCCAGCAGCAAAATGAACCAGTAATTAGTTTCTATTGTACACAAAAAAGTCAGTATATGGGTGATCTCTGAGGGTACAAACAAGTCAAACAGATCACACACAGTAGACATCAACCCCAGCGACACCAGGAATGAGACAGCACAACCAATAATAGGTAGAATAAACAAAGCAGCAAAGTCTCCCATAGAAGAGATGGGAGACAACCAAGTCAATAGGCTGAACATATAAGATAAAAGCAGCCACATATTGTTCCCCTACAAAGCCCACATTTGCAAATGCCAAACCTGACTGGGGCCCAGTGGCAGGGACAGTCAGGAGGTCCTTCCCCAACAGGGAAACTCTGCAAAGTGCATCCACCTCACAGACAGACACTCCACCCTTCCTGCAAGTGGTCCCAGCTGTTATGCCCAAAGGAGGACACCTGGCACTCATTTACCCAAATGTGGGGCACCTGGGGCTTGTTTACCCAAGGGCTTTCCCTAGGCTGCACTTTTCCCAAGGGCTGCACTTTGGAGGAAAGCCAAAAGGCAAACTCATCCCTTCCTTTTGAAGGACCATGGGGCCCACCCATATGTCAACCTTAATTCAGGGCTTGGGGTTCAGACCCCAGCACTTCAAGCTGTCAGACTGGATCATCCTAAACCACAATGATTCAGCAGACATTACTAAGAATTTTAGGCACTAAGAGTCATGTTTCTGCTACACAGCAGAAAGAATTATCTATTTTTAGAAAGTTTATTCAACCTTTTTTGTCTGACCTAGAGAATTACCTCTTTCTAAGCCAACACTGGCCCTTGTGTTACATATGCTTTGGCCATTAAACAAATAAGAATCAGTGTGTTTGATGTCCTCACCAATTACAAACTCCTGTAGTGGAGGAAATGAGTACATGACCTTATATATATATATATATACATATTCCCAATTCAATATCCTACATGGAAAAAATTAAATGTGCTATATTTAGCTAGATTTTATTTGTAATACAGTATTTTTCTGGACTTTTGGGGTGAGGCTAGGTTATTTAGGGGAGGAGATGTTTTAGATTAGCCTGCAGAGCCTTGGTTCTTAACCAAAAGAGTATTCTGCTTGTAGTAGCTTTTGACTTTTTTACTTTGGCTGGAGCCCATTATGAATTCTGTCTGTAATTCCTACCCATGAAACCTTTGATTGCCACCTAGGGAATTCTGCCTCTGAGAGAACTAGAAACAGCTTTGATCACAGCTGTCAATGCACTAACATTGTTTTTTCTCTGAGACCATAACTCTGATCTTACATTATAATTCATTTCTGGATTTAAACCACATGCTGATTCAATAAGGACTGTCGGCAGCAAATAGGCAGGGTCACAGGAACCACAAGAGAAAACAGCATTACCTTCTCTGACTCAGCAAGCATTCCCCTGTTTAAAATCAGCAATGTCCCAAGACACTATTTTCAACATGGGCAGAAAACAAGTAGGATGATGAAGATACCAGCACAAGACAGGAATAATCACTATTAGAAAAGTGACATTATAGAACTAAGCATAATAAAGCTTACGGAGATGTGAAAATTAATGTATGTGAATAGAGCAGATATTTCCCTTTCCTTCAGAAATTCTAAATTATACAGCAACTTTGCTTCAGATTTCTGTAACAATCCAGTGCAAATTTTTCCCCATCAGAAGAGCACTCGCCCACAGCTAATACTATGCATTTTGTTTATTACAACAGTGACTTAGTAAAATAAACCAGAAGTGCAATAGACAATGTGTAAAAGACAATACTGCCCCAAAAAAATTCATAATGGAAATAGATGAAGCAGGCAATTGATAAAAATATTTGAGTAGCGCAAAGGATACACACATAGTAGCTGGTTTTCTTTGCTTCCCCTCTTTTTGTCATTTGTATGTTTTCAGTGAGGCTACAAAAGCATCAATTCTGAAAAAAGTATTGGTCATGGAGCATGTTGCATAAGCATGGTGTTACACCAGGAGGAGTGAAGCCAGCTGCTGAGGCACAGGGCTGGCAAGTAGTAACCATCAGTGTCTGATGCATTTGTGTTGGCCAGTCTTTGTCCCTCAGCATGAGGCTAGGAACACAATTCACAGTGTGAAAAATACAGTTGGTTGTATCTTATACTTATTTGAATTCATTATTTTCTACCGATAATGACAAAACTTACACCTGTAAATAGTATTTTAAAATTAGATACACTTGCAATTGTTGGATTCTGCACCTGGGTTAGAGTAATGCCAGGAACAAGTATAAATTGGGAGAGGAGGGGCTGGGAGGCAGTCCTGGAGAAAGGGACCTGGGGGTGCTGGTAGACAGCAGGCTCAATAGCAGTCATCAGTGTACCCTGGCAGCCAAGAGGGAAAACTGCATCCTGGGAAGCATCAAACACAGCATCACCAGTCAGTCAAAAGAGGGGATTATCCCGCTGTCTTCAGCCTTGGTGCGGTGTGCAGTTTTGGGTCCCAGTATTTAAGAAGGATATGAAGATACTTGAATGTGTCCAGAGGAAATCAACAAAGCTGGTGAAAGGGCTAAAAGGAATGTCTTATGAGAAGCAGCTAAGGACTTTGGGTTTTTCCAGTTTGAGGAAAGGAGGCTGATGGGTGACCTCATTGATCTCTAGAGCTTCCTGAGGAGAAATGGATAGGGAGGTGCTGAGCTCTTCTCCCTAGTATCCAGCTAGAGGACTCATGGGAATGGCTCAAAGCTGCACCAGGGGAGGTTTAGACTGGACATTAGGAAGCTTTTCTCTGTTGAGAGAGGTCAAACACCAGAACAGCCTTCCTGGAGAGGTGGTTGATGCTCCAAGCCTGTTTGTGTTTGAGAGGCATTTGTACAATGCCCTTAACGACAGGCTTTAACTTTTAGTCTGCCCTGAATTGGTCAGGCAGTTGGACTAGATGATAGTTGTAGGTCTCTTCCAACTGAAATAGCCTATTCTAACTCCAGTACGTGCAGCCTAAAAGCCTGCTAGTTAGACTTTAAATGAGTATTTCTCTCATCTCTGTTGTAAATAAGAGAAGTCAACAGTGTGAGCTGGTTTGATGAATACTGTATTAATATTTTGCTCTTTTTCTCTGCTTTGAAACTGAACACAGCTAGATAATATTCAGAGGAAACTTAAGATTGCTTTTGATTAGTGTTGGCTCCAAATTGTTATTGGTGACTCTGCTTGTATTCTTGATTTATCTCTGCATAATAAGAAGCAGATATTTTTGATCAAGGAACTGATGATAGCTACTAAACTGTTTCCCTGTGGATTTCTTTTATGAATACTGCTACATTCTGCTCAGTGGGGGGGAAAAAAACCCCACATAATTATTATATGGTACCTACATATCTCTCATTATGCTGGATATCAAAAAGAGAATAATGAATATATTTCGTGTCTCATCTGAAGACCTGAAGGCATCTCACCAACAGTAATCAATCTCTTTGACAGCAAATCACAAAAATTTTATAGGTAGAAAATTGAGTATCAGACATTTGCAGAATAGTGTCCTATTCTAAAACTCTTGACCCAGAAGCCCTAAAATACACAGCATCTATTTTCCAATATCCTACTCTGATCACTCGAAAAGTAGTAATCTCGCTCCCCTTTCTATATTACTGATGTTCTAGTTTTAGTAATTAAATGCTTTTTCTTAAAATACTGTCCTTGAAAGAAAAACAGCTCTAAAATCGAGTACCTTTATAACTGCTATGTGTGTCTGTATGCATTTCTGCAATATCTGACTGCACCTACCTTCACTCTTATCACCTGCCTTTTATTGCCAGCTTTTGAGAACAGGGCTTCTAATGCTAGCACAGAACCTACAGAGTTGAGCCTGGAATCTGGTTAAATACTACATATGCTCCTGCTAATTAAATTAATAGTAATCAGAAATTTACATTAGGAAAAACTGGAGGTTTTGAGGCAATATCTATGGTGAAAACAATGATCATTCTTTGATTTTTAGAAAATAACTTGGCACTCAGAGGAATTTATCATCATAGAATAATCTGGTCTAATGCCCCTCTCAAGCAGGGTCATCTAGAGCCGGTTGCCCAGGACTATGTCCAGATGGCTTTTAAATATCTCCAAGGATGGTAAATCCACTAAATGCTGTATCTCCACCTGGCTTCATCTCTGTTGTGCTCAAGAGGTGTCAATCATTTTCCTTCCTTTTTAGTGTCATCACCAGCACTGGCAAGTTGTAAAATGTATCATTTAAAAAAAAATAAAATATTTTTAAAAAATAATAAATCCAAAATTTTGGTGGTTAGTAGAAGAATAAAAATCGCAGGACGGACAATGAATCAGCTTTTTATTTTAAAACCTGCAGTCACACAAGTGGTCCAAGAAAAATATTTTTACAGAATACTTTTCTCACTATAAGTTTTTTTTAAAAAAAAACAAAAACAGGGAAATTTGAAATGTAGAGGGATTAATATTGCCCCACAGGGCAAAGAAAAGGAATTACATGTGGAGGAACTTTTTACTACAGATGATACTAAGAAAATAACATTTACCCTGAAACATTTACTTTTAAGCACTATTTGGCTGTTAAGTTACTGGTACAACAGGATAGAAATATTTGCAGTCTGCTGTTAATGTTCTGTGCTCTTAGAATTGCAAATGAAGTCACTTTCTAGAAAAACAGACAAAATGCGCTTGTTAAAATCTTTCAGAGCTTGTTTAAATCTTTCTGAGCTTGTTTATCCTGAGATTATTAATGACATCGCTGATTTTTAGGCTGGTGAACTAAGCAATTCTGATATCATTTTCTCTCCATAATCACTTGCAGTACACCTCTACAACATATTTTTGATGTACTCATTCATCCAAAAAGATAAACATTGGTCAGGGATAGGCACTAATGAGCTGTGCAAAACAACTCATTTCAGTTTTATCAGAACTGCATGGGGAAATGTAAATGTGAACTCTTTTCTCTTCTGTATATCAGTATTTTTACAAAAAATTGATATTAGATATTTTACAATTCAAGTGCTGCCAGAGGATAAAAAACAAATTCAGAAAATATAACATTTCTATATCAGTTTTCTAAAATCCTACATTTATCTTGGCTTAGCACCATATTTTGATAGCCCAGTGAAATATATGGTGGTTTGGTTTTGGTTTTTTACCATCGAGCAAGACAATAACAGAGTATACAGGAGATAATGTTTGTGGCAATGATGATAGGCAGCCAGAGCTGGAATCAGTTGGAGGAGAAAACTTGGCACAAGCTCTTGACAGATGCAGCTCACTTCCAAACGAAACCATTACTAGGAACTTCTGTTTGATGTTCATTGCTTTCCAGAATAAAGAGGACATTTGCTTTCTATAGTAACATCATATAGGTTTCGTAAAATCTCTTTCTCGCTTAAATGGAACATTTGCGTTACAATCACTTTTTTCACCAAATGTCATCTGAAAACTTATTTCCTAATAATTCTTTAAAATATTGGCTTGGTTTTCATCCCCTTATTAGAAATGAAGTGCCCATGCCCACTACTTACTACCATAGGAGGCAAAAACTTGGGAAAAAAACACAGTATTCCCAGTGGAGCTAAACTAATTCCGGTTGTTTTCATTGTCACTTCAGGGTCTCTTGACAGCTTTGATACTTGTTGTCCAAATTCACTTCCCATCCTCAGACAGACACAGCTCTTGCAGACACAATGCTCCTCTCCAGCTTTGAGACCTGGACTGGCTTAGTAACAGCATGTTTGGGATGATGCAGGAACAGTGCAAGTGTCCCAGTAGTTTATCATTTTGCTTTCAGAAAGGTAAGAAAATAAAGCAGCTCAAATTTTCACTCTTCCCAGTCGGTTCTGAATTGTATATTAAATACACATTTTGCTTGAGGAAAACCTATGTAAGTAAAAAGGACCAGAACAGGGTAGGCAAAAGAGACATTTCCAGCTGAAATCCCTTGTGATAAGGACTTGTGGGAGAAGAGAAAACATATGTCAGGAGTTGGTTTCAGGGTTTAAAAATTATAATTTTGGGAGGCTGCATAGAAAAATCATCTATTATTAAACTATTTATGATATTAACAGCATTCAGATAGCTGTGAACAAGATAAAAGCAGTGCATAAGATTGTAGTGCAGTGCATAAGTCACAGCCTTCCTCCCATACCTACTACCATTTACCAGTATCAAAAGTTCAGAAATTTATCAATGGTGTATTTTAATGGAAAGATTCAATTCAACACTGTCACAGTTTTTTGACATTTAAAAAATTAAGAATAGTCAAGGAGTTTCCTTGTAAATAATTCAAAAATTTAGTCCTGACTGAACATACAAACTACTATACAAAAAGTTCTGACTAAACATACAAACTACCTACTTACTATAAGGGCAAGACAAGAATTTTACTCCTTTAATATCTAAAGGCTCTGAGCTCATTATAAACAAGGTTGCTTTGATCTGGATATTTCAGCTACAGTTTGAGAAACCCAACTTTATACACGCAAGCTTGAATATTTTGGCACAGTTTCAAAATTTAAAACTAATACTGCTTCTGAATGTCAACCATTACATAAAACAGGTTAATGAGACTCATTTTAGAGTGCTGCAAGGAAGCAACATCCTCTTCTGAGGATGATACATAAAAGGATGAAACAGCATGACCCAAAATTTCTGTGAAGCCCTGATAAAAACATACGATTAAGTAGAAGGAAAGAAAAAAAAATGCGGTACTGAAAACTGAAGCCTAATTGACTAGCATGATAATCAGGAAGAGTTTGAAAAAAAAGTAAATTATGTTTCCTTCCTCAAATAAGATTTCTCCAGTTTTTAAGTTGGTAAAACTCCTTCGAACATGAGGTCTTCCAAAATGTACCTGGATGTCCTCTCACTGCTAAAACAAGGCTCCGTCACAAATTTATTTTCAAAAACCAGTATACATTTAAATCAAATCTATCTTTCCACAGTTCTTCATCTTCTGTTCCAGATTAATTACTGTACAATCACATCAGGGGCCAATCCTGTTCTGCCCTTTCTCGCTAAAACATAACAGTAGAAAAAGATAGTGTTTTGAGTAGTAGCCACTAATCTCAACTTTGGCATTTGCTATATAAACATATGGGGAAATATCCCAAGGATGCAGTCAAGACAATGATGAGAGAGTATACTGAAACCATAAAGAATGCATGGTACAGAAAGGGAAGGAATAATAACCTGAACATATGAAAACTTATTATATATTCAATCTCTAGTATTTAAAGTGAATTTTGAGTGACTTTGAGTATTTTAGAAGTGTAACTGGTGGTATAAGTATCAGTGATGCATTCTAACATTCAATGGCAGATTACAGGAACATTGCAATAAATCTGGATCTTCAAGAAGTGCCCAAAAGGACATGTTTCCAAATGTACTCTATATCCCAGAGGGGATGCAATGCAAATGCAGACTTACACAGGAATATGCAAAAGCAGCAACAGCAGTTTCTACTGACAATTAGAAATGAGTGATTTATGAATGCTTATTTTATGCAGAAGGATGAGGTAATGTCGTTAGGGGAGCACTAAGTTAATGAGACAGCCTAAAAGCTAAGGAATGCAACTCTCAGAGACAACCAACTGGCTTGCTGTCACTGGGAAGATGTATACAGCTTTCATAGCAGCACTGAAGTTTGAGTCAAACACCTCTGAGCAGTTCTGACTCTTCTTCATATGAACACCACTGAAGTGCAAAGTAGCCATGCTCTCTGCCCACACAGTCTTGGCTGTACCAGGGAAATGTATTCTCCCAAGCACTAAAGTCACTCATACTTCTGAGAACTTATTTTTACTATTAAAAATTCACTCATGACTTACTGTGTGTTTGGAATAGGAGGAAAAACAAAAGAAAAAAAGACTCGCAGTAAGAGTTCCAAGATGTAAAAGAAGTATTTTCTAGGATAAAGGGTTCATCAGGTAGAAGACAGGAGAAAGCCTAAAATCACAGTGACTCAGATAAAAGTCATATTATCAGATTAAAGAAAAAGCTAAAAAAAATGAGCTCTTTTTGGAAGAAGAAATAAAGAAAACGCATTGCATCAAAGACATAGTCTGGATGCAGTTGAGTATGATATCTGAAACAAAAGAATAGGAAAGGTGTAGACTTTGACTATGAGTAAAATATCTTAATGAGAATAAAGAGCATATGTCTTATTCTCCAGTTGTTATGAGTGAAATCAAGTAAACCTGATGAGCAACTGACCGTTAATTTCACTATATAAAACAATCTACCTATCTCTTCTTGTTAAGCAACAACATAAATGTAATTCCAATATTTACATTCTCTTTGTCTTTGAGAGATACAAAAGATACTTTTAAAAAGTTAGATAAGAAGTATATTTTTATAATACAGAAACAATCTTACAGTTAAAATATCTTGTACCTAACAACTCCATTTCCAAGCATTTGTGAACATCACAGATGATAGTAAAAGAGTAAGGAAGGAGGCATTCAAAAAAAACAACAGTGAGAAGAAGAAGAATTCCTTACTCTGCTAAATAGCAAAGACTAAATTACTACAGTGGGACAATTATTTTATGGCACATTAAAGTCGTATTTCCATGTTATATGCTGGTTTATTACTTCTCTCATACTCCATTCTTCCATTCTCTTTCCTCATTTAATATCCCTTTCAGTTCCAATTTTCCTCTTAGGGATGACCTATGTACATAATTCAACTCTAAGATACTATTCTCATGTTTGTTTAGCTTTGAAATATGGAGCTTCTCTTTAAATCCAAAATAAATAATTTATAGACTCTTACAATCATCAAAAGGTTTGAGTTGGAAGGGACCTCAAAGATCATCTAGTTCCAACCCTTCTGCCATGGGCAGGGATACCTTCCACAAGACCAGGTTACTCAAAGCCTGAGCCAACCTGGCGCTGAACTCTTCCAAGGAGTGGGTAGCCACAACTTCCCTGGGAAACCTGTTCCAGTGTCTCACCACCCTCACAGTCAAGAATTTCTTTGTAATATCTAATATAGACTTGCCTTATTTCAGTTTGAAACAGTTACCCCTGCAGAAAGTGCGTCATGACATGTTCGAGGACATTTCAGTGTCAGCAACATGAGATAATTTAAAATTTTCATTTCAAACCCATATCTTATTTAAAATGTATTATTAATGTATATTACACAAGATTAAAAATAGTTGAAATAGTTACAGCTGAAATAGATAACGTTTTTAAGAGCAAGTATGTTTCAAAGGACAAGTTATGTAAATTTTTTTAATTTATTCTCCTTTTTAGATTACTATAATACAATACTTTGAATGAAAACAATCTTTTAAATCCTCCACAAAATCAGTTCTCCCTTCTCCTCACAGATTTAATATCTACGTTATGAAGTCACATGGTATATACAAAGAAGAATTATGCCTACATGCAAAGTCTAGCTCTCCTAACTCCTATAGTCAATCTTCCTGTTGTCCAGCCAGTCAACTCTTTGTACATAGGTTCTCCCTTGGAAAACAGGGATAATATTTCTGATATACCTCATTCTTTATTTTTTTATGACAAACATGACCAAAATCTCATATAAAGTAGAATGCATTATAATTGGTAAATGAAAGTGAAACACACCAGAACAAGCCTTGAATCAGTTCTCAAGTACTATTTCAATATTTTCGCTGTCATAATTATAAATGTTTGCATCTGTATTTCAGATGTATGCTCAAATACACACAGCTGAGCAAAAAGTACTATTTGTACTGCATCTGTTAGAAAGTGAAGCTAACAAGAATTCTAAGAATGATACATTGAAAATATGGTATTTGCCCTTTAGCATAGCTTGTTATGAGAACTTTTATGGTAGAATTAAGTAACAACACAGAAAGACTCAAGAAATAATTAATTATTCTTTTGATTGTTGTATGACCTTAAAATATTATTCTCATAAGTTAACTACATTTTCCTAACATGAACATCTGTTTGTAATGGGAAATAATTTGGTTTTGTTCTAGTTTTACAACACAAATTTAAAATCCTTACTTTGGCTGCAATCTGAGCCCCAAAGTGATTATTAATTTTCAAAATGCTTTTCAAAGGTTTCCAAGGTAAATATTCAATGATTGACATCTACAAATACAGAATAACATATCAAATGTTATTTGCATATGTTCTTTTGGACATGCAATTTCCTTGTTTTGGTATAACATTGTGTTTCATTTCTTATTAGAGTTCTGTAATACACGTTTGTCTGTATTCAGACTACTATATATGGGTTTTTTGGAGGGGAGGAAGTGGAGTTGCTTATTTATCTAGGTACCATGCACCCAAATCAAGAGTCAAATAGCCCAAAGCTCCCTTCATATGAAAGGAAATCAGAAATGTTTTTCAAGAAGCAATGCCACACATATAATACTGGAACTTTCTTCTATGGTTATTGGTGTTTATACATTGGTAAGGAAGTTTGGGCAACAGCCTCCTACTTTAGGAACCATAATTAAGTTAGTGTCATTCTTAAATAATGTAACACTGACAAATATTAATTATGGCAACCATGACTATATTTACAGAATGAATTTACCCAGTCCTAAAATACAAATTCCCATATTTCAAGGCAGTAATTTTTAAAAAAAAAAATATCCAGAAACTCTATTGAAGACCTTTCAGTAAACAGTTTTGAGTCTGTTACATCTGTTCTAGACTTACCAGTCCTTTAAATGCCTGTGGATCTACTGTATGAATTTTGTTCTTATACAGATAACTGCAGAAGCAAATTGCAACAAAGCAAAACCCATGCATGTCAGATACAATTATCTTTTATTCAAATGGTTATCTTTCCTATAATTAAATAAATTTGCAATTAAGGAAAAAAAATTCAGATTAGATTCTTCCCACTGATGAAATATAGATGACATTGAATGAATACCTTATTCACTTAATCATTAGTAAAATTTTTCAAAATAATTTTTTTTTTGTACAATACATTATTCAAAATAGTTCCTGGGGAAAAAAGCCACAGTGCATGCCCATAATTTCATTGCTAGTTTCTTTACTACTTTCAGCATTCATTTGAAGAGACATCACTTGATGAAAAGTAACAGTCCTTCTAGAAAAAGGTATTTACCTGCAGGAAAAAAAATAATCTATTTTACCCTCTACACATTCCTCCCTTTCCTCACAAAGTTAATGCTTAAATAAATTAACCTATTTCATATTATAAACACACTTATAAGTAGTAGAAAAAAAAAGGATTTTAGGCCAAGTAATTGTTCATTGTTCCACTGAATGGTAACAAACAGAATAAAAATAAATTCATAAAGAAACAAATTTATGAAACAGTGCTTTCTCTCCATCTTCTTCATGAGCAAGACTTAGAAAGCTTTTGTAGTACATCTCTAGTTTAGTTGATTACATGTGGAAACAACTTAAATAAAATTGTTTCACTTCGATAGCATTATGTATGTATGTACCTATAGAAATCAGAATTCTCAAAAAAAAAAAAAAAAAGTCAGGCTTGAAATACACATATTTACAAGGTGACAAATGCAGAAAATGTGCCACAGATGCCAAGATTCATCACTAATGTCTCGCAGGTCAAACTGAAACTCACATCAACAAACCAGTTATCTACCTTCGAGCAAATCATCTCAATATTCTAAATTATCAGCAGGAGAGAAACAGGCAACTTTGGTGCCTGACTTACCATACTCTAAACTAGATATCTAAAATAGGTTGAATGCACGTCTAGTTCTTAAATTGATATTACCTAAAAATCCCTAGTTTTCTCCATTGCCTGTAAAGAGTTCCTAGCACCACTAGTTCAGATGTTAATAGCCAATTTGTTGCTGTAACCAGGGAAATGACTATGCTACCAGGAGCACTCAGAAGCTGTAGGAGATGCCTTTCTGTTACTCTTACAACTTTGATTTGCAACAGAGACAAATGTTTCTCAGTCCCTTGTAGAAAATCTGTTGCTATCAGGAGTTAAACGCAACAAATTTTGTGTAAATAATGTAGCCAGATGGTTTCCTGACAACATGTTTGTTCCATCCTGACACCATCCAAAAGTATATGAGCTACTTACAGAAAAATCTCAATTCAAAATCATCTCAGAAAACCGTATATCCTGTTTCTTGCGACAGAATTCCAGTTACAATCATGAAATATCTCTCATAATCTCCTCTCTTCACCAGCCTCTTTTTAATTATTCAAAAAATAAAATACTAACATAAATAACTCTAAAATCCCTATCATAAAATAACAGCATTTTACACAGCTTTCAAGTACTGTGACTTCTGAGCACTAGTATCAAACTTTCTATCTTAATTTCTGAAATCTGGCAGCTTCCTCACATCTCTCCTTTTTGCAGCCCAAAATCTATTCTTGCAAGGTTAGCTTCATGTCAAAAATCATGAAAGCTGCATCACTAACCTGCCACTGGGTCCTTCCCTCTTATTTAATGCATTGGAAAACTCAACACATCTCAAGAATTCACTTCTTCGGGGGAAGGGAGGGTAGGTGAGAGAAGAATCAGTCTGTATTCTGCTCCTCTGTCTGCCTTTATGCTTCAGTGGCTGTACTTTTATCTACATCAAAGGGCTTTGCTTTGCCACCTGGGTTCCCTCTGCTTTTGTGCTAACGTAGAAGTGAAGAATTCAGCACACTGAGAAGTGAACTACAAAGGGAACAACATCTGTTCTTTTAAATATTGGTAAACAGATTCCTATTAGAAACATTTGTACATTTTTCTGCTACATTTTAAGCACTCTGAGCAAAAATTAACTCTTTGTTATCACAAGCAGAATACATAGTCAAAGCATCATTTGTAGCAAAGCTACAGCTGTAGCTCTCTTTCATAAATATGAAGATTAATTAGGTAATCAGAGATGGGAGTTTCACCTGAATGGTGGAAAGACCTTTTCAAATAGAAATATTTTTTATGGTGATTCTCTTATAGCAATCAGGGGATGGATTTGTCACCTCTGTATACAGTCAGTTCTTTAGCTGCACCACCTCATCAATAATACATTATCCCCAACATTACATAGGATTTATCCTGCTTATGAATCAGAATAAAATATGCTTCTTTTTTTTCAACTTTTTTGTATTACAAAAAATCATTATTTTTTTTTTTAAAAGTAACATTTTTCATCTTTATAGCCAGGTTAAAGTTTAATTGAAGTCCAAGATCTATCAGAGACTGTCTTGTGAATTTCAGCTGCACAGATTAATACCCAATGGCCAACATAAACTTGTCAAGAGTGAATCTTGTCAATTGATTAAAGTAACAGACCTTGTGGAGAGGGAAAATACAAAAGGACTGCGGCTTTTGACACAACCTTCAGATAACACTGTTTTATACAGTCTTGGGAAATACTGCCATGGCTTCCCAGATTTAGTTTACTGTCCGTAATTTCTGCTGTAATATCTTCTACTTGCATGCTAGCCCAAATGCAGATGATCCTCAGGTTCTTTTTCACCTCTGAAACCTTTGAGCCACCTATACAATTTCCTCTTCCCAAGGTGTCAGCAACAAAACCAGCTCCATGATTTCTAGAGGGTTATGCAAAGACAGAGGAAGGAGATCAAAAGTTGCTTTTTTGTACTGTATAGCCCCTTTCATTTATATGATGGTCATCTATGTAATGTAGCACCAATGTACCTTGCAAGTACCCAAAAGAGAAAATTCTATAGGTTCTGGTTTTCCTGGGAAATACTGTGTACAAGACCTTGGGCTGCACAGAGACTTCAAGGAGAAGCCGTACCCTCAGTGTCACTCCTCCGTGCACACAGAGATCCAGAAGCAGCTTGGAGGCCACCACAGATACAGAAATACATCATTCAGTTTTGTTTGCTGCTCAAGTGGTCCTTTCATCCATGGAAACAGTGGGGATGACCTGTTGTCTGGAAAAACGTACAGGAAGATGAAAGCAAAACTGGTTCGTAAATGGTCTGTGGTCATCAACAGGAGGATGCACTGAGAGGGATTGTACAGGAAATGTTCCTTGTCCAGTGCTGATGTGAGTTTTAATTTGAAAACGGGGAGGGAATATAAATTTGGAATTCAAAATATTCTCTGCACATTTCAGAAATTAACTGAAATAAAAAGATGTAATCAGATAGGGACATTTACATAGCAGTACACAAAGTCTAAAACATAAAGTTCTGTAAAGAAGTACAAGTGGGAATACTATATATTAGAGGTGAAGAAATCTTTCTTTACTCAGCATGACTGAGGACTAATTAGGGTAAAAGAAATAAAGAAATTGCAAAATGTCTAGAGAAGAATATGAAAGGGGACTGGAGGTCTAGCAAACACATAATTTTAGCAAATATTGAGTTTATAATGCAGGAGAAGAAAAGCAAACAAACAAAAAAGATATTATACTAGCCTTCAAAACATAAAATATCACCAAAAAGTAAAAAAAAAATATTGTTTCTAATTCCTGTGGCTAGAACAAAAAGGAGTCTTAAAAGTACTAGAACAGATTATCTAAGATTAAGGAACCCTCATCCCTAGAATTTTTTAAATAAAAGATAAAACAAATCTCAGTGAACCACTGTTTAGATATGGATGGTTGCTCTCATGTTTTGCTGGCTTTCTCTATGTTGGCTTTGGTGGCCCTGCTTCCACTCAGAATTAAACTATGAAATCAGCAAATTAAACTCAGACCCACAAGTCATCCTACATGACTCTCCTCCCTCCTAAGCATATCCTTTCATGCTTGCATGATGCCCAGTTCATCATGCATACCATGTGTATCTTGTTATTAGAAATTAACTTCTATTGCCTCAGGACATCTGCACCCATAAAGCCATCCACCAAGTGAAGATGTGAATTAGGGATACCACCCGGAGAAGGGAGGGCAGGCTCAGAGTCATCCATGACCTGTGCATGGAACATCATGTGGCAGGACTAGATCCAGCAATTCTCTACACTATGCTACTATTGACCAATGGAGGCATCTCAACCCAACCGCAACCTTCATATTCATCAGACATACTATTTCTATACTGATAGCTTGTCTTTTAATGAAGCAAGATGATCAGACTAGTAGTTGTGAATCCTGCTCCATCATTCTAGAAGCTCTGGTTGATATCAGTGGCTACAAAAAGCACTGAAACACATGATATCTATATATTTAGACATTTTGGGTTCTTATGTTATCCACTCACCAGCTGTAAGTACATGCTGTGGTGACCATCTGTAGCACTGGGTTATTACATACCCTTTGATATAGCAACGACATAACCTGACCTGAAAAAACATGGCTGAAGAAACTGTATTTTGACTGGTACTGAGCTCCAACAGTGAAGCTGTGATGAGCTTCACCCCAGCACTCCTAACAGGATACATCCAGTTCTAGAGCACTGTACCTGTACAGTCAACTGGTGAGCAGACCTGCCTTAGGAACAGCCCCAGTAGGATGAAGTGCTCCAGCCCAGACTCCTATAAGCTTTAAGTAACAGTCTCAACTCCTGTAAGGGAAGAGCAATTTGCAAAGCAGTATGGCAGGCAGCCCTACATTTAATTGAAAGTACTGTGGCCTGAGTTACTGTACAGCTGAGTACCTTACAAAATCTATTCTATCATTTCCCTAGTAAACAAGACAGTTTCCTCCACATACATCAATGTTGTCATACTACTATCTAGACCCTTTTTATGGGTATGTGGTAATGTATGCACAGGCATCTGGGGCTTTCTGTGTGCTCTGAAACTAGATAATCTCTGAAATCACTGCTTTATTTCATACAGTATCAGATAAGAAAGCAATGATTGTGCCTGGAGTTCCTCAGTTCACAGGAAATTAGAGAGGGTGCCCATGATAGGAACCAAGACCAGCTGTGAGACTGTGGGCAACTGAAAAGCATAAACACCTCCCAGACAGCTCAAATATTGAATTTGGACAATATCACAAAGAAGGAAGCATGTTGACTGATATAAACCCAGAGATATCAAATCAGTAATAATATTCACTTTAACCTTCCCAAGAAAGAAGCAGCAAAGACACAAAGACCATATTAAATATATATATATGAGCAGCAGTATCTTAGAAAAAGCTTTAGCATCTTTTAATTGAGACAATTTTTATCATGTGTTTATAGGTGTTATCAAAAATCTATGAAAAGTCACAAGTCAGCCCATCTCATTTAATATTCCTTCAATTAAAATGTGAGTTTGAGCAATGTCTTCATTCTGTAAAACCTGTATTTATGAGAACAAGTACAGATTTTATTGAATCAGCCCTCCATATTATAAATATTGGGTATAAAATAGATAATAATCATATAACTTGGAGAAAAATTTGAATTAAATATTGATCCATCCAAACTCTTAACAGTCTGAAAACAACCCTATTGTCATGGATATTGAAGACTCTAATGGTTTAGATTAACACTATAACAGTCACAAAGGCAGATTATACAGCATTAAAAAAATAGAACAGAGTTACAAGGTTATTTTTTGGAACTTGCAAAAAATATGGTGACTGCTATAAGAAGTAACAATTTAATATATAGTAGCTAAATCTGACTAGTAAACTGTGCAGTTCATTGATTAGCACTTGGATGAATTAAGCCAATTTCTAACCTTCTGATAGAGATGAAGTGCATCAAGTGAACAAGATTACACAGGAAGAAAGTGTCAACAGTAGTGTTATTTTTTTTTAATGGATAGCACTATATGTGGTGGTTGGTGGGCAGTTTTGTTTCGTGTTTTCCTCAGAGCCTTTAGAATAAAAAATTAACCATAGGTTTTTGTCTAGCCAATGCTATGACAGGAAAATATATAATAGAAACCATAGGTCTCTCTGTTCTGCCTTCTGTACTGCAAATATCCAGAAATTGAAATAACTTTGAGTTACAGAAACAGCCAAGTGTCTTTATCCTACATTCTTCATTTGCCTGGGTTAGTTCATTTTCCAGACACTTTATAACAGCAGATGTGCAATTGCTGTACTAAGCCAAAAGAGACATAAGATGACCTGTATTAAACAGTCAGCTTTTCGGTACTATCAGGAGCAAGCAGAGCTGATGTAAATATAACAAATTGAAATCACAGTGAAGCTGAGGTGAGGTAAAACGAGTCTGCATTGCTGAACAGTGTCTGGATGTAACTGGTTGCTAAATCTTACTTTCTCAATGCTGCAATGGCAAAGCAGGTAAATGAGTATTCCAGCAAACTGCATTCACAACTCACTTTTTCTTTTCCCATAGCACTTTCATCCATAAATACATTGGCCTGGGAACTGCTTTTACTGTTGATTTCTAACACCTTGACTTTGACTAAAGGCTGGACTGAGATCAAACTTTACTCATATTATCCTTCCAGCTTATCAGCTGACCACTGACAGTTACTAACTGAATTTTTCCCATGAGTTGATTACTCATAAATCAGTTGCTTCATTTAGACTTTATTTCCACAGATTGCTTGCAAGAATATCAGATGAAAGTGTGTGAAAGAAAGTGTGTGAAATTAAAGCATCACCCGTTACTTCTGCCCTAGCCAGAAGGACTGACAACAGGTCATAAGAAACATGCTAGCCGAAATCTATCAGTAGTTGAAAAAACTGTTCCTATTCCCTACGTGCTTATAGCACAACTATTAAACAGTTGCTTCAGGAAATCTGCTTTCTGAAATGTTGAAATTAGCCAAATTAATACATCCTTCTTGGATTTCATGATTAATTATTCCACATTATATTTTGGCTTAAATTTTTGAAAAGCTCTGTAATACATTTTACTGGGTCCCTGTTCAACCGAACACTGCCGAAGTTTTTTTTTTCCCTAATCTGATCTATGTGCATATGTTACTATTAAGTGTATTGAGCTTTCCATCATGAAAAGACAAACATAAACTCTTTTCTATAGGTTCATGCTTCTCACATTTAAAACATTAATTACATTAACATTAAAGCAGTCTTTGTCGGAACCTGAAATGCTCACAGCTTTTTTACCTAGGTTGATCAAAGTGACTATGGCTTTTTTACACAGAAACTGCTCAATGTCAAAGTTGTGTTGAACAATATTTTGTTGTTTGTGCATGATGTGAAAAGGAGAGTCACAAACTTCCCAAAAAATTTGAACAGAGCAAGAGTAGTTATGGTTAATGATGAAAATTTTAAGGGAAGCCAATGAAAGCCGTAACAGAAAGAATCACCTTACACAGTCCTTTTTCAAAATTAAGCAACTAGGCATAAAACACAAAGAATCAAATTATTTCTCATCACTTCATTAATCAAATCTTATTTTGCTACATGATTTTCAGAAAGTATAAACTAAATGAGGCAGGCAGTGAATAAACTGTGTTGCACTTCAGTAATATATATTTCATTATTTTTGGTTTTTAATAACTAAAAAACAGTTTAGCTATTATGGGTCAGAATGAGGTTTCTATTTTGAGTTACAGACTTTGCAGATTTTAAAGCACTTCAAAGCCATTTCTTGAAATCTTCCAAATTTGGTTATTATTCAAATGTCCGTAAAAATAGAAAAAATGTATTTCAGCTGAAATACTACAAAATGGATAACACAGATAATCTATTAATACACATTAAATCCATGTGCAGTTACAACATTTCAATTAGCAAGGTATATAAAAATAATTCATGATTTTAAATCCACTGGAAATTTTAAAAATAAGTTTTAACTAAGTGGGTTTTTTATTATTATTATTTTTTTCCTCCTAATGAAGCTTTTCTAATCATTACACTCAAATAATCACAACATGATTCACATCAGCCAGTAAAACTGATTCTGGGAAGAAGTTGGATTTGTGCAAAACCATTTCATTTTTACATTATTAACCTGCTACTGAAAATATCATGCACTGTCCTGTCTGGTAAATGAATGTAATAATATTTCCCATAGTAGGGGCATATTGTTTTTGTCTGCATTAAAATGCTGTCCAGAACTGATATCACTGAAGCAATATTTACTTGGATCAGATTTTCATCCAAGGCATTTGCATACACATAAGAAGGCTCCTGCAGCTCACTCTTCATTCTTGAATTATCACGTAGAAATTGGTATTTTCAATTTAGGTTCCCTACTTGGTCACAAATTGATAAATCTGTGGAAATGTAAGACAGCCAAGGTAAGTGATCCTCACCATATTTGGGAAAAGAACAAATTGAATAGCCTTCTTTATTCCTGAAAAAACAGAACTATTTCCCAACAATCCTGCTTTTCCAAGAGTCATGTCCTACAAACCTTAAACATGAAAGTTTTATTTCTGTCATGGCTATCTTTTATATTGCCATATAATCTCAAAAGGAGAATCGAGGTGTTCACTGAAGGGTAGATGACTTTTTAGTCTTCGGAGCTGGGGGGAATGGACTGAGGTCTTGAAATAAATAGGGAACACATCTATGTAATTGTAAGAAAGTCCATAAAAGCATCTTTGGTAGAGAAAAAAACCTCTAAAGTGAACAAAAAATTATAGTCCCCCTTCTTTTATTTCCTACTCTGGTTTTTGTAGTTATAGATATAAGCAGAGGTTCCTTCCATCTTCTGGGATACACTTGAGCACCCTTTTCCCCAATTTTTTGGTATGCATTTATGCAAGTACATTAAATGTCTTAAGTATATTTTGATATTAAGTCTGGCTTTGGATGTTGGGTTTTGGTTGTGGATTTTTTTGCTGTATCTGGCAAACATTCAAAGGACAGGTCAGTATTATTCTTTTTAAACAAATGAGTTAATGAATGCTGTTTTCTGACACACGGTATCCTCAGCTTTCTGTAGAGAAAGATCAGATTTCTGTTATCAAAATAAATAGTTCTATTTACACCTACTTGGAAATGTTTCTCTCCTTAATAGAAGCATTATTTTGAAAAAGACACTTTGGCCTTAAGTTTTAACAAGACTTTTCTCCCCTATCTTAATTTGGAACTAGTAAGTTGTTCATTAGTCTACTTATATATAAATAAAAATTAAAAAAGAGAAATAACAATAGCAATGATTAATCTAATCTTAATGTCAATGAATACTGGCTTGAAACTAAGTGAGAAAAGGAACTGAGCAGAGATCACCTTTACTGTGATCTCCCAAGAAGCAAGTCATCAGATCTACACCCATGAAGATAGACCATCACACTGTGAAGATAAAACTGTCATTTCATTTCAACCAGAAAACACACCAAAAACAACCCCTATAAAATAGAAGTTAATTAGTTTCTTATGCAGGTATTATGTCATTTAACACTTCTGAAGTTCTAGTTTCATCCTTCTACCTGATCACCTCACAGACACACCTCAGGGGAGGGGATGGCTTCCTTTTCTTCTTGAAGAAACAGTTATTCCAGAAAAGACTTTGGAACCCATGAGCTTTTGTTCATTTGCTTTGTGTGCACACTTTTTTTTCCTCCAATCCTACTCTTACACGTACCTTTTCAGTTACAGAAAGCTTCACTAGGTGGGTTCTAGTATTTGATCACTTCTGAAGCATGTTAAGACCAGAAGAAATTTCTTACCACACCAGGTGCTGTAACTGCACATAAATCAGATAGTGGTCTATTTTTTTTAATAAAATGCTCTCTCCTTTTCAGGACACTACTGTATTCATTAACCTCTTGCTTTCATCATCAAGTTATGCTGTCACCTTTCAAATACCTGAAATTCAGTAGCTGGATTATCTGACTATGCTTCCTGATGTATCCCAAGTCAGCATTCATTCCTCAAGTTTAAAAATTGGGACTGCAAAACTAACTTTATTCTCAGCATAGCACAGTCATTTTTCCAAGGTGCATAGCACAGCAATCATGTCTTGCCAACCCTGAATTTTTTCCCTGCAGATGCAGTTCAGGTGCCTCTGTACTGCCGTCCTGAACCTCAACCCATATGAAGCCCTGTCAATACACACGCAGCCCCATGCTCAAAGTCTGACATTTATTTGGCTGCATGCAGCACTGTGCTGTCTGTTAGACCTAGCCTGCATGCTGAATCCTCTGCATCATCTAGCTGATGATTCCCAACAACTGTACAAAAGCCTGCAAACACTCAGCAAGGCACTGAGGCAAAACAAAAGGGCTTGGGTGGATCCCATTTTGTATGCTGTAAGGATAGTACAGGTAGGGTTCAGCTCATCTAGTTTTGGATGTTTTACAATACTGATCTTTGCATTCAGAAATGGGAAACAGACTTCAAATCATTACCCCGTCATTGTATAACAGCAGGCTATGATCAAGAGATAGAGACAAGAACATCTCAGAGGGATTCTAGACGTTCCCACTGGTGATTTAGTCAAGATGCATCCCAGCCCGCATGCTTCTGTGCAGCGCTTTCATATACTCCTGAATGAAAATTCAGAGACCTTGCTTTGCACCCATTTTACCTCTGTAGGATCTTAACCTAAAGCAGCCACCCCCAAATTATTGGCTTCTTATTAATTTCTAGGAGATAAACACTCCAAATATTGGACATGTTTTTAAAAAAATAATATTAATTTCTCATTCCAGATTCACTAATGTGGTTTGGGGTTAAGACACTATGAGTACCTATTGGCACCAGACATCAATGCATATTGATATCTGTTGATACCAATAGGTGTTGATATCTATTGGAAGGCATCAACACCTATCAGCACCTATGGGTACCGTTACCCACAAGTAACGTAAGTGCCTGCTGTTCCACCTCAAACAGCAGGTATTTTTGACCCGTGTAGTCCTGGCTCTGTTTAGATTAAGAGTTATAACTCAGATCTCAAAAAATAATAGCATTCATCTCTTATTAAGAGCTAATAACTCCACTCATTATTGGATGCAGCTGCTTAATCTAATGAACACAATTGTTTAAAAATAAAAATATAAAAGCAATGATGCTTGCAATATGAATTGCAATTTCTATTAAATTCAAAGTTACTTGAAGGCATAACAAGATGTGTGAAGGACGTCACTGCTCACGATGGCTCAGCCACCTCTACAGAGTGGGAAGCCACAAAAACCAAATGGTAGGAATGAGCTATTGTATATGACCTGTTCAGGTACAGTTTATCCTTCTTGAAAGAAAGGAACCATACTAACATGTAACAAACAGTAAATGAATATGCAAAGAATAGTCATGAATTAACTGTGGTAACTGTAATTGTTTCTCCTCTCTACAAAATAACTGCTAAAAAAAGTATGCAGTTCTAGGATAAATCCTTTTTCCACAGTTGCTTAATCATATCTTCAACACTTTTTTTTTTTTTTTTTTTTTTAAGAAGCAGTGCCTAGTGGTATCAGCTAAGAAAAATCAGCACTTTCCTGCAGCAGTGCATTGTGTGCTGATAATTTCAGGGCATTCACTTTCTCTTTTCATTTATTCCATTATATATGTCTCTCTCCCACCCCCGTCACTTCCTCTTTTACCCTTTATTTTGTTGACTTGTGCTCTGTACATTTCTATTTAACAGCCATAACAAAAACCCGATTGCCTTCTTTAATACCTTCGCCTGTTGTGAGATAGCCACCTTCCACACAAGAAATCAAGCAGGAGGAGGTCAACCTTTAAGCCATCGAATGACTCAGTGAAACCACCGCTCACAGCTTTGCAGTGCTGCAGAAGCACAGTGGGTCTGCTCTAAATTTGGCAATAAAGTCTATGAGAAGGTCAGTGTACTTTTGCTATACACTTATTCTCTGCATTTTCTCCTAAGGAAACCATGTGTATTTTTCCTCAGAACAACTGATGTCACCTAGCCCCAGTTGTAGGGCAGGCAAGACACTGTCTAAGCAACAAAGAGGCCTCTCATGTGCAGTATATCTATATATAAATGTATATATACACTGCATACATAAAGAATAACAGGTTACTCCATCAGGTTCTTGAATCCTGTGAGCTAACTTACCTTAACTTCAATATGACTGCAGGGCAAATTAAAGCTATGTTAGAGTAGAACAGCAACAAAGCGTACTGTATCTGAATATCCTTGAGTGAGAGCAGAGCAGTGTGAATTCTGTTTTTTAACAAAGTCTAGCTGAAAGAAGCCTCTTTACCCTCTGCATTAATCATCCACACCCACTGACAGTGGCATTCAGAAAAATCAACAATTAGAGGATTAGGAAATCTGTGAAAGAGACAATAACACAATTTTGGATCATGGCTTTGTAATTATAATGCAGAGAATATCTAAAATGATTACTCATTAAGGATTATTAACTTAGAACTTAAAATTATGTTAGAATATTCAGTTCCAACGGATAATTTTTATGTTTATCTGGATTATATTTCAGCAAACATTGCAAAGAGAAAATTAAACAAAGTTCCTTATCAATGGAAACAGAAGAGTTAGTGGGGAAACAAGAACACATACAACATTGAAAACATATTCCTCAATCAAGGCAAGTCAGAGATATACTGAAAAAGCATCACAGTAATGTTTTTCTTTTGATTAAAAACTTGCAATGACTCAAGTAGAATGAATGCAAAACTAAAGTTACATTGCAAATACCCTAAACAGTAATTTCTCATTGTGTTTGACAAGCATGTTTATTCTAACTCATCAAACTTTAGCAAAGTAATTGTAAGTAAAGGGGTACACAGACATGTAGAAACATAAGCTATCAATAGTGAACACCTGAAAACAATATTCTATTTTTAACATACTTTGAAGTCCACAGTTACACCAAAGCTCTAAATACCTGCTGGGAGCACTGTGAAAAACTTCAAGAGAATTAATTCTTATATTTTAATCCAGCAGCAACAGAGCATTAGAAATGCTCATGACAAAACAGGTTGCTGCACTTTGGCAGCAGAGCGGTCCAATTAATTCCATGATTTTTTTTGTTTACCTGTTTTTCAGGATTTTTTAAATTTTTTTTTTAAAGTGAGTCAATTAGACATTAACTGTCTACATTTAGCCTGTTCTTTGGGCTAAACTGTAGCAGTTGTTCTACCACCTGATGACCCATACCCAACTGAGAAGGGGAATTGGGGGAAATAGAGAAGCCTCATGGGTTGAAGTACAAATAGATTTAATGAAATAACAAAACTAATACAATCAACAATATAAAGCATACAAACTTATACTCAGCCTGGTCCTAGGGATCAGCAGAAGACCAATAAAAATCAGCCCCAGAAAAAAAAAACAAAACAACTCTCCACTCTCTGCAACCTCCCTCCTGTTTATAATGAGCTCGATGCCAGTGCTATGGGATACACCTGTGATTCAGCTTGGGGCAGCTGCCCTGACTGAAACTCCCAGCTGACTCAGGGCTGCTCATGGCCTGCCTGTCGTGGCTGGGCCATGGGTCTGTTCCTGAGAAACCAGGACATTTACATTTATATATCTGTATGTATTCGAATAATCATGTCTCATAATTTTCTCTTCTGCCTGTATTTGTTATAGTATGAAAAATGCAAGTACAGACATAAATCATTCAACAGTTGCGTCAAGGAAAAAATAAGCAGATTTCTCATATAAAACCACAGCAATAAGCATTAGCTGAAATGAGCATGTGTGAACAAGCTATGGAACACATTAGTATTTGCCCAAAGCCTATATACAATTCTTATGCTATGCATGTGTTTAGCCTTAAGCATGTGCTAAACTGTGCTTTGAATTGATGACTGTTTAAATAAAAAAGTCAGCGTTATACCTGAATTTAATGACTGTTGAACTCATTTAATATGCCCACCTTTAACCTATCCTTCCCACCCTGTTCCACTCTGAAGGTCATTATTTCTTTTCTTTATGGATACAGGTTAGAGGGGATAGAAGAAGGGAGATGGCAGGAAGGCAGGAGAGAGAAGAAGAGAGTAGCCCAGTGCTATAAAGTGCTGAATGCCTCCTATGAACTTCTGTATGCTCATGGAAGGACCCAGTGGCACTTTGGTAATGATGTACAAGTCCTGGCAGACTGGAATTGCAACAGAAGAGGGAAAATGGAAGTATTAATGCATTGGTCTGAGTCCTGGGCTCTAAACCATAGGCCCATATTTCCCAAAAGAACAGAAATGCTAGGAGTGTTCTAGAGTTTAGACTCTTCTGAACTCTCAGTCTTAGAGCATCTTTTTGCCATGAAATTACAGAAATGAGAAAATGTCTAGAGATAAAAATGAAACTGAAAGAGAGATGGGAATATGGTTACTCATCTTGTATGCATACTTCTTTCACAGAAACTTTGATGTGATACTCCATAAGACCAAATCCAGTGTTTATGCTGTATTTATAGTCCTGACGTTTAAAGAAATCAACTTCAATTTTGTGTTCATACATAACAGTAAAACTAACATCAGAATTAAGAACAAACATTTACACATTGACAGCTTATTGAAAAATATTGGGCATTTCAGAATAAAATAGTTCAATAACAGTTTCACCCTCATTTGTTCTCAGTTCAGGGGTCTGGTTTTTAGGAAGGGGAAGCTGTTTATTTGTGTCTTTCTGGGAAACTGGTTACATCAGTTGCTCCTACAAATTATCAGTGACTCCATTAAAATTATCATCTTCCTAAAAATATCCAATCACCTTCTTCCAGGTACACAGTGAGAACTCAAATATCACATGATGCTAGTTTAACACTTAAATGAAATTTTTCACAGATGACAAAAGAGCTGAAAGACTGAGCATATTTCATTCCTGGGATGAGTGAACAGGCTAACACTAAACCAGGCACACCTGGAATTGCACTGGTCTTGGTGAATTAAAAAAAGAGAAGCTGGGAACTGCCTCTGTTAATTATGGTTTAAAGAGCTTGGAGTTAATCTAGGTGATTAACCAGATGCTTAGTCTACCGTGGGCTTGAGCATTTCTGTGGAGAAATGTCCTGCTTTTCCATACCCCGGCAGATGTTTGCATTCACCCACTGGCACCTGCAAGTGCAGCTCCCTGTGACTTCTGGGGGGCAGTTGAGCCCTCTTGCCTTGCCAAACAGGCTAGACAGTAGGAAGAGATTTTGTGACTAATTTCCCTTTTCCTGCCACAAGGCAGGTGGGTTCCAGAGCAAATTAAAGCATAACCTGGTTTCTAGCCTATGCATCCACCTACCTACAGCCAAGGCTAGCTAAGTGCCTCCCAAACTCCATCAGCCAGTGACAAAGGCAGGTTAAAATTCAAAGGAGTCTAGTTTATTTCACTAGTAAACACATCTCATGCCTATGAACTTCTCACTTTACTCTGTCCACTGGCTGAGATAGGATTTGTTTTGTGTTTTGTTTTTTAAGATTCAGAAAATAAATGTGTCATTTGCCTCCGGTTTTGTTCCTCAGTCTAATGTGCTGTTAAGAAGAGATGCTTCAATTTTCTTTCCACTGCTAATGAAGCAAGTGAGTGTTTGGCTTGCTTCTTCAGTCAGAGCTCTAATAATTAAAAGGAAAAGGATTGAAAAAATACAAAAGAGAGCTCTTAGAAGATGAATGTCCTAGCGTGCTCCCACCTTCATTGCTTTATAAACGAGCAATTCAGATTCCAAGCCTATAGGCTAAATTGCACAATAGAACCAAGATGGTTTTACTTAATATCAATAAAATTACTTACAGAACTAATTGTTATTAAAAGTGAGAAAGTGTTCATCAAGAAAAGTTGTGTTTTGCAAGTATTGTGCTTAATGTTTGACCCCTACCAGAGTCTAAGTTGATTCTATTTATGGAAAATTAACAATTTGAATGTTATGACATTGATGTGATAAAAACTGTCTGAAATAAGAACTGCTTTGATATATGTAATCATCACACTGTAAAAAGAATTTTGCCACAGAAGCCAACTGGAGAACAGTTGACCTCAATGACTGTTGTCCAAACAAGTAATGATTCAAATCTGATAGAAAACAGACTTTCCCCAGCTACAGGTAGAGAGACATGGAAAAAGAAAAGTAATTCCAAACCAAAGCAAAAGTTCAAACAAGATTCAGAAAAGGAAAAATGGCTTAGGTTCACAGCATTACACAAGAAGCTTTGTAAAGAAAAAAGGTTAAAGGTCTACTTGTTCTACCAGCTGAACAATCAGTTGTACTCCGAAAAGGAAATCTGAAATAAAGAGAAAACCACAAGTATATGTACTTCTCTCAATAATTTCACAAAAGTGATACCAACACAAAATTCACAGGTTATACAAGAAATAGATTATTACTAAGAATCTTTTTTACTTTTTTGAGGTTTTTTATCTCTTGACATGAAAAAAAATCACTAGAAAAAAGTGATTAATGTTATTACAGCTTTAATGCAAAAAATGTTCTGTGCTCAGTGTTGATTTACATGGCAAACTTTTTTTGTCTTGTTTTAAAAGATAAAGTAAGTTTTCCTCCATAACACTGGGCTTAGATTCAGTCTACTGCAGCTACTTTGGATGGTCTGATAATTTAAGTTATCTCAATTTTCTTTAAGTGAGATTATGGGGATCATAACAACTTAGGTAAACAGTGTTTTATATGCAGTGGAAAAGAAATGCAAAATTATTTAAATTGCATTCTTAAAGGGGGGATTCTTCTCTCAAAACTTATTCATGTTATTGACAGCTGCAGTTTGCAAATGTAAGAATGCAGAGCACTGGGTGAAAAATTCTGGTTAAAAGAGTCTGTATTGGTATTGTTTTCAACATCCAAGAAGAAGACAGATCATCTAGAGACACAGTACCCCAACAAGAGATTGTGACTCTAAAAAGGTCCCAGCCTGTTTCATTATATGTCCAACTGAAATCCAGATTCCTCTAAACTGTCTGTCACTATTCGGGGGTAAGTCAAAATTACTGATCTACAATGAGTGATCACAACCAGCTCCCACTAGCAGCTCTCAGAGCACAGGTACCCTTTTACTTCTGTGCCTCTGCAGTTTCTCTCCTTTAGAGACAAACTAGTCAGGAGAGAAAAACAGCTGTTCTTTTGCTAGTATAACTACTACCGTTTTGCAGTAGGACAGCAAGAACATGTAAAACAATTCAGCCAACAACTTATACCTTTTCCATGGATTTGCTGAACAGTAGATATATGGCAATAGGGAAAATACTTTTTTAGATTACCACAGTTATAAATTCTTTATAAATGTGGCAGACAGTAAATTTTCTATTACCTCAGACACAGCCATGATATGTTTTCTACTGCTACTTAGAAAATAATTACATATGCTAAATCCCTATGTTTGCATATTCTCCTTTTGGCTTCCATTCAGACATATGGAAAAGATTTACAGTTCAAAACTACAGGTTATCTTATACAGTGCCAATAGCAACACTTCTGCTAAGAAAACAACTGTAATCACATTGATGAGATTACAGAATAATACATTCATCTTTTTTAAAAAATAATTTAAAAATGGAGAAAAAAAAAGTCAAAGTCACAAAACAGTCATCAACTAAAAGGTCGTTTGCATTTTTCTTCACTCACTATTCCTCAGGCAATAAAATTCCATTATAATAATGTACTTCATTTGTGCATTTTATCATTTCTTCTCATATATTTGGCAGTTAATTTAGAAATTAATTTGGGTCAACTTTTAGCTTTTCATAAAAGTACCAAAAAAATAGAGTACTGGACAAGTTCCAAGCAAGGTCAAAGCATGTTGTGTTCCTATACCACCTCTGTAATTTTGGTGACAGACAGATTGCTGGCAGGGATGTTTAGACTCTTCTGAAGTCAACGGATCAAAATAGAAAAATAATATTTTATATCTCTACCTGTGAATCCTTCCTCAAATTCATAAGTTCCTTCTTGAAAGAAATATTTAAAAGATGTGAAAGTGCTAGACTAAAAAGACTGCCTGACAATAAGCATATTTGGTTTTAGAAATCATGCAAATCACTTACACAGTACTTGACAGTTATGAACAGAGGAATTCTCTGCTCCAAAGTGCTGCAGGTCTAAAGCTCATTGAAAATAGTGCAAAAATTTGGCATTGAATTGGTAAACAATTGAACAAGCTTCTATCATCAAAACTAGACTCTCAAACATAGAAGATTGCTTGATATATTGAAAGTAGCAGAATTTTACAAAACAGCCTGCATCTTACTAGTTACAAATATTATCCTCTCATGTTTTAATACTTATAACAAAAATAAAATGACAACATGAGCTACAAAGTAACACATTACAGAAGACGATAAGCAGAGCCAATGAGCAGATTGAGTTAAAATGATACAGCACTTGACAGTAGATACCAAAAGAAGCACTACAACTTTAAAAATATATCCTTTTCTATAGTCTGCAAGTAAAAACAAAACAAAACAAGTAAAAAAAAAAAAGAGGATGAACTTCTGGCAGGATGTAGAGACTTGAAATGAACCCTTACTAAGCAATTCTAATCAATGAAAGGTAACATAAAAGCACCGTGTAAATTTCAAGGTTCCAAAAGGCATGCATTGCTTCTGAAGATAAGAACAAAACTGCCAGTGACACAAGAGCAAATTTTATGCCAAAAAAAGCCTAACAAACATATCAAATGTTGTTATATAAGTTGTAAACTGCATGACTCAAAGTAGTGATGAGACACAGAGCAGGATAGCTTGGCCAACTAGTCAGGATAAGCAACACAGCAAAACACAGCAGGGACAGTCATTAAAAGTCAGGAACCAGCAACAGTGTTTTAATGTAGTCCATGGGACAGCTTAGTTCCAGCCTACTGATGAAGCAGAGAGGCAAGCAAAACGACCAGCCATCAGTCTCCCACTTGTTCAGAAGGAATAAGTGACGACACAGTGAGATACTTCAGGGCATCAATAAGTGGCAGTTACCACAGGAGTATAAATATTTTGAAAACTATGTATTAAATACTAATTTCTTATACCTAATTGTTACAACACGCAGACTGAAACGTTATTGCAGCTGATGCTTAGGGAGTAAATTTACAGGCTTTTGATACTGAGATGTTAACCTGGCTCACATCTTCCATTTAAGAGCCTAGCAGCCACAGAATCACAGAATCACAGCATAGCCTTGGTTGGAAGAGACCTCTAAGAAAAATAAATCCAACTATTAACCTAATTTCCAATTGACCACTAAACCATGTTCCTCAGCACTTCATCTACACGTCTCTGATTGCTCCCAGATGCTTGAGATCAGTGTCGAAATTTGTTGGAAATCCATACAAAAGATGTCCTGCTCTGAAAATAGTTTGCTCTCTACATCAATAAGAGCCTATTTTTCCCTTTTCATGAGTATTTATGCAGGTGCAGATAATGGAGGTAGAAGACTGAAGACCATGGGGCCCAGTCAGACTGTATTTCATTTTAAATAGAGATAATTAGTACGCCTGATTTTCTATTAATGTGTTCCACTTGTTATCACAGGTGTTTGCAGGTGCTTACAGAGCCAGTGCAGTTGCTGATTATGTTGTGATAACGTTGAATTCACAGAAGAATTCGTAGCATCTAAAATCATAGAATCACAGAATCGTAGGTGCTGGAAGGGACCTCTGAAGATCACCTAGTCCAACCGCCCTGCTAGAGCAGGATCCTAGAGTAGACCACACAGGAACACTTCCAGACAGGTTTTAAATATCTCCAGAGACGGAGACTCCACAACCTCTCTGGGCAGCCTGTGCCAGTGCTCAGTCACCCACACAGTAAAGAAGTGTTCTCTTATGTTAAGATTGAACCTTCTGTGTTCCAGTTTGTTCTCATTGCCCCTTGTCCTGTCACTGGACACCACCAAGAAGAGTCTGGCCCCATCTTCCTGACACCCACCCTTGAGATATTTATAAGCATTGATGAGATCCTCCCTCAGCCTCCTCTTCTCCAAGCTAAACAGAACCAGTGTCCTCAGCCTCTCCTCTCCAATCCCTTCTTTCCAGTAACTCCATGTCCCTCTTGAACTGGGAAGCCCAGAACTGGGCACAGTACTCCAGATGAGGCCCCAGCAGGGCAGAGTAGAGGGGGAGGAGAACCTACCTTGACATGCTGGCCGCACTCCTCTTAATACACCCCAGGATACCATTGGCCTTCATGGCTGCAAGGGCACATCGCTGGCTCATGGTCAGCCTGTTGTCTACCAGGACTCCCAGGTCCTTTTTCCCAGAGCTGCTCTCCAGCAGCTCAACTCCCAGCATGTACAGATACATGGGGTTGTTCTTCCCCAGATGCAGGACTCTACACTTGCTCTTATTGAATTTCATTGAGTTTCTCCTTATCCAGCTTTCCAGTCTGTCCAAGTCATGCTGGATGGCAGCACAGCCCTCTGGTTGTCAGCCATTCCTCCCAGCTTTGTATCATCAGCAAACTTGTCAGAGAGGTTGTGGAGTCTCCTTCTCTGGAGACATTCAAAACCCACCTGGACATGTTCCTGTGTGACCTGACCTAGGTGTTCCTGCTCTGGCAGGGGGGTTGGACTAGATGATCTTTTGAGGTCCCTTCCAATCCCTAACATTCTGTGATTCTGTGATTCTGTGATCCCATCAGGGCCCATGGATTTGTGGGTGTCCAGTTCACCTAGCTTTTCCCTAACCCAATCCTCTTCAACCAGGGCACAGTCTTCCTCTCTCCTGACTTATTCTGCAGTCTCGAAGGTCTGGGTCTCCTGAGGGTCTGCCTTAGCAGTAAAGACGGAGGCAAAGAAAGCATTCAGTAATTTCGCCTTCTCTGTATCCTTTGACAACAGGGAACACACTTTATTCAGCAGAGGGCCTACATTTCCTCCAGTTATCCTTTTGGCTCAAATATATTTGAAGAATCCTTTCTTGTTATCCTTGACCTCCCTTGCTAGGTTTAATTCTAAGGAGGCCTTCGCTTTCCTTATTGCATCTCTACCTTCTCTGACCACATTCCTCCCAAATGGTCAGCCTCTTCTTCCATGTTCTGTAAATTTTCTTCTTCCAGTGGAGTTTATTTTATAGCTCTCTGCTCAACCATGCAGGTCTCCTGGCTCCCTTGCCTGATCTCTTGCTCTTCAGGATGCTACAATCCTGAGCTTGGAGAAAATGATGCTCGAATATTGACCAGCTCTCTTGGGCCCCCCTACCATCCTGCGCCCTGTCCCACGGGATTTCTCCAAGGAGTTTCATGAAGAGGCCAAAGTTAGCCCTCCTGAAGTCCAAGGTTATGATCCTGCTTGTTGATCTGTGCCTACTGCATGTGATCATGAACTCCACCATCTCATGGTCGCTACAGCCAAGGCTGTCCCCTACCTTCACATACTTGACCATTTCCTCCTTGTTTATCAATACAAGGTCCAGCAGTGCTCCTCTCCTTCTTGGTTCCTCCACCACCTGTATCAGGAAGTTGTCATCAATGCACTGCAGAAACCTCCTGGACTGTGCATGCCTGGCTGTGTAACCCTTCCAGCAAATGTCAGGGTGGTTGAAGTCCCTCATGAGAACCAGAGTCATTCATTTCTTTAATTAATAATAATTCATAATCCTTTGTTACAGGATCCTTGTTCAAGAGGTCCTATATACATTGTAAGACTTGTATGGATAAATAGTATCTTCAAAAATTCCTATTAAAAGAATGTTAACTTGGGCCCATCATTTTTACATTTTTCTTCCTAATTTGCTTAATGTTATTTTTTCAAAATCATAGGCTGATTTTTCATAGTGAAAGAAATTCACTAGTAATAATCAAAATAAAACTGAAGCCCAAAATGCACCAGTTCTCTAAAAAGAGCTGAAATGGCTGACGCATGGGGAACAACACTTAACTGAGGTAGGCTACAACACAGCACTTTGGGAAGAGCATCCCTTCATTAGAAGAAACACTGTAAAGCAAAGATCAAAAAATTTACTGTCTCAGCATGTATAAGAATATTCTGCAAGCCATCACTAGCTGTAATTCTCAAATCTGTGAAACAGATATGAGATATATATCAACACGAAGGTCCATAACTGTTCAATAGGCCCCTTGTTTCTAAATGTCTTATCAGTTGTACCGCAGCTGGCAGGTTACCAGTTCTGCACAGACTGGGATGAAGTGAGAAGTTTACTGTCTGTTTTACACCTCTTTTAAAATCTGTTCTCTGAATCCTTAAAAGAATTAAATAAATAAAACAGTACTTTATTGTTATTTGCTTCCCTGTTTAAGGCATGAGGAAGGGGGATATCAGAAAAGTCGATCCTCTGGGTTGGAATTAGCCCAGACCATCTGACACTATCCCAAGCCTCCCTACCCTCAGGGCACTTAAAAAGCAGAAACTGAGCAGAGAAGAGGGAAAAAGGAGTAGAGAAGATTCAATAAAAAAGTAAGTGCAATGAGACTTGGAACACAGTGAATTATTTGTTGCAAATTAATCTTATCTGAAGGTCAGAGCGATCCTACTGTTTGAAGATCACGTGAAAATTGATTCCAGTTTCTGTCAATTTATTATTCTAAGTGTTCACTGAATGAGCTAAATCATTTATTTTCTCCTAATGCAATTTTGTCTTTTTGACTTCTCATTACATGTGGGGTCTGACCTGGACAGAACAGCAGCTTCCTCAGAGGCTGATTGACACTGGTATTAGCAGTCTCTCTTTGTCCATAGGCTGTCATAAAGACCTTAGGTATAAACCTGTGAGAAACAACTGCTCTTAATTTGTGCTATGCTTACAAATATGTGTGAATCAAAAAATTCTACATAATTTAAAGGAATACTTGCAATAGTATCTTTTCTATAATGTAATAGCCTGTTTTACTAATGGACAAAGCTGAAAAATATATAAGGTCAGGAGAAGTATTAGAAGATATACATACATATGTATATATGAATTTATTTTACACACAGGCATTATAAGGAAGTTTAGTTCTCAAAAATAAAAAAGAACACTTAGAATGAAAAAAAAAAGTTTAATTAAGAGTTTCAATTTTCCTTATTTTCATACGTTATGAATACAAATAAACAGAATTTCTCCCTGCCCAGATATCTGTATTGTCCTGAAGAGCTGTCTTCCTCCTGACAGAAGGGAGCTAGTGGAAGAGTTAAAATTTTAACTCGTTTCTTCTAATTGCCAAGTACTGAAAAGCAGACTCAAAACCTCCTTATTTTTAATTGGGGGTAGAGGGACAGAAATCTAGCACTAGTTTTTGTTGGAAGTCTTAATTTGAATTATATGACTTTTTAAGATGTAATAATTTCATATAATAAAAATACACATTACTGGGAACTCTTTAATACTGCATGGCACATACTGTCTGCTGTATAGAGCTTATCCTCATTTGATGTAGAAGTCAGAGATGTAGTGGATGAAAGCAGATGAAGGGGAAGGCAAGGAAGTATGTCCACTTATGAAAGGAGTTGAAATAGGACCCAAGAGGGCTATTTTCTACTCTGGTCACCTTTATAGCGCTTTTTTTTTGTGTGTGTGTGTGTGTGTGATTGAGATCAAGAAAAGCATTTAAGTGAAGGACTACACTGGATCTACATGGACAGACTTGATGTTGCTTCCTGTACCTTTTTGCATAATAACTGATTATATTGGACCTTTTACCAAACATGAGGACTATACAGATTGAATGTATACCATTGACAGTCAAAAGCTATTACTTTTCAGGGTATATAAACCACATTTAATTGTCTCATGTAAGCATATACATCAGAGAGAATTTCCACATGCTTTCAGTATCATCCCACATAAAGTGCAAGAAGAGCAATAAATCAAAGGAGTAGCTCTGCAGATACCACCTAAGTGCAATTTCTTTTATTTTCGGAGACCGCTTCAGGATATGAAGGTGATTTCATTGATAACTAGTCTTACCGGCAGCAAAATCAGAAAAACAAGCAAAAAAACAGATCCAGAAATCCCTGCTGTGCACGTTTTTAATTTGCTAGCTTAAGAGATGGGATCTTCCAGAGAATATGGTGCAGTCATATACATTTGTATGAGAGCCTGGGAACAGAAATACTCCTGCAGCAAATAGATAGCAGTTATTTTCCTTTGATAGAAATTTTTATCTTTTAAACACACTGGGGAAGAAAACCCCGAAGTCAAATAAACAAAAACCTGTTTACCATTTAGACTTATGAATGTTTACCTGTAACATCATGTGCTCTGGTTTAATTTCCCACTCCACAGAGCATTACTGCTTCGTGGCAGCCCAGACTGCCAACACAGCTTTTCTGCCTTCAGACTTTGGAAATGTAACATCTGACTCTTATTACAAGCATTTTCATTTTTTTGGACATTGCCTACACAGAATCAAAATTGTAATGAAAGAAAGAAAACTGATTTCTTTACTTAAAATCATCTTACTACCTTGAAAGTATCGTTAGACACAGCTTTTTGTGGAGTGCTCTTTTCCTGAAATCACTGCCTAAAGGTTACCATGTGGAATACAGGAACCTTAAATTTAATAGTTATATGCATTTTGGAGTTTAATTAGTAACAAACCTCTGAGAACTGAACTTCAGAGGGGATTCTTATTGTTCGGTAATTGAAATACATCTTTGACAAGTCTAAGAATATTTTCAATTTACACTATCTGTAAACCAATCCTACTATTCTTCCAAGATTGTACAAAAAACACTTGCAATCAGAGTTATTCAATAACTTTGCTGAAATGCTTAAGCATTAGTAAATTTGTATGCTTTTACCTGTGTCAGCACTGTAGATATTTTATGTGCAAAATGCTTTAAGCATTGACTCATATGAATAAACATCTGCTTCCTTGAGCTACCACAATGTATATCATTCTTTTTTAATCTCTTTACAGAGCAGTCTGGACTTTAAATATAAAAGATGCCACTCTACTGATCTTTGTAACCTACTTCCATCTCAAGAATTTACATTTGTACCATGCAACTTCCTCCTCTCACTTATTTGTGACCTAGTAAAGGCATCACATAAATGAAAGCCAGTTTATTTTTCCCAGTTGCATCAATAGGTAAAATAAACGATATTACCTGCTTGAATAAGCTCTGTTATATCCTTAGACCATCATGATCTAAACATCCTATTTTAACAAGTACAGCCAACTTGTAAAAATAAATGTTGTTTTCTTCTGTTCTACAATGACATCTTGAGGTGCAGAGCCAGTTCTGGTGAAGAAAATAAAAGTCTTTTCTTATGTAACTCTAAAGAAGTACAAACATTGAGCTTCATTAAAAATATATTCACTTCTCAGGGAATTAATTTTGCCCAAGGCTAAAATAATCTGGCCTGCTCAAATCCCTGATATTTTGGCAGTACTATTTTTTCTTTAATATTTATAATTCTTAATGAAAATACAACTGAATATTTGTTTCACATTTAATAGAATCACAAAATCATAGAATGGTGACACGAATTTGTCACTGAGGTTCTCACGAAGTTCAGATGAGTTACTACAGAACAAGGCAAATTCCTCATGCACTTGATGCTCTTGTCAGTGAGATATGGCCACTTTTTGTGTCAGCACAAGACTAACCCCCATTGAACAGGAAAAGATTTCTACAGGGTTAATCCCAGAACTAGCTCACCCACATGGGGCAGAGGTGGCTGGGAGCAAGGAAAATGAGTGCCAGGCTTGACGAAAAAGAAGGAATGGGAAAGTGCAGACACGGACAGAGGAACAGGCAGAAGGACCACACTTCTGGGCAGCAGCAAACCCTTTACATCAACTTAGCAGTACAGGCAGAAGAGCATTCCAGCAATAGTTGGCGACTGCTGGAGGACTTTCATTTGCTGAAGTATGACAACAGGTCATGGTCAACACTGGTTAGAAAAAGGTGTAATAGTGAATCAGTCTCAATTTTCTCTTATTCCAGTATAAATGTAAGTTTGTAGACAATAAAGCAGAATTCATGTATAGATGAAATTGGGGGTTAATTGTTAGGGTAAAAAGACAAGTAACTCAGTCATCCAACTAATATTTTCAGGTTCTAACTTTGTCTTAGCTGCACTTGAGCCAAGTCTTGTTGTGCCTCAGATCCCCACTTTTAAAACTAAGTTGATGTTTTGTACTTCAATATTTTGTTAGGAATATTAAAAATATTTTTTCTTTCTTAAAAACAAAACAATAAAAAAAAAAAAAAAAAGATAATAAATAGACCAATATGTTAAAGTCTGCTGTCAAAAATTCTAGGGACTGACACATGCAAACTGAGCAAAACTTGTAAAGGCTATTCAGGTATTAATCATAAAGTACTAGAAACAGTCTAGACTACAAAATAAATACCCATGTGTGAGTAACCAACCATCTGGGAGAAAGATATGTCAGCATTGCCAGGATGTCTCAACACTCAGTGATATGTCTCAACATTGCCTGTGCCTGGCACCCCCCTTCCTGCAGCTGGAGATGGACTATCCCGGGAAACTGCTAGGACCACTCCCCATTCCTGCATCTGAAGGGAGATAAGCAGGACAATTCACACTGATATTACAAACTGGATGTATCAGTGCTCATGCTCAGGCAACAAGGAGGGCTTCAAGAGGAAAACAAAGGAGGGATGGAGATCGCTCCTGGAACAACCCCTGGAGTGATATGCAAAGCAGCGTGTGACAAAAACGCCCACCCATTGTCAGTGGGTGGAGAAAGAGACTATATCTAGCAACTATATCTAGTAACAACAGCTCACAACTAATCCGAAGAAGATCTTCCCCACCAGCCAACAACTGGACTTGTGAGACCTCGCTGGATCCATGGTGGTAACCCCCCCCTCTCTGCTCTGCTTATTCTTATATCCCCTTCTTTCCTATTGCTCTTTAATTTTCAAGTGCACACAACTTTATAATAAACCATAGAGAGTCTGTGACATTTGACTTCATTTGTGTCTTAATTTCATCTCTGGGATCAAAACGAATCTCCTTTGGCCCAAAGTGGGTCAAGACACCATGGATAAACACAATTCGAAAAGCCTTCACTTTGCATTTCAAGTGTCCGTGCAAGCTTAGTAGAAAACACAGGACAAAATTTACTGACATGTCTGGAGCAATGGTGAAGACCAAAACTTTGACAGCCCCAAACTTTAGAATGGGGCCCTGGAGTCGGCAACAGCAACAAAATAGCACACACAAAAATGCATAAACTGCTCTGAGATTTTCTGTTTTATTGCTTCCTGATCAGTGGGAGTTCTCAGCTGAATCACAGGTAGGCGTCTGGGGATCTTGCACATAGCACCACAAGAAAAAATTTAAACCAGAGGTGCTTCAACACAAACTCTTCTACAATACAGCTCAGATTCTTCTCCAGAGTCAAAACGTAGCCTGAGGACTTCCACCATCCCTGAGCCAATGCATTTTCAGGCTCTTCTTATTCTTTTCTTCCCTTAACAACAGTGGACAAGTTTTTGCCTCTTCACTGGTGGCTGTTTTGAAGGAGAAATGGAAAGCACAGAGAGGAATTTGTACCTGCTGGGTGTTGGGACAGCTGAGGAACACCAGATAGTCTAAAAAGTAGGTTAATGCATGGTAGGAAGTTTCTGATGGGAGCACTGATGGCCTCTGTTTTTGGGCACCTTTGAGGCTTTTAGAAGCCAGGAGCTTAAGTTCCCCTTGCCAAAATCTTTGCAGGGAGCATTCTTTCTAGATCATGGATCCAATTATTATGAATGGGCTGACATGGAGTTCAACAAAAGAATACGTTTTTCTTCAATGAGACTATTTAATAAGAAAACCTGGCAACACATTGAAAGTAAATCATTTGAGAAGTGTAACATCTAAGGACTTTTTTCTTTACAGAGCTTTTTGAAAAAAATCCATGTAATAGAAGATGTGTAAAACCAGTAATTTATATGCAGTTAGAAAGAGGGAGATTTTAATGAAATATTTCTACCAAGTAGTTGATTTGCAGAGTGCCAAGCACCAAAAGCTTCATCTGAGATCAATAAAGACTTCTGGTACATCCTGTTTCAGGTAATGAAACATTGCATGACTTCTTTGAGAATATTGTGCGGTGTTTTATTCTGTTTTCTTGTTGTCATGCTATCCCAATTTCCACAGAAGTTCTGTTTCTTTTTCTTCTGTATTTGTTTCTTTCCACCAGCCACTCTGAGAAATTAGTTTTCAGCCTACATTTTTTTAATAAACAATTAACATTTCCATGCAATTTCATGTGGAGGAATCTGAAAAGTATGAGGCTAATTTTGCTGTCACTTGGTTGGATGAAAGACTTTTGTCCTGAAGAATAATTGTCATATATCTAATGGAAAACAGCAAAAAAAATGAATGCTGTGCCTTCTATGTAGCTAAAACAATCTTTGAACTTACATTTAAAATAATTTCCAAAATAAGGACATTTTACAAATAACTGGCAATTGCCTAATTAGCTAGGGATAATAAATGATCTAAAGAATAAATGAGCTAGTTCCACAGTTTTGTTTGCAAATATGTATCAGTAACTGTTATATTGCTGACTGTTAAAGTGGAAGTGTATATGTTCTTGCTACTTTGCAGTTAGAAAGAGCAAACTATTGACTAAGTTACAGCTGGTCTAGTGTCCAGTAAGTTGTTGGACAGACTCCAAATTATGTCAATGTCTGTTGAAACTGACCTTCTGTAATTAGTGGAAAATGCAAGAACAAAAGTTAAATTTGTCAAGTCTACCGCTGTTGCCCAAAGACTGCCACAATTAGAGTTACAGTCTTGTTAAGATTTAGCTGGCATGAGAGGTAACGTCAGCACCTCAGTCTGGGTGTGTCCCACACATATCAGTCATTGCATATGGTCAGCTGAGTGCATCCATAGTTGCACAGTATGTCTGATGCATATCAGCTAGATCAGTTGTACACACATGCTACGTGTGTTACAGAAAACACCAGACCTTTATTTTTGGTCCTCCTAAAGTGGAGAGGCCTGAGAGAGAGCATCTTGGAATATGACAGCTGTTACCTACTTGCATTCTTTTCTCAGATAAAGTCTACCTCATTTTCTTAAAACTTTAACCTAACAACTTAAACATGGACTTTCACAGATCACATTCATTCAGAAACAAACAAGACATGACCAGTTTTTGTTCATAAGTGCCGGGATGGCAGTGACAGAAAGGCATAAGGATCTGATGCAGGCAGACAGTTATTACCTGCCAGCTACCACCATTTGCATGAGTATCTCAGAAGAACATGCTACTTGATTTCCCCAAAGAAACAGGGTAGATAGCTTTCTAAGTGCTAAAAGAAACTATGAACTCAGCAACTCAGAGATTATAAGGTAGAACCCATGTACCTTGCTGCTGTTTTATTATGTGTAGTCTTCTTGAGTTTAGTTCCATCACTTTGACCCCCTCTTTGAAATTCAGTAGACAAGACTGATAAAAAGCATGTTGTGCTGAATGTCTACAATGTGGCTTTGTGAAATAACCAGGAAGGAAGTATTCTGTGCATAAAACTCATCCATAACACATCAGCATCTGGATAGATTTTTACATTACTAATACTGGGTTTTTTAAAAAAAAGGTAACTCGAAAGAAATGCTTTTAAATATTTGATCACAGATTTATTGAATTATATCTCATATATATGTGCAGTATTAGTTACCATATTTCTTCATGTAGAGAAAGACAGAGACTATGGATACATAAGGATCATAGGCTATATGAATTGTGAAAGGTCAAGTCTAAAGTATTATTTGATATTTGCTAGAATCCATTGCTTTCTTTCAGGAAGGAAAAGAAACCTAAACAGATGAATATTGTCTGCTGAGTTTATTTTCTCTCTCTTTCTTATCCTTGGCCTCCAGAAATAATAAACTGGTTGTATCTACTGACATTTGTCTGGAAGATTGATATTCTCAGTGACACGGATTTTGCAAACATAATACCAGCTTGCATTTATATAGCTCATTTCATCTCAAGGAATCCCAATACCTTTTACAAATTTAATGTAGTGGAATATATACTCATCCCATACTGAACCGTGCCATCTCCAGGACAGAGTACACTATATAACTAGCTAATGTCTGTTTAAGACGAGAAGTAAGACAGCGTATTGCATCACCTTAAAAATTCAAGACACAATTTAATGTGGCTGCATGATATCAGCAAAACTGTACACTATATCTCTTAATTTTCTAAATAATGAAAGCTGAGGACCTTCCATAGAGTCTTGGAAAAACTAAGACTATAAGAATGCCCTTACTGGGCAGACCAGGAGCCCTTTCAATGCTGCATTTTATTTCTGAGACCAATAAGTGGCTCGAAAAGAGTTTAAGAACAAAGGATTCACATAATTCTGTTCCCCTAGGTCTTGCTCAGCCTGAAGAAGTGTCAGGGATTTCCTGAGCCAGAATAATGTTTTATTGAATAACCCTCCACAGAGCTTTCCCTCACAGACTTGGCCAGTTTCTCTTCATAACCATACGATTTTTTTTTTTTTTTATCATCTCTGACTCCCTGAGGAAAGATGTCCCAAGCTTAATTTTAAACAATTTTCACACAGTGAAAACTCTCAAAGTTCACTTGGCATGATCTCCAAACTATTACCTATCGCTTTTATTTGATGTCCATTCCCTCTTTTGTCAAAAGAAACAGTGAACTCCTTCCGTAATCACTTTCTTCACAATGCTTAAGATTCTAGAGGTCTCTATTATATCACTCCTCATCTGCTTTTTTTCTACAAACTAAAAATCATATTCTTTTTATTTATTACTCTTATTCCTGTAAATAACCAGGGACAGCACAGCTGGGTGGAAAAGGAGGGGGAGGAGGTCTGCAGTAGCAAGGAAGAGTACTGGACAATGTGGGTTGGTAATCACTGAAACTGATTGCTGCAGCCTGTGCAGGGATCAAGCCCTGGAAGTCAAGGACAAGAAATGACTGTGAGTTTTCAGCCATGCCACTGAGTTTTCTCCCTCTATATATGTAAGGTCTTTCATCTTCCCCGCCCCCACCCCCCATGAACACATTTCTCACAGATGCTTAATCATTTTTAGTAACAGCATTTATCATTTGTCATTTTCCAGAGCGAAGAGATCACAGAGTACCTCAGGCATGTTTTCACCAAAGCAGTACAGACAGGCACTACCATTTGTCTGATGATGTGTTACTTTTCTGTATATTTAAAATCGGTCACAGTATTTCCTTCCTTCCGTGCAACATGCTTCCACTTTTCCTTTGGCTTACTGCATTTTATACTTATAACCATTCTGATGTCCACTTCTAAAATCCCAGATATTTAAATTTCTTATTTTCAAGTAATTCCACCCCATCAAATCCCTGTCCTTCAGGTTTCGGGGTTTTTTCCAACTATGTTGTCCTGCTCTTTTTTCTATATGAACTGCATTATTTTTCTGCTTTCCAAGTAGACTGATGCACAGCTCCAGTTGATATGTTTCAGCCTCTACTATACAAATTCCTATGCTTCCTCCTATATCATTAACGGACAAATAAAAACATGTGAACTTAACACCAGCTCCAGCGAACTTCCCTCTCTCATCTCCACCATTGCATGTTACTACATAGTTTCATCACCCTTTTTTAATGATTCTCTGCCAGACTTCATTCCATGTTACAGTACTTAAATATTAGCCAATTTGTTTTGTTGTGTTTTTTTAAAATCAGGATTCATGCACACTTTATAAACAAGTGATGTTTCCCCTGCTGAGAACAGTTATCTCTAGTACTGCTTATCCTTCACAAGAACCTCACGTATAACTTCATGCAACCCTTCCATGGTAAAATAGCATCACATTCATGATTCAGTGTCCATTAGGACAATTTTCCTATTTGTAAGGACAGAAGTAAGCCCTTTAGAGGCAAATGCTAGGATTAAGGCACCTAAAAGCCAATTATTTGGGAAAATGTAGAAGTTTAAGAGATTTTTTACTTTAATAGCAATGTTCACCTGAAAACGTATACTGGAAGTCTTTGTATATTATTCTTTGCACAGTGTCTTAGCCCTCTAATTACAGTACTATTCATACCTTAGTCCAACCTTGTCCCATCCTCCCACACTGGTAATGAAAACCTGGGGATGGGGGAAAACCCATGTACTACTGAGTATTTTCCTTTTCAGAGCTCATTCTGGTCATCTAGGGGGCAGTAATATTCATCTAAGGTCTCTGTGACCAGATGGAGCCACACAAGGTATTGCCCAAAACAGAGTTCCCAGTCCTACTGTTTTCTGGTTTCCAGCTCATTCACCTCTACCCATGTGTATATGCCACTGTTATCAGAGGCACGTGCTGAGGATGCTAAGGGACATGAAGATGCTAAGGGAATTAAGATGTTAAGGGTCATATTATCATAGCTAACACACCCTGGGGACATGCACAGTGGTGCAAATCCCAGTTGACCACAAAATTATTATATTTCATTCTTAGTCATCTCTTATTCAGGACAGTTTGAGGACAGAAACAGAAGTGTAATCAGATTTATTAGGGCAAAATAATCAACCAAGCAAAAATGTGAATAGGCTGAAAGTTAAAGCAAGTCTCATAAAGAGAAAAGTTATTTTCTAGAAATTTGAAAACTTACAAATTTGTAAATACAAATTTATTTTAGTATAAGTTTATATGCACATATTGGAAACAAAGAAAAAGAGATGCAAGTGTTATAAATAAATATTATGCATGTGCAGGGCAGAGAGAATAATTATTTTATTTTGCATATGGATTGTTCATTAATTAAAATGCTGATTACAGTACAAACCATAGATAAAAATGGCAAATCGCAGGCTTACAATATTCAAATCCTCTAGTTTCTTTAAGGTGCAGGATGAGATTTCTCATATCCTGTTAAACATCAAATTTGTTGACAAAAATGAGACATTAATTTGTTCTTATCTTCCCATTATAGGGAAGTGCTGGGGAAAGGAGGAAAGTGGTTGGTTTTGTTTTACTATGTAATGCACTTGTACTTCACGGCTCTTAAAATGGAGAACAATGTGCTGGCGATAAGAACAGAAGAAAGAAACAGCTGCACCTGATAGAAATTCCACATTCTGGTAATTAAATCCACAGTGTTATCTGCCAGAAATTTCTTTTCTTCATTCCATAAAATCCCTGCGTTTCACAGGTGCTTAAATGCAGCTATATGTATACAGCTACTGTGGCACCATCTGCACAAGTAAGTGACTTTGAAATGTTTTTTTTCAGAAACATCACAGATAAAACAGGATAATCATTATCAGAAAATATTAAGAACAAGATGTATAGTTTCATCATGCAGCTTCCAGGTAGGGACACCACACAGTACCTGCTGCTCACCACAGCAAAGGAATTTTTCCTCACCTCTGAACTTAGCTGCATACAAATTAGAACAGCAAACCGAGAGACTGGAATGCTTTATAATCTGCTTGTAATGGCAATTGGAATTAAAACTAACTACAACAATGAAATAAAGAGTTAGATAAGTGAAAACAGTAGGGTTTGTGGGTTTTTGGTATGCCCAGTCTGCCTTTAAAGAGTGCCATTCATTACATTATCCCCTAAATACTATTTAGAAAAAGATTAACGGTTTTATATTAACAATTTTAGATTAACCAAGTAACTATTAAACTTGCTTATCTGACAGTTCATGGTCACAGCTTGAAGGAAGCTCTTCATTCCACAATTTCAACTAATCTTTAGTTTGAAGGAGAACATTTTGTGCTAAGTCAAAAAAAATCACGAGTTTCTGATTTCTTTTATCTAAATTCTGAAAAAAAAATGTAAAATGTGTAACACGATTGTACTGAAATTTTTAAACGTCCTTTACTTTGCTCCCCAAAAGCTGAAGTTAATCAAAAGCTGAGGAATTCAAATTCATCCTCAGTATCTGAACATTGATATAGTGAATAGCTTTTGAAATATTAGCAGTCTACAGAACCAGGGAAAGAAATCAGATTAATCATTAATGCAGGAATGTCCCAGCTTATTAAGAGGATATTTCTTTCACTTCCTCATTGATTTTCTGCATTTTTCATAAGGGTGGGGTTTTCTATTCTGACTTGACTGCAGCTGGAAGAGCTGCTACATCTCAATAGATGCTTCTCAAGCACCAGCTAAGTGAACTCTGACAACTTGTAAACACAGTACAGATCTCAACCATTACATGTGGCATGGAAACTCACTATTTAGGGGAAAAGAAAGAATAGAAAACTCAAAAAGCACTTTTTATTTCGGGGTTGCTCAGATCCTTCCATGAAGCTAGAAATTCTGCTAATTACAGGAAGTTGTACAAATTTAACAGAGTTCAAATACAACTTAGTTTCTATCTAATTTCCCAAAGCCATCCCTCAAACACTCACTACCAGTCATGAGAACACTTCTATGGCTGATTCTGGTTTTGTGACTATTTGGGGATTAAAAATCTTTAAAATCATAAAATAAAAGCATATCTTACTCTTATTAAATTACTTAGATATATACTACAGAGCAACATTTTTCTTGACTTAAGCAGGCACTGTCTTTCAACAGTGCGTCTTTTGAAGCATGACCAGCAGGTCGAGGGAGGTGATTCTGCCCCTCTATTCTGGTCTTCTGAGACCCCACCTACAGTCCTGTGTTCAGCTCTGGGGCTCCCAACATAAGAAGGACATGGACCTGGTTGAAGCAAGTCCAGAGGAGGGCCACAAAGATGATCAGAGGGCTCTGCTATGAAGACAGGCTGAGAGGGTTGTGATTGTTCAACCTGGAGAAGAGAAGGCTCCAAAGAGACCTGATAGCACCTTCCAGTACCTGAAGGGGCCTACAAGAAAGCTGGAGAGGGACTTTTTACAAGGGCATGGAGTGATAGGATGAGGGGTAACATTTTTAAACTGAAAGAGGGTAGATTTAGGTTAGATATTAGGAATAAATTCTTTATTGTGAGGGTGGTGAGTCACTGGCACAGGTTGCCCAAAGAAGCTGTGGACGCCCCCTCCTTGAAAGTGTTTGAGGCCAGGTGGAATGGGGCTTTGAGCAACCTGGTCTATTGGGAAGTGTCCCTGCCCATGGCAGGGGGGGTTGGAACTAGATAATCTTTAAGGTCCTTTCCAACTCAAGCCATTCTGTCTATGATTTTATGACATAAAGGTGAGTAAACAAAACCACATTTCTAAAGTATTACTTAAAACTTAAGTATCTTTGAATTTTGGCGAACTTGTGCAATAACCTCTCCACATTTAAAGGCTGTCTCTCTTTATCCTAGAAGCCTATACATTCCAATTCATATGTCTGTGGAATGTCTGCATTTATTTTTACTATGCTCTTTCTTAAAGAACACTGACTATTAATTAATGCTATTCAATTATTCCAGATGAGCATCTGATATTTTATTTGTGACCGTCTATGCTTTTGGCCCTCTTCACTGACATGTTGAAAGAAGCTTTCAGCTAATTTGTCACAATTTAGAAACATGAAGACTGGGGGACTCTTTTTTTTTGCATTTATTTTCTCAGCTAAGTCAAAATATGTTTGTCAGATCTAATGGCTCTTAAATCAGTTCAAAGAATTAATACCATTTTGAAGCATCTGTATTATGCAGCTTTTTTCAGGAACTGGGGACTAGCAGCACCTTAGCTATCAAAATGCATGGATCCTATGGAAAGATTCCTGAATTCCTAATTCCTAAATTTTCTAGATATCACTATGTTTATAAATATTTTTTAGCTAGAAAGCTTTTACAATACATACATGTGCTGAAGACCACCATTGGCACATTAAAATATTTTTCATTAATAGCATATTTTTAGAGAAGAAGAAGCAAATTTTATATAGACAATGGTGCTGCCTCCAAAGTACTCAAGTACCGATTCCTCATTTTTGCCTATTATATGTGGCTATTTCCAACAGATGGCACTGCAGAACATATGTAATTTTTAAAGCAATCGTATGTGTGACTTCTTAGAATGTAAAAGAGGTTGCCTACTCTATTCACACCATCCTTGCTCTCATGAGACGCCTGATTCAGCCTTCAGCCTCTGTCCCTTCACCTCCTGTCACCTTCATGGGCTGTACTCCAAAGAAGCTATTTATTATTTTCACTACTAAATTAACATATAGGGCAATCTCCTTGTAACCCAGAATATGAGACACAATTTAATAAACTTTCTCCATATTAACTTCAAATTAAGCAATTCCTTTGTCAGAAATAATTCAGCTTGCAACTTAGGAAAGTAGTCATAGATAAATTAAGAGCTTACCCTGAATCATGTAAGATAAAGCTCCATAATCTTAAATATTTTGTTCAATTATTGCTAAAAAGAAATTATTGACTTCATAAGATGTTCAGACAGAACCAGATCTATTTTGGGGGGAGGGTGTAATTGAAATACGATTTGGTTTGTAAAATATATGTTGTTTTCATTCACTAGTTATCATTTTCTATCAAAATGTCATGCATGATTTGGTTGCAGGACAAACAAGTCATTTTTAAACCTATTCATGGAATCTGTAGTCACCTCCATCCGTGAGATACCATTCTTTCATTTTTGTTATTATTCAAATGGCAAGAGCTGAGAGCAATCTCACTGGAATATCCTTGAACTAGGAGGTCAGCCAACTCTTAGTTTCAAGAGAACATATTTGTCTAATTTAAAGGCATGAGGTAGTATAGCCTCACAGCATACAGGAGTCTGAAAAGAAAGAGTCCAACATACAGTCAGGAGAGCATGAAATATAAAATTCCCTCAAGACCGTCAGAAATCCAGAGGGGCTTCATGAGAAAAAGAGCCGTACGGGTCAGAAGGAAGTTACTGGTCAGTTGGAATTTTTGTAGGAGGGAATAACAGGGTTTTGTTGAAGTTTTAAGCCACGAATCTTGAGTCCTGGTTAAGACTATGAAGTCAAAGAAGTCCCCAGAGCCTTTAAAAAAAAAAAAAAAGAGAGAGAAAGAAACAAACCTAAACTATAAAAAGCTCTCCTGAAATAGTTGGTGTTTGCAGAACAAAAGCTTTTCCATTTTGTTGCTTCAGGGCTTTTCCCTTGAGGAAACAAAGCTCTCATACATATAACCCAGTCTGTACTCTACATCTTTCCTCACAGCATATCCTGTGCATAGCACTCCTGATAAATTTTGTCTTCAATAAGAAACTTGGCAGTTGTCAAACTTGGTACTTTTCTGTAGTTATGAAAGTGTCTGTTAATACATGGTTAGAATCAAAAGACTGTAAGGTTGAACAGTGCTAACCCTACCTTATACCACCTGTAACTAGAGCTACAAGGAACAATTGAGATATCTTAATCGTGAAGTCTGGTTGTACAGAAGTGATGATGTCAACAAAAACAACAACAATAAAAAGGCATCAGAAAAGCTTTTGTCAAATCTATATTTCATAAGTCACAGTCAGTTCTACATTAATTTTTAAGTAGCCTGTGCATGCCATTCCACAGCATTTAGAGTAATGAATGCAAGTAGCAAATGGAGAGGTAACTCATAACTGATTTTGACAACTCTAATTTTCAAACACCCTATCTAGTCATATATGATAACTACTATGAACAGAGCTGCAAGGTCAGAGTGTCCAGATGCTACCAGCTTAACTGACAGCTTCATTGTCCTCCTTATGCTTGTGGTTTTGTTTTGGATTATTTCGTGTTTTGTTTGTTAAATTAGCAATGCAAATAAAGAAAAAGCAGTTAATAACATCAGAATTACAAAAGAGACACTTCTTTTATGCAAATAATCTATACTTACACTTATACAATAAAAATATAGTAACTTTGATATAAATATATTTTATAGTTATAAAAATCCTTACAGTTGCTTTAAGCAGTCTTCTAAACTCAGGCCTGGCTATCTGTCTAGAAAAAAAACGCAAAGTCTTCTGTGCCTACTGTGCAGCTCTGGATAAGTAGTGTATATATTTTCAGGGCATCTGTGTTCTTGCAAACTATCTATAAGTACCGTATAACAATTTCCCTGATGTTTTAAAACAGTCTTTGCCTGGAGTACTTGTTAAACTACTTGCATTTCAATTATCCAACTGTTAGGGAATCAGCTTGGAACATCAACTTCTTAGATGAAATTTCTGCTTTGCTCAGCTTTTCTTGCCTGATCATGTACATATTATTCATTCTTTCCATACCTTATATCTGTATCGCTGTAGAGCTGCAGCAAGAAAAATATTCAAACTTGAAGAGTGTAACTATGGTGTGGTACTGAACACCTGTGACTCACACTTACAACCAGTGTTGAGTAATCTGTATATATTTTCCCTATTAGCAAACCAAAGTAGCTCTTTCAACCATGAAATTTACTTAGTGATTGAAATTAGAAAGACACTAACACCACATCATCAAGCAGTCAGCTGAAGAGCACTGTGGTAGCTTATTTATGCACACAAAAGCAAGAGTGCTTTAGATTTCAAACCTCTGGTATTTTGGAGTCTTGACAGGAAAAAGAGAAGGAAAGGCTTTTCCTGGGAGTATTTAGTTTTATTTCACTAGGATATATTCAGAAGCCAAAAGTGTTGGTAGATCTTATTTAAACAACTCAAAACTCTCCATATTGACAAGGCAGCAGTACCACAGACCCTCTGTGAGTTATCACCACATGCTCAGCACAGTTTGTGAGGCATGCTTTATTTGAGCACAAGCCACAAGTATGCCTGTCACTGATCTAGACTAGGATGACTTATTTGCAAGACTGGTGATGGCTGGGTCAGATGCAACGTGGAGCATTTTAGGCAGCCATCAGGCTTGCAACAGAGATATGTATTTTGCTCTCATGTATCTAAGAACTGCCTGGTGAAGAAAGTATGCTGGCTTTAAGTCTGGTGAGCAAAGGAAGAAAGTCATGTGATAAAATTGCCAGTATATTTGATGAATATTTTATCCTTCTGTTCTGAAGTATTTAAAAGAAAAATAAGTATATGCAAAAAAATCTGCTAAAGTTGTGTACTTGCTCTGACAACTTTGACTTGATTGCTAGATTCTATGCCAAAATTATACAGGATCACTTAGCAGCATAAGGGATTGCAATGTGTCAGAGAAGTTGCAATCTAACATGAATTCTCACTTTTAAAAGCATTCGTAGTGGTGAGATCAAGTAAGATAATCAAGCCACAACTAACAGATGTTTCAGGGTCATAGGAGAGCTATCACCACAAACCCTGTCAGTGTTTGATGTCAGCCGCTGGAGAGATGCCAAACAGGGGTCACAAACAGCCTGAGGGCGAGGACAGCATACCTCTCCTGTACACAAACTGGTAGGCATGAGAAGCGCAGATGTGAAAGACAAAAGAAGGGCCACTATTTATGTGTGTCACAAACTCCATGAAAAAGAGAAAAATGCATTCCTATGATGTGTTCTGGTGACACATTTACCTGTACCATTATATCATCAATAGATTAACCCATGAACTGCTGTGACAGTCATCTGAAAGAAGTTACACAGGTACGTTTTGAATCATTTCATAGAATCATAGAATGGTTTGGGTTGGAAGGGCCCTTTAGAGGTTATCTAGTCCAACCGCCCAGGGACATCTTCAATTAGGTGAGTTTGCTCAAAGCCCCATCCAAATAAACCTTGAATGTTTCTAGGGATGGGCAACCTGTTCCAGTGTTTCACCACCTCACTGTAAAAAAATTATTCCTTGTATTGTCTGAATCCTTTAGTTTTAAACCATTACCCCTTGTCCCATCACAACAGGCCCTATTAAAAAGTCTCTTCCCATCTTTCTTATAAGCCCTCTTTAAGTACTGAAAGGCCACAATAAAGTCTCCCCAAAGCCTTCTTTTTTTCAACCCAAACATCAATCTAACAAGGTGCTATACTAGATACTTGATACTTGCTCTGCATATAAACAAATACAAACTTGAAAGAGAACTAATTTCCCCAGCTACTTCACATCCAAAGCCAGCACTCACCTTGAAAAAAGTAAGCCTGAAAAACTACTAATCCTGTCAATACCACTGCACTAAATAAGCATCATTTCAGCCCCAGCAATTCATAAGGTAAATTTGCAAACAGAATGACTGTGCTCCAGAAAAGCAGGTGTGTGGCCCATGTCCAGGGAAACATTTAGTACAACCGAGATTATCTTCTCTTCAAGCTTATTCCTGATTTGGCCATTTTCAAACCTGAGTAACCCAGCCAAGTCTTTCGGTAGTAAAATGAAAGTTTTCTGTGAAAACTTTTCATTTTGCATGGCTCAGAAAAAACAGCTTAAAATAAAATAAAATGAAACAAAATAAAATAAAATAAAATAAAAATAAAAGCACGCAAAGCTTACCTACTTTTTCTAATAGGAAAATTATTTGAAAATTACTAATACCTTCATTATTTGCCAACTCCTCGTTCCTTTTTTATGTTTTGCTGCTGAAAAATGAAGGAAAGCGATACAGGGGCTGAGAAACCAGTAAAAAATAACAAGGTGTGTTTCAAAATTCTTTTATTTAAGGAATAAAATTTTACTTTAGAGAAGACATTAGTTAAAATTAATTAAAATTTTACCAGTTCTGCAAATAATTTATCTGCCATAAGAATACTAACCTAGCATGGCTTAATGACCTAATCCACATGTACATACATTTATCCGTGTGCTTGTACGTAGGTTTATCTTTACATATATGCAGACACTGTATTGCTCAATATTGAATAGATTTGTAAGATTCATTCAGGTGTTATTTGGTTTGTCTTTTTCCTGCTAATGGCAATACATCTGAATAGCTACTGAAGTATCAATTGAAGTGGTGTAAGGTCAAATCACAGGACATCATCTTTAACCTGGATGGAAGTTTTTTTTAAAGGCTCACAATACAATGGGGATAGTAAAGATTCCTTAGTCCTAGCTTCACTATTATTGGATTAAATTTTGATCTATAAAAAACAGGGGCTCGCTTTTGACAGCAGCAAGCTACCGAGCAGTTTCAGTGATAACATACAATTTTTTTATTTTATTTTTTTTAAAAAAAGAAAAGAGAAAAGTTCTGCATGAGTACACTTCCCTGCCTCCTGAAAGATGCAAGTTCAGGTGGTAGATGAAATAATTTTCCCTATTGCCACGGTTTAATCCCAGCCGGCAACTAAGCCCCATACAGCCACTCACTCACTACCCCCGAGTAGGATGGAGAAGAGAATCAGAAAAGTAAAAGTGAGAAAACTCATGGGTTGAGATAAAGACAGTTTAATAGGTAAAGCAAAAGTTGCACACACAAGCAAGACAAAAAAAAAGGAATTCAATCACCACTTCCCATCAGCAGGCAGGTGTTCAGCCACCTCCAGGACAGCAGGGCTCCATCAAGCATAACAGTGACTTGAGAAGACAAACGCCATCACTCCGAATGTCCCCCCTTCTTTCTCCTTCCCCCAGCTTTATATGCTGAGCTTCCCTTTGGTCAGTTGAGGTCAACTGTCCCAGCTATCACCCCTCTCAACTTCTTGTGCACCACCAGCTTACTCACTGGTGGGGTGGGGTGAGAAGCAGAAAAGGCCTTGACTCTATGTGAGCACTGCTCAACAATAACGAAAACATATCTGTATTATCAACACTGATAATCCTAAAATCCACCACAAATCCAAAACATAGCCCCATACCAGCTATTATGGAGAAAATTAACTCTATCCCAGCCAAAACCAGCACAACTATGGAGAAAGTAATTGCTGGGAGAAAGCTAGCAGTGTGTTGTGGGGGGGACTTCTTCATTCTAGTAGTTAGACAAGTAACAGAACTGTGGCATCTCTGAGGTGTTTTTCTTCCCATTAAGGTTACTATTAACGGGAAAAAAAGCAAAAAGCTTTAAAAAAGAGTGAAATAACTCTCCAGGTGACTCTAGAAAAAGTCTATATTTCTCTTCTTTCCATGTTATTCTTTATTCTGGACTTCCATAACCAGACAAATAAAGCTTCCAGCAACATGTGGCTTTACATGGTTACATTCAACTTTTCATGTGGCAATGTGTAAAGTACTTCAACAAATATTTCCCTTTCCCATAGATTCAACTATGAGAAAAACAATTGCTTGTTTGCTCAAAAAGAAAAAGTAACTGGACAGTTTTGCCTGCTTCACGCTAGCAGGTAAAAGTGATGTTTGATACGCGTACTATGATCGTGCATCCAACATTTCAGCAATGGGCACATATCAATTCCCTTTCAGATAACAGCACCTTCTTTTGTCCAACAGTATGAAAAACTCAAACTGTTCATGCTATGCTAGAGAAAGAACTCATAAATAAATCACCACCCTCTGTTGCTGTAGAAGAAAAAGGAGCATACAGACAGTGGAATTTCCAAGTGACACATTTAGAAAGCAATAGAGGCACAAGGGAACTATCTTAGTCATTTACATACTTGCATCTTGAATATATTTAGACAAAAAGAAAGTATTAGGATGCCAAAACCCATTATCTGGAATACACAATTTGTTGAAATAACTACACACAAAGATGCAGAGCCACGTGAGTGAAAATGAGAGAGAAGTGGTTGTGTAGGATAATAAAACTTGTAAGAAGAGGTCCAAGGCAACAATGGAGCAGAGGCATTTATTGTGTCTATTCAATAAAAATGACTCCTTTTTGAAGCTGCTAAGGCCACTTCAGCCTTGCCTAATTGCCCTAATACACTGTCTGTGGCAGATGAGATGGCTTATTACCTAGAAAATCTCATGGCATAAGCAGAAGCAGGTATAATACTCTGAAATCTGAACTCTCTTGAGCTTTAATAAGTGTTCACAGTTAAAGAGTATACATTTAAAGAATTTTAAAGCAGGGATGGGACCTGAGTATTACTAAGACTCCAACACGCTTCCACTGCATTCAGAGGGGGCAAAAAAAATCACTTCCCATCATTTTAGAAGACTGCTCTGAGAAATCACTATTTCTGCAATTCCCTGATCCCCTCTTACTACCACCTTCTCCTAACTTTTTCATCTTATCTATTTCCTTTTGAGGACAACATTACTTCACTCTACCTTTCTCTTTTTTTTCTAGAAACGTGTGTATACTTTGATGATTTAGAAGCCTGCTGGCTACAGGACTATTAAAATGCATTAGATTTGAAAGAATGCAAAGGCAATGGCAAGTACTGCTGACCCATTCCAGGAAGGTCAGCCATGATAAATGGGCACTAAATTCCTCACAGAAATATTTTTTTCAGTTCCCCTGCACCAGTTCTTTAAAGTCTTTACAGCAGACATGCCTCAGAGGAGAGAGGGCTGTGGAAAAAGTACATCCAGGTAGTACATTATCATGCAATAGTGACTAATTCCAACACAGTCTGAGGAATGTCTTCAAAAGAGGAAAAGTAAGTTTGAGTAAGCTCTATTTTTTCAGGGACTTGGAGCAATTGCTCTTCCTATGGCTGTACCCACTTGGAAAAAGCAAGAGAATGCACAGGGAATGTACACCTACTCCCAGGAAGAGATAAAGAAGGAGGTAGCTGCCAATATTGTCATATGCACAGAAAATATAAATGTTATATGGAAGTAAGACTGTGGATATCTAAGAGACATTTGAGAGTTGCTGTATTTTAAAGAAAGTTGTTCCTTTACATTTTTATCAAACAGGTTTTTCTTAGTCTCAGTCCTATATTCAGTAAAGTGGAAAAAAATCTTTTGGCAGAACAGAGCAAGGACAAGGGGAGATCTCAATCAGATTAAGTACATGGCAAGGCAGATTCTCTGTCAAGGATCTAGTGTATACCACGTGGCTTGTGAGCCACGTACTTATCCCCAGTATGTTCTTCAGCTCTAGGAGGGAGAAAGGAGGAAAAGCAACATGTCTAAGCAGAGCAAGTTGTGAACACACTCAGGGATGCTGCTTGAGGATGGGCAATGCAATTCTCGATGCTGTGCTGGAGAACTGGCTAGTAAAGTTCAAAGCAAGACAAAGACTGATCTTGAATCTTTGATTTAAGTTTTAGTGCAGGGATTTGTGAGTAGAGTCACAATGAGTTTACCCATTCTTCTTTGAGAAGATCATGAACTCAAAGCTTAAACTGCATTTCTCTCTCCACACTTAAAAATCTGAAAATGGAAAAATGACAGAACGCAGTGTCTTTGTTTCTTTCTTAGGCAGTGAGAAATGATGATCAGCTGTCAGAAAAATCATAGAAAAATTTCCTGTTGATAGTCTTCACTTCTCCATGAATGTTAACTCTGCAGTTGCTTCATGAAAAAAAAAGTCAAATATAATCAAAAGAAAATAAAGGTTTACAAGTGGATTTGGTTTGTAACTCACTGCCTCAAAGATCTCTCTTCCTTCTTATACAGGCACTTCAACCACAGCATCATCTTCATAACAAAGAGTGTCAAAGAGTATCACAGAGTGCTTTCCTAAAGGTGAAAGGATGAAGAGACAAGAGCTTCTTTTTTTGCATAAAATAAAATCGCAGAGGTTTTTAGGCATTACTAGGCTTGAAAGTCAGAAATCTTAAAATTATTTCTGCTGAGTGGACACTAATTTTATGTCCATTGTCTTGTTGACAAATGTAGCTAGTCACAGAAGCTGTATTTTCCTAATTGCAGAACTGATGGTCTGCAAACAATTCCATATTTTCTTTCAATTTAACTTCTTCCCTATTAGAAAACAGAGAAAACTAATAGAGATTCTTCAGAAAAAACAATCTTCCAGACAAACTCAGATATGGAATTTCAGACATAATAGATTAGAAACAGTCCCGTTGAGAACAGCTATTACTCCAGATCACCCTGTCTCCTGAGCTCTGCCAACGTACAAAACAAGTAGCATACATAGGAGAACACAGAAGTACTCTCATTAGCAAATCAATACAGAAAGTTTTCTGACTTTAAAATTAATGATGGAAATCCACACCATTAACTTGGAATGTGTTTTTCTATGGTCTGTAGTCTCAAGCCAGTCTTCAAACACGCATCAATAGTTGTGAAGAAAAGCTGAAGGCCAGTATACAAATTTTAACTCATTATAGGTACATCCAGCCATATCACTAATAACAAAATATATGAGTCATTCCTATTTCAGGTAAAAAGAATACCCTACCAAGACTTCAACTAATAAAAGTTAGCTCCTTTCATTATGAGATGGCGAGTTTAACACTATTTTATTTTTAATTAATACTATTAGATCATTACCTGATTGAGAAATTATGCTCATCTTTTATCCCGTATGTTGCTCTGAGAAATAGAAATATTTTTAAGTAAATGTAATATTCTAACAAAGAATTATTTTTATGTCACCAAGTACAAAATCAGTCCATGCAATCAGTTCAGCTATAAAGTTTAACAAAAAAGGAGTAAAAGAAAGGGAGACAAAGAGAACTGTCCCTGCATATATAAGGAATTATCAAAGTCTTTAATGCTGAAGTCACACTGAAGCTTCATTCTTGGATCCTGAAGGAACTGCTTTGAAGTTAAGATGTATTAGACCATGAGGACCCAAAGTAGGCACTGGGAAATGAAATCGCTATCACTGAGTTATTAATGTCACTTTTCTTTAATGCAATTCATTTAATGCTTTTTTTTAAAATACAAAAGTTGAAATAATCCCATCATTCAGTTAAAAGAATTAAACTACAGCAGTTACTGTAACTGGCTTTTTTGCCCTGCTATAAGGCAAAGGAATTAAAGAAATATCAGGAGTTTAAAAGTTCAGCAGCTTCATTACATTTCTGAAACTGGTACAAAGTATATTTTTATCCAACTGACAGTAATTACTTCAGTAGTCATTTCAGGTTCTTGCATGATTCCACTACAGTAGCACCCTTCACCAAAATACTTGCAGTGCTTACATGACCAGACCACAAAGGAATATTCTCTTAGCTTCCAACCCTGAATACAGAAGAAGAGCCAATATATCAAACAGTTTTACATCTAGTAAAGACAAGATAAGGATTTGGACACGCTTCTTAGTTCCTTTTCATCTTACAGCCATTAGAAAAATTCCTTATGGTATATAAGAAACTGTTAAGAAAATGCACTGTATATTTATGTAATTTGTCAATGGCATACAGAGCTCTGCATAAACAGTAGAGATGAATGAGAAGGTCTGCAGTAGTGGGAGTTCCATTCCCGCTACACTGCCTGAATGGAAACTAGCAGGAAACAAATAAATTCAATGCCACAATTGAGAAAGAAGGAAAGGACCTAAAGTGATGTAATCTTGTCCGATTTCAACACTATAAATTTTAAGCAAAAGCAACTTCAAATAAGCCAGCTATCAAAAAACTATCAAGGGGAAAATATTGTAAAGATCTATTGCCGTAAATAGTTTCCTTTTCCCCCTTTTCATGAGTTAGCACAGTCCCCTGATCCTGCAGCAGAGGGGAAACATGGAGTCCTCTGTCAGTGTCTTGAGTTTTCACACCAGTAACCTAATAAGAAACCTGGATGGGATGAGGGACACATTTCTCATCTCCTGCCACCATCCTTCCCTTCCCTTGGGCAGAGGATAAAACAAAACCACTGTGCTGCAGCCTTCCAAGGACTGAGTGGTAGAAGCCCCAGCTGAGACCTCAGCAAGGCAGTGAACTCCAGATTCTGTACATGTTTTTCTCTGCAAGAGGTCATCGATTGGTAAAAACATACTAGAATATATGAAAACCTGGGAAGGGTTTCTTTTTTTTTTTTTTTTTTTTTTGCCTGGATTTGTGTACACACAGGCACTATTTCATACTTCGCATAAGGATGTATCCTCAGAAGTAGAAACACAGTCATTGAAAAATCACTTGTTCTCCCTGGGACATCTGGGATTACCAGTCATATTTACCTTATTTTTACTACTTATTTATACAAAGGGAACTGTATTAACTACAGTGACTGAGGGATACCCACTTCAGAACATCCTACAAATTAGCAATAAGGGTGCTTATTTGCACACTTATAGAAGAGAATATGGAACAGAGCACCCTAAACAAACACTGCAGACATTGGCTTCAAGAAAAGTAGTTCTCAACCCTGAAGTGCTTTTCAGGACCAAGCAGTATGCACTTGCAGAGAAGCAGCAAACCAGGGTAACCAGTTCATTCTCCATTTCCTGGACTAGATGAGGCAGGGCAGATCCCCTGAGCCCTGTATTATTTCATTATTTCAAAAAGGGCAGCTTCTAATTTCAAAGGTTTCGGTTTCTACTAATATAAATCAGTGAAAATGTACTACTGGACAGCAAATCTGTGCCTACATCTGATTAGAGCAATGTGATTCACGGATGCCAGAAATTCTCACTATCATGCACCACTGTACAATTTGCATCATTTTTCATTTGCTCTCACACACACTCTAATAAGATCATTTCTGCTTCAGTTTCCTGAGTGGGAGTTCCCTGAGGACTGGATTTCATTATCAATTTTGATGGCTGAATGCTTTCAACCTTCAGCTTATGTCCGGACAAAGCATACAGTGAAGAATAATACAGTAAACCTCCTGTCATCACTTACTGACAAAGTACAACAATCTAGTAATTGTGTGCTTTTTAATTTTAGAGAATACTTGGTTGTGTTATGCATCACAGTCTTTACTTTTCATATTTCTCATCTCAGTCATTCAAAAACCATTAGGCAAATCCCCACACTCTTACAGTCACTTTAAAAACAATTATTTTGAAAATAAATTAATTCTGAATTCCTTCTATGTGCTTGTGATCTGTCATGCCTTTCAAGTTCAAATGTCTTAGGTTCTACATATAGACACAAGGGTTTACTTTTAAAAACTCATAAAGGACAGTCTGGGAACTCAGACTTCAATAAAGACCATAATTGCTCTGTTTAAAGAACAAGGCATGGTGACAATTGCCTCTTGTTTCTTTGCTCACCCAAAGGATTCCAGCCACATGTAGGTTTAATCCAACTAAACCCTCAGTTAAGAAACAAAATTCAAAATTGGAGTCCAACCAAGTGGTAGAGTATAAATGGTTATCAGAGCTCAGGAGACACAATGCATCATAAAAAATGAAGACCAGACTAAAACTGAGCCACTCTGACTTGAAGCTAGAATTGTTCATCCACAGAACAAATATCTTTAATGTTATGAATGTGAATTATTTAGTCTTTCCCTCCCCACAGTAACAGCGAGAGACACTCAACTATGTTGAAGATGAAGAAAAAATATGAAGATGAAACAGAAAAGACTCTAAAATTAAGCATATTTTTCCTCTAAACTTTTGCACATTTTTCATAAAAAAGAATACCAAGACATATTCCTTGAACAAGTATTTGAAGTATATTGTTAATAAACTAACTCAAAATATTTTGGCCCTTAGATTTTGAGAGGCAGCTATTGCTTAGATAACCAACAGAACATTAATCTGGACACTGACCTCAGAAATAGAGGTCTATGTTCCAGTTCCTCCTGACTTTGTCCATTCTAGCATGTGAAATGTCTCTCCATCCGCTCTCATAAAAAAACCTATGCTGGAAAAACATTTTTAATCACAAGATTAAAATAAACAAAGAAAGAAAGAAAACCACGAGTCCCCAGTAAGTTGTACAAAATAGAATACTTGTCCTGGGGATACCAGTAACTTTAATAAAGAATATATCTACACTTTTTTTCAGGAAGACATCTGTCAAATATTTTTTCACCACAAAACAATCTGATAAGAAAGTAGAAAACTTCAGTGAAAACACAATATAGTTGCTACTATAAAAAGCAATTCTTCAATGGCAGTCATAACATTCATACTAGCAAATTAAGTGATCTTGGAAACATTCCCAGACACTTAGGCCAAAATATTCTGCAGCAGCCTGAATTTATGCTTATGAGCTGTCTTAGCATCCAAAAGTGAGTGGCTTAATGCCCACTCCATTCCCACTAGGAATTATCCCTGGAATATTTTAACTGCAGAAGTATACAATGAAGACTTGTTTGTGAGACAACTACTTTAAACAGTTTAGAAGTACAGTCAGGAATGATCCTGGTCGCAGTTTTCCCAGGGTAAATCATCACACATAAAAAAGATCTTCTACAGGTGGTTCCTAGGATTAGCCCATCTGAAGCACCATTTCCCTTTTCGGCTTTGCTCTTGAGAAGGTGGTAAAGCAGCAGAACAAGGTCTGAGATGGGCAATAAGAACAGCCAAATTTCAAGAACGTAGCCCATGAACAGATATTTAAAGTGTGTAAGCTAGAAAAGTCTAAAAGGAGACATCACTGTAGCTTTCAAATGGACAGAAGCAAGTCATGTTGCAGTTCTGCTATAGATAGGTCAGTAAGTAGTAAGTGTAATTTCTGACATAGTTGTTTAAGCTAGACCTCAAACAACAAAAGAATTTCCAAAAAAAAAGGAAGATCGCTAAACTGTCGTCTAGATAGCAAATTACTTATGGGTGAAAATCCATCACTGGAGGTTTGTAAATAAAAGATTAGGCATACATTGATGGCAAATGGTTAGGTAGGGTCAGTGTCACCTGCAGACAGATGGAACAGACTATATTCTTCAGCTCTACTGTACCCCTATTTCTTATGATCTATTTTGTGCTTTTTTTTCCCTAGGTTCTTAGAGATAACAGTGCAGAAAAGATATAGTTAATGTCATTGAAAAGCAAAAAAAATCTATACTTGTACATAATTTTCTATTATTTCATTTGGAGGTAGAATTCCCTTGTATGTGGCAAGAAACAAAAATGCAGCTACTTTTTTTTTTTTTAATAATGCAGTAACTTTTTTTTTTTTAAGAAAATTAACTTCATTTAAGTTTTTGAATTCTCCTTTGTAGTTTAGGAACATAGACCTCCCAAGAGACAAACCACCTGTCCAACACTGGCAGCACATATCACCCTTACAGTATCATCAGTATCATTCTATTTCAACAAAGTCGAATAAACAAAATGAGTTACTGCCTTTTTTTTTTTTTTTTTTTTCCCCACTCCAAGGTCATAGGGGGACCAAGTGTTTGTTGAAATAAGGATTAAAGGAAAAAATTAAAATACCTTCAGGAGACTTTTCCAAGTACATTTGAAGTTTTTTTGAGTGTATAATAGTGCAAAATTGCCAAAAGACACATATTATTATTTGTATTTCTGTGTGACCCCTCTGTCCACTTCTAGCTCCATCTTCTGCACACTCCCTAAAAATACACACCCTCACTGAATTGGGCCAGTCTTCCTCCTTCTACACATTTCTTCTCTTTTTTTGCAAACCTTTAGAGGGTCACTGGGAGTCTTCCCAGATGAATTAGTTTGACCTTGTCCTTATTACAGACTTATTTGTGTTATTTCTAGCCACAGAGCTGATCTTCAAAGTGACTTTCCCAAGATTGGCAACTTCAGTGGTGTATGAGGGTAGCTTTAGGGTAATTGGTTAAAACTGTGACATTCCACTCCTGTTTGCATAGCAACCTCCCAAAATAAGGTACTGTAACCATCTAAGGAGGAGTTATACATCAGTTTAATTGAGTGCCCTTGTGCCTCATGCTTTTCTGTGCTTGAAAGTCAGATGAATCCCTTGGTGAACACGAGTTCCGAACATTTCCCAGTTCTATCATTGTTACACTGATGCTAAAAGACAGGAGATCAATGAAATGCAAGTGGCTGAAGGTGAACATATCTCAGTTCCAGCTGCCCAGCAGCCTCATGAATTGCAGTCTGAGCTTCCATCCAAGTGTACCAAGGGGTTGGAGGGAAGTTGAGGACAACTGAGAACCAGCTATCTGTAGGCTTGGAAGATCAAGGGACCAGGATGCATAAACAGACTACACTTACCTGGGACACCCTTCATGCAATCAGTTTTATTTGGCAGCAGCCTGACTGCTCCCAGAAGAGTGGAAGCTTCATAAACCAACTTACAAAGGCTTTAAGGTTTTTGAACATGGCCAAATAAAATCCTCTCTGAAGAAAAACTTAAGCCAACATAAAACAAAAAATATATATACAGTATTGTTCTTGGAAAGATTATTAATATCTTGAAAATCCTCAATAATTATGCCATTTCCACAAAATAAAATACAGATTATATGATAAACAGAAGAGCAACATAAATCAGGTGTAAAATCTGCACAATGTTTTCTGTATACACTCCAGATACGAAAAGTTATTTTAAAAAACATTCTCTTTGTTCCATTTTTTAAATGAACATATTGACATTGATAGAATTACAAGCAAGCATCAATTAAATGTCTGACCTTGAAACTGTTACAAAAGTAATGCCATGAATATATTAAGCATTTTTCACTCATCTCAGCAGGCATGATACTATGAATTATGTAAAAACGAGCATCAATTTTTCAAAGCAATAGATGTGACACCACTATGTGGTGAAAACAAAGTACTTACATTAAATGAGACATGCAGTTGGTCTAAACTAATGTGAGGTAAACAGTCTTCATTTAAAATATTTATCAGACTGAAAAGATCCCATAGTTACACTTTGCAGTGTGCATTTTGTAAGCAATCTTTTTCCATAGTATTTAGTCTGGTTATTCTGATACTGTTTTAACACCTTGACAGTCAAGACAGATTTCACCATTACAGGGCTCAGGACACTGAAGTATCTGTGGATGTGTGGGCTGTGTGTACTTCACAATTTTATTCAATTTGTAGGAGATCAGAAGGACAAAAGAAAATGAAAATGTCACCACAGAACCTAACTTTTAACCTCCTTTTAACAGTTAATGAAATTTAAAATAATTTTAAAAGGCTTTCTTGTCACTAAAAGATTACTAGAACAGTGAAAATATTACTTAATAGACAACAATTTTACATCTGTATTTTAAGTGACAAAAGTTACATAATCACTATATTTTCTCCTTTCTTTCTCAGGAGCACCACCTCACCATAGTGTAGGCAGTCGTAACTGCCCAGCAAAACAAAACGTAAAATAGGTCTCAAAATTTCTCTTTCTTTCACAGTTTAGGTTTTTTTGCCTGAAAAAGCAAGAGTATGATAAAATATCTGTATCATACTCAAAATGCCATCATCAAAATAATACCCAATTTCTCAGTAATCTATTTCTGTTTAATACTTTTTTATAAGTATGTTCCCCAGCACATATGAGAACAAGTAATTTTCTAGATCCATTTAGAATAACAATTCCATTTTCAAAAGTACTTTAGGCATTTAGAAACATATCTCCATAACTTAGATGCAGGCTATTCAGTAACTACAGTCATCATGGATATCTTACCCAAAAATAATTTATTATTTTTCAAAAGTGGTTCTTGTATTTAAGAGCATACAACAGCAAAATACACTACAGTTGAAAATAAGTGAATGACAGCACACCCTGCATTTTGGGTATAAAATAATACAAATACTTACTAACGATTTGATTAAAGTTTGTATTGACTGATGAGAGATTGTCAGGAGTTACATGTTAAACTTACAAATATAAAAAAGAACAATAATGAATTATACTATTCCACTGGATACATTTGAAATGAATAGAGAATAACATCCCAAAGATTCATTAAGAAACAACAAAGCTGTACATCTCTAAAGAAATACAAAGTCAGAATCATATGAAACACCTCTGAATCAGATACTAGTTTATCAAGAATTCTGGAGAACTGGTGATGTCTAAGCTCAACTCTGACCAGACTTTAGCATTTCAAGAAGCAACTACACATCAGTATATACATATTATATATAGATATATTAAAAATGCATTTATCTACACAAATATATATAATTATACAGACATAAAACCACATTTATATAATATACGATTACGTATAGTCCCTGTGCAACAGAGCGCCATTCAAATTCAAGTACATTTAAGAAGCTGTGAGTTGCTGGGACTGTTTAGCCCAAAGAGGAAGCTCAAGGGAGGATCTCATCAATGTATATAAATACTTGAAGATATTTAGCTGCAAAGACAAGAGCTAGGCTCTTTTCAGTGGTGACCAGTGACAGGACAAGAAGCAATGGGAACAAACTGAAACACACAGAAGCTTCCCTCTGAGCATCAGGAAACATTCTTTAACTGTGAGAGTGACTAAGCACTGGCACAGGTTGCCCAGCAAGGCTGTGAGGTCTCCATCCTTCGAGATATTCAAAAGCCCTCTAGATATAGTCTTGGGCAACTGGCTCTAGCTGGCCCTGCTTGAGCAGGGAGTTTGGACCAGATGACCTGTAGAGGTCACTTCCAACCTCAATCATTCTATGATTCTATGATTTATGACGTCTTTTACAGTTTCAAAGACAAGGGGTGTTTGAAGTACAATTACTATAAGAAAGAATAGATCCATCGGAAATATATTTATGAAGGCTATCATTCAACATGGAGATCAATACTTAAAAAATTGATCTAGATGTCAAAATTTTTAGAAACTCCTTAACTCCATAACACTAATTACTATATTTATAGAATTTTATAACACAAAATGTTTTTATTTTGAATAAGTGATCCTGTTTAATGTTGTTAGCACACTGAGGCTACATGCCTAATTAACAATTTAATTCATACAAAAGTGTAGTAATAAACAAATTTAATGGCACATATTTGTGTAATTAACAATAGCATCGATTTTTCAGTAGTTTAGGTTTTGAGCATAGGGATGCTGGGTTACCATTATATATAATTTTAGCATAGTGCTAGAAGTATTCATCATGATCAACAAGCAAAACAATTAGTTTTGAGGAAGAGGAACTGAGGCTGTCATTATTGAAATAGTGATACAAGGTTTTAAGAAAATGCCTGAGGGATGCATAACACAAATCAGCTTTATGGAAATTCTCATCCCAAAATGTGTTCTACTTCTTGAAGTGTACCAAGTGCTCTCACAGAGACTCAAGATAGGAAAAAAATGTTCCAGTACGTATTTGGACAGGTATCACTCAGCTGCTAAAGGACAGATGCACACTGCTACCCATATGAGACTATTTTTCATCACTCATTCCTCCAGTCGCTGTGCCCATGTTGCAGGATGACTACCATGTTACTGAGCACTATTTTATCATCCAGCAATACTAATCTAAACTGATAAGACAGGCCACGAGGGCACAATATAATTTCTGATAAAGTAGCTGTAACACACAATATTATTAGGAAGTTTTTATTCTTTCTTATCACTTTTTATATTACCACAGGAAGCAGGACAATACAAGGCTTTCAACCTGGGGAACGGACCTGAATATGGTCCAGTGTATGATGATGCTCACAATTCCTACCCAGCCATAGGATGCTTGTGCTCATATTCTGCAGGAAGAGCCGCCAAAAGACTGCTCGTGTAATTTTGACCCAAATTTAGTATCTTGCCTACTTTATCCAGTTGGTCTAATTAAGAAAGAAAAAAAGAAAGAAAGAAAGAAAGGAGGAAAACATTCTGCTTCTGATAACGTGTAGTTACAGTAAATCTTTAACATAGACACACACGTAAACTATTAGCATCCTGGGAAATGCAAAGACAAAATGAGTAAAGCCTCATTAATCCTCTCCACCAGTCTGTATGATGATCATAACAAAATTCTGAAAGTTAGTGCAGGACAGGCAGAAAACATTTTAAAAGGGATTTTTATTCAGTGTGCAAGAGCATTGCATTGTTTTGGTCAGAAGAAAGGTTCTTTCCATCAAAGCAATTCTTTGAGATTGTAAGGGAAACAGCCATGATACATTTTCTACCAAACTCGATCCAATATGTAATATCGATTTTTTGGGACCATGGGATATTTGCTAATGGATTCTTGGAAGCATTAAAGGAAAAACCAGAAAGAATAAATGAAATTAAGTCCTGGTCTGGTTAAACTCAAAGATGAGACTCTCAATGATTTTGTGAAAGGCAAGGTTTCAGTCCCAGGCCTCTATTCTGACTTTGGTGTATTTTCTTCTGCATTTGTTGGACTTAATCATACATACACTTGCATTAGGTTAAACTTGAAGGCATATTGGGCAATTTTAACTCAAATTACTGTTTTTCTGTTTGCTAGTTGCAAAGTACATTGGAGATGTCACTTATGTTTAGACTAGATATTTTTCCAACTTTTTTTTTTTTTTTTTTTTAGTTGTTTCTTCTAAGCATCTGCACTGCATGTCTATGTTTAGCCCACACCTGGGGCTAAACTGTAGCACTTGTTCTACCACTCAATACCCCCTCCCCAGTTGTGAAGGGGAACTGCAGAAAAAAAGGGAGAAGCCCCGTGGGCCGAAGTACAAACAGATTTAATGAAATAACAAAAGTAATACAATCACTAACCTGAAGAGTACAAGCTTATACTCAGCCTCATCCCGGGGATCAAGAGCAGAGGACCAAGACGAGCCCCAGGAAGATGAACTCCACCTGCAGTGAATTCCTTCCTTTTATAATGAGCATGATTATGTGCTATAGGACACACCTGTGAGTCAGCCTGGGGCAGCTGCCCTGACTGAAACTCCCAGTTGACTCCCTGCCATGGCTGGCCCATGGTTCTGTTCCTGGGAAACCAGGACAATGAACCATATGTAACCTTCCACAGTTTTGGAAAGCATCATCTGCTTTTCATGGATATAATATTTAACTGAAAGCATTGATTTAAAGAAAAGTAGAAGTTACAGCCAAATTCTGGACAGGGTCATAACTTGGAAGAAAAATAAGCCTTTGCAGTCCAGACTGACACATTTAGGACCTCATGAACAGCAATAAGGTTAGAGCTGGTAAAGTACGATGAAGGCAGGGATCAATAAAACATAAAAATAGGATAGAGAAATTACTGCTATACCGGAACAAAGCATTCCTATATAGGAGAAAAATACACAATTTACTGTCTGTAGTGAATAAGTATGTGAAAGAGAAATACAGTGTAAAAAGCTAAAAAATAAATTTGTGTGTGATATAGTGAAACATTAAAATATATTTAGCAGTATTATCACAAAAATGGATTATGTTTTTCCTCTCAGTGCTATCTTTCACCAGGGGGGGCAGGAAAAAAAGGAGGATGGGGGTGCCATTGCTGCAAAGAGCCTACTTTCATTTAAAAAGAGTTTTCCCTAGGAATTTGAAAAACAAAAGTAATTGAGGGAAAATTTCTAACTGAACATTTCCTGATATTTAGATGCCTTTTACTTCTTTTATTTGCAATAATTATATTTTTTTAGATAAAGAGATCAGCATTTTACAGCTGGCTGTTCTCACACAAACGACTCATGGGACTGTTCTTTCCCAACAGAGAGAAGAACCTGAGAGTTCAGGTACTAAACATGGCCTCTGGGAGCCCTCTGGGAAGTTCCTCATAGTGCCGGGTCCTAATATTTCCCCTCTTCTATTATAAAACTTGTTACATATACCCACTGAAGGTATGCTCTTCCTCACATAGCCAAAGTGTGAGTCACATGCCTAAACATAGGTGACAAGTGCCATTTTCTGCATCCAAGGCATTCCCACAGGACTAACAGATCAGAGCAAAGACTTACTGGAGACCTGCACCTTCCTCAAGCAGGGTTTGGAGGTCAGGTGAGGCACCCTCAGCTACAGTCATGGCCCATCAATCTTTTCCCTAGTTTCCCAGTAACTCATCTGGTTGCACCTTCTAAGAGCATTATATTTGTAACAGCTGCAAAAATGTTGCATACTGCAGTAGGTTTTGGGCAACTAACCGTGAAGGACAGTTCTCAGCTGCTCCAGTAATGCATCGCAAGTAAAGGACTACACAAAACTCCATGAGTAGAAATAATTAATGAAGACAGAATAAATTACAAATTTGAACTTTTTTTTTTTTTTTTTTTTAAACCATTACAAGGGTCAAAACTGGTTAGTACATTGTAACAGATAGTAAAAACAGCTTTGGTCCACAGCCACAATAACCTTCCTAGGAATATAAACAAGACTGATATCACTAGTGAGTGACAAAGTTCTTTGAATGTGTTTTGGTATTTTAGATGTGACTCTGAAGGTGTTAAAAATGCCCATCAGCAGCACCACCCCACTTTCCCCCTCGCCCCGTCAAAATTTTGTTGTGCTTCTGCCATTTTATCCTAAAATATTTTCTTAAAATCCAAAACTTTATTTTCACATTAAGCAAGACACTGTTTATGACATACACTTATAAAATTACACTAAGATATACCATGCTAAGGTAGCTTTAATTGAGATTAGTCAACCTCATCAAGACCTTCAATTCCAAAGGCAGTGCTTATCCTAAGATCTGTCATATTTTGGTTACTGGTATGAAATATATATGTGATTTTAACATTACTTCAAAGAGGGCAAGCAAGAAGATTAAATATTAAAAAAAAAAAAAAGATAACAATACAACAAAATGTGTTAGGTCTAATTTTTGCTTTAAACAGAACAATAAGTTTTCTTTAATATGAGGTAACAGGTAGCTGCACGTAGGAAGGGATTCTTGTATGTCTCATTAGAAACTGATTCAGCTGTATTTATGGAAGCTCTATACAGTGTAAATCTGTTAGCTCACTACAACAGGAATTAATAATTCTGAATTTATGGCAGTCGGGTAGTTAGCATACACAGACCCATCTCACCAGAGCATGCTCTCACTCTAATTCATCCTAGCCTGAGGAAAGGGATCCAACAAGAGACACATTTGCCAGGCTGATACCAAAGGCTGGACCTTCACCAGCCCTGCTTCCAGGAAACAAAAAAGGTCTCTTTTTCACATAGCTCCAGTAACTTTGTCTAACATCTTTGCAACTAGCCAGTTCCTCAGTTTGGAGATACATTAGCAGTGTTTTTCAGGTCCATTAACTCTTTTTGGAAATAAATACAAGCTTATGCATCATTTAAATACTTCCCCAACAAAGTAAAAGCAGAAAAAGGAAGGGAATTTCTTTCAAGATGCAGTTTACAAAGCAGTATATAGAAAGCAAGACTGAGGTAAAACAAACTGGGGAATACAGTACAGTAACTAATTTCTTATGACAAGTGATTTATAGCTGCTCTGTTAAGAATTCATAAGCACCTTATAACCATTTTATTTGCACCATCCTCATTTTCATCCTCAGAGACAGTTTTCTCCTAAAACCTCTCCATAAGCATTACACACACGACAAACAAAAAGTTGTCATAGCTGAATCTGTAGAAAAGTCGGTGCTTTGGAAAGCTGCCAGCCCTGATGAATCAGTTCAGACAACTCACAGTGATTAATGTTTCTGCTAGAACCGTTCCAGGATTTGCTTTGTGATCCAGCAGGGATCAGAAGGTGCTATATGGTCTTTTAAAATGCGCTAGAATCAGTTGAAATATACCTAACATCACAATGGAAAATAAAAGGGCCGCTAGAGATTAAAGCATATACTCCGAATGCCATGCTTGTTCTTGGCATCAACAGGAATTATACATGTGGAATTGGGAAAATATCTACATTATTTACACAGCTTTCAAACTGACTATAACAAAATATTAAATCTGCTTATTAATATAAAACCATTAAAGGCAGTAAACTAAAATGGCAGTACACCACTAGAAGTGGTAACTTTTAGTTCAAATAAGTTCATCAAACCATGATATTTTCTTAAATACTGTAACCACAATTCAAAAGCTAGAGAATGAAGCAATACATGTACTAACCAAGAATGTAATCTAATGTAAATGTAATCTGCATTCCTCGTATCTTCATTAACTGATGTTTTCAGAAAAAATAATATAAAAATTTAAAGCAATGTGTTTTGAAATATTACACTCAGTGCAGTATAACAGCTTCTTTTATAGCAATCTGTCTTACTAATACATTTTAACTGGTATATTAATGCTGTGTAGCATGTTTTTTAAGGAATAAACCTCTTTCATAAAGTTTTTTTTCAGTAGATAATTGCACAAATGGCTTTCAGTAACAGCACTTCTTTCATAACCAGATGATGAAGGTTCTGTCTACATCCTTGTCACATACTTTGTCCAGATACAAGTCTTACTGGAGTCAAACATACTTCACAACAGATGAAAGAAGACAAAAGAAGGGAAAAAACAAAAATTAAGGAAAAAAAAAAAAAAAAAAAAGCGTCCTGTCCTCCTGATTTTACTTCATTAAACCTTTTAGACTGCTAAGAAAATTCTTAGTTTTTCACTCTGCTGCTATTGTAGTACCAATAAACGAAACACACCATAAATTAAATTCACCCTGGTGTGCATTTTGTGCACTTAACTGTATTTTCAAGCACCAAGGTCTTTTATTGCCCACAAAAGAAAATTTTACATGTTATGACACCAAAAATATCTGAAAAAATAGCTTGAAAGGGATATTACTTGATGAATCTGCCAATTTCATAGTTCAGTTATTTGTCCTTTTTCCATAGCAGTACATGTAATTTATGTACATGAAGTCTGTGCTATTCTAATTCACTCTCCTTCCATTCTCCTTTCTCCACAAAGTACTGTTTTGAGTATTCCCAACTGAACATGAAAAGTCCTCAAATCCTTTGAAAATCAAGTTTTACTGAATTAAGCTCAATTATCTCAATTTTTTCACTGATATTTCAAAGATAGGCATGCTCTTAACACACAGTAAATAATAGTGATGAAATTCATATGAGCATAAAGGGATTTTTGTTTTAACAAAACTTTCCTAAGTCTGAAACAAGTCTTACGTTGTTTTAGAACTCAGAACACTTACAAAAATACAGTCTTGTCTGATCAAGAATATCAGTTCTATGATAGTCTCTAATGCAGAGATCTAATAGGATTGATTATCCTCCAGTCCAGCTCAACTAATATGTTTGTACATCAGCATCTAGCTTCAGAGCTGTAACAAAAACATTTTTATGAATCCAAAGTGAACTCTGTAGAAAAATTGCAATTTCTCATGCAGATTTATTTTTCCCCCTTGAAATTGTATTGTCACAGAGAAAAAAAGCTTCTCTCCTTTAACAACCAGACAGTGAACTGGCAGAACTGATGAGTTCAGTTCAGAAGCAACTCTTGCAGCTCACTTTTATCGACTGCACTAAAAGACATAGAACATTGAATGTGATGCTGCCTGCTAACGAGGTTGATTGCACTGATAGCTATTATTTAGTGAAGTTTCCTAACATAGATATATTTTCAAGTGCTTCTTGAAGACTTAGAAAGAGATGGTGAGTTTGCTAAAACCTGGCAGTCAATATATAACTTCCTTTACTGGATAATTTGATCCATATCTTGCTTGGACTCTACTTTATTCAGCCCACTAAACTATTTCACTGCAACATTAGATATATTTATGTATCACAAGCTCTTTAAATTCCACTGAACAGACAAAGAAGGATTTTTTTCAAAGCCTCACGTATGGCCCAAAAACATGAGGCTTGTAAATAACAGCCCTTCTAAAGGTTGATTCAGTAGCCGTGTAGTTTCACCAACTCAGAAGGTAGTAATCATCTCCTTTGTGAACTGCTGCTCATCTCTAACGTAGGGCTGAGAGACACAAGGAGGAAAAACTTCTGAAATGGTACAAAGATTGATAAGGCAAGCAAAGGACTTGGTTAAATTAGCATGAAGTAGATGTGAAAACAGAAGAATTTCCAAAAGTAATTTTAGCAAAATTGCCAATGAATGTGTAGGGACATGTATCAAGTGGCTTAATAATTTTGACAAGATGTTGCTCACCTTTTGGACCTGCAACTGGAGTGCAGAATACTAAATTTCTTAGGAATAATCAACTACCTGAATGCAAAATCAAAACAGACAACTGTTGCTTCTAACACAAATCCAGAATGTTAGACCACAAACTGAAAGTGAATCAAGGCATCATACAAATAAATAAAAAAAAAATAAATAAATAGATAAATAAATAAATAGATAAATAAATAAATAAATGTCACGCTGAGCTATCTAAATTGAAATGTTTTATGCAAGGCACAGCAGTTAATTCTTCATTCTGCAAAAATTATAGCTTCAATTTATAACACTAAAACTTCAAGAAAGGTGTGGTCCAAGAGAGAAAGTCAAGAGGAAAAAAAACCACAAAAAATACCAGAAAATTATGTAGATTGTGATCTACGAAATAGGACCCATAAGAAAATATTGGGAAAATTAGGATTACTTAGTCTGAAGAGAAGTTTGAGAAAGGATATGATGCATGTAGTAATGTTTAAAATGACTGCTAACATGCAGAGAAATAAATTCAATCTCAAAATGTGAGAGAGCATTTAAGAAACAACAACAAAATGCAGCAAGAATGATTTACATGTGAAAAATAAACCACCATCTAATCTTAAGGAGTTTCTTGAATAGCTGGCTTGAAGGGCTTGTGGAATATTCACTGCTCAAGGCTGAAACCTCTGCATTCACCAGTACATGCAGCGGGTCGAGCAGCTGGAAATCAGCCTTGCAGAAAGGGAACTGGGGTCCTGTTGGACACCAAGTTGAACATGAGCCAGTAATGTGCCCTTGTAGCAAAGAAGACTAATGGTGTCCTTGGCTGAATTTGACAAAGCACCACCATCTGGTCGAGGGAGGTGATCCTTCCCCTCTCCTCAGCACTGGTGAGGTCACACCTGGAACATTTCTCTGCTCAGTTCAGGGGTCTCCAGTACAAAAGAGACACGGAGATACAGAATAGAGTCCAGCAAAGGGCCACTAAGATGATTAAGGGACTGGAGTACTTCTCCTGTGAAGAAAGGCTAAGAGAACTGAGATTGCTACAGAAAAGAAGGCTCAGGGGGAATCTCATCCATGTATATAAATACCTGAAGATATTTAGCTGCCAAGAAGACAGAGCCAGGCTCCTTTCAGTGGTGACCACTGACAGGACAAGAGGCAATGGGCACAAACTGAAACACAGGAGCTTCCCTCTGAATATCAGGACACACTCTTTGACTGTGAGGGTGACCAAGCACTGGCACACGTTGCCCAAGCAGGTTGTGGAGTCTCCATCCTTAGAGATACTCAAAATCTGTCTGGACAAATTCCTGGGCAACCTGCTCCGGGTGGCCCTTCTTGATCAGGAGACATTGACCAGATGACCTCCAGAGGTCCCTTCCAACCTCAGCCATTCTATAATTCTGTGAGTCTATGAAAACAAAGGATGAGATGAACATCTATTGAAGATGATCTAGACCAGATGAAGTGGTTTTCAAAGCATTAAACTCAAACTTCCCACAGAGACTTGGACTGGTTTTCAGTTCAAACAGGTACAATCATTAGAAGTAAATAGATACCAAATCACTTATGATTTGTCCTGCTCTTTATCCTTTTAAATTACTTTCCATATATGCTTTCCATTTTTTTGTATTTAATAAGATTGTGACTTATTATACAGGGATAGTTTACATAACCGGTACTCAGATTAAGTATACACATTTCCTATTCAATTGAGAATCATGACCTGGGTATATGGCATTAGTTAACCACTTCTGACTGCTCCAAGGCTGATATTTCACAAAGAAATACAGAGAGTTTGTGAACATTTTTTTCTGATGGGATTTCTGCTTGGGAGAAATGGAAGTAGTTTTGATTTTTATCATTTTGTTTATAATTCTATGATTTTCTTTTTATGGTTGGACTCGATGATCTTCAAGATCTTTTCCAACCTAGATGATTCTGTGATTCTATGATAATATTTTTTAGAAGGTAAGTATGCCCACTCTTTCTTCCTTTTAACTGCTACCTCAGCTAGTGATCTCTTTAATACACATGACTTTTTCACTGTGCTCATTTTACAGTTCTTAACTTTGCAGCTCTATAATTAAGAAGCAGCACAAAGTCAGTAAATGACATTGGCTTCTTTTTATAAACTGGATTTTTCTCGAGTACTGCATACTTATCTGCCTCCTACTCATACGCTGTAGGTGGGGTTTTTTTCTGTATTCTGAGAAAGAAACCATCTGTATTTATCAAAATCTGTCTAATTCACATCTCTACTGACACTATTTAATTTCATAAAGAGGCTCACTGCAGTGACAACCTTCACTTTTCTTTATGCAGTGAATGTACTCAGCCAAAACCTGCTCATCATAAGATGGGGCTAACACCATCAAAAATATTCATATGACTGAGGTGAGAAGAATTCATAGTTGCCTGTAAGTAGACACAAATTACTGTGCTTGTCATGAAATAGCCATACATCTACTATAAACTGATTTTATGGAAGAACACTTTGGCTTCACTGCTTTTGCAACCTCAAAGTTACAATTCCATTAACTCCAGGTCCAAGAACATTATGTAACCATTAAAAAGTTACACCTCAGACACATTTCTAATGGGCTGGTATTTATAGACAATAAGTAGGGCCAGCATTTTGTCACATAATTTTGTAAATTATACATGAAACAATCCAGTCATGGGAAAAAAAAAAAGCAAGATTCACAAATTGCTAGTAAAACTGCCAGAGCTCACAGCCCGCATTTTTATCAAAATAGACTTCATTTTGTAATAAAAATTGATTAAAAACATTTAACTAAATGTTTAAAAAAATTTAAAACTGCTGCTATAAATTACTTTTGGCATGCAGATGGGAAAAAAGAACAGCATTTCTGCCTCACCTTTGCCAGAGAAGACCATGTTTTATACTAACAGTGCTCTGCAACCTGTTACCTAACTTGAAGAAAACGGAAGCTGAGAGCTACCAAATAAGTATTGAATTTTAGATAAGTTCGTTTGTTGTTTTTTTTAAAAAAGTAAATTAAGCACAGACTTATTGATGTTCCACTTTTATGCAAGTATGTGTAAGATGTCTCTGGTATTCATGAGGGTCAGTTTTCAAATGCGCACAAATACATTATATGCATTTTAAATGATTTCTGAAGAGAGGGAGCATACACACTGAAAATATTCTACCACCATTACAAATATAAATTTTTTTAGAAGAGGTGATGGAATGCACACTAGTTATTTTGCAGCAGAAACCACCAGAACCCACTGAAATTCACACCCTCTCATTGACGTAAATAAATGTTGAATTTAGCCCTTATATTTGACTTTCTTTTTGCAGTCAGGTCCAGCAACTTCCCACCTTTCAGCATATGGAACAATAAAGCAGACTAGTGCAAAAGAAATCAAAATGACAGACTTTGCCAATACACTACCATACACTTCTTGCCTGGAAAAACACATCCTGCTTCTTGCTGCTTGCAGAAGTTAGTTTGTGGCATAGTTCTGCCACCCTTAAAATAGCATATCTGTAAAGTGTTACTAGTAATGAAATTAAATCCTTCTGTCACCTTGAGGCAGCATGTCTGATCTGCAGAGCTTCGATTCACTAGACTTCACCATAAAGGCCAAAGAGTTGTCACTCCCTCACTTTGCAAACACTGCAAAGTACAACCTGCCAAGAGTAATACAAGGAGCATTGAAAGATGCATTCCTTGCACCTCATTAACACGATGCATAAAGGCTTGTCATTTAGCCCACATGCCAACTGTACAGGGCAATTATACACAATTCTTGCATAATTTATGAAAAGAGGAGGGAGGTAATTTTCTAGCAAATCACTACTGTGTTCCACCAGGAGTTGTCAGACATAGGTATCTTCTTCACTCCAAAGTAATGCAAAACTTGTCATCTGCCAACTTGCACTATCTTCTTTCCATTCCACGTCAGCATGGGGGTTTTGTGCTACTGTATTACACTGACCTTTTTCTGCTGATACTGCTTTTTACCTCAGTTGGAAAAGAAATAAATCTATCTCAGTCAATGTACAAGACAAACAATCCTATTTCTTTTTAATTTATAGTCTAAGAACTATATTGACCCTGAAACTTCAAGAAAGGTGTGGGAGCTGCTTGCCAATTTAAAGCCTGAACTAGAGAAGAATTTCCATCACATTTCTGAAGAAAAATGTTCAGGGTTAAGTTTTTCAGACTTGCCCCTAACATTAGTTTTTAAGTGTTTCTATACGTTTGTACCCATATACACATACTAACTGACCATACAGAAATACCTTGTTTGTAAGGGTGAAATTTTGCTGGAAAGATCTGATCCCCAAATGGTCTGTTATCTCCAGGTGCTTCAAACTGAAATCCTAGGTTCATCTTAGAATTCCTTAATGAAAATAACTTTTATTTATTTGTTTGTTTGTTTACTTACTTTTTCATTACCAAGATTTGTAAGGTTCTATTTAATTCCAGAACCTTAAAAGAGATTTTTTTCTTCCTCCTTAGGCCACAAAATCTGTTCTTCAGTAGTAGAAGCATGAAGGTTGGTTAAATGAGGTTATAAGAGGAAAAAAAATCATTTCTCTTGAGTATGTGCTGAAAGTAGAACTGCAAAGCAAGATCATTACTGTATGTTCTCTGAGCAACTTGGAATACAAAGGAGGAAGCTGACAGCATAATTTTTCATAATTTGGCCTCAATTCTCATCATACTGTAAGACAAGGGAAGCCTTACCTTACTTTTCCCTATTCAGTCAATTGAAAAGTTCCTCAAAAGGCACATACACTAGTGTGTCAATCCCTCTGCTATTGAAAGAAACCACTGGTCAGTCACACTATGAAGGAATAAGAAGGCTTTTGGCACAGCTGCCTCCTCCACTTCCTTCACTATGGACAAGAAAAGGCCTTAAAAATTTCAATGTACTGCTGCATTTAATTAAGTACAGCAGTATATTTCTCAAAACAAAGTTTACAGTTATGTCATATTTACATTTTCAGTGAAAAAGTTTGCTTGCCTCCCAGTGTCCACTGTGACTCAGGTGCCTCAGGGTTATCTTCTGAAGTCTTTTTAGAGGCATTTTCATTTTGAAGTCAATGAACATATAGTTAGTTGAGAATTCAGCAAAGACAGCAAGACAGCATCTGGTCATAAAATAGGAATATTCTTTATTTTAGAGGAAATAATTTCAACTTGATTTTGTTTTGTTTTTTTATTTAAATAATTTCTACTGTGAGTTTCTAGTGTGTGTAAATATAAACATATAAATGTGTATATGCATATGTATGTGCATGTAGACATGTACCTTTCCTATATTTGCCTATGTTGTTTGATTTAATTGGAAGTCATGGAGAAAAAATGATGGCTTAAATTATCATTCAAGGGTTTGAATCACTTTTAAATTCTGATGCTACATAAAGTCATCAATACAATACCTCACAGACGGATGATTCACATGAACTAGGGGACAATGTTTTGGTTTATTTTTTTTATAATGAGGATTGTGAACAACAGAAAATAGAAAAGAAACATTTCAACAGAGATTAGGAATTTGTTTCAAGGGGACTGCAGTATATTGGTACCCATAGACCATATGCAGGATTTAGAAGGAACCATGTTTATAGCTGCCTTTGCAGGTGACAATGCAAATATTTAAGTGAGTTATTATTGTCAATCTCCTGATTAAACTGACAATTAGTTTTCTAACAAACCGTTAAACATTTATCAGCCCAAAGAAATACAAGTTGTTATTCACAGCAGTTTATCTTCCACTGGATGGGTTGGAACAATATTTTTGAATTTGTATTTTTCAATACTTGAAAGAGTAAAATAAATAAAAAACATGTAGAAAAATCTTATGAGGGGTTATAATAACAGATTCTGTTACATGGAAATTAACAACAAATTATTATAGAAAACTTTCAATCATCTTATTCATGTATTTAACTAAACTGACCTTTTTATATTTCAATTATTATTACCATCAAATGCTAAAGTTATGCCCTGTACTGACACTCAGTTGAAATAAACAGCATAAAAGTCCCAACTGTACGGGTAGATAATTGCTCATCAGTGTCATGAACAAAATACTTCATAGAGGATGACTGACTTCAAAATACTGGATCCCCATCTGGTGAGACCTAATGAGCAATGGAGAGGTTTGAAGGTAATGAAGCAAGTCCCTTTTTGGCAGATGTTGCTTGACAGCTGCATCTTGGGATCCTGGCAGCACTACTACTGCCTCATATTAACATATTCTTGAAGATATCATGACGAAGCTTGTGGAAAACAGAAGATCCTTTTCTCTTCAATGGGCCACATTTTATGTCACTGCTCTTACATCCAGTCCACTTAGTAAGTTTTTATTTCAAAAAACTGTTCGAAGTTTATAGAACTGTGATTTTTCAAGTGCTTTAGTTCACCCACATGCTGCAGGCTGAATCCCTGCAGCAAATAAAATTGACCTAAAATGCACGTCAAGGCATTCGTTTTATATTTTTTTTCCCCTAAGGCAAGAAACATGAGTTTGGATCAATGCTCATCATACACATCTTGTGTCATACACATGCCACATGCAGTCTCAAGTGAGCTCCACAAAGCACTATTCTTGCTACATACTGTTCATCAGCTCTTCACTCTCCCGGAGGAAAAATTCCTGATGCTGTTACCTGAATTGCACAAGTGTCCCCAAAGTAGGCTGCTCTTAAAGATCAGATGCACCACTGCTAAAACCAGGAAAGGCAGAGATGTTGTCATCCTCTCCATATAAAACTCCCCTTTGTTTTTAAGATATTCACTCATATAGACATATCAGAATATTTCTGATGATTCCTTGATTAACAGCCACCAAATCAGGGAGCAGAGAGAGGGCCAGGATTTGTTTGTACTTCTCTGACAGAACATGGCTAGTAGCAACAACTTCAGTAACAGCCACAAAAATGGCACTAAGGAGCCCTGGCAGAACCCAACACACACCAGAAGAGTAAGCAAAGCATCTCCCAACAGCTAGTGGCCCAGTTTTCCACAAGGAAAATTCACTCATCACCTAACAATGTGCAAGTGGCCAGAGATATCTCACTGTGTTCCACTGAGCAGCCTTAAGTATACCTCCTTCTTAAGCCCTGTTCCTGCTCTGAGCACAGCTATCACTGAGTCAAAACACCAGTCACTGCTTTTGATCAGACAGGAGCAGGACTTGCTAATAAAGCCTTGAATCCCTGTTAAAGCAAATCTGTAAAATGAATTGTGCCAGAACACTGAAGTCCCAAGCCAGGCAGTATCATACAAGAAAGAAAAAATGCTTCATAAGATGAATGCTTCCTAATAGCTACTAAGAGACAGAACAAAAAGAATTTTCTAGATTTTATATCTGCCAGTATCTCCTTTAGGCTAAAGGGAGAAAAAACGCATTTTTAATGTATGACCTCGCTTTTTTTTTTGTAACTATCTGCAAAATAAAAGAGTGGCTCGGTTGAAAAAAATCTGATGCTTCATTGCATTTGTTTTCTGATACCACCCTTTACTCAGACAATCCTTTACCTGCTTGTCTATCAAGGGAATTCCAATGAGGACATTCAGTTCCTGTATTTTATTCCACCACCTTCATAACAACACATATGAATCATACATAGTGCACATTACACTGCAGTGCTGCAACTCTGAGTCCATTTTTTTTAACATTCTTTTCACGATGAGTCTACAAGGAAGTATTCTTTGAGTGTTATCTCAGAAATTAATAACTACCAGAGGCTTGCTTTGTTTCTCTTTCTTTGACTCTTCAGATTTCAACTTTCTATACATGTTTTTTAAGTGTTTTATGAGTATTGTTGTATAACATTGAGAGTCAACATATCCAAGTTATTTCTGACTCAGGGTCTATTATATTCAAAGCAAAAATTTCTACCAATATGAATTTATTCGAGGCCCAGTCATTACTCTTTGTGGCCATTATGAGTTCTACAAGTCAGTATAAACATGAACTCAAAAAAACCTCACAGGTTTTGTAGTCCATTACAACTTTCTTGCTGATCTCCATCTGTTCCAAAGATAATGAATACTCTATTCTTTCAAACATTCTGCTTTTTCAGCATAATATATTTTTTTTGCACAGATTTTATCCTTCTTGAGAGGAAAGAAAAGGAACTGCACAAATCAACTCAGACCCAGCCTGAAGATTCTGGGCCACATCAGGCCTAAGTCGTCCATCCAGACCTGCACTGGTTCCATGTAGACACTTGGATGTGTATGCATCACTCTGCACAGTGCCTGTGAGATGGGGCATTGCCCAAAGTTGGGCAGCTCCAGCAGGACTAGTGCATGCTGAAGGTGCACAAGTGCTGGCACTGTTCTGCAGTTCTGTACTGTAGAGCAACTTGTCTCATGGTATTACCATTCTGACAGTAGGGAACAGTCTCACAGAGAGATGCAGTCCCACAGAGAGATGCACAGGTTCTGCACTCTCCACAACTTCCACACTCAGCTGTCATGTATTTTAAGTTGTTCTCTGGGAGATGATCTGAAAAAACGACAAACTTGAACATTACAGATCAAAGACAAGAACATATTCCATAGGCAAGCAGTTCCAAAAAAAGACTACCTAGTTAACTGTTCTATTTCTTGCAAGCCTCACATAAATAGACCTACTCAGTTCCCCTCCCATGATTAGTAAAAGGTATGCTTATACCAAAAATTATATTACAAACCTGAATTTCAAAGCGCTCAGAAGAAAGCACATAGCATTGTTCCTGTCTCACTGCTGCATAAATTAAGATGAAATAGCTTGTTCAGCACTGCAATAAAAAAAGATGAGTGTCAGAGAAAGGACTTTTTACTGATGCAGAATGAAATGCTCCATCCACTGAACCATGCTATATGCATCAGCTTGCTTTATTTCAGATGCACTTGACCACTCAACTATTTCTGGTTTGCTATTTCCTTAGGAGGCAGAGAGAAACAGAAGTGAAGGGAAGAAAATAAACAATTGAGGAATAAAGCAGGCAGTAGCAATATAAAAATCAGGATGAGCATTGCTCTGAGAAGAAGGGTTAAGTAAGGAAGAAAACAAAGAATACCTGATGAATGTAAAGGAAACAGTTTGGCTGCAACAGCTCTAGCTATACACAGAGTACATTAGCCTGGCCAAAGCTCAGGGCTTATGCCATTAGCTTGCTTTCAGGTCCTGAAAGAACAATGTATTCCTGAGAGATTAAGAAAAAAACATGTCACCTAACATCCCAGAGTTAATTGTTTACAAAGGCCATCCACCTGTGCTGTCCTGATAAAGAGCACCAGTGTTTCCGACCGTCTCAACACTTCTGTGTCAATGCAGAAGGCTGACAAGCAAGTGTTCCTGGGCTCCTGGAGCACTTGTTCAAGCATATATAAGTGTATCTTTAGAGCAGAAGCTCCTGCTTTCTCTGCCTGAATATGTGAATTTGGGAATTATCAATGAAGATACCAGGAATAGATGATAAGCTCTAAATTTGCCAAGTATTCTCACCATGGTGGATGTCTAAATTTATTCCAAGTTTCAGTAGTATCTTAATCCTTCAAGTAGTACTTAATTTAATATCTTGATTCATTACCTGAAATAAGCAGGAGAAAGTAGGTTTTGAAGAAGCACAACTCACAGACTGTAGCAATAAATGACAGTCTCTGTAGATTTTTCATGCCCAGGTCTCATGGAGCCTTTTGAAATCCAAATATTTCAAGAGGTATACTGCAAAAGCTGTGAACATTTTGGTGGTCACTGAACAAGACAAGTAAATCAAACAACCAACCAAATAAAAACAAACAAAAAATAGAAAAGAAAATTCTATAACTCATAACTTTGCTGCAACTTTTCATTCTTATTAAAAAACATTTTCCAAGTGAAACTGAAACACATCGTTCATCTTAATAGAATGAGTCTGTTGGTTTGGGTTATCTTTAGAGGTGTTGCTTTCACAAAAAATTTTGAAATATTTTAGTTTTGGTCCAGTTCAGAACATACAGACAAATTACAGTTTTCTAAGACTTCTTTTCCTAGACCAACAGGCACCAAAGTAAAAAGCCCCCAAAAAGGGTGGCAAGGAGAAGTTGAAGGACATATCAGCAGAAAAGAGGGAGAAATATACCATTAATAGAATTAATATAATTTCAAGTAATTTTAATGGGGCTTGTATAGTTTACTGTAGGCTCATGTTCAAGCTGACCATATTAATGCATGAACAATTTATTATTTTAGTGCTACCTAAATATATTTTTGATTATAAATTTAAACCTGAAAACATAACTCAGGTATACCATTACATATACATATCTTAATTTCAAGAATTAGAAAAACAGCAAAAAATGCTTGTCAACAGACAAGTAACTTAAATCATATGATTTAATCTCAAATTTTGTATACTTAAGGTTAGCAAGTCCATTAGTAAGGCAAAGTTGGAAACCAGAGATGATACGGCTACGGAATCATTTTTCAATGGAGCACAAGAAGTCATAAACTACTTTTAGCTTTCTGTAGCAGACAAGTAATGTACTAACCCACTTAGAGAACAGAAAAGCAGAAAAAAAAATCAAACTTCTGAAATGGAAATAGAGTATTTACCCAACTGACTTTTCCAGGCATACCTCCCTGCATTTGGAGCAATATTTTATCTCTCTAACTCCTAGGAAAGTGTTTGTTCTCTACCAACTGGCCTATACAGCACTACATAACACAGTTGCCTTAGCTCATGAAAACAAGAGTTTCATTGTAGATGCTCTGCCAAAGGGTGTAAAGCCTGGACTTCAGAGCAATTAGACACATCACAGGTGACACACTTGGCTCTGAAAAGGGGAAAATGACATTTATTCAACACATAAGCACTTTATGCCAGCTGCTTCATTCACAGGCAGAAGGTTTGAAAGGCATTTTTTGTTCCATTGAGACTGACATAGGAAGATAGAATAAAAGAGAAATAAATATTATATTCAAAACCAAGAACCTTGGATAAATCAGAATGGGCACTGCAAGACACAGGTACAGGCTACACCTGAAAGAGAAAATGGCAGTAAAAAGAGCTTTGCTACCTGGACAGCTTCTTGTTTGTTCCTGCCAGTCCCATTTGAAAGAGGGCAGCTGCAGAAACAACCGTGCTGACAAATTTCAGACAAGTTTGAAGTCTTGAGCTCAAAAATCACCCCGCACAGAAACACATACCTTTTGACAGCAACCTGGAGAGCAATGAGGTCTCCCCTCAGCCTCCTCTTCTCCAGACTAAACCACCCCAGTTCCCTCAGCTGTTCCTTATAAGACTTGTGCTCGAGGACCTTCAACAGCTTTGTTGCCCTTCTTTGGACACGCTCCAGCAGCTCAGTGTCCTTCTTGTAGTGAGGGGCCCAAAACTGAACACAGTATTTGGGGTGCGGCCTCGCCAGAGCTGAGTACAGGGGCACGATCACCTCCCTCCTCCTGCTGGTCACACCGTTGCTGATACAGGCCAGGATGCCATTGGCCTTCTTGGCCACCTGGGCACACTGCTGGCTCGTGTTCAGTCGGCTGTCAACCAACATCCCCAGGTCCTTTTCTGCCAGGCAGCTTTCCAGCCACTCTTCCCCAAGCCTGTAGCGCTGCACGGGGTTGTTGTCTATTTCTTTAGGCAGCAGGGCTGCCTCAGCTACCAGGACATCTGTAAGAGTTTTAGGGACATTTCATCCAAGGCAGAAGGTCCAGGCACTCTGTTCTTCAAAAAGGACTGTTAGATCATGACCCCAGGGCCTCACTTGCCCATTCAGGTTCAGACTCAAGTTTTCCCAATGTTATTTGGATCTAGACTTTTGTTAATTTTACTTTGAGAGGGGAAACACAAGGAGGGGGAGGAACAAAAGTAAGAGGTATTATTTGTGTTCATCACTCCTTAGCTCCATTTCTGAAACACAAGAGAGGACGAATACTGACCACAACTTCCTTGCAGCTGCTTATACTTTGAGCAGAAAAAGAGCAATCCCTCCAATGGTACGTGTCCGAGCACTCCCTTGTGATCCAGAATTTCAGGGCTCCAGTTTCAGTGTAGCAGGTTACACCCCCCAGATGTTATCCATAAAGCTCAGAAGGCAAAACAGAATCCAAACTCATCCAGGTATTTCCCAAGGCTCTGTCTGAAAGTCAAAAGAATAAGCAGGAAAAAAAAAACACTGAAAAAAAAAAAAAAATTAAAATTTTACATTCCAAAACATTCTATATTTATTAGATTCTATTTTTCATATATTAGCACAAGCAATTTAAATGCATGACAAGAAAACTGCATAAACTCATGGTTTACAGAATTTACATTATTTTAATTTGGGCAATAAATCGTAGTACTAATAGTTATTAGGAAAAAAAAAAGCAACAACAAAACTATAGGGTGGGAGTACTATGAAATTAAAAGGAAACCTGATCTTTATTTGATGGAGAGTGTTAGTGATAGAATATAGCATTAATGAACAAGTCTGTTTTGCATCAGGCAGCATGTTTTTGCTACAAACACAAATTAAAGTACATGTGTCTAGTGCAGAAATCTATCCTATCAATTTGTCCTTAGAGGCTCCATTTTCTCACTCCTCAGGGTGTCTGCCTGCTAGAAAAGAAAAAAAAAAAAACCCACAGTTGATTTAAAGCTCAATTCTACAAGACTGTTAATTGTGGGAGTGGATCTTACTCACAACCCATCCCCGTGAAGCTAATGGAACTGCTCGTGTTTATAAGAATTAGAGCTGGCTGGGAATTTATTTTTGCCTTTGTTTCTTTTCCCCTGGAAACAATTTTTGCATGGATACTGCAGCTTTTGAGGAAATATATGAGTTTTTGCATTGAACTTCCAGTAAGTTATCCTGTTACTGGCCAGGCTGGAAGAGAGCAAGAACACGAGTTTGAGACTTGACTGTGCTCAGAGACACATGCAGCAGTATTTTGAGGCATGTCCCCCCCAGGCTCTCAGCTGAAGTGTTCTGCCTTTTATAAAACACTCAGTTATTCACAGAGCTAGAGAGAAAGGGATGGAGCAATCAGGTTGTCTCTCTGGGGTGCCCGGGTCCCATGCTGAGGTACCCAGACAATACATACACGTGGTAAAGCAGTTCTGTAGGGAGGAAGGCCTGAGAGGGGCAGCTTCCACTCCAGTCATTTAATTTCTAGTCTAGAAATTAAACAACTGGTCTGGGAAGTGGGAAAAATCTTTAGCAGAGGCTCTGTCTTTCATCTCACATATTTAAAAAAAAAAAAGAAAAAAAGAAAAAATAATAATAAAAAAAAGGTACATTTTCCAGAGGAAGAAGTGTTTTAGCTGGTATCTGCTTCTTTCACAGATTTGGAAAGGGATTTTCCACACAGAGGCTTGGGCTCAAAGAACAGCTTTGTCTTGCACTCTCACAGTGCACAGTCCAGGAAAGGTCTATTCTTGGGGCTAACACTGCTGCCCTGGGAAAACTACACTTATATGCCATTTCAGTGGGGGCAAGGACATTCACATTTGTCATTACAAGAAGTTCTGCTTGCTCCAGTAAAAAAATTCAGTGTTATGGTGAAGAGGTAAATACCCCATTTCCTCCATGTTAGCCCATTCCTGCTCTGGTGATTCTGTTTTATCCGCACCGGCAATATGTTTTTCCGTGCCTCTGTGGCAGGCACCTACTGCCAGATCACCACCCTTCAGCAGCTGGTTCTTTGTAATGCCCAATCCTGTGCGCTTCTTTGTCTCCTGCTTACAAGTTCTCGCTCCTTTCTTGGAAGAATGGTGATATTTAGTATTTGACTGTAATCATGTAAACAGCCTTTTTTTCTTTACTGTTTGTGACTAAGTGGTTGGGATTTAACTTATTTGCCTGCAAAAACAGCTTCATGCATAGCCAGCGCAGAGAGCTGCTGTAAGGCTGTAATTGTGAATCAGAGAAAAATTCGACTTAATAATATATTACCATGTGCTGTCAGACAACTTTGCCTACCATTATCATGCACCAGTCAAAGCATGCTTACTCTGAGATGTAGCACAGCACTGAGAAGCCAGATGTAACCTAATTTATTCAAACACCTGTACAAATCCAGCCACAGAACTGAGAGCATGACAGAGGACCTAAGACATTCTCTGTTGCTCTAGCAAGTCCTGCAGCCTGCGCTGAACCAGGTCTCTCAGCTACCATACCAGCAGTGCCCAAGACAGCAAGATTAAAAACAGGGGAGCTCCAATATTGTCCTAGGTCCTACATGTGTGTCTATATGCATATATATACACATACATACAAACACACACACACACACACACACACACACACACACACACAGATTAGTGACATAGCTGTGTTTTTTTTTCTTGCGTTACCCATGCAGGAAGCTACCATTTAGTAGGGTTGGGTTTTTTCAGTAGTCATACTCATATTTGAATATTTTTTATGGTTTAACCTGTTAAAGTTAAAAGTCTCTTCATGACCAGAGGAAACTAAGCTATTCTATAAACGCAGACTCCTTGAGAAGACAAATATTAAGGATTACCCTGCTGTTATTTTTAGGACTCACTTCACAGTTTAATACCATGTTGGGGGTGCGTAAGCTACTTGTGGAGCAAGGTATGTTTCTATAGGTGTGTGTTTCTATAGGCACAGTGTTACATAGTGATAAACTGAGTCTGATTCAAGAAGCAGTACAATTTCATCAGCAAGGTCTTGCGTCTGTGGTAACTACAATCAAACTCCTGACAGGAGGAACAGGGATTTTTTATGTCCATCACATACTTGTACTTGATACAGATGAGCTTTCCTACCAATGTGTGCTGCAGAGAAAAAGGATTGATCTAATTAAAGCCAAGGACATGGGAGAGATGCATTCAAGTTTCCTCATCTGCAATAGATTTGCGGTGGGACTTGGCCCACAGCCAAGTCTGTGCTCAAGATTCCCATTTCTAGAAAGTGGAAAAGTAGCTTTCTAATTCCTTCCAGGGATTTTGTGCGGATAAATACGTGGTACTTAAAAGTGCCATGTAAGAATTTAAAATGGAACCTGAAAAACAGCTTCAAGAAGATAAGCATAATACTCATTCTTTTAAAGCAAGGGTATTAAATCAGTCAAGCAGAAGTATATCGTTAAACTATTTCTCTTTCTAAGCTGGTAAGTAAGATCATTCCCCTGAAGGTGACTTCAGGAACATATGTATTCTCTGTAAGCTACTGATCTCCATTTGCAGTTTGTTAAATATTAGTGATAATAGAATCGAGGCATTTATGCCTCAAAATGTGGTATTTTCAACAGCTACCCACAAAATCACCTACCTATCAAATTTTCCCATCATGCACCAAGAAAAAAAATAAGGTAAGAGGAATGGTATTTCTTTTTCCTAATCTTAGAGCACAGACATTCAAATCTGAGCTAGTCACCTAAGGCTTTCTCTAGAGTCCATGTTATGAACACATTCCTTCTAGGATGCAATTCGTCTCATCCTAAAGCAGACAACTGAAAATAGGTCAGAACTGCAGACTAGGAGGGTTTTTACTTCCGTCAACTGCAGCAGGAGGGTAGTATGACAAGCTGAGCTAAAAAAGGTCTGCACAGTGTCCCATCACATATCAAGTTTGTCTCATTGTTTTGCATAGGCTGTCTTTATATCATTCCTCTTGTGTCTGTTTAGGAAGCCTTTTAGCATAGTCTAAAATAACGGTTTCCCAAAAATGTAATATGTTTAGAAAGTATATTAAATGCATATTACAACTTTTCCCACCTGTGAGATGAATGTTTGTCATTCAAATTGATTGTTCTAAAATTTTCTGGAGCTTGAGTTTGTCATACATAACTAGGTAAAGAATAGAGAAAGTTTAAAAGCCATGCTGGTCTTTTTCCTCCCTTCTGAATTAGTAAATGTTCCTGTTTCCACAAAAATATGGTGTTTCCTGAGGCCAGGCTATGCAAACTATGGGAGAAGAATAGAATATCTGGCATCCCAAAATTATTTTCGTTTTGATAAATGCATTTTGTTTTCCAAGTTCCTTAAAAAATTAGTCTATGACTTCTCTTCACGGGGCTTATACCTGTATACACATCTCTGTGCAATGAGAAGGCTCCTCCACCCCTCTGCAAGGAAAAGATTAAAAGTTCAGCTTGCCCACAAGCACAACACTGAGGAATCAGACTTGATCAGAAATTTCATAAGCAACAAGAAGATATCTACACAAGAATAAAGCTCTATCAATAATAATTGTTACATGCTGATAGCTTTAAAAAAACCCAACACATACATTTTGCCCATGAACACTGAGATTTAAGAAAGTATTCGTGCCTTAAACAAAGAACAGCTTCTGAAGTTCTTGATCAATGTTCCTAATTTAACTTCAATGATCAGTAACATGTTTTCACTAGAGGCATCTTGGGAAGACCTACTTAATGAGCTATCACTCACCAGAAATACCCTCTTATTAGAAGTTATTTATAAACAATTGCTTCTGAAATGAAAAACATGAGTAAAATTACATTTAAATCATTGCCATTAATACACCAAAGGGGACTTTAAAAGGAACTGAAGAAGAAAGATGTCGTATGTTTTTGTGGCTTTTTCACATGGCACTAATGGAGGAAAGAAAACAGAATTTCAGTTACAGAGCAGTAGTACAGATTTGCCTGTTGGTTTCATGGTCTTTTAAAGGTTGAAAAAAATCTTCAAAGTGATGTTTTTAATCCATTTTAGAACAGAGCAGAGAAAGGGAATGGATCTGGGTTTTTTTTATCCTTGTTAAATTCCCAACTTCTTCTCCTTTTATTGACAAACCTCTTTGCATATCCAAGAGATCTGAGGAAGTCATAAGCTTCCAAGAAAAAGCAATGCAACCTCCTCAGGGTATAAGCTGCATTAAAAAGGCCATTATCACTTTCTTCTGATAGCCAGATGAAAACAGCTGAATTTTATCTCAAGGAGAAGCCCAGACTGCATCAGTAGGGAAGGGCCTGACATGTTCCTGACACCCCAGGCAGAGGAGCCACTGAGCATCTGGAGATCATTTCTAATGCATCTCAGATTTGCTCTGTGCTGCTTCTTGTACTGGGTGCAGGTGCTCAGGTGGTGGCTGTGGGGGCTGCAGCGGTGTCTGTTGCGAGGACGGGACAGGGATGCCGCATGCCAGACACAGAAGGCTCCAACAGACCCACAGCAGGGCACTGCTGAGCCCATCAGCAATGCCAGTGGTTCCTCTGTGGTAACATATTTAAGACAGGGTGAAAAATGCTGCACAGCATCTGTGAGAGAGGAGTGAGAAAAACGTGAAAGAAACAGCCCTGCAGACACCAAGGCCAGTGAAGAACAAGTAAAGGAGATGCCATTGGATATCCCTGAAGGACTACAGCCCATGGAGATTCCATGCTGGAGCAGGGGAAAAGTGTGGGGAAGAGCAGCAGAGAGTTGTTATGGACTGAGTCCAAGCCCCTAATTCCCACCCCCACACTGCACCACTCAGGGTGTGGAGGGGCTGGAGGAGTCTGGAGTGAAGAATTGAAGTTAGGCCTCTCATAGCAGGGAGGACAGGCCTTGTTTGTCCTTTTATTTATCACTACCTGAATTAGTAATTACATTTTTATTTAAATTGATTAATGAATTTAATTAAGTTAGTTAAATCAATAAATTAAGTTAATTTTTCCTATGCCGAATCTGTTTTGCCTGTGACAGTAATTGCTAAGAAACCTCACTGTCTTTACCTCAGTCCAGAAGATTTCTTGTTCCTGTTCTTCCTATTTTCTCATCCTGCTGAAGGAGGAAAGTGAGAGAGCAGCTAGATGGGTACTCGGCTGCTAGCGAAGGCGAATCCACTGCATTCCTGTCCTGCTACCTAAACAGGAGTTGATACAGCATAGAAACTTCAGTTCATTAATCAAGTTTTGACCATCACCATGATCTAGGATTTGGTCCTTTCAGTCTTCAGTAACAGGAGTATTACTCATTGAAGTCCACATGCACAGACTGTGGTAAGCTAATACATACAGTACTTGGAACAAATCCTGACTGAATATCCAGCACAGAGGAAGAAAAGTAAAATACTGGTTCTATGCTACCCAAACTGCAGCCAGGCCCCAGTTTAAGTTAAAAGTAATCTCAAACATGATTTATGTCAAGCAAGGATTGCTAGAGTTTAAGAACACACTGCTCACACATCATTTTTGTACAGTGAGTTAAAAGGGGCAATAGAGAAACCAATTTTGGAATTTTTTTATTTTTTTATCCTCCACAAAAGGGGAATCCTGGAATGGTCAGTGAGGTGGATTTAGCAATATCTCTGTTGGCAAAGCCGTAATAGATTTTATTCTTGAAAGTCACGTTTTTAACTGCTGTAAAACAAAAGCGACAGAAAAACCTTCCTTCTTGGAAGGTCGCTTGTTTTGGAGGTGTGTAGCCAGATGAGGATGCAACAAAGTTTTTTTGATATCCTTTTAAGAACCCAGCAATCTGGTCCAGTATTTTGCAAGAATTTAGTCTCACATGCATGCACACACACATACACATGCCTTATACATTTGTTGATCTTTATTTCTTTGTCTTGAAAGAGTTGTATAATAAATCAGAAGGGGTAACAAGCAGAATTATCAAACAAGAGTGATGAACTGGAAAAATGCATAATGGCATTTATGTTCATAAACATTTTATTTGCAACTTCATTCGGAACTCCAGCCTGATAGTCATAGTCTGTTCAAGTGAGTTAGATAAGAGATTTTTATTATTTCTGTTGAACAGTCTCTCAGTTTGCCTGTAAATAAAATTGTTTTGTTAAAAACTGTTAATTCTGCCTAAGTAATGAACCGTTTGTGGTACAATCTGTCTACTCTAATAAAAAGAGATGCCTGAACAGGAAAATTTTATCTGAATTGGTAGAACAGCAGCATAGGTTCTGGCACTTCTCAAATTTGCAATTATGGAAAATAATCTGTCAGGAAAAATGAATGTTGAACTTAATAAAGCTGAAAAGGGGAAGAAAACAAAACTAAACACACACCTCCACTCCCTTTACAGAGAAAAGGGATTTCTAGACAATTTCAATTAGCTTTCAAAATGTACTTTTGTAATTCATTACAAAGAAAAATCAAATACTCCTAAGCATGTACAGTACAATATGAAATAAATAGTTTTTCTGACAGTTTTTTCAGGCAAACAGGTGAATTGGCCTATGAAGAGACACAATAAATTATGTTGGATATTAAAAAACTAACAACATAAAATTTTTCAAGAAGCAACACAGCAAGGTTTAATCTCAGCTTATTCCAAAATGAAATTGTGGGGTTTTTTTCAAAAAGAGTCAAGGGCAACAAAAATTAAAACTGCAGAACATACTGCAGACAGGATTTCTTAGAAATGCCTGCATTGCAGATGCAACACACAACTCCAAGCTCACTAATTGACTAACACTGAAAGATCTTTGCCATTTCTGTTTTATTTCCTTGAGAAGTGAGACCGAAAAGCCTTTTGCTCCAAATGCCTCTTAGTAACCCCCATACTTCCTGCTTATTTTCCCAGCCAAGCCAGAGAGGAGTCACTGAGTCAGGGTGTTCTGCTTCCTTTGCCATGCAGCTGCAGTACAAGGCTGGAAAATCTTCATTTCAATTCTCTTAGGGAAAAAAAAAGTCAATATTTTCAAACAAAGTTTCATTATAGGGAGTTATGCATTTCTGCATATTATTTCAGAAAAAATAAAAATAAAATTAAATTAGTTCCACTTTTCAGTTCTCACATCTGGGGAAAACTGTCCTCCCCTATAACTGGCAGGGAGGCTCAAGGGTCCCCTCCACCTGCTGCCATCTTTCCAACCAACATGGAAGAAGAGGCACATGGACTGTAACCTTCATCTTTGCTAAACATTCCCGGTTCCCCAGGAATTCCGGGACTCTGAATGCCCTCCCTTAACTTTTACCCCCGGATGCATGCTTTGCAGCAGTGGAAATCGTGAACAACAGCCTCGTGTATAAGTTGTATATTTCACTCCACACCTTCCACTTGAAGATTTCCTGTCCTTTCTTGTTCCTTACTGATTGTTCCTTGCCCACATTTTTCTTCTTCTTCAGTGATAGGACAAGTCCTATAAGTGAAACCTTTTCACTATTGAGAAGCTATTTTCTAGAGAAATTTTACAGCAAAAAAGCCTTACCATTTGGCCACCTACAACATGAGCAGCAATGGGACCTAAATAGGTATTTGCTATCCATACAGTCTATACTTTCTGTTATACATAATATTTTCTCTCCTTTCACAAAGGAGGCGAGTTTGCTTCAGCTGTAATCATAAATCTGTAATGATACCAAATAAATGAAACAATTCCAGATCTACATACATTCCCGGCTCTGGCATTCAGTAGATAGGGAGTTTGCCAAATCTCCCATATAACTGGGCAACTAATTCTATTCACTAAATTTGACCTTTTCCTCCAGAGAGTGCCTGAAAGGATGTGCAAAACTGTGAATTGAAGATAGCCAGAACTTGGAAGGGGGCTGTAAACACAAATGGAGAAGTGGCTAGGCAAGCACAACTCCTTCTTCATTTACTGAGAACTCATTCTTGTGAAGTGTTTCTTGCAAGCCTAAACAGCAGCCTTAAAGCTGACTATCAGATCTCTTGTTATCACTCTCACAGCACATAAGGAAAAGCTCAGTTACTCTGCATAAAAGTAGGATCCATTTTCCATTTTCATTCCCTTACAGAGCAATACAAAACCTATCCATACTCCAAAAGCTGTACCTCTGAATGATCAAAGCTGTAGCTCTGAATGATCAAACAGAGCAAATAGCCAACAGTCCTAAAGAAGCTTCACTAAATCCACTCTTCAGTGACCAAAAGCTTGCCCTAAAGTTCAGTCCCCAGTAACAACTATGCAGTAGAGCCCTGTATACTTATCTAGGGAAAACATATTGCATAGTGCATATTCCTGTCTCATACTCTTATTAAAGGAATACAAATAGAGCTGCAATCCTGCCCTAGAGACCCACTAATTTACATTTTTTCCTCATAGAACCATTTTGACTTATCAGCATGACTGTAAGTTATCTGAAACATGACGTGATGTGGTGAACTATTCCTCAAAATCTCTATCAGAACACTTGATTTAGCCTATTACTATCTAGTATGCTTACCACAACCAACAATTTAGAGCAAAATTCTGGATCTGGGGTGAAAACTTACTTTTCCTCCATTCATCAGAGGAATGCACTTCAGCATACACTTTTTCCCAGGTCACAAATAGAGTATATTTGCCAAAGCAAAGCTTTTAAACAAACATTTTCTATATGCTAGTATGACTTCAAGGATTTAACTATAAAATTTTAAAGTTCATATTATGCCTTAAGGTAAAATTAAAATCTTTTCTGTATAAGAAAGATACATTTTACATCTCTTTTTCTTCACTTGCATTTTACATACAAGACCTCATAGATTAACTTTAAAAATTGACTTTAAAAAGAAGAGTTTGTACTACAGTGCATTAGCCATTCTTGTGGCTTTTCCAGCTCATGATTAAAATTTTAACATTGGTCAAACCTGGAAAATGTCTGTTAGTTTTTCACCATGCCAGAACCAGTTACTTCATATAAGAACTTGAATGCAATGCCATTCAGACTAAAATATAAAGGACTTGATTTCTATTTAAGACCTATTCTTAAGAGGCACACAATTTAAGCATCAACATAGTCAAGACACAAATATCTCTTTTGTGCTTGACTCACTTAAGATTTAGGAGCCTGTTAAAGTAAGCACTGCCTGTAGGAGCAAATGCAACTTGCTGTTTAAGATAGAGGACAAAATACAAACAGGTACAGAAAACAATCTTGCCTTATCTTTTCCCTTACCCTTTATTTCTACCTGCATGTGGCTGCAGCCTTTAACCTGTTCAAGCTCCATTTCTTTGGGGAATGACATTTAGATTGGTAATTAGCCTGCAGAGGCAAAGACTAATGACCCCAATTACTGCTAGAGGCACAGCTGGAGAGTCTTAAAAGCTAAAGTTTATCAGAGTGTGTGTGTGTGTGTGGGTAGAGGGTATTAAAATACAAGCAGAACAGCTTGCCTTGATCTAAGCTAAATAGAGTTGCAGTGTTCTTGCTATGTATTGTAAGTTGAAGATCTTCTTTAGGAAAAAGCATTTTTTTGCATATGAAACAAAAGGTTTTTTTTAAGCAATCCAAATATTAGAGATGGGCTGATGACAAGGAGAACTTTTGAGAAACATAAGCACCATAAAAAGGGCCAAATGTATTAAAAAAGTACCTTTTACTTTTGTACCTGTGCAGCCCTGTAATAGGGTACCGCCACTACTAGTAACAGATCACATTCTTGTACTGAGTTTGCAAGGCTTCTGGACTGCTACATCTGAGCTTTCCTTCACCTGCCCATAGCTTTGTTTTACTCGGTTCAGCTGACAGCAGCCTGTCCAGCTGACTTGATGTCTACACCTAACATGCTTTACTCATATTTGTTGTATGGTACAAATCTAGTTTTATATAGATAGCAGTAACAAGCACTTGTTGGTAGAATGAGGTATTTATGATTCTCACACAGTGCCGTGGCGCAGGGAAATGTGGCACTGGTATGACAGCAGAGGCCCTGAAAAGTGGGGACACAGGAGGCAGAGTAGGTGAATACTACTGGCATGGGATGGTGAGATGGGTCCAGCATTTGGTATGGGAGATCCCACAGCTGTGCACAGCTCTTTATAATTATAGTTAAAAAACAAAACCAAAAAACAAACAAAGACAACCTGGAGCTAGATAGAACTGGTCTTTGAGGTAACAAAGAGAACAAAGAAATAGCATTTAATATAGGCAAAGAATACCATATATAGTAAATCTGGATATAACCTGGAGCTGCAGAGTACTAAATATACAAATGTTAGCAAACATACAAATGGTGGATCCCAAGCAGATTGTGGGAGAGGAAACTAGTAACATGATCACAGAATCACGTATGATCATCATATTCTTCCTGGTGAAGGACTCCAGATATCAGTGGTGTGCTGTAACACCCCTCCACACACCAAACACTAGTCTGAGGTGGACCCAGTGGAGCAGAAGGGTGAGCATAACTCCAGGAAAAGGAGTAGAAGTGTATGTTGCAATTTTAATAGTATTATAACTATTATTGTAACATTATCAGTATTCTGATTACACTATTCTATTTTTATGTACAATTAGATGCTGGGTAATGATGCTGCTTGAATTAGACTGTATTTCTACTATACTTATCCTAGAGTTCTTGGCTTTACAGATAGATATTAATACATGTGTATGCCATATATATATATTTATTTTCATATTTATTTAGATATATAAGGCATGCTTCCATTCCCTATAACCAGGATTCTGAGCATAACACTTCATAGTTTATTAAAACATTATAACTGTATTCCTTACTGATAGTTGTTTGCTTCAAAACACACCTCATGATTGTTCAAATCAGCCAATTCTTAGCAAAATTACATCTCTATTACTGTTGCCCTGTTGGACATCTTGCCTTTCTGACCACCCAAAATGGATGTCTTGCTCTTCTGACATCCTGCAAAGAGATCCAGGAACGGAGTGCAAGGGCTGTCTAGTTACGATATGGCACAAATGTAGAGGAGTGCACCATCTTCCTAGATGCACTTTTTATCCTGCTGTTGGAAATATAGTATTCATTTGAAGCACTATGCTAGTTCCATTGGCTGTAATAAGACCTTTCATGTGTGAGAAGTGTGCATAGTGTGTGTGCAAGTGTAAGCAACATTAGGGGCTTTATGTTTCAAAGATAGGAGAACTTGAAGATATATCTCAGTAACATTTTTATAATCTTTACTCTTTCCATTTGGTGAAATTGTAATAATCTATTTCAAGACCTAGAAAAAAAATACAGACAGACAGCTACCTTCTTACTTTCCTTTTGGAGACAGAATTTCTGTAGGTATTAATATACTTTTTGGCTCACTGAACTTGAAGTATTTTCTGGGAATAAGCGGACCCCATACATATGTAGTTTTGTACTTCTGTAGTTTACATTCATGTTCAGTCTGATGAATTCTGTTGATCATGACCACACAGACATGGCCAAAGGTGTCAACAAATTCAAACCACACTATGCAGCCCAGTCCTGACTCTGAATTAACATCTCCAGGAACAAAGGTACTGTAAGTAAGCAAAATGGCTGGCCTAAATATTGTACACATGCAAGATCAACACAATATAGGGAAAAAAAAAATGTCATATTTAATTTAGTTTTCTCCTCTGTATCAGATTGGACTGAATTTATATAGTCATCTAAGGATGAAATGCTAGCAAATGTTCACACTTATGAATCTACATATGCAGAAGTAAAAAAAGTTAGCATGCATTCCTAGGAGTACATGTTCTTCCTAATCTCTCCAATTTCTCCTGCAACACAGCCCCTTGGCCAGTACTATGAAATCTTCGTTGTTTCATGCAGCTGAACTGCTCATTAGTACAGTAGTTGATAGCATTGCATACGGCAGAACACATACTGTGTTGGAGCAGAAGATAAGAAAGAAAATGAAAGTAGTAATTTTCTTTTGCTCAGGCTTTTTCTCCACTTTGATGTGATTTGTTAGAACGCACTTAGTAATTTGATAGTGTTCTTTTTTCCCCAGTCGAGTTCCAGCAGTACTTTAACAGTGCCCCAGAGTGCCTGTCAGTCTCTGACATCTGTTACAGTTGAAGGCCATCAGCTGGGTTTGCATGTCGAAAACAAATTCTCAGTGGGTTCTGCAATTTCTCTGCGCTGTTGCTGTGCAGCAAAGTAGTATCTATTGATCACGGACTGTAACTGTGGCAGGTCAACAATTACTGCTGATGGGAGCTCTCCTGCGCCTCAGTGTAGCAGCATGCATTTATGTTGCTCTAAATGAGCAGGTGGAGGGGAGGGTACTTGGATATATGAGACAAGGAAGGGCTCTGCCCCCAAGAAGTACTTTTATAAACAAAGAAACTTTAAAGTGCCTAAACATATAAAAATAAAACCACCTTAACTAATACAGAGTATCCATCTGACACAGAAAAAAAAAAAAAAAAGAAAGAGGCTGGGAAAATTGAAACTTACACAAGACTAAATTAAACATCTACATTAAAAAGTCAGATATTATAATGAATTATTCCTAAACTCTCTCAATACTCCATCCTACATGTTTCAAATACACACACACACAAGGTATTAAAGAAGTACTAATGTATTCTGAGAAATATTAAAATGATTTCTGTTTGAAAGCGAAGCTATTTTAGGCAGTGTTTCTTCCCTTCCCTTTTACAACATTATAAGATTTTGCAATTTCAATCAATTCAATTCCATACTACAGTAAAAAATTACCATGCTAATTGTATGTTGGAGAATTGTAGGTGATTGCACTCCTTTAAACAGTGCTACACAGATTTAGACGCTTGAGTTTTTTTTAGAGAAAATAGAGAGTGTGAAATTCAAGTCAGAAATTTGGCAATGATGTGGAATAACACGTTACTTTCTATCAGAGGAGGTAATACATAAATGTCAAGTCAGTCTCACTGCCCAGAGCCTTGGTATTACAGCGATTAGATTTCTCAGAGATCTCATTTCAACCTCGGTTACTGAGACAGAGTGCAAATGGCCACTGGCAAGAACCTTGGATGAATACAATTTGTGAAACTTCAATGTCAAGCCTGTTGGACAGTTAACAAATCTGATTTCTATCTTTCTATATCTCCTTCACTCTGGAAAGGAACAAACACCGTTTAAAGTATGTGCTCTACCAGCCATCCCAAATCCACTGCTGCCTGAACCAGGACCAGGAAAGCTGTTCTCAAGTTCTCAGCTCACACACAGTTCTGTGTCTCTACCCAGTATGATCAAGGTCTCCATTTCTTACCTCCAACAACTCCTGGTGAGGAGGCTCCTCTCCTGCCAGGCTACATGACTGCATTTACATTTTCACCAACTCTATTCCATATTTTGACATGAAAAGGAGGCTAAAGAACAAACACACACAGACTGACAGACTTTCTTCTACAAACGGAAAACTGACTTCATCTGGACAAAAGAATCTTTGCCACTCTTACCATGACACATTAGGGATGCCTTTGCTTCACAGTACCTCAGCAGAGAGCAGGGATGGGGGGAAATACCACATGCAGGAGTTAAGCAATAGTGTTTTTCCATCAACAGGCAAGAAACTATTAACCAGCAACATACATAAACAGAAAAAATACATTTGTTTTAAACCAGAGCAGGCAGTTTTAAAGTTAGAGGCTGCACTTGAACTATAAGAAATGCCTAGAAAATAAGAGGACAAATAAACTGCTAAAATCAAATCTGAAATTTATGAAAGTGCGAGCAAGAGCTGCTTGAATTATTCAAACCAGTATGACTTAGGCAAAGGGGCTAAAGCATTTCTAATAGCGTCTCTTTAAACTAATTACAATGACACTATGTGGAATTAAACCATGGCAACAGTCTTGCTGCTTTCAAAGAACATGATCTGAAACTTGTAATAAGAAAGAAAGTAAAAGACTGAATTACAAATGAAGTAAAATGAAAAGGTTTGTGGATTCAGTCATACTCAAACAAACAGCTGCTAATGACTTTAATATTTAAGATGCTATCTTTTGGAACAATAATAATATGGTGCTTCCCCTGCATAGCTTAAAACTCTGAAAGCATAGAAAGTACAGCAGGGGCATAAACTTTTTTCTCTTCGATATGTATCTATTTGTTTCATATTCAGCAATTCTAAAGCATCATTGAATGCATAAAAGCATTGTTTCTGCATCTCTAAAAAAGCTGTTTTCCCTTTCTGTGTTTAAAAGGACACAGCAAAGCGCAAGTAATTTGGGCCACAGTTCTAGTGCTGATACACCAGAGGCATCAGTCACAGTAAGTACAGCTGTATGAGCACAATCCAAGACAAATGCAGACACACATGGTTTATTTAATCAAATGATAACCTGTTCAGACTGCATTTTTTTCCTCTTATGCTCCAGGCATTTCTGGAATAAGTTTGCCACATGCAACTACAAACGCTATTTTTGTGGCTTCTGATTACAACCTCCTCATGCCTTTCTGCTTCTAGACTAGTTCTTCAAATTCACTATCATATCTCCAGTATACAAATGCTTCAGTTTAGCCTAACCTGGTTTTCTTACCAAAATTTAATCACATTCTTTGTCAAGGCTTAACTCTGGACATCACAGGAATCTACCACAGCATATTTTCTTATCAGTCAGGCAATCTGCATAATATGTATCTTTAGGTCTCTGCAACATTGCAAAGAACTACCATATGGGCTAATGCTGTTAATCCTACTTGAAACCACAAACATAAGACAATTTAAGTAAGCCAGGGAATAAACAGTGTTCTTCTGTGTGATGTTGTATTTCATGAATGAAAAGAAACAAGAATTATCATTAGCAGCCTTTGTCAAAGTAGTAGAAATACTCCTAAGAAAGGAAAAGCATTTGAAATTTCACAAAGTGCATGCCACAAAGTATACTAAAGTATGACTGGAGAGAAGCAAAAATTGTTTTAAATTGGGTAAATGCAGCATTCCCTGTTCTTCTGCAGTTTAAATTGCAATGCAGTTCCAAATCAGTCAGATAATTAAAAATAAAAAAGAATAATGGAGTCTGTTTCCATATCACTGGCTACACTCAAAGCAAATTCTGATGAAGTAATCCAATTATCCTTTCTACTATTTAATTTGATAGCATGCTACCTCCAACTAATTACCAGAGATGTTGGACAGATGTAGTTCCATAGGAACTAAGCTGGTACCAGCAGCTAAGATTCAAATACTGTGTAGGAACCAGCAAATGGAACACTTCATTCCTGGACAGTGTTATTTGTTGACATAAAGCTTCTGCTCAGAGGTACTGATGACTCTTATTCCAGCGATTTAAGACTATCTTCTCCAGATACCTGGCAGACCTCAGGCTCGTTGCCAGAGATGACCAGCTACACCTCAGCTGCCCTGATTTCTAGACTGGTATTTAGAGCAAACAGTCAAAAAGGGGGTTTGCTTGGCCATCAGCAGATGAGCCTGACATAGAGATGTCCACTTTGGTCAGTTCAAGCTGCCACAGCTCAAGCAACCAAGAGCTGTCTCTGAAGGACCCGGACCTTTGCTGGCCGAATCTCTGGAGAGAGAGTCTGCTGTGGTGACACACACAATGCTTTTGACTTCTGGACCTTACATTTTAGTAGAATGGGACATGTTAATAATCATGGCTGCTGTCAACAGACTAGATAAAAAGAGGAAGATGTAAAAGTTCCTCAGATATTGTTAATATTTTATTTTTAACCATCATTTTTTCTAATGGGACTATAATTTTTGTAGAACAGGTAAAAGTTACCATATATTTTTATTTGGAATCCAGTACGACTTCTGCTAGTCTCTGACAGAGTTTCCATTTGACTCAACAGAACATGCCTGCATCTTATAATTGACTTTTTAAAATTTTTAATTTTTTTTTTTAATTTTTTTTTTTTTTTTTTTTTTTTCCCTTTCGGGAGAATAGGCAGTCATTTGTAAACACTGTCAGGAGACTGCATATCCTGCATAGGGTTATACAAAAAAAAATATTTTTTTTTAATTAGCTGCTAAGTCAGAGTCCTATAATTTTTAAAAAACAATCAAGTTGAAAGGAAAAGCAATTCTTTCCCCTCCACTAAATGAAAATTTTTAGAAAAATGGACATGAAGTGGGACAATTTCTTGTATCACAGAAGCCAAATGTTCTGTCACAGCTGTGAAATGTAACTCTTGTCAAAAGTATAAGAGAGAGATTTGTTACTAGGTGTATGCTATGTACAAGGTCTTCCTAAATAATCTGAGGAAACAATCTACTCTGAAGCCTTGCAAATTGAATTTTTAATTGCTTGTCTGTATTCATCCATTCAGTCCCTGATGGATTCCTATTAACAACTAAGACAATTATTTTCATGCAGCCACAGTCTTTGACTTTTTTCTCTTCAGTCCAAATGACTGGCAAATTTTCCTCTCTTTCTCTTTTTTTTAAAGATCCAATCATTTATTTCTGAAACTTAGTGTTTCTAATCATAATGAAATAAATTATTTTAGTCTTGCTTATTAAGACACAATTTTCACATGAAGAGATATTTACAAAAATTGAACCTTCAGCTTTTATATGCTCCTATCATTAGATATTTCCCATTGTTAGTTTAACATACAAATTACAATTTGCACTCATGGTTACTGACATTACAGGCTTCAGTTCAAAAGATCTTCAATTAAAATACTCGACAGTAAACTTAAGTGTCTATCTTCTTTTGTTTACACACTCTTCCCCTACAAAACTGATGGCTGTGTCCTGTTTTAAGAACATGAACCTGCAAAGACTTACAGAGTAACTTTACCTCGCAGGTAGAGAGACACGACCCTTCGTGTTGCATGTGTACGCAAAGCAGTCATTTGCTCTTTGGACAGAAGATTTTAGGAGTCTGACACCATATTTACTGTCCCAAAATCTGCATCAGGCTCCAAAAGATCATCAAAAAGGTCACAAGGAATAAATAAAAAGAACAACAGCAAAGGTATGTTGCATTTGGCCTTGCTGAAAACCAACAGAAGCATAGCGGAGCCAGTAAGAAAAGATTCCCTGCTTCAAATGGAATAAGGCAGTATATTTGGAAAAAAAAAACCCTCTGAAATACAAGGCGATTTTGCACACACCAGCACGGATACAGTGGGCTTTGGGGCTTATCCCTTTACAGAAATCAAAGGAACAGAACCTGTGGTGTCTTCTGCATGCGATTCATTTGCTTTTCCTGTACCTTCCAGTCCCACTTCTCACCAAGTGAACTTTATTTAACCAGGAACTTTGTTTCAGACTTACTTACCCATAAAGGTTAAGACAGGAACAAATACAAAGTAGAAAGTGTGGCAATGAGTAGAAATTCCAGCCTGTCAGGAGAAACTGTCTAATAAAAGTCACATTTTCTAGAAAAAAATATTGAATTTGGAGGCAATTGCCACAAACCCTACCTGAGACCTGTGAACATGCTGGTTATTACCTCAGGCTGTAACGTAAACTGCACTGTTACTCAAACCTGGAATGAATTGTCAGGCATTAACACCATTACAGTAGCATACACTAATGAGATCTGTACTTACACCAAATCTGTTTTGATCTCCTCCCATTAAGTGAAAGAAGAGAACCTAGGAAAATGTACATGTTATTTTTTTCCATCATTATGCAAAAACCTCAAAAATTACTGGAAGTATTTTATAAGCTAGAGAACTCATTAGAAATCTAAGCACACACTTTTAATAGTTTTAGTATTTTCTTTTTCCATTTTTGACAGTGAACTTAACACTATTCCTTGTAAACTGTCAAAAAACCTCTACTGATACTTGTTTCACGTGCTCAGAAATCTTGCTTTTAAACACAAAATGAGAAAACTGATTTTTTTTAAAAAAAAAAAAAAAAAAACAAGAATATGATCCATTCACAACTCCTATCCAACTCCATCCCGTTATGACAAGATAGTTCTCAAAATAACTTTTATTTTAGTCTTTTGTTGAGTCTCAGAGAAAGGTATGCCCCATGGTAATCCCCCTAGTGAATGCTCCCACCAGAACCTACACCTTCAGCCACCCAGGAACTCATCTGCAGCACGACCGACCCCAGCCCTCCAATGTGTAGCCACCAAGACAGCACCAGCACCCTCCATGGTACATTCAGTTCAATAAATTTTAATAAAATATTTTTAATTAAACCACTTTATATCAGGTTTGCAGAGGAAGAGGTGTGCATATACAGTCATTCACTGTTGGCTGTAGCAGGTGATGACTACCCAGTCATCAGTTAAGGCTAGAAGGTAGCTGAGAAACATGAAATGGGAAGTCCTATAAGATCAGACTGACAGTGCAATCAGTAAAAGATTTGTCTACAGCTAGACCAGTATTATTAAAAAAAAATAATCTAACAATAGACAGATAGGATAACCCATCTATCAATCTTTAGAAATCGGATAACAGCCTGATACACAAAGTTTTCTCTCCCTTCTTATACCAGAAAGCAGCCCTCGCACCTCAGAAAGACTATACAAATCATTCCAAGAACATTTAATTCATTTATGTATTCTTCACCTCTATCCAGTAACAAGGTCAGTATCAAGAAAAGTACTGATATAGGAATTTATTAAATAGTGAATTCATAACATAACATTGATACCGAGAAACTGAGAAGTTTATAATTTTATAGATCATTACCAGCTAGCATGGTAACTGACAACATTTGAATGATGCTCTGAAATAACATTGTCTAAGTAATTTCCAGTGAACTACATAAAAATGAAAAGAAACTGCAGTTCTTCCTGTTCTATATGACAGAATCTGTTCTCAGTTTTGTGGAACACAAATACACATAAAAGAAAGGGAGTGTAAAAGTGCAATATATTGTCCTACAAGCATAGCTAAATCAGAAAATTTTGTTAAAATGTTTTCCTTTCTCTACTGAAAGCATTCTCTTGCCAAGTCCTGAGATTCCTCTGCTATCCTTGCATATTTTACATGAGATTCTTACGGCTGCATACTGCAAAAGGAAATGTGTCATTAAATTCTTTTCAAAGTGACATTGCTGAGTGTGTTGGAAGTATTTTCTGTGCTCTTCATGAATGACAGGCTGCGCATCCCAGGCATCAGCTGTGCGCAGTTCATTAGTGCTACAACTGCAGCAGACCAGATGACTGTTTTACAGGGCTCTTCAAAGGCAGCAATAAGCAGCCAGCTTTCACTGACTGATGAAAAGATGAATACTATGAATTCTACAGCCAACTTCAGCTTTTTTTTTTTTTTTTTTAGAAAATAAGTTGTCAGCCAAGGAAAAGAATGCAAAATAGATTTCTAAGGGACATAGGGACCTTTACAAGGAACTTTTCCAAGCAGGGAAAAATGGAGACCAGGAAATTGCTGGAAAAATCCTCTGTTTTTCCTTGATGCCCTGCTTCATAATTTATGGAGGGTTTTAGGAAAATCTAACACAGGCTCAGGAGAAGGAAATTTTATAATTTTCCACCCTTTAGGTTCATAAGGGAATTCGTGTCCTTTGATGGACTTTAATAGTATGTTACACTTATGTATAACCAGGTTAATATTGAAGATACACATGCGATTTCAAGTAGATATAGTTATACATTTAGCTTAAGTTTATTTGGCTTATGCTTAAATAGTCCTAGTTTTGTACACTTTGACAGAATAAGGTTATAGCTTTAATTAATAAATAAAGTATACAGGGTCAATTAAATGCATATAAACTTTTCCCTAGTGTACCTGTGGGTACATTTGCAGTGCTGGGTAATATTTTTCTTATGGTAAGTAAGCAGATCAGTTCCAGAGCAGAGCTTTTATCACTTGTATCTTTTTTCAGGTCATATGCCTGAAAAATGGTACATTATGGGAGCTCAAGGCATTGCTTATAATACACTGCAAATCTTTGTCACCATTAAATTAATTTAAATACTTTAAAATAAATCTCTCTGCCTCTGGAGGTTTTAATTTTCTATGTATATTCCACCCTCTATGGAGCACATGGTCTTAATTATCTTTTAAGATCCCATATTAATGCTGTGCAAAATATTGAACTATACAGCACCAGTAGAGTCCCCACATGCAGCAGCCTGGAAGGGACTGGTGTCCTCCTAAAATGACACAACTTTTGACAAAAAGTCTCATAGTTTTTTTTGCATTACCCATGACACAAGGAAGATTGCACTTGGACACTGATGGTCCTAAAAAACATTTTGGCAAGTAATATCTCCATATAAACCACAATTGCAAAATGCATCTATTGAGGAAAAAGGAGGTTTCAGCGATTTTATTTACAGACTCCTCTATACTGTGTATACAATATCTTCCCAGGACTGCTCCACACCCTCGAATACACATTTCCGCATTTCTTTCAGCTGTGGGCAGCACCTCACCAGGTCACTGGCTCTGGCTGGGCAAGCTGTGTTGCTCAGGAAACTGGCAATATTTAGGTAGGACCTCACTGCCTTCCACAGAAGAGGCTCCTGCATGGAGGAATAATAGGCAGGATCCTACCCCAGACTATAAATTGGTGCACAGACTGGAGCTTGACATGTGGGCCCTTCATGGAACTGTACAAACAACAACAGCAATGGTTTTGATAATCTTGTTGTAATTCATCAGCTAATTCCAATATAATCCACAGATGAGAACTTCTTAACTAAGGCCTCCAGCATTCAGCTGTAGGTAAGTGCTGTGACTGTAAATTGCTCTTTTTTTTTTTTTTCCCTTTAGGAGAAATATGCAGGTGAGCCACGGTGAAATTTTCATTGATCTGAGCTTCAGGAAAGAGAATTTGAAGGAATACCACACAGTGTTGAGTCTATAAAACTTACTGCTTAGTAGCTTCAGGTAATACACTGTATTTGAGAAGATTAATCCAAATTGTGATCAAATCCAACCCAAAGTTCTTTTATTCCCCTGTACTTTCCAGCTGTCTATTGTTCACCCATTTAATAAACTGCCATTTGCATCCCAGCCTCAAAAAAAGCATCAGGCAGATCACTACTGAGGCTATAAAGACAAAAACCATTGATTACAAAGTTCTCAATATTGTGCTAACTCTCTCCTGAAGGCAAACTAGCACAACTTGTATCATCCCATCCACACACAGAGAACTGGACAAGCAAACAGAGCATGTTTGTCCACAGCAGTTTCAATTAGTTACAGTCAAATTTTGATTTTAAACAGTTCACAGGGAGGTGGCAGGCTTGAAAACATAATCACTTACAAGCACATACTCTGAAATCATAGTCATCTGACAATCCCATTTGCTTCTATACAGTGTTTCTTCTTCATATTACATTCCCACAAAACAAGCATTTCCAAGCATCCCCTTTGGAAGTACAAACATAAGGAGAGCAAAAATTACACGTGGGAAGCTTAACTAAATGATAGTAGAAGTAATAAAGCTGAAAAACATCTCCCATTACTGGCTGTGCAGTCAAGTTTGCTCTAAAAACTACAGCATGGGAGGCTTATCTTGTGACCAGAGAAAAAGATATCCTGGCTTAGCAGCAAGGAGAACCAGCAAAGCCCAAACCTTCAAAGCACATAAGCGTCCCCCACCAGCAATCGCATTGCACGGCCTCCAGCCTGCCATCCACTATGCTTCAGCTTCCACGTGTACGAAGACATTTCCCATTATTTGTATTACCACAGTACCCAGCAGCGCTTTTATTCAGCTGGGGCACCCGAGCACCATGTGATGCAGCCACATGGGGCAGGGAAAGAAGCACTTCTCATTTAAGCAAACAGTTTTCTGTCCTGCTGCTACCTTTTATCCTTCTCAGAGGTCCTGCCAGCATGAGGCTCTTTGGAGCTGCTGCACTTTCACCTTCAATATTTCCAGAAATTCAAATATTTTAAGGTTCTGCTTATGAACTGGCAGTTTCCCCCTTCCCACCGCCCCCAGCCCCCTCTCCCCTTGCCACTCAAACTCTTCCAACCCAGGTAATCACCTGTGGTCCAACCCTTTTCTGGAGCTCTCCTGAAACCTGCAGAGCAAGGCTATTACCCTGTGGCCTGCGGTAATGTCTGAGGAAGGTATCTGCATGCCGGCAGGCAAAGAAACTTTTCAAAGGGAAAGCAAAGGCAGAGGAAGAGCTTCTCCTCACCTGAAAAGTAATGAAAGCCAGGCTGGTCGACTCGGCTACACACATGCCTACAGGGAAAGTGGGTGTATGTTGCTGATGTCAAACTGTCTTGCAAGAGGAGAGCTGCCAGATGCAGTCCGCTTCTGAAATCTCTCAGAGATAATATCAATCACAGGTTGTGACCAGCAAGAAGCTATCTAGATGCAGAGTGTAAAAGCTACATCACATTCTCTGCAGCCTGGGCAGGCAAACCCCCTCTTTTTCGCTCTTGCTCATCCTTCTCTTTCACTGCCATCTTTCCCCATTCCTTTCCAATAAGAACAAACTAGGAGGAAAGCAAGGCCCAGATGTGCAAGGTCTCGTTTAAGTAACAAAGTGCTTCTTTATAGTGAAGTAGTCCTTGTAAAAGCATTTGCCAAAGGAGTTCAGTGACACAAAGCATGTTTTCCTAATGGGTAAACTGAGGCATGGGTTAATGACACATGATCATGAACAGACCATTCCAATTCCTCCCAGATTTCTTGCACCCCTGTGACTAAGCAAGGCTGTTTCCTCAGATCTGCTGACAGAACTTGAAGTTTACAGCTACATCCACTGAATAGCTTAGTTCGCAGTTTTAGTGTTAGCATCGCATAGTATTCCCTAATTTTTAGACACGTTGCCTACAGATCATAAGTGCTCCTATTGCCAGGCAACACTTTAAACAAGAAAATTTTGGAGACAGGCTTTCAGTTTTCAGCTTTGCATTTTGATGGAAATAGACTAGCACCTTCAGAAGAAATTAATATCATTCCCTCGGAGCTCAGTGTAGAGCATCTATATTTATTCAGAGTCTGTTGGGCCCCATACCAAAGAGAGATTCCACAGCAGCCCTCTCCCTGCCTCCAGTCAGCCCCTTGTTTAACTGCAGATTTAAAGGGATGTGTGGTACCCTGAATCAAGCGCTCTCCTTCCCTCTGTGTCTGTGAGGCCCCAAAACCAAGGCTGGGGTCAGGTGACAGGGGAACCCCAAAGGCCAGGCAGACTAGCTGGCTAAAAGGAAATGCTGAAGAACAGGTGGGACCAGAAAGTGAGTCTGAAACTTTCCAGTTTTAGGAACAGGGTATTTCATTGAGTCCTCCTATTGATCTTCATTGAGAGTGAAAAGGCTGAGCATTCACCTGATGGATGCCTGTGCTGTTCCTTTCTCACAAAAAAAAGTGCCAACATCGGCTCTTTCTTTTCTCAGTAGCTGAATTACTCCAGGAACAGGTTACCAATATTTTCTCTGCTTCTTTGAAGGAAACATGCTGTGTTGGTGGGAGACAGGGTGGTCATAGCGAACCCTGGCTGTGGAAGGGCTGGCCAGAACCCACACAGAGCAGGAGCCCAAATCAACACCATGTGGCTGCCAGTGAGTTCACCCCACTCTTTTCCAGGGCAGACACAGGCCCTTTCCCCCCCACCCCTGATCTCTGCAGATCTGCTACCTTTTACCTGTTCACAGCCAGAACTGTCTCCATCTTTGTGGCTCTGCTCCTCCCCAGTTCCTACCACATTCCTCTTCCCTCCATCTCCCTGTCTCTTCCTTCCCACTGGGAACTGCATTTAGAGATGCCTCAGCCAAACCCTTGTCTCTCCACCACTCATACTCCCACTTTTGGATAGCAAACCTACCTGGCTTTTTCTGGATTTAGTTTGTTCCTTGTGAGGGTGCTTAAAACACAGTATTTCAAGATGCATTGGATCACAGGTTTAAATTCAAGTCCCTCTCTCTCGCCAGTAAGAACCCGATCCACCAAACCCATTTTTTTTTTTAGTTCTGACCTAATGCTTACTGAATTATTCCATTAAAATGAAAATAATTTCAGTTGGAGAGACTCAGAAAAATCACATTTCCTTTCATCTTCCACACAGAATAATCTACAGCTCAAAAGTTAGCACTTTCAAAAGACAAAGAGGATTTTCAAACACTCTGATCTACCACAGAAGTGTAAGGGCATATCACATACATTCAGTGGGCTACTATTTAGTGTTTTTTTTCTTTGAGGTCTTACATACATTTTAGATTGGACCTTAGAAGCAAGAGAGCTGGAAAAAAAGAAATTTGCAGAACCAAGGGGTTTCAACGTGAACAAGACCAACCCCCTCTAGACATAAGGACTTGTGTCAGTGAAACATTATAAGCATCTGAATAAGTTTTCTTGCTGTCCTCTGAGTTATTTGGATGGATCTGAGAGTTGGAATTGGTATCCCTTTTATCCCATTATCATTCTAGGTCAGCAGTCAAGCAAGGCTGTGCAATAGGAAGAAGTTCTTTGCTGAGAGGGTGGTTAGGCACTGGAACAGGCTGCCTAGGGAGGTGGTGGAGTCACTGTCCCTGGAGGTGCTTAAAAAACGAGTGGATGAAGCACTTGCAGCCATGGTCTAGTGGTTAGGGAGATGCTGGGAAAAAGGTTGGACTTGATGATCCTGGAGGTCCATTCCAACCATAGTGATTCTATATAATTCTATGATAGCAGCCCACAAACCACCCACCAGAGCCAAGCAGTCCCGCTGGGGCTTCAGAGGCTTAGAAAACCTAAGGAGCTTCCCACGCAGGGTATGAAAATCAGCAGCTTGCTCTTCCAAGCTACAATACTGTCAATGCCATTTTGCATTTTCTCTTTCATTGTTCATCAGTCCCACTCCCTCTCACTCTCTCCTACTAGTAGAATCCCAGAGCAAACCAGGTACATCTTTTGTGCCCTTTATTCACAGTTCCTTCTCACCTTCCAACCTTCCTCCTTCTCATATCCTAGCAAAACCTTCATGCTCCTATGAAGGCTACATTTTGCATACTTCAATCCAGTAAAAGCTTCACTTTTAGTCACTCCTGAGTAGACTGCTGCTCTTTATCACAATACATTAGTTATATTTGCAACTGTTAGCACATTGATGTTACAGTTAAAAATCCAAGTCAGAAATTTATATTCTGTTTAAAGATGTAAAGTTTCTTGAATACTAATTTCTAGCATGGCACAGAACAATACAATGAGAAACTTGTTATGTTCAGCTATTTTCACTGCAGATTTTGTCTGCTCTTAGCCATATCCCCAAGCACTAATTAGGAAATTGCTTTGACACAGAGCTTTAAGAATTGTCAAAGCTGGCATTTTTGCCATTCTTGTTTGTGACCAAACACTTGCAGTAACCTTTTCAATCTTTTTTTTTTTTAATATTGATTCTGACATCTCCATGCAACTTAGCAGCAAAGCAAGGCTGCATCGTTAAAAGCAATTGACTTACAAAAGCTATCATTCCTGAAGAGAAAAAAAAAATAAGAGAAAAAATAGTTGAACCTAACATAGAGAACGTGTGCAAGCAAGTACACATTTTGCTCTATGGTGCTAAGACCATACTGGGGCTTTGTTTTCCCAGAAGGTTTAAACAGATAGAGAAGTGCCCTGTTACCTATCCACCATACATCTTAGAACTTGTGGGCACCAGCATGGGATTCACATCAGTGAGCGTAAGGACATGGGAACGAATTCAATCAGCCATAAATATTGAAGCCTAAGAGAGGAAAAGATGTCTGTCACACACTTCCCTAAATTCTCCCAACATGGAAGTTTGATCTCTTACCTGTCACAGGGTATCTTTCATTGAAAACCTTTGTCTTCTCCATTTTGAGAAAGCACTTGCACCAGTATCTTCCTGTCTGCAATAGTATCATTCACTTTCTCCGAGGTCCAAGGCCTAACTCAGCAGGAGTGTTTGGAGCTTTCAGGACAAACTGAACTGGGGAATACCTGCTCTGAGATCCTTGTGGGGACGACTAAACTATACTAAACCCCATGGCAGGCAGGTGGGAATTTGAGGCAGCAGTTTAGTTAAGAAGCTATGGACACACAAACTTTTATTTTAGGTGTGTCAAGTGGCAGATGGACACTTGCAAGTCCTTAATTTATTTATTTTTTTTAATTTGTATTTTCCTGAAAAGGATTTTGTAACTCCATTATCCACTGGCATTAAATGTTTCATCTGTGATCAGTTCCTAGAAATGACATTCTCCTTCCAGCATCCCATACAGAGAGTGGCTTGCAATTAGTGACCATGGATTAGATACAAGGTGAAAGATATCAGAGGATTAAAAAAAGCAAGATTACTGCAATAGAACTACATCTGTCGCACCACAATTGCTACCACCACTGCAGAGAAATGGTCACCAGTGTGATAATTTTAATAGCAGTAGAGGGAGATATGTTTACAGGAAAATACTTACATCAGAATTTATTATTAATCTCATTAGTATCACATCATGATCACTCCCCAAAATGTCAGTTACCTCCTCTTCTCCACCAAAAAAATGAGACATATTTCTGAGCTCAAGGGGGAAAAAAATAGTCCGATTAATTTTAAAACCCAATTTCTTGAAGTGATATAAGGTAATGGAGATGCATGCCATTTTAAAAAATATTTAGCAAGGGTCAAAGAAAACCTAAAATCCCAGTTTCTGGATATGGGAGAAGTCACTGAGCACAGGTACTTAAGATGATGATCCTGTAACAGCTTTCTACAACATATTCTCACAATCCCTATTTTAGGGAGTGTCTGAGAATAGAAAAGAGGAGCTGTGGAATGAAGCACTACAGGTTGTCATAAGGAGATGGCTCGTTACCCCTTTCTCATATCTCAGCATGTACAAACTCTGGTCTGAAAGCTGCTTAGTAGCACCTGTGTACCTTGTGGTCTTGGAGCTAACATGCCTGCCAACCTTTGCATCCTCACTCCAGCCTTTCAACATTCAGCATTCATATCCTCCCTCTGTTACCATAACAGTTTAGAAATGCGTTTTGTTTTTCAAGAGAAGTTGAAACCGCATCCGAGTAAGACTGTTGCCAATGCTTATCTCAGCACTGGCATCATTAGCAAAGCAGAAATCGTGCTGTGGAAACAGTATGACAGATCTGTTTGTCTCATGCTTTAAATATGACACTTACTTTTTTGGCCACCATTTCGTATTTTTCCCAATTTTCAAAAGTGGATCAGCAACTGCCAGGGACTATAAATTCTCAGGACTGCTAAACTGCCAGTTTGCATAATCCAGAGGCTTGGACAGCTAGCTTGGTTGGTGCTGCAAACACTGAAGGTAGGACTGCGATCTGTTTGTGGAATAGCTAGAGGATCTGGAATGGACAAAACTCCTGTCCAGGCCCGCAGCAGCAGAGCAGCAAGCAGCACTCTGAGACGCTTCCCTTCAGGTTACATCTCTTTCTCTGAGCAGTTATTCTCCTGGGGACAGGTTTTAGTGCCATATGCTTCAAAACATTTAATGAATAGTTGCTTCACAACTACAACCTCCCTTTCAGCCAAGGCCTCTGCAACACACACTGTTCTCCAACTCAGGAGATGAGTAGTAGCACTGTACAGCAAGCACAGAAGCAGCTAGTCACTGCATTACATAGGTCTGTAAGAGTCATGCACAGGCATGGAGAATATCATACACGACAGCTTCCTGCACAGCCACACTTTCCTCATATGCCCACATCATAGAATCATAGAATGGTTTGGGCTAGAAAAGACCTTAAAGACTGTCTAGTTATAACCCCCCTGCCATGGGCAGGGACACCTCCCACTAGACCAGGTTGCTCAAAGCCCCATCCAACTTGGCCTTGAACACTTCCAGGGACAAAGTCCAGTCCTCACATATAGTGCCATTTAAGCACCAGTACCAAATCCAAAACAACTCTGGCACCTGAAGACATCTAATGCCCAATTACTCAGCTAGTCAAGCCCTTACAGACCTTTATACAGTGTGGCACCTTAAATTTCTATGAACAGAAGGTTTTATCCACATCAGCAACCCTGGAAAGGTCTCAGATTACACTAAAGTAAGACCCAGAAAAAAAATAAAATTATACTACACCTCTGAAACAAATTTCAGAAAATTATTTGCAAAAACCATAAAAAGAGTTGGAGAATGATACTACATCTTTCAGATAGATATCTAAGCAAGTTACTTAAAGAAACACTTCATTATAATAACATCAGTGTAGATATGATTTTGTCCTACCAGTTGTAAGCACACAGCTTTGAAGTTTCCCATAAAGCAATACTGCCCTCTCTTGGTGCAATTTATTACAAACAATGTTTTTGATAAAATTCCTCAGCAAGGGTAGAAAGCATTTTTTAGGGATGTACTACTTCATTTTGTAGAAAATAAACACATTGAGTTTTGAAAAAAACCCACAAGCTAAAACAAAAAAAGCACTACAAATAACAGACTTAGTTTTGTAGGATGTTGATCTCCAAAGGTCACTACTGTTAACTGATTATTGAAAGCCACATTACAGTATTTGTTAGATGGCAAGTAAACAGCACAAAAATTTTGTTTGCTCTTACTGATTACAGCAGAAATACGCACTGTTCCATTTAGCAGAAACACAAACTGAAGGCCAGGACAAAAATCGAAATTAGAAAGATTAAAAACCGATATTTAAAGGGGTTAAAACACTGAGCAAAATCTCCTTTAAAGCTAACATACAAAGACTTCATTGTACAGACCTGGCAACTGTCAGAAACAAAAGGTTTTTAAACAGGATTTAAAATTTCTTGCTAAATTTTTCATGATATAAATAAAGAGCAACAGATCAGTTTAACAGTCACTTCCTCCTAGACAAATTTCCCATATCTCACTCCTTTATCCCTGCTCCTGTCCCAACCCTAAAAAAAAAAAAAAGCTTTTTGATTAAGTAGAGATATGAAAGCTTGTTTTCACCCTTGTGTAACCCTATAATATGATACTGACATTGCCAACAGCAGGCCATACACTTTTGTACTGAGTTTGCAAGGCCTCTAGACTGGCTACATCTGAGCTTTCCTTCACCTGCCCATAGCTTTTAATCAGTTTACCTGTGACAGCAATCTCTCTCCTTGACCTGGTGTCTATAGGTAACCTGTTCCACTCATGTTTATCTTGGAGTGGTACAACCCTTGTTTTATATAGACAACAGTACTAAGCAGCTATTGTTGGCAGAACGAGGCATTTATTCTCACACAATGCCACAGTGCAGGGAAATGTGGCACTGGTATGACAGCAGAGGCCTCGAGAAGTGGGGACACAGGAGGCAGAGTAGGTGAATACTGGCATGGGATGGTCAGAGGGGTCCAGCATTTGGTATGGGAGATCCCACAGCTGTGCACAGCTCTATAATAGTCAGTTAAAAAAAAGCAGACCCAAAGCCTGACAAAACTGGTCTTACAGTAAAAAAAATGTAGTATCTAACATACACAGATTATCATATATAGAAAACCTGGATACAAGCTAGAGCTACAGAACAATAAAGAAAGATGTAAAAGCACATTATCCAGCATACAAATGGCTCCCAAGCTGATTCTGGAAGAGTAAGAAGGAACCAGCAACATTAACAAAATATTCCTCCCACAGAGGACTACAGAAGTGCAGAACTCAGTGTTACCCTCTACAGCTTTCAGCTGTAGATTTAACACTTTGGGGAAATGAAGGGCAGTTGAGCATAACTCAAGAACAGAAACGAAGTACATGCACTATAATTTTATTACTGTAATTTTCTTCCCTCTATATAAAAGTACTCTAACTGCACTATTTTCTAATATTTAGATCTGGACTAACCATGATTCCTAAGTTAGACTGTTAAGATCCGTTAAGATCTCTAAGTGTGTATTTTTTATATAGATATATGTATCTCCTGCCTAAAACCATGTCTTTTGAGTGTAACACCTTCTAAAGAGAAAAAAATTACCTACCCCTTTCTAGGGAGTAGAGATTAGTGAGGCTCCAGATCTTGACCAGTAATCAGGTAAAAGCTTCAGTAAAAGTGACCACTTCATATCAGAAGACAAAGAGTCTCAATCTCCGACACGTTATCATATAGATTCGTAATAAAGATCCGCAATTTACCAACACAATTTCAGAAGTGAGTTTGAAACTAAGGCTCCTGAACTTATTAGCTTCCTTATTTAAATAGCCCAATTTCCTGAAATGTGACATGAACAGAAGCCACCAGGCTTCAACATCAAAGTATACAGAAACCAGATCAAACTGAATATACTGGAGCAAGAACTCAAAAGCATGTCTGAGAGAAAACACTTACCAAGTATTTATCAACAAAAACCCCTGTAAGTCTATGATGTCTCAATGTGCCTGCAAGGAACATTTCCTAGTTCGTGAAGATCATCCATACATACCAAAAGATGTTCCAAGTAGGACAGTCAAGTAAGCGGTAGCACAGTAGGATGGTTCAGTACAGTCCTAAATCAGGAAACCCTAATGAATTTTCAGTCACGAGAAAGAGGCTAGCAAACTGCCAAGAAAACGCTCATAAAAAACCCCAGCATTTAGCATGTAACGATACATTTTTGCTCTCTGTTCCCTCTCCTTCTAGCCTATGATCACAGGTGCTTGTGAACGCATAAAGGAAGAGGGAAAGAAAATTCAGTGCTTTCTGCAGTGTTTTTGCTTCTCTCCAGCACTGAAGTATTTTGCAAAATATCCTGGCATGCTATTACATAGATTCCTAGTTCAGAGCAGCAGAGGATGGACCTTCAACAGGGTAAATTCCCTCAGCTCCCCTGACAAATATCTCTAAAGCATCACAGAATACAAAGGAATACAACCAGAAGACTCTAGAAAGAAAACGTTACCATCATGTCAAAAAGCACTGATAAATCAGCATTAGATTCTTGGTTCCATACTGACAATAAACATGGTGCAAGCCTGCAGCTAAACAAGCCAGCTTTACTTGAACAGAATAATTCAATAAATGGACACGTATATTGTGCAGCTGCAGTAGCCAAAGAGACAGGCGTTTATCAAGCCATTTTATGTAGTTATTTTTACGAAAGGATTATCAAGAAACACACAACTTTAAAGCCTTTACTGTAACTGTTCCAGTTACATTCCAATGACCTTCTCAAAACAAGTTTACAGAAAGAACTTCTAATAGGATTCAAGTGTTGTCAAAATAATTACCAGCTCATTAAGAAGGAATTTTATACACACACGTGCTATGTTCGTCTTAGACAACTCCTTTATCTTTTATAATTGATTAGTAAATCACACAGATAGAAGCCTTCAGTTTTACTCAATTACATGAATGATGGATGGAGACACTCTTAAGGAGATATGGATGAATATTTAATGAGTTAAAACAGCTTTAATCAGAACATAGCATATTTGATTACACTCCCTATTTATTTTCAAACTGACAGGTGAAGATGCATTTTAAAAAGCAGTTTAGAGAAAAAACTACAATAGTTAAAAATGAAAGAAAACAGACTACATTGCCAGCACCAGAACAAGCAAGAACATTGCTCAGCTGAACATAGCTGCTGAGGCTCATTCTAATGAAAACCATTTCCCAAGTTTTTGGGAGACAACTGTTCAGTTCTTCCAGAACATGAGATGAAAAATTCCAGGTCTTCTGACCACACTGGTCTCAAGTCCTCCTCCAGACCAAAGAACTTGAAAATTCCTGGAAGTTCTAATTAATCACACATCCTTCCTTAGAGTGACCACAACTACAGTACTGCTAGTCAGCCTAGCCTATCCACCTTGTATTTTCCCTCTAATTGGTAACAAAATATGGCTGCACCAAGAGGGAGTTTTAATAGGAAGTGTAACTCGCTAATTGCTCACCACCCTTGCTGCTCTTCCCTCAAAATTTTCCTTACTTTTGACCCAGACAGTTGCTCTGTTGAGGGTGAAAACAATCCCAGTATCTAGAAAAAAACAAAACACAACAACAAACAAAAAAAAAAAAACAAAACATGAAACTGTTCTTGAGTATATGGCTCAAGTATAGCTTCTGTAGTCTCCAGAAGAAATTAACTCTACACACAAGTACTTCAAAAGTAGTAGTAGTAGTAGCTGGGCCCAAAATAGCTTTCCTGGGTCATGAATAACATCTCATCTTCCAACATCTACAAAAATTCAAATTTCGCAAGAAGGTATATTACTTTATTTCTGAAATACAGTAATAGCCTTTATTGGGAAGTTACCTAACTACGAACAAACTGGTATCTGAATTTCCAAATAACTGAAAATACTTGCACAAAGTCACAGAAATTCAAGCAAGCAGAAACCACAAAAAAAAAACATTTTATTGCAACAACGTCCCCATCATCAACTGAGATGGCAAAAATTTTTAATTCATTCATTTCTACCTTTTATTTAAGTAAATATAAATTCAAGAGTGTAAAATAAATCCACATATAAAACACAGAAGAAACATTCTCTTTCAGTGACTCCAGAAAAAAAAACAACAACTTACATACTGAAGAATCATGACAAGTCATCTGCTGTCCATTTTTCCAAGTATACAGGTATGAAAGAACACAGAATTTATTTTTTTTTCCAAAAGCATCCTGTATAAAGTCCTTAAAGTATTTAAGTAATTTTCAGTAATCTCATACTCTTGAGTTTATGGATATAGATTCCAAGAAAAGGAAAGAAAAAACATCTTAAACTTTAGATTATTTAAACTCCCATCTAAAATAATCCATTTAAAATAAGATTATGTTTGGATTCTTATAGCTGAAGCATCATAATTACTTTATTAGTATCATTATTTTGGAAAACTTCCTTATTAGTTTTTCCTGCCTTTAAAATATAGTCAGAATAATTATTTCAAATAGTTTTGTTTACTTATACCGTAAATATATTGCGGAAAGTAACTCCACATGCTGGTACAACAGGCCTTCATGAAGTTCCACTTAAACATTAATATGACGTACCTTTAACAGGGACACACAGCATGAAATGCACCATAAAGACTCAATGTCATGAGATAATATATAATCTTCCTTCTCAGATGCAACACAGCACTTATGTATTTTGAAGTCAATAGTGGACTGTTAGACCACATAAATATTGGCTGGTTATAAATACTTGGACTGGGAACATTTACCGTTTTAGAAAGATGTGATTATTTTGTTTTATTTTTATTACACAAATAAATTGTTACCAGTATTATAAAATGTATCATGCAGGCCATTTAAAAAGGAATGTTTTTCACTGGGTCCAACCAGCATAGGTTTCCAATGATTGTGGCTTTTAATGCATATCATGCCAAGTTCTTAATGAACAGTGTTTTCCCTCATGGTTATGTTGCAACAGAATGAAGAAATTAAGATGGCAAAAGCAAACCAAGTTAAAAATGAGAACTGCAAGTAACTTCACAACTATAAGAGGAAAAATCATAGCAGTATTTAAATCAGCACTACTGTGGGTCCCCACAGTTGCACTGCTACTCTTCAGTTTCCAAAAGATGCATATGATTTTATAAATATTTTTGTGCCAAGAGCCATGCTCAGAAAGAAAATATAGGCTAGCACAAGCCTACCTTCTTGGAGAGGCATGTTAAGTATAAAATTCACTTAAAGTGCATTTGCTGAACAAATTCTAACTTCTGCTATTATAGCTATCCTAACAAGCAATACAAACTAAAAATCGTTGAAGTTCTACTTCTACTTAAAAGCAGTATAGATGTCTGAAATCTACATTACAATCTTGTATTACCAAACATTTTGACTCAATGCTGTGAGCTGTAAAAATAAACAGAAAGTACTGTCCTAAACTTCCCGTACATGAGGAAGTATCCCTAGTTAGAAATACTGAAAGTGTAGAATAGAGTTAAACATAAGCAGAGCTGAAGTAAGCATTGCTTTTCTTCTTAATCCATATGATGTTTCTTTAAGGCTCCAAGAGAAGCTGTTACTTTTCTCAAAATCTTTTGGCAAAAAGGTAAATGCAGAAGTAGCAGGGTTATCTGACATTTCAGAAGTTGTATTTTCTTATTTCATTAAAGCCAGCTCATTCAGTGTCTGTATACATTTATTGCACTTGTGTTGTTGGAATACATCTATACCAACATAGTAATAATGATTGCAACAAAGCCATAGTAAAATAAACTTTAAAAAGGTCTGATTCTGACATTAGAGGGTAAGTTGTCTGCATGTTTAAAATGTTCCCCTAATAATAAATACAGACAAATTGCTCAAGTCAGATGCACATGTTTAACAATTACTTAGCATATATAAAATTTCACTCATCCTTTTATCAATACAAATCTGTTAGGGATCAAAAAAGACTTACCATGCAAAATATTGTTTAGTGCTGCACAATGGAATATATATTTCTGAGAGTTAAAACAGCATTTTCAAAATTTAAAGAAAAATAGATTTTTAAAAAGGGATTCTACTGTTGAATGCAAGTCTTCCTTGTAGCAAAGACAAGATAGAGACAAGTTACAATTTATCGCTGTACTTCAGTCTTGATGAAAGACTAATAATTTGTCCACCTACTTAATAAATGCTACATTTTCAATAAAGGAACTATCAGTAGGCATTATTTCTACTTAAAACAAGTTATTTTTCTCTGTAATAGGTCAAGTATGCTTTTAAAGATTCAGGTAATGGTAGACTCATAATTTTCTCTCTCAACAGATTTCGAGGAGGCTCTTCTGGCTTCAAGGCTTCACTGTGATCTTTATCCTCCTCCTCTTTGTTATCATCTTCCATTCTGTCATCTTCTTCACTATCTAGAGGCTGAGGAATGAGCTGATTACCAACAAACACATAGGTGTTAATCCTGCGTCTACGACATCTCCTTCGTTTTCGTTTTGGAGGAGCCTTCTGAGTAATACCCTTGGCCTTCATCTCCTCATTTATGAAGTTTCTAAGAGTGCGCCTGATATATATTCGAGCAAGGTCCTGGAGATTCCTAACAGCACATGGAGCTAAAATGAAAGAGAAAGTTTTACTCACTACATGAAATTACCCTTTAGCAAAAAAAGTAGCTGCACAGTCAAAAAAATTAAGAAGTCTTTTGATAGATGTGCTAGAGGAGTAAAAAGCATGAACAGATTCTTAAAATAAATTTAACAAAACATACAACAAATACTGTCACCTTTTAGCACCTAAGTCTTGAGACCTACTGCTGGCACTGTATGAGATTCTACTGCTGGGAAAGAATTTCTACCCCTATGTCACATTTGCTCCGACAAGTGCCTTTCTTCTTCCTGTCTTCTACTCACCATGCTTTTCCCTGCTTCCTACTGAACCCAATTGATGAGGGAGGGCCATGTCAGCCTTGCAGCTGACCAATGAGATAAGACATCCATATCTTTGCAACAGAAAGGGAATCAAAATTATTACTGAGGCCCTAAAAAAAAAAGTAATAAAAAGCCGAAAGCCGCCTATTTTCTAGTGACAGGCAGGCGATGACAGTGTTGCTGGGCTGGTAGATGCCTGCCCTAGATGAGCTACAGCTGGCTAATACCAAGGAAAACAAAACAAAGTAGTACATTGACTCTGCAATCTGTTCAACTTTCTCGATTGTCATTTTTGTCCCTATACAAGGTAGCATAAAATTAATGGGGACTGCAGCAAGGGAGAAGTTAGTAAAGAAATAATTTAGATATATACACTTCCAATATTGCACTCAGCTTAAAAACCACTATGTATTGCAAACAAAATCTTTTTGTTTCCTACACTGACTTCAGTTGCATGCTAGTTACTCATATTTGAGACAGAAAGGGTGTTTATGTATCACAATACTCATTTCAGCTAATGCCAACAGAAAAAAAAGACAACAAAAACACCACAAAAAACAAGCCCTGTTTGTTTAGTATAAAACCAACTCAAAATCCAAGAACAAAACCCTACCTAATCATTCAAAACATATTTCTAAGATCAGGCTAAACAAGCCATGACTGAAGATTGTATGTCAATCACAGTAAATGTAAGAACAAGGTATATGACGTTGAAGTAACAGATGGCAGGTATTCATACCATATACAAAACTATTTGAGAGACTACAGAAAATCAGAAGGAAAAAAGTTTCTCTAAAAAGAGGATGAAACAAAACTTTGAAACACTGCATCCTGAAAAAGGTGTAAAAGCAGCAAGCTCTCAGCTTTCTTATCCTGTAATATAAAAACCCCCATATTTTTAGTGCTAGTTATGATTAATTATATCCTACTTGACTTTGAAGACAACATCATCTAAAAGCTTTAAAGATAAAGTAAGTTCCTCAGTCACATCCCAGATCATAAGCTATAATCAGTAACTACCAATCATTCATAGTGCCTAAAGGAAGACAAGACCTAGAGCTCTTGTACTTCTGTTCAGTAATCCCAGACATACAGAGATAGCATGAAGAAAATGAGCTTTTAGGAGGCTTCAGACCTGTCTTTTTTTAAAACAAAAAAAGAAGAGGAAATGCTCAATAGGTAGGAAGGATCGTTAGAAGTCCTACAGAAAGACAGTTGGAAAGCTTTCCTATGCAGGTAAAAATCTGTTTGAACTACTCAAGAAGATACCTAGGAAATAATTCTAGTAAAAGAAGTAGCCTTAAGTTCCACTGATATTCACGGACTTACAACAAATTGAGCAAGAATTATGACTCACTTTTGATTAATGACCTTCTCAAAATTGCCTGATGTATAAAAATTACGTTTGAGGCTAACCAAACCTAAAAACATAGTAAAATTTAACTGAATCCAAGTTTTATCATTTCTCCTTCATGATGATTAAATAAAAATTATAATTAGACTTCAATAAAGTCTATCATTGTGACTTATCAGTGATGTACTGGGCTAACGATTAATGTTTAAAGCATATCCAGTGTTCTGTGAGTCAACACAAGTTTACTTCCCACATGAAATTAAGCATGAAGCTATGCAACCACGTTAACATTATACTCAAATATAGAACCTCACTGAGATGCAGAATATTTATCAGTGCTAGCGGTGCTTGACCCTCACCACATAACCTACAGTCTAGCCAAACACAGAGCTCACTCTTGCTTGCAACGTGCCATGCATAACACACTCAGTGTTAAATAAACCATCTTAAATAATTTACATGTAACATGAGAATCTGGATGTGGTTTATTGCCACCCCATCTTAGTTTCTCTCCTAAAAGCATTAATCAAACTATCCATATTAAGGTGTTGGATTTTTTTTTTAAATGAGAGGAACAGGATGCATTTTTTGGATGTTTCATGTCCAGTTCTTTCCAATTGCCTAGCAGCAAAGAACTGCGTCCTAACCAATAACTAAGTTGGTAAAATGATTCTTTTAGCAACAGCTCTGTAGTTTGCTGTGAGAAAAAGATTCTACTTTGAGAATGACTGGCTGACAAGTCTTTTATCAATGTCTCTGTACATATATTTAGACTACAGTTGTAACTCTTACAACATTACATACGTGTCAGAAGGCATTCAAGGGCTGTCCAAAGTATGGCATAGATTCCATTTTACTTAGTGACATCCGCAATTTCTGGCTAAAGTTTAGGGAAGGATTGTGTTTGCTAAACTACTCTGAACTTTTAAGATAATTTATAGGTGTGTGGATTTGAAACAAATTAGACAATTTTACTACAAAAGAGAAATTAGCTAGAATTTTTATTTCTTGAGCTTAAGATCACTAATTTTTACGCCCCCCTCCCCCTTTTTTTAAGTTCCATGATAAAACTAGACCAGCCTGAGCAGAGGAAAGAAGCATATCTTACCGATTTCATTTTACAGTGCAACTTCAAGTCCCTAATGCTGTTGGTTTGTGTTAGGTTTGGGTTCTTGGTTTTTTTTGTTTTGTTTTGTTTTTTTAAATAGTGCAAATTTAGTAGTACATTTGTGTGTTGTTTTCCTGTTCTCACTGAAAAGTCATTTTGAAGTTATTATATTAAGCTACTTATAGGAAACACTTATATTGTACTACAGTTCAGTTCTGAATGGTACTACAGTATACTATTTTCATTCTGAAAATTCAGGAATGGCAATAGAGAACACTTGAAAATCCTTTTCTATCTTCTAGGGAATCAGACTGTATAAAATCCTGGTAAGACCAGAAAGTTTGAGAAGCCACCTCTGTATTTCACTGTTAGTCATGATACAGCCTATCCATTATGGACTACCTCTAAAGCACAGAACAGAGGAAAAACTAAACTTGTATTAACAAGTTAATTTCAGGAAGTAACTTGTGAGGTCTCAAAAAGCAACTGTTAAAGCAACCAAAATTAATTTTACCTGCAATTACTTAAAGGAAAGGGTCTTCTATATTTTGAACAAAAAAAAGTAAAAGGTAACTATAGTAAGAAACTGTTCTTGGCAAGCTCACACACACTCAAAATTAATAGGCAATGTAACTTGATAGGACATTCTGGACTCCTGAAGGGTTTATATCCATTTCACAGTTAAAACATGTGCATGGAGGCAAGAAACACATGAAGAGGACAGAGGTATTAGTTCTCTTTGGTTACATGTTAACAGAACAAAACAGGAGAGAAGTTATCTTCTACGGTCCTTGTTGGGTTTATTTAAGTTCCCACATGCTACTGAAGCTCTGTGTATTATTCTGCTCCTAGCCCTGACTACTCTGACAGAAAATTTCAACTCTGCATCTTTCTCTGTCACTTATCATGGCATCTGATCATCTCAGCAACAGGTATATTTTCAGCGACTTTTAAAGTACCTTTACTAACCTAATGCAAAGCATTGCAGCTAGAAAGCCAACCCCAACAGCTACTAAAAATCTGCTAGGCATGACTGCATCAGTTGCAAGACAGCTATTAATATCCTACAGTACCTCAGCTGCAGTTTAGCACTGTTCCTTCTGTTTCAGGGGCAACAGAAGAAATGTTTTCCTCTGGGAGACCACCAGAAAGTTAGCACTCCTGAAAGACCTAATGTTAGCTTGTTATTTTATCTATACCTTGCTAGAAAGAGAAGCTGTACCTGAAAGGAAAAGAAGCCTGGAAAAGTAATCTGGAAACACTGTATCATTTTAATTAAGGATATTAATTGTTTGGCAACACAGAACATGTGCCAGGAGCACAAAAACTTAGTGAGCTGCTTTACTAAACTGTATGCTGCTGTTCTATCATATTCTATCATATTATGTCTGTATAGTATAGTCTCCCTACCCCCAGAACACCACCCGCAGGCACCCATCAAGCCAAAGGGAGCTAGCACAACTGACACTTACGCAGTCCCACAGTGTCATGCTTGCCGTTGTCATTTCTGTTTGGTTGCACTAGTGGAGCAAATGAAACAGCAAGGATATTTTTACTTTCCCACGTGTTCTGTCCTGTTCTCAAGATTTGTGTTAGCTGCATAAAAACAAAAACAAAAGTCAGTGGTTACAGTTTTGTCATACCCAATACTATTCAGACTGGTGCTCAAACACACTGCTATTTTGATTTGCTTCAAAATTAATTTATAAAGGTTGTTTTATAACAGAAAGAACTTTCATATTCCTTGAAATATTACTTAGTCACTAGAGTACTGAATAAGGCTCTTTTGCAGTGGGAAGAGGTGCAGCTGGAAAATTAAGGACCAAGGTGAGTTTTGCTTTTTCTGTTTTTGGGGTTTTTTTTTGTTTGTTTGTTTTGGGTTTTTTTCCTGAAAGATCACAGAATACTTTAGATTGGAAGTAACCTCTGGAGTTCTACCTCCTGCTTGAACAAGACCAACTTCAAACTTAAATGAAGCAACTCATAGGTTTTTCTGATGAAGTTAAAGATCTTCTGGGACTGAGACTCCGTAACCTGTCTAGGCAACCTGCTTCAGTGTTCAGCCTCTCACTATGAAAAACTGTTTTCTCTATATACAGTCAGAATGCCCCTTTGCTGCCATTTGTAACAATCTTTCTTCAATCTGCTGTGCACTTGCAAGGAGAACTGGACTCCTGTCTACTAGATAAATTCTCCACCCTTTTAGGAAGTCAAGTCAGGAATTACATGTTCCCTTAGTTCTTTCTCTGCAGACTAGATTAACCCAGATCTTTCAGTTGCTCCTTATACTTTACATGCTTTATCCCCCTAACCATTTATATGTAAGGTAGAAATATTCACAGTTTTAATTTTGCTTTCAAACCATGACTACTTAAGTTGGATTCCATCAATTTCAACTGACAGTATCTTTGTCCAATAAATACTTTAAAAAGTATTTATGGAACTGAATTATGCAGGCTGTATTTAAATATAACTTTGGTATTCTGAGAAAGCAGATACATAATATGATAGTTCTTTTTGGAAGATAAAGTAACTAGCATGTTTATCAACAAGCATTTTAGTCATTACCTGTATTTAGGATATTAACTTAAGTCACATGATCTATCTTTCTCAGTTTCCCTATTAGTAAAATGGGGAGAAAAATACTCACCTTTGTAAAGCCTTTTGTGATCTAAGGATGAAAAGTGATAAAAGCGTGAAGTATTATTAAAATAATACACCTGTCTGAAAAATGTTTACTATGGAAAAGTAACACTGAAAACTGCTGGAAGTCAGTCTTATTTTTTCCTTCAGTTTTATCCTCCCCTTACAATGTCCCACTGATCACAGCTATTTTATATTTCTCTGAAATAAATTTTCTTGGTTTTGAGGGTGGTTTCTGTTTAAGTACTGACTGAAAACATCAGCGTGGCAGGGAGATTTCAAAGCAGTTCTGGGACTGGTATAATACGCTAAAAATACTACGAATGGAGTTCTAGTTCCACTGAGGACACAGACTTTTATGGAAACGGAATACTGATGCTTTCCTACAAGTTGAAGGGAAGAAAGTTCAAAACTTCATTAAAAAGACTAATATCTGCTTAACTGCAACAACACACTGAATCAAGATACAGAACATTAACTTAGTCAAATATACATTTTAAAGCATTCCTTAAATTATATATTTCTCATACTAAAAGATAAAAAGGGGAAATTGTCACTAAGTCACCTGATCTTCTAAAGGCATTACTAAAATGCCTCCAACTTTCAATAAAATTTTCATGTAGTTTTCATGGTCTTTCTGGACTCCAGCTCCACAGTAAATCCGGTCATATTGATGACTGTCTGAGGCTATTTCCAAACAATTACCAACCACAAAGGCAGGTTCACAGAACTCAAATCTAAGGGGAAGAAAAAAAAAACAAAAAGAGGGGACATATTTCAAATTAGGATTTTTAAGAAAAACCAGTCCAGGTAAAGACAGAAAAATATTTCTCGTATCTTCCCTTACTTAATGAAGAAAGATTAGCATACATACTTCAAGAGTCTGTATTAAGGCAATACTACATTGAAAATAGAATCTGTTTTTTTTCTGCCACATCAGGGACCACCACAGAAAAACTTAAGCAGTTATAACTATGTACTAGGCAAAACAGAAAACGCCTCAAAGCATCAGACTTTCTAACTGCATGCAAATAGACTTGCCTAAAGAAACCTTACAAGCCATACAGTAAAAGTGCCTTTAAAATAGCACATTTAATCAACAATGTGTGATATCCAAGCTGTTGAATAAATATTGAAACAGTTAATTTCCTAATAGCCCACTTCCATTTATTTTTTTTTAATTTTTTTTTTTTATATCAGGCTTTGAGATTCTTTTTCCTCCCAATTTTCCACCTTTAGCCCAATCCATTTTTCTCCAAAAAAAGAAATTTAATGGAAAAGACTGTCATTTTTTGAACACAAAACAAGGAAAAAAATACTTCAGAAACACCTAATATTCATCAGCAAACAGAAGTTACACAATGGCTTTTAAGTGGACCTAAGTTCATGAGTGAATTTGCAAGGACTGTAAGTACTCCTTGTCACTACATAAAATACCACAGGAAAGATGCACTGATAGACCTTTATTGCCAAAGCCACATGTATTCTCCATTACACTGATATTTTCTAACATTTTTCGTATCTCTGCAGCACCTTACTGCTTCAGCTGTTAATACCATAAAAGTAATTTACCTTCTTGTAAAAAAAATTCTTTCAGTAAAAAACTTTGTTTTCCCCAAGCACTTTAAAATAAAGAAGAGAGATTACACAATAGCTCACAGGAAGGATTTATGTTTTTCTTTGTAAAAAAATATTAAGTAACACCTAACACCTTGTTATTGCATGAAATAGTCAACTTCATCTGGCAGTATTAAAATCCAGTGTATCTCAAACTCCATCCAGAAGCAATGAGTTTTTCTAAAAACCTCAAATATGCCATTTTATGAACTCTACATCTGGTTGTTATTGGAAAAGAATATTTTTTACTTGGTTAGCAGTAGCAAATCTCAGTAAACACCAGACAACATTCAAATCAATACTTCTTCAGTTACAGTGAAGCTTGGCAGCTTTCACTGTTTCGGGATGCTGCCTTGAAGGCTTGGCTACCTTTCCTATCTACAGCACTGCCATTAACAAATCATAATTCTATTAAACTGAGGTTTTTGCTTGAAGTTGGTTGGGTTTTTTTCACCAAGATGGGATGCTTGATCTTGAAAATAATGCAATGCTTCCTTCTTTAGCTCTCATGTGCTGTATGCGGCCAACAGTCCGTAATCATATTTCCTCATGCTAACCCAGAGGAAAAACTGAAAGCTACAGATAACACTGGTAGACTAAAAAGAAAACAGGGAAAGGGAGACAAGAACAACTACCTTGTTGCACACAAATGGGCAGCCAGCCCAGCCTGATCTGTGGTTGAAATAATTTCAGATTAACACAGAAAGATCTAGAAATACATTGGGCAAGGTTAAATGCTAGGAAGAAAATTAAACCTGAGGCACTTTGCTAAAGAAGCACTCTCATCTCATTTGGATTATCATGTAATTTTCTACATTCAGTGAAGGTCAATCGGGCAGTTCATGATAATAGTTTTAATTTCAGGTTGCCTACAGTTCGAGGCAAGCATCACCATATCAATTTAATTTAAAAGTTTGCATGAAGTACCTTTATGGGCTTCAAAAGTACAAGTGGAAGGGAGGGGAGCAGGGACAGAAAGATAATATGCTACTTTCCTAAAATGCAGTTTTAATCCCCGATTAGTTTTAGAAAAATTAAGACAGCATGCCTGCCTAACCTGGCAACTTTCACAACCTTATCTTCCCAGAATGCTCCACTAAGAGCTGGCAAGCTTATTACTACATACTCCTAAACTGCTTCCTCTACTAGAGACACCACCCTACAGCTCATGAAGCCACTGGTCATACCCTCTTAAAGCAAGCAGTAACATCAAATCCTCCAAGGAAGCAAAAATACAAGACAGAACAGAAACCCACAAAACATTCCCCAGAGGCAAAATACAAACAATCTATACATGAGCTGTAAATAAAAATGTACAGTGGTCTTCATATAGTAAAAGCTGAAGAAAATGTCTCATTTAGCTCCACAGCTTGCAACCAGAAGGCATGAAATACAAATGAAGACACAAAAGTAACTTCCTATTACACCTATAAGAATGAGACGGGCTAAGCACTGGAGGCCAACTCTTGTCTATAGGCATTTTAAATTGGCTGGACTGTGCTCCGTGTTATTAGCACAGTTATGTGGAGACACGAGGCTTATGATCAAAACAGACAGTTATTTGTTAGTTGATTTACTTAAAAAAATACGTTCTTCCCCCACATAGCTTCTGCTAGTTTCAACCCAGTTTGTCAACAGCAACCGTTTCCTGAAAGACTAATTTTCTGCAGAAAACCTGAAGACTGTATGGACTAGGGTACATGTAATTCTTGAAGACATTTCTTTAGTCCCCATCAGATAAAAAAAACCAAGACTGTCCACTCAGCTCACCTGGCTGTGCAATGGTAACACACAGCTGGCCTACACTGGTTTGCTGGCTGCCCACTTGAACACAGGCAGTTCAAGAAGTGCCACATGTAGCTCCTTATTACCCAGAAATCTTAATAAAAGTAGGTAGAAGAAACGGGAGGAAAATGTTATAAACTGTCCAGTCATCAAAAGACGCACATTCAAAAGCCAACCCTCCTCTTTCATGCTGCCCACAGAATCAACTGCTTCACATGTTATGAAAATATATATGAAACAAAAAGGGCAAGTGTAGAGTCTTGCATCTGGGGAAGAACAACCCCATGTGCCAGTACAAGTTGGGGACTGACCTGCTGGAGAGCAGTGTAGGGGAAAGGGACCTGGGGGTCCTGGTGGACAGCAGGATGACCATGAGCCAGCAATGTGCCCTTGTGGCCAAGAAGGCCAATGGCATCCTGGGGTGTATTAGAAAGGGGGTGGTTAGTAGGTCAAGAGAGGTTCTCCTCCCCCTCTACTCTACCCTGGTGAGGCCACATCTGGAATATTGTGGCCAGTTCTGGACCCCCCAGTTCAAGAAGGACAGGGAACTACTTGAGAGAGTCCAGCACAGAGCCACAAAGATGATGAAGGGAGTGGAACATCTCCCTTATGAGGAAAGGCTGAGGGAGCTGGGTCTCTTTAGCTTGGAGAAGAGGAGACTGAGGGGTGACCTCATTAATGTTTATAAATATGTAAAGGGTGAGTGTCATGAGGATGGAGCCAGGCTCTTCTCAGTGACATCCAATGATAGGACAAGGGGCAATGGATGCAACCTGGAACATAGAAGGTTCCACATAAATGTGAGGAAGAACTTCTTCACAGTGAGGGTGACAGAGCACTGGAACAGGCTGCCCAGAGAGGTTGTGGAGTCTCCTTCTCTGGAGACATTCAAAACCTGCCTGGACATGTTCCTGTGTGACCTGACCTAGGTGTTCCTGCTCTTGCAGGGGGATTGGACTAGATGATCTTTTGAGGTCCCTTCCAATCCCTAACATTCTGTGATTATGTTATCAACAAAATACCAGAAATAAAGCCAGAGTTCATACTTAGTAGAGAATTACAGACTTCTCAAATCTAGTTAAATTGTACAACAGTCAACCTTACTCCTCCACGCTCCTGTGTAAAGTAAACCTCACCAGTGACACAGCAAGACTCTTTCCCTGCTCCCTGAATCTTCAGCTGATTCTATATTCACAAAAAAATACATGCACCTCTGAAGCAGAAAGGACTGATAAACACATGTACCACTTTCTTGTACTTATGTAATCCAGTAATTTGTGATTACCTTCCAACAGAGACTAAAGTGTAATTTAGAGAACGTGTGTTACTAACTTGCCCAAATAATTTCCGAAAAAAGCAAAGTTCAGTTCAGTTTTACTGAAGTATCAAAGACTCCATCACTTCATCAGGAAATGACCTAAAATCTAAGTACAAAGGTTCCACAAATACAAGGGAATAAGCGATTCTAAGAATGCCTGCCAACAGCATCACAAGCTTGTTAATACTTTCACACTCTAAGACTATCAGTCACACTGTTTTACAATAGAACTTGACCTAATCAAACCCAAATTCTTTTAGCTCTAATTGTCACTAAGTCCAACAAGCTGATTTTATTCCTATTGCCTTTGGGATATCAAAACAGATATTTAATTTCCTTCTGTGTTACACTAAGCTACCTTTTATTAGATTTATTAGTTTATTGCTTTATCATGCAGTATTGACAATCACATAAGCTACCTATCAAGATACGGCAATATTTCACTTCAATTTCTTCTTTTAGTTACTGAGATGAAATGGAACTAAGAAATGTCACTTGTTACTACTATTTGTTCACCTCTTCCAAACAGCCAATATGGCCTTACAGAGAATTATATAGAATCATAGAATGAGTATGGTTGGAAAGGACCTCCAGGATCATCAAGTCCAACTTTTATCCCAACATCTCCCTAACCACTAGACCATGGCCGCAAGTGCTTCATCCACTCGTTTTTTAAGCACCTCCAGGGACGGCGACTCCACCACCTCCCTGGGCAGCCTGTTCCAGTGCCTAACCACCCTCTCAGTAAAGAATTTCTGCCTAATATCCAACCTAAACTTCCCCTGATGCAACTTGAGGCCATTTCCTCTCATCCTATAATTAGTAATTTGGGAGAAGAGACCAACACCAGCCTCACTACAACCTCCTTTTAGGTAACTGTAGAGAGCAATGAGGTCTCCTCTCAGCCTTCTCTTCTCTAAACAACCTCAGTTCCCTCAGCCAGTCTTCATAAGGCCTGTTTTCCAAACCTTTCACCAGCTTCGTTGCCCTTCTCTGGACTTGCTCCAGCACCTCAATGTCCTTCTTATCCTGTGGTGCCCAGAACTGGACACAGTACTCAAGGTGTGGTCTCACGAGTGCCGAGTACAGGGGCACGATCACCTCCCTACTCCTGCTGGTCACACCATTTCTGATACATGCCAGGATGCCATTGGCCTTCTTGGCCACCTGGGCACACCGCTGGCTTGTGTTCAGTCAGTTGTCAACCAACACCCCCAGGTCCTTTTCCGCCAGGCAGCTTTCCAGCCACTCTTCCCCAAGCCTGTACCGCTGCATGGGGTTGTGGCTGAAGTGCATGGCCCGGCACTTACCCTTGTTAAACCTCATACAATTGGCCTCAGCCCATCGCTCCAGCCTGTCCAAATCCCTCTGCATAGGTAACATGAAAAAAACCTCCTGTATTATTTCATACATCAGATGTCAAAAACCACAAAAATAAAGTGCTGGAACAATCTGGAGAAGTTTTAATCAAGTTAACTTCTTCAGTTGAATCTGGCATCTTGGTTACAAGAGAACGAACAGCCAACAGAACTGAAATTAAGAGTTCCCATTATAGATAACACACCAACAGAAAAAAAATCCATTTAAACGAGCACTTCCCATAGGATAAATTTAAGCACAGAGATCCCATTTACCAATGGCCCAAGATCAAGCACACATTATCAAGAATGAAATATCTGTTGATCTGATTGTGCCCTTCCAGCTTTTGCATTTTCGTAATCCATCCCTCAAGGATGGGCATTTCAAGTTCATTCTCAATATAGCCAAAGTAATTTTCTTCCAGCCTAATGTAAAAAATTTCTGTAGAATTTAAAGCGCATTTCTGTCCTTGCTGCAGCAAGAAAATTATCAAGTAATAGGACTGTTACTGCCCTTATTCTTTTAAGAAAGATTCCCCACAGATATCAACACAATGAAGTATTACTTTTATAATAAAACGAACATCCATTTTAAAAACATGTATAGAAAAGAACTAAGATTAAAGTTTGTTGCTCTTGTATCCATATCCACCAATCTTATATTTGTGTGATAGTAAGGTATTAACAAAAAAGTAAACAAACATAGTAGAATAACCTACCCCAATAGTAGGTGTGGGTTTTTTTTGGGGTTTTTTTGTTTGTTTTGTTTTGTTTTTTCACAAGGGGATTCACTGGTTTCTCCACCCACAGAACCTATCCTTTAATTACTTCCAGCTCTGAAGATGTATAGGATGCTTCTTGGGCTAAGCTCTTCTATCTATACAATCTTCATGAAGGCAGGGTGTTAGTCTGATGTGTCATGAAAATGAAACTAGGTGCAAGTAGGTATGTATTGTCTTTTTTTTTTTTAAAGTGGAATACATACTTGATTCTTTAAAAAGGAACAAGTTCAATAAAACTAGGAAGAGAAATCAAGTAATGCGAAGGGAAAAAAAAACCCTTAAAACATCCACAGGTTTGTGTTTGAAGGAAACAGTAAAACATATCAGAAGATGCTTAAAAAAGCAACACTAAGGAATCACTTAAACTTACACCTGTCTTACCAAGAAAAATTAATTAGCTCTTAAAACCAGCATTACTCCAGCTGTATTTTACACCTCTCAACTACTACATTCATACCAGAACATCATGTACCATTATACTTCTGCCTATCCCTGTATTTACTAACCACACTCATATCTCAACTTGCTGCTCACAGTCCTTACAGAAAGAAAATCCATTTCAGTACGAGTTTAGTATTCTGTTTTCCTTCAGTCAGTCAACTCAAACCCTCCAAAAAGTCTGAAATATCATTGAGTACCATCAAGCTACTCCATGTAATTGCCCTCTAACAGGAGATGTATTTAAATTTATTTAAATTAAAGGCATTCAAATGTATTATTAAATTTATATTAAATTAAATGTATTTACTCAAATACAGAGCACAAAGGGCTATTCTTCAACTTTAATGAGATATAAGAAAAGGTTGGCAAGTTGTTAACACTTGCCATTTGAACTACAGTGACACTACATCAGAACAAAAAATTCAAAAGCATTGCAAGGCAAATTTCACACGTAACTCTTCATAGAAAAATCCCAACAGGTTTTAATACATATTCCAACACAGAATAGTAAATCTAGCATTAGAACTCAGAAAATTAGCTTTATATCAAACTTCCCTTAAACCAAATAAGTGAATTACCAGACATTGAAATCAATCTGCAAAACGTGTAGACCCTGAAAATGTATGATAAAACATTAAACTCTTTGCTACTGTGACAAGCAAATAGCAGTTACTTTTGTCCCACACTAACACACTGATGTCTTAGTTCTAATATACTGCTGACTGTATTTTCAGCAAAAGGACTCTTCAGGATGGCAGAAGTTTAAAAAAAAAAAAAAAAAAAATCAGTTCTGGCAGATTGGTTTACAAGTTTCTTACTATTTTTGCCAACAAAAAAAATGGTCTATCTTTTTAAAACACAGCTACTACAGCAGCTCAAAAATAAGCATTTCCTGTGGTTATTTTAAGACACAGATTGCAAAGCAACACAATTTAATCCAACAAGTTATGGCTCCTTTGTCCATTTGCATTAAAAAGACAATACTTTGAGTATTCTCCTATGTCAATCAAAAATTTCATAAACCAGTAATCTTACTCCAAGTACTCCTAAATCCTGTTTAAACACTAATGCATCCATTGAAAGAAACCCTGAAGATGCTTTCAGATCATTTTATCAATTTTTCAGGTTTTAAATTGATATAAAAATTATCTTCTTTGAAAACCACAGATGAAGGTCAATACTCACATGGCTTTGTGTGATACAAGGTGCCACAAGAACATGAAATGGAATAATGAAATACTTCGAAGTTTCTATGCCTCGTTAGCCTTTCTCATTTTACATGACTGTAAAAGTGCTTTAGAACTATTACCTATCAAATTTATAGGTACTTGTATCTTGCAGGAAAAGGTTTTTCCCATTTGTTTCTCAATAAATACTTTCCATATTATATCCTGTCAGTGATGTCTGTTTAAGACTAAATCACTAGCTAAGAAACTTCAAGCCTGCATCAGTCAATAGGGGAAAACATGTTTTCAAGTGCTAATTCTTTTCCTGTTAAGGGGGACAATAGCAGGGCAAGATGGCAAGTTCTTTCCTCCTTTTTTTGTATTTTTTCCTCCACTGTTCATTCCATCTCATTTAAGAATTTTTTCAAGCTCTCTGAATTAGCTTTTGGTTCATGTATAAAGGCACATTCATGAAAATATTACTGAACAGAAATTTTGCCAGCATAACTTTCCACTATTACTCTAATGCTGATGAAAATCACTGTTACTGTAACTGGATGCAAAGAACTTCAAAGTTGTCATTCTAGATTTTGCTTTCAAAGATGTAGTATTTTTATATGTTTCTATTTTTTCTAATGTTTTTAGTGTAAATGCAGAAAGTATCACAAATAATAATGCTAATGAAGTTTAAATGAAGTATTATGTACTATATCTAAATCTGGTGGTAAAATGAAGAGTTGTAGAAGGAACACTTTTTATCAACTCTTCATTGAATTTTAAGAAAGGTGGACATGAGTAAGGAGGCAATAAATTTGTCGCTTCAGTTTTTCAGGGCCCTAATACATCCATGGACATAAGTCTGGGAAACAACTTATCTGTTCACAGAAACAGAAGCGTATTTCTGTCTTTTTTAACTGAAGTAGGAAAAATGGCTTTACAGGTTGTAATTGTATTTTATACTGTGTTTTTTTGTGGAGGATCAGATTTTATAGGAACCATGCACTGAGCATTGTCATCACTTGCTTTAATGTAACAAACTTTCTAAATGCTATCAAAACTCAAAATGACAGATTTCCAAAGAAAGGTAGTGTTGAATATGGGATTTATTTATGTATTTCTAAAAGTTATTTTATGTGTGGTTCTGAGAGGGCAAAAGTATTTTTGAGACTATCAAATACTTCAAAAATGCCAGTTTAACTCCTTCCTAGATAAGAACAGTTTCAATTGTAATTTTTGGAGCCTTCTGGTTTATGAGGTGTACTTCTCTAATATCTCTACATGAAAAAGGGATATTCCAAAAGCCTATTTTCCTTTCCCTTTTTGTTTAACACAACCTCTGACACCAGAGAATCCCACTGGAATTCTTGTAGTCCCTGTGCTGTTCTGGTTAGACTAAACCTCAACAAGAATTGATTCACCACTTAAACCATCATTTACACTATCTGAAACGAAGTTTTCAGTAAGATTTAAACTGAGAAGCATGAGTGAATTTTGGAGACAGCTTGTTTTTCCTGCTTAGATTTTTACTGCAGTCATTAACCAGCTGCACAGGCAGGAAGGAGTTTTATTTTCTTTTTGTGTATACAATTAACTTCCTGTTTCAAATCTGCTTTCTTTTTATTAAAGTGACCCTTCAGAGTCCTAGTAGGAGCCCTAAATTTCAATGTAGACAAATATTTTCTTGGGAGGATTAAGCTTACTATTTTTCTATGCTAACACAACCTACTACAGGATTTCAGGAAGAAGTTTCACCCAGAACAGTTATCCCAGAAGTAGTACTAGGGTTCTTGTCACTTACCATTGAAGTGGTTTCTTCTGATCCTTAGAAGGGTTGGTGATTTTCTTTCACAGCAGGGCCTTCACCAGCTTACCCAGGTTTGGTTTTTGATAGGGTGCTAGAAGATGGGCAACCTAGCCTTGCCCTGTGGCTCTCTCTCCAAGCTGGATATTCTAGGTCTAGAAGTTGACTGGGAGCAGAAAAGACAACACATTCCCCTTCAATAAACAGGTGAATCGGGGCCTGGTACTTGAGCATATGTGTTTTAGATAGAGCCTTCTTATGGAATGATTTTTTTTCCCCTTAACTGGCATGCATTCCCTGAAGGTCTTAAGAATGAAAGACAGCCTTATCCATATTTCAGACTCAGATGAGAACTTTTAGTCCATACCTAAAATCTTTATGCATCAAGCACAATCATGCTTTCAGATAGCATTTCTCCTTTGCTTCTACTGGCAAACATATGTTGCCAAATAAAACCAAGGCAGCATTTTACCTCTCAGAATGAACAACTCTACTTGCATTTAGAGGATAACTATTTTTATAGATTGGTGGGATATGGATACAGATACAAGTGATTATTGGAATTACTTGTCTTCCTGAAACAGGTATGTGAAAAGCTTTTCTGCTGATAAACAGTTCAAAAAGGAAAAACTAAGAGGTAGACAATCCTCCATTCAGGCAGTGAGTGTCCCAAATCCTGGACATGCTATTTTTACATGCCTTCCAGTCTTTGGTCAATTACCTACCCCAATCACAGAAAAGTTTAATTACATCTTAACATCATTCTTATCAGGAAAAAAAAAATTATATTATGTCACACAGCACTGGACGATTACCCCATAAAAATGGCAAAGTAATATTCTACCTTGCTTTATCAGGCAAAAATCCATCTAAATCATCACGACCTAGCTGCACACAGAAGTCAGATGTAAAACCAATGGCCTATTGCTCCAAGCAGAGGAACACCACAAAAGTTCCAAGGTATTTTAGTATCTAGGTTGAAGCTCTTCAAGTACCTACCCATAAGGCAAAATTTATTTTTGATTTCAAAAGGAGACTGCTTAAAATACTCAGACCAGACTGAAGAACATTATACACTAAAGAAAGAACACAGGGAAGTAGCAATGCAAAGTTTCAGAGAATTTCCCACCTGCATAATTCTGTTACTGTCAGGAAAAGACACTGTGCTCTCTGTGCTCCTTCTGTCCCCCGTGTGCCTCACTAGGGGCTGCTAGCAAGTGCTTAAGGTATTTTTCCCCACCACACACACATCCGCTCAGACATTTAACTTCATTCAAACCAGTCTTCCACATAAAATCTATTTTCAAACAGTAAGGACACCTGCTAGGTATACAACAGTGTTCAACAGTAGACAGACACCACACACCTTTTTCTTGGGTGGTCTTTCATCCAAATAACTAAATTGACCAAATCAGTAGTTAAATTCAGATGCCACAGACCACACTATTTTGGGTAAATCTTTCACTTATAAATGAAGATGCAGAAAAAAGTTACTGAAACAAGAATCAAAACCAGTCTTACTGACCCAGAGCACACGACTTTGAAAGGAGATTAAAATTCAAGACATGCTGTATAAATTCACTTATATTAAAAAAATATATATACAAGCACTCCATGACAGAAAAATCCACACACTATCTTCATTAACTGCATTAAAAAACAGTATTTACAGAAAAAGCAGTTAACCAGAACCAGCTATGCAGACAAGTTACAAATCCCCCCACAAAACACTAAATCCAAACAGCCAATCACTATCATGTCAGCTGCAGGGCAGCTATTACCAAGTACATTTGCATCAAAAACGACTTTCATGGAAGTGTAATTTTTGTAAGGTTGGTGAGGTAGGTGTTTCTGTAGCCACTGCTTAGTATTTTACTGTTGTGAGAAAACGGTGGATTGTTAAACAGCGTATGTCAAGATAATAATGCACAAGTTAGCGATATAGTTTAGAACATATTTACCAGCCCACTTACTTTTCCCCCTCATTGGAATAACACTATTAAATAGATCTTTAGTTATCATAGCAAATAGCACACAGCACTTGTAACACTGTCCCCAGAGCCAATCTTCACTGAGTTAGGGGAAAATACATCTTTCCTCCTTGAAGAATATTTAGATCATTTACTACATATTACTTATTTCCTTCAAACACAATATACATATAAAACTGACATTCACTTATTCCAAGTTTAGCAACTTTGGGGTTTTTTTCCATTTCTTACATATTTTAAAGTGTAAACCCCAGCGTTCTGATATTCATTTACAAAAATACCCTAATCAGATTTTGTTCAAACCATAAGATTTCCTTGCTACCCTTTCTCTCATTTTCTCTTAATTTTTGTACATAAACGTATCACCAGATTAGAAAGACATTTCAAGCAAAAAAGCAGCTTTTTGTATGCCTGAGTATAGACACCTACAGAAATGCAGGAATACAGGTATGCACAGGAACTGATTAGCTGGCAGGTACATCTAACTTAACAGAGCCACTAATGCAATATTAGTAATGATCACAAGTGAACACATTTCACACCCTTTGCATCATAAAAGTTCCAGACTTATTCCATTTTTATTTGTTCTAGCTTCTGTATGTATTAACCTCAGCTAACTTAAGGTGCTTGTATTAAGACACTAGTAATGAAACACGCATTTTCTCTTACGTAATATTTATTCTAATGGGGGAACATAGTACTAAGATCATCTGGCCAGTATCAGAAGTACAGAATTGAATTCAGATATAGGTAACACTAGGATGATACTCTAAACTTAGCTTCATACTCTAAGAGTTTTCCACTACTTAGGAGCATAAGAAAGAAGGCCTGCAGTCATACCAGAGTTCCCCAAGTTTGGGGTATGGAAAAAAGAGGATTGAGCTCTAGCCAACGCAACCTAAGCGCATGGCAGTTCATGAAGCACATAACAAACGTAAAGGGACAGAAAGAATTTTCTCTGCCACCTGCTAAGGAAGAGAAGAGGCATAGGAGATGCAATTCTTAGACTACAATTCAAAAGCTTTTCTGCATTTCTAGAAGCTACCTTATAATCAGTGTTGGAGAGCTTACTGTCTTTACAGAGAACAGCCTGAGCTAGAACCTTGTTTTCCATTTCACAGAGGCAGAGAGGCCCAAGATCCAGACTCTCACAGGCCAACTTAAAATTAATAATAAAGAATTGTTGATAAGGTAGAACCAATAAGGTTCAAACCTATATAACCCATAAGTATACCAGTAAACAAGTGGCATATGAGCACAGATGTACACTAAGTCAATCTCTTCAGGTAATAAACACGATGACAATAAGAAATTCACTCACATCCAGATCAACAGTGGTAGACTAGAAAGAAGTTAATACTGTAGGGAAAGACGATGTCCAATTATATAATGAAAACTGACTTAATGGATACAGGTTACTCTATATGTGCAGACACCTGCATATCACATTCTCTTAAGTACATATGCATGCACATACATACACATGAATGTGTATGTACCCACTGTCAAAATGAAGGGAAATTAATTTTGTTAAGTATTACGCAGCAGGAATGCTCCTACGTTTCTAAAGTGTGCTTTCTTAAGCCTTAACTTACCTCATGAACTAGTGTCACAAACTGGAAGTTCTATGTTTTAGTTGTGTGATGCCATTCTTCTCCCCTCACTAAACTTGTATGCATTGACGCACTCAGTTTAAAAACAAAACTGTTGCTGCAAAGTGAACTAGACAAATTAGATACTTACTTATCAAAGCTATCACTATATTTTATGAAGCTCTCCAATTTTTCCTTGGCATATTCTACCACATCTGAATGAAGCTCTATTCCATGGTTTATCCCAAAAGGTCCTGTAAATAAAAACAGCAGGGTGGTTTGTGGGTTTGGTTTTGTTTTTCTTTAAGCACAGCACAACCACATGGAACAGCATTATATCTTTCACATCTGTAAAAGTATTAGCATCGCATAAAATACAAGTCTCCCAACACCATGAGACAAAGTCATTTTTGCATCTGTATTACCAATGCTTAAGAGGAAGGTAAAAGGACAAAGATCAATGAAGTAACAGGGACAGAACTGTGGCAAAACAATTTTATAGAATGACTTTTCTTCATAAGCATGCAAAAAAAAAATTTACCTGACTACACTTAAGTCAATCTGAGAAACTTTTTCCAGTATTTAGCTGGAATACAATTTCAAATTATAACTTTGTCTGTATTTTGGTATTTAAATTCTGAGAGGTTCTCTTAAAGCAATATTTTCAGCTTTTGACAATTCAGAGATCAGGTAGTATATCACTTAGCCACATCTGCTAGTCTGTTTTGTAGGTTCCAAAATCAGAAGTCTGCTCCTGATTTACTTATAATTAACTTATATCTCTAACACTGAAACTGACTATATGTTATGTTCACTCATCACCCCATCACAGTTGCAACACTGCTTTCCTGCAATCAAATCCAAGTATATTTCCAGGTCAATCCATGTGCTAAAAGTTAATGCTATTTTTCAGGAACAAGAAGAAATCGCGAGACAATATTACAAGTATTAACCACATCAGGAAGGACTCTGAATCAGATAGTCACATTTGTTGTGGGGATTCTATAAACATGCACTCATAGCCCAGGGACTTTAGTCATCGAAACATACAACTGAAAAAGGGAGAGGGAAGGGGAAAAAGTAAACATCAATGAGATCAGACAAAACTTACATTTATATCCTCTACTGCATTCTAAATCTTTCCTAAATATTTAGCTCAAAGATGTTACTCCACTGAAACAGAAATCCATTTATCTTTTCTAGGACACTGGTTAACAAAACAGACCTAAGGTTACTGAGAAAGGTTTCATTTTACCATAAGAAAAAAAATAGTATATGTCACCAGGCTGATTAATAATTGCAATTCTTAACGTAGTTCAGGATGCTTTGTACTAGGTGAAATAAAACCAATCCACTAGGTTTACCAAAGGCAGTGCTCATATGACCTCTGATGACAGGCAAGAGGTATGTGGATCATTCAAGGGATGTTCTTGTGAACTTGTGAAAACATGTACCTCCTGTTGACACTCATACCTACTGTACATTTAGTTTATTATCAGTAATGTTAAGAAAAGCATTAGCATAGGCAATTCCTCCCTAGTTGTTTAATTATTTAACACTGCCTTGCACAGTAGTAGGCTATGATGTTTCTAAGCAGTGTAGTTAGTTCTACAGTATACAGCAGCATCCAAGGTATGTTTTCTTTAATTAACAATTAATTGCCATTTCTTTAACCTCAATTTAAATTAAAAATTCATTGGCATAATCTGTCCCAAAGTTCACATATACATTCCTTTCAATACTCAATTTTGAAAAGCAAAGGACAAAAAGACCTGCAAGCATCAGTTGCTCCAATAGCTTGAAATTAAATGTATGAATTCAAGACACACCACATCATGATACATCATAGTATTTGTAATTTGAACAGAAATACGAGAAACATGTTCTCTTCTTTCATCAGGAAAGTCACAGATGTACATTTAAGCATAGAGTCAGATATTCTATAAATATGAAACCAACTCCTCTGCTGCCCTCCAAAGTCAACTGACCTCTTTCAGCACTGAGCTAGCAATTCAACTATCTAGCCAAATCTGTGTTTGCATTTTAATGGTATCAGCAACAGTTAATATCTATGAAGTGCTAGGATTTTTTTTTTTAGTATGCCGCTATACTTACAAGTGTTCACCAGTTTCAAACTACTTGCTAATTTAATCTATTCATTTTGGCACTGTCAACATGGCAGAAATACTACTCACCACACTGTCAAATTGAAAGATACTCAACTACTGTCAACAACCACATGGTTCTCTGTTACTAATTGCAGTGTACATCGAAATCTGTTTAAAAATGTGAACTTTTAAAAATGTATATGGTTTATTTGTCAGAAAATTACATCTGTTCATTTTTCTTTGTTAAAACAGCTGCTCCTGGGCTCAAAACAAACACTAAAATAAAGAAGAATGATTCTACGTAACTAGAAATTTTATGAAAGGGAGCAGAGTAAAAAATAAAGGCACACAAATTTTATTTATACCTTTCCTGCTTTAGCCTGGCACTCAAACCACATTACAACACTAAGCAGACTTCAGAGACTGGATACAGTACTACAGAAGCATGGCAAGTCTGCTTCTCTAAGTAGTTGAGCAGTCACTGCTCCAGGCTTCTCAGCACTGCTAAAGTATCAGCACCTGAGCTGGCTCTGTGGGAACATCTGCAGTGTAGCTGTGCTCCTTGGGGGCTGTCAACCAATCTTACCCTCTGTAGAAAACAAGTCTTTTCATGTTTAATTTCTTGATTTCAACTGCACATACAATATTCTGAAAGACAGGAATTCTGCTTGATAAGGAGAGGTAAAACCCAGGTGCATTCAACAGCCAACCAACAGCCACTCAACAGGTTAAATACACAGATACAAGTGCAATATACATAAGCCACAATATCTTCTTTAAACATCATAGTTAAGAAAGAATAATGAAATAACAACGCTTTTCACAACAGAGAAATAAACAAATACCATTACTCACTGCCCTGAGCAAACATTTTAGGGGACACACACAGCAATATTTACTAATCGTTTTAGTACTGAACTAGAACACCAAACTTAAAATATTACAATCTAATTAAAAATATCTCCTCTTAAACAGAAACACTCTTGAAATGGGCAAAGCAACATTCTAATAGAGTAGATATCTTTTTATTTTTACCTGTGACTGAACATAATTCCCATTTCCACAAGAACTGTAGAATCTGTTGAATTTTTATTGGTATTAACTGGAAGAAAAGACACTGCCAGAGCTGCCAAGTGATGTTTGTTATGTACTATTAGGGATAATTTCTACTTTTTAATAAAAAAGAACAGAGGACAAAGCAAGTAATCTAATTGAAAACTTACAAACCAACTCTTCTCTTCTCAGTTTTGTATGTAAATATAGACATAATCTGCCTTATTATCCATCAACAAGGCTTCTGCAACCAAGGAAATTTGAAAAATCCATGCAATACAGTCAATAAAACAGTACCTATGCAAACTACATACTAAGATAAATGAATATATTTCATGTAATGAAATTCATTTCTAAAAAAAAAAAAAAATTACTTGTTGGTACATATGCTCTGTATTCTAAATATGGGGGGGGGAAGTATTAAAACATTTTTTTCTCTCTAAGGTAGGTTTTAAAATTTAAATGTAGACAGCAATATTTCATTCCATCTTTTTTCCATACAGGAAATGCATTTAAAAACAGAAGAAAAAACATAGTTGAAAGTTTTGAAAACATACAGAGTTGTAGTTCCTGAACAGTCTCAGTCTACATTCCAAAACATTCTCACTAATAAAATGATTAAACGTATTTTAAAGTAATTGTTTGCATGCTGATAGAGATTTATTTTTCCATTAAGTTTCTTCACGAGCCATTAAACTTCACAATTTAGAATTTTCTTTCCATAAACTGAAGATCAAAGCAGTAACCTAGACTAAGGGCATAAACTTGGTGCAAATGCAGACTAAAAGTTTAGTCCTCAAAAATTGTTCCTATGCCTTTTCCTTTTAAGCAACAAAAGGACTATTTCCTTTCAAATGAGAGTTTTAGACTACAAAAAGGCAAGCAGGAACAACTGCCTCTTCCAAAACACTCCATGAAATGTCACTGAACAGCAGTGTCAGTGAACAGCTTGCAAATAACATACAATATTTTAACAACACATCTCAAACACTCCGTCTGAAGTATAGTACTATCATTTTTAAAGAAGTAAAATTAAAGTTTTACAGGGCTTGTATAATCTTCCAAAAATATGCAGAAAGGCTATATTAAAAAAAATGTTCAAGTTACCTAATATTAATCCCACCATTGTACTCAAGTAGCCGGTTCCACTACCCAGATTTAGAAAAGATAATCCAGGCTGAAGCTTCAGTGCTTCCATGACTTCAGAATAAATGCAAGGTGCTGACAAGTGTATATTTCCATGCTTCCAGGCCAAGTCTTTATAAGCATTGTCCCTGTATCCTTCCAGATAATAATCACCACGATCAATTGCTCTGAAGGCTTGCTCCACGCTCTCAGTGCGAATGTACTGAGCTTCTTTCAAGTTATCAATTAAGTCATCGTTGTCTTCTCCAGCACTCACAGCTCCTCCCATGCTGAATTTCTATGATAATTCAATTAGTTTGCAAAACACATTAGGAGGAGAGTTTTCCCAAAAGTGTAAGTATGTAACAGATTCTCAGTTCTTCCTTCAGAAGCACATCACAAAGGACTCCTGGAAAATAGATATATTTGCATAACTTCAGTTTCAAAAAAGAAACAAATCAAAAACTCTTATAGGGTGACAAAATATTGTTAGTATTGGATCACTTCATGAAGCAAAACTATTAGGAGTCAGGACAGCTAGTATTTAATTAAAATTCTGCCCTTCAGATTTTAACTCAATCCAATGTTTTTCAGCTTAGCTTTAATGTGTCAGACATGGGCTGGCTACATTAGAAAGCAATGCAGCATAGGAGTTTACACAGACATGGAAAATACTACAGTGCTATGTACTTATTCATATATTATATACATATGGGGGGGCAGGACAGCAACCACCTTTGGACTAGCTCTGGTTCCATTCCAAGAACTAAATGTCCAACAGCAGTTGGAATATGTACCAATTTAGTTACATTCCGAAGCAGCTGGGTTTAAACGCTCTGGAATCACTCCACAGTGGGAGACAAAGCCAGGCGAGTGGAGATGTTCAGGAGCTGCTTCTCAGATGTTCACTGTTGAACCAAACCACAATACTAGTGCAGACAACCACATATTGCTCTGATCTGGATTCAGCACAGGAAACCCCCCCTGAGTATCTGAACTCTTCCAGTGAATATGGCAGGCATTAGGAGGAGTACAAATTCATTAAGCACCTATAAGTTTTCAACAGCTTGCTGGCTCTTGAGTGACTAACATGCTACATGAATCCTACACAGCATGTTCACTTCAAAATAATTCCTTCAGATCTGTACTTTATTTGCAGTTATTACATTATCACTAAACTCATAAAATCCAGATGTGAACTTTCTTAATATTTCATGAATTACCAGTAAAACAGCAACAGAAGACTTGAAGAAAGCAAAACAAAAAATTCTAATCCACCCCTTCCAGATGAATAGAGTACCCATAGGGAGCTATTTCTTAATTACAAAGTCATCTTAGATAGCCAAAAGAAGAAAGACCATCATAAATGTCAATGCATGTTCTAGATAACCTAGAGAAAAGACAACACACCCCTGACTAATTGCATTGCTGAGTATCACCTTTTAAAAAATTCCACCTGCCTCTTCATCAAGCATATTTCACACAAGCACCCTTTTTAAAAATATGAATGTAATACTTCATCTGAGAATACTCCAACACAATTCAGCAAATTCCTGTTTTGTACGTGCCTATTTGTGCAAATTTGCAAGTCAGGAATTCACAAACACAATCCAGATACCTAAGGTCATTTAAATTATCAGAATTAAGCTGGTTCCTAAGTTTACATTGTGGTGATCACTGCAACACAATTTTTCTGATTAAATACTTCAAATTAAGAACCATCTTAGAACACTAATTAATCCTCTTCCACATGTTTAATACGTGTCTATCAAAACAGTGCTAATAAACCTTTCCACAAAACTATGCGGAAACTTCCAGAACCTACAAGCAACTTTAAATTTGGTGGGTTTTTCTTCCCATCGCAACATTAAACAAAGACTATTAGCATTTGAACCATTTTCCTGAAGGATTAAACTGTGAATAGCAATGTTTCTGAAGCAGAGCACTGAAACATCCTTGTGAATGAAAAAAATGTGCTTGTGCTGCACTGTAACCCAAAGAGTAAATTTACTTTTCTGAACAACAAGCTCAGAATCAAAAGTGCTAAAACTACTGCAGATCAGTTCTGATCAGAAAGGGCATATATTAAGAGGCACATAATCCTAAGTAAGAGAAAGCTAAGATTCAACTTTGAAATTTGTTTTGGCCTGCTATTGTCTTCTTGCTTTAAAGAAAAAAAGTTTCTACAGTGTCCCAATGCCAGAAATCGTACAATTCTTATCCCTCCCCTGGCCACATGGCCATCACAGAACACTCCTCCAACAAAGAACACCTCATTTCTGTTTGGAATTCTGACAGAACTGTTTCCTTATGTAAATGAACACAAGGCAAGCATAAAACAAGTCACTAATAAAGCTGAATAACCATATAGTATCAATGCTGACAAATACTTAGGTTTAAAATTTCAAGCACACAAGCTCAAATTTACCAGATCATACAATCACGATGCTTCTCTTTAACTACAAACACACTTAAAGGGGTGGGGAGGAGAGAATGCTCAGGGCTGCTAGAGCCCTGGTAAAATCATGGGTGAAATGATGACCACTCACCACTCAGCTGTGTGATTCTGTCTGAAGCAAAACCAATTGTCACTGACATTCTAGCATGGGAAAAAGTAAAAAGTTAGTAGGTGCAATTATCAAACCAGCATAAAAACCATCAGTGAAATTATAAAAACTGCACTTCTCAACATCCTAGTATTCCACAGCACAAGTAGGCCTGTGTGTGTTTAATCACATAAGAACATCTCTTTTTATTTGTGAAAAAACATATTGACAATTTAGACAGGAAATGTGGAACATGAGGGAGGATTTTTTTTAAATAAATAAAAAAAATTGTAAGAATATTCCAGTCCTGCTTGCTTGTTCAAGCATCACTTTGAAGCATCACTTGCATCAAACCTAAAAGTTCAATGAACTACTGAATCAAATGATAGTTAAATAATTTACAGTGACTAAACCCAGTTTTCACCATCCCTTTGCCCTAAAAAGTTCGTTTGTCTTGAGATGCATTTAGATATATTTTTAACTAAAAAGTAAGTGTAAGAACTAAGTTACTTGAAGACTAACACAGCTTCTATATTTCAGAAACAGAAATACCACTTTCAGCCCTATCTGCAGAGTGCATTCACCACCTCACACCAGCAGATGGAGAAGTTCACCAACTATCGACACAACCGGTCAGTGAGCAGGCAAGTGCACAAACCACTCAGAAAAGGCAATCCTCCAACCTACAGCTTTATCATTTCTATCAAAGTGTCTTTACTACTTTCTTTCCTATAAATTTTGTAATTTCAGTATAGGAACTACAATAAACCAGAATTAATTTCTTCAGGTATTTTGTGATTTTATATTCTCGGTATTATCCGACAGCTAAAGTTACTGCATTATCACAAGATTTTCTACTGATGACACCCACTAAGCATTTCACCTTCATGAATGGTTATCATGCAGGATCTCAACAGCAAGAACAGAAAAGGTCAGGTACACAGCATGACATTGTGGAAAGTAGGGGAGAAAAATGGAGAGCCTCCTCTCAAACATCAGACACTTACACAGCAGCACAGAGCAGCTAGTTAAACTATGGTGGGTTCTGGATACATTGCCCCTGGCTGAAAAAGGTGACATCAGGTAGCAAGTGTGGTATTGTTTTCCTTAATCAACTATGGTGCTTCTGTTCAGACTCAATTAGTGCCACTCCTGCAGTCATAATGCATTCCAGACCATGTTTTGCCTGTCCCTGTCCCATCCAGTGACTCCTACAACAAAAGGACTCAATTTTTAGTTTAGCTTTCCTTTTCCTCCCAAGTATTATAAGTGCCACACAAGAGGAAATTCAACTCCAAACTGCAGAGCTAGTTGTAAGATTTCAGCAGGACCTTTGGAATAAACTGAATGATTGACTACTATCTGAAAGGAAAAGACAAATTGTAACATTAGCTTCACCAGGCAAAAGGTGGAAAAAAACCAAAATACAAACTGTGTGCTAGAGGCGGCTGCAGTAGGTGACTACAAAAATCAAAATAAACTGTGGGACACAGAGGTATTTCAGAATGAAATTTTTTTTTAAACGTGTATACATGTGCCTTGCTGCTAAAATCCTCATAAAAAGACTAAGTGCTTTGGAAAATTAGCTGCTACTTGAATTGTCTTCTATTCCACAGCTATTTGTTTTGTCACTTCAAATAGTTTAGAAAGAAGGAAAACCGTTGTTTTCAGAACGCAGTAACATACTATTTAGTGCATTAAGGAAAACTACTGGAAACACTGCACATTTTTGAAGTCTATACTCTAGACTCATCTCACTCAAACATTCACTCCTGACCTACTGTTCAGTGGATCATTTAAAGAAGCTTTTCAAATTAAACAGAACTAAGTACAAAAACAAGTACAGTCAGCCCTCCAACATAATGCACTCCACTACGCATACTTCAAGGTTCTTTATAATACAGCAATGGAACAAGGAACAGACCACAGGATTAAAGTTAAGCCAAATTAATGTAAACAGCTACAACTACTGACTTAACCAGAATTGCATTGACCTAGTTGGGCAGAAAATGTTTGTCAGGTCTGATGTAAGCTTAAGCCCTGATTCTCCTGTTTAGGCCTTCAGCAGCTGTTTAGACAAGATTCCAGGTGTGTGCTTGCTCTCATTCTTCCTCCATCTCCAGTCACCTCAACACACCAAACAGCACACGTGCTACTGCATTTCTCTCAGAAGATGCACTGAAGCTTATGCATGAGCAGTGACAAGCACAGATTTCACGATCAAACGACCTTAACCTTGGTAGTTACACAAAGGTGTAATTTTTGGATCAACCTTACTGAATGTCTACTGAACCTTTTAACTTTTTTCTTATTTTTTTTTTTTTAATTTTTAAATGGAGACAGTTCACAGGAACTTAACATAAAAAAGTAATAAACATAGAATTTTGTTGGTTGCCCACCCAGGCAAAAAAAAAAAAGAAAAAAAAATGCACCACCCACTCTTTTTTTTCCTTCTTTGGACTGGGATACATTCCTTTCTCAGTCTATATTCTCTTCTATACTGGACCTGTTTTTCATATCTGAAACTCTATCTACCCTCTTCACACAATGGCAAGGACTGAATGCTGAAAGGACCATTTTCCATATACCAGTTCTATATGCCAGACCTGCTTTCAAGTATGCTGATAAAGACTTTAAAATTCATTACCTTTTATTACAAAGCAAAGCAAAGAATCCTATGTGTTTCCTGGATGGTACTTCTAAGACATAGCTTAACACCACATCCTGACTCAGTTCTTACTGCTTAAAATCTGGGCAACCAAAAAATGTCTGCAAAGCTGAGCCTCCCAGCCTTCAGAAGCAGTTTCTTCTTCAAAGTCTCCCACCTGTGACACCACAATCATGTTCTGAATGACTACTTCAAAACAAAGAAATAAGAGTTCACCATTTCCACACAGGACAGCTAGCAGTGTGGTTTGTCATACCAGGGTGAAACCTAGAGTACAGGATAGTTTCTGAAATTCAAAGGAGTAGATCTATAATCAGCAAGTACTATAGCAGCCCTATACTCGTGCGGAGCAAGTCCTCAGCTGAGGTCTCTTATCTGTTTCAGGCAGCGCTTGTGATTCCCCAGTAGTTGTCACTACAGTCACCACAGACCCAGCTTCAGTGTTAACATCTTTGCATGCCTTCTGGGCCACTGACCTTCCTTAACTATGTCCTGTGAAAACCTCCCTCCTGAGAGACAGGAAAGGTGTCTCACTGCCCTAGTTTACCCACTCCTTAATCACTAGTAAAAAGTACCTGTTGGTTGGTCATCTGCACTTAAGTATTTTCCCCCTCTACTTCCCACCCCAAATACATGAGATCTTTGGGATTTGCATACCTACAAACATTGTGAATCTAGTCAATAATGTTAAAAAAAGCTTTAAATGGGATCAAGCACAAAAACATTCCTTTTTCTTAAAAGGACACGCTAGTATCTAATTTCACAGTACGTTTCAATTTAGCCAGTATCTGCCATAAGAGCATTTCTTAACAAAAGTTTCATTTGTAAAATATAGAATGAAAAAGCCTCCACGGATGAGAGGTTGATGAGCTGATAAACAGCTCTGGAATACTCTCCGATTAGCCCATCTTTGCAAAAGCCTTGTGAGATTTTAAGCACCTGACATTATTACCTGTGCAGAAGACATTAGTCAGACTCAGGCACAAAGAGTTTGTCCATTACCGATTGACCAGTTGCTGCTCAGTCCCCAGAACCAGCTCCTCCTCATATTCTGAAGAGACTACTTTCTTAGCGCTTCTGCTTAAGTGCTCTGAAAATAATTTTCCAAAGCAGCAAGATGCTGTTAGCTAGTATCATCAGATAAAAAAACCCTAAAACTTATGTCAGTCCAGTAATACTGTCTACAAGATTAAAAAATTCTAAATTATTTCAACAATTCCAGAGAGAAGTATTAACTGCTAACAAAAGTCTGAATACCTGATTGACAATGACAAGAGCTGATGTCTATGGCAGTGTAAGACACAACTTAAGTGGTGGAATTAAATGGTTCCTGGTAATAGTACTTGATCAGAGCAGCACAGCACGCTTTTCAAAATACACAGTGATAAGATGTCAACAAAACAATAGTTGCCAGTCTGTCACATACCATTACTGGTCAGCTATATGCAAACTGGTGATTACATCTCAAGAGGTTGTATGCTTATCTTCATGAGTGAATGAACAGCAGCTCTGCCCCAATTCTGTATACTCTATAGTATCCCATCCACTGCAGATTTCAAAACAATTAATATTGCTTCTCTACCCACATTAGTCCAAAATGTTTGGTGGTGCTCGTTTCTAAGGCACTGCATAAAATAGTCTCATCTCTGGGGAGCCTAAGACAGCTTAGCAGCCTGTCAAAGTTCCACTAAAAGATCTCATAAGCAAAGGATGTCATCTTAACCCCATTTCCAACATACAGAAAACCCCTTACAGTTCCTCTGACAGCAGTGTCTATGAAATGAACTGGTAGTCCTCTTATAGCACACTCTTTTTAAAGGTCTCAGCTCCTGAGAGGCATGCCTATAGCTCTGCCTGTTCCCAAACTACACCTATTTTAAGTCTGTCCAGTATAAACTAGTCAAAGAGTACCACCTTATCACAGACTGGCTGGGAGAAAGAAGAAAGATGAGAAGCTTCTCTAGAGGCCCTAACACACCCACAGAAACAGGAGATACCAGGTAATAGCAGTTCATTCACTGGCAAGACTAAAATATCAGGACTTTGTAAGACTGATATCAGTGATGTTTAATACATCTGATACTCACCGAGTCTGTATCATGCACCTGTTTTTCAGAAGAGAAAATGCTGCCTGTGCACATATTTCACAGGAATTAGTGAGCTACAGAGTGAATAGGCTGCAAAATTCATTGCCACAATACACAGCTTTGTACAAGGGTATTTAATAGAGAATATTCACTTCAAGCAGGTTTATATAAGCCATAAAAGCCAAATGTTAAGGATTAGAAAAGCTGTAGAGAGATGTGTAAAAAAACACTTTCGGAATATCTAATCCTGTTTAGTCTGAAAAGGCAAAAGGCACACAAGTGACAAAAATTTCTGCAAATTTTAACATTATCCTGATCATAAGCCAACTAATACACCTTAAGAACAAGCCAAATACTCTAACATTTTAAAAACAACCTGTTTCTCTTCAAAGGAAATGCTACTTTAGTTTGAGGTGATCAAAAGGTAACAAATTACAGTAAAACATGATGCTCTTACTTTCAGTATCACCTTCAGAGAGCAACCAGTGACAGCTGGGGGGAGAAGGGATCCTCTCTTATAATGAAATACAAAGCAGGTTTAGTACAAGAACTGAAACATACTTTCCTAACCTTTTACCACAAATGTAGTTTCTGCAGCTGTAGTTCTTAAGCATATCAAGTCAGTTTGTATAATTTTAAGTAACCGAAAAGTGGCCCAAGACAAAATATTCCCTATTTTCCCCAGTGTAAAGTTCAAAAGCTTATTGCACATAAACATTTCAAGTTAAGTAACTCACTTCCAGCAGCAACAGAACAACATATGCCTGCTGCCTTTAGGAAAAGAAAATAGAAATGAGGTCAAGTGTAAAAATAGAAGATGGTTACATTCCTGACACTTGAAACCTCATCTTAGAGCTATGCATTTACTGCAGTCTCTACAAAAAAAAAAAAAAAAAAACCAACAAAAAAAAAAAACAAAAACAAAAACAAAAAACCCAAACAAACAGGCCCAAATGAAAAATATCAATCAACTCTATCAAGCTTCAAGTGCACTTAAACTTTTGGGTTTTCTCATCTTTAGAAATATATTTTAAAGCACCAAAATAGCATGCAATAATCACAGCATAAGCAACTTTTGATACTGTGTTATCAAAACGTTTACTTTCACAGCCTGAGAATCTCAACTTTCATTTATTATGCATTCTCCTCTTATGAGACACTAAATAAATATTTAAAAAAAAAAAATAAAAAATAATCAAGTCCTGATCCTGTTTACTAGATTCTTAAAACAGCCCAATGCTATACAACACTATGTTTTGAGAATTTACTTCATTACTTAGGCCTGTAATCCTCACGAGGGAAGAATGAGTAAGCCCTACTCCTGTTTCCTGCTTCTCTTCCTCAGAAACATGATAAAAAATTATTTCAGTGATGCAGTCTTCCAGAAGCATCACACCAGATTCATCAATTTTTTTCAAATGTAACTCGTTTACTAAAACAACACATGCACACTAACAGGTACTACTTGCACCTAGCTTTCTTCTCTTTGATCCCAAAATCCTACATGTAGAATCATAGAACTGTTTGGGTTGGAAGGAATCTTTAAAGGTCATCTAGTCCAACAACTCCACAGTGAGCAGGGACATCTTCAACTAGATCAGGCTGCCCAGAGCCCCGTCCAACCTGACCCTGAATGCTTCCAGGTATGGGGCATCTACTGCATCTCTGGGCAATGCGTGCCAGTGTTTTACCACCCCTATTGTAGAAAATATCCTCCTTATATCTAGTCTTAATCTACCCACTTTTAGTTTAAAACCATTACCCTTTGCCCTACCCACAACAGGCCCTGTTAACAGTTCACCCATCAAATCCATATCTCTCCAATTTAGAGGAGGACATTGTGGAAGACCATGTCAAAGGCCTTACAGAAGTCCAGATAGACAACATCCGTAGCTCTTCCCTTGTCCATCGATGTAGTCAATCCATCATAGAAGGCCACTAAGTTGGTCAGGCATGACTCCAAGTCATGCTGGATGTCTCACATCACCTCCCTGTCCTCCATGTACCTTTGCATATTTTCCAGGAGGATCTTTTCCATGATCTTCCTAGGCACAGAGGGGAGGGCTGACAGGTCACTAGTTTCCAGGGTCCTCATTTCTACCCTTTTAAAAAATGGATAGAACATTTCCCTTTTTTCCAGTCACCAGGGACTTCACCTGATGGCCATGACTTTTCAATTATCACGGCAAGTGACTTGACAACTATGTCAGCCAATTCCCTCAAGACTCTGGGACACATCTCATCAGGACTTATGTATATCCAGGTTCCTCAGGTGGTCAGGAATCTGATCTTCTCTTACAGTGGGAGGCACCTCTGTATCTCAAAGCACCTCATACTAAGGCCCATGTCATGATCTGCCTCATTCTACAGACATACCATAAGTCCATAAACAGCATACCCTAAAATGACATGACCTTGTCCATAAATCCCTATTTATGATGTCTAATGCTTACTTTATATAAAACAGAGATTAACTACCCCTTCATGGTTCTTATCAAAGGAAAGTGTTGATTTATCAACACTTTCAAAGCATACAAGTCAAGCATAAACTAAATCTATTTGAAAAATCTACAAAAGTCTCTAAACAAATGCAAGTCATCTAAAAAAAACCCAAAACCCCCTTATTTTACAATTTAAAAGGTTACAGCATTAGTACTGTTACCAACCAAAGCATCCTATCAAACCCTGTTCCACAGTTTCATGTAATCATTCTAGCATTCTCCCTGTTCCCATTGCTATTAAAATACCCTACCTGAAGGTAACATTTGAAAATACTGCTTTTGTAACATTACCACTTTAATTCACACATGTGGCCAGCCAGTAAGTTCTACCATAAATTTTCAAAAGTGCTTGCAAATGATTAAACAGATCATCTGCCAGCACATAGCAACGTTAACCCTGTTAGGTTATGCAATAAAAAAGCTATTCTGTACACAAAGGAACAGAAGCACACTTGCAGATGGGGACATGTATCTAAATACCCTGAAACCAGGTGCTCCCAGGGCTTTCACAGGAGAATCCCCATGTCCTCACCACCACAAGGCCTCTCCAGGGCACTTTTCAGATTGAGAGGTGTAATTACTTACTTACACAACTACCAGATTTACCATGGGATGAAAGGGAAAAGCAGTTGGGGATTGCACAAGTCCTATCATAGGATGTTTATGGGAAGAACTAAAGGCGGGGAAAGGCAGTGATCAAAGTGGTTTGGGGGGGGAACAGAGGGCTATGGTGACAAGAAGGACAGCTCTCATTAACAGCTTGCATGTCCAGCTGTGCACTCCCTCAAACCACTGCTGACTGTCCTGACTGCCCAATCATTTCCTCTTGTAACTCTTTTCCTAGGGCTCTATTCAGTGTGCATGTGTGTCTACATGACAAGTAGAGTCAGACCACAGGTCACAGGCACCTGTGGTACCAGCAAAGGAGGGAGAGAGCTTTTTGCAGGTCAGGGGGTGGTAACAGGGACCAAGCTGGACTAGCCAGCAAACTGGCAGCATAGCCTGGGAACCACGGACAGGGCAGACTGTCCAACTGAAGCAACTTAAGGACTTGGCTGCTGGAACAAAAGAGGAGATTCAAATGAACTGCTGGAGAACCTGTGGTGTTTGCAGGGTGGCCGAGAACAAGTGTGTTTGTGCAAGAGGCAATAGGAGATAAAGACCCAAGGGACGGTTTCAGGGTAGAACAGGTGTCTAAATCCAGTCACTGGAAGGGTCCACACTATATACATGAGTTTGCCACTAGCAGACATTCAGCTTGACCATCCAGAAAGGGCAACAGGATAATGCCATTGATACTGTTTGTGCTTGCACTAGTGCTGCGTTTTCTTAATGTGATGGCCAGTTATGTATTTATATACATACATGCTGAACACGTGTGTTTGTGTGCTACTGAATACGTGCTTAGCCTCACTACCAGCTGGACCTGGGGCCATGCATGCCTAAGCTAAGAACTAGGAATACTTAAACAAAACCCCTTATAGGCCTTCTTTAAAAGCCAAAACCAAAATACATAAGCATATTTTTTAACTTGAAAATGTTCCTGCACTATTGTTTTTCTTTGTCTCCAGGTATGAATCAAGTACTATTGCAAATATGGCTCTGAAGTTTTACTTACAGTACAAACAACAGATGTGGTCTGGAGGGGATCTGAAGCAGCTGGGAAAGCTTTTAAGATATTCATAAAAATATTTCACCAAGAAATGGAAGCTGAGAACCTATCATTGCTTGATGTAGCAGCTGTGTACTCACACAGCATAAGTGTACCTTCATCACCATAACTGTGCTCCATCAGGTTTTATTTCTCAGTCATACAAAGCACGTGTTTTTCACCTAAGTGTAGTTTAACAGATAAAACACAAGAGGCTGCTACAGTCACATAACCTGCCACAGTTATATCATCAACAATTCCAGTTTGTCCAGCACATCCCAGCACAGAGAAGGCAAATCCTACACTGATTTTTTCTGACAACCAAGTTACTCCAGAACACGTCACAGAATCTCTGGAAACTTGGCAGTAATGAGTCATAGTCATAATGAATGCATAATTAACTGAATAAGCAGAGACTAAGGCCTATGGGATTTATGTTTCAACTGTGAGCTCAGCAGAAGTTATAAAGAAATTCAGCAACTCAGCTTCTCTGTGTCCTTCCAGTTTCACTGGCCTCCTGACTGCAGTAATGCCAAACAAGGAACACAGTAAAGCTTAAGAAACTGGACAACAGGTAACTACACTGAATGGAAACAAAGTCACAGCTCATTCTCAAAAGGGTAGTTTTGCAAATAAACAGCAGGGTCACTTGCCCCAGCAGAAGTGCCAGCAAAACCCTACCTGCCAGAATCTAACATGAACAAGAAGAATAAACAAGAATGGATCTCAGGCAGATTTTTCAGATGGAAATCAAATCCCTTAATGGCAAACTGATGTCCTAGTAGAAATACTTACAGCATTCATTATTATTTGAAACTGTTAGTACTGCATGAATATTAACCTTTTGCTTTGCCTGCAGAAATTAAGCACCTTCTTTAGTGAACTTCAGAGTTCATTCTTTCAGCAAAGCTAACTTGCATACATCTTAGCCATATCTATCAAGCAAAAATAGTTGTGTTGAAAATATGATTGCCAGGATACTGGCTTCAACTCTCTTCTCTTTTCTGACTTCTATATATAGGCCATTATATAGCACAGTGGTCCTGACTGGGTAGAAGAGTATTACTTGGCTTTTTCTTTCAAATATTTGTCAAGAAAGCCACATGGCAATGCCTGAATACCCACTGAAAACATTTGCTACAGAAATAACACAAATTCTCAGAATAGTAACCACTTCTCATTTTCTCCCAACCACATGGTCCTAGTTCCTTTTTCCATGTTAAAACAACCATTTATAGGAATCGTGCCTTTGACCTGGGACAGGGGCACCACAGGCATATCAACTACTAGATGTGATTCACCAGCTGACTACTACCATAAACAATTCCAATGACTTCATCACTTATGGAAGTCATACATTGATGCAAGTATCTCTTTTTGGAGAAACAGGGGTTTTTTGTCATTTAAAAAAAAAATAAGAATAAAAAAGTAAAATGTCATTTCCAAGATGCTTTCTTTGACATTTAGTTCCCTTTCACTCCTGAAGACAACCCAAACTGACAGCAAATGCTATTTGTTTTGCTTGAAGGATATTACCAATACACATACTTCAAATACTTACATGCAGGATTGCATATATTTTGTGTTTACTGTATTACTGTATACTGCCTTTCATTACATCTTAAACTACTATTGTATAAGAACTCTGATTTGATTCTAACTCCTACTGCTAAACCTATAAAAACATCTGTAGACATCAGCTGGGGAAAAAAAAAAGACAAAATCCCCCCCAGTGGCAGCCAGATGCCTCCTGGTAGAACATATCTAGTATCACAAAGTTGTTGCTATTGAAAATAGTTCTGAAGATTGCTTAATTTGCCATTGAAAAAATGTACTTATGAGTAAAGACTGCAACAAGCCAATTGTTAAAAAAAAAGAAGAAACAATCATGATTGACAGCTTTAATAGCATTATCTACTTAGAAATCATGGAAAGAAAAGTTTTTGTAATAGTAACAGCAAGCCTTTGATACTTGCTGTGTGACTCAGGTGCTTAAACACAGACCTCTAGTACCATTTTAGGTGCACATGCCAACTATAGGCTACTTGGCCTATGATACAGCAACAATTAATGTAAAGTAACACAACAGAAAACTCTTCTGCCCACATCCTGTCCTTGCTTCCCCACAAATAAGCAAGAAGAGCTGCTGCTGTTGTGTGATTTAAGACTCATAGAACACAAACCACATAAAGCTGAGGGATGTGTCCTTTGAAAGGAACACCAACTGTTGGGACTGGAAAAGCAACCAGACAAAAGTTAAGGCATAATCAGCCAAAAGACTCATCAAGAGACCAAAAGAACGAACCTGCAGACGCTCTGACTTGTAACCAGAACTGAATGTGCAGTCTGTCATCACCATTTCACAGACACTACACTGCTGCACGAGTGGTTGTGCTCATATTCTTTGTGCATGTGCATATAAACACACACCATCTCCAGTAAAGCATGCATGTTAGCAACCAAGACACTGCCCCTTCTCTAACTGCTCAGTTACCACTACTTATCCTGCCTATCATTTATTTAACTTCAGAAGACCACAGGCCTTCAGTAAACCCTATCTCATACCTAACATGTCCATGCTGACAATTTCGATGCCCCATAGCACCTTTATATAAGTGTCCTTCACGCAGGATTCCAAACATCCCACTTGCTCCAAGTCTATTAGGTTTTTAATTAGTTTATAAAAAACTAATTTTAAGGTTTTGTTAGCAAGTTCTGAATTGTTTCCTCAAACAAGTTTTTAAACATAAATTCCATTTGTCTTTTTACATCCTAGAAACACTGCAAATCCAAATCCAGCATTTGCTTTGCAACTGTAAACTGAGCAAATACTACTTTGAGAAAATCTGGAATGAAATTAAATACTTGAGAGAAATTCTAAGCCTCAATATTCTACATCACCTGAACAACACTCTCAATATCTTAAATCTCCAACTAAGTGCAACTCACAGAACCCACTGTTCTACACTTGTAACAAACCACATCTTTACATCGTTTTCTTCACTAAACACTGTACAAAAAGCCAGAACTTCAAAATTAACCTTCATTAAATGCATGTGCTAAGCAGTAGGCTCCAAATCTTTTTCTGCTACAAGATAGCCCTGTAACCAGAGGAGCAGTTTGCTCCTGCTCCATGGTCACCTCCCCACTCTAGAACTCCCCCACATGAGAATACATCAGAATCTGTAGCCTGAGAGTTGCCATGGTGACTCCTGATGACACCTCTAAACTATTTTAGGGCTGTGGAATTTGGAGTTTTGTCTTTTTTCTTAATTTTTTTTTTTTTTTTTTTTTTTTTTTAAAAAAGCTGCTCTATGATGACTTCTAAACCAATGTGTTCTCCTCACAATGAAGGACAGCTTATATTTCTGGGCTTCAATTTACAAGGACTGAAAAATTTTGTGGAGAAGTCACATAAAAGTCACATACCAAATGTAGTCAAAACATACAAGTGGTGGACACCACAGCGGCTCTCAAGACAAGACTTCCAATACTTCTTGTTTTCAGGAATAAGTTTTAGGAGTAACCGCCATTTTAAAGGAATCATTACTTTCACTTCTTACTTTCCATGTTTCCAATAAGCTTACAATCAGAAGTTCATTTAACAAGAATGAACAAGCTCCTTGGGATTAGTTAACATCACTGCCAACTTTGCAGCAACACTAACTCTGGAACATGAAGTTGACATGATATACCAGGACAAAAAAGGACAGAGAACTAACACTACTGTTCTGAATGGCAACCAGATGATCTTTGAGCTCTGCAAAACAACAATATTCTGCATTCTAAGCTGCTACAAATTCTGTCCTTTCTTCAGGGCCCAGAAGTCCAGCCCAGTTTTCTTAAACACAGTAGCAGCAACTGCTTTAAGAGCTTGCATTAAGCAAGCCTGAAGGCTCTCATTAACATCCAGTGCACATAAGTAAGTCCCAAAGGAATTGGAGCACAGTAGATATTTCCTGATGTTTTAATGTAATTATGTACATAATATTTAATATAAACTACTTCGCTTTACTCCCTAGAACTCCATAAAAGAAAGAAGTGGAACAGTATGATCACACTTCCAAAAAGCAGATACATTCAAAGAATTCCCCATTAAAAAAAAAAAAAAATCAGTTAGAGAAGACAAAGCATACAGATCAACTTCTGACCTTACCAGAAGATTCCTAGAGCGTCATTAGGCCAGTCACATACCTGGTTATTCATCTGCAAAACAAGATGGCATATATATCCTTCCCACTTTTGCCTTGAGGAATTTACATTCTAAGTAGGTAAAATAAACGAGATAATATTCAATGATGTGCCATGTGCTGTAGACTTCAAGGTACTTTTCTTACAGAGAGCTAATTAATGATCAGCTACACAATGTCAATTTCAGTTCACCATGGTAAGACAACAGATCTGTGACATTACTGCTGAAAACAGGAACAAAGCAGGAAATGAAAGGAACAAGCACGTGTAAAGACACTTCTCATCCAGAAACAATGACTACTCTCAGTTGTTTCTCACCTTGCACTGAAGACTGGGATGACCATTCCCATACTGTCTATTTCAGAATTACTGCTTTTAATGTATTTGTTTTGGGGAACTCTTAAAACTCCTGGCACAAACCTTTCTGGAACACTGCACTGAAAAATTACCTTGCCTGTGTTGAGTTCTGGGAGCATCTTTGGGGAAAAAAAAAAAACCTGTAATACTAATGATGTCTTGTAGTAGGAAATTCAAATTTGATTTTTGTGTTAATGTTTTTTGTTTCAAGTTAGTCTAAAAAAAAAAAAAGTCACAAGCAGTATGTTCTTTAGAGACTTCCATCTGCACTGGTATCATTCTTAAAGCTACCTTTAGCTTCAGAATACACACTCATCAACTCAAAGCAACCGTATTTCAAGTTTACAGAAACACAGCCAAGTGACTGTTCTGGTATGGTCCAGGACAAGCACAGAAAACTACAACACATGTCAGGCAGTCAGGTCCTATATTTAGTCTCCTATTAGGCAGACACCTCTTCAAAGAGCTGCTGCAGCCTGGGGCAGTCACTGACTGGCAAACAGAAAATTGAGCAATAAAAATCATCCATCTGCCAAGATTAGGACTATAAAAATGGCAGGACTTCATAAATTTATAAATAGAGTACTGAAATTGGTTGGTCAAATATCTGAAGAAAATCACAACATGAGGTCTGAGACTGGATGAAGAAAAGCCTGAGAGCCAATTAGGACAGGCAGAAAGGTTTTTACAAGGATTCTGGAGTGAAGATCAGAGATTATGCAGAGAAGGAACCAAATCCTACACAGACCCAGTGATAACATTTGGCTGTCCAGGGCTGTTTGGTATTGCACACTTTTTTCTCTTCCTGTGATTTCATGACATTCCCCTCACTGCAGACGTCCCAACAACATCCAATTGTTTTTCCTTGCACTTCTGAAGGACACTGCCTGTTGTAAAGAACATCTGGCTAAGTGTCCATCTCCAAAGCCCTCATTGTGGCTCTCTGACCTCACTCATGTACTTCTTACATTCCTATCATTGTATTATATTTATTCGCCCAAAGTCAGTTAAAAGACCAATAGATTTTTCACGCATTTATCTACCTACACACCCAAAGTATTTTTCAAACTTTCCCAACAAATCAGGCAGGAGTTCTGCAGAAGACAGCTCCATTTATCCAAGCCTGATTTCTTCCAGAGATGGTCTGCCCAGAGTAAGGTATGGGTCCTGTGGGAGGAAAAAAATGTATCACACATGATTCATTTGCAAGAATTACAGTTACAAAGGCATTCTCACAATAAACTCTCATCATTTACTAACTTTAAGAATTAAATATCTTGCATCTTAAAAGCATTCTCTGCAATACAGGGGGCATATGGTCAAGATGGTCTGAGTATCTTCATTAATTCACTGAAGCGCTGACTAGCCTTATCTGTGTCTCTTTTGTGTGTCTCAAGGTTTACTGTTCATTATCAGAAGAAATCTTACTTCCTTGTTAAAGTGTGCAGTTCAACTGTGCTTGACTTTTGCTTGACAGAAATAAATACTCACTAGGAGAACAGCTACGTGGGCACTGGTAAGTACTGCAAGGACATAAGCATTCCCCACACATTGCAGCAGTTCAGTACTTCCATCTCTTCTCTCACACTGACCCTAAAGATGCTCTCCGTCTTCCACCAAGAAAAGTAAACACTCCCCCCAGCCCTTCCACCACATAGGAGGTTTTTCTTTTTTCCTTTTTGCCGTCAAAGACGCCAGAGCTGTACAAAGCAGGCCCAGGCTGCTGACTGTGTATCAAATAAATGCCAAGATTCCTTCCCCCTCCACCCTCCCTTCTCCTTCCTCCAACTTCGCTGCGAGCCGATGACAACTGCTGAGGCAGGGGGGGAGGAGGGCGAGGACAGAGGAGAGGGGAGACCTGCACATGCACAGAAGGCGGCGGCCCGAGGAGGAACCACATGAACCCAGACCGCAGCTCAGCTACAGGCAGACGTGAACCCGAGGCCACCTCCCCCGAACAGATAACAACAAAGCATACAGCAGGCGGAGGAGGCGGCTGCCCCTGAGCGAGTTCCTGCTCCTCCTCTTACGCCGCTCCCAGCCAAAACAGAGACCACAATATCAACAGCGACAGAAAGTGCGCGGACGGGGCACAGGCCGCCGGCCCCCGCCCTCCGGGCTGCCGCCAGGGCCGCCCACCGGCTCCGGCCGCCACCGGCCCGCCGCGGCTTACAAGGCGAAGAGCAAAGTTACCGTGCATTTTACACACTTGGTTTATGTAAACAAAAATTCTCCTCTAGCTGCCGCCACCCCACCCCACAGAGGAAACACCCCTCCTCAGCCCACAGGTTTTCCTCGGATAAAAACGTTGCCTCACACATTGCCCTCTGCCTCCTCCAAAACGCCTCGGCCTGGCCCGGACGACACGGCGCCACAGGACCTGAGGTTATAAGAACGCGGGAAAGGGGAAAAAAAAAAAAAAAAAAAAAGCGAACTCCTCACTGCATTTCCTCAAAGGGAATAAACGCCCCGCGGCCACGGGGGTGGCAGGCCGCAGAGCCGCTGCCCTCACCGGGCCCCGGCCCCTCCTCGCAGGGATCTCAAGGCTGGAACCTTCCCCCTCGCCCCCGTCCCCTCACACCTGCCCCCGGCCAGCAGCAGGTACACCACCCACCGCTCCTCCCATCCCTTTTTGGGCCAGGGAAAATTTATTACGCGGGCGGCAGAAGGGACCGGGGGGGCGGAGGGATGGGGGAATCGGGCAGAGGAGGGGGAATGGGTGGCCGAGAGCGTACGCACAGCCGCGCCGTCCCGTCCCTCCCCAGCCCGCAGAGGCGAGTGGCAGCAAGCCCTCGCCCTGTCCCGGCTGCGCGAAAACAACCGCTCCCCCACGGCTCCCCCCGCGCGCCTGCGTGCGGGGCCAAGGGACAATGAGAACCGGAGCGCCCGGGTAGGGGCCCGTGGGCCGTGCTCCCCCCGCGCCACAACTCACCATCCCGGCTGTCCCACAGCGGCCCCCACACCGCACAGTGCAGCCGGGGGACGCGGTTCTGCCCGTGCCGGCCCCCCCCCTCCTCGCCCCCCACCGGACACTCACCCGTTCTGCAGCGGGCCCCGGACTCAGCGCGGGGCGACTCGCCTGGGGGGAAACGGAAGGGTGCTCCCGTCGCCCGGGAGGAGCGGAGCGCAGCGGGGGCGATCGCTGAGGGAGCAGGAGGCAGCGCAAACGTGTGCTCGGCGCTCCCCTGCCTTGGCGCGCACGTCGAAGGGGCCCTCGGGTCAGGGCGCCGCTTGTGTCGGTGTGAGACGGCGAGGAGGAGGGGCCCAACAGCTGAGAGGATGTAAACAGAAGGTCACGTGACCCTGCCTCCGCAGGCGGCCGAGCCCCCTCCGCGCCACTGGGCGGCTTGAAAAGGGGAGGGGGGGAAGGCGAGCCGCTCCGCTTCGAGCCGTGATTGGTCGCACTTTGCCAGCCCGAGAGCCAATGAGAGGCCGGAGTCTACGGCGCTCGTCACCAGTCGCCTGGGGACGTGGGGATCCTTGTCCTCGCGCTAGCGCCTAGCCACAGGCTCTCCCTTCCCCCACCCCGCTGGAAACCCCTTCCTGAGGCCGGGCCGGGCCGCGCGTGTCCCCGCCGCCCGTGGCAGCCGGCCGGCTTGTGTCCCGTCAGCCGCTGGGGCAGGGAAACAGGATCGCGTTCTCGCAGTGGAGGGACAGGCGGGGCGAAACAAACCCCCGCGTTGCGGGCGGGGGGAGGAGCCGCCCTACCGCCGGAGGGCAAGGGAGGACACGCAGCTCCTCAGGCCCGGTTGTTTAAACATGCGCGAGATGCCCGGTGCCCATCCGAAACTGCTCCGCTTTCAACGGGCCTGCTAATTTTAAGGCGTTTTCCCCTTTCTCCGACAAGCCGAGGCAAGGGGGACGCCGGCGTCTCCTCAGATCCCCTTCAGCGGGGAGTCGGAAGGTGGCACTGACCCCCGAGAGAAAGGACTGCGGGCTCGCAGGTTGACGGTGCTCTGAAAGATGAGGTAGTCTGAAAAACTACAGGGAGAAAGAGAGATCCCAGGACAAGCTCGGAGGAATTTGGGAAAGGAGGAAGTACTGTGGAAGAGAATAGGCAGCAGTAAATGGAGGTCGAGACAGCCTGGGGGCCTTGTGCAGGCGGGTGAAGCTTGAGGGGATTGAAAGTATTCGGTCTTTCTGGCCCTGTCCTCACTCTAAGGCATCGTCTCATGTTTGGTTTCAAAGGGGGCTGGAGGAATGACGTGAGATTTGGGGAGTCAGACAGTGGAAAATAGGCTGCCTCTGGTATTTTGAAGAATTAAGGTGTCAGGACTTGCAGGCGCTTGGCTAATCAGTTTTCCATTAAGGAAAGGAATGAGGAACATGAGATCAGTATCAGAAAATGGGTGATATTCACACTTGTGGAGCAGTAAGTTCGTATTCACCAAATGATCAGGCAAAAGTGTAGTGTTTATGGATTTCAGGCTACTGGATATGAAAACCTGAAGATCTAAAGTGGATGTTACAATAAAAACAATTTAAGTAACTCGGTGACATTTACAATGATCATTTCATCTGGATTGGTTTAAGCATTGAGAGTTTTGTGAAAGGCAGCTGAAAGGCATAAAGTTTTGAGTGTTTGCCAAAGTTTGAGTACCGGTGGAACAGGATTTCTAAGTAAAAGCCCTGAGAAATGAAGTACACAAAAATGTAGCTGGTAGAGGCCAAGAGTGAGTATTACTCTGTTGGGGGTCAGAATTATTTAATACCTGCAGCACACAATGGTTATAGATGGCAACAACTGAGGTGGAGATAATTTGCAACATAAGGGGGAGACTTTCTGCTAGATTAAGACTGAGAAATAATTCTGTCTTTTGTTAGTTGGACTGAGGGATTTGAATAGTGCTACAAAATGCTGTACTGTTACTGCTGTAACTGATGCACTCTTGCATGAGAGAAGTGGAGGGGAAACAAATAAATTCCATTTTTACATTAAAATATGCCTTACCCTCAGGTAGTAAACTTAAATAATTTTTGCTGGTCCTCAGTATTGAATATTTTTTTCTATTAGGAATTTTTAGATCGATTTAATGAGGGTGTATAATTCCCTGCTTATTGCATGTGTGAGGGCTTCCTGTTTTTCATTCCCTCTCTTTCCATCACATCCTGGATATTCTTGTGCATGGCCTACACATACTCATTACCTGTCAAAGTGCACTTTATCACTATTCACTCAGGACAGAAGTTATGGCCATATTTTTTTTTAGATAGCTTTTTTTTCCCTGTAAATTACCAAGCTACGCTTAAACTGATACCATTTTTTTCCAGTCACAGTGGACATGGACATCCAATCTTCTCTCAGAGCTGAAAAGAAGCTTCAGCATTCAAATCTAGCAAAAAATTCTACTCAAACATATACGATTCTCCAAGTCTACTCTAACTGATGTCATCCATTGTCAAAACAGAACTAAGGTACATATTTTCTGTTGCAATGTGTAACTTCTGCACCTTGATATGAAAGATATTTATTGTCACGTTATTTTAAATTTGAGATGTGCATGATTTGGGCAACCTTTCCTTTGAGTGTAAGTTAATATTCTCAAAAAATCATATCTCAGTGTAAGTATTACACAGAGTTCAAAACCCATATAGAGCACTTAATTGAAGCACAGTGAACATCCTTTCACCCTCATAAAGCAGTGAGTTGTGTAGGCTAGTGTGCCCCCAAAACTTACTTATTCTGTGAAAGTTTGGGTTTTTTTTACTCTCTCTGCAGATTTAAGCATGATTTATTTTTTCAGTACTTTGTTCTGATACTCTTGTTTTTTCATGATCACGCAAATAAAGAAAGTCTGAACTAGGTGGAAGACTGCAGTTTAATTTTGTTCTGTGCTGCAGGTCAAGATTATAACATTCAGATGCCTAATTGAAAAATATGTACTCAAGACTGCCATTTTTTAGATAAATTTGAAATTTGCTACTAGTGATAATTAAGTATTGAGTCTTAAATGTTGCCATGTTGAAACGAAAATTAGATATACAGAGCAATTTATAATGAGAACAATTCCAAATAAAGACATGTCATATACATTAAGCAGTTAGGTGTATTTAAATTCTTATTTATGTAGAAAAAAGCTGCTATGTAGAGTAAAACAGTTCTGGCCTTCCTGAAAATGGCATTAGCTTAGAGGTAGAGTGGTGCAAACTGCGTTGCTTGAATCTGATCCAGTTAACATAAAACTAACAAATAATTTCTTCGTTTACACTGCTTATATTTTTTGCACATCTCAGTTAATGAAAACCATTTACTTATTTCATTTAAGTTGGATTGATGTGAGTCAGTTTCAACTTTATGTTCTGTTTCATTGAATAGCCGTTTTTAAATATTTTCAAAGGCTACAGAATATATATACAAAATAATTCTTTTTCCTGAAAATTTATTTTTAGAAATATATGCCATTTTTGTATATGAATAAAGCTTAAACCTCTAAAATTTTTGACAATGCTTTAGCTCATGTGTTTAAAATATTTTTGATGTTCTATAATACAGTGTAATTTTAATGAAGTTATAACAGCATAATGTTTTGTTGGATTTCGTGAGGTTTGGATTTCTTAAGTATTAGCCATACCAATTAAGAATTTCTTTCTTGCTTGTGTAGCTATGGAAAGCTAATGCAAAGAGAAGGATATGAGAGACCTACACTTTAGCTCTATTCCTAGTTAGTTATTTCACATTGTGGTGCATGCATTTGAAGACACAACTTTTTAGAAAATATTCATAGCTTACCATCACTTTGAAACAGTGATCATTTGCTGATTCTGCTCTTTTCTGTAGTCAATGAAATAAGATTTTTCTGGTAATTTTTCATGCTTTCCTTTTTTTTTGCCTTGACTTTCATATTAGGTGAGTGGAAAAGACACTGTGTGGAATGACATAGAAACAAATCCTAATGTATCTGTTTTAATTATGGATATTTACTGTTCTGTGGGTTACTTGCCGTTTGTTTTCCCTAGTGACAAACATCTGAATAATTGTTTTGAATGTCAGCACTTCTTCAACCACATTTATTATAACTGATATCTAGCCCTACAGAGGCTCAGTCAGGTTGAGAAAAAATAATTAAGAAGTAATAATGAGATCAGAAGCTGCTGCTTTCCTTCTGTTCCACAAAATTTAAAATTTAAAAATTTTAAAAAAATTTAAAAATTGTACTGAAACTTCACTGAATTATCATATACTTACAATTTTTATTTAAAACTTAAAACTTCTGGTGAGTCTTTGTGTAACATCCTGTTTCTCATTCATTTTACATGTAACTAATTTTTTTTTCTAGTTTCCACAATCTTATTAGACTTCCTTCCCTCAATGTAATCTCATTCTGCTCTTTTGTTTCATCTTTAATTATCAAGGATTTTAAAATTATATATGTGTCTGTTTTGTATGCCTTCTCACATTGATATCTTCCTGATATTCTTGCCTTCAGACAGTATATTCATTGAGCTCTTTCTTTGTCTTTTAAATTTTTCTTTTCATTGCCTTCTTTCTTTTCCTTTATTTTTGGTGGATTTTCGTTCTTTGACTGGTTGGTTTTACAGATGTAGAACACAAAAAGCATATGCTATGTAAGTAGCAGTTGCAGTTTTCAGATATTGTGCTCTGCTCCCTACAGTAGATATCACTTCTGGCAATTGGATACAGTAAGCACATACTTCACACTGTATCATATATTGTCATTAGCATAGCCTGTTTCAGAAAGAGGGCTCTGAAGTGGAGAAGTGCTGCCATGGCTTTCTCCTGGTCTTCTCTCATTTACATCTTGCTTCAGAGCAAAAAATACTATACCATTGAGAAAATTACAAGTAACACAAAGGGAAAAGTAATGAAATAACTGCCTGAAAGCAGTTTCTGTTATCCTTTAATGTTTGGCCTGCCTGTCATACTTCTAAAGTGTTTTAGTTTTACATTCTTTACTCCCAGATATGGAATGTACCTTCTGTGGCTCTCATCTGTACCCCAGCAGCCATCATGCCATTTCAAAAGATTTCTGGTAAGTAGCGTTCCAGGTCCCAGGAAGGGAACTGGTCAGCCCCTCCAGAGTGCCAAACCCAAGCTGAGTCCCTTCAGTTGCACATACAGCACCAGCCCACTCGTAGTGAAGCTCTAATGGACTAGGCTGACTGCACAGTAACACATCACATTGTAACCCACAGTTCTCAGGAGCAGCAAAACATGAGGCTGGCTCAGTAGGCTGTTCATGTGGACCTCTGAAACCGGAATGCAGCTACACTGCTTTCAGGTGTGGCCTGGCTCTGGAAGTAGTTTAGTCACATTTGTATGGTGTTGCATTGACAAAGTAAGACTTGAAAGATTTCACCTGTAAGACTGGTAAGATCTACATATGCAAGTTCTAGTGTCTCTGCATCTTTGGCCTTGTTAATCTACAAGTTGGGTAAAAAACTACAGCATAACTGTCTTAGATAAAAGTGGCTGTATACTGGTCAAGCTTTAGGTCAGAATAACATCTCCAGAGCTAGTTGATCAAAAAAGGCATCCTCTTTTAAAAGGAGTAAATCATCATTTACTTCAGACCATGTCTATGTGCCAGGTTACTTCATGAAGTATTCCTACCGGTCTTTAAGACTTACTTCCCACTTTAATTTCTTTTAGTACTGCACACTCTGTCCCTCTCTGGCCCCATTCAGAGATGCAGTTGGTACTGTAACCTTGCTAAGGCATTTGTAATTTTTTGGGAATAGAGATTTTTCTTTTCTATAGGTTTTGAAATACACTCTTCTCAGAGATTAATTACATTAAGCAATTGAACAGCGTTACACATTCTGCAGATCATGATCATGCTCCTCTGAAGCACACAAAATCAGTTTCAAAAAAAATGTGTTGAGGTTTGAGTTACACAAATTTATTTGGAATGCCTGTAATCTATCCATGCATCCCAGCTCTCGTGTCATTTAAGTGATCAAAACTCTTACCTGCTTTATCAGAGGAAATGTGATACAATAGTACCGGAAACGCCGTCTTTTGTTGTCCTGAGTAAGGAGGAATAACAGTGATAATTACCAAAAGTGATATACCTGCATACATCTTGTTAGGAGGGTGCAGGAGGCTTTTTTCCCTTGCCATGAAATCCTCTGCTAGGGAGGTGTTAGCACTCTCAGGATCCCTGGAGCAGTCATATTGGGAGTGCTGGCTATGGGCAAAGGGTGGCATAGGTCCAGAAGTATTATTTTAGCTGTCAGAACATAAGTTATCCTCAGTTCATATTTTAAAATGTTGAAAGCACATGCTAGAAATATATATATATTAACTTAAAGATGAAAATGACTGAAATGAAAAATGAAATTAAGGGGAAACTGTGGCCATAGACATTGGTCTCAAGGATGTGTCTCTCATGATCAGCTGTCTGGCCTTCTTCAGCTTACTTTTCCAACTTACTGTTTATGCCTTTATGTTTTTTTCTTCTGTTAAGAGCAAGCCTGAGATCATAGCAATGGAAGGGTTTCAGTGACTTGTAGTCACTGATAAGTGTGTAACCAAATGTTGTTCATAAACATAACAAACTGATCATGTCTAGAGAACAGCTGACATACTGTAAAATAAAATCTAATCACTCAATCAAATGTTTAAAAAAAATCTTGTAGAATTTGGTACCAAGACAAGTGTTTGTCTTTCAGATTTCATGTATAGAAGTAACCTATTCATCTGTAATGTTACTTTACAAATCACAGAATCACAGAATCACAGAATGTTAGGGATTGGAAGGGACCTTAAAAGATCATCTAGTCCAATCCCCCTGCCAGAGCAGGAATACCTAGGTCAGGTCACACAGGAACATGTCCAGGCGGGTTTTGAATGTCTCCAGAGAAGGAGACTCCACAACCTCTCTGGGCAGCCTGTTCCAGTGTTCTGTCACCCTCACTGTGAAGAAATTCTTCCTCACATTTATGTGGAACCTCCTATGTTCCAGCTTACACCCATTGCCCCTTGTCCTATCACTGGATGTCACTGAGAAGAGCCTGGCTCCATCCTCATGACACGCACCCTTTACATATTTATAAACATTAATGAGGTCACCCCTCAGTCTCCTCTTCTCCAAGCTAAAGAGACCCAGCTCCCTCAGCCTTTCCTCATAAGGGAGATGTTCCACTCCCTTAATCATCTTTATGGCTCTACGCTGGACTCTCTCGAGCAGTTCCCTGTCCTTCTTGAACTGGGGGGCCCAGAACTGGACACAATACTCCAGGTGTGGCCTCACCAAGGCAGAATAGAGGGGAAGGAGAACCTCTCTCGACCTACTAACCACTCCCTTTCTAATACACCCCAGGATGCCATTGGCCTTCTTGGCCACAAGGGCACATTGCTGGCTCATGGTCATCCTCCTGTCCACCAGGACCCCCAGGTCCCTTTCCCCTACACTGCTCTCCAGCAGGTCAGCTCCCAACCTGTACTGGTACATGGGGTTGTTCTTCCCCAGATGCAAAAATAATAGGGTATATTAAGCCATTCTTCTCTTTCAAAGGTTATGGATACCTACTTTAGTTATTTTATTTTCCTGTGGCATATGATGGGAAAAGAAATGTCTTCCTTCAGTGTTTCTGCTTTCAACCACTTTTAACTTGTCTCAGAGGTGTATTAGGATACAAAAGGAATGTGTCAGCAGAAAGTGTCACATATCACCTCTGTCCTACTCATTGATTGTAAACTGCAAGCACGAGACATTCTCCATGGAAATATGTTGATTTGTCTCTGGCTGTAATTGACAATGAGTCAACAACAGACTCTTTTTGTCATCCTTTGCTTAAATCAGTAGGGTGTTTTGCTAAATTTATAATGCTCTTTTCTCTAGAAGTAACACAGTCACAGAATCACAGAATGTTAGGTATTGGAAGGGACCTCTAAAGATCATCTAGTCCAATCCCCCTGCCAGAGCAGGAATACCTCTATCAGGTCACACAGGAACGCATCCAGGCGGGTTTTGAATGTCTCCAGAGAAGGAGACTCCACAACCTCTCTGGGCAGCCTGTGCCAGTGCTCTGTTCAGTGCTCAATGCTCTCCAACTAGACTCTGTCCCATTGACCACAACTCTCTGGCTTCTTTCCTTCAGCCAGTTCACAATCCACCTCACTATCCGATCATCCAGACCACACTTCCTCACCGCCTCGGCGTGACCTCAGTCTTGTCGCTGCTGCTGCCACTGCTGCCTCACTGACAGTCCTTTGAACTGAGAAAAATGATATGCCGCCATGATTAATAGTTTGAAGCCGAACAGTCTACGAGCTTCCCTTGAATGAGTCATGCTAAAAGGAACTTACTGCATTTTGTATCTTAAATAACAGCAAGAAATTTATTCTGAAATTAATAAATGTTGGGAATTCACATGTAACTTTGCCTGATTTTGTTAATCAAACATGGAACAATATGTAATTTAACTTACATGAATTAACATTTAACTTGTAGAGCCTTTGTTCTGTGTATGGGATGATAGTAAGCTATCATTAGTTCTCTTACTGATAGTCATCTGGCCTATGTGCAGTTATTTCAGAGGCTTTTAAGACCAACCATCTACTGAGAGTGACAGTCTATTAGGTTTCTCTTTCCTGCATGCTGCTTTTAAGTAGGAAAGATGAGGAAGGCTATCTGCATGTTGTAAATATGTCAAAAATCCAAATGTCTCAAGTTTCATTGCTAACACATTGCAAGGTGAGAAGGTTAACTTTATATGATTTTTTTTTTTCCTAAGAGAATTTAAATCTCTTAATAAGACTGAGTTGTTACAGACATTAATTTAGTTTTCTTTTGGACTGTGTAAAACCATCCTTTACCGACAGACTACCAAAAAGACAAGGAAACAATCATTTCTTTTATAGAGATCGTTAAAATTAGCATCCTTTTTTTTTAAAAAAAAAAAGGTTATAGAATATAATATAATATTCTACATTTTAAGTATTTTTAATGACAAATGGAGAAAGACTACATTAGATCCAACAGACTTAACAAAAGATTTGTGCTTAATATTCAGCATGCAGATTGCTTTTTAAAGGTCTTCTAACAGAACATAGCCTTTTCTTTTAGCCTCCTCCAAACTCTTGATGCTTTCCAAAAAAACAATTGATATTTTTATCCAAATTTGGCAGAGGTTTTGTACCTATCTTTTTGCTTGTTTTTGCTTTCTGGATGATGCAGTTGACTATTGCTAAGTCTTTGGAATATGTGCAGATGGCTAGGGCAATAAAAGTGAAACTTCATAACTGTTTCGGAGGAGCACATTATTTAGTAAGTTATATGAAACTAGGTTGTTAAGAGGGATGTAAAGGGTCTCTGGAACAGATCTGTTCTCAACCAATTAATTAGAGTGCTTTCCTCAAATCCCTCATCCATGGTTGTACACCACACCTTCAAGTATACACTAGAAGAATTTAAAGTCATGAATATTCTCCCGTTTATTCCTCCAGCTCTTGGAGCAATGGTGAGAAAGGTAAAAATTATGAGAGGTTATCTGGGTAAGATACTGCCACTGAAATTATTTGTTCTCATACAAAGCCATATAGATTGAAACATAGCTAGACCCTAGTGTCTGCATCGTGGGGGAAGCATCACTAGCACATTTTAGAAAGGTTCTGAAAAGCAAGAGCAGCTAAAGAAGGAGAAGAAAGAAAAAAGATACTGAAGGCAAATCTTCTAAGAGAAGTATGCTATGAGAGTGGTGGACTTGGGCTCCTCCACACATACATATTTGCATGATATGCGGAGTGCTTTCAGGTGCATCACTTCTAAGAAAGATTCACTTTTGACAGAAATGCTAGCCACTGAGTATGAGAGAGCAGTAAGAGCAGAACTCTAAAGTTAAAGGTGAAGCAGGAGCTGAGAGCAGCCACAGCACAGGATAAGTAGTGCCCTCATTGCCAGGGCACAGTCCAATAGCACCTAAGCTGGATAAGCAAAGCAGTGTAGTAACAGCAACAGACCCTATGAGCACTCCAGGGATCATGAAGCAAAAGCAAGGTAACAAACCAGATCACAAGTGAATCCAGAAAATCCAAACAACACAGAGATGGGGACAGTAGGTACACTTACGGCATAGAGCAACATGAGGTTAAATGGATCATCTGGAGGCATGGGCAGGTGTTGTGAGTGGAGGTCCCAGGTGAGGTTCATCAGGGCCATTACAGGTTAGTGGTGCACTCAGCCATGGCATTGAGCTTTTCAACCGGTCAAGCCGAAATGGAGCTCTTTCATGACATAACTTGTCAGGCCAAATTTGCAGTGAATACAGGAGAGCAGGGTGTAATAACCAGATTAACATTATAGTGATTAGTCATATTTAAGGTACGCCAAGTTAAAAAGCTTCTGATTATTTCAGATGACCTTTGGTAGGCATTAAGTCTCTTCTACAAATTGTATGGCTTAGTGTTGTGATAAGAAATAGGTTCGTGATCTTTCTCATTTGTTTTGTTTGGCCTGATGCATATGTCTTAATGTGCAAGACAAGGACAAGTTAGCAGACCAATGCTTGTGTTAAGCCTCGAGTAAGTACTGAAGGCCAATGTTTTCCCCTTTTGCATACTGGTAATAGTGGAAGGTCTTGTTAAAGCCAACTCATTCTTGCACTACAGGGCTGAGCGTTTTATACTCCAGAGGTATGAATAAGTGTCTAAGTCTCCATCCTTTAAATCATGTGAAAGATTGTTTTATCCTGATTCCTGGCAGTTCTCAATTTTCTACTAACCCAAAGAAAAAAAAAAAAACCCTAAATAATCAAATATTTGACAATAAAACAACTCTGAATCTTGATAGGGATTGAATGCTTTAACTGTTTTACCAATCTCTTTCCAATTTTTCATACAATTACATGAGGAGAAAAAAATCCATTGAAGAAAACCCAGGTATGAGAGAGGAAGATTTATTTGATTGGTGTTTCTATAGTGTGAAAATTACTCTGCTGAAGTCTGGAACTTCTCAAGTAAAATAATGGGACTACATGCAAGTGTGAGGGTATACCTACATGGCATTTCTTCTTGTGTGTGTTGAGCCTTTCAGTGGCAAGAAAGTCTTCAGTGGACTCTGAGTTAGAAAAATATCATTGTATTCTGTCAATATTATGCTATATCTTATAGCAATGGCAGAATCTGATCCTGGAACAATAATATCTCAGTATATTAAAGAAAAATAATACAATATCTTATATGCTAAGTTTGTCTCTGTATGACTTATTACCTTGCTACGGAAGCAGGCAAAAATGAAAGGATAATACAAACCTGCTTTTCCTTCCCCACGGAACTGACTGTATTTAACTGAATTGCTGTGCTTTTTTGCATTTTCTGGGATATAATCTGTCAGAATCTGCACTCGTGAAAATGTTTTACAGTGTATAAGCAACAATATGTTAATATTGGAGAATGCCCACTAATTATTTCTATTTGCCTTCCTGTTTTTAAAGCCTTTATCTAGTTCAGGTGTATCAGTGCTTCACATAACCATTTTCCATTGAAAAAATAGCTCTCAAAGCATACTCTAGGTTACAGGTCAATCTTTCTGTGGCAGCTAAACATGTACATTTAGATTGTGCCAGCATCAACTTAGATCAGTGAGCAAAGTTTATACGTAAATCTCACTTTGGCTTCTAAGTAGTCAGTAACTGCAGAGCTGTGCTGATTTAACACTTTTCTTCTCCTGAAAGAAGGCTTATGCTGCAGAATAAGAAATGAAGCTCAAATACTTTACTTTCTATAGGAAAATAACTGATATGTTTTCTCAGTGTGTTTTAATTCACTTGAATAAAGCCACTTGTGTTTTTGGCATATAATAGGAAACCAGGCCCACAATGAGCACAAATTTAATGATTAATACCTACCAATAGAGTAGCATCCAAATGTTTTCAAGTCTCTAGGATAGTAGAAGCCACTAGAACATACCCAGCATATAAATAAGCATGTAGCTAAAACTTGTATGACACAGAAAATTATTTGGTATCCAACTGGGTTCATGGCATTCCTTCATATACATCTGTATTATGAGTAAAATTACACAGATATTTTAAAAATAAATATACAAACCAAACAGACCCCACACAGCTAAGGCTATTTAATCACCCCCCACTTTGTTTGTACACATCTTTTAACATTGAAAAAAAATTATATGAAGGCTATAGCATAGGTTTTCATATATTCTGTGATAGTCTTTTACCTTTAAAAAGTTACCAGGCTCTTTAGAGGAATATTTAGGAATACGAAAGAAAAAGGAACGGCAGTAGTTTCCTGAACCTCAGCTGTGAAGAGGAGAGGCATCTTATTTTCTGGAATGATTCAAAGAATCACAGAATGGTCAGGGTTGGAAGGGACCTCTGGAGATCATCTAGTCCAACCCCCCTGCCAGCGCAGGTTCACCTAAAGCATGTCGCACAGGATCACGTCCAGGTGGATTTTGAATGTCTCTAGAGAAGGAAACTCCACAACCTCTCTGGGCAGCCTGTGCCAGTGCTCTGCCATTCTCAGAGTAAAAAAGTTTTTCCTCATGTTCAGATGGAACCTCCTGTGTTCCAGTTTGTGCCCATTGTGCCTTGTCCTGTCACTGGGCACCACTTAAGAGTCTGGCTCCATCCTTTTAACACCTGCCCTTTAGATATTTATAAGCATTGATGAGATCTTCAGGCCTCCAACTAGACTCTGCGCCATTGATCACAGCCCTTTGAGCTCTGTCATTCAGCTAGTTCTCAATCCACCTCACTGTCTGCTCATCTAACCCACATGTCCTAAGCTTACCAATGAGGATGTTATGGGAGACAGTGTCAAAAGCCTTGCTGAAATCAAGGTAGACAACATCCACTGGTCTCCCCTCATCTACCCAGCCAGTCATACCATCATAGAAGGCAATCAGATTGGTCAAGTATGATTTCCCCTTGGTGAATCCATGTTGACTACTCCTGATAACCCTTTTTTACTCCACATGCTTAGAGATAACATATGGAGTGAGCTGTTCCATCACCTTTCCAGGGATGGAGGTGAGGCTGACTGGCCTGTAGTTTCCTGGGTCCTCCTTCTTGCCCTTTTTGAAGACTGGAGTGATACTAGAAACTGATTTTAGAAAGCCACAATGAAAGATGTGTCATGGACTTCTAAGAGCTGTTCTGAATATTTTTACAAATGGCACACTTTCTTGGATTCTAGTTTAGGATTTTTTCTTTTCTGTTATGACACAGAATCAGCTTTAGACATTGTTCAGTCTAACCTTATCCCTGATCCTTAAAAATTTCTGTGACATTTCTTGCTTAGAACTTTTGGGCCCTTTAGACCTTGACTGTCAGGGTAGCTTCAGTTCTTTGTGTAATGTGGGTATGCCTCTGTTGCAAGTTCATTTAGCCAAGTCACCCTGAGGCTTTTTTCATGGCATTTCATTATCTTTACTATCACTGACAATAATAAAGTCAATGTATTACCTTTCTTCATTCTGACTTTCTACCCTGCAGCCTGGAAGGATCATTTCAGAAGTTAACAGTAGCTCTTCTTTATTCTAGTGATTAAATATAAGAGAAGTTTACAGAACGTTCAATTAATTCATTCACCGCCCTCCTTCAAATGTTAGAATTAATTTCTTTTGTCACAGACTAATCGGTTTTCTGCAACAGAAGTAGACTAAGTATATGGTTGTAGTGTTTGTGTGCCTTTTTCAAACTAAATTAGCTCTTGCAGAAGAGTGATACCATTCATCTCAATCAGAACTTGGGAATCAAATCAGATACTGAGAGTCCAGACTGTAATTAGTACTCTATTTGTGACTCAGAGCTGCAGGAGACTATAAAGTCTGAAGACATTTGCAGTTAGAGAATGAAACGCACAAAGGTAAAGACTCAGTGTTCAAATAATGCCAATTGCCTTCTTAGTGAGATATGATGTAAACCTAGCATGCTAGGATGTAAATCTGACCGGCTATAAGCAGTTTCCATAATTTCAAACCAACTTACTCAATACCTATGTTTTATCTGAAGCCATAAAAACTTAATAAATGTAAATATATAAATTTTTTAAAAATAAATTAAGTCTGATAAGCTTCTTCCTTGATGATTATTATTTAAGTACTTCTAAATATTCTTAGGGTTATTCTTGCACACTTTTTTTTCTTGCAAGGGTCACAGAGGGTCAGTAACACCCAAAGGTGGTGTTATTGCGAAGGTCAATAACATCCAAAATCTTCATTATTTCCTTTGCCTAATAATAGAGTGTAAATTCTTTGGGGGCAGGGAATGTCATTATATGCTTTTATTACTGCATCTTGCCTGTGTAGCTCAGCTATCACAATGCTCCCTTTTAATAGATTAAATAGAATCATAGAATCATTTTGGTTAGAAAAGATCTTTAAGATCATCAAGTCCAACCATTAACCTAACACTACCAAGTTGACCGCTCAACCATGTCCCTAAGCACCACACCTACAAAATAGTTTCTGACCTTCTGATACAGATATAGTAATCCTTCTGCTGACAACTCTTCTGATTTTGCAAGAGTTGCTTTCAGAAATACAGTCATTGATTAGCGCAAAGGAAGGCAGGAGGTATGTTGCACTACTCCTAATTGCTACTAATTTTCAGTGGGACCTTGGATCTGTCTTAAACTATCTGAAACACCTCATTTATGTCATCACTGTATTGAGGAAAGTTTATTAAAAAGCTGCTGAGAGATTTGTGTTTAGTCAGCATCATAATGTTGTTCTCCTATCTGGAATGTTAACACCAGAGAGATTGATTTCTTTAGCTTATTTTTAGATAATTCTTTTTCATAGTGTAGTTACTAGAGCAGCATTGTAGTGCTAGCAAAACCCAAAAGCTCCCAGACATGAAACATTACAAAATGGCTGGGAAGAACCTAAACTAAACAGGTAATACAAATTTGATTTGGATTCTTCCTCCTTCAAAGAGAAGATAGGCTCTGTTTCTCTGAAAGGACTTGGATCTGCCAATCAATTCATATAAGTAAACACCTTTACCTATAGAGAAAATAAAGGACTATGTCATTCATTACTTCTGCCCACTCATTAATACCATAGACTTTAATGGAAGTTGAAGGATAATTTTTAATACAATTAAATAACAGTGAAGTAATGATACTTATCTTTCCCCTCGCTTTTCAATGTAAAGATAATTATTCTCCCAGCTCTCTGTAGAATAAGCATGTATCATTATCCTTATTTGATAGGGAGTACAATGATGAACAGCAAGGTTAAACAAATTTCTCAGAATTAGGAAAAAAAAAAAAAAGAAAACCAAGAATAGTACTGTAATTTCTTGCCATCTTGTTCTATTCTGTTTTCACAAGATCAGCCTTTATTAAGTTGTCATCTGAAGCACCTTTTAACAGGTTATACCCATGAAGAATTTAAATGAGAGGCTTCTTAAGTTCATTTAGGAGATGAACTATCAAGACAGGGGATATAAAAAGCATTGCACTGAAGATAAGTTTTGTCAGGTATACACAGTTTAAAGTCCCTGTCATGCTGCTTTGTTGGCTGCAAATTGTGGACTTTCTTTTTATGACTAGAGCACTCACTAAAACAAAACTAAAAATGTGATTATATAGCAGAAATAGCCAGCTTATGGCACTGCTAGGTTCCTCTAAGCCGAACACATTTCTTACTACTGGAGGGAGCCCAAAGTACTGGAGATGTCCTTTGGTAGCTTTTGTACCACAAGCCTCTCATTTTTTAAAAGGTGAAGGTGAGTGATCTGTAATTCATGATATGCAGGGACAGTGCTCTTAGGTTTTCTTTGGATCCTCTTTTCCTTGCTTTTGTCTGATTATGGGGAGTTGGGCAAAACAGGGAGACCTGCCTTTTTTTTTTTGTTTTGTAGATCTTACCAGATTTTTGAGAATTCAAGTTGAAATTGCTAAAAGCAAAACAGTCTTCTGGCAAAATTACAGGACAGATACCCAGTTTAGGCATCTTTAACAGAAAAATCAGAATCAACACTTAAAGTCATATTTTTTTTCTGTGCAAAAAAATACTTTAATATAGGCAGTGTACCAAATGAGGTTCCTGAAAGCGAGCAAAAAATTACAATCCTGACATTTCTATTTAGATTTGTCTTTAGGAGGATGACATTTACATGAGCTCAAAAGCTGTTTTCATGAGTTTTTGCAAATTTCTTCTACAAATTTAGCTACTTTCACCAGGCATCACTGCCAGTTGCCAGGAATGTGTCAGAATTCTTCTCAGTAAATCTGTTTCTACAAATTTCTCCCAGGTAGAAAAAACATTTTTTGCAAAGAAAATGAGGCTTCTGACTAAGGGGAAAAAAAAAAATATATATATATGTAGTGATTTGGGAAGAGAGCTCTTGAGAAGCCTTCTTGCTGAAGACTATTTAATTTTATCTTTGTACCTTTGTTTTTCATTGATAAGAAAAAATGATAAGTGATAGGTGAGGATGAAAAGGTTGCTATGGTCTATGAAAGATGTTCCTCTCTAATCTTTTCATTGTCTATTTTGCATCTTACAGGTTAGCAAGCTCTGCAGTCCGTTCTTCAGTAAGTCAGTACAGTTGTATCTCACACTGTGAAAGGAATTGTGTAAAATCAGTTATTAATCCTTCCAGTCCTGAATGCCCTTACTGAGGGATGTGTGGATGCCAGCCTACTATGGTGTGATAGACCTGAGCTGCCTGCATGCAGAGCCTCGTACACTTGCTCCCCAAAGTGGCTATGCTAAGGAGTGTTCTGCAGAAATACTAGAGTAATTCTGGTAGGGCTTGGAAAGAAAATCTTACTGCACCTCTAGTAGTGGTTTGTTGGGGGTTTTTTTGTGAGAGGCTCTATCCTGATACTTCAGTTTTAGGAGTGTAAACAAGGAGTGCCTTGCTGACAGTGACTTCAGATATATTAGAGTTTAGTTACCAGACTGTATGCCTGACTTGTTAGAGGTCTTAACCCTTTATTGTTAGAATGACTGGTACTGTAAGGAGAGGAATGCCCAGTACTTCTCAGTAAACATGAAGGCCATGCTTGAAACGTCCCCAAGACCCAGTCTGAGGTTCAAAGCAAGTACTACATTGCAAATACATAAAGGAATTGTGGTGCTGTGTTTTCATCTCTTTATTTGTTGAATAAAACACTCCTGAGTGGATTTTCATTTTGGGAAAGATTTTTTTGAAGAGTCTTAAGAGAAAGCCTGGTACAGAAGAAAAAGTAAAGAAGTACAAGCTTAGACGTTGCTCAGAAAGCATGTATTCTGTAAGAACACAATTGGATCACAAAAATATGACACTTTTTATTGGGATTTGTCATGTCTGACGCTAACGTAACAGACCTGAATCCAGATTCTGTTGCAAAACCTCTGTTCTGACTTCTGTCAGAACCTATGTGGGTTTTTTTCTGCAAGCTTACAAAGTAGTCTTTCTATTTAGAATGAGCACAGAAGTCATAACTCAGAACTGGCAGTTCTAGGGCTAGTCAAGCTTCTAAGTCCACTGCTAGAGGGTCTTAGTGAGGGTCGTTCAGGATCTGTGTCCATAAGGTACACCAGAACGTGTCACGGATGGGAAGGAGGAATTTGTAGACATTTCTGTTCATTTAGAAAAGGATTGTATCTGCAAGCATAATGCCATTAGTTTTCCTTCTCAGAGGTTTTCTAAGTGGGGAAATGTCAAAAGACAAAACCCTCAGGGAGCCATTCTGGTATGATTTCTTTTATATTTAAAGATAGTGTTCAGGAGAGGCAATACACTTGCTAAAAGGGTAGGTGTTTTAATCTGGAGTGAAAAATGGAAGGCATTCCGTAAAAGACTTGAAAACAAATTCATCACTTCACACATTAGGCTATCTAGAGATGAGATTTTGGCACAGCGTTTGAGGATAAATAGCATGTCTATTTGATCAAAGAAGTTTTTGGAGATTAGCTGAATATTAAATATGTAAATACACTTGCCTCTAACAGGTATGTAGTTGGCAAGAACAATCAAAGTATCCTTTCAAATCTCTAGACAGATACTAAGTATGCATTTTCCAGTGTTAAGAATTGTAATTTTTTTTTTTCCTTTTTACAAGAGCCTCGTGATCTTCTTGGGGAAAAACAACACACCGATAAAGAAGGCTTCTTGTGAAAGGCTGAAAGAGGAACATTTCTTGTGATATATTGATCCTTTGGAAGCAGCTGATAGTGGCAAAGTGCACTCCATCACTCAGGTGTCTGAGATCCCTGGCAACAGGCTGGCCAAACTGTGTGAATCTGATTTTTGCCTTGATTATATCCCTGTGCTAGCAGCTGTTATCATACTATTAGCCTTCTGTAGTCCTCATGTAACCTCTTGAAACTTATATGGGCTCCATGCTCTAAGACTACCTGCCAAATATTTTAAAAAAGAATCAACTTTACCTCTCTCTTTTAATTTTCCACCTGGGGAGAAGTAGCTTGATTAGTTTGGGTGATGATAGGAAGCTGGAGGAAATGCAATCATGATTTTTCATTCTGAAGGATTTATTTCATTTCATTTCATTCATTTCCATTCAGCTGAAGGTAATGAGGTTATGCAGGTCTGATTTCAAAGGGCACAATTTTGAAATTACGGCTTTTGCTTAGGTACGCTATAGCTTTAAATTGCTGATTTTGATGAAGTTGCATAAACTGGAGTGTAATGCAGTTTCTTCCCCCAGAGATATGGTGGCTCAGTAGAGAAGACATTCAATGTTTGGTTTTTTTCTCTCTCCCCACTAAAGCACACAAGAACAGATCTGCTGAGTAGGAAGTGCTATTTTTACATAATCACTTTTCAAACCAAAGCCTCACTGTAGACATTTTGAAGAGACTAAACTAAGCATCCTAGTAGTCGTTTCTCCTCCAGCTGCAAAACTGCATATGAGAAGCTGTAGTGTAGGTCGTTTAATAATTTAATAGTCTCTTCTTTATCCATTCTGCTGTCAACTAGCTGAAGTATTTCCTGATGTGTTCTTCACATTTCTGGGGTTAACCATCCAGAAATTCCTTGCTTACATACAAACATCTTATGATTGGCAGAAATAATTTTTTGAATTGTAAGCATTTAAAAAATAATGTAAATATGTTTATTTTGTTTTGAAAATTCTTTTTAACTTACTGGGATGCATTACTATAGCATCTGAACATCTAATTTATTCACACAAACAGCCTTTTGAGACAGAGAAATGTTATTATCCTTATCCTCATTATTCAGATGAGAAGTGTTTTGCTTAAAGCTATCCAGGACCTACAATAAAGGAGAAGGGAGCTAAAACCATCTTTCATATCACAAGCCAGCATTTAAGAATTGTTCAGATGCTAATGAAGTAACAAACATGATTAAAGTGCTTGTTTACAAGTGATATAGAGGCATCTCTCCCTTGGTCATACTGGTGTCTCTTATTTATCCTCACCTCTGTTTTAGACTCTACAGCTGCTGCCATCGACCTGCAGTTCCTGATCTTGGCACCAGTAGTAGTGGCAGTACATTATTCCCCGTGTGAGTTTGGCTGTATTTCTCTTTTTGTCCAGGCTTTGCTATAATCTGGGATGACTCTAGGCAACTCTCTACTATCTATCTATCTATCTATCTATCTATCTATCTATCTATCTATCTATCTATCTATCCATCTATCTATCAAAAAGAAAATAAATAGTGTTAAAAGGAAAAAAAAAGACCTCCCCAAACACATTCACAATCAAAGATCTGATAATGATGTGGTAACAATAACTGTTCAAAGCATTTGTTGAAAGCCAGCCTTTTGGCTAGAGAGCATAACTTTTCAGTAAGTTTATTACTGGTTAAGATATGGATTTACACCATACATACTTAGTCTTTCTTTATAAATTCTCCAGTAGTTTTTAGTTTAGAAGCGTTGGCTGACATGAGGCAAACTAACCTCTTTGCACGCCAACTAGGTTACACAATATTTGTAATATACAGTTGACATGTAAAAAGAAATGTCAAAAAAAGCAGTAGGAAATGTAAGATATTTTTAAGACTTCCTGCCACCTCTTCCTTCTGAGACGAAGCACAAGCTTTTATTTTATTTTTTTTTATCCTGAGAGCAGTCTCCTTGACTTTAATCGCTCAAATTTCAGAGCACCTGCATAAGCTTTTGCAGCAGCATAGCATGGGACTGCAAGGCCCATATCCAGAAATGGGCTTTAGGCTGAGTTCTGGTTCACTGTCTTACAGGCTTTACAAAGAGAAGTCGCTAAACATCAGTTTGCTGAAACTCAAAGCACTTTCTTATTTGCGTTAGAGAGTTTTACATCTCAGATACTGGCCATATTAACCTTAGAATTTGAATTAATATTGCTCTATAGTTTCTCATGAATATATATTCTACTTCTCAGGACAGCTGTTCTAGAGACAAAAATAGCCCTTGCTTCCTAGCACAGTCCTTCCTGTTGGTAGAGCAGCCTAGATGCTGCTGAAAGTTAAGATCATTTTAGGCTTAGCTGGGCAAGGACTTTTCTCACCTATGACCAACAAAGTGTTTTGTTGAGTTCTAAAACAAGCAGAAGGAAAACACACAAAGTGTCAGTGTGTCATCTATACAGATGTCTCTGTAAATTTATGCTTTTATTGCAAAGGCATTTTTCCTCTCATCCACTGAAGCAGAAGGAAACAGTGTTTTAATTTTAGGACTGGACTTAAATGCAAACATTGTACTTCCAAATGTTAGATTTCTGATATACACATTATTATAAGCTACAAATTTGCTATGCCAGTATTCAAGTAAAGAAGCAAAACCACATTGGATGAACAGGCAAGTGAGTACATCCTATCGAGTAATGATATTCTGTAAATCACTTTGAAAATTACTCAATAGATTTAAGTCATTGCAGATCCCTGCCTTGCAAACACACAAATAATTATTAGGTTATGTTTACATTCTAATATCTAAAGTTACATACTCATCTACAAACTTGAAGAGCTGGAATGCTTTGTATAATAAAAAGATAATTGGCTGCTATATCCTTTACATCACTGTGTAAAGAAAAGTGTTCCACCAGAAAAATTACTTTTCATTCTTACTGTTTGATGACTTACCTACATTTGAGATTTTTTCTTTTAGTAAAAATCAAAATTTTATCAACAACTTCAATGATAATTCAGTATTTTTCTGGAAAGAAATTTATTATTTGACCCAATTTATTGAGAAAGCTTTGTTTTTAATGCGTTTCCGAAATACAGGTGTCTCCAAATTTTGTCTGCTGTTTTTTTAAATAACATTCTAGAAAATTACTAGTATGTTACAGTGAAGAAGAATATGTTAGATTACCTGGTAACTCATAATTATGCATTGATGTATTAGTATGTGAACTGTCCTGTTGTATTGCTTTCCTTGAAGACCCTGTTTCTACCCAAAGAACTGAATACATCACTATTACAGTGTAGCAAGATATTACTGAGAAGAAAAATGTTTGTGAGATAACTTCTTTTGAAATTTCAGGATGGACAATTTGTTTTTTTCATGGTAAAATTGTTTTTATGTGTGAAGTCAAGGGATCATTATAAGTGCTGCTAAACCCCTCAGACTTCGAAAAACATTAAATGCAAACATAAAGCCAAATGGAATGAAAAGCTACACAGAACTATGACAAATGCTGTTTGCTTTGTGTTTTCCCCAGTTGTTGTCTTTCAGTTCTAGTGACTGTGTTTATTTTGCTTGATTTATAGACAATTACAATTTATAGATATAAATTTAGGGTCTATCTACATGTTAAGCTTTTTGAGATGAAAAAAACAAAAGTTCAGGGTCTTTATGCAAGATTGCAGACTTGTGAAATGAAAGCAAGAAAGGGTTTTTTCCTAATACCTTTTTAAAATTACAAATATACTCCAAGCTGTGCCATTTTTCTATAACTAATAATATCTAAAAGGCTGGCTCCTCAGCTGATGGAATTCAGTATTGCTAGTAAAGCAAAATCCGTATAAACACACACCTCACTAAGTAGAAAAAGGCTGCAGTGTTTTAGCTAGGCAGTAGGAGAAATAAAAACAAAATCTATGCAATGAATAGGTTAAAAATAAATACAATCTTCTTGTTTTTTCCTAAGTTTCATTTTTTTCGAAGTAAAAATGCGTTTTCAGTTCTAATAGTTTAGTTTCACACCATTGTTTGCAAGTGAGAACTAATTAATTTGTTGGTTTTCCCAGTAAAGGAGCAACTGGAATGAATGAGCATTGAGAAATATCTGATAGAGCCTGTGCTTGGGGTATTTCAGTTTGTATTAAGCTTTTGATTAATTTTATGAAACGCCCAATATCCTAAGAAAGCTAGAAGAGGAATTTCAAATTGATTATCAAACGGGCACAAACTGGACTACAGGATGTTCAATCCTAATATAAGAAGACACTTCTTTACTGTGAGGGTGACTGAGCATTAGAACAGGCTGCCCAGAGAGGTTGTGGAATCTCTGTCTCTGGAGATGTTTAAAACCCATCTGGACATGTTCCTGTGTGATCTACTCTAGGATCCTGCTCTAGCAGGGGGGTTGGACTAGATGAATTTTGGAGGTCACTTCCAACCCCTACCATCCAGTTCTGGGCACCACAGTATTAGAAGGACATTGAAGTGCTGGAGCGAGTCCAGAAAAGGGCAACGAGGCTGGTGAGAGGTCTGGAAAACAGGCCTTATGAAGACCAGCTGAGGTTGTTTAGTCTGGAGGAGACTGAGAGGAGACTTCATTGCTCTCTACAACTACCTAAAAGGAGGTTGTAGTGAGGCTGGTGTTGGTCTCGTCTCTCAAATTACTAATGATAGGATGAGAGGAAATGGCCTCAAGTTACGCCAGGGGAAGTTTAGATTGGCTATTAGGAAGAAGTTCTTTACTGAGAGGGTGGTTAGACATAGGAACAGGCTGACCAGGGAGGTGGTGGAGTTGCCATCCCTGGAGGTGTTTAAAAAACGAGTAGATTTAGCACTTGAGGCTATGGTCTAGTGGTTAGGGAGATGTTGGGATAAAGGCTGGACTTGATGATCCTAGAAGTCCTTTCCAACCATGGTGATTCTATGATTCTGATTCTATGATTCTGATTCTATGATTCTGCGTTTCTGTGGTTCTGTGATTTTATTGAAGCTTGTAATGCCCTCTGCTGGTGCACATGTTTTATGGCAAGTTAAAGTACTGGAAAAAGTGGGAATTAGCAGTTGGGAGTGCATCCTTTCTTCCCCTCTGATTTATAGCTCAGTGACAGAGCTTTTCCACAGTTTTGAGAATTCTTTTGGCAAGCAGTTGAGGTTAGTAGTGAGGTTTTATTCAGAGCTGCTTCAAAGAGGTACAAAGCTCTTGCAGCCCTGCTATGGGTGAGCTGTATTGCCCTGGGAACAGGTAAAACTCCTGTCAGTGCTGAAGCAGAACTGAAGTCAGATTGTAGTCTGAATTGCACTCTCACAGAACTAGAAAGAGATCACATGTCTTATTCAGAATTTAGGCCTGTGTATCATTATTGCACAAAGAGGACTAGATAACAAAGAAAGGTGATATGCATCACTGGCCTATCTCTAGCATTTTTTCAAACCTGGACCCTAGCAGCTGAACAGTTTTGTTACTGCCAGACATAATTATTTTTTAATTATTATTATTTTAAGCCTTATTAATGCTTTGTATACCTAGTACATTTTCTTAAAAAGAACTGCTGTGAATCTATTATATCTGTGAGGGTTTTTTAGCATAGTTATTGTAACCAGACAGTGGAAATATTTTATTTTACCCCAAAAGATACACATATGGAAAGAAGTGTTACCTAGGTAGCATTTTGTGAAAATTTTCATTTTTGTAGGAGTGAGGATGAAAAGATGATAAAAAAGTTGATGAATGGAGAATAGGCATAGGCAATCTCTCCTCCCTGCCTCCAATCCCATCTACCTGATACTGACTTTCTTTGAAAAGCAATAAGTAGAGGTGGTCATGGAAAAGTAAAGAAAAATATATATGAAGTGGTAACTGGAAATGGATTTCAAGCTGCAAGTAATGATACTGTCTTTAGTCATTTTGTTCCTGTGATGTTTCAAAAGACAAGAGTTTGTCTACTCTATCCACGTTGAAAGGACAACAGAGATATACCTGGTAGATACATTGATAAATTTTATTCACCCACATTTTTAAACATATTGTTTATATTTAGTGTTATAAAGCTACTGAGTTTCTGACAAGTCACTTTCCTGTGTCAAAGACCATCAGCCTTAAAACTTGCTAGCCTTTAAGCCCAAGACAAGGCACAACATATTAGCAAGACATAGAAAGAAAAGGAAAACAACAGCCCACAATAGTTATTACTTACAGGATTCCAGCAGGAGAGAAAGAAGAGCTGATACATAAGGCTTTTTGAAAATTCAGATGTTCTGGTTTGTTCCACTCCGGTTGTATGTAAATACTACTGCTGCTGAAAGGTGTTGAGGTTATCCAACATAATCTGATCTAGACATTAAAGAAATTTTTGCCTTTGGTTAGATTGTTAGTGACAGTGCTGTGTGTTGCAAAGGGCTGATTGTGAAATCAAGCAAACAACAATAATTCAGAAAGTTGATTTTAACATGACAGAGCTGACTGGAGGCTCATTATAAATACCAGCTCCATATAAAGAAAGGCAGAAAGGAACTGACTTCAGTATCCCCAACTGTTTTTATTCCTGGAGGTCACACACACACACAAAGTGAAAATGAAAAATGAATAAATAAAAGTAACTCTTGCTTATAAAGGATCAAATTTGTTTCACCCACACACAGTTTTTATTGAAAATGATTAAAAACTCGTCAGCCTTCCAGTTACTTCAACTTTTACCTTTGACTGAAAACCATTCCATAAATTCAGAAAAAAAAATCTTATTTTATATCACAACTGTCTTGTTACTATGAGTATCCTGAATGTATTTAAGATCTCTCAAAGAAATTGCTGTGAAAGCCCTGTTTTGGCAGTTAAGCTGAGAAGTGCTAATTGGCCGAGAAAACTATATATAGTTCATTTTTAAGTGCCTGATTGTACTTCAGTTTTTAAGTCTTAAGGCACCGCTCTGCCAGAATAGTTAGTGTAGGTAACTCACACCACACAACACATCTTCAGGTATGACAACTAGTTTGGTAATTTGGGCACAAGTTCATTCTGATTGCTCTGAACTGAGTAAAAACTGCATAGCCATAAAAGATGAAGACAGGACTGAGACAGTACACCACTAGACCATCTTAGAGCCAATACAAGTAAGTTCTCACCACCTTCAAGCCACCACATATTCTCTACACATGGCAACTGAATAGTTATTTCTCTTGTTCGAGACTAGCACAGTAACTCTGGACTATGCTTTCCTCCTACTGTGAGCATTTGGTGGTTTTGTAAATGTATGTATAAACATCAAGAAAAAATGTAGTGAATGATCCATCTAACATGATCTCAAGCTGTTAACTCTGGATATTTGTGGGGATGAAGACAGAAGTATCTAGGACTTCCTACCTGGAAACAGCAGCAGAAGCTGTCAAAAGATGTATTTATTTGAAAGCATTCAATATTATCTACTGCAGGCATGAGGCCCCAGAAGTTAAAGGCATGCCTTCCAGAGTTATGTGGATGCCACTTGGCATGGCAGTCTGAACAGGATCTGAAAAATCAGGAGGGTACTGGGATTACAGAACACTGTCAGATTGACTCTATGGTAAATCCCTTAGTCAAAGCCAGTCCTAATAAATCCTGAAGAGACCAGCTCAGGAAAGGCTTGGGAAAACAGAAGCACATGCTACACATTACAGTTCAAATGAGTAACTGCCATCTAGATGCTATTTTGTGGCTTACCAACTTCTGGGGTTTGGAACAGGTCATTTATTTTTTGAAAAAGCTGTTTGCATTTATAGGGCATTCTGTCCCTGGATAATTTTATTGACAACAAGCATGCGGTTAAACCTGCAGTTTCTCAGACAATATTTTATTGATTACCCTTCACCTTTTATGGTATACTCCTTAAAGATCAAATCACCTAGAGTACATTAAGGAGTAATCTGACTTTCAATTGCATGCCTTTTTATTATACTGGGTACTTTGGATTAGTGGCACATCAGTTTGTGGAGTGTGTTTGCAGCTTCTTCTATTACTGTACTTCCATAATATCTAGAAAAAAGGGAAGCTGTGGTCTTGCAAAAAAAAAAAAAAAAAAAGTAAATCAGTTTATAGATATCTATTGTCTCTACAGAGAACTTCATTGACATAAAGCATGATTATGTTAATCGAGTGAGGTCAGACAGTAGTTAAACAATAAATATTTGTTTAAAACAAAACTGTACAAATCTAGTATGTAAAACAAAGAGAGAGGTTGCAAATATAACTGAATCAATCCTGAACAAGAACAAAGTACAATGTGAAACAGATTAAGAGAATTACAAGTGATGTGCAAAACAAAAAAAAAAGATAAATAGAGGAGGAAAATACCCACAAATAAAAATCAGACTGTATCTTAAAACAGATTAAGGTCAACCAGTCCAAAAGTGATTTGAAAGGGAAAAACAGAACCGTATATCATGCTATATATGGTGCGTTGTACTTTAGTCACAAAACCTTAAGTATAGGAAGACAATATTCTGGTCACTAATGTAATATTTGTATTGCTACCCAAGTCCTATCACTCGCCCCAGCCCTGTTTGTTTTCTCTTCCTCGGCTAGTTTTCCTTACCTGTCTCACTTCATATTCCGTGGACCGTGATGGCCCTTACAGGTCTTTCAGTTCATCGCGAGAGGACAGGATACATGAGAAGTGCCAGTACTTTAATCAAGAACCCAGTGATCTGCAAGGGTATGTGTTTTGGCCAGGGTTAAGCTTTTGGACTATGCAGCATCCTTAGACCAATGCCATACTTGTGTGACATCTTAAACTACCCAGGACCTTAGTGAAGGTGCAATATAGGTTCTCAGTCTGTCTCCCAGGGCCCATGTTTCTTCTTCAGCCACTAACTGCATTAAGTCCCAGCAGGTGACAGGATGGAGGAGGAAGATGAATCATTTGGGTTCTGCTGCCATGGACTGACTTATCTCTGACTTATCTCTGAAACAACTGATGTGTCCTCCCAGTGATGTAACCTGCAGCCCCCGCTTCATGGCTGCTTCCCAAGTGAGGCCTCTGCTGCCTCCACCTCCTGTGAGCATCAGCTTTGTCAACACGCAGCCCAGTGCACCCCAAGCTGATTATTGGTGATGACTGAGGATGCATTAATCCCTGAAGACTTTGCCTGTGCAGCTTGTCATATTGAAAATTATTTTTAGTCTCTCCTAGTAGCTTCTGGGCAGACCTATGTGACTAATCCCAAAAGCAGCAAAACTTATTGTTCCACTTGTGCTCCTCCGTTGTTTCCCATCTGCTTGGCTCTGTGTAAACAGCACATGCTGATGAACATATGGCTTAGACAGGGTGAGGCTAGAAGGTGGGAGAATACCCTAGCAGACGAAAGTGCTTCCTGGAGCTAGTTGAGCCTTGGAAGGACAAAAATCCTAAATTTTTACTCATTTGTCAACAGTCAGAAAGCCTTTTATATCAAAATATTTACCTTTTTTTTTTTTTTTTTTTTTTTTGTTCAAAAGCAAAAATAAACAAGTAGCAGGGATGATAGACTAAGGCAGCATTTTTCATTCTGTGCACAGGATTGGCCTAGAAATGCCCTGTTGGTGTCTTAAGTCCTGCACAAGCTGCCCCTGGCACTCCAGCAGTCCCAACAGTCCCCTCTTGCTTTGGCTCGGACGCTGTACTGCACTGCCCCTCTGCTCCGAGTACGGTACAGGCCGGGGAGCAGTGAGCACTGATACAGAGGTCCTGACAAAAACACAAAATGCACACTATTTTTTGACCCAGGTCAGCATGCCAGAGACAGTAACTTCGTTACAAGTCCACTAGGTGGCAATTTAGCAGCCTTCTTCTAAATGTTTAATATATTCGATTTCTTTATTGCATTAGACACTAACTTGATGAATGGCAAACTGAACTAAGTTCTGGAAAATCTGCACTGGCTGTTCCTGCCAAACATGTTGAAGTCTTTCTGCTTACTGCACCCCTCCCAGATGTTCATTAATTTCATTGAGTGCCTATGAGCACCTCAGTGAATACTTCTGGCCAGGTGGCAGGACAGAGAATTAATGATTATCATGGAAAAAGAAGAGTCCTTTTGACTCTTTAATGTATACTTGGTGTTTCAAGTAATATATAAATTGTAGCTGGATATGGTATGAGGAGACTGACATATCTGTATGAGCATGATGTATCTATCTGCATACACTGAAGGTGAATTTATGCGACGACACACTAAAGGCAGCAGGGGAGCTGCCATGGCCTTTGTCTGGACCTGCCAAATATGTCTGCAGTGACTGCATCCCCCTCCACGCTAACCAAAGATCAGAAAGATGGTATGAACCATTTTCCTAGAAAATAAAAGCTGTTTTCCTTAGCAAGAACTTCTGTATGGTTGTCTGAGAGGATTGGATTGATGAATAAAGAATTTTGGGTCTAGAAGATTTAACACTGGCTTCCAAGCAGAGAGAGAGAGGAGGTGAGCAACTCAAGTATATGTGTATGCGAATGTGTACAGTTATTTTCATTACAGATACTGTATAATTGATAGGAAAAGAAACCCCAAGATAATCTATATAACAAAACACAAAACCTACATACAAGAGCAATGTTTTCATTGCATACCCCTTCACCTTTGTGATAATGTTCATTTTTAGTTCCCCTCTTCAGTGTTGAGAATTTTTACGGATTTTGCTTATCAGTGAAGTGTTGCTCAAATGACTGAACTCAGAACTTTTGTGAAAAGTATTCTTAGTAGCGCCCACAGTTTATGATTCAATAAAGAGACTTACAAAGTTGTTTTTTTTTCCAGTGATCTCAAATGACGCACACTAAAAGCAGTGAGCTTTTGATGTGCTGACATTTGTTCCTGGGGAAAAAAAAAAAAAAAAAAAAAGAGCAATAACATATTGTAAAATTTCAGCCTTCAGATGCTAAAAATAGGAGGAAATGGAAGAAAAGAATTGCTTGAAGTCAAAAATCAACAAGACAATATGTGGTGCTTATGTAGCTTCAAAGCAGGCTGACTCAGAAGCTAATGTTTTAGTAGAAAAGGTCAAGAAGAAAATGGTTTATGATTCCCAGTGATCTTTATATTAAGTGACTCTTAGGTCTCCAATTACTTGATGCAAAAAAAAGTCAACCAATATGTTAGTAGCAGAAAATATTGCAAGTGAGCACAGCCTGCAGGGTGCAGGGAGGGGAGATAGAAGAAATAAATGGATGAAAAGTAATGAAAGTTTTGTGAAGAGTACCTCAATCCAGATGAAAAATAGAGCAAAAGATGCTGCCAGATAGCACAGCAACAGGAACCAAATATGTCAATAAATAACTGTATGAATAATATAGAGATTGGTACCACCTTAGTATTTATTTTTTTCTGGGTTCCCTTTCAGTTACATTTTTCATCTTTACAGGAGCTGAGAAGGGGATTCTCACTTAAGGTGAGAATAGCTTAACACTGAAGAGAGTTAGCTGTTTAATAGTTTTAATATTGGCATTGTTCTGCAAGGATTCTTGTCTTATTATTCAGTAACAAAGAGGCTCAATCAGTACCACCCTGTACAACCATTTGGAGCAGCTGCTCCCAGTTATTTTTTCAAGGGAGCCAAAGGGTCTTGTGTAAAGCTGCTGCCCAACCTCTTCTCAAAAATTGGTCTCTTGTTCTTTGTGCTTTGGTGCATAGAGAAGCCCTGCAAATATTTGATATTATTAAAAGTTCCCCTCCAATGCTTTTTATAGTTTAAAGAGGAAAAAGTCACACAAACTATCTCCCACAGTTTTGCTGAGCAACAGGTAGAGGGAAGCTAAACAGAAGCTGTGAAGCACTCTGGCAAAGGCTTTCCTTATTTGACACTGCTTCTTCACATTAAGTAGTTAATTACACTTGAAAAGGCTCACATTTGAAAATTTTCTTAGAAAAACTCAGTTACAAGCATGAAAAGTGTTTTTGCTTGTTTATTTCCCATGTGCAAACTGAGAAGCTTCATTTTCAGTTGATAACCAGTAGCAGTAGGAGCCTACTTTCCATAAAAACGTCTTAAAAAATTCTTTCATCCCTGAGAGTGTTCTAAAAATAAACGCTTTCTTTACTCTGAGGAAATAGTGTGGGGATTTTGGTTTTGTTTTTGTCAAATAAGTGGATTTTGATTCCTGGCAGCTGTTTTTTTCTTTATCAAAAATTCGAACAGTTTCATAACATTGTCATTTTGACAAAGTAATAATTTTCCAAACAGACTTTTTTTCCCTTTAAGCCAAGACAAGTTTGTATATATGGGCATTTCAAAACATCTGGCGTTAAAACACCCATTTTTAATTTGTTTTTCCAGGAATTGATGTGTTATTTGTTACTTATTTAGTTTCTTCTCCTTAAGTCAAAAAGAAATAACCAACCAATAACATCTTCCATTTTGTATCTGAAACTCAGAAAAAAAAAATCCCTCAAATGCTCTGTTGTCTAAATAACATACTTAAACCCCGAACTATGAATAGAAATTAAAGGCTATAGAGTAGTTTTTTTCTCATTTTTGCAAATTATACCAGTTGTCTTCCTACTTTATAGCTGTCTTTTATCTTCCAGCAGTGACACCCACCATCTGACTTATGATCTCTCCACAGGAAGCCATCGAGTGACACAATAGAGATAATGAATTGGTCTTTCACCTCCAAAAACCTGATCTAAATGCTAGCCTGAGATAATGAGCATGATGGAGTTCACAAATGTCAGCAGAGTATTAACTTCTGTTTAAAGGAAGAATGAGCACTGGCAGGAAAATGGATTTTAAGAGAGATTTGGAGCAATTGCACCTGCATGCATTATGGCAACTCTAGCCTTCCTTCATTAGAGTCGTATTCACATTATCCCTTTGCCATTTGAATAGAATTTGGCAGAGGTTTATCTGCAGAGCATGTAATTTATCAGGGATCTTTCTAGATATTTAAGTTCCCTACCACTGTAATATCTAAGCACCACACCTTCAGTACCTGTCAGTTCGATGTCAGGATGGATCTATATAGAGAATCAGAGAGAAGCACTTACCCAGCCAAGAGCAGTATTTGTTATCACAGACATACATAATGGCAATATATTTCAGGAAAAAAACAAACACTGTCATCTAGTGAGCACTGGGTTAACTGCAGAAGTCAGCAGGACTGACAGAGTGTTCCTTTTCCCAGTGCAAAGGCCAAATACAGTTTATTTCACTGGGGATTGTGATCCCTGCTGGAGGTGGATTGTTGGGATGCTCTGGAGGCCTTTAGCACCTATAGAGGTAACTCCCTCGTTCCTTCTTGGAGGGACTAGTAAGAGGTCAGCAACACTTTTCCAAGCACATACTCATACATTTCTCATACGTACTGCAAACTGTCAAACCATCTGGCCAAAGACAAAAAAATGTCTTCAAGTTTGTTAGCATATTTGCACCATCTTTCCAGCTCTCTGTCTTTGTTGTTTTGGACAGATCCTGCCTATACTTTATGGGTCACATTTCTAAGTCTAAACCCATACTTGTCCCAAATTCTTGACAGGTTTGTAGCAGCACAGGTCCAGTGATGTAATTAGTTATCTTAAGGCTACTTCAAAAGTACAGTATCTGACACAAAAAGATCCACATGCCCATACCAAGTGCCTCTACCCACTTCCAAACTACCACAGGCTCTCCAAAACAATGTAGATGGTCAGGTTGTCTTGTCAGTTAAGACAATATTCCCTCTGAAAAGCAGCAGCACAATGATAGATTGCAGTGTCAGTCGGTTATTCTCAATCTGCACTTTTGATTTCACTTCTAGACACAGCACTGTTCACTAGCTGCCAGTGAGCAACAGGGAAGGCTGCTGCTCCCTAACTGGAGCTACCTCAAGAAGCCAAACAAAAGAAGAAAAACCCAAGCAGTAAACCCCAGAACTCATCACCACCAGCAAAAATAAGTCTGAAACAAGTAAAACCCTAATGCAACAGCAACAGCAATCCCTTACCTGCTTTTATCCCCACTGAATTTCTTTCCCTGTAAAAGTCACGTGTCTTGGGGGAGAGATGCTGATCTTTCTAACTGCTCCACAAAATTCTAGGGGAGAACCAGGCTGTCAGATCTAAAGGATAGCTGTGCTGTTGCCTTTGCTCTGATTTCTTTCCCTTACGTAACAAAATTCAAGCTTTCACCTCAAAAATACCCCAAATCAAAAAAAAAAACCCAACAAACCCCACCACAAATCAGGTATTTACAAACTAACCACTGAAACTTTTCAAGGCAATGAAACCCTGAATAACCAAAGGAAACAAGGATTTTAGAATAGTGAAATAGTTGGTACCATGATGAGTACGCAGAAAACACCACCTTCACCTCTTAGCCAAATATGCTTTACTTTTTTCTGAGTGGCAATAGCATCTGAATAACTTGTTCCCTGAACAGCCATTTGCACTTCACACCCATACACCAGTTTTATGTCTCTCTGACTTTAGTCTTCCAATCTCAGCACAATATATCTATTGATTACAGCAGGCAGACTGTAAACAGTTCACAGGTTGGTCTTCTGTTGCCTTAACTGTTGCCATCTTTTTACTTTCTCCTTGTTTTTTGAGTTGGCTTGAGTTGTTTTGTTTTCCTCCACAGCTCTTGATTCACCACTACCTACAGCCTATAAATTACTAACTTATATACAGCCTTGTCTTCCTCTTGCCCTTTCCTGCCTTCCCCTCTGCAGCTGCCTGCAATTCCCAGTGAAAGACAGGTTCAGGCCCTCACAGTTCACATGTCCATACTCAAGTTCATCAGAACCCAGTCTCTGCCTGGCTCTGATCAAAAGTTAATTTTAAACCTAAACAGATGTTTGTCCCTAATGTTTACATAGTTGATATATTTAGAAGACAAATGTTGGCCTTTCTTATTCTAGATTAAACAAGTCAAATTCTCTTTGGGTGTGACCAACAGGGAGCAGGCAATGATGGTTTTGCTCAATTGGTGCCCCAGGCCAGTGGCAAACCTGGACCCAAAGCTTGGCAGATGTCTGTATGTGGTTACCTGCTCAGTGCTGCACTTCTGGTATTTAGTCCTGCCCCTCAGGGCCTGCTTACACTGACAAGGATCTGTCCAGTTCCACTTTGCACTGATGCATGTATATGATTTTCAGTCCTAGACAGCTTTGCTTTGGTCAGAATACGGGTGGCGAAAATGCATCTGGATGCATGAAGCAGGATCTCAATCTCTTTTTGGACACAGTCTCCAATCCCACAGTTTACCAAAAAGATTTTCCCAAACATAAGTGTTAAAAAATGAGCCCTTTTCTGTTCATGGAAGATTGTTGTTAGCTCTTAAGACCACGTCCTTTGCTAAAGGTGAGCTAGTTTCCAATATGTTGAAAGGTTTTATTTTTCTTTATTTGCCTTGGGCTGAGGCTCAGAGCTGTAGCACTAGGTGTAGGTGACTTGCCCCCGTGGTATGACCCAGAACTTGCTCACAGACTGCATGAACAGAGCACTTAATGGGCTACTGATGTGTCAAAATACTGAGCAGGCACCACTGAAATGCTGAATGTGGCACGTCTCAATGCCTTCTGCACCAGGGGCATGGTATCTTGCTTGAGACACAGAGACCATGCGACCTTAAAGATCTGCAGAGCCTGACATGAGCTTTAGAGTGCACATGTATGCAGGAAAAGACGGAATGTAAGGATGCTCGGATAGAAATTGTCTTTTGCTTTCACTGTCTGCCTATTCACTCCGTTTGTTCTGTGCTCCAGCTGAGAAGGAAACTCTTAGATGTACCAGTGTGTACTGTAATGGTGCGTTTGCTCAGCTACATTAAACTTTGTTTTCTTTCTGTATCTCAAAAGGCAGTCTTCTTTTTTTTTTATTTTTTTTTTTTTTCTGCAGGTCAGCAGAAAGGAAGTCTCCTTGTCTTGTCCTGGCTGCAGCACACTGGGACCTCCTGAAGATGCCACCTTCCCCAGAAACTCTTGGACATGGTCAGAGGAGGGAGGTGTCCCAATTGAACAGGGAAGACAGAAGGGAAAATGGAAGAGCCAACAAGGAGGGAGCACAGCAAACATGGGTGGTGACTCCTAAGGAAAGCAATGTCAAAGTCACAGCCAAAATAGGAGATGAGAAAAAAAATTAGCCTTTCCTAAGGTTTGACAGAGGGAGGTGTGGGCACTCAGTCACTGAGTTGTTAGTTTGAAACCAAGATTGAATGTGGAGGCCAGCTCTGCTATGACACTCAGGGCTGGGAAGATCCTCAAGTTCTCTTCTGTCTTCCCTTTCTATTGTGAGTTTTCTCAGATTTAAAAGTATGTTCTTGTAGTTTCTGTTCTGAAAAAAACCTGGCTTATAAATCTAAAAAAGCCCTTTTAGTATTCTGGGAGTGATTATTTCCAAGAAAGATATTTATGCAGATCTACTTCAGTGTTATGGCTTACTCAGAATGAGCATCTAAACAGTTCCAGATTAGATCTCCAGCTCTGCTTAGTAGTAGTCGCTGTGACATTTGACTGTGCTCCAGAGGAGGGCACAGGTTTGGGCACTGCGGCTTCATCCTGCTCCTTATTTGCTGAAGTTGGTTGACAGTAGAAATGGAGCAGACAACAACCTGAACTGTAGTTTACTTGTTTATGCCTTCCTCAGAGCTGAGTATTTTGTATTCACAATTGTATTTCAAAATATAGCTATCTGGGATATCTTATGCCTGGATATGCTCAGAGCAAAATAAGAAATGGCAGAGCCACATTTTACATGGTGCTGTGGTCAGGTTAATAAACCTTGCAAGCTTTCCAAATAGTATGCTGTTGTGCTTGAGCAGGGCTTGCCACCTCAAGCACAATGTCATCTTAAATATTGTTATGTAGCTTCTGCATCTTTGAAGATTTGCATCCAGTCAGCTGAAAATATGAAGTGACCAGGCTCATTTTCATCTGCAGAATACCAAGTAACATACCCTAAAAAAATTTGGTTTTGTGCCAAAAACATGTACACAGAAATGGTAGCTATATTTCCAAGCTTTGGGTTTGGTTTTAAGCAAGCTAACAAAAATGGCTTTATTTTAAAATCAGCAACCATGTTTATAAAAAGGTATGATACACCAGAAATACACTGAAATAGCCTTATGTGAATGCACAGTGTGCTTCCAGTGATAATGATAACAATGTGTCTTGTGTACATAATCTTATTTGCACGAAGGACTAGCAGGGTTCTGCTTTTTGTGACCATATACATGGTGGAAAATTGACCAGATTAATGTTCACTTGGCAAGCTGAGATCTCAGGTACATTGACAGGTGTTTTAATGACCAGGGTAAACAAAGCCTATGTTTTTAGCTGGCAGCAAGATGGCTCTGAACCCATAAAACAGACATGAAATATAGGCTGTATTTGTAGAATATTGAGAATGGGAAAAATAGAAAGGCAAGCAGTACTTATAAAACATTGCTAGAATGTTTCATATAGACAAAGTCAACAATAAACCCAAGGAAAATATATTTTCAACTTTCTTAGGCAGTGCAGTGCACCCTGTTTCTTAGGGGAAGAAATCTGGCACAGCAGCTTAGTGCAGTTAGGCTGCTACCAGCTAGCAGGCAGCTCTCTGAACCGCCCAGCACTAAATGAAGAGGCTGCAATGCAGGTATAGAGTGGCTAAACATCCTGCAGTAAGGAAGCTGCCTTTTGTTACTTGAAAACACCTTTCACATTTTTCGTGTTTTCACAAGTCTATGGGGCTGGATGGGATCCACCCAAGAGTACTGAGGGAGCTGGCAGAAGAGCTTGCCAAGCCACTCTCCATAATTTGCCAGCAGTCCTGGTCAACGGGGAAGGTCTCGGATGACTGGAGGCTTGCCAGTGTGATGCCCGTCTATAAGAAGGGCTGGAAGGAGGATCTGGGGAACTACAGACCTGTCATCCTGACCTCAGTACTGGTGAAGGTTATGGAGCAGATCATCTTGAGGGTGATCACACAGCATGTGCAGAACAACCGGGAAATCAGGCCCAGCCAGCATGGGTTTTAGTCCTGTTTGACTAACCTGATCTCCTTCTATGACCAGGTGACCCACCTAGTGGATGAGGGAAAGGCTGTGGATTTTGTCTGCCGGCACTTTAGAAAAGCCTTTGACACTGTCTCCTACACCGTTCTCCTAGAGAAGCTGGCGGCTCATGGCTTAGACAGGTGGACTCTTCACTGGCTTAAAAACTGACTGGATGGCTGAGCCCAGAGAGTTGTGGTGAATGGAGGTAAATCCAGTTGGTGGCCTGTCGCAAGTGATGTTCCCCAGGGCTAACTTTTGGATACAGTCTTGTTTAATATCTTTATCAATGATCATGGAATCACAGAATTTTCAGAGTTGGAAGGGATCTCCAGAGATCATCTAGTCCAACTCCCCTGCTTAAAAGCAGGATCCCCTAGAGCACATCACTCAGGACTGCATCCAGGCAAGTCCTGAAAATCTCCAGAGAAGGAGACTCCACAACCTCTCTGGGCAGCCTATTCCAGTGCTCTGGCACCCTCACCGAAAAGAAGTCTTTTCTCATATTTAAATGGAACCTCCTATGTTCCAGCTTGTGTCCGTTACTCCTCGTCCTGTCACCAGGAACCACTGAAAAGAGTCTGGCCCCATCCTCCCTCAACCCACCCTTTAGGTGTTTGTAAACATTAATTAAATCACCCCTCAGCCTTCTCCTCTCCAGGCCAAAGAGTCCCAGCTCTCTCAGCCTTTCCTCATAAGGGAGATGCTCCAATCCCCCACTCATCCTCATTGCCCGCTGCTGGACTCTCTCCAGTAGGTCCCTGTCTCTCTTCAACTGGGGAGCCCAGAACTGGATGCAGCATTCCAGTTGCGGCCTCACCAGGGCCGAGTAGAGGGGGAGAATGACCCCCCTTGACCTACTGGCCACACACTTCCCTATGCAGCCCAGGGTGGCATTGGCCTTCTTGGTGGCAAGGGCACATTGCCGGCTCATGGATAATTTACTGTCTGCCAGGACTCCCAGATCCTTCTCCTCGGAACTGCTTTCCAGGAGGTCCCCCCCTAACCTATACTGGTGCCTGGCATTCTTCTTCCCCAGGTGCAGCACCCTGCACTTGCCCTTATTGAACCTCATGAGGTTCTTCTCTGCCCAGCTCTCCAGCCTGTCCAGGTCCCACTGGATGGCAGCACAGCCTTCGGGTGTGTCAGCCACCCCTCCCAGCTTGGGATCATCAGTGAACTTGCTGGGAATACACTCTGTCTCCTCGTCCAGGTCATTGATGAATATGTTGAACAAGGCTGGACCAAGTATTGACCCCTGGGGGACACCACTGGTTACAGGCCTCCAACTCGACTCTGCTCCATTGATCACAACCCTCTGTGATCTGTCACACAGCCAGCTCTCGATCCACCTCACCATCCCCTCATCTAACCCACACTTCCTGAGTTTCCTAATGAGGATGTTATGGGAGACAGTGTCAAAAGCCTTGCTGAAGTCAAGGTAGATGATATCTGCTGCTCTCCCCTCATCCTCTTCTTCACAGTGAGGTTAACAGAGCACTGGAACAGGTTGCCCAGAGAGGTTGTGGAGTCTCCTTCTCTGGAGAAATTCAAAGGCCGCCTGGATGTGTTCCTGTGTGACCTGATTTAGGTATTCCTGCTCTGGCAGGGGGACTGGACTAGATGATCTTTTGAGGTCCCTTCCAATCCCTAACATTCTGTGATTCTGTGTTTCTGTGATCCAGCCAACGAGTTCTAACATCATAGAAGGCTACCAGATCTGGATAAAGGGATTGAGTGCACCCTCAGTAAGTTTGCAGTTGACACCAAATTGGGCAGTAGGTAGAAAGGCTCTGCAGAGGGATCTGGACAGTCTGGATCCTCGGGCTGAGGCTAGTGGTATGAGATTGAGTAAGGCCAAGTGCCGAATCCTGCAGTTTGACCACAACCACCCCATGTAACGCTACAGGCTTGGGGAAGAGTGGCTGGAAAGCTGCCCAGTGGAAAAGGCCTTGGGGGTGCTGATCGACAGCTGGCTGAATGTGAGCCAGCAGTGTGCCCAGGTGGCCAAGAAGGCCAACAGCATCCTGGCCTGTATCAGAAATGGTGTGGCCAGCAGGAGTAGGGAGGTGATTGTGCCCCTGTACTCAGCTCTGGTGAGGACGCACCTTGAATACTGTGTTCAGTTTTGGGCCCCTCACTACAAGAAGGACACTGAGCTGCTGGAGTGTGTCCAAAGAAGGGCAACAAAGCTGGTGAAGGGTGTGGAGCACAAGTCTTATGAGAAGTGGCTGAGAGAACTTGGGCTGTTTAGTCTGGAGAAGAGGAGGCTGAGGGGAGGCCTTACTGCTCTCTACGACTGCCCGAAAGGAGGTTGTAGTGAGGCAGGGGTTGGTCTCTTCTCCCAGGTAACAAGTGATAGGACAAGGGGTAATGGCCTCAAGTTGCACCAGGGGAGGTTTAGATTGGATATTAGGAAATATATCTTTACTGAAAGAGTGGTCAAGCATTGGAACAGACTGCCTGGGGCAGTGGTGGAGTCCTCATCTCTGAAGGTGTTCAAAAATAGTCTAGATGTGGCACTTTGGGACATGGTTTAGTGGGCACGGTGGTGTTGGGTTCATGGTTGGACTTGATGATCTCGGAGGTCCTTTCCAACCTTAATGATTCTATGATTCTATTCTATGGAAAAACATTACCCCACTGTCCCATGAGTCAATTTTGTCACCACATTGTTTTCATTACTGGGAAAAGATAATCAAAGTCCCTGTCTAAATTTAAAACTTCCTTGTCATCACTGCAGGCTTCTCAATATAAAGAAGATCTTAGCCTCCACATACGTTTACCCACAGCAAATGAAAAATTCCAGAAAGATTTTTTTAATCTGAGTTTAGGATCCATGTTCGGATAGTTTCCTGCTTTGCAACAGCTGGTAAACATAAGAGCTAAATTAAGCTTAGAGAGCTTGTGTGGCTTTTTCAAACTACAAAGACAGCTTGCTTCTCTATATTATATAGAGAGGAAGCAAAAGCATTTATGTGGCGAGGGGAAGAAGATAGGCAGGAAGCAGCGGACAAACCCAAACAAGAGAAACAGGGATACTAGAAAGCCGAATAGGTTTCAGGGACCCCACTGTCCTGTGTGTATGATCTAAACTGATTCTTCCTCAGAGACCTGGCACAGCCTACCCTGTCCCTGCTACCTGCTGGTGGTGCTTCAGAGTCCCAGGAGGTGAGGAGCAGCTCCAGCCAAAGGCAGAGTACCCACCAGCAGTGCTCCAAAGCTGCAGAGCAGCAGTGTTGAGTCTGTTCCCTGATTTTTTCCACCAGAAGCTGCTGAGGGTTGAACATGCCACATCTCCCCTTAGCAAACTCTGGTCAATGCCAGTTGGTTGGGGAAGACCCATTTGGAGCTGTGCATTGTTACGCTTAGGAATGGTCTTTGACAATAAGAACTTCAAAATGAGAGTTTCAGAAGACTTTCTGCATGGAAGTGAAGCATTCATTTGTTTTTCTGCATATCCCCTGCCATCAGAGTGTCTCAAAGTACTTGCCAAGTACCTGGTTGTGTTGAGGAATGAAATGACATGGCTGAGTGAGTGACCTCAAATGTCTGTCACACATCAGAAGAGGTGAGAGAGGAGGGGGAAATTAGAAGCAAGCTCAGGAAAAGTGGTCTGTTCTAGTGCCATTTTGTAGGTGTGGCATAATGCTTGATTATATAGTCCAGAGGCAAGAAGGGGAAATACCCCAGCTGGCAGAGACTGTTCCTTCATAGGCTAACAACTTGCAGAATTGTCATAGTCAAATACCTAGGAAAATCTCTGAAAATGAAGGTGAATATTTGTATAGATCCATATACACATTCCATTTACTTTTTGTTTTTTAATTTTTTTTTTTTTTTTTAAGTGCATGCCATATGGACATTTGATGCTTCCTACTAATGGTATAGATATGCTGCCTGTGATCATTATCCTGGAACAGGAAAATTGGAATTTAGAAAGGATTTTGTTAATAAGCCTTTTCTAAATGACACTTTTACAGTCCACCTCTCAAAGGAGTATGGTGCCAACTTTGTTGTGAGGCAGATGGTAGTGAAAAAGGTGGATGTGACTCTGATCATTTAGCAGGGAAATTAATTTATGTGATACTAACCAGCCTCCAAATTGGGTTTATTGGCTCATTACAGTTTCTCCAAAATGCCAAAGCTTTATGTTTTAAAGAAGCTGAAGGTTATTTTCAGGATATTTGAGAGAGAGAGAGAGGAGAAAAATGACTGAATGACTGAGGATCTGTATTAAAGGTAAGATGACAACTTCTGTGCAGCTTTGGATGAAGGACTTTGCACATCAACCAAGGAATGTTGAGGAAATTTTCATGTCTGCTAGTAAAATGCATCTTTATCCATCTTTGGCTGCTCTAGTATGTATTTTCTTAGCTTACTAACATTGCACTTCTGACATGGATTTTGAACAAAGTAAATGAAATACGCCATGGCCTAGCATTACAGAGTATAGATATTTCACAATTTCTTTTCATAAACAAAATATTTTGATCCCCTTATAGCAGAATAACTGTGTCTATTTAGTTCACTAAGAGAAGAAATTCAGGGTGAAAGCTGGACAGCAACACGAAGATTGTTCTTTATATTTCAGTGTTTTATATCAGATGGCAATCCTTATATGGCACTTAAAAAGTTCATTCCTGACTGTGAAGAACATTACAAAAACCATAGAAGGTAACTAACAGGCATAGTTTATAGCTTTAATGTTACTAATTTCTGTTTGTAAGTAATAAATCAATGTTTATCCTCATTTCATCACATTTCTCGTCCCACATAGGTGTGTTAACTTTTTTGCCCCCAAGTACTGAGTTATAGCTTATCAACACAAGATTCTGTGTTTAATCATTACTTGTTACAGTCGATGGAACAATGTCATCCTAAGGATGATCCTAAGGAGCCTTTAGTACCAGCCTGCCTGAGGAAACAATAGTGTTGCTAGATCTGGTACTTTAAACTTCATCGTTTCACTTCCTTCAAAGTATTTATTTGTGCTTGTAAATGATCTAAGATGAAGAGATTTCATGTAATATGCACTCTGATGAGATTCATAAAGATTCCTTAAAATTTAGTCCTGAAGTTTTATTAGGTTGCTGTAGTCAACAGTTATCTTTAATAATTTTTCGACATTTCATGGAGTATGCTGCAACTGCAAGACTAATAAAACACTAGGCTGTGATTTGGTTTTAGATCTCTTTCCTTAGTTTGTGTTTACCTTAATATAAATTATTTCAGTGGTATAAAATTAATTTCCAATGGAGTTTTTTCAAGAACAAGTGCTACTTTAGTCATTTTTTCCTAACTTCCTGGAGCAGAGACTTTAAAAATATTAGCAGTTTGTGTCCAGGCACACCTGCACAGAAGCACCAGTTGTGATGTGCGTAATACTCCCAGATTAGTCTAACTCCTTCATATCTATTGGATGATCTTTTTATAGATGCGACGCTGCAATCTGAAATTTGCAGGATGCTCATGATTGTTCTTGCCACTTTAAACATGGGCACTCTCATGGTTGCCTTGTTTTCATTTTGTGAGCTGATATTTATCAGCAGAAAAAGTATCAGAGGAAATTCTCAAAAGGGACAAGATGCTGAGAGCCAGAAGCCAGTTGTTTGTGGCTTTTGGAGGTTTGGGAAAGGGCTACTTATATTATCAGATGACTTCAGGTTCCTTTCAAACCAATGAGCAAAATTATCTGGTGGTTTTTGGAAGTGGGAATGTTTCACAGACAATCAGATGTGTCTTCTATTACATTTCAGTCCTGTACTAATACTCATTTTCTCCAGAACAGATTGTCTGTAATTAGTTGAAATAAATACCTACTATGGAGTTTAGGAAATCCTCCAGAAGGACTTAGCTAGAATGAAGGATTCCCAAATCCCAAATTGAGACCTAAAATAGTCCTCCCTAATCCTGGAGATGTTTATATTTGATAGTTGCAACCCTGTTTGATTTGAAAGTTTTCAAGGCAGCTAGAGCTCTGCTTCTAGTCCACAGAAATGCTTTGAATTGCACAATGCAGTATGTCTTCTGCCCAGACTGTTGTTAAGATCCAAAATTTAAGTTTGACTCCGCTTCACTCTGATTCTGCCAACCTGATTGGGTTTTTCGGTAAGTCTTGCATGTGAGATATCCCCCCCAAAACCAGCTGTGATCACTTTATGTAGCGAATGGGAGGAAGTGGTAAAAGCTGTGCCAAAGCTTAGAGGTCACCATCTCTGCAGGTGAGAGCCACACACCTTCTTTCCAGTGAACTATCCCCTCCCCTGGAAACACAAGCATAAAAGCTTTTTCTTCCAGTCCTGCTACAGGTGGCAAGTGTAGATCGAAGTGGTTGAGGTGGTCAAGATACATCGTGCTAATAAGAACAAGAATTTCCTCCCTGCTGGTTAGGCTTTCCTTTCGATTGCAGCCTAATCCTGCTATAATTTATGCTGGAGAATCTCTACCTGTTACACTTGCTCTACTTCTTCCAAAAATCAACATGGTTGTAAACTTTTAAAGGGCAATTAGAAACAACAGAATTGCATATGAAGCCTGTTGAAATGGAGCAAGGGAACAGAAGGGCTGCTTATCAAACTTCTTCCAGTAGTGCTACTGGGTTGTGGAGCAGCTCCCTGTGAAAAGCTGTAGTCATACAATGATCTGAATAAAATACAGTTCTGGTGAACAAGGGCAGCATTAGCACATCTTGCAGCATTAGTTAACCCTGACAGTGAGATGAGTGTGATTTATTAGAACTCAAAAAACCCTAATGCCCTTCTGCATACCCCAAGAGACACCACAAGTGGGAAGTGGAAACACACTTGGTTTATGGTTCCCCACAAAGCATTAATCCAAAACTTTTAAGTATGAACTACTCAATCTTCTCTCTTATAGTAGGCAGCTACTGAATTGGGAGATTCCGAGGCTGAGTTTAAAATGTATGTAAAAAAATGTTATTGGGGAAAAGTGTTTCAATAACCAAGGTTGGTCATCCCCAAATGTTTTCCTTTTGCAGTCCTACTTTTGATTGCTGATCCTGGTTTCTATCAAACTGTCATAGGTGGCTGAGAAGTACTGCAGCTTTCTTTAAGGTCACAACCCCCAAACTGAGAAGAATACATGCTGCTATCCGTAGCACAGGCTTCTGTGGCAATGCTTATATTTTATTAAAGACTATCTAATTTTTCATCAGCTCATCCTAGTAGGTCTTTAAAGGAGAACGGGGAGGGAAGAGAAAGCTTGTTTTTTCCAGATAGAGACATTGTTGTCCAACTGTCCAGACTAGAGCTGTCCAAAAGTGCTGTCAACACAAAATGTGTTGCAGGACTAACCAGAAAACACAATTTCCCTCTACAGCAACTCACAGCATAGCAACTTCATCGGTCTTTCCCCAGGTCAAAATATTTTCATCTTGCCTTCATCAAAAAACATGCAGGTTGAGGCTTGAAACAGTCAGTTCTTACTCTAAAATAAAAAATGACTGAAAAGCAGAAAACAGGTAATCTTCAGTGCAGGTCAGACTTGTTCTCTCCTCTTTGCCTGTGGGGTAATTATGGGCTGACTTTGAATAAGTATTTATTTTCCTTGGTATATAAGGTTGACTGTTTGCTGGTATTAGGAAAGAAATGGAAGTCTATTAGTGAGTTTTTTTCATAAGTCTCTTGGCTTTGTTAAATGGGCTAAAGCCAAGTAAATTCTTGACTGTCAGTCACCCATTGTCTTGATTCATTACACAACCCATTTCTTAAGGATCACCACAGCAGGAATTGTTTTCATTTTTGTTCTGCTAATGGAACCTGATTTGGAAAAACTCGTTGGAAGTCATTTAAGGAGCCTTAGCTTCAAATGAAAAATATTCAACAATTTACCTCCCAGTGGGGTAAAATGTGAGTTGGAGAAAGAAAAAGCCAGTGAAAGAAAGAAATGCAGAGATATATAGAATCACAACTCAGTCCAGAGTGTGGGTGCCCAAAACACTGCAGGAGTAATTCATGAAATGAACCAACAGTCTGAGAAACCCACGGGGAGTTTCCAAAACATTTTCCCTTTGGGGAAGATAAAAATAATTTCCATCAAAATTATAGTCAGAGGCTTATAATCAACACAAAGATAGTATACTGTGTTTTTAGCCAACTGTTTCTCTACCGTGGCTGAATAAAAGGCAGTAAATCTCTGCTTCTGCTCTCCAATAATGGACGTTGTTCTGCAGCTCACACAACAGAAATATCCTGGTTTCAAGTCCTGTTGCCATCTCCCTTAAAAGGGTTGCTATCTGTCTGTCTAGATGCCTTGATAGACATGTCTATATTCAGATGACAATACCACTAAAATGTTGGGGTTTGTTCTGAGTTTTGTTCTGAGTTGAGCTTGACAAATAATTCATGGCACTTTAAAGAACTTTTACTTCATCCTTTTCTCAATAAATTTCCCTCAAAAAATTCTCTGGGGTTTCTTGCATATTATTTTTTTTTAAAATATTCCTTAGCATATGGTTTGCAGCAGAAGCGGGACATTCACTATCTACAATTCACTTCTAATTCTATACCTATCTTTTATTTTTAGGTTCATGGATACTCAGCATTATTGTATCAAAACACCTTGTGTCAACAAATTTTTGCTTTCAACGATTAATTCTCTGGAAAAGGTCAAGAAAATGATACAGTTATAAGGATTATAAAATTATAGTTAAATGATTGCATTATTACCAGTGAAAACAATGTGCAGCATTCAGTGTAACTACACTGACAAGTGTTTAATCCATGATTCTTGTGAATTCTGTGAATTACTATGCTTTTTTTTAAAAAAATAATAGAAAATGGAAGCACTGAAAATAGCATGCAATGTAGCCAGAACTTAAAAACTGAACAGGCAGGTCAGCCAAAACTGATATTGAAAGCAAAACAGTGAGCACTGAAATATTAAAATCCTTCTCTTAAGGTCATAGTTGGAAACCATGAGGAAAAGAGTTTACAAAAAACTCAAATCAGACACTCCACATTGCTTTCTGATTAACCTATCAAAAGCCAAGAAAGAAGGAATTTTTCCAGGCTCAAAAATAACGGGAATTTCTCCATGCCCAGCTCCACCACTGGACTGACAAATCTGATACTGAACTTCCATTCCCTTGGTGAGGGCCCTCCTACAGCTCTTAATACTGGGCAAAGCCCTTCAGCATGTCTTTGGATCATGACACCACCACCAAACCCCCAACTGTAAAGTTTCTGCATTCAGCAAAATCCAAATGGATTGATGAGTTGAGGCTATGAGATAATTAGCCTTGAAATCTGTTTCCATCCTCTTACTTTGAAGTCCTGTATTCCCAACTGTCAGAAAATACAAGTAGAAATACTGCTTAAAACATTAGCAAATACTTTCTGTGCTTAATGCAACCAAAGTCACTCATTCTAGAGTACCTGCTGTAGCTGTGGAAGGGTACGTTGCCTAAGGATTTGAACTGAAGGAGAAAGAGTTTTCAAAACTCAGTTATATTGGTATTAATAGAATACAGCCAGATGGTGTAGTCATCAATAATCTAAAAATATCCCTGGTGCATAGTCAAAAGCAAAGTAGCATGAAAATTAAAGTAAAAAAGTTGCAGTCACCAATAATGTCCTGAAAACCTTTTAATGGCAACTCATCCTATGTTTGCTGAAAGGTCAATGTGTAGAGACAGTGAAAGCCTTTTGCAAGGGGATTTATTAGAAATGCAGCTTTTTGATGTGAGAAGTCATTGAACCTGACTAGTTTTAATATTGTGCTTCTATGCGACTGAGTTGGAATAAATAGTTTATACAGTGACTTTAAATGACACCAAATTTTTACTAGAAAAGTGCACTCATCCTCCTGTGTACCCGGCCCACTAATGAGTCAAAATTCTTCTGACAAGCCTGATTCATCATTCTTGTGTAGGTTTTGATATTGTTTATACACCTTTGTACAGAATGGGCAAGAATTTACCGTTCTGATCCAGTCCTATTTGTGCAGCTGTTGACAGCTGTCTTAGGTACAGTGGTAATCAAAATCATTTTCATCAAAATCAAAATATATTTATTTATATTTATCTATAAAGCTATGAAGTTATCATAGCTATTATATATATGATAGTTGCTCAACCAATATATACATATACACATACAGATATTTGTATGCAGTGATCCATCCTTCCATCTGCATAGAAATAGTTCTAGTCCTCAGCTGCTACATTTTTGCATTACTGTGAACCTCTCTATCTAAGGCTGTGGTTGATAGCTGTATGAAAGAGGGTAAAATAAGCACCATACGAAACATTTATTTCAGTGTTTATTTGAATGCTAATAAGATTTTTAACATTTCTATAGACATTTCTGAGCAAGTAATCCACATGTAAGACTTAGCAATTAGTTAATGCAAGCTTTAAATTTAGCAATACTAACTAGAAGAAAATATTTACACATTTGCGCATTTTTAAAAATCCTTACCTGGGCTTAATCTGGAGTTTTGGTTTTCTCCGGGTCCAGGGGAGGAAATACCACCAAAATTATATCAATTTTCTCTTTTCCCAAAGAGAGAAGCTGATACAGCACATTTTTATTTAGGCGTTTCTCACTCAGTCTATTTATAGTACATGCCAAAAGGCAAGTAGGATGGGTTTTGTTGTTTTGGTTTTTTTTTCCCCCACAGGTATTCCCTAATGCTGAATTTGGGAGCCTTTGCTCTACACAAAGTCAAACATCTACTGTATGCCTTCAGAGATCTACATGCACAGGCTCTGGAAAAGAAAGAGCACACAGAATTTCTCAGGGCATGTCAGCTTTTATGAGACTGAGCATCTCTTCAGTAACAAAAGAAGAAAATAGAACAAGACATGGCAGGAGATTATACTTGTCAAGTGGAGGAAATAGCACAACTGCCTGCCACAATGCCACCTCAGCCCCATGACTGCCTGTATGGCTCGAAGAGACAACAACTTAAATCAATAGTGTTTGAAGTGGTGACGTACAGGAAGGACACAATAAATCTTCACAGCAGGAGAAGATCTAAGAAAACTTTTCTTTGTTTTTTTTGGTCTTGGCTCACTTTGCACCTCTGCTCTGTCCTATCAACCTTCTCACAGAGTACCCTTCTCAGAGGCAGCTCTGGGCTGGGTTGCTGAGAGCCAGATGAGCTGCAGGAGTGAACAGAGGACATCACTTTGGCAGTGGTGGCTTTCCTAAAGTATGGAAAAAATGATCTTTTTAGGGGAGACAGACACCGTGAAAATGGGAAGTGAGATGGAGGTTGGGATGTAGAATTTGGGGCATGCTGGAGATGACAATACATGTAGGATATTCACATACGTGACCGTAAGAGGGGCCCAAATTTTTAAAGAAAAAAGCCCAGTTTTATAATGTTTATGAGCTACTGAGAAGAAAAACGTTTGAAGAAAATTAGTAGATATGCAAAGGCTGCTTTTACTCAAGCGAGCAAACAGCTAAGCAAAACTAACACAAGATGTTCTGCTCAGCCTTATATCCCACCACAAGTGCATGTTGTGGAAATGCAGCAACATCAGAATCACGTATAAAAAAGAGAGTTGTGTTAATTTTCCCATAGTGTTACCAACACCTGAATCTAGCCCAGATTTATCCAGTTCTGTCAGAGATCTTCAACAGTTACTCCTGGGAATGATACGTACTTCTTTTCCTCAAAATCTTTCAACCCTTGAGCCATTTCAGAGTAGGAAGGAACACCCCTAAATCACGTCATTGAAGACAAACGACTAGTACCAACTGAAATGGAAGTAAAACATATAATTTTTATAAACATGTATTTTTTTAAATACAGGAATAAGACTTGGGGTGTTGGGAGTGTTCTTACAGTAAACTACTTCATCAGTTACATAAGACCTGAGACTTCTTTTTGGCATCACCCAAGAAAACAGTTCAAAGGGCCAAGATATCCTCATTACCTGGATCCTTTAATCAAATGTACAGACCATCCATCAGAGCTACTTAGAAAATGTGTTGGCTTTATACATTAAAGAAAAAAAAAAAAAAAAGAACACATTATGTTTTTCCTATAGAGCCAAATAAAACCTTTTCATTTTAAAGTGATTCACTAGAAAAGCCCAAACACCAATATGGTTTTGGGCCTTTTTTTATGCTTCCTTTTTGTTTAGACAGATGGTGATACCCTTATTTCTATGAATAATTTTAATTCATTCAGGAATAATTTCACAGAGTTAACAGTGGTACTTGGGAAGGAAATCATTTTCCAGCATCCTCCTTTTAAGGGTAAATTTTTCAGACACACAAGTGTCTTAGGATCCTACATAATTTTCAAAAGTGATTTAAGCCCCCCTAGCCTAGTTTCCTCACAGCCAGCAAGATTTAGGATTTGAAGGGATTTATTTAGATGATTTTCAGTGTTGTTTGGCAGAGGAGCCCAACACAACTCCTCAGCCGCTTGCAGCTTGGAATTTCAGCACCAACTTGAGTGCCTGTTTGCAGCTTAGGATCCCTATATGGGAATTGTTAAGCTTGTAAGAAAGGGATTTTCGTCTTTTTAAGGCAAACAGATGAGCAGGGAGCTGCCTAAATTAGCCAATAGTGCAAGGCGGAAGAATGGGGCTTATGTGTCTAAGCAACTGATGTGATGCCAGTTTAGAGGTGGCTGCCCTCACTCAGGATCCTTGGCTATGAGCTCTCTGCCGGACTTGGGCACTGCAGCCAAGTAAACTACTTAAGCAGCTTGTGCCCTAGTTGTCAAAACCTCTGCCTGTCGTGAAGGCCATGTCTGCTGAGCTTATTCTATTATTCTGATTATCCCTCAGCTGTCACATAGGCTGGAGTTAGGCTTTCCTTCCATACAGAGGTGGCCTGTGTTTATTTTTCTGCCGTGGTCCTAGGAGACAGCATGCCTCAGGCATGCTGAGGACCCTGGTTAGATGAGTAAGCCACTGATGAAAGGACTATTTTGGTATCCAGGCTAAACCCTTGGTGTCTGGGCTTGCAGGACCTCTGTTTGAGACAGGACTCAGAGCAGCTCATTACTATGGTGATAAAGTTGCGATTAGGCTAATTTGAAAGCATTGGATAGCAGCAGGTGGGAAGGTGTTACCAGTGATTTGCACTGATGGTTTCACTGTGATGTGGTTTTAAAACTCTCAGTGAAGCCTCTTCAGGTGCATAACTTGTTTTTATTATCTGACTCGATGGAAATGAATTGGTTTTGAAAATAGGATTTATTACCGTAACTTATCATTACCTAAAGGTGATCAGTATCATGTCAGCATAAGTAAGTAAATATTTAGGTATGTATTTCTGCAAATCTGAATCTTACACACTTTAAAAATCAAGTGTGCCTATCAACATCCTCTAATACCGAAATGCCCACACAAACTTAGCCTATAACTCCCCTGAAATTTTGTTTTGTTTAATTGGAAGGAAGTATTTGTGACTATCCGAACTACAGTTCACAGACTGAACATTGAATAATTATAAATATATTCCAAAAAATCTGAAAATAGCAACTTCTGAGTTAACTGTTAAGCTATTAACTATTGAGACAGCTGCACTTTCTTTTTTAAACTTCGTTAGAGTGGAATATGGCTTTATTATTTCACAGTTTGCTTTGAAGTCCTGCCACCTATTGGTTTATCAGAGCAATGATCAGACCGGCTGGATTTCTCCCTGTGAAACCACAAAGGAAAATGTATCTTACATCAAACCCGTAAGCATCAAGAAATATTATAAGTGATCAGAATTAATTTAGACCCTTTGCAATTGCCAGATAATTTCCTAGTGCTATATTAACATCCATATGGACAAGGTAATTGTTAAACTTTAGTTTCTGTTCTTTTGAATTTGGAAAAAAAGTCCTCTTCAAAGACTGAAACACTGAAACCCTGGAATCTTATTCAGAGGATTCGCAAACTACATAAAAAATGTACATATGTTTATTGTTGCAAAATAGATTTAAATATACAGATATGCATGAACTACATTTACTTGTTTCAAGCCAAGTTGCACATAAATAACTTATTTCATAGCTGCAAACTGATCAATCACTCTGCCTTTATTTGCAAATGCATTCTTCTACACCGCCGATATGCTGCACTGTGAGAATATTTTAGAATTCTCTTTCAGCTTATGTTATCTTGTTACCACAGGGTATCCTTATGTTACCACATTACTTTCAAGGTCCTTACTACGCACTCAAAAACTGTTTATAATATCAAGAGCATTTGGGGAATGACAGCAGAGCATAGACAGCAGCTAAGAGGTACTTGAGCAGTGCAGGACAAAAGTCTAAGTAGTAAGGAGTAAGCAACAATTGTGTGGAAGCAGAAGTAAAAACTGGGTGAAAATCTTTATTTCTAGACCTTCTAGTACTGAGATTTTGGAATTTTGTTAGGAAAGCAAGAATTTTTCAAGACATAGCTGAACCTGCTTTTAACCTTAACTTTTCTCAAGGCTTTGTTCAGGGGATACTTCACTCTTGGATAATGAACTTTGTCACCTGCAATATATGATTTCTGCCTGGTGTCCTCAAGGGCAAAATAAAACAAATAACCACCTGAGGAGAAGAGTTTTGCAGCTAATGAGGGCTACCCAGCCAGTCAGCCCTCTGCTTTCCCTGCTGGTATCAAAGCAGCGTAGACAAGGAGGACTGTGCAGAGGAAGCAATGATCAACTTGTCGCAGCTGCAATGTAGGCTGTATAAAATAAGGCATCATTGTCAACATCGTGTGCCCTGACAACTCAAGTTGTGTTGTGATTATTCATGCAAAAGGGTCTGGATGGAGAAAACAAAATATTTTAAGAAAAGGACTTGAAAAATATATCACTAACAAGAAACTTCCAATCTGTTAACGGTTCTTTAAATATTTGGGACATGAAACTGCTTAATTCACAGGCCTTGCTGTCTTCTGTTCATTATTTTGTGTACCCAAAAGAATTCACTAAAGTGCACTCCACACGATGACAGTGTGACAAGGGCCAATTTGTGAATAACTTGTCAACAGCTTGAATGAAACTCTAGAAATCCATAACAGGTGCTCGATAGCTATAATCGAGTGACAGATGGATTAGATACATGAAACCACAACAAACTGACTGAATGGGAGAGGGAGAGAGAATGAGGGTGAGAGTGGGGGAGGTTCATTAACTATAGAAGAGAGCAAAACTACATGAATTATTAAAGAAGCGGCATGAGCCAATTTGTGTGGATGCTTCCTGCTCATCTTCAGCAGGCCTGGGAAGAGGAGCTACATGCCAGCTACTACACACAGCAGCAATGGTCTAACATCTTGACTCTAGGCAGGGATGTACCAGAGCTTGGCACTCCCCTTGATTGCAGAAATCACTGTTACATTTTAGTACACACACAAGAGCTGATTCAGCAACGTATTTCAGCACACGCCTTGCCGTAAGCATGTGAATAGTGCCATTAAGGTCAGCAGAACGACTGTTCAAATCACACTTACACATTTAAGCATCTAGCTGAATTTTTGTTCTCTATTGTGGGATTTACAATACACGGGGATGAATCCCAGCTAGTATAAATTGTCACAAGCCTCCTGGAGCCCTGGGGACTGCTGCTGTAAGAGTCTCGCGTGACACTCAAGGACACATCCGTGTGCACGGGCAACGATGGACCAACGCTTCTCTGCGTGCTTTAAGTGAGGGGGTTGCCATCCGGGCCAAACCTGGGTGCTGCGGATCTGTCCCCATGCCAGCAAACCCGGACTGCCTCTTTCAGGAGCCAGAGCTTGCCTGCATCCACTCCCCAGGCTTTTCACGTCGGGGGGCCTGCAACACTATCAACGCCAGATAGTCTGTGCTTTAAGCACACAGAGTCATCGGCAGGTGCCTGTTGCCTACACGCGTTTGCACCAGGTATGTCAGAAAATTATATTTAGGCCCAGCAAGGACCAGTTCTCCTTAGTCCATGCCCAGAACCTGTCTTCTGCCCAACCCTGACTGCAGGCAGGACCAGGGCTCCCATTACCACTCTTCAACTCACTCCCTCTCCCTCTTCAATAGGTTTTCCTTTAAAGTAAACTTTTTATTTTAAATTAAACCTTCCATTTTCTTGTTTTTCTCCTGTGCACATTTTGTCCACAATCCCAGATTTGCAATTATTCTATCCAAACAATGCTTTTCCACAGCTACCTATTAAGGGAACAAGCAAAACCTTGACAGCTGGTTTGCTTTTATAGAGTGACCTATCACTTTTTTCCTCACAAATCTTGTAGTGCCCAGTATCTTCCCTCAGAGAAAAAACTGTGAAATTTTGGAACCTGTTTAGATAATGAATAAAACACAGTTACTGATATGTCAGGTACAAAACCAAGATTTGCTGTTGGTAAAAAAAACACTAGAAACTTAATTTCTGTGCTCTTCACCACAAATGTAATGTAAACATATGAACCAAACTGCTGCTTAGAAAAGGAATTTGCTGTGTAGTCATTGCTGTACCAGGAACTCTTGTGATACTAAAATACAGCCGTTTTACAATAAGATGCAGGATGAACTCTCGACACAGTTTAATCTTCTTGTACTTTGGCATAGTTCTTATGTTTCATGATACATTCACTCCTAACATAGTCCAGGCTACTCTGTTTACCTGGGGTGAGACTGTTCTCTCTGACTGCGTGGGCAGTGGTCCCCAAAATGTCACTCTAGTACACTCATATTCACATGTGAACCTTGAAACAGCAAATTCAACGTGTCAGAATTAACCCAAGGAAGGCACTGTTTCATACTTGAATGCCTTTCAGCTAGCAACTAAAAAGAAAGTTGAACTCATAGATCCAGAATGTAGGGAAAAGACAGTCCTGTACAAACACACAAGGCTTATACATCAATTAAATCCCACTTTATCTCATTTAAGCTCTAATTCATAGGCTTTCTGTGGTGCATAGCTGCTTGCCTTGGGTGAAAGAAAATATTTCATTGTAAACTTTTTGTTTGGTTGGTTATTTTTTTTCTGTCTGCAGTAGTGTTTTATATAAAGATGTGACCAAGAGTCTAAAAGAGCATAAGATAAGAGATGAAAAGATCATGAGCTCTGGTAAGATACTCAGCTGTTACCACTAACCTAGTGGTAAGCAATGATAATATAAGGGCTAATGCCACTGCCTAAGAAAGAGCATGCAGGCACGTGTAGTGAGCAATAAAAGTAAATGCTAAAGCAAATTGCAAATCCATAGAGAATCCATTGTATTTCAGTCTCTGGAAGAGTTTGGGTGCCTGGGGTAGTTCTTAACCATTGCTTCTACAGAAGCAAATCTGAGTCTGGAAGAAGTTTCCTGCTCATTAAGTTAGTTTCTTCATCTTGTTCATATCTGACTAAGTGTTCCTCCGTTTTGGCTGAGAAACCTATTTTATTTATATTAGCCTTGGATCTAGCAGTGTTGCCCTGTTCCAAAGTTAAAAAAAACCCATACTGATTTCATGCTCTTATGACTATGCCTCCTTTGTAATGAACACTGTAATTATCACCATGTAGAGAATTTTGCCTGTCTACTCCACAGCTGCTTGTGGCTGAAACTGCAACTCTATGTGAGCGAGTACACAGATGTTCAGCTATTGAATCACTTCTTTGCAATCCAGACCTGACTGACAATAATTTGGATGTCAGTGATCCACAAGCATTTGATCTACTGTTGGCTTTCTGATTTTGAGAGATCAGATCAAACTTTGGCCTTGCAGATTTTAAAGAACTGAAGCAAAAATAGTGAACCTCTGTGACAATTGTGTAGATTGGGAGAGACTGGTAGTTGCACCCCAGAGCTTTAAGGAAATGCCTGTTTTGAATCTCTCTACTTTGCCTAACCTTTTTAATGAACACCAGTGACGCAAAGTAGGCAATGGGTTGCTTTCTCTGGAATGAGCATTTATTGAACAAGCACTGGACAATGGTTGGTTTGATGTTGTGGGGTTTTTTTGTAGCTGGTAAGCCAGGTATAAAAGCTCTGTCTGAACTACCTAAGCCTTTGCGAACGGTTGTATCACTGTTTTACACTTAAGATCACATTGAGAGCATTCTAGAGACCACTGCTGATCTTTTTTGCTCAAGACTCCTGCTAAAAGCAAGATGCAAGGAACATTATTAGCACCCCCATTTCACAGATGGAAGGTGAGACAGAAGCAGCACCAGCTTCTTTACAGTTGCAGATTCATACACTTGCATAACCAAATGGCAGACAAATGCCTGCACACATCTTTCACTTCTCCCAGAAAAGGAGTGAGAATTTGCACATCCACCGTTTGCACATAGTAAACTGTTTGAAGTGTAAATGCTGTTTAAACCATGTAGGTTTGTTTTTCAGACTCATCTGGTTAAGAGACTTCCACAGGATCTGTAGGTAACTAGAGTTAGAGCCAGGAACAGCTGCAAGGAAAGTACCTTTTCCCTGACATCGTGAGAGCACCTGTTGAAAGAGAAGTTGTTCTTTTGATTGGATACTAGAAAAAGAAACTAGAGACAATCAGAAATGCTTCACATTACAACTTGCAAAGTTCACTCACATAGATGATTGACCTCCTAGTAGCCCATAAGGACAACTGAAGGACTTTAGAAAGCCATTACTTTAGCTTAAATAACTTTTTCCTTTACCTGGTCTGACCTGAGCACATCAATTTCTTCACAGTTTGATTCAGGTTAGCACGTTCAGCTTGAGTCAGTGGGGAAAAGGAAAAGTTTCCCACATAATTCACCATATTTCCTGCCAACTTGTGTACGATTTCTATGTCAAAAAAAAGGAAGCACGAGAGCACAGTTTTTATTGAAATGCATTTCCTATAGAGATGTGTCTTCTGGCCAGAAAAAAAACAAAAGCATTATAAAACCTTTCATTAAAACACTCATCCTTTATTACTAGCATGTGTCATTGATGCAGGGTGAATCCCTAAGTTAGGACTGGGCCTAGGTTCTGAATTTACAAAAGTTATTTTTAAAAGACCATGAAGCCACCCATAAGCATGGCCAAAACTCCTTATATTTAAACCCTAAGTTGAAAGTTGGCCCTAAGCAAAAATCCATGTGTAAATTGTAATTTCTAGGACAGTTAGAGATCTGAAATAGCAATAGTTTACCAGATCCTACATTTCAGTGTTAGAGCTATTCCTGTGTTACTGGGGTGCATACCAAGAGGTGTGTGAGGGTATATTAGGAGAGGTGATGCACAAGCTTCATGTTAATTTTCAGCCCTTCTGCATCTTTCTAGGATACTTTAACTTACAGACTGACTTTGATATTACATATCACTCTGAAGTGGACAAGAAATCTGAAGGATGAAAGACCTGAATCAGATTTCAAAGATAAGTATTCATACCATAGGGGAAAGAGAGAGACAGTATTCAAATTTTGGAGGCTGAACACGTGTGCCCCCAGGCCAACACTGTATGTTCAGCAGCAGGCTGTCACACCCTAATTGCTAGTACCCCTTTGTGAATCAACATCTCTGAGAAGCCAATTCTCCATGATGCTTCTTTAATATACATCTTCTCATTTGCCCCACATATATTTCAGTTTGCCATCTGATAATTGGAATTGTGCGAGTAGCAGCCGGTACCATCTGGCTTGTTAATAAGTAGAGGATAAAAATGTCTAATGCCTTGCTCTACATAAATACAAGAATTACCCTACAAATAAACAGCTCCCTAAAACCTCAACTGATGAGAACAAAAGAAAATAGTGTGGTCTTAGCTCATTAAAAAAAAACTGAAGAGAAAATGAGAGAGCAATGGGAAAGCCTCATCACTTCCCATCTGAAGTTTTAGTGTAACTAAAACATATGGGAAAAATAATGCAAAATTAAACGTGATAATGCACTTTTCACACCAAAACATATTGGGCCACTATACAAATGATGCAATTAAAACTGCTGCCTTCAGGAGCCAAAACCTAAGCTGAATAAGTACGGTACAATTAAAGTTCTTGGTTTAAAACCAGTGAAAGATTTATCATAATAAACCTCGGAACTGAGATAATATGACTTGGGGGCATCAAAGCTAAGCTATAGAAAGCCACATGTCCTACAACATGGAGTTAGAATTGGAAGACTGACATCAGCAGATTTTAGGGCACCGAAAGGCTTACAAGTTCATTTGCATGTGAATGGCCAAGACCATGCAAAATCTTGCATGTAAACAGTGCGGTATTGTAATCAATACTTTAATTAACGGGAAGGCAGTGCAAAGCTGTCTGCATTGGGGAAATAAACTCTGATCCCGTAGGCTGGATGCGAAAGCCGTGCTGTTGTATTTGGAACCTGCTGGAACTTGTACAGCGCCTTATCTGAAAGGCTTCATACGCATCGCGACAATGTCCTCTAATCTGGTAATAAAATGGGCATCATGAATGGCAGCAGCCAGGCCAGCCAGCGATGGCTGCAGTCATGCTATGCTTCCAAGATGGTGAAAGGAGATTTAAGCCTCTCGTGCAAAAAACCCCCAAGGGTTGCCTCCAGCCTGGCCTGAGCAGGGAGGGGGTGGGAAAGGGAGGGAGCGCTGCTGGGCAGCCGCTACCTGGCTAGGGACTGCAGCACCCAGGGAGGTGCTAATGGGTGGAGACGGAGAGGCAGGCAGCAAGCACTGTGGTTCTCTCCCCACTGCCAGCCACCCCCGTGAAATATCAGCCTGCAAGAGCAAACATGCTAGCAGTTGGAGTTTGGCACTGCTGAGGACTTTCCCCAGCAAGGCTGTGCCTGACCAGCAGGTGCTGTGAAATATTCGCCTTCCTTTTTCTAGACACAGACCCATCCTGGGTGAGTCAGAGCTCAGAGGCAGCATGTGTTTCCTCAGGAAGTGGGGTTCGTAATGCTACTCATGATGATGCCATAGCAAACTGGAGTGGGTATTCAGTTCGACAAAATGGGACAAGACTCAAGTTTGGAAAATGGATCAGGTCTGCACTGTGTGGAGCTGATGTAGCCTGGCATTCGATGGACTCCTGTGAACTTCTGCCCTTTGCCCCTGTCCTCATCACTGTCACTATAAACACAGGAACTATAGTCACTGCTTGCCTACCTGCTTTCTTGCTCAAACATTTATACTAACGTATAAGACTTGTGCCATTTACATCCTTTGACATTACACCAAGCACAAGAGTGCAGTTCTCTGGCCAGCCTTGCACTAACTCTTGCTGCTAGTCTGGGTTGTACATCGTGCTGATCAGGAGCCATCCCTTGCCAAACAGAATCTGTAACAGCTGAGCCTCCCTCCTCTTCCCTCTTACGGTGAATAATAATTTTGCATCATAGCAATCAGCTGATTTTTCACAAAATCTATAGGAGCTCCATTATCTCAATAAAAATGTTTTTTCTTTTATAGCCTTTGCTTCAATTGTTTTGAAATTTAGCTTCTGCATTTTGAAAATTTAGTTTCAGACTGACCAGCAGCACTAACTGGAAGATATCTTCAAGGGAAACAATTCAAGAAGTGTAGGAATAAAATGAAGACTGTAATAAGCCTTAGGAGGGGGGAAAAAAGAGCTTAACCTACATGTTGGGCTGTGTGTGAGTGTTTGAAATAAGAAATATGGGGATTTCTAGTGAACTTGTTGTGTACAGAATGAAGCCAGTTCTATATCTCTCATCAAACACAGCAATTACTATCGTGAAATTGATAGTATACTACCAGTCATATAATAACAGTTACTATATGCTCTTACATGTGCTCTGTCTCTTTCTCCCTTAGTCTGTATGCATGTGTGTACTGCATGCTCCTGTGTAAGACTGGCGTTGCTCATTCCTAATACACTTCAGAGTCTTCTTATTTCACCAGTGTGAAAACAGAGCTGGAATGAAGCGTTTTGCCCAGAGTTATGCAAAACTCTGAGGAGAGCCTAAAGCTGGGTATCCTGATGTACCATTTTGTCTCCTGCCAGCTGGGAAACACAAGATGTCCCCTCACAGCCTACAGCACCGATGCTCTATGTGCAACGCCTCTGCCACACGTGTCCGTGCAAAGAGGTCAGCTCTTCAGCCTATGGAAATAGCACTGCATTTTTCTCTGAAGGAATTTGATTTAGACACGTTTTCCTGGTAGGTTTTTATGAGCTTTTTAAAACCTTCATTCCTTTCCTAAAATTTTTTTTGATGAGACATCAGGATTAAAGAAACAGTCTGTCTCCCAGTTCTAGGCAATTCCCTCCCAAGGGAACAAAGCTCATCCTGCTTCTAAAGGATCAAATGAATTTTATCCCAATAAATTTGAAATCAGCATAGAATCTGGCTCCTAATCCAGATTTTACTTATTGTGTCAGAAGTAAGTAGGGGGTGCACATGAGATGCTACATATGACTGTAATTAAAGAAGCTTGCAGGCCAGATAATTTAAGCCTCAGCTCCAGCTTCAGCAGCAGTGACAGGGAACTGTTTGGACAGATGATATCTTCACTAAAATAAAGAATGAGATTTGGTCCTTTGTTTTTTCTTCTTGTTTTATTTTCCATCAGATCCTTAAAAAAGATGTAGACAGACAGTAAAAGAGGAGTTTGGTAAGGGGCAGAATTAGGCTTGGAGTGACATCAATGATGTTCTTTTCTTCAATACCATTGAAGGGTATAAGTACCCACATGAATTTTATGGTGCACATGCAAATAGGTGTTAACAACATCTATATAACAATTCTATGAAATAATAATGTGAAAGCTTAGTAGCTAGTCATTTGGATTAGCCAGAGAAGGGAATTTTAAAAAGACCCTGCTTGGCAAAAATAGCTGTGCATTTAGTTTCGAAAAATGAGGCCACTTCAAAGGATGTGAAGCTTGACACCAAAGTCTGGTGCTGGGCACCAAAAGCTGGTTTGAAAAAATCTTGTGCAGTAACAGTTTTAGGAGCAGACAGCAGCAACCTAAATAATAATTTTTATCCCGTAACTGAAAAGTCCTGAGATTTACTTGGACAATGTCCCTGGGAACATTCGTTAAGAATGAAATGCAGTTGAAGCAATTTGTACCATGAAGTCAGACAGGAAATAAGATTAATCCTTGATGAAATTATGTGTAAGCTTGGCTGTCTAAGACTTACTAGAGCAAAAGAGACAGAAGAAAACCAAGTCAGAATGAGATATTGAAAGGTGTGGAAACTAGGTCACTGTCCTACATTACACAAAAGATAAATGGAGCTCTATCATCCCTCGGTCTCCGGAGCAAGATGAACAAAGGACTTTGGTGCAAATCTCCTTGTAGCGTCCAAGTTATACAGCTGCATAAATCATAAAAAACTTTAAGCACAACAGAAATGCCAAGATAAGTCAAATGTATAGCACTGAAGGAACACGGGAGGTTACAGCTTCTGTCATAACACTGTGTCATTGTGTGATAACAAATTCCCATCAAGAAAACCTGTGACTTATTTAAAAAAAAAAGAAGTACAATATGATTAGGATGAAGGGCTGCTGAGTGAAAAAGCCCTGACATAATTAGGTAGATACACTAAGACACCAGGAGAGAAGAGGTGCTTAATTAGTAAATAGAAATAAGATTGCAGTAGAAAGTAGAATCTGCATCGTAGGCTCAAAAACCTTCATCGTGATTAGCTAAGAGACAGGATAGATTTCCTGAGCCAATAGGACAACGAACGTTGACTGCTCTTGTTCCCCTTCCTTCTCCTTGATATTTAAACTTCAGTTCCATTCAAGTTAATTAAATCAATGAAATTTATATATTTTTACTGAATTAAGTGCTTTTCCCCCTTCTGTAGGCATAGACACAGAACAATTATTAAAAATAAAAACTTCAGAAAATGGAAATGGTTTGAAAGGCTGTTTCAAGCATAACCTTTTTTAGTGTTCTGTTCCCCACCTCCCATGGCTTATGTTAGTTTAGTAATAAATATAGTTTGACTATTTATTTTTTTTTTAAATTCAACAGTGACATAAACATTATCAGAGCAAGTTTTTAAAAGATGAATGCAGGAACAGTTTTTGGATAATAATAGTTTAATCAATTAACTGTGGATATAGCATTGTTTTCTTACGTGTACATAGAACCTAACATCCTCATACCACTGCCCTCTCCCAATCTTATAAACAGCAGATAACCAGAATTAGTACAGATCTTTTAAAAATTAGCTGTGGGGAGCTGCCTATCTGGCAATAAGGCATTCTAAATTTGTAATTTGAATTTAGGCATTAAGACAAAATGAAAATGTTGGCCTCAGTCTTTATCTGTTTAGCAATAAGGAACATTGCTAAGAGAGACCTCTTTCTACTTCATCTGTGATGCACAAGAAGAGACTAACTTATTAGTGTCTGCTGACTCAAAGGTCTACAGCCGAAGTTAAACAGTAATTTTAAAGGACCCTGAAAAAATATTATTTTATATTCACTAAGAAATATTAAGAAATATTGCTTAAGTAACTATTAATTACTTAAGAAACAGTTCATACTGTCCTTGTATAAGTGTCCTAGAGCAAAGAAAACTCTGAACAGCAGTGGAGTAGAGCTTCCCAGGACAGGTCTGTCTCCATCCCAACGCTTTGCTGACTCTGCAGCTCCAAACTCAGCAAGATTTGTGAGCATCCAGGATTCATGTGATAATCCAAATTTTGAACCTCCTATTTAAATGCAGGACATGTCAGTTTTTCTAGTGTCAGAGACCATTTTTATTTATCTAAGTATGACTATTCAAATAAATACTTACCAGCTACTTTATGGGCTTCAACTTAACCTTATTTTCTACATGAAAATTGTTCTCGGTCTATCTATGGGAAGTTGGAATCTGAGACAAGAAATGCTCCTGAAGCCATTAGCACACATCCTCAGTAAAACTGGCCAGTTTTTGCTACAACAAACAGTGGAAAAAGAAAGTCCAGTACATACTAGAAATATAGTCTCTCTAAAACCAGAAGATTTTTATTTGTGCAGCATCTAAGCACTGCAAATCTCAGCAGAAAATTGCACTGTAACAGTGGGCAGTTCTGAATTGCTGGGAACTTTACAATGGCTTTTATGTTTAAACATGATATAGCAGCTGTTAAAGGTCAGCACAAATCCTGTACTTTATCAGTGTAAATGAAGTCTACAACTGCCAAGAAAAGAATGCATTAAATAATGCAGTGATTATTATCTTGATTTTTTTTTTCCCCTTCAGAAGTGTAAAGTACCTCTGAGTGGTTCTATTTTTCTGCTCCTTATTTCAAATTGACAAAGTAAAACACTAATTAGATTACTTATACTAGACATTTTCTTACAGGGATGACACATTTTGTACACAAAGCGAGAAAAGCGTCTGACATATTGTATAGTGCCAGGTGTGATTAAGAAAGTGTAATACAAGTTGGCATCTAGAGAAACCCAACAAACTTGCTGCAGTGTTTCATTATCAATTTTATTTCCTACCATACACCAAATGTACAGCACAGAACACAATTTTGTTGTTTTGATGTAAGAAATATTAATTGTATGAAGTAACAGTATACAAACTACTCCAAATTAAAAAATGCATACATCATTGCTCTTTACAAAAGGTCTAATTTACAGTATAGCTCATCAATGCATTTAAACACAAAAAAATAAAAGAAAAACAAAAAGAAAAAAAGTCAGTGCACATTACAAAACACATCAAGTACAAGGGAGGCAAATAAATACAAACATACTTCACAGAACATCCTGAGCAAACAACCAAACACAGATAAATTAACCTGAAGTAAATCATAATAATAAATACATAGGTCAGTAAGAGATTTTTTTAACTTAAATAAAATATATAACAAATTTGTTAAAATATTTAGTAAATTAAATTTTAGTCTTTGTAATGAGTGAACTCATTTTGTATGCATTTAACAAGTATAACAAATGTTTACTTTTTGTTTTTTGTTTAGCAAGAACAATAACTTTAATAGCAAATTTTTGTTTGGTGTCCTATTTATATTAGACAGCACATATGGTAGCTTTTGAAAAATCAATTTAAAAATAAACACAGCTCCTAAGAACATACATTTTCCCCTGTCTAAACTAAGATCGGAGAGTTTAATCAACCCTCAAACAAAAAGCAAGCCCCTCTTAATGCAGAACAGTGACCACAGTGCATGAGAGTTGAATCACTTTTGAATAGTACTTTTGTGCAGGAACAGTAATAATATAATTGTATATGTCAAGCCTGCGAATGCCATCATATTCAATCTAAATATAAATGAGGCTAATAAAAATAAACACTTTCATTATAGCACGGAAAAATTAAACACACGCTAGATCCATGTATACATTTACACTGAGGCACATATGCACATGAGGTGTGTGTGCATACAAAAAAGGCAGTTTAGCTGGTTGTTTATACCTTTTTCTTAAAAAAAATAAATATAAAAAAAACTTTTGAAACAATGCTTAATTACTTACAATCCCTGAAATAGACATTGCCTCTGTTATAGCAACCACTACCTTCTGACTTTCAGATTCAGAAGTTCCACACCCAGGCTAACCAGATACCGAGGCACACGCCAGCACCTCCGCGCAAGTGCTCGTCTGTCCGCACCTCCGTCTGTCTGTCCGCCCTGTAGCCCTTGGTACCCTACCAAGAGACTGGTAACAAATTCAGTATCAGCCTAGTCTTAGTAAAGAAGGATGGGAGAAACCAGTCACAGTGTTGCTACCATTCGTTCAAAGAGAAAAGCAACCACTGTTGTGCTGGAGTGGTATTATTCCTCTCCAGACTGCTGCCTTCTCAGCTGCCCTTAAGTTCAAACCAGTATTAAATGCCATTTCAGGGGAGATGTGTTTGATTCGCTATGTATAAAGCCTTCAGCTTGGGATGTGCTTGCTTTTTTCAAATCCAAATCCATAGCAATACTGGTCACTTGGTTAAAAACTCAACGTCCTGTACTAAAAAAGTACCAGTCCTATCAAATTCTCCTTGTTTAGACATAATTGTCATTTGTCTCCATGAGCTAACTCTGAAAAAAAACTGCAGTGGTAAAACAAATCTGAAGTTCTCTTGAAACATTTTAAATAATCATTCGCATAGGCTAAATCACACAGCCAAGTCAAGTGCTTTGCTGATTGCTATATTTCATTATTGCTAACGTAATTCTTTAACACACTGTTTTCCAGCATACTGTGCTTTTAAGAGCCAAGTTCCCCACTAGTGGGCACCATTTATCTTCTCACTCCATGCATCTCCACATCTTGTGTTACTGCAAACCCACTTCTGATACAAAGCCATTATAAAAAAGCAGGGTGTGAGGAAAATAAAACTAGAACCACGGTTCAGTCATTTGTTACTTTCATAGGTTTTTTTTTTTTTTTCTTCCTGTACAAACCCAGCAAGTTATTTAATTTACAGTATATCTTTTCAGTCTATTTAAAATCCCATTGGAAAATAAATTAATAAACACATTTGTAAAAATATGGCAGGCCGCAAAAATGCTGTTAAAAGATAAAAAAAACAACTCTTTGATTAGAAATAAATAAAAAATATAAAAAATAGTCGCACACACTTTTTACATTCACTTTACAAAAACTGAGTGCAAAAGAAGAAAAAAAAAGGAATTGTACTGAAATAAATACAATATACTAACAGAGTGCATTGCTGTTAATACAAATAGTCTGTTGTGGTTTTATTCTTTTTTTTTTTTTATGTCAGCTGGGAAAAAAATTAGTGCAATGTTGCAATTGTAAATGCAGCATGGCAACCTACACCCCTTAGCAGTACATGAACTCCTAACACATCCATCTGGAGTTTACTGCTGTTAAGTAATTTCTGTTGCCCAGCAGCTTTCACATCCTACACATGGATGCCCTTCACTGCCTGTTTGATACTTTCCAGCAGAGCTTTGCATTCGGGGGAATAGTCCCTTTCCAGATTGCTGTACATGTCTGTGAGTGTATTTACATATGCTTCGAAATTCTGCTCACTGATTGGCCCCTAAATGAAGACAAAACAGATTATAATTGTAGGAGACAAAATTAAGGCCAAAAACCCCCCCAAACAGCCAACCCCAAAGCATGGTAAAGCAACCAGGAGAAGTCATAAACAGGGCAGCCATCCAAATTAATGGAGAGGTTGTAGAAATGAAGGAAGTTGTGTGTGCTGGGGAAACAACACACTCTCCAAGCACAAAAAGGGGTTGGAGGTATTATTGTCAATGTAACTTGCTTTTTTTATTGTGGCCTGTTTGGCTATGGGATTGTGGCTGACATCCCTGTAACTGTCCTCACCTAATCTCCCAGCAGCACTCCTGAGACTGGGAAAGGAGGTTGTAACTCTGGAGACTTGAGTACCTTTGTGGATTTGGCCTGCATTTGCAAGTAAGTTATGAAGGACATAGAGTTTTTAAGAAGGTGGAGCTTTGCTGGCTCCAGCAGAATCATCTGTATGAAACAGGCTAAAATTTTGATCTAGGAGCAGAGTAAATAAGGATTCTTGGTGTGAAGTTTTCACTATTAGTGCATGGTGGACTTTCAGATAGGGAGGGATGAGGGAAAAGCCTGTCCTGCTCGGTGTGGTACAAGGCAGAGATTCCAGGGCTGGCTCAGTCCTGGAAGCAACAGTGCCTGCTGTCACACGGATTTCATGATCTAGCATCTCTGCACAGTAAATTAGGCTAAAAGAGCTCTCTGCTAATGCAGCTCCATTGCTCCTGCTGGTCCCTGAGCTTGCTCATCTCTTCAAGTGCTGGCAAAACAGTCTCAAAGAAGGTGCAAAGCTGCTGCTGGCTGTGGTCTTACCATCTGTGGAAGCTGAATGTCAGCGAGGCTGGAGATGAGGGCCTGGCTTAAGCCAGCTAACTCCTTCAACAGACTCTCGTTGTTCTGCTCTATGAGTTTGTTCTCTTCTTCTATTGTTTTCAAATTGCTCTCCATAGATGTGATCTAAAAGACACAGACAGGCACAAACACACAGACGGACCCTTGGGAGCACTGTAACTGCAATTTGAACCCAAAATGGCAGTCACGTGGTTATGAGAGTGGTCACAATGGATCTGAAACTCAGGTATGTTTTGTTGAGGATAGACATAACTTCTCAACAGAATATTCAGAGCAAGGAAGAGGTTGTATTCACTCTGAACTGATGGACTTCGCTGCTGGTTCATGGAGAAACCTTGTGGGAGTGAGGCACTGGAGGGTGCCCCGTGATGGGAGGAAGGAATTGAGCTCAGGGGGGAAGGTCAGTGTGGAGCTGGGATGGAGAGTGTGGCTGATCATCCGCAATAGTAAAGGAGTGGGTATTATCTGGTGTGCTACTTTCCTACCCTTCTCCTGGGTGGAGGGTAGAGCTGTGGGCTGGCTGGGATTAGCAACAAGGCTGGCGATGGAAAAAGTAGGAGGAAAATAGAGCGCAAAGGAAGCAGGTTGAACGCACAGTGACCATTGCAAAAGTGATCTCCGACCAACAGAATGAAAACGAGGGCTTTGGAAAGAGCAGGAAAATGCATCCAGCGTAGCAAAATGGTATATTTTTAGCATGAGAGAGCTGGGAATGTACTCAGCTCTGAAGGCTTATATGTCAAAAGCTCCTCACCCTACAGTGGGCAGCGAGGCAGCAGGGCAGGGCAGAACCAAGGGCTGCCACCTCTATTCCTGGCCACAGCTCTGCAAGGCACAGATTGATGGAGTCACGTCCATGGCTGTTATGCCCACCCTCTCCTCATTAGGATGCACATCTCTGCAATACCGAAATGTCTCTTGCTGTGGCCACTTCCTCACACACAGTCACACACCAAAACTGTCCCCAGGGGGAGGAATCCCTTTTTGCCTGCCTGCGATCCACTACATCCTCTCCTCTGGAGGGTGCAGTTTGAGATGAAAAGCCCCACAATGTTTGTAGTGTGAAGCCAGAACATTTAGATCCAGCATAGGTGGCATAAACTTCACTCTTATTTAGATCATGAATGGGATGGTTATTACAAAAAAATCATGAATCAACACTATACATTCCAGTGTGGTACAAATACAGAGGGGTATGGTTATACTCAGTTTATTTTACATCAGTTTAGACTTATATTGAGTTCCCAGATCTCATTTAGGAACTTTTTTCTTAAACTCATTCCTAAAATATTGAGCAACCTTCTGCTTTTGCTTTTACCCAGTGTGCCCAGGTGAACTACCAGGTGCATATAGGAGTCTCTGTAGCAAACAATATATTAATTTCACTCCATAGAACCACTATCAGTGTCTTAAAGCCAACTTTATCTCTCCAGGATACAAAAGAATGAAAGAGAATGACTCATTTCCATAGCTCCTGTCAAAGTCTGCTACACAAATTAGCAAAAGGCATCCATTCTTTACCAGGTGTTGCCTGGAGGCAAAACTAAAACAATTTGAATAACTGACAGTGGGTGAACTGAACTAGGGAGATTTTCTTAGGTACACATAAGAACAAAGTCAGCTGGCATTAAGAGTTAGAGTGTGCTAATAAGAGGTAATATCCTCCCTAAAAACCGCAGTCATGAGATGCTGCAGGGTTTGGTCAACAGAGGTTTGGTCAACAAAGGAAAATGGATGTTTTGTTTGGTAAATATATTTTTCCTGCTTGCCAAGATTAGCTCCAAACTGCCCTGAATTTATCATTCACCAGACTTTAAGACAATACCCAGGAATCTAGTGCTTATTTACAGAAAACAAACAAAAACTTGACAAAAAACCCGTAGGATTTTGGTATTTTTAAGTGCACCAGAGCGATGGGAAAACAAGTACACAGGAGACTAACTGTGTTTAAACATAGTATTTGCATAGCATTTAACTTATTTATTGTGCTTAAACATAACGTAAGGAAATGTAAAACTTTCATATTGATGTCATACCTGGGTTTGAAGTTTCATCATGTCAGCTTCAATTTTAAGATTGGATTCATTCAGTTCTTTTATTTCCTCATCCAAGTGTCTGATTTCTTCATCACTCTCAATACCTGCAAATAGTTGAAAATACCAATATCAGGTTTAAAGTGTCCACACGTAAATGGATATATGAGTAAGCTGCGTTGTCTGTTACTGGACCAGAGGAAGACAACAAGCTTTTTATCATATGATTGATCCTTAAATTGCCTCTTACTTTGCTTTTACTGCCAGTATTGTTTCCTAGCTGTAAAACATCTATATGAGCTGAAACATAGGAGGGGCTTTCTGAGTCTTTGTGTTTCGCAATACATTTTTGCCCCTGCAACATGCAGCTACAAGCTGGAGGGTAGAGAAAGGAAAAATTGCTCAGAAAGAAGAAAGTTTTTCATAAAACATGAGGAGGTATTTAAAATGTTGGGCTTTTTTTTTTTTTTTTTTTCATTTTAAAAGAAATGAAACAACAACCCTTCTTTTGCAGGGAACACCTCAGATTGATGTCTCTAGTAGTATAATTGCTGACTTTAGTAAGCTCATCTGTACCTGCTTCTGATCGTGCAAGAACTTCTGTGAGGGCAGATCTCTGTGAAGGATAACTTCAAGAAGCACAGGCTTAGCTACATGTGATAAAGAGTGAAATTTAAATAGCAGCAAAAGGGAAATTTTCAGGAAGCTACCAAGCATTACAGAAAAAAACAGGAAAGAAGACTTTTACATCCCCTAAAGTTAAATAGCAAAGAAAAAAACTCCAGGTCTTTAATGAAAGCCTTTTCCTGAAAAGTTCTGAGCTATAGCTGCTGGCAATACATGTCCCTCATTTGGCTTAGTATCACTCTGACACCAACTCTATCTGGGGATTTACTGCAGTGTTGTTGTTACTGCTTTAAAACCTAGAGTCCTGAACTAAGTGTCCTGGGGAGCCAGCTTGGGAAATCTGTGAGCAACAGTCCCTGCCCCAGTGAAAAAATGGACACATGGAAGCAAACTCTTTTGCCCAACATAACACCACCATTTTGCTCAGCAATTGGAGGCATAGACTGAATCCTGGCTCAATTTCCTAAAGGCACCTTGTGTAAAAGGAGACTCCTACGTATTTCTCCCTATAACTATTTGGTAATTGGTCCTTTACACTTGGGATAGTATTGCAGAGATACAAAACCATGTAGTATTTAAGTTAGGGAGAGGACTCAGTTTCTGCGCACGATATTTATCCCTTCTTACCTTAGTCATCAGATAGCTAAGTCCTCCTGATCTGCAACTAATAATTTATTAGTAATGACAATATTGAAAGCATCTCCAAATCAAAAAATAATGCTCTGAGACAAGGTGAGAGCATACCCTCAATGTTGAGTTATCATTATATAAATGAGAATAATTTTATAATCTCTCATGTAAAGATTTTTATTATTCAAGATTTGTTATTGCTAGAGACAACTGAAAGGAGTAAGAATTAATGCCAGAATGGCATAAAGGGGCATAAGTATAAATGGGAGTCAGGGCCCTTCTATCTAAATAAATGTCATCATCTTTTCCAAATCTCCTTACCCCCACTTGCTTTAAGCTTGATAGTCATTAATTCTTCTGAAATTTTGCCCTTTTTTATGGCTTGTGCATTCAGAGGACAACCAGACAGGCTGAAACGGATAGGAAAAAAAAATTAGCACCCACTTGAAAATGGCAACAATCCTTTCAGGCATTATCATCATGCACTTGGACAGACCTCTGTACCTAAGGTCACATCAGTATCTCCATTATAGCATAGCTTCGGGGAATGACATAACTCATAAAGAGCCATTTAACTATATATTCCAGCTTGAAAATTGGCACAGAAATCTCAGCCTATAAGTAAACAACTCTTAAACATATTCAGAATAATCAAAATAGCAGTGGCAGCTACTGTTATGTGAAGATGCATTTACAGGATTCTTGAAGTTCCAACACTTATAAATAAAAACTCTATATTGTTTTTGTTGAGGGCTTGTGCTCCAGAGGAGAGGGGCAGCATGGCCCTTTTAAATGGCAAGTTCACTATCCTAAAAAAAAATTAGTTAATAGGTTGATTTCCACAGTGCACAACTATTGTATCATTTTGACGATACATAATAATGATCAATACAATAATAACTCTGGATATACCCTATAGACTGTAATAGCTTTTTTGAGTGGTTCTATTATATAGTCAGTTTGCTTTTTAACCACTGTTCACATTATATTACATTTTGCTATTTCAAAGTTTACAATTTCATCAGCTGGTAATTATCTGAGACAATTTTTATGGCCCACTAAAGGGCTAAGATGAATTCTGCTGTCTTCGTACTATCTTTATAAATAACGAAGAAGAAATACCCATGTGCTGAAGAACTGGCAGAAGGATTTGTATTCAGATGTAGCCAAGTAAGGAGTGAAGGAAAATTTTGTTCCACAGGAAAATGACTGATTTTTGTGTGTATGTAAAAATCAAAAACAAAAATCATAACAGACATGGTGTTTCCACATGGGAAAAAATAAATAAATAAAAGCTTTTACAGCTGAAAGTTAGTTTCACACTGACTTAGCTAAAAGCTGTACAGAGAAAGATGCTAGTTCTCCAGTTCTAAAATGCTGCTTAGTTTCTCTGCCCAGAGCAGATAACTAACTGGAAGAATGTCTCAAAGCCATGGGCTACTTGTTAGATTTCAAATGTCTTAGCAAAGGATATCAGATCACAAAGCTATCTCATTTTAACTAACATGAACTTGAATGTGATCCGGCCTTATGTAGGACAGAAATAATCTGTAGTATGAGTTGCAACCAGCTAGCATACTCTTTATGATCTTTTCTTAATTAGCCCAGACTTACAGTAGAGTCCAATAAGTGATGTAGATCATAAAGTTAGGATCACACTGGAGTCTGACTGAATTTGTTCAAGTCATCTTGGACATTCTTGTATTGGAGAAGTTGGTTGAGAGTGTTAGAAAGAAGGCAAAGAAGCTACAGAATATAGAATTAACTCCCATTACAGACAAAAGACCAAACTTTGCCAGGTTTTAATTCAGATTCTATAGCCAGATTCTTTGAGTAATTTTGATTGAACGTGGTCAAATTATACCAGTGTTTTCATTGCAATATATAAAATTGTAGTGTTTATTGTTACTGGTTATATGTGTGATTCCTGCTTTGTAAGGATAGTTTTCTTTGTAAGTACAGTTATATCTTCAAATTGTTATATCTTCAAACTTGTGTAAACCATGTGAGTTCTACCTGTTTACTTTGTGTGTGTGTGTGTGTGGTTCTAGCTGTTTAAATACAAAGTTTATGAAAACAGCTTTTCCACTGGTAGAAAGGTGAAATGAATGCAGCCGTTGCTCTTGCTAAAACTTTTCTGGTGACATTTCAATGATACTTGCATTTTCTCTAAATGATACACAGATACAACTCCACATATATCCAGAAAACAACTCTATTGAATTTTAAAATATATAGAAGCTGTGCTAATCTGAAGAAAAGGCCTTGGAAAGTTACACTGCAATGGGAAAATAGAAAAAGAGTAAAAAGTTGATCCCAGCTTTTTAGAAGTTAGTCTCGTCTATATTACTTCAGCTGCAATGTAAACTATGTTGTTACTTAAGACTTCGGCACAACTTATTCAGACTGTAACCTCACATGTTGCCAATTCAGCAGTGGAATGTTAAGGAAAAAAAAAGAGAAAACACAAAGTTATACCTTCTGTGGGTGACAAAAACATTATTAACATGACCCAGCCCGTTGCAGCCTGGCAAAGGACAGTGTGGCAGCTCTTGTTTGTTCAGTTTCCAGGATAGTGAAGACCCATTGACGGGACTCTCCTTCTGTCTCTTGGCAGCCAAAGGACAACCAGAAGCAGTGCGATGAGAAGTGTATTTACCTGATATGTGACCTTGGCCATCACAGCCTATCACTGGACATCTACAGAAACACAGCAAAAGAACCCCTGTTTTCACTGGGCAGAGAAGGTGAAGACAGTCTCAAGAAAGTCTGAGATAACAATTCCAGCTGCCTGTGCCACTTTGCATTAATGGATTAAGACTCAGTCCCCAGAGGCACACTGTACCTGAGCATCCAATTCATGACAAGCTGTGTTATGGGGATTCAGCTGATCTTGAGATTAGGCAATTTAAAATACAGTCACGCAGCCTAAGAACTAAAACATTCATTTAGATAGTATTTTACCAGAAAAGAAAATTGAAATTCTATCACAGGCAATAAATCACACTTCTACAAGTGTATGGAAAGTCAACATTCTCTCGTCTCTCTCTGGGTTTCTGGCATGAAGCAGAGGGTGGGTGTCTGTAGCTGGAAAACTTGTATCATCTCATGAAAATACTTGCAAATAAAGGGTTGGATTTTTTTGCTCTGTCAGTGTTATGCAGCCTCTCATATATCCTTAGCAAGTATTAAGAACAACATTGTGTGCAACTAAATCTTCATATGTATACTCTGGCAGTTATCATTTACTGATTTTAAGGGAATGTGCATTCAAGTCAGGAATTTGGTTAATCTCTACTGAGTTTCCAGTTTTCACTTTAAGTGAAATTTTAATTTTTTTACAGAGGAAAAACACGAGACATGCATTTAAGTTCTCTGGGACATTTTTTTAAGGTGTCACTCTGATTTAATTAGTTGACATGTTAAGATTTCACTACAGGCAGAAATAATTTGGTTTCCTTCATTTTGCCAAATTTTTCAACCAAGTGGCACTTTCATAGCACTGTTTAAAATAATTGGACCAATGCAAACAAATATAACAATCTTTCCTCACTGTTCAAGCTCTAAGGTGACAGACTCCACAGGTTCACTAGAAGCAGGAACACTTGATTCGGCTCCAGCTCTGGGCTGTATCCTCATATGGCTCAGGTTAACTGGGACATCTGCTATGATGCCTCAAATCCTGAGCTTTTATGTTTTTTTTTCTACTTTCACCAGTGGTAGACCTCTGCTTTTGTACTCACTTAAGTTCAGGGTCTTCTTTTTCTTCCTTGGTAGGAGTTACTTTGAGACCTCCTTTTCTGGCACGAGGACAACCAGATAAGCTGAAAGAAGCACAGAGAATAAAAGCCACCTCTTTCTGCTGCTGCTTGCTGAGAACCCCGAGAGCTGCAGCCTCTTGCGATGGGATGGTTTTTACCTTCTGTGGGATGCATAGTTCCCTGTCACGTGGCCAGAGCCATCACAGCCAGGTGTCGGACACCTATAGAATAACACAGGGAGCTTACAAAATACAGCTTCAATGGTACACCGTAAATAGCATGTACATTCTACATTTTGTCTAGGGTGGAAGAAAGAATAGCAGAGCTTTTGTTGAATAATTAAAACTAGTTCTTGCTGATTTTTTTTTTTAAATGAGCGGACCCCTTCATATGCACTTATTTTTTTTTCTTGTTATAACAGAGTTTTAGTAAGGAATGTGAAATATATCGCATATGATGTCTAGATTTAATTAGTTTATAACACTGTTTGCACCAAACATTTTTCCTTGTACATGTTAAACATTACAAAAAGAAGAAAAAAAAAAAAGCAGCTTGATATAGATCCATTTGTAAATTTACTATGATGTGTTTGTTTGTTATTCTTCTGATCTTTGCAGGTACAGGTATAAATAAGCACTTTGCCAGTGTTTACAGAAGGGAGAACAGAAGCACAGAAGCAGTTTTACTTTTGGCCATCAGTAGGTCATGGCCAGAATTTGAATTTAATAATTTGTGTATTCTAACACTGTATGCATACAACAGGACCCGTAACTCTCTAGCACTAGATTCAATTGGGTATTCAGCTTGGCAATTGGATTATGCTTCTGTCTCATAGTTAAGGGTTTTCTCTGTGTATGTGTGTGCAACCAAAAAGCCCTTCAAGTATGAATGTTTAATTCTAAACCATCCATACAATGAAAAGAAACAAACCTGCCTGTTACTCTGTTTTTGCCAGCTGTCTGGGAGGGTGGACTTCTTGCATGCTGGTTATACATGAAGAATGTGCTCCAAAAACCTACTAGAGTCAGTAGGAATTTCCACTGGTTTCTGTGTGGTTTGGAGCAGGACCTTACTGGTAGCACCTTCTATCTCAGAAGTTTTTATATATATATATCTATTTAAGGCCATCATATTTCTTGTGTGGGTTTTTGGTTTGGTTTGTTGTTTCTTTGTTGGTTTTATTTGTTTGGGTTTTTTTTATAAGAGAAGAGAAACACACCTCAGCATATAAGGCAGGACAAAAAAGTATTTACCTTTAGAAGCTGTGCCAGCCATTTCTATGTTTCTGTATTATATAGCACAAAGTATCCCTAAGGGCCTTTTGAATGCTGTGAATTTACAGAGTATCAGAATTACAGAGAGTTGTGCCAAATAATCTCGTACTGAACCATTAAGGAAACTTGCATCGTTCAATACTCTCTTAAGGGTCTCTGTTGTTATTGAATCTTCCTGAGGTGAGGAGATGGGTGATTTAATCTAGTCATTGGTCGGCTGTCATGGAAAACAACTGCAAATATAATTGTAGTAGCACATCTGGGTATGCAGGTGTATCTCTTCACAGAATATGTAAAACTATTTTTCTGCGAACAATTAATTTGTCAAAAATGTGATTTCTTTTGGACATGACCAAATTTATTCACTCATTCAAGTAGAATGCAGGAAATAATTTCAACTGAAGAAAGGGGAGACTTTTTTTTAAAAGATAATGTCAAAACATTTCACGATGACATTTTTTTAACAAAATATTTTGGCAGAATGACATACCTCACACTGACAGTGAAGGTAAAGGTGGGGGTGCAGAACGCCAGTTATGCTTGACTGTGTAGAGCTAAATGTTGACCTCTCTGAGCATGGGACAAGGACTGGACACAATGGCATGTGAAGCAGGCAGCAAGGGCAGATGTCTGGAGTGTGGGAATGCTCACAAGTAAATCCAGAACACCTGCCAAGTACTATGGGTACTAATTTTGGCTACTTGTTTTATCAGATGATCACAGATGGAAGAGCTGTCCGCATAGACAGGACATGGATTTTAATTCAGTAAGAACTCTTTTTGGGAGACATTCAGATCTGAGAGTCTGAGAGTTATGGTCTTAAAAAAGACACTGAACTGAATTTCAGTCTTTCCATCTATATTTACCACTTCTGCCAGCAGATAGATTTCCCAGATTGAAGTCTAAGGTATTCTTGAAGTCATTAAAGATTTGAGGCTGAGATATTATCAGTACTGATGGAATCATAAGATGATATTTCAGGTGGACTACTGACCCATTAATAAGAAGCTTCACTAGCAAGACTCCTAAACTGGACCACTGGTTTGGGTTTTCAAAAAATTAGTTATATCTTTGTATGGATTGTGAAATTCCACAGTACAAGATACATCAACAATGTATTGTCTTACAGTCAGTAATATGATAGATCTTCATCAGCTTTTAACTGGCTGATGAGTTTTGACTGGTGCCCCAGCTTAGGCAGTCATTCTCTGTTATGCATTCCTGTGTAGAGCTGAGAAAATCAGATTTACATTTGAGAGCCGGAGGTCTCAGGAGCTCAAGCTAAAAGATGTCAACTCTCAAGTGAGTATATGTTACAGATTCTTTTACAATTCATCAAGTTTGTTTTCCAAGAACAAATCTCTCCATGATTTCACATAGAAATTCTTGTAACTGTGTATTGAATAGGTGCTGTTTTGTTTCCTTCTCCAAGAGGGTTGTTCTATCTTTAGGTAGATGAACTAGAACTGCCCATAAAATTGATACACTGAGCTGCAGATCTAGGAGCGTTTCTGGTACTTGCACTCCCTAGAAAGCTCACAGGTGTAGTTAAGGCAAACCTGCAGAGGTCAGCTGAGGAAACCTTTTACTGAAATATGTCATGCAACATATGGAACATGGTTCAATATCAATGTGTTGTATGAAACCTCTCTGGAAGTGCTGCTAGAATCTCTCCTAAAAGTTGACATTTAACCACTGCAAAAACTAGTCTAAGGATAGGACTGACTACCTTTTCCTTAAAGTTTCCGAAGTGTAAGTAAATATCTTCCTAAAATACACTTTTAAAATTCTTAAGGCTTTATAAACAAGCTCTTTGGTGAAATAGAATAATTAGTCATAATTATCCCTTATAGCTTTAAAATGTGAGTCATCATCAACTGTGGTATGTTTTAATTTGAACACCTTAGATTGCTCAGTGCAGCAAGAATCCTCAGATAAAAAATTTCTTGACTCTGACTCAAAGGCTCACTTTCTGAACAGATCTTCCTTATTTCCAAACTGTAGATCACATGGAAGCCTTGTATCTTTGCTGGCTTAGAGTTTCATTATTAAAGCCAAAATCATATCTCGATTCTGGCAAATTAAACATGAATAACATTTGGAAAAAATACACAGCTTTTTCATATTTGTGCCTAACTACAGGAGGGTACTTTCGTGGCCTGATTCTATGAGCATTTATGCTCTCTGCTCACATAGCAATAGTAAAATTAACTATTGATATCACTATACTATACCAGTGCAAGCATGATTGCAGTTTTTGGCATAAGATTTCATTTGGTCAACACTTACAAAAGCAAAGTTTTGTATAAAATTTCACCTGAACAATGTTTACAGGAAGCTAAAATAAGGTGGTACATTTGTGGAATATAATTTTGTTTAGCCCTTTTTCCTTTTGCAAATTGTCTGTGAACAGATTTTGATTTTTGCTCTTTTTCTAGTTAATTGAAATTAAATGCTAAGTGCGTTAAGCAACATATTTCTGTCTGTGAAATGTCCATGAACTTTGACTTTGTCTTTCACAACTCACTTATTATACATGGCGTACAGTGTGCAGTTTGTCATTTAAGTCATATGCTGTTGCTCCTCTTTCCTTATGGCATGACCAAAACTCTAGAAGCTTTAGTGGAAAAATAACCATATTGGTATGCAAATTTCCTTATTCACACATGAATATGGGGGGGGGTGCGCTGCATGAGGAGCAACTATTCAAAATATTTGTGTGCGTGTCTATGTATGGCAGAAAGCCAACAAAAGCAGGGACAAATATATGTGACTCAGCAAATGATATCAATTTTGTCAGCATTTTTGCAAATCAGTTCCTTGATTCTTGTACTGCTCTTTTTAAAACAAACTAAACCTATAATTTTTACCTTTGAGTCTCAGTGATGGAAAAACTGAAGCATTGTGCCGGTGTGTCTGTTTACCTAAGTGGCTTTTGGAACTGCTTTGATTGGTTGCCCATATACATGGCCTTTCTTTGCCCTTTTGCTGCACCTCCAGTAGGTTCAACTCCATAGCCACCATCAGTTCAGCATTTTGTTTATAATTCAAATTGTCAGACTAGGGGAAAAAGACCACTAACATTTGATCTGGGGAAGCTAAACACTGAGATGAGCCTAAATATTGCCACTCCTACTATTACTACCATTAGAACAGCACAACAGTGCCATGATCAGACTTTACTTTCTTCTATCTGGACTAGGGATGAACCTAAAAGACACAAAGGACAGTCACAGGATTCTCCCCTTTTTGCACGCATTCATGAGTTTTTCCAAGCCATCTATTAAGGGATCCAATTTACAAGTTGCAGAGGGAAAGCTATGAAAGAACTCTAATTATCCTTTCCTCTTCCCCACATCCTTATTGACAAAGCCAATTCAATAACTAGATGACTGATTGCCAGTGCCTCTCTTGACTACAGATTTTTGAAATATTCATATGTCCCTATACATCTGTCTATATAGCAGAGCCTGCACAGTCCTTTTGTAAGTGACATTTCATGGTGAGAATTATGCCAGCACAAAGTCATATGACTTGACGTCTGCTTCAGTGACATTAAACTCTTAGTATATGGTAGTGAGTGATAAAAAATGATTTGCAGGAGTTCTGATCTCATTTTTAGATTTATTCTAACCAGATTTATTTCAAACTAAATAATTCTAATTTATTCTAACTGGATCAGACTGAATTATTTGCCAGATCACTCTTACATATTAGACACTTTCTATTTCTCTCTGATTCAGAAATACTGTGAGAGCAGCCTCTCTCCTAGTGTTTAAAATTTTTCCCCCAGGTCCTGGTTAATTCATGAAAATGAAGTGGTACAAAAATGGAGAAAAGCAAATGGAGAAAAGTAAATTCTATTTCACTCAAAAGCTTTCAAACAAATTCACTTGAAATTTCAGACAAAGATTTGACGTAGCTCAGGGGTACTCAAATGAACATCTGCAATAACATAGGGAACGTGTTGATCAAAGATAAATAACAATAACATTTTTGCTATATCAATACTTACTTAAGCTCCTGAGAGTTAGCAGCCATAAGGGATTTCAATGTCTTGTCAGCTAATGGGCAACCAGAAACACTGAAAAAAAAACCCAATGTGAAATGCTTTACTCAAACAGATTTTTATTTTTTCCACACACCCCCCCCCAAAAACAGCAGCCTCTGGACAATCTATGACTTATACTGGGCAAAAAGATATCCTCAAATATTTGCTCTTGGCAAAAGAGGAGCAACCAATATCAGGCTGTAGTTCTTAAATTACTGGAAATATATGGTTAGGGCCGAAGGTTTCTAAGCCCCTGTAAATCTTTGCATGGGGAGGCAGTGGTACACAAAGCCTTTCCTTTATGTTGCCTACATGAAGGGCAGGTAGAACATCTGGTCCACGTGGCTGGGAAAAGGCAGGAACTCCTTCCATCCTACTCCCAAAAAGAAAGGCAGGGAATTATTGTTTCAACCCCTAGGCTGCTAGTAGGATGTTCCAAGGAAAATATTTAGCATCCTCAGATTATGTTAGCAGATCTGTAAATTTCAAAGCCATTCACAGAGCTAGCTGCAGAATCCTCGTTTAAAACCTCATGCACCAACATGTGTACAGAGTGCTTGTACGCTTAAGGAAATGCCAACTTTTACTAAATGACTTATCGAAAGGTCTCAGCTAAGAAATGCAGCTACAGTAATAAGCATGTGCTGCTTAACTCCATCAGTCTACTGAGTCCAGACCTTCACAAAGTTTAACAAAAACAGGAAAAGCATTCACATTTCTGTATGGATTATTTTCTGCAAATTACTTTTGGATACTTGTCCATGGTTAGTATAAAAATGTTCAAAGATCACAATAGCTAAAAGTAGCTCTATTTCCTGCTTTAGGCTTCCTGTTGTTTCTTACCTGCGGTGTGAGGCATAGTTTCCTGTTACATGACCACTGCCATCACATCCTGGAGTTGGGCAGCTATGCAAAGAAGATGCAATGAGAAATTACAGTATGTACAATGCACCCTATAGCTCACCATACTCTGCAGTCAATTACGTAATGATTCTTAGGGCAATCGCATTCATCACTACACATCTCAACACTCACATGACACTGCAGAAAACTAGCAAAACTTACATGACACTTCTAGTTTTCAATTACTTGAAGCATAGATGGAAAAAAGTTTTCCTATTTCCACCATGCATATGATTCAAAACATTTTTTTTTTTTAATCTATGTAATGTGAAACCACCATGCTTTGCATAGATGTTTTGTTTATGACTTGGGTTTTTAAAAGGAGAGTTTCATTATTGATACCAAATTTTGAAAACAGTTCATAAAGGTTAGGGCTGAAATTCCAGATCTGACCTCCTGTATAACACAGGACAGAGAACAATAGTATCCAAAATAATTCCTTCTACTTCTGACTAAAATAAGGCACCTTCTTTAGAGATGTTTAGTCATTATTTGCTGATATAAGTGAGAAATTAGGTGTTATGTTTGCTTGCAGAACAGAAAACATGTCAAACTGAGACAGCTGAAGTTCAGAATGAGCACAAAAGTTTCCAAGATGTTTCTCAGCTGAACTGAAAAGTGATACGAAGGTGGTGTACATTTAGCAGAACAGATGTTCATTTATGCCAAGAGATGGAGCCATGTTTGACCTGGAGAAGACGTTACAGCTTCTATTTTTCCTCAGCCCTTCTTCATTCATGGCACCAAGCTCATTTATCAAATTGGGATACAGTCCTCTGCAAGAGGCAAAGATATCAAGAAATGTATTTTGTGCATGGAGGGGTAGGGATAGGGGAATTAAGTACACCTTTCTACAGTATTATAAAATACTCTAACACCAACCCTGCAGAGTCACCTTATAAAGGGCTGTGCTTCTTTCACTGGGCACATGGATAAGAAGGGCAAGCAGAAGCTTTACAAAAACTTTTAGCTAGTGCTCCACACTAATGAATAAGGGCTACCTGAGATCCTTACCTGGCTATTTTTTTCTGAACTAGCAGAGTGCTGGGAAATTTTTAAAATCTGTAAAAAAGCTTTAGGAAGACATCAACCTCGTTTTCACAGCCCATATCAACCTTTTCACTTCAACTGAGCTAACCATGTAAGAAATTTTTTTCTCTGCAAATGCTTATGTCATTTTAAAAACTTCCTCACGATGGAGCCACCTGTATTGAATTGTTCTGTACAAGTTCTGAGCTCAATGGGATCCTAGAAATGCTGTCTGATTTCTATACGACCTATAGTTTCTTCTGATAAATTAAAATAATGTCTTATTTGATTTTCTGGAGAGCTACATTTTAGATACCTATTTCTACTCACTGTTTGAAAATAATACAGTAAAACCACTGTAAGCTGATCGTTGGCCTAGTAAATACTCTGGGTATTTTTATTTGGGAGAGCAGAAAAGTATTTTACAGCCATCTCGAAACAGGTCAATATCACAAAGGAATAAATATTACAAAAGAAAAGCCATTAGTCTCCAGTAAATAAACTCTCAGTGATTTTTGTGTGCATTTGTTTTAGAAGAGGCAAAGCAAACCTGACCTGTAGCAATTTAGGTCATGAACTGCAACTGCAGATATAATGTGGTGAGTAGACAACATGCAGACTGCACGGCATGAGGAGAAAGAATAGCTCTTCACAGCAGCTTGCCCCAGGGAAATGTAAATTTTAGAGATGGAGGCAGATCTAACTGTTTCAGTGCCACTGAGTCTGGGGAGCAGGACACAAGGTGATGTGACTCATTTATTGATGGGTGAGCCTGCCTGAGTCCATACAGTATGGACTATCATCGCTAAGCAATACGAAGTGCAATTGTCTAGAGAGATCTACTCTGGTTTGCGACAAAAAGTGCTATAAATGATTGCTAAGTTCTAGTTGACTATTACAGTGAAAACAATGTATTGATATCAAAAAGGTGTTGGTGTGAATCCAAAGGGGTTTTGTGAAGAGCCTAAATGAGATTTTTAAAAGGGCCTACTGTTATTAGCTGAGACAATTTTACTGAACAAATCTAAACTGAAACAAGCTGCTGCATGCAGAAAGATTTAACAGATTTTCTTTGCAATTTTAGATACTAAAGTTTTGGAACTTAAGACAGAGCAAGTGAGTCTCTGTACTCCAGAAAAGAGAGTATTAGGCTGTTCTCCCGGAGTGTGAATTTGTGCATCCACTGGATTTTCAGCAGGACAGAATAACTCCGCTTTGAAGGAAGCAGATGAAGGACTTAAACACAGATTTCCTACAGGCTGGAAAATCCTGGGGCAGTTCTTGTCTTGTGTTTTATCTTTTTCTGAACTTTGCATGTTTCCTATCAGAGAAATCCTGAGCACTTCTACATAAGCTCTCAACAGCCTATCTATAACCACAACTGTCCAAATAAAGTTTATTTAATTATGTAAGCATTAGCATAGCCAATCTGTAGCACACTACAAAACTGTGTGTTTTGTAGAAGGTGCTGTTGACCGTTTGTTGCCTGTCTATCTGAGGAATAAGGAGTGATAATCAGTATAACATTAGTCATGAATCTGTCCAGACCCCCAGGCTTACCCTGGCTTGTCTCAGTTCCAAACTTCATGTCTACCCAGTTGCATACCCACAACACAAAACTACCTGCAGTGAACAGTCATACAAGTCTCCCTGCTCAGCTCCTGCAAATCTACTCCAAACCATGACTCAGAACAACAGCGTACTCAGTCTTTACCAGGACAGAGGAAAATGTGGCATTTTTTGTGACTTACGTGATGAGCTCCTTTTTGAGATCTCTTGAATGGAGTTTGGGTTTAGGGCTTGGTATGGAGACATCTCCTGGATACTTCTTTTCCTCCATGTTTTCGGGAGAGTTCACTGCTTCTTTCTGAAATATTAGATGAGAATGTGACAAAAGGTTTCTCTCTTCAAGGCCTCCCATATATTCAACAAATAACTCTGTGTCAAGAAGAGAACCTCTTTGAGAACATTAAAAAAAGTCATAAAAACCAATGGGGAGAGATGAAGAAATTTTAGTACATCATAGTTTCAGGTTCTCATAGGTATACTTGTAAAAATGTTGTGAAAGTATTTCTGAAGGCAGATGCTGGTTTAAGTCATACATTGGGAAAAGTGGGTTTCAATTTACAAAATACTGATAAATGCCAAAGAAAAATAGGCAGAGAAAATAAAAGTAGTTGTTGAATATATATAGCCAAACAAGACTTCAGCAAGTATGTTCTTGTTTTTTCTGTGCAAGTACATCACTGAGTTTTGTATACGGTTGAAGTGAGTACCATTGTACTGTGGATTACAAAATTGTAATAATAAATTTAAAAAACCCATTTTACATAGACTTATGTAAATGTGAAGCCTTTTGAGTCTGTAGAATGAAATTACTTGTTATCTTATTCAAAGAGCAGATCCTTGTTAAAACAAAAATCATACAAACAAAACCGCCTTGAAATTTTCTTAGTAGCAGACTGCTAAAGGTAGTTCTTAATTTCTGCTATTTGTAGATTAAAATCCTCACTACTACAGTTCTATTTGATGGATGATATGCACTACGAGCATTCACTCTTGTGGGAACACATTGTGGAAATTTGGAGTCCTGAAAGGAAATTACATTTTTGTTTTCTGAAAAATCTTCTTTGATCATTTAAAAATAGCTTACTTTCTTCTATTTTGAGAATTAATGCCCTCAATTATTATTTTTTTTATGAGAGATAAGTATTTCCTTTCTGGAGGGATGTTCAGTGGATATCGTATCATTCCAGAATTCTCCAAAGCCCATAGCATCAATTGTTAAATCTCTATTAATCCTTTCTTGGACTTCATGTTGATTTCATGATTCCATTCCAATACTCAGGTAGGTATCACCCAGAGATTACTGTCCGTAGGAGCCGAAACTGCCTGTGGTTGAAAGGAGAAGCTCCCAGCTCCTGCTAAACTCATGGGGCTCATGTTATAGATGCTCTGGGCTTGTGCAGCTAACAAATGTGCCAGGACAGAGGGGCAGGGATGTCTGCAGAGCTGTTAACGCAGAGCCGAGGGTTGAGGAGAATCTGGACTGAAAATGGAGATTCTGCCTAATGGGACTTGTATGCTCTGCGGGGGTGTTTCTTCTGATAAAGCTTCCATATGGTCCCCAATTCTGGCAGCTCATCTTTGCCTGTTTGGAGATTGGATCCTCAATATGACTTCCTTCTGCTTTCTGCTACTGGCTACCTACTGCCTACTGAAACTCACACTACACATGCATATAGAAACCATGCCATATTATTGCTATATCAATTACTACTGATTTTTGCAACCACATTTGTGGGGTTAGCTTGTTTGGGAATAATCTAACCTGCTACAAATATAGAAATTAAAAACACGTATATTCAGCTTTTTTAAACTCTCATAGTAATTATTTTAATATAGCACCAAGTAATTATTTTAAATTTTAAAAACCCATATATTTCAGGCTTTTAGAATTTTATTTCTGAAGGAAAACTTCAGATAAGGAGTAGTAGAGAAAATAAAAAACAATGAAAGGTCAAAATGTTAGTACAGAAATAATAAATAGTTGAAAGTCCTCCAAATATGAAAACTAAAATGCTAAAAACCAGAAGTGGAAAAATAGATGTCGGCTTTATTCAAGAAACCTCAAAGGCTGTTTTTGAATATTGAGTTAAATCCTGATTCCAGTGGCATATGGGGGTGTTTTTGCCACTGCAATCTGCGGTATGGGAATTTGAGTTCCTGACTCTCTCTGTCCACATGTTCTGACCTGTCTTTCCTATATGCATGTAAATGCAAGCTCCTATAGGGATCATCACCAGTGCAAGTAACTGTAAAATCGAAAGCTCCCAAAAGAAACAACAAAATGGTGACTCTGTTGCCAGTTGGAAAGGGTCAGATGTCAAAATAACTTAAAAAAAAACCAGGTAAAATGGTTTCCATTTAATGTAATGGACACTGAAGAAGGCTGGCTTATCAGTTTCCTCTTTAACAACTAATTCTGATAGGCTACATCTGTATCACTGAACTGAAGACCAATCCTGTGTTTTCAAAAATACAGTGAATGCCTTGGCTGGATCCCATCTACATAACAAGACCAGGCACATATCAGCCTATTCCACTTCTTGTGAAAGATACAACTGAGAGGATCCTTGAGTAGAGGGTAGTGGAAAGACCACTCTGGCACTCCACTGGGGTCCTGAGCTGTGTGATGTACCTCAGGATGCACCTGCAGCAAACAAGAGTAGCCATTAAGTGTTTGTGCTGCAGGATATATTAATTTCTTCATATATATAGCTTGTGTTCTTTATCTCAAATGAAAGATATCTCTTGATCTTTTGCTGGTGATGGACCAGGAAGTGGTGTGTGTGAGTTACTCATCACGCCACTGTGTGATACCTGCTGCACAGAGAAGACTGATCAAGAATTATGTATATCAAGGCTTGAAAAAAATACTACAATATTGCAGTTCACAGCTTCATTTAATGATGTTTCGCTGAATCATTTAACAAAAATAAGATTGCAAGATGAAGGCTGATATGAGTACATTTACAGCCACCAGTATAACTGATACCAGAGGATTTAGAATTGCAGTATTTTTATTTGCTGTCTTTGAAATAATTATTTTTTTTTCAAATAGTAATAGTGAATTGACTTACTAAGATTTGCATTTTTTTTTTAAACCAATAGCTATACCCACATGTACATATGCAAACTTCTATAATTTCATAGTAACGCTTTTTTTTAAAAAAAAGAAATAATCTAGTAAGGACCAAAGTGGGAATACAGTTTGTTTTGTAGTTAACATCCCCTATTCTATTTCCCAGGAATGAGGGAGACGTATATAGATTTAAACAGGTAATTTCTACAGCATTGTTTTAGAATCTTGTGGAACACTTGGTATTATTCAAGCAGCTTCAAATCTTCAGATGTGTAGAAACTGCTAAAGGAAGATAGTACAATGGGAATGTAGGCAAAGGAATACCAAAACTCTGCCTTCCTAGGACCTTACGTCAGTACCTGTGGCCCAAAAGGGGCTGTGTCTGTCCAAAACGAGTAGCTCAGACCTAAAGACCAAGTATTCTTTGGTCCTCCACACTTAAGACTGACTGCACAGCATCATACCTTGGTTTATGTGCTTCTCCAGCAATTCAGCTTTAGAGGGAGAGATAATCCTTTGGGAAAACACCTTTAGCACTACCCACTTTTTGGTCTGTTAGGTGATGATCATCACAGCTAGTCAAGTCCAACCATATGCATCATTTTTCCTTTCCCATTTGAATGGATTTATAATTAAATGCTATTAAAATTCTGAAGAATTCCAGACTAAAAGAAAAATCAGATCTAGCCCAATTGGTCCAAACACTACTATTTGCTGCAAAGAGCATGTGTGTATTCATGCATGCACACTACAGAAAGCAAGCAAGCAATGAAACTCCATTAATGTACAGATGGAAGTTTATATTGATTTCAGCAAAGACCAGAACATAATGGTAACATGAATAACAGATAATAGCATCTGGCACTTTTAACATTTTTAAGCCCTGAAATCTTTGGAGAACTGACAGTTGAACTAACTGACAGCTCTAGTTATTTCTCGATGCTTTCCTTTTGGAGAGATTTTGAGCTTTTTCCAAATTCAGATATTTTTTTTTTAAGGGGGCATCTGGACAGGCTATTTTGTTGAGAGAGAGAGACAATATTTTCTGGAAATTACCACCAAAATTAAGCAACTGTTGTGCATATGAACCAGATAACAATGAATTAGAAATAGATATAATCAGTCATTTTCTTTGCATGAGGGTAACTGCCAGTCTTCGATTTGCAAAACAGAGCCTCTGGCCTTGAGACCACAGGACACGTCAATGCTCCCTGCGATGGCAAAAGCTCACAGCAGAGGTCTGGGGCTAGATCCTTGATTAGGGACAAACTGCACAGTGTCAAAGCACTGACTGCAAGGGGCAAGACTGCCTGAGCATGGACCTTTATGTCCTGTCGAGTAGTCCACTGATGCCTGCAGCTCCCTGTGCCAGTAAGGGACAGGGAAACAGCCAGACACCCATCACAGTCTTCTGAAAGTTGAGCAGGGATTGAAGGGGACATGGAGGTGCTCCTGCCATGGCTCTTTTGCTGAGCTGAGGTGTGGTGGCAGCAGGGAGGAGGAGCAGCAGGACAGGCCCCCTGCCAAGTCTGCAACATCAATTGATCCCCTGCAGTGAGGCAGTTCTCCCAAAGCTGGATGTGCTTGCTCATTATGCAGCGTGAATGGGGAAGAGCCTGAGCTTACTGCCTTGTATCAAACACACTCCAAAGCTCTGATACAGGGATTGTGCTCTCATTGCTGTGGAAAGGAGCATCATCAGCCCCACAGAGGTGACTGCAAAGGGCTCAAGAAGGCTCCAAGAAATGATCCTTCATGGTGCAAGCTGTTTTGGCGGTCACATTATGACAGACTACCCAGTGCTGAAAGATTTTTTTCCTCACACAACTCAATTACCTGTTATTTCCAGGTATTTTTGGAATTGGAGGCCTGAATTTCCTAACCTCAGCCCTAAATGGATTTACCCCGTCTATGTCTTCTTGAAGTGCCAGTTTGAACAAAAGATAATTTTGTAATAAATATAACGTTCAAATGCTATTATTTGATATATAAAACCAAATAGGCTGGAAAAGTATTTGAAGTTGCATAAAAGATCCAAATTGGGATATACTTTAGTCTGCTTCAGAAAGCTATCACTTAGGCTTATCTGTGATAATTACCAAGGTCTTATCTAATTAGCCTTTAAAGGTGGTCCCTTCCTGATTTAAGAAAAATGCAGACAATCCATATTCTCACATCCAGACTCAAGAGAAAACAATAAAACCAAATTCACCAGCAAAACCAAAGAATAAGAAAGAAGGACTACAGGAGATTCTGCTGCCTTGTGCCAAGATAGTGTAAACAGACATGAAAGAGCAAAACAGAAATAAAACCAAAATCAAGACAATTCTCATGTTCAGAGTGGCAGTCTAGAGGTTTAGCTGTGAAAGTTGGAAAATTTTTAAGTAAAAGTATTTGCTAAAATTTTAGTTGCTCATCTTTGTTCCCGCAATGGCATTTTCAAGTTTAGGATTTTTCATTTCCTAGGACAGATTGAAGAGGGAAGACACCTCTATATACTAATCTAGTTTTGCTATGCCATTTTCTTATTGGATAAAAAATATCACAATTGGTGGAAATTATGTACATATCCTCTTGTGCTACTTGTTGTAATCAAAACCTTCAGGAATTCCTAGCAATTTTGTAGTCCTGAATTTGTGCTCTCAGACTGTCTTCTGGACCACTGGACTCACTAGTGAGATCTAAGACTCACTGGCAGAAATTTCTTCAAGTATGTTAAATGTGAAATAAAAAGTTTTCTACTGAAAGAATATTGCAGACAAGGTCCTAGGCATGTGTTTAAGTGCTCATAGAATGAGTTATCTAGAATTACAAAGACTTGACGTGGAAAAAATACTTTTTGCTTCAGCATGAAAAAAAAAATGCCTTGGTTTGGTTTTTGGTCTGTTTTGGTTGTTTTTTTCTCTGAATGATTGTATGAGGTTTAACAAGGGCAACTGCCGGGTCATGCACTTCAGCCACAACAGCCCCGTGCAGTGCTACAGGCTTGGGGAAGAGTGGCTGGAAAGCTGTCCAGCAGAAAAGGACCTGGGGGTGTTGGTTGACACGAGCCAGCAGTGTGCCCAGGTGGCCAAGAAGGCCAATGGCATCCTGGCCTGTATCAGAAATGGTGTGACCAGCAGGAGTAGGGAGGTGATCGTGCCCCTGTACTCGGCACTCGTGAGACCACACCTTGAGTACTGTGTCCAGTTCTGGGCACCACAGTATAAGAAGGACATTGAGGTGCTGGAGCGAGTCCAGAGAAGGGCAATGAGGCTGGTGAGAGGTCTGGAAAACAGGACTTATGAAGACCGGCTGAGGGAACTGGGGTTGTTTAGTCTGGAGGAGACTGAGAGGAGACCTCATTGCCCTCTACAACTACCTAAAAGGAGGTTGTAGTGAGGCTGGTGTTGGTCTCTTCTCCCAAATCACTAATGATAGGATGAGAGGAAATGGCCTCAAGTTGCATCAGGGGAAGTTTAGATTTGATATTAGGAAGAAGTTCTTTCCTGAGAAGGTGGTTAGGCACTGGAACAGGCTGCCCGGAAAGGTGGTGGAGTCACCGTCCCTGGAGGTGTTTAAAAATCGAGTGGATGAAGCACTTGCAGCCATGGTCTAGTGGTTAGGGAGATGCTGGGATAAAGGCTGGACTTGATGATCCTGGAGGTCCTTTCCAACCATAGTGATTCTATGATTCTATGATCCCTAAGCCATTTGAGTGTATATGCTACAGGGTTGAGCCATTAGGAATAAAATTTAAAAAGCAGTTTCTAATGGTAAATATCTTTGATTTCCTTATCTTAGAGACTTATAGATATTCACAAGTAGGCTCTGAGAGCAAGATTTTTCAAAGTGAGTAGTGATTTATGTAACATCCTAGAGGGCATTAAAGCAAGCTCAATGTTTACAAACCTCTCCTTGTGGAAATAGATCACCTTTAAACTGCACTAAATTGGTCATCCCCAAAACCGTCACATGTCCACTCATCCCAGGCAAAAAGTCATTCAGAAACTGAAAAAATACCTCTTTTTCTTCTTCTTTCCTGCCATGGGTCTTGCTGTAGTTGATTGGTGTATCCCAGCCTTCCTGTTCGCAAAGAGCCTGGTAGAAGGCTGCATTTACCAAGATGCTGCTTGTTTTGAAAGGAGAAGAGGAAGGAGTGGGAAGTGCTGTGCTAGAAGAAGTGAGAGGCATAACTTTGTCTTGATTTCGGTTCTTTTTCATGCTCAAATCCAGAGTGCCATTTTCATCCACTTCTATCTCAGCTCCCTGACATGCAACAGGAAACAGACATGTTTAGATATGGATGTGGTGAGGCTGCAACATAACCATGTGGTGCTTTTAAAGGATAAATATAAATGCACACTTTTATTTAAAATTATCTGAATTTAAAACCAGATTTTCGATTTATGTCAGTTAATGTTCAACTCTTAGGCAGACTTAAGTGTAGCTTCAGTAATGGTATCCCTGCATCTCAGCTTAAAGATAGTAAGTAGAATTTAAATAAGATGCCTCTAAACCATAACCTATACACCCTAAATCTAGTTTTATTTAAAAAAAGTTTAGCTTTAAATCTTCTTGATCTTTTCACTCTTACAGAGAACTATGACCCCAATTCACAGTTAAAAGCATTAATGCATTGTTTAGGTCATCAACAGCATTACTATTACATATCCTCCCTTCCCCCCAGACCCCAGAAACATTACAACATCTGCATCATGGGGGAGAGAAGGAGGGGAGAAGAAAGACACCGAAAAGTTGCACAGTAATTTGCCCTAGGTTTTTGTACATCACTCAAAATAACATTGCCTTAATCATAGTTGACTAGACTACTAAGGCACTGGTCTGCACCAAGAGCACTAGACTGGGAGCCATAGGAGGATCTTTAGGAGGTTCTCTCTGATGGAGAACTTCAGCATGAGTTATCAATGCTACCTGGGAAGTACAGTAAAGAGCAGCCTCTTATTGCAGTTATGTGTGCAGTTTGGGGAGAGACCCAACTTCTCTTTCCAGGCTGGGAGAAGCTCTCAGAGCAGCTTCTGCTCACAAGAAGGGGCAACAGATGCAAGAACAAGGGAAGAAAAGCTCACTGTTTTGCCTTACACTGTCTGACCACAGAAAAAGAGCCCCAAATCCTCCTGGAATGATGAAAAGCTCCTGAAAGTGCAACTTACTAATGGCAGCCACAAAATATTTCCCCTCATGCTTAGTATGCAACACTGCATACTGACATATGGTGTAGAGAGAGAGAGTATAAGACTAGCCCTTGCTATTTCCAACAGTTACTGAAGTCAAGTAGGGGAAGAGGTAAAAGAGATGGCTTCTGGAGAAGCACTTGGTAGTCTAGTTCTGTGTGTTGCCCTGAATAAGGCAGAAAACTTTCAAAGACTATAGATATAAATAACAAAGTCATAGATCTACACATCTAGAATGCTGTAATTAACATTTTTCTGTCTTCCTGTTATTCTCATAACTACTGTTTTTTATTTCCACCACCACAAAGCTCAGCTACCACTCAGGAATTTTGGGGCTAGATATGTTAGGTGCTGTATAGCTCTAGGAGACAGTCATATAAACCCAGATTGAGACTTCCTACCCTGAATAATATAAAAGTAAACTCATGGTGTAAGTGAATCACCTAGGTCCTCTGTTGTAAATGCAAAGAGGCACGTATGTCCAGGGGGCAAGTTTTTCCATCTTTCTCCTTAAGAAGAGATGAGATACTGACAGAAAGAGTCCCTTTTTCTTTCCTCCTATTAACTATTGTTGAAGCTTCATGATTAGTCAACCATTTATTGGTTAAAGATACTGAAACTTATCTTTGCTTGAGGACCTTAAGAACAGTTGTGCTGTTCTTCCCTTGTGTTGAAACTGTGACATGGCCACCCCAGTTGGACTGAAGGCACAAGCTTACTTCATGCAGCCTTGTCTTCTACAACTGCCAGTGGTAACACATTTAAAGGTAAAATATGTCTGATGAAATCTTTTTAATCAGAAGCAAAATATCAGTAGAAGATGAAAATTTAGGGCACAGTGATCTCTCCTCACTCAGACAGCCTGACTCCATTTTGTATCCATGGGCCTAAGACAGATGCCCACCTAGACTGAAGCACTACCAAGCCATCTGCTTGCCCCTGGTTCAGAAACTCAGGCACCTCTTATGTTTGCTTCTCCTGCATAGTAAACTTCACATTTTCAATCATAAAGCTTAAATAGAGAGATGTTTTATTATATTTATGGGAAGTAAATACACTTCTAATATGTTCATACTAAGACGCTTTGGTTATATCTTTCAGCCCCTTTTTAGTAAATAGTTTAATCTCCTGTGATAGTTTTAAGCCCTGAATTTGACAGTGCAGCTTATCCTGGATAATAACTTAGTAACCACAACATCTTATGCCATCTGTATAATATCAAATACATTTTTATACCATCATTAATAAACCTTAGTTACAAAAAACCCAAGATATTAACTATATCAGTGCCAAGCGCACACTCCAGGATCCGACAATATAGCTCTGCCATGTTCGCCCCAGTGTTTTTTGGCTTCATAGTTGATATGTAACTATAGCAATGAAACAGAGCTACAGTAATCAAGTTTAACGACCAATGTAAAGTAAAATGCTAAATATTGTAGTTGCTGACATTTTTCATAATAAAAAAACTTGGGTTAAGTCTGCACAACCAACATTCACATAAAATTCCAAACCTCTGTGACAGATGGCTTAGGAAAAAAAGCCATGTGACTGGGCTGCAGTAGTTTTATAGTGCAAAACCCATAAATAGTGCAGATTCCCTGTCAATGACAAAATATCAACTACTCACAAGGCAACAGTGACAACAAAAAGGACCAAAAACAATCAGAGTCCCCTCTTCGATGAAACTGGACATAGAAAAATATGAGGAAATGTATTGTCTCTGAGAAACAGATACTGTTAGCCATAACAAGAAGCTCTGGCTGATAAGCAGAACATTTACTAATGTGGATATTTAAAGCTTCCTCAGCACTTTCCTGAAATTCATGTAGACGTCGGGTTGTCCAACATGCACCTGGTTCTGATCAGAAAAGGCTGGGTTGTATGTTTGTGAAGTAGCGTACAGATGGGGTTTAAGTGAACTCACAGATGCACACAACAATTAAATATAGTCATGGAAAAAATCTCCCTTTTTGCCCACTGCAGGATGGATCACAAGTTTATAGCATGCCTTTTTTATTCAGAATGGTATAAAAGAGCTATCACTTTTCTGCCTCCATAGCAAACTCCAAATGGCAGACCAAAAAGAGAGGATAGTCAGAGATACTGCCCCAGTTTTCATCCCTACTCTCATCCCACCCTCCTCTCAATATGTCTGCTTTGCTTGTTTTACCATGTTTATTTTTACATTAATTTTTAAATGGAACTAAAAAAGACAAAAATGGCAAATGGAAAAAAATGCTGGAGCAATGCTATGACATGCTGACAGAAAATGGCACTTACTATGCTTAGCTCAGACTTGTAAAGGCGTGTTCTCCTTAGTGGAGGCAAGATCTTATTACTGTTGACATGAGTGCATGTGTGAACAGGCCTATATTTATCCATTTATCATGACATATTTAAAATATAGCTACCAAAACAATATAAGCTGTTCTGATCCTTCCTTAAATATGTAACCAAAATAAAGATGCAAATGTATCTTATTATTTCCTAACTTATATTAGTTTGCAGCTGTGTAAATCTTCAGAGCCTGATTTTGATCTTATTTACATTTACATTTATACTAGTGTAAACCATGAAAAATTCTACTGAAGCAATGAAGAAAAATCAATGAGGGATACACATGGTAATTAAATTCAGGTTACTCCTTATCTACTCCCACATCAGTAACAGTGTAATCACCCTCAGAGGTTTTATAAGCAACTGGAAAAAGGATTCCAGAATAAAAAATGAGAGAAAAATGACTGAAGCGTGCTTTCTTTATTCAGAATCTATTCAGTGAAAAGATAAGTTACAAGTAGTACTCTACTATGAACATCTATCTAAAATGAAGACTAACAAAAATATGTAAATAAAAAAATGGTGTCTATCCTCTTTGAGTGCTTTGTACTTTAAAGTCAAGCGTTCTCAGCTTCTTATTTTATGATATAAATATTACAGAATATTTTCTAGTACATTGTTAAGTCTTGTCCTTAGAACTTAAGTACATCAGCTAGGACAATAAAGGATGTTGGTTTTTGTGACAAATTACTCCTATATTTTCTCATATACTTTTGGTCCATCTGATCACACACAACATTTAATACTCTGCAGCGTGTCTCCAGCAACGATTACAAGTTAAGCTTTATCTCATAGGTGGATCAGAAAGAGTGAATTATTTTGTCTGCATGAAACTTATTTCAAACCTGTGACCTAGGGGACATTGTATCATCACATATAAGGGGTTTTATGTATTCTTTGGCTGGCATTAACTATAGAACTTAATATTACAAGACCAAAGAAACAACATTATCAATGATTTGCATTCCCACTAGCAGTTCAGTCTAGTTTGGAAAGCTCAAAAGGACTCTTCAGTTCTGGGCTGCAACTGATATCTTGCCATGTGTATGAATACTATTCTTCATGCAACTCCGTCCAAAACAATACAATCTTTTCTATTCCTAGCCAATAAAAATTCATACACCTGGTCCTCAGTTCTTCAGACTTAAATTTAAGCAACTGAGTTCTTCTACAGCAAATTAAAATACTAATCTGGGTCAAAATAAGGAAACTTGTAACTGCTCAGCAACATGTGAAACAAAAGTCACAATTTCAGCCTAGAGCAATTCACAAATTAAAAAAAAAAAAAAAACAAACAGCTAAGAATGCAGTCAAGGAACAATATGCACAGCAGTATAACAGAGTGGTAAGTAGTGATATTCTTGGCTGATTTTTCATCCTGCAGTTAGGCTTTAAGGTATTTGGAGTAAAGGACTGCCTGACAAATGTGCTGTGTACTAACTACATTGCTGAAATAATTGATGTAATTATCACCATCATCAATATCCAAGAATGGAGAGATGACATAATTTTGTTCAAAAACAGAATTTGAACTTTAAACATTTTTAGCAAGTGTCATTTTTTTGTTTTCTTTCAAGGCATAGTGCACATATGCCATTTTGTCTAAACAGGTGGGAAAAACACCAAAACAGTCAACAAAATGTTTGGCAATCCGTAGCAATGAGGACAAACTGCATTGCTTGCAGCTACCTCTGTGAGACGTGACTGTGGTGAGGGCTGTAAACAGGGAAGATCCCTGGATGTTATGATGATGTAGACTCTTGCACTGTGCTAGATACTGCAGGCTAAGCCTTCTAGGTGAGTCCTTTTATTGACTTCAGTGGGAGTTGAACAAAGCTATATAAACTGCAAATCAAATGCAACCAGGAGCCTGGTTTGGGGTACTGACTGCATGAGAATTGGCTGATCAAGATTATATTCAGGGGAACAGTTTAGTACAGTCCCAGGCGGAGGCTGAATGGCTCAGACAATGTAACAGCAATGTGGTATTTATTATTTTTGAAAACAGTATCATCAAGGTATCTAATGATCTTAGTATTTTGTATGCAACTGAGAGATAATTCATAGAGAAAGCTTAGGATCCGTTTTACTGCTCATTTCAGGATAAATCTATTCTTCAAATTGCTTAATTTATAAATTCATAATTTTAATCTTGAAATATTTGGCAGATCAGCTTTGTACACAAGATCACTTTGGAAGTCTTGCATACCAATGGTACTGTTAATCTGTAATCTGATTTCTCCACCATTCCTACCCTTCTCTTTTTTTTGGCTTAGACTCTCCCTTTTGAACTGATATTGAAAGAATATGAGATATATATTCAAAAACCTATTAAATTAATGAAAATTGGAACTGTGCTGTAAAAAACATTTACTTGTTCATATAGGTGTTATCTATATTTACAGAAAAGTGATGAACATTCAAGGTAAAATGTCCAGCTCTTACTAAAATAGGGACAACACACTGGAGGTCAAGAAATAACATTTGAGAGACAGAAAGAAAAAAAATTACTTTGGGATTATACTTGTGCTAAAAAATGTTTTGGTGTTTTCCCCACCTGTTTAAGCAAGGTGACATCTGCTTGCCTTGAGCAACAAGAAAATCACAGTTGCTTGAAATGTTTGAAGTTCAAGTTCTGTTTTTAAAACTTGGAAGCACAATATTTTTACAGCTCTGACAATTGTGTAACTTGCAAGAGATATCATGCAAGTTCAGGAAATCCTCTGCAGTCCCACGTGTCTTTGCTCTGCCACCACACCGCCTCCCCCCTCCAAAGTGTTATGGCTTGGATTGCTGGGAGGCTGCCTGATGCTCATATAAGAGAAAACACCTTTACAAGTCAGTAGCTTTGATCTGCTGAAGTATGGATAATGCTAATCAGGTTTTCTTAGGCAAAGGAATGTGGCAAGGGGCAGGGCTGAGAGGTCTAATGCCATGGAATTCTAAACACAGTGACTCCACACAGGTATTTACAGACCTGGTAAATATGTGTGCTACCAAGAGCAGAAAAAGGAGGTCATTAACTCTGTAGTCATCGGTTGATGTTGCGTTATTTGAGTCCAAATACTGATAATGTCTCAAGAGATTATTTTTATCATCTAAAATTTGTAAGATACTCTAGCAGTTAAAAATTCACCTTTGCAGCCAATATCAGCCACAAAAAAAAAAAATCAGAAACACTGATAAATAGATAGTAGCCTCTTTAAAAATAGCCTAATTTTTTGCTTTGTATTTTAAAATAGGAAAATGCCTTAATTGAAGAGAATGTGGTGATTTAGTTCCACATTTTTTTTGTTTGAATCCTGTATGATAAAAGTAATAAATAACCAAAACCAAATAAAAATGGGGTTTGTGTGGTTTTGGCCACCAAATCTGTTTGGGGCTTACTTGCCTGTGCTCTGGCCAGAAGCTAATTCTGATTTTTCTGTCAGATGTTTTGTAGCAGTATGCCCTCCAGAAAGTCTGGCAAAAGTGAAGGCAGGCAGATAGCAAGGTATGCAGGTGATTTTCTTTTAGGCTGGATTTCTGGCTGTGAAAAAGGAGTAAGCTATGTGCCCCAAGTGTCCCTCCATATCGTTACTATTATGTTCACTTCCATTCAAACCTTCCCCATGATTTGGCAACTATGAAGCAGGTACGGAGGAGAAAATCTTTGGGTTATGCCTGGTCCCTTTACTGCTCTTCTCTGGCAAGAAGGTCTATTGCTGAGGTCAGCCAAAGGCTGCAGCAGCAATTCAATTCAGACATTGGCATCAGTTTCCATTTCCTTGCTAGAAGAAGTCTCTATTGAAGACCAGTGGAAGGAGATTTCTGCAGCAGATGTCACGGATGGATTTGTCATCTGGAAAAGGTTCTGTGAGCAATCTTTGGGACAGATAATGTCTGAGCTATTGTGAGGAGATGCATGTGGACACATTCTAAAAAGTCTACCCTGTGGCATCTCCCAACATTGGTTTCAAGATCCAAGAATCCACAAGTGGAAATCAAAGGCAGCAATGATACCACCCTGCAAAGGATCAAGGCTTGCAATACCTAACAAGGTGTTGTGCTGGTGGTAAAATAAATGGTTACGCTCAAAGAATAATAGCTAACCACTTAGTGATGGCAAATGAAGGCCCAAACAAACTAGACCAACAGCTGTGGAAGCTGCCTTTAGCCAGACTGAGCCTGGTGCTAAAATAGACAAGGTAGAGACTGACTTGCAGAGAAATAGGTCATCTGTCTTTTGGAGCACACATCATGACTCACAGTCCCACAGCACAAAAACATCTGCTACTCCGTGTTTTGATAAATACACCTCTTTTCATTCCTCAGTGATTTCCTCTCAAGTTCTTGTAATAGCACTCTCTCATGTACAAAGAGCTTTCAAAAGTTTCATTGCAGTGGAGCGTGTTTGATTTTAATACAAATAATAAACAGTGCTCCAACAACCATGGTCATCAAGAAGAAAATCTTGTCTATTTTCATCAGCAATATAATACTATGTAATGGCACAGAAAATAAGGCTCATCACTCACACAGTATCGTTTATAAATCATAAAGATCTGTGAGGAAACGCAGAGCAGAAACCAAAACATGAAAGCCACACAAACATCTACGATATTAGGCAGCTTTCCATTGTGACAGACTTGCCCAAATTATCTGTCTCCAAACGCTGTGGGCCTGATTCTCCTCTCTTGCCAGCAAAAAGGAGAATGTTACCAAAGTCAGTTGTTATTTCTCTCCCTACACCTTGTCTAACCATCATGAGCTCCAAACACAACAGACTCAATAGGTGTAGTTCTGTTTCATTGCTGACAAAATATCACCTTGATTAATTACATGATTTTTTAATTTTTTTTTTAAATCATCCTTCAAAATGGTTGCTTATGGCAGGTTTCAGAGGGAGGAAAATTCTCTCTTTAAACAGATCTAACTCTTTATCCACCACAGATTGTTGCTGGCTTTCAAATAATCTCCTTTTTTCCTCCCACAAAACTCCCCCCTTGTATTTAAGGCTCAGTTATGAAAAGAGTTAACCATATAATTCCTGCTATTTATTTATTTTTATCAGAACTGGTCACTACATTACTGATTTTTTCTCTGTCTCTCTTCAAAAGAGCATGTAAACAGAAGCCTCCTTTTTGGGGATTTAATGCAGTCACTAACATGAAAGACAGTTTATTCGCACAGTTCAGTAGCTAGCACACCCTCCAGGTTCTTGGACTACCCTACCTTGGCAGACAGACTCTGTGGTTTGTTGGAGAGGATCTCTGCTGCTTCCCTGCAGCGGGTGGAAAGGTTCAGGATAGCAGCAGCTGCTGCTGTGTGGGTGTCTTCACTACATTGACCGTAGCTATAAGAGTTGGCATGGCAAGGGCTCTGTGTGTGGGCGCTAGCACTAGGCAGTCGATTAGAAAATTTCACTGGATTTGAAAAATGCTTTGCTGTTGAAGAGAGATTTGATTAGCAATCGCACTTATGAGATTTTTTCCCATTAAATAGTTTTGTTTCTCAGACTACAATTTCATACATTAAAATATTCAAAGAATACATTTAAAACAATCCATTTTCTATTGGCAGTAAGGTTTTGCTGTAAAAATGGCTTCAGAAACACAATAATTTAATTTTTACCCAACAAATACACATCTTTCAACAAAGCATCTGAGACTTTTACTCATATTTTACTCATTCTTTACTCAGCCATTAAAAGCAATTATGTTCAAGGAAAGACTGAACAAGCATTAGTGTGTTATTTATCATGACCTGACAACACTGGTGGGCAAATGCAATTGTAAATGTATCCTTATAAAGGCTTGCTCTTGGAGCTCAATTGTGTGAAAAAATAACAATGACTGTCCATTCTTAGATAAAACAACACTGCTTACCCTACTTAAATGAATAAGTGTGCTTTTTAAAAAGCTTTAAAAAACAAGTAAGGTGTAAGGAGAACAAGACCAGGCTCTTGAATGAGCCAAAGCAATCAGAAAAGAACATTACCTGTTAGGAATATTCAATCTTGATTTCATGGAAATTTTTAGAAACTTATATCTACCCTTTAATCCATTAAAAAAAATAATGACATTGAACATTCAGAATAAAACTGATCTTGGCTCACTGTCTTACGTTGGCTGTCATTTGGAATAATACACAGACTTATTAGGTATAAAGAGGTCAGTTGAGAATGAAAAACTAACAGGTGAACAGAAAAGCACTTTCACAGACAAAAGTGGTGTGTGTGGTTCTCTGTTTTCTGCTCCATCAGCAGCACATACTCTAAAACAGGTAGAAAGAACTCTTCTGGATTTTGGAGCTTGAGGTATCATTAACTGTTTCAGGGAAAAGACAGCAGCATGATTTCAGCTCTTAGCAAGAAATAATCATTTCTTTTGTCTGTTACTCTCAGTGTCCTACAAAGATAAACTAAGCAACATCCAATTTCTCAGCCTGCACTCAGATAGACCAAGAATATTTCTGCATATGGCCATCTGCTCACTCCATAAAGATCTGAGCCCCAAGACTCTGGATCCTTTTGGATGTAGAGCTTTGGCTGCATACATTTTAATGCCAAGACCTACACAAGACATAGAAGAACTCATCTTTCCTCAAACTTGGGATGTTCTAAGAGAAATGCTTGTTTGTGTGCACTGACTGTAACTGAATGCCGTATGCAGTTTTTCTAAGTACTGGAGGCATCTCAGTAGAGCAATACATAAAAGCCTCATGATTCAGTTCTGCCTTTCTCCAGTACAAATGAAAAAGGATTTCTCTACCCTGCTGTAAAACTGTAGCACAAGCAAAAGGATTCATGTTTTTAGTAGTTACTACAGCTATTTTCAAACTATATTTAAAGAGCAAAAAAGGCATTTTCCATTTCTCTAAAAGAAGAAAAGAAAAACAACCAGGAGGCTATGAAGGATGCATGTTCTGTTAACAAATCATGTTTATAAGTGCAGAATCCACAGAGGGCTAACGATGGGCTTTTGGTTAGCTACGTATTTATATAGGACGCTGAACCAATCGCTACATCATCAGCTTCTTATTGCCAACTTTTGTATGTCTGCAGAGTTAGAGCATTCACCTGATCTTTTACTTTCACCTTTCCATTAAAATAATAGCTGCACACTGCAATCTTTGCAAGAACAACAGGCTGTAAACTTCAGCCCTGATATACATTATACATAAATTGCATATGTATGGATTTGCATTTGTATAAAAACATTTCAATCATTTTTTCCTCAAAATGAACCTGTGAAACAGACATACATCTGTGCAAAGAGACAGCTAATAGGGAATATTCAATTTTACAAACAAAATTGGAAAATCTGCCATCCAGAAGCTGGCAATGCACATATTTGCTTTCATTTGAACAAGTCTATTTTCCTGGCCAGATAAATATCTACTTTTCATCTGCAATTTTAAATTGGGTATTTATATATACACACAAACACATTGGTACCTACAAACATATATATGTGTGTGTGTAATCAGAGACATACACAAATAAATATATAAATTTTATAGATGTATCAAACAAATGATATTCTATAGTATTAGAATTATATTATATTATATTATATTATATTATATTATATTATATTATATTATATTATATTATATTATATTATATTTATTATATTATATTAGTGTGCATGTATATGTAATTTTCTGCTTTTCTGTTCACCTTATTACAAATGTTCACCTTTGTTGGGATAAGTGGGATGCAATTTTCTTTCCTTTTTTATTTTTCTCTACTAAATTTTTTGTCATGAATGAAAGAAAAAACAACTAAAGAGTCTTTTGTCACGTTATTTTGAATCTATTATCTTCTGAACCCGAATATGGTGCAATGAAACAATTTTTATCATTTGCCTCACGGCAATGAATTCATTTGTTTCTTTGAACTAAAGAGTATTTTATAATGTCCAATACAATGGCAGAAACTTACTGAAGTTTCCCATGCAGACTGTGGAGATCATCTGCAAAAAATAATCAGTGTTCACACTGTAGTATCTCATTTGTACAGAGTAGTACCTCAGCAAATCTGTAAGTGTTGAAAGGGCAGGGGAATCTCGATAACAATTTCATGCATTGGATTTGTCTGCACTACAAATGTGGTGTAGTACAGAAATATGAGAGATCAAAACGAAATCAGTCTAGGCATGGAAGTAACGCAACTGAGGCAATCGGTCATCTAGGAGTAATAATACCTGTATGGATACATCTACAAGTATCTGAAATGTCTTTTAAAACCTAACTTGGATTTCACTGTACTCCAATTCATGATGTTTTGTCCAGACACATTCTATGGGACTTCTCATGGCAGCATCTTATCACATAAGGTTATCACAATTTAGCCAAGGAAGAAGGTAACAGATAAGACATAAACCATTCCTTTTTACTTCTATTTTCCTCTGATAACTGCTTAAAAAAAGAAAAATCAACAAAGTAACCTTATAGTGATTATATTTAGTGTTCTAGCAGTCTATATTTAGCAAACTAGTGATTATATTTAGCATTGTGGACACAAGTAACTAAAGATGCTTTCTGCAGACATTTTTTGAATTCTATAAACTTGAAAGCAGAACAAGAAAAAATAAAAAAAAGCATTGACATTTTGCCCAGTTTCCAAGAGATAATGGAATTTGAAGCTTACATTCAAGGAACTGGGGTGTTTTTCGTCCTTGTGCCACAGGTGTTATTATGCATTTGCCAAAGACTTGTGCATCAAAGCTGGCATAATCAAATGGTACTTTCCCGAACTTCTCCTGTTCTTTCATCAGGGTGACTCTGGAGGAGGTGACTGGCTGTGAAGTTCTGTAATTGTACTGAGCTGCCTCAGGCTGCTTCACTAAATTTGTCCTGCAGAGAGGAGGGAAAGAATGATTAAGAAAGAAGACAATATCTTTAAATAACTTTTTCTTGAAAAATAGGGTACAGTTGCATCTCAGTATCAGAAAGTGTGCTGTTACCACTATAAATCTTACTGGTAGGTGTATGTAAGAAATAAAAATTGTAAATATGGTGGCTGACCTACTAGTCAAAGAGTACTTTGACTGCATACAAGTTCAAAGCCATGAACGCAAAAAAAATCTGGTATTCTCTAGTAACAGTGTAGGCTATTTACAAAAAAGATACTGATTTACATCTAGATCACCACTGTAGCATGGTACTTCCTTTATTTCTAAAAATTTTCTGGATTTTTGCTAGTCAAAGGACTCATAGTTTTATGGATCACTATTGTTCTCACTTTACCGTGAATGAGAATGGTACAAATATAATATGATACGAAATAATTGCTTCTCTTATTTGAGAAGAAAGAATGATTTACAATGTGTCATTCCATTTAGTTACTGTTCAGTAACTACTTGTCTTTAGTAATTTCCTAAGGACTTTTCATATGCAGAGTTAAGGCACGTGCAGTTGGCAGACACATGGACATAATATTCTGTAATGGCTCTGAAGGAACCATTAGAGCTGATCATGTCAATAATCCACAAATTAAAGTGTCCCCAAATAGACCTGAATATAACAGGTCGTAATGGTCGTGGTGCCAATGATGTGCAAATTATGCATGTCTGTAGGGTCCATATAACTCTCAAACAAAATACAATTGCAATAACAATGTTCCCCCTTCTTGCTGCCATTGTATAAAAAATAAATTAAACTAATTAAACCAATAAACTTAAAATAAAGAAACTCAAAATATAAATTATTCAACGGAGGGGAAACAGAATGAGCAGAGTTCTCAACTCTTTCAGATAACTGCAATACCAATGCAGCATGCTACTTGGGATAACTGGAAGGTTCCTCTGAAAAGAATCGCAAAATAAATAACGACTGTGCTTCTAAAAGTTCAGTAAGGTCAAAGAGATTCGTAATCAAGTTTCAGTGGCCAAAATATTGTAAGAAAGGAAGAGTTCCTGAAAATAGTTTAAACCATTTCAGCAAGATAGGAGATTTGATTCACAGGAGAAAGACTTTTGAGAACCGTTGATTAGGCTATTTGTGTTGAGGTAAGATCTGGTAGAACATATTTGATTCCTTTCCTAAAGACACGTTTGTCATCTTTAATGTCAGCCACATGCACGAGAACCAGCAGAATGCTGCTTATTAGTTTTTAGATACAGTCAAGTCATTTAGCTTTGCAGAGGTTCATCTTGGAATACTGATTTACCACTGTAGCTAATTCTGAAACGGGTGAAAGACCTCAGGAATGATCAATGGAGTTTGTACAGAAATGCTTTGGAGAGACTAGTTTGTGACGGCTCCTACCTTTGAGTCTGCTCATGGCACTGCCCAGCTTTTGGAGACTCGAGCTGGTTTTTTTCCTGGGACATTGCCAACTTTTCAGCTGCAGCAATTGGACAACCAGAAAGGCTGTTTAAAAGCAAGATGATGAAAAGAAATAAGAAAAAACCCTACAACATTAAAATCAAATCTTAAGTAAAGAAAATGTGTGCTGTGCAACCTAAAGACTTCAAACTTCTCTGCCCTGTGCATCTATGGGAGATACTGCTATTATAACCCAGATTAATCTGTTTTTCAATCCTTAATGCAAAACTGTGAAATCTGTTTCTTCAAGGTGATATATCTAGAAACTGAATCATGTAGGAGTTTTCCACAGTTCAGCTTTGATGTTTTGTGGCTGGCAAGCCACTACTAAATTTTTTGACAAATGACATTTACTTTATCAGCTAAACCATGCATATAAGCCTCCTGCTGGTTAAAAGGAATTTGGGGGGAAAAAAAGGGGTATGTGAGCAACTGCTACAAAAGAACATATTTTGTCATTTCAAGTTGTGTTTTGTTTTGGTTTTTTTCCTGTTTGCTTTATTAGATTAGAACATGTTTTCTTATCCTATTTGTAGGTTGCTTATGAGACAGCAGTTGTGCTGCAAAGATGACTAGGGATTTAAAACAGGAAACACAATGAAAAAATATTTACTGGTTCCTTATATATTCATGTAGATGAGCTTGTAATCTCTCTGGTTAAAGATTAACTTTTTGTATAAAAGATCATAATGTAGTATGATGATCCTTGATTTTGGTGTGCTCGTACAATAATCAATCAGCAGCAGAAAAAGAAAACCCCACAAAAATTCAGTTCAACAAAGAAAGTTGGTTTTGAAATTTTTCTGCCACAAGTTTGATTGTAAGATTGACATTACAGTTTTCCAGAAGCACTATAATGGAATATTGAGGCTTGCTGGCTTCCAGCAGAAAGCAATACTGACAAGAGTCATGCTGACAGCAGTGGCTTGCTGGAGACAGAGCGCGTCGGCTCTCTGCCTCACCTGCAGCCCAGCTGTGATTTCCCAGCTGCCTGTCTGGAAAGCTTGTCTCAATTTTACTCTCTCCCTGCAGGCAGCAAGTTAAACAGACAAGAGTGTTCCAGGCGGGAAGATAATATTCCTGAGGGTAATAAATGGAGTTAGTTTTTACAGGGATTTTAAAGTATTCCACTAAAAATTTCCTGTTTAGCTAAAAGGGAATGTGCCTTGATGGGAAGTTCCTGCCAAGGATTGCCATGTATATGGTGCAAAATGAAGAGTCTTTCTGCTGGATTTTCCAGATGCAGCAGTACTAATGTATCTGTTCATTCCTACCCCTTTTACACGATGGTGCCTCACTGTGAAGACTGTAATGAAATTGTAGTTTAAATCACATCTGTGAAAAATACTAGTGGAATTTGCCATCTTCAGTGCTGCAGCCATTTTTTATATAATTAAATTAAACACAATTATTTGTTTATAAATAATACAGGCTACCCTTGCAGTTCATAGGTATTCTATGATGTGGTACATAACATCTAATTCCAAGATGTGCCCATCAATTTACTCCCGAGTACATGTCAGATTTTAAGTGGACAGGGATTTTTCTCATCTACCTTCTGTGTGTGTTGCGATTGCTGTTGACATGTCCTCTTCCAGTGCATCCTGGGGTGGGACACTTTAAAACATTCTCATGCATGGCAAGAACTAAATAAGAGAAAAAAAAAGTGTGATAGTAACATGCATAAATTAAAAATACATATATTAAAAATATGAACATTTCTTCTTCAGACTTGGACTCTCAATTCTGTCACATTTTGATCATAAAAGAAAAGCAGAAGCAAAGAACCTACAACAAAATAAGCCTGGTGCCTCCAGCATGTATAAGTTTATTCCTACGTCACAGTGGTATGACTTCCCACATGCACATCATTGTTTCTATGGACTTCAAAATAACAAAGGCAGAAATTAACAAGAATGTTATATCACGAAGCCTTTTGCTCTCTGGTTCACACAGCATTAACATAGTTGACTAGAAAAAGCATGTACACTTCTTATGTCCTTTGATGTGGATTGTTTTTTACTAAGAACGAGATGTATGTCTGTGTAAAACCAAGTATGTCCCATGTCTTCAGTATTGCATTACCCCTATTACCCACAGTGCTTAAAAAAAGATGACTCTTCAGTTAACTGGTTTTATTCTGTCAGAAAACAAACTGAGATTACAGATTATGTATTTGTTTATTTATTTACCAGCAGGACAGAACACATCTGATTGGAAGTGTGATAATTAACAAGGAGTTGTTAATTTTAACTTTTTAGAAAGTTAATGTTGCTAAGGCCTTCCAAATGCAGCAGCCTGCTTAACTCAACAGATGTTTCCATAAATACAGGTTAGTACCAGATTTTTCAAAAAAGGAGAGAGCTACAGTTAGGAACAGAACATTGTAAAGTGCAAGTATCCTTTTAATTTGTTAAGTGCAAGTATCCTTTTAATTTGTTGTTATGCATGCCATCACAAAAACCAATCTGTCTAACTAGGTTATTTAAACAAATAGTTTGACATTAGGTTTTGGCTTATTACGCAGCATTTCATTGCATCACATTGCAGGATTACACACACACACAAACCAATGTAATCAGATCAGCACAGTTAGAAATAAGCAGAGAAATTCAGGCTAGACTGAGCATAAAAGGGTTAGCATGATACAGTAATACAAAAAGGACATGCTGTGGACCAATGCTGGGATGTACTGATGGAAGTAACCTTTTTGAGCTCAGTGGTAAGGAGGACACTGGAAACATCTCTGAATAAGCATGCCCAGGCCTCTCAGTTATTGGCAATGAAAACCAGCAGCTTCGGTGCACAATATCATAAATCAGGTCACAGCTCTGAAACAAGCAATTTCTGTGCCTTAGCAAAAGCACGGGCAAGCAAGATCTTGAAGGTTTATCACAAGGCTTCAGCATGCAGGTCTGCTGACAGCATGGGGAGAGTTTGGCTCTGCTCTTATTCTTCCCAGGCCACCTGAGGAGCCTACTGTGTTTATAATGCTATTGCTAAGGAGTACTTGAGCTTCGTAAGTGTGGGAAATAGGACCGTGACTGAGAGCTGGAGGGCAAAGAAGATGTGATGGCTCCTCTCTCAGCCTTGTTCTGCAATCTCACCAGGAAAAAGTGGGTTTCTTCTCCAACATGAGCACACACTGCCCACAATACCAAGCCAGATCCAGTTGTTATTCTGGACTGCAGGATGATGATACTCACTTTCTAGTGGCACTCTAACTTTATGTGGACAGCCTGAGAGACTGCGGTGGTGAGGGTACAGCCCAGTCACGTGCCCTGTGCCATCACATCCTGGGATGGGACATTTGGTTTCTCTCTTTTCAGGCCTGGGTGAATCTGCAGAGAAATCAGATAAGGATTTTGTTTGGTTTTAGCCCCCATCTGCACTCAGCTGAGCGATCCTAGCACTGTGATACTCTCTATTGTACTTCAGATGTAACTCCTACACAAAGTTTTAACAGAGATATATGTGATTTAAGCACCTCTCGGTTGTCACACTGTGTCCTTTAAACAATGGCTCCCCCCTCCCAATATGGCATTTATGTTCTAAACTATATAGCATTAGGGTTGCAGTGTCATTTATTCCATTCAGAGCCTCAAACAGGACAGAAGCCACAATTCAATAAGCCAGAAAACTGGCAGCATCAGCCAACATCAAGTTCTATAAAGGAATAAATTAAAAAGCAAAAACAATCTTTTACTCTGTTAATGTCAGACTCCAGGAAGCTGGGACGACCAAATAAAAGCTGAGGTGTGAAACAAACAAACAAACAAAAAGCATTTCAACCAGAAGCCATTCCTTAAATATCGCAGATCTCTAGGCTGTAGCTTCTTTGTTAGGAAACTGAATACATGCCACTTTACATTTGAGAGGCAAGGCAAGCAGCTCCCTCTGGTACACATGGCAATGCCGCTTTGTGGAGCAGCCCACAATGACAGTGAAAACATGGAGCAGCCGATACCCTTTCAAAGGCGAGGTCTCAGCCCAGCCCCACAGCTACCACTCTGTAATGGCCACAGTGCATTCCCAATTTTTATTTCAAGCACCTAGAATTGTGCAAGAGGCACTGGTCAGAAAGCCTTTATTTGATTTCCAATGCAGGATCAAAAGTCTGGGTGAGAAAGGAGTGAATTCTGGTCCAGAAATTCTCTTGTGAGAAATCTGGAGGAAGTGGCCACATAAATTGCTGAGGATGGTTTTAGCTCCATCTGTGATTGGCTGCCAACAGCATTCGGTGCTGGGGGAGAAAACAGCTGCAGCCAGCACAGGGAGCAGCCTCCTTTGAGCTTGTTTTGTTGGACCGCAAGGTAGGACCTGCTTAGGGACAGGATCGCCCAGGACAGCTGAGGGTTAAACTTCCTGGAAAGACTTTAGGTAAAAAGAAATAAATAAATGAAATAAGGAGGAAGAAAAATAGACTGAGCATCAGCAGGAGACCACATGCTTTGTAGAATCACTGCAAATGGAAAGTGCTGCAATAGTGGACAGAAAATAAAGAGGGACCCTGAAATATGATTTAATTTTCCCCCTACTAATTGGAAAGGTTTGTCATTAAAAATAGAAAGGATGAAAAAATATAAATTTAAGCCATTTTTTTCTGATATAGTATACAAGAAAGAAAGTTAAGATCTGATGGATTTGATGGTAGATTCTTTTAGAAATAAAAAGGAGTTAATTATGTAAAGTGAAAAAAATTATGTGCCTAAAATTATGTGCTTAAAATCAGATGGTGTTTATACAACCTGAAGCCTAGTTTGTTCTTCCATGGCTTTTACCTCTGAACTCACCTGCAAGCTAATAATAATATGAGGCAAATCAGGAATGGCCAGATTCTGCCATGCTTACCGTGTCACTGCTCCCTCCTATGTGTGTTGTGAGAAAGTCACATTGACACCAGTGTGAAGCTGGTGAACAGAGCTGGTCTCAGGGTAAGAAAAGATATCTATAAATTTCCTGAATATACCATAGTCATCTGAGCAAATAAAGGTTCATGTAGTTTAGCAAGGAGGTAGACTAATAATGTGCATGCACAGTTTAAGACATGATGATAAAAAGATTGCTTAAGACAGAAAAATTAAATACATACATATTCTTCCCAAACACTACTATTTTATAGTGGCAACTTGTAAAATAACTTGCCAGTTATCTTATACTAAATGCTTTAGATAACTAAACTACTATAACATTTGCAGGAAATACTCTAAATAACACTAGAAATACCAAAGTAAATTGTTTATCAAAACCAGAAATTGCAGCAATGTTGGGGTGACCTCAGTGTGTTTGGAAACCCAAAAGGAAAAGTCAAAGGACAGATGAACGTATTACTACTTACTACAGCAGGGAGTGTGCTTATAAAATGGCATCTCTCCATGTTCTGCAACTATCCTCAATCGAGGAGTTTCATATGAGACAGATCAGTTTATGAATCAAACGCAAAATCTTTTAAATCTCCACTTCTAGAAACCTGATTAACTACTGAAAATGGAGCAATGTTCCTACAGCTTTGTAGGTTGCCACAAACCATCAGAAACAATAAAGATTTTGGAACTTACTGGTAATTCTGCTAATGGTGAATGAGGCAGAAGAGCATGGCTTGTGCTTTCCTGACTCAGAAGTGCTGGCTGTAGCAAAATGTAATGTTGATATGTGACGTAGACTGAATTCAGAGAACACATGGTTTAGGAATTAGGTGGCATGTTTGGAAGAGGCCATTTTTTCACCCTAACCTTTCCTTAAGCACCGTTTCAATGCCTTCTCTTTCGGCTGCTGAAATTTAGGAAGTATGTATTAGCACCCTATGAAGAAGGAGACAGAGGAGGAGGAAAAGGAGGAGAAGGAACATCGGTGCCAGCTACACAACCCTTTTAGTACCTATTACTGATCGTTTCACCTAGCAGTTTGGCAGGAAGCCAAGTACCTAGCGTTTAACCTGGTTAGATGTAAGGCACTAGTGTGAAGGTACATAATTAACAAAATTACCAGCTAAATTCCAGATTCTTTACTGTTGCTATAAAACCCAGCTCAGAATCCTCTATCAGTCACACAATAAATGCTCATGCCAGTAAGAACAGCCAAAAATACTTCCTTACGTTTGTTGCTAAATATCTGTCTCCCACCAATGTCGATAACTTTGGTTTGTCTCCTTTCCCCTGCTAGGTGCTCCAGAAGAAACCTATCCAGTTCCTTGTAGGTGCTGTGAAACATATGCCCTTGCTCTGCCTGCAGAGCGATTGCTTGTTCTAGTAAACTCAAGTTCCCTTTTGTTTTGTCCAGCTCAACCGACACTTCTGTGGTTTCTGACAGGCACTCGTTGTCATCTTCACTTTCAGGGAAGGGATTCTGAATTCTTTTCTCAAAAGGATCTGAGTGAGACTCCTGGGGTGCTCTTAGCTCTGTTTCTGAGTCACAAAGTGTTTCACAAGGGCCAAATTCTACCTCTTCCTTCTTAATTTCTGGCACTTCCAGGATGCTAGGTTGATTACACTTTACAGTATACTTCTGAGTCACATGGGGCTTTACACTAGTTTCTTCTGAGAAATTTGAGGAGCTGTCCCACTCGTTGTCCATAATTTCAGAGTTACTTTCATTTTCTTCAGATGAACAGTACTTTGGGTCAGAAAAACCAGTTTTTTCCTTTCCTTCAGCTGAGTTAATCATGTAACATTCATCAGTGTCATCACTTTCTGTTTTTAAGGACTGAATGCCGCTATCATTTAGATTTTCTGCCACTGTTTGACTGGGTGCATCTTTTACTAGTTTTCCCATGTTCATCAAAGATTTGGCCATGGCATCTTGATAACTGGAGTAGTTATCTTTTCTTTGACTGGAATTTTCTTGCCCACCCAAATGAGGGTTTTCCTCAGATAATTTTGGAGTACTTTCCTCTGCATGAGAAAGAAGTGAGAAAAAAACACATAAGAATAACTGCTTTTCATATCTTGTAGAAGTGATATGAAGATATTTACTTACCAATCACCATTTCTTTGCTCAAAGGTACTCCAAAATGATTGAATTCACACCAAAGCTGCGTTTGAAATGACTGCTTGTACCATCAGGAAAAGCTCTTCTAAGACTATATCTACTTTATATTATAGCTCCAAAGCTATATAAGAAACAAATATGTTGCCATTTTTCACTGATGGTGAAGACATATTATCTTAGAACACATGCACATTCATATATATTTATATAAATATAATGTGCCATATATAGATAGATACAATGTAAATACACACAATCTATATAATATATGCATATATATATACAAGGACATACACATGCATTTTAAAATTCCTCTGATCTATTTTCACTTTTCTTTTATCTAAGATTCCCAGATATTTTCTCAAAATCCACCCTAATTACATTCCCAGTCACCCCAGATCCCAAGAAAGACCTTGATGGAAAAAAACACAGTACTTCACAAAGGGCAAGCTCCTGGTCACCATTGCAATTGCCACATTAAGTGATAGATCAGGTCATGCACAGGCAAACAGAAATGGTTGTTATGTACAGACTCATAAAGGACTTGTTAAAGACACCACTGAAGTGCATCCTGTCTTCATAAACATCTTTCTTCAGAAGAAAAGCAGCAGCCGGCAGGTAACAGAGGCTGCACGTAGGAGAGGTTGTCAGTGTGGAAGACAATATGCCTTTTGTATCTCATTTAATTTTTTCTAAACATTTGCTCTGACAAGGACACTCAAAAATACATCTCCATCATCTTCCTTTCTGGTAATTATCTCTCTAAAATCAACACTGGTTTGCCAGGATCAAGTAAATATTGCCATAGTAACTAAAAGCATTTTTGGATGAAGGGAAGAATTTAGTCACAACACTAGCCCCTTCAATAATGCTGATTATAGGGTACATTCTTTTGTTGGGATCTATTCAACATAAACTGAAAAATTTAACATTTTACTTCCTAGAAAGGAGAATGAATAAACAAGCACAGACTATTTCATAAGATGTGTCTGTCCTCTCCTGAATCAGAAGAACTCCAGGTTTAAATAATAAATTAAGCATAGTCTAAAATGCAAATGAAGTTTCTCTCAATAACACAGCAAGCTATTAAGAGAAAGTGTAAAGGGTTATGATAATTTTAAAGTATTATGAACTACAGAAAACAAATAAAAAGCATTTTCAGTGAATATGTCCAATTCATTGAACTATTCTCTCAATCCACTTAACTACCCACATGTGTACAATAATGATTTATAGACATTATACCTAATTATGCATATTTGGGCTGTGTTAGAGTGCCTAACAAAAGCTCTAGAAAGCAACAATTACCTCTGTTGCTTAGCTACATAGTTTAAAATATTCCTATTAAGTGCAGATTATTGTGGAGGGGAAAAGGGGGACAAAAATGCACATGTGCACCACAATGCGTTTCACTTTACTGCTGCCAAACTGTTAGCATTTTGGGTCATTTCCAGTTTACATAATTGTTTGGTTCAACTGTTTGTTATATGTTAAAAGAAAATATTGATTAATTCTTATTCTTCTTCAGAAAATCGGACTCATGCAGGGAGAGGTGGCCTTGTGCACTGTGTGCATAAAGTCGTGTTTAAAAAAAATGTCTTTAAACCTTAGTGTAACTTTTTAACAGCTGGTCTAGTATCACACACATTACAGTATTCTGAATAAAGAAGTCTGCTATCTTCTCATGTCTCGGCAAGTAAGAATGAAGATTTGTCTCTATAACCAACTTTAGTCAAATGATGTTTTACTATTTGCTCTTCTGCTGTTTAGAAAATAACAGAATCCCATTGTGGATCATTTCAAAAAGTAAAATGTTCTAGTTTTAAAAGAAATACCCCACCCTTCAAAACAAACCAAACAAACCTTGATAATAGTAACAGGTCTTTTCAGTTATTTTTCTGTTTGAAAGGTGAAAAATTATGTAAATGCATGACAACAGATTTTTGCTCCTTAAATAATCAGCCATTCTTAAACGCAATGTCTAAAAACTTGTTGAACCAATCTTAATGGTTCAACTGTCCCAGCTTTGCTTTTCACATCTACAGGCTGTAAATTTACTTTAAAAATAACCAAAACTCAGCTTAGTTTACAGTTGCATCAATCCATGAACGGTAGAATTAACTGATCAACAGACAAGAATCATGAGCTCATAATAAAATGAACAATATTACACCAAGAAATTACAAATAAACCTAAATACCCAGACCAGCTGTATGTTTTAGCTGAAATTGCTTTGTAGCTGGCAAAATTAATGCAAAAGGGATAGGTTGTATTATTGCTGACACAAGCAGGTTGTGAGAAATCTCACTGGTATCAAATAATTCTTTTCGAAATAAAGTGACGTGTTTTTTTTTAACTGGAAGCCTGGGTGCAAACAAGATTCCCCTACATTTATATCAATGGACCTAGCTCAAAACTTGCCCTTTTTTAAAAAAAGAACCAGATAAATAACTTAGGTTTGTCTGTATATGGCACAAGTTCTACCTTTACACCCATTGTAGTACTTCAGTGAATTTTTCAAGCTGGGCAGAGGACAGACACAAGGGAGAGAAAAACACATTACTGAGAGCAGCTTTGGATGTCCAGGAACCAGAATGAATCAATACAAGAAAAAATAGCTAAAATTTATATATCTAAAAAAACCCCGCTCAAACAAAAAAAAAAAAACCACGTACAGGAACTCTTACTCAAACAGCTTCGCTTCTGGTGTTCTGCAAGCTTGCAGGAACTCCTTGCAGGCTGGACAGGCACTGAGAATCATGGAGCTTTTTCCTTGATGAATTTAGCTCATCAACATCACCCAAAAGACAGACATTGGGCATCACCATGTTACTTAATCTTCTGTTCGAAGAGGGAGCTCTGTTCTAGGCTTTCACACAGGGATGCAGATCCCTGGAAAAGACTCTTCCTAGCAGACTTAGAAATGACAACTGGCCAAAATCTTTGCCTCCACTGATTTCAGTAGAACTAGGATCTGACTCTTTGATCTGAAAGAAAGTCTTCTTCTTCAATATGTTTTATACTTTTCATATGTATAAAATTTCCAGGGTTTGTTTTGTTTTTAAGGAAAGTCTATTTAGAGTGCATAAAGATATGAATTCCTAATCTCAGTTCATCACAGAAACAGAGCAGTTGAAGTTGCAAGGAAACTTGAAAAATCATCTGGTCCAACATTTTGTGGGAAAGGGAATCTAGATAAGATTATCTAGCACCCTGTCCTTCCAAAATATTTGATAAGTAGAAACTGGGTGGAAAATGATTACCTTCAAACTCCCGTAGCAAGCAGCAACTGAGTGGAATGTAAGTTCATTCTGTTTTCATATTATCTATGATTACTAATTTCCCAGTGCCAGATCACATTGCATTTATCTTGACATTTACTATCTACTGATGACTCCTCCCTTTAAAACAAATGGAGAATGTATTCCACTGATATTTTATCACTTGCCTGATTAACAATTTGTGCAGAACTACTTAAAAAAGTATGTGATAGCCAATTTAGTTTGATATTTTTGTTCATCTCTATGAACTCAAATATATACGAACGTGTATTAGAAAGAAAGAGAAATAAAGACATACTGTAGCTATATCTTTCTGTCTCCTCATCCTCTTCCATATTTTCCAGAATACACGTTGTAGAAGTTTCTATAAATTGTTGGACATGTTTGGCTTAGCAGAGTTGGAATAACAAGTATAAAAGTGCTGAGTCTAATAATCGTGTTAAACAGAACACACGTAGCAGTCACATGCATGAAATTGCTTTGCTAAATGTTAACGTCAACAATGTTTTGCTAAGCATTTTTTTTTCTTCCTAAAAGCTCTATAAATTCCAGTGAAAATCCACTCTTCATAAATGTGTTTTTCTCAATGGTGGGCTTAAACTTGTTCTTTCACAGAGCTAGTGGAGAAGCAGATGCTGCTCCATATCTGACCTGCTGTAGTAGTTGACTCTCTGTGTGACCTACAAAGCATTTACTAGACCCTGGGAGGAGCTATTGTACAGAAATGCACCATTCCAACTCTGTTAGAAGTCAAACACATTTTGTGTCTTTTTTGAGAATACTGTTTCATATCTCCCTTCAGGTTCTAGTGGAGCCATACGGCATGATTACCTGGAGTTGAGCTGCTTTTGAGGACACTGATCTCTTCCTGTAAATCCATCCTGTCTTCATTTTCTTCTTTGCATTCCAAGCTGGGGCTGTAGTGGCGGGGTTTCATTAACAGGGACTTCCTTTTGTTCATGGGAATGCCTGATATCTGTTCTTCAGCTTTTCTCTTCTTAGCCATGGAGCATTTGTAGGCACTGCAATGATCAGTCAGCAATGACAGAAAAAAGTAGAAGTGAGGGATAAATTGTTTAAAAAAATAACTCCATCCTCTAGTTTAATACCAAGTAGAAAAGTGAGGACCAACAAAATATTAATTCACTTGAATTTTCAGCATGTTGTGTTTAGTGATTATTTAACTTTGCTCATGTACTCAAAGTTCAGGGCACAGATGAGTCCCATTTCTTTTCACTCCAGCCAAAATCTGTCTAGGGGAAGGGTAGTGAGGAAGAAGACAAAACCACAAAACCCATAACCCAACATCCTTAATCTTAAGTAAACATATGCTAATCTAAGACCTGCCTAGATCTACCTGATAAACAGGGTGAGCCATCCCTTGGGAAAGGCCTTGCCCATTTTAGATGCCTAACTTTCAGATGATTGACATGAGAAGAGAGGGCAGTATTTTAAAAAGGAAGATATTTATCAGATTTGGCATATTTCTTTCCTCTCCTATAAGATCCACATATTGAATTGCATATTAATTTGCTTCTATAGATATTTAGCAAAGCCTTTGCTGCCATCCAGATGATCTGTATGGCTTACAAATACAGCATCTTACGTCACTTTACCAAGGAGGAACCTTCAACCCTTTTTTTAACAACTTTGAGCAAGTGATTTGGCATGATTTCCTTCTTCTCTCACACACAGTATTCTAAGAAATTTATGTATTACAAATAATAGTGTTCATATTATATCTGTCAGAGATGAAAAAACTACATATATGAATCTGTGTAATCCACTCAGTGGTTTCTCAACCTTAGACACCCCCAGGGTACACTAAAAATCTACATGATGCCTGTAGGTGTTGGATTTTGCATCTGGCTCACTGACTTAGCTGCAAGATTTGCAAAAAATCTTTGTATGCAGAGAACTCCTGTTGGTTACACATATTACAAGCTCAACAGCATAAATTAATCCTTCCAAGGTATCTTATGTGCACTAAATTGGCTCAGGTTCTGATTGTTTTAGATGAAAGCATATGAATAACTTGAGCTTTTTTAAAAAAAATAAAATACCCATTTTTGGCGAAGGACCTTTTTGGCAATTCATCATTGCAAACATGAAGGACATAGAAATATGAAGATCTGCATTTTAGGGGGAATGCTAAAATTCTACCATATGCATCTTAAACACAGGGGATATTCTTGATCTTCTGAAAGCTAAAATGCTATGGGCATCAGGAATACTGGACGCTAAGGACCTGGTGTAGTTTAATATATTATGGGTTCTGTGTTATTTCTTTGTTTATGAATAGAAGATAACATGAATATCATATTAAATGTCAGAATCACAGTGGTATAAATATCCCCTTGGAAATGACGGCCATATATCAGACATCAGGGATGGATGTAGCATGGACAAATATGCATAATTTATTTCTGAGAAAATACTATCAAGTGTTTCTCAATTGTTATTTGTGAACAGCAGTTCATACCATTCATGTTGTTTCAGGAAAATTGAATAAATGACAAATGTTTGAAAACCCTTCACACACAATTGTTTTTAACAACCAAAACCTTCACTAGGTTTGCTTTTGATCTTTCTCATTTATTTGTCAAGCTTCAGGCTTACCTGCAGTAGCAACTGTGAGAGTGTTTAGGACAAGATGAATTTCCAGTGTTTAATTCCTCTTTGATGAAGCTACAGCTGTTTCTTACACAAGCATAATTAATAGATTTTAGAACAGAAGATCTGATTAGATAATCTAGTATACCTTCCTGTGCAATACAGGTAACAGAACTTCATCTAGCTCTTCAGTTTTAATCCTGAAATTTGTCTAATTATTGTGGTATCTTCCAGTCAAGTTAAGGAAAAACATGGTAAGATGGTAAGTTGATTGCCCAACTCAGATGTTAGCACACCAGTCAGGACCAGTGTGGGGGTACTGCTGCTACCTGCAGATCTGCTCTGGGAAATGAGACCACAAGAATCCCACCTGCTTCATCAATGTCAGGACAGGGGGCCCATAAATCTGCCTGGAAGTACATTGCTCGTCTTAGAAAGTTTCTTCTCTATGAAAGACCAATGCATTAGCTTATCCTTATTTTATCTTTTTCTGTACAGAAGCAGCCACTCACCCAGATTTCCTCTATAGTTCCCATAATTTTAAAATAAGTGAATACATGAGATTCATCAAGTAAAATCACCTTCCACTCTTATTATAGGAAGATGACAAAATGCAATTGTTGTTTCTTTCCTAGGAAGTGCATATTGTTCTCCATAGCCTGGGAAGAGATTTTTCAACTCCAGCAGAATATACTCTTGGCTTTGCTGGTGACTTTTTAAACTGCTGGGTTTGAGTTTTAGCTGGAATCTATTAGTTTGCAAGAGACAGTTTAAAGAATTACCATTTACCAGCAATTCCCCTTCTTTTCTACTTTAGAGTAGAAAAGTGAAAATTAAAATAAAACCAGAAAAACAACTTCACAAGTGGTAGCTTTTCCAAGTACTTACATGTGATTTGTTAAATATTTGATAATGGACACTGGGAATTTAACCACTGTGAAAAAAAATTATTTATGCCTTTTTAACATTCATGGCATGTAAAACCCACCTTTGTGGTGGATTTAAGCTTCTATTTCTCTCTTTTGCTTGTGTACATGCACACATACACACACGTATGTTAGCACAGATTTGTCAAGCCGTAGTTTGTCAAATGGTAAACCTATAATTTAGATTCTCTATTACTCATCTCATAAATTCAACATCTAATAGTTTTGTTGCTATTTATCAATGGCCTGCTTGTTGTCATGGAACACTGATTCAACTGTCAAGGTTATTTGGTAATCTGAGGCTCATAAAACAGGAGAAGCTCTTTTTGTTATGAGTCCAAAGCCAATACATTTCCCGCCTCCCCCCCCCCCCCCCCCAATTTAACTGTATTTAAATTTTATGAATAATAAATCATTTCAGTACTATCTATAATGAGCAGATATTTCTTTTTTAGTCAATGACTCAGTTACCAAAATCAGTCTTGTCAGTTATCATAGCATGAGTCAAGAGGTTAAAATCTAAGGCATGTAATACCTGGTTGTGTGTGTTGAAAAAATGGCCGTGATAAAACTTTCGTATGTACTTCATACATAAATACTTTTTTTTTGGATAATTTACTGGTCCTTCTCTTTCATTTTTTTCTACTCCGAATATGTCTGGGATGGTGTGGACAGATACTGGTAGTATACAGGCAGAACAGTGCATTGGCTTCCTACCACAAAGAAATTCATCAGAAGAGAGATTTTAAGCAATCCTAACCACATACAGCTTTTATTACTGCTAAAAATTGTCACACTTGTCTTTTTTTGTAATTGCTTCATCTAAGTGATGTGTTTGTCAAGCCTTTATCCCGACCTTCAACCACTTTGTAGCCAGCAAGGATTTTTGTTGTTAGTCTGTTGGCAAGACTTCCAGATCTCTGGGGACTTTTTCTTATTCATAGTAGCCTGCAGATTGGTAAAGCATGATAATAGAGCAAAGAGTTGCTATAGTAGGTAAAATCAGGGGTATGTTCAAGCTGACAACTGGTGTTTACTAATGCCTGTAATGGATGCCATGTAAAATAATAAGAACAGAACACACTACATCTCATGTACACTTCTTAGTTTCAAGAGAGGAAAATCAATGCCTTAGAATATCAAGGCACTTACATTTACTGTCTAATGCTATTTAAGGAACCCACTTCTCATGTGAGCTTGTGCAAGAATAATTAATGGAATATTTTAGTTTGTGGAGAAAATAATTTTAAATTCTCAACCTGAATTGCCTTTTGACTGTTTACTTAACTATACTACAAAAGTAAGCATTGGACTATTCAATTGCTGTTAGAGACACCATCTTCTGATCTGCAGAACCATTCAACTTCACACCAGTAGTTACAATGAAAAGGTTAACCTAACTAGTCCTTAATCATATTGAGATTAAAGATGTTGCCGGATGCTTCAGGGCTTGATCACAAAGGGTTTTGTTCACAAATTTGCAGATACCCTAGGACACTGTGGAAGTCAAATACTACTTTTTCTTTACAGAAGGGAAAAGTTGGTATTCGAAGAATCAGGGACACTTGTCACTCACAGATGGATCAGTAGCTTACAAAAATCTGTCATGACTGAGCTTTCTTCTGAGAATTTTATGACTATACTGAATCAGAAATACCTTTCAGATACAAGAGAAATTACTAGCAATGAATATAGAAAGGGGATGATCTGTTCATAGGACAGACCACATATAAGTTGAAATGAAATTGATGTTATTGTTTATATCCACCATGAATGCTGGAGGTTCATGGAAGGAGCTGGGATGTCAGAGTCCAAAGAAAGAATGCTGGCAGTTTGATCACTGCAATTGAAAACCCGAATGAGTCCAGTTAATTACAGCAACTTCAGGTGGACAACAGTGATTGGGGAGGAAAGTGGAGAGTGACTATGAATTGTTTGCTTTGTCTTCAAGTTAAGACAGTCAGATTTATGTTCCATTTCCTTAAATAACTATCATTGTTTGCAAGACTGCATGTAAATTTATTGCTTGGTGCAAGCAAGAGTGATGGTGTTCTCAGCTCAAGTTGCTCTAAAAGTGAGAACAGACAGAAGGAAGGTAATAATACACTGTCTCAGAGCCAGACATTGGAGTCTCCACAGAAAGACTGGAAGTTCACACCACCACTCAGGTCTACAAGGACTAGGGTGGCGTTTCCAATGCCATGAATCTACTTACCGAATATGAAAAAAAAAATCACATATTCTAAGTGTATACAAAGACAAGTCCTAGATCCAGAAAACTAGACAGAAGCTACTTTTATAAGTCATGGATTAATCATAGATTTTGTACATAGAGAGGGAAAAGTGTTTTCTAAAAGGAAGAAAGTAAATTGCATCCCTTTGGACCATGGATACTGGACTATAAAATTTACAAGGTTTATGGCCTTGGAAAAACAACAACTAAACAGTAATTCCGTTTACTGCATTCCATTCAAAAATCCATGTAGGTGCTAGATGTAAAAATAAGTAGTGCCTCTCAGAGGACATAAAGAAAATGTCTTGTGCATTAAATAAGGACTTCTTGATCAATCTCCTCTTTTTAAGGAAGATATCTGATGAGATGCTTTTCATGAGTGAGAATTACAGTTCAAGAGAAGGCTCTAATGACTTCACCCCTTTTCTGTATCCTTCAACTCTCATTCTTAGAATAAATAATACAATAACTTCTGTCTTGTCTGCTCTATGCACTACATACATTCTCAGGATTTCTACAAAACTATTTTGATGCCCCATCCTGAAAAATATTTCCTATTTTCAAACATTTGTCTACTCAATGGAATATGGAAATATGTTTACAGGTGTTTTGTATGTCCATGAATTTCTCCCTGAATAATGGAAGATGCTGGATTATGGGTTAAAGAAATGACCATTCTACCCATCCAAAAAAGTAAAAGTGAGAAAAAAATAGTTGGGTGTGGGGAAATTGTACACATCCAGAAGCAATTGCTTGCTTATGGGTGGCAACACACTGACTAGTTGTAGTCAAAATTGTACTCAAGGATTGAGCTACAGTTCATTGACAGTCTCAGATTGAATTCAAACAGAAAAAAAAATTCTAATTATTTTAAATAATTTTTCTAAGTATTAAAATGTATTAAAACATTGTGACAATGAAAACTTAGAGCTTTATGTGAAAATATTAAAAAATACAGTTTGTTAACAGAACTCTGAAGTGAGTTTTTACAGATGAAATTTTGCAGGCTAGTCCTGGAAAGGACCACTGAGTTCTCATCACTGACAAGAAGCTAAATATGTACTTGCCCTGAGTGCTAATCTGGAGTCAGAATTATTGACACTAATGCTTTTGCAAAGTAAGACAAGCCATAGCAACTTTTAGATAATCTACAACATTTGGACTCCATGACACAGTGTGCTGTATTTCACAGATTCGGCCTGTCTACGTTTAGCCAGTACACAGGGCTAAACTGTAACAGTTATTCTACCACCCAATACTCCCTCCCCAGCTGAGAAGAATAACTGGAAAAAAAAAAGGGAGAAGCCTCATGACTTGAAATAGAAACAGATTTAATGAAATAACAAAACAAATAGAACAACCAACCTAGACTATACAAAGTGCTACTCAGCCTGGTCCTTGGTGTCAACAGCAGGAGCAGAAGACCACAAGAGATGGAACCCCAGGAAAAGAAAGAACTCCACCCTCAGTGAGCTCCATCCTTTTATAATGAGCATGTTTAAGTGGTATGGGATACACCTGTGAGTCAGCTGCCTTGACTGGATCTCTCAGCTGACTTGGGGCTACTCATGGTCTGCCTGCATGGCTGGCTCATAGGTCTGTGCCTGGGGAACCAGAACACAGCCTAAGTGATGAAAAATAATCTGGGAAATAGCTCCAGCTGGGAATTTATGAAAAATTATTTCAGAATAATTCATCAGATAAAAGTACTTTCCTTCCATCAACATTTTAAAGCATTACAATTGGAAGAACCTAAGCCAATAAATAAAATGAGTCAAAAAAAGTTGCTCATCATTCAGACCTGATGAATTGTCTGTAATCGAAGCTCAGAACCAGCACAACTTACTTCAATGATCATTAAAGAAAATCTGACTTTTTCTCATTTTTTTTAATATTGCACAGAATACAAAAATAGATGCATTTTGCCCATTGCCTTTTCTAGCAAACTCGTACACTTGGCTTACAAGTTGTTTCTGTGAAGGGGGAAGGGGCTTTTCCTGTGCACTGTAGGAATCATTCCAGGGTTAATGGACCTTCTACAAACAGAAAAGTTTACTGCCATACACGGGCAATGCTCTTGTTCTAAAATGCCAGAGTTGTGAGAAGTTCAGTCCAGGGCTGAACCAAGATGAAAGGAATGCACATGGGGTATATATGGGAAGAAAGATAAAAGGGAAATTCATATTTATGAACACTAATATAGAGCGAAATAAGCTCAGTAACTTTGGAGTATTAAAGTGTCTGTCTATATACACAAATGAAAGGTTTAGCTAGGAAAAAAGGAACAGAACTGGACAGATAATAATGTGGAGAAAATATGGTATCATAACTAAAAGCTGGCTGAAGCATGATATGAAGAGATATATTTTATTTTAAAAAGACATCTAAGAAAAGCAAAGGAGCTGCCATAGCCTTGTTGGTGAAAGAGGATTTATTAGCCCCCATAAGAAGAGGCTAGGGAGAAATGGGTAATGGCGTTGAGTCATTATGTACCAAGCTTGGAGATGTTTCAGACAGTAAACTAAATGTTATAGGCCACCTGACCAAAAAGAACAACTGGACTGTGAAATGATTGAGGAAATAAAAAGCAGCATGTAAAAAGAGTGGAGCAATGGTAAGTCAGCAATAACATAGGAAAAGGCATGCAGTTATGGAAAATCTATGCCTCAAGCTCACTGTGATGCTTGAGGCTAAAGGACAACAATTTCAGGCTGCAATAGGCTCATGAAATGCCTTTTTTTTAAAAAAAAATCTTTTTCTTTTTTTTTTTTTTAATGTTAGTTTACTATTTTAACAGGGTCCTCCCCACAGGAAAGGCAACTCAGAGGACAGCACAGATTTAAATTCTGTTCTCTGGTTTTCTTGCTTTCAGTTTACAAGCTTGCAGGGTCATAAGGATATTCAGATCATATGAAAAATAACACACAGACACCCTCTAATTGAAATACTTTGTTAACAAAATGGATGACTTCTTCACAGTGTTATTCTATAGCTCATAGATCAGGAACTCTATATGACTAGAGTTGTATATTTGGATCCTATTCTAACTGGTAAGTTATTTTTAGTAAAAGCCAGTTTGGAGGAAACTTCATTTTTATTGCGTGGATCTCAAGAAGTTCTTAAACTCAGTAATATGAATGAATGCCCAAGATCTGGGCCAAATCCAGCCTCCCTAGCCTCTTTTTCATTTACTCACTCAATCTGTCCAGGTTCAGTAGGTCAATAAATTCTAGTGGGACCCAAGCCAAGAATCTGGCTTAGAATGGATTAAGTTTCTAGGCAAATCTACAGATCATCCACACAACCTTTGCATCCAGAAAGCTTTGCATGTGAGTAGTGAGTCTGCTAACACCAGTAAATGCATAAATAAAAAGCATACTGGTAACTACAGTCTGGTTAGAGAAGACACAAAGAAGATAAGCTTTTTTTTTTTTTTAAAAAACAGACAATGGAACTGCAAGCAATTCATTGTCAGGAGCCAGTACCTCCCTTTAATGTAGCAGGAGGTCCCATGGCTGCATTCTTTTCCTTTCCTTGCTATCTCCAGGCTGTCCACAGTCTGTTTCGGCTTGCTTTTGCTTGGCTGATTCCACCCTTGACATCAGTCAGACAGAGCAATTCAGACAGCCATAATATTTAACTCATGATTGATATATATGATGCAGAAGTCATCGGCTGGCATTTCAGTCTCTGCATGGCTTATGGTCATCTACAGAGAAAAGACCTACCATAAGAGGAAACAATAATTTGGGGCTATAATGTTCTGATGCATTCTGTCACCCAGCAGAAGGCATTAAGGCATATACAACTCTAAATTCCTGTGTAGGATTGGGAGGATAACATTTACTGTGTGCTGATGAACACAGAAGTTGTGATGGGGAAGACAGCTCCTGTAATATATTAAATAACGTACAAGTTTTAGTTGAAGGCAGGGAACATTCTAAGATGCAACAGGCTCTCAGGAAAAAAATGCAAATAACTATCTGCCAGTCTGACAGCAACAATTACAGTGATGTGGGTTTTACATACATAATAAAACTATTACTGAAAAGCAGATATTGAAACAAATTAATTGTTGCTTGTTTTTTTGATATATATTAAATGGAGGCTTTAAGAAGAAAAAAAATGTAAAATTACAATCAGTAAAATAACAAAGAGAAAAGAGGCACTGAGACTGCAGGTGTTGACAGGAAATTAACACAGTAGATGTTAAAAGAGGCCTTTAGATGCTAGAGACTTGTTTGATGCATTTGTTATTGAAGAAAGTTATAAAAGTCACCTATAAAACAAATGCACATAAAGCATCAAATAAAATAAACTAAAATGGAAATCTGAACATGAAATACAACTTTTAAATGTTCTAAATAAATCCAGGAGGAAAAGGTAGAGATCACAGTGCATAGATCAAAAGATGTCCATATCTATGGGAATTAGGCAAATGATTCATTGCAATTAACGACTCCAACCACAGATGTCTCAAACAGAGTATGAGATACAGTTCCTGTTTCAACCATCTTAATAGTTATTCAGAACAGTTCACTAAATAGTTAAGTCAAATACCTGCCAACCTTAGGGTTACCTGCAAAATGTTAAAGTCATTACTTGTGGTCACCCAGAACTATATGGTATTATTTCTTTTCACAGAAACAATGACGTTTTTAAGAGTGGAGGTTCTTACTACCTTTTATAATCTCATTCAAAGTATGACATTTTAATGGGGAAAAAAAGTCTTCTATTTGACCTTCTCTGTATATCAGTTCCAAACATTTTATGCAAGCCTTAACTCAATCACATGAATGTTTTAAAGTAGAAAACTTGAGGTGAAAACTGTCTGAATTTTGATTTTTTTTCTGTGTTTATTTGTTTCTTTTTTACTCTTTCCTGTTTACTGGTTTAACAGTACTGAACAAGCAGCCTGTTTCTGCAGTATTAATGCATATGGAACTACAAGAAAAGAAAAGGCAAAAAGCCTGAGGTCCATCAGCTCATCAGAGCTCTAGGAAAGGGAGAGGAGAAGTGGATAGGAGGGAGAGGCAGAGCAAAGGGAGAGGAGGAATGACAGCACTAGATCGCACAATTTGACGGCTAATTAGAGGGGGACTGGAAGATGAAGGAGGAAACAAGGGAGGAATTTAGACACAACAGATCCATAAATTTGATTGCCATTACAATTTGCGTTAACGCTTGTTTTATTAGTTATGATGAGAATGCTTGACATACAGGATATAATAATAAGGGTAGGTGAATTCCAGCACTATTATTTTATTAGTTCTGTGACCAGCATATACTTACCTTTGCCTCACAGTAAACTGTACCAGGGACTGATTGTTCAGTGTTTGTTTATGCTTGACTGCTCAATGTTTTCTATCAAACATCAATTACAAAATCATTTTTCCTTAGCATAAAACATAGTTTTCCATAGATTCTTTGAGGGGATTACTGACTAGCACACCAGCCTAAATCCTTAAGAACCTAACAGTGTTGTCAGAAAAGAATAAGAAATGAACAACATTTATTGGGAATTTAAGAAAGCATGATTGATGGCTAAAGGACAGCCCTGATTATATCAGAAATCATGGAGTGAGGCAGAGGTTAATATTTTCAAAGCCCCATAACCATTTAAATTTCCACAATGGTTAGCATGGGGAGGAAGTTACTTTTCCAAGCTACAGAACAAGTAGTAGATACACTTAACTTATCATTCTGTTAACAGATCTTGGAAATAGATACTCTTAAGATTAATGCCCATTGTTTAGCTGAAGACCAGTTATCAATAGAAACAGTGTGACAAGGATTTTTCTCTCAGGTGAAACGCTTAATCTAGATGTGTCATGGAGAAATATTTGATGTAATAAGTTGATGTAACACTGTCCCAGCCAGTTACTGTTACAGGGAACAGTGGAGAGGAGAGCTGGGAATGTATGCTGTCAACATCAGATATTCAACTGCAAAAAAAGACTTTTTGTCAAGCCCAGACATATCTGCACAAAATCAGGATAAATATCCTGGCAGTTATATACATAGATATAACTATTGACCATCTTCATTGAGCATTTACTACTAAGTCTATTTGGACTCAGGGACACACTTTGCCTCATCAGACACATCAAGGACTGTGAGGGTCCCATGTTCTCTGCTAGTGGGAGACAGGTGAGTCACCAGGAAACACAAGAGTCTACCTCAGTTCTGTTCCAAATGTGCTTATTCAGGATTGTGACAAACGGGCTTTTTCTCAGCAGTTTCTGTAAAATCTTGAGCCTATGACAAGTTCCTGTGGAAACAGAAACCAATCCCAAAGGACAAACCTGACAGGTTTTCCAGATGCAGGCTAGGAACAAACAGCTTCCTCAGTCTCTGTCTCACTTTTAAGCAGTGCTATGGGAGAAGAGTACTGTGAAAGTGATAGATACACAAATCAATCATAATCTCAGTTCTTACTGAGGAACATCTTTGAGTCATTTTGTGTGATTTTGTTTCACGTGTCCACTTCTCTCATCAAGTACTGCTTTCACCTCTTTCTCAGGTCATCTGCTAGACTACTGCTTTCTTTTCAAACAAATACTTCTTAAAAACCTGCTTAATTTGTGAAGCTCACGGAAAGAGTTACCAATGAATCATTCCTTTTCAAATGTGGCTAGAGATGCACACTCCATTTCTTTCACGCTATGAACTTTTCCCGAGTAGCAAATCATCTTCTGTCTATCAAACAGTCTACCATCATTCCACTACTGTCTGAAACCAGTTCAGATATAATTGGCTGTGGAAACAGGATGATGCCACAATTGGCTACATATCATCTACCAGTACCGGCACAGGAAACCAGCAAAATATTCAGGATTGTAGAATAAATAATAACTACTTCAGTTATCCAGATAATTCTTAATATGCTGTCAATACTGTCATTTATATTGACAGAACTCTTAAATATTTTGGATAAAGTTAAGGAATATATTTGAGCAACATAAACCTTGTGAAATACTATAGTAACATTGACTGTAGGGTTGCTTAGCTGATTTCTCACCCTCCTAATCAAGAGACAGCAGTGAAGGGTGAAGTGTCCAGTTACTCCTGTCAAGAAACATCCAGACAGCTCTGTTCTATTACTTCTCTCTCTGTTAAAACATTCAAGATACTTATAACTCTATAGATTCACATTGAACAGTTCAACTTATCTGAATATCTAAAATGTCTCACAACATCTGGAACATGAGTTCCAGACAAAAAAAAAGGTTTCCTTACTTTTGACAAAGTAGTCCTTTTGAAGAAATGATCCAACACTACACAGAGTAAAGGGAAGTGTAGCTATTCCCACCAAGGAGCAGGACTGCCCTCCATGGCTTGAAACACCAGTGCCTTGTGGGCTCTTCATTAACTAGTGACAGAAGCCAGAAAGACTTGGTTTCACCTCTATCTTACCCAGAAAAAGCACCTTTTCTATTCAGATATAGACTTAGCCAAACCAGTCTATGCTTTTGTATCCCAGGCTTGGATCAGTCAAATTTGCTCTTCCTTGGTCTGACCCAGATGCCACTCCATAACCTACAGATGGTTTATCGTACCGTATCCCATCTGTTAAATAGAACACAGTAATGAGGATACATCACACCAATATTCCTCACTTCCCTTTGGTTTTCATTCTAATCCTGAACACAGCTGAAGGTCCTGGTCCTTTCAGTGGTCCATGACTAAATCATCTAAGTGAAGACCTCTTCTTTCTGTGTCTTGCAGAAGACGGATACAACAGAGATGTTATGCCAAAAAGGCGATAGATTCAAACTTGAATGTTTGGGACAGAGATCTCCTGGCTTCAGCACTCACTTCTACCACATACTGTATTTTGCTATGTTTAGGCTGTGATAAAAGATTCGCCTCTTCCTGTGGGTAGTTTAGCTGTCAGTGAAATCACTACAGCACTACATTTTTGTGAAAAATTAAACCATATTGTTTATAAGAATATAATGACTGGAAGGAGAAATAGTTGTATTTTGAAGGACTTACTAAGTTTAGCATATTGTGCTTCAACACTATGGCATATATAGTAGATATAGTAAAAAAATATATATTATAAATCTGAATTAATAACAGTAGTATAAATAATAGTCATGTATAAAGAAATTATTTATATGATATTGAAATTTTGGATTCCTTAAGACATAAAATTGCATTAAATCAGTGCGAGTTCGACACTTAAATAGGACTTGTGTATAGGTGGTCAGTATCTGGAAGAAAAGTACTGTCCTCTGAAAACTCAGTGCAGTGCAACAGAATTTTCAGGTTTTTTAATAAACAGAAAAAATTAAAACCCAACCTGGCCCTTAAGGTGTTGTTTTTCTGAAAAATATACTTTGTATGCAGAAAGGTGGTCCTATTTCTCAGGAAAAGATGGAGATTGATGATAGCAAAACTGTTATCCAGGTTTCTGGGTGAAATCTTGGCTTTCTTGAAATCAGTAGATGTTTTTTGGCATTGAATTCCATTAAACAAGAATGCAACCCCTGAAATTTGGAAGTGAGAAATTTCCATGTGTTATTCAATCTAATTGGTGATCGCAACCCTTTGTTTTGCTTTTCATTTATTTCATTCTCTACTTTTGTGAAACACAACTTGCAGAATAAGAAAAGGTTAACAAATGCTCTAGAACCAATCAATGTTATGAAACTAATAATAATACAATATGAGCATGTAAGCTTATGTAGAGCCTTTCATGTAGAAGTATCCCAAGGCACTTTGTAACAGAAACTCAATAAGGAGTGCAAAAGTGCTTTGTCAGACAGGATAAGCCAGGGGAAAAGGGGAAATTAATTAAGCATGGATTTAAATTTCTCAGCCAACATAGCATTTAGAACCTTGGTCAGAAAAGACAGTGGCTCCAATATCTGTATCCAGGGATCACAACAGAGTTTCAGTCTTTAATTCTTGAGGAATGTTCAGTAGTTTTTCCATTATAATATGGATATGAGTAATAGGAACGCAGTTTGTACGCTATGTTTCCAAAAGGCAGCAGTTTTTCATAAATAGATAGTTTCATAAAAGTTGATCACCTGACTGGTGTGTCAGTAAAGACACTTGGCTGCAGAGGTATCCTATATGGAATTTGGCGCTGTAGAAATTAAAAATACAAAGCTAAGGACTAGACAATGTCTTTGTTGGCTTGTTTAGCTCACTGTTTTAAACCAAAGTATGTTTCTTTATGGAGGTAGTCCACACCTCAGACAGAGCAATCTGTTACACAGTAGGTCCTAAGATAGCGTGTATTTCACAGGGAAAAGCAGAATTGCTTGGGAAAATCTATAGTATTTGATAATGCATAAATTACAGCTCCCCTGATGTTGCAGAAACTTGCACATCCTCTATTTTTCAAACATTTTTCTCTTAGGAACACATGGACCATCCTCATTTTTGGATGACTGCCTCTTCAGATTAATGCATCCTTCTGGTACATAAATTAGGGATGCACAGAGGAAAAAGAAAAAGCACTAAATCTCAGGGAACTGAAGCCATACAGAAAAATGAGGTTCACAGTAGAGCTGAATGAGTGACTCACCATGAATAATTTATCCAAAAAGTTAGCCTCCACTTCTGTTCATGGAACATCTATAAGAAGCTTATCATTTCCTCAGTTTTATTATAAAACAAAACCTTAAAATACTGTATGTCTTCAGTGTGAATAACTTCCAATAAATATTTCATACCCTATCTTAAAAGAAAGTGGCATTTTGATTGATCAAATAAATCACGTCATGATGTTTCTGTTCCCTAAATGGATGAACCTACAAGCACATACTTCAGATAACTGCTGTGGTTAAGAGAGCAGCTCAGTAACATGTGATGAAAAGCGGGTGTAGACACAATACTTTAAGAAAAAGCTCTTGAGTTTTTGCAAAAATAATAGAATCATAGAATGGTTTGTGTTGGAAGGAACCTTAATGATCATCTAGTTCCAACCCCCCTACCATGAGCAGGGACACCTCCCACTAGACCAGGTTGCTCAAAGTCCCAACCAGCCTGGCCTTTGAACACTTCCAGGGAGAGGGCATCCAAAACTTTTCAGCATTTATATTGCAGCCATAGTCTGTTGTAATTTTCATTAATAACTCTAGGAAATTTGCAGCTACCTGTAAATATTTGCCTTGAGGGACATGAAGAGTGAACTTTTGCCAGGGAAAACTTGAATTTGGTGGCACATGTTCTGTTTTGAAGATTTGGTACTGAACCATACACCAGTCATTCCAAGGTTTGTTCTGAGCTCTTGGACCAGTCATTAGGAGTTGATGCACACTTTAGTAAGATTAAAGTAGTAGTGTTAAAATTTTACTAGGTTATTGGTGATCTGAAATATCCTTTCAGAATTTATGGTTTTGAATGAACTGCCATGCTTTATGCAAATTTTAAAAGTACTCTCTTCTACTTCGATAAAATATAGAACCTCAGCAAGTACTCGAGGAAGAATGAACCATTAGTACATTTTGAATTCATAGTAGTATACAGTGACCAACAGTTTTATGAAAGCCATCTAACAAAACCTTATAAAGGTTGATATCTCTTAGAATGTTAGAATACTATAATACTTATTACAGGAAAAAAAAAAGACTGAAGACTGATGAGAAACTATACTCTTCTGTTTTTTTGCCTGACACAGACTGAAGATAAATACAGCATACCAGAATCCTGCCTACTTTGCATTCCTTTTGGTTATGCTTGTATAATTAATGCTAACATTTTGCTTTTATTTTTGGTATATTTAAAAGGTGAAGCTGCATTAGGTACTCTTTGTCAGATCTATGCTAAATCTCTACATAATGCATCATTTGCTGGATTCTCTATATTATAGCAAAACCTTTGGTAGGAAATCATCAATATAATCAGAAAATAAAACTGAAAAAATAAACAACGTGAGTTCTTACCTGAGCTCTTGAGCTATAGAGTCCACTTGAACTGTTAATAAAAACAGGAAAGAATGAATTAGTTTACACTTTCAGACTTGTGCTTTCTGCAAGCTTGCACCTGCCTATCTGTGATGACAGAGGAGCGGCTATCAAAACACAGGTGATTATTTCATGCTAACCACAGGACTGCAGATACTAGTGGCAAACATTAACTGAACATATAATTCTCACAGTTATTTTAGAATGAATAAAACCGAGAGTATGATGTTCAGTGGAACATTAAAAAAAATAAGAAGAAAAAACAGAAGTAAAAAGCAAGACACTTGTTTTAATTGAAAATAGAATGACAAATCTTTTTTTTCCTGATTTTTAATTCAATTTGGGAATGATGAAGGCTGGTATTTACAAATACCTGCCCACACAAGGATATAGAGCATATCGACAAAGTCAACAGGTGGTTCTAAGGATTACTCATACTGCACTAGCAACTTTTGTTGTTTCTACTTCTGGGAAAGTGTTCTTGATCAATTAATTCCTATAGATGTCTGTGCATGTGTATAAAAATAGAGAGAAAGAAAATCCATACGTTTTAAATGCATTTTATTAGCTTTTTCACTGAAAAGAGTGTGAATCCCCTATTAATTACAATTAAAGTCTGCTAAGTGAGCCAGGCTGTTTTAACTCACAGTCCTGACCAACAGAGAAGACAAGCTGTAATTCTGAGATGTGAATAACTTTCCTATTCAGTATCTTTGTTCAAGTTCTCTGTTCTGCTACTTTTGAAATCTATATGAGTTTTACATTAGTTTCAGAAGTATTAATTACTTTTTACATTAATTACTGAGGGATGCGTCAAAGATTTGATATGACAATGTTTATGTTTTTTAGAAAGGCTTGTCTATTTATCTGTTTGTCTGTGGGCTGTTTGTGGCACTCCTGCCGCCTTCCTCTGTCTTTTCCTGTGTGAAGTCTGGCACTTTTCACCTCTTTGGTCATTTGAAACTAGAGAACAAAGGCAAACCACACTTTAAGTTTTTATTCTGACCACAAATTGAAGATGAAGGCATGATATTAACAACACAGAACTACTGAGTTTTGATAATAAATCAAACTAGTCTGTTTTGCACAATCCTTAGAATGCACAATTCACATTAAAATCAGAGTGACAGATGGGTGCTTTGCACCTCTGAAAATAGACACAAGCAAAAATGTTCAGAGGGCAGGCAAAACTTTGACATCTATTTTCAAGTATCTAAATTTTTCAGTCATTAGCAAGAATCATGAAAAGTGTTATGAATTAAAATAAAAAGTTATTTTCCTGGAAGGACTGTATTGCTAGTCAATCGTGTTTTCCAGATGTTGAGATCATTAAGGGCCTGTTTATCTCTCAGTACTGCATTTCCATCTGTTCCTTACAAAAAGAGAGGAATAGCTGGGAAATACAACTATGTCATAACTTTGCAAAATGAAACACAAGCACCAGTACTTAGGAGCAGAAGAGAGTTCTCCTCTGCCACATGTACTACACCTTTTGATTAAAGTAATTTTATTTCTGGACCATTTACACAACAAATTTACAAATAATTAATGGCAATAGAGAGAAAAACATTCAGTTGGCTGAGACAAAGTTTTGTATGGTATTTTGAAAGCATCTATTCAATATTGTTTAGCTCTGCTCCCTATGGAAAATCTTTGTTTGCATAATAAAAAGCATAACCTTTATTTTCTTTGAGAAACAGCTCAAAGAAAATAGCATACAGTAGATTTTTTTCTGCTTTTCTTTAAACCATAGTTAATAACATTGTGACTCTTAATGCCAGCAGTCTGTGTCCTGCCTTGATTAAAAAGCAGCCCTAAGGAAGCTACGCACTCTCTTACTGCACATTAGGGACTGTGCACAGGAACTATCGTATTTCATGGTGTGCTGGGCACAGGGTCGTGGAACGTGCTTGCTAACTCACCCTTGGTTCCTTTTGAGCGTGTGCGCAGCTTTTTATTTTCCCCATCTGCATCCATCTGTAATATTAACACAAAGTCTTTAATTCATTCCTTTTGCATTGAGAAAAAAAAAAGTCTCCAATGTTTTTTTTCACATTTCCAAAGGCTAGACATTAATAGAAAGAAGAATAATCATGCCTTATTAATCTTGTCAAAGAGATAAAAAGCCATCTGTGAATATCTAGTAAATACCTGTGAGATACCTTTAATGATACAGATTTGTTTAATAAAGTGATGGTTATGAGTGGCTCTGTAAGGTTTAATGACAAGGTCTACAGGTGTTAGCTGAAGGCATAAGGTTAGAAACAGCAATGCTCTGTAACTGCTGCTTTCAGGATCCACTTCCTGGAAGAAAAGGTCTCAGAAAGCCACAGTGCCCACAGGCACTCGGCATTATTGTTGTAACCAAAGAGTATCTTAATAGCTGCGTTGGAACCTGCATCTCCAACAACTTCATCCTTAAAACCCTCTTGCTTAAATGTGCGTAATTGCACACATACAGCTTTGAAATACTTCACCACTTCTTACACAAGTTTTGGTCAAAGAGACAGTTACAGATTTGTATGAGTTTTTGTGAGAATGCAGTGTCGAGGTTTGTATTTAACATAAACAATAATTAAACAACAACAACAACAAATAAATGAACAAAAAATCCAACCTCTCAGTAAGTCAGCTGTTGCCCTCAGATTTCTAACTGAAATAAGAGAGACCTTGCAAAATCAGCTGTTCTCATGACACTTTTGGCTACATCTGAACCAGCACTGGAAATATGCACCTTCTGGTCTTGGATCTGACCCAGACCCACAATTGTAGGGGCAGGTTTTCAGTCCATGGATTTTATTACGAATCCCTGAAGTTCAAAGGGATTAAGATTTCATGTTCTGACATGGACAACTGCAGTGACATACAGCACATTGCACAAAAGTGTAATTTTTACCATGTCCAGGGAGGCAAACTCCTCTTCTTCTAAAAGTAACCCTTAATTTTTATGTAAGGAAGACTCTGTCATGAGGAATTTTTGTCTAGGCGAAATATCAGGAACTCTGGAATTCTTCTTCAGTCTGTGGTAGTATCTTACTGTCTGTCTTTGCTTTGAATCTTGGTTTCTCTCCTTGTAAAATGGTGATGATCAAACATACTGCAGACAAAGCAACTCCCATGTGCTTCTGCAGATCAATATGTGGGAACAAATGCCGACACCAGCATCTGATTTATATAACTATGTTGGCTAATAGGTAGATACATTCTGTGAATACCAGAAAATGCCCATGCCCGACATCTTTCCCTGCAAAAGGTCGCAAGATAAAAAAACAATGTCAACAGAAAACCCTGTTATTTCACTCTTTCTTTCTGAAGATCAGCAGCACTGATTTGCCCCACAGAAGGAAGACACACAAAGCTCTGTTTGTGCCTTCTTCCATTTATAGTTTGAAGATCTGAGGATGCTTTATTTTTAGCTTTATATGACTCAGATAACTGAGATGTTTTGAAAGTCTTATCTGAAAGAACATTGCAGAATATGGCAAAATTGACCTGAGAAAGAAAAGAGTTAAGTCAGCCTTTCTAGGGGAGAAAAAGCATTTTTCTAATTTCCTGGGGGTTTTGTGTTTGTTGCTATATATGGTTACACATAATATACAGATACTGGAATCAAAATGCCTATTTGCAGAAAAGAACACAAGCATTTGAAAAGGGTATTCATGTACTTGAAGAAGTCTAATTCTAGAACATAGGTTAGTGATATCTGAAATGAAAGTATAAATTGATTGAAATGCATCTCAAAGCCAGACGATGATATCTTTTCTCTGTTTAAATTTGCATCTGATGTTGATTATTAGCAGGTAAGGAACATAAGTGGTTTGTGTTTATGCAGTGGGGCTGATGGCAGCCTTTACTTGTTACTATCCTTAAAACCTGGAGAACGAGTTTTTGCAATGTGACTGCAATGGTAATGGGAAACATGGCTCTGTTCTCTGATGCCGAGTTGTGATTGAAGGCACTGACCTGCCATAGACTTGTAATAGGGGAGCAGGTGTGGCAATGATGGACTTTAATTTCCTTTAATAAACCTTTTATGTGCTACACTTTTACTGCCATTCTATGCTCTCCAAGGTCCTGCACATAATAGGTTCATTACTTTTGATTACTATAGTCTATTGAGACAAACAACTCCAGAACACACTATATATTATGTTCAGTTAAACCAATATAGACTATTTATCCACTGTGCATTATTTCACCTGCAACTCTACAGACAAAATTAACAACAGCTCCTGTAAGCTAAAACTATTAAAACCACTGGTACTCCTTTGTCATCATTTCATAATAAATACCACACCAATCACAGTGCTGCTCTTTTAATTATGAAACAAAAAGTGTCCACTGCTTCTACTGAACAGCAGTTACTTTGGTCTAAATAGCATGTTGCACTGTGATGAATATTTTAAAACTGCACAATGAGTGAAAACCAACAATAAAATCAATGCAGGTGATTTTTCTATTGATTTTCTTTCCTTGTAATAACTTGAAACTATGAGAGATGTTTAATCAACTCAAACCCAAAATTTATAATACTGTTTAGCCTGATGCATACCACATATTAAGATAATCATTGTGTCTGTGTTGCATAAAAATAACCTTAACTTACAAAAAATCCCATGCGTTAACTAGAAAATTATACAAAACTAACTTAATAAAACTGAAATCTTTTAAGTGTGTCAGCAAAAAGATCTTTTTTGCTCAAAATTTAAGTGTAGTATCTTTAGGTTTAATAGTTCTTTCAGGGAGTGCCTGATACTGAAAAAAGTGAACAAAGTTTCTCACTTCTGATTTTTATTTACATAATTATTGTTTTACATGAAATTAAAGCCACAGATGGTCAGCAAGAAGTATTCAAACTTTTAAATCACCCGTGGAACAACAAAAGACTTAAACTCTAAGAGGAGCTCCATCCAAAGTTTTTAAAAGTAATTGTTGTCAAGGTGTTAATTTGAGAGACGCATCTTATTACTGCTATGTACTGCAAAGATTGGATCGATTCTGGAAGGTGCATCATGCTTGCAAAGCCAGCGATGGTCAGCTCTCCCTCCCAGTAGATAGGTTGTCTTGAGACAAGAAACCATAAGGGATATAAGTTGAATGCTCAAGTCTGTACAAAATCCTCACACGATGTCTCACCACTATTTTTTTTTAGCCATCAGGACCATCAGGGTAATATCTAAGTGCTTGGCAGGAAAATTTTTTTGGGAGTTGCCATGCCATATATTTTAAGGGCAAGTTTCATAAAAATTCCACAAGTGAAGAGTGGAGTAGCCACTTTGTCTCTTATATCTAGATTCTCTGATTTGATGGGTTTAAAATCCATCTAAACATTTTGTTTTCAAAATTAGTTGAAACTAGCTAATACACTCAAAAGTAATGAGTGGGAGTTACAGAGTCAGAAACACAGCAGCAGAGAGGTAGCAGCTATGCAGTTGCAAATCATTAGACACTCAGGCTAAGAAATAAATGACTGCCATAGAATTGCTTCAGTTATGTTGTATTTCTGTGATGTGGAAATTTACTGAGGATGTTCATGTTGAATTATTTTCTGAAAGCATGTTCCAACAAATCTCACTAAGTTTATGGATGCTTTCTGTCTGACTTCAAGAATTTCAGTATGATCCTCCCTCCATCTTTCCTTCAATATTGGTTGAGATGAAGGGTAAGTCAATAACTAGATCCCAGAAAACTGACTGGAGTCACCAATGATACTATAAATTCTGCTTGGCTGAAACTGGAGTAACTTGCTGTGTGACTGCTGCAGGGTATTCATGTTCCTCCAGATGAATTTATTGGTGGAATAGCAGCAATCATACTTTTTGAACAAATTATTTCAGAGTTCCTGGCTGGAGACACCAAATGTTACTTCTGTTTGTACCATCCCACTGCAGTCTACAGACTCAAGAGCAGCACCTGGAAATACTTCCCTGAGTGAGAGAATCAGGATTTGGCTCCGAGTTTGCTTTTTTTGTGTGCCTGGAGTCTATCTGTGCACATGTGCATGTACTAATATTATAATGGGATCCAAGAATATGACTAACAGCTGAAAATACAGCATGTGCAATAAATGATGATAATAACAACAATAATAATAACTATTTCAGTTTACTTGCACATTTTAATTCTGCATTTTAGAAACTAAATTGATATTACTATCTTAGTAAGATAGTTTCACAGCACATTACTGTAAAATAAACTATGACTTGGGGAAGCCAGTGCTGGTGACATAGGTAAAAGCGAAATGCACCTCCTAGAAAGAATTAATGTTATGAGCAGCATGTTTTCTAATTTCTATTGTAATCTTTGTACAAGCATGACTTTCCCTGAGTGAGTTTCACACTCTGGGATGGTAGTCTGTTTCTCTTTGCATAACTAACTAGAGAAAAAGAATTCCCCAGTTTATCTAGAGGTAAGGAGCGTAAAAGTTGACATTGTGTTGTCATTCTCTAACTAGAAGTTATGTTTGATTTTCAAAATGAAACTTGGCAAACAAATTCTCTCGTACAAACCTGAACTGATTTTGAGATGTCTGAAAATAATAGCTTTTCTCTACTATTTTTAATTTGTAAACTACTTAAGTTTGTATAGAGGCAACAGCTACATCTGTCACTAGACTAATGAACTTAGCCAGGAAAAAAAACCCAAACCTTAATCATTTTTAAGGTCCTCAAATCTATCCTCAAGTCTCAAAAACAAGACACAATGCTGAAGTTAGACACTGATAAGCACTACAAGCACGTCTGTGCTGTACTGTGCCCCAAAGTGATATGACACTGGGTGTACCTCTCCCTACAATAAATAACACGCTCAGAGCAAGATTTTCAGTGCTTCTGGTACTCATATTTTAATGTTTCATTGCAATAACTCATTTAAGAATCCAACACATAAAAAGAGAACCATGTTATAAAGAATAATATTTTTTAAAATAAATCTGAAAGTAAGAAGATTTCCTATAGCCCATCCAAAAGTACAGAGCACTGTTTGGCTGTATATATATATATGTGTATTGACTGCATCTTTCTGCCACTCTATGATAGCTTTTTTTAATATGAAGAATTAATGGCAGACCGACGATGAGAAGTACAGTGCGAGAAGGAAATGTAAAGTACACATATAGCAACTTGTAGATAAAACTTATGTGTTCTGATTACCTGCAGAAAAAAATTCAAAATTCAAAGCCAAAATTTTTAGAAACTTTATTTGTACTGTGGTTAAAGTTTCTTGTTCTTCTTCTTCTGTTGTAATACCATGTTGATGGCCAGAAAGGAAAAAAATACTTACAAAGTAGATGTTCTCAAAAACTGTTACTGAAAATATACCTTGTTTTGTGACCTTGACTATTTTTAACCAAGGATTCATCTCATCTTTATTTTTGAAATTTTTGCTTTAGTTTACATAGTGCTATTCCTCATTTCTCTAGAAGAAAGTTGAATAACGTGGAGATAATGGGTTCAGATGTATTTATTTCTCAGGAATTAAAATAAGTAAGTATATCTACTGAACGCAAACTTTAAAGCATGTTTATAACACATATAAATCATCAACAATTTAACATTTTATAGTGTGGTTGAATGGTTTACATGTTTTTTGCAAAGTAGATGTTTTTTATATTAAAGTCACTACTTGAAAATACGCAGCGACAAAATAAACTTAAATCAGAGGCAAGCTTGAATAGCTTTGTAATGAGCATGATTTATTTTGATTCTCACTTCTGATTTCTGAGTTGTCACTGCTGTGGTATACTTCATCCATGCAACTTTGCACAACTGGCAGTGCTGAATATAAACCAAAGCCATATGTTTATGTCCTTTTGCCAAACGACTACAGCAAATAGTTCTATTATTCCCTTAGGTAACCAACATGTGCCAAGTATTTCTATTAGTCTGCTTTACCAAGGCTTTAGAGGGCAGAGTCACAGCTTTATGAAATTAAGGGGCAATCGCCAGTTTTTTAAATTTAGAGAAAAACTATATAGTCTACGATGCTGAAATGCAGCTCAACACAAGCTGATGCATGATCCTACTTTCTGAAGGCTTTTTTTTCCTGGATTTTTATTTTCGACATAGTCCAATGTCTTGTCACTATTTCCTGGGCTACTATGTGCAAAATATAATTTTTTAGAAGAAAGAAAATGTCAATATTAAAAAAGAAAAAAATGCTTTTACACCTTGAAATCTTTTACAAATATACCAACATTTTTATCCCACCCAACTGATGTATAGTTAAAAAAACCTAGTAAGCATTAACAACAAAAAATCACAAATAATCTATCCCTCACAGACTAAATTTAAGCAGTGAATTATGAAATGCATTCTCACTCCTGAAGTCATATAGATTCAAAGACAGTTGTGTTCCTGTCAGTATGTAATGCTGTTCTGAAACTTAGAAACCGGAATTTCTAAGTACTTACAAAGTTTTATGTCTTTTGCAATTGTTCAATACTGTTATACCTGACTGTTGAAGACTGCTGTTCTTAAACCAGTAGATGCTACGTGAGAAAAATAGGCGTAGTCCACAAGACACTACACATGAAACTGCACAGCATTCTACTGCTACTGTAGTGATCTATTTTAACTCAAATTTATTTTCATAAATAAATTTTCCCAACTTTGAGTGTTTCTGGGTGAAAATATGTGCAGATTCCAAAGGACCAAATTCACCACTCAGCCCAAGATGCCTTGGCTGATTTAACAGATAATCCTGAAATTCATTCTCTGGAGAAAAAAAAAAAAAAAGAAAAACCAACCAAAACCCAGCTATGCTAAATAAAATATAGATGAGACAGGACACTCCTTATGTCAAATAGGCAAATAATTTAGTTGCATTGTTTTCTTGTGCAGTTTTTCAAAGATGTGGTATAGAGACATCAATGATGCTTCTAAAAAGCAGGAAGAATAGCAATTTTTCTTTTCTTACTGTACTTTCTTTACATTGTTATTGCCCTTTCTGATAGCTTATGAAATAGACCTGCACTAAGAAAAGTTTTTCTTCTTGCACAGATAAAAATCCACAGTTCCTATATGTAGAAAGACTTCGTCAAGTGTTTTTATTGCATTAGAACTCCTTTGACTGAGTAGGACGGTTCAGTATATAATGTGAAATAAACAAGAAACATTCTAAAATATTTTAATAATAGCAGAAAATGTCTCAGTTTTATTTTTTCTTGTTTTGAATAACAGAGTTTAAAATTTGGCTGACTGATAGTGTTCTCACCATAAGAAAACTGAAGGAAATCCTTATTCCATGCTCAATTTTTATTCCATTCTGTGAGGAAAATCCTGCTAAATCAACAATAACGAGAGAAGAAGAGCAGCAGAAGTTTACATCTGAGTGTACAATACTGAGGGCCTTGTATTCAGAAATAGTGAATACCCAAATCCTTCAAACACTTGAAGCTGCAGGCACTTGTGACCTGGGAAAATATGGCCGTGAGCAGTTATTATAGGCAAGCTTTATTTTAGCATCATTCCTGCCAGTAGTGACTGAAATATAAAAATTTTACTATCACTTGCAACTTCAGAGGTCCTTTTTAAATGGTATACAGTGTATTAAGTAAAAGAGATCTATTAATTCAACATATTCCAATTATGACAAAGTTTGCAGATAAACTTTTGGAACTTGAATGTGAAACTTTAACTATTAATTTAATGATATCTGATGAAGTTTTGTTAGCAAAATTTGTAATGTTACATTTCTGAAATTGGAAAGCCTCATTCTAAAGAGACTAACTCAGGGAACCTGGAGTTTATTGAGTGAGTAATTTTTGTCTGAGTCCCAATAGACAGAATATTAGTTGCATCCCATCAATAACTTTTAATTAAAATAAATACATTTTTATCAAACAGCAAAACAGACAACAGATGCAAGATCATAAAGAAGGGAGAAAACCCAAAACAAAACAGCACAATACTAAAAAGATTTTTAGAGCAGTTTTCTAGCCAATATATTGCTGGAAAAAGATATTGTTTATCCTCAAAGGCCTCTCTCCCCATTATTCTATTTCAACATCCATGAAAAAAAACAAAAGGAGTCTTAAAGCTTTCTACCTGCCTTTTCCTCTTTGTTCAAAACACACTAACCTAAAACAAAAGATCTTTGAGAATAGCCACAATGGTGAACAAAGCTCTTTCTAAAGCCTAAAACTTAGCAGCTTTCTGTCTGAAATCCTATAATGTTATGTATTTATTAGGAATATATTTTTCATTTATTTTCTCAAAGATTGCCAATAAAGAACTAAATCACATAAGGGAGTAGCTGTAAACCCTTTGAGTTCCCTAATGTCAAACTCATTAGCATCCGAATAACCACACAGCAGCACATCATCTGCACAATTGCAATTTTTTACTACTTTTAATAGCGTTTCTCAAAGGGCTCATTTTCAACTTTCTTCAGTGGTTAGTTGGTTCTCTGGGGAAAAGGAGCTTCCTGACGCTCACAGCTTCCACTCAACAACCAGGCCGTTTGCTGTCAGAAGCATCAGCCCTCTGCCCTAACCCCATCTGCTGTCTCTCTCATCCTAAGGGACAGAGAGTTAAGACAGCACAGCTGAGATCCACTTGGAAAAATGCACAAAGAATAGGAAAATATACACAACTTTTCACATTTAACTTTACATAATAAGCTCATACATTGAAAATCCTCCTTTTAAGAAAAGGAGTCTGGGCTGGGTCATGGCTGGGGGGTGGGAGGGGGCAGTTTTAAAAATTGTGCTGGAAAACTATATGCAACAGCTCCATTTGCTATTTTACTCCCATCTGCCTTGTATGCAACACCATCAACTATCTTTGTAAAGCTGAGTGCTATAGTAAGACAAAAGCAAGACTTTATATAAAGCACAATCCTGAACCCCTTTTCTGTGTTTAATCACAACAGAAGTTACTGGTTAGTAAGTTTAAATGTGTTATTTTCTATTTCTTTCGCATTACAGGGTGCTGGCAGCCATACAGCTGATTCGTGGGTGACTACCCACATTGGAAGATATGGTGTTTCATAAAAAGTCTAATACAATGTCATGCATCTGTCATATTATAAACAGGGTGTGTAGGATTATGCTGTGTCATGGGATGTGACATAGCCCTAGTGGAATATAAACTATGTGTCACACCTGTTCACACTCCAAGAAGTAACTTACAATTCAAATACAAGTGCATGGATCTGATACTTCAGATAGTAAACAAGAGTTAGTGCTGATTTCACAGCAAAATCAAAATCTTATACAAGAAGTTATTGAGAAACACTTCTAGCATATTTTATGAATTATAAAATTAATCATGGGCCAAATTTTGAGGCATTGCAAGAAGTGCAGATAAAAGACTGCAATGCCAACTGGAAAAACTAAGATCTCAGCCTCAAGAGCCTGTAAAGAACATTTATCCAGCTTATTGGCAAGTTTGATGATGAGATTTACGTTGATGGAAATCAAGTAGAACTAACTTACTTATTTGTCAACCAAGGTTCCTTGGTGGGATCACTCCCCTTAAGTCCACACGTACCTTCATTTGGCCCAATCTATTCATAGCTTACAATAACTCATTTGTCTGTTCTAGTAAAGAATTCAAAAGGATTTACAAATGGAAAATTATGCCAACGCTTCAACTCCCTATTTGTCTGAACAGAACTTTTTAATCTTGAAGGTGAAGTTAGCCTGCCTACAAAGAAAACCTTTCAACCTTTTCAACCAGCATCTCAATTCAACTAGAATAATAAATTTCATGAACCCACAAAGATGTAATAAATGAGTTGCTAGATTTGTCAATGTAACAGTTCAGTGAAGTCACCTGGAACCTTTGCAATTAATTCTTTAGTTTATAACCATTTCCAGTGCAACATGATTTTGTAGTGACTCTGAAGTGCCATCCTACCGAGATCCATGAGTCATACCAGGATACTGATGTGAATCACCGTTTGGGCCCTGATCCTCAGCATCAGGTGTGTGTGACAAATCCCTTCAAGCAACCATTCTTGTTGACCCATTGTCTATGGGTAAAAGTCCACTCCTTCAGGTCAGATTACTAAAGAGTTCCTCAGCATTTAATAATGAGAAAAAACATATTCTACAGCTAAAAATCTCACCAGAAGTGTGAGGTTGTTTTCTCTGGCAGAATTACAGCATGTAAGGTGTACTACAACTGTAAAAGACCCCTAAGAACTTTTTTTGAGAATAACGAATAACATTTCCAACAGATGAATTTGATTCTCTCTCATTTACCACATCACTAGTTGATATATTGCAAATACAAAAATAAATGATTACAACAGTCTGTGATTAGTTAACTCAGAATGGAAGTAATAGTTAAGGAAAAAAAACATTTTTCATGTTTCTGCAGTGACAGTGATTTCTCTTTCTCAAGATAAAATAACAGAACATGTTTAGTTTTTGAGAAAAAGAAATCATGAAAGCGAAAGATGCCTTTACAAATGGGTGAAGATATATCAAGCTCCTGACTGCAGTCAGATCTTTATCCTGCACAGGCTGAAGTACATAACTTTACACATTTAGTTCTGCACAAATTTATGAGTCACCTCAGTGAGACCCTTAAAAGCATGTGTAGTGTTCAGCGCATGAGTAAACAGATGAATTTCATTTGGCCTTCGGATGCTTCACTTTAACACCCTCACTGCAGTACACATGGGCAGTCTTGGAAATCTGAAGGAGTCTACTGGGAAACATCAGTTTTATATAACTTGAGCTTCAGAAAGGAATTTCCTTGGGGCAGAGTACTCCTCTTTGCACTTGTTCTATTAAGTGTAGAGAACATGTGAAACAGAAATATTGCTACTTCAACTATTGCATTTTCTTCCCAACTATAAGACTAAACTTTATCTTACTTAGTTCTACCCTGCGATGAACAAGAGGTCACGTTACCAGTGCAAGACAGCCTGGCAACACAGGCAGTTGTCCTTCCAATACCTGTAAAAACACACCCCTTCCACTCATCCTATCTTTTAAACAGGGCAGTAATTCCAAAGCCATGTGCAAGATCACATTTCGCCTAGCAGAAGGGTTTAACTTTCACCTGATTTAAGCAACAAACTATCCCTCAAAGATGCCTGAGGCTTTGCTGTAATTAACATAACTGCATTTAGATGCTATTCATGACTGATAATTCCAACACCTTGTGAAAAAAAAAAAAAAAAAAAGGTTGCATGCTGTAAACATTATAAACATATTCAAATAAGCTTAACACAATCTGCCATGCTTATTTCTGCCTAGATCATGGACCAGCGAAATGGTTAATGCAAATGGATTTATAATTTGCTTTGGGGGGCCAGTTTCTTCTCCTTATTTATTAGCCCAGCTGATGGGGCAGATTTGATGAGGCACTTCTGGAATAATTGAGTCATCACACAAAGAAGGCTGCTAGCATTCAGAGTGGTTTTATCAGCAGCAAGCAGGCCTGATTACTGACAATTACACTCTGATCCGGTGATGGAGGAGAAAGAGCCAACGAGTGGGAAATGTCCGTGTTTCTATCCAGGAATAATTTCTACATTCATTTTACATGCTAAGTGTTTCCTATCTCTGCATAATAAACTGTAAACAGGAATAGATGGCACAATGTCCCTTAATATTTCCTGGTAATGAAGACACAAATGTACAGTGAGTGCTGATAAATATAGATGAAACATAAGCTATTCTCTGAGTCTGTATTGTTACCTTTAAAATAAATGCATTTTGGTGGTAAAAGCATAATCATAGCTAATGCAAAAAAATGACAGAAGATTGAAGCTGTCCTTGTAACTACACAGAAACTTTGTAAAAGTCCTGTTAATCACTGCTGCTCTAGAAGCTCATAAGCTGAAGGTGATATACTGGAAAGAACATCATTTTGTTTCTCAATAGTCAACTATGTAGGAACTCCTTTGCTTTGACACAGTAAAGGAGAGCAACAGCAGTGACCTCCATTAACACTTCAGGGATAGAGCGCATCTCAATGCTAAACTGAAAACCAATGAAGCTGGTCCTAGAAGACATCTTCACTATGATAAATTCTCATTTCCCTCTCATCAGCCTTAAGATAGTGTTTACAATGAATAATAGAGCTAGACTATAAATTTCATGAGTTGTGTTTAGCAATGTATTATTGCCTTTAGGATGTTTGGGGTTTTTTTTTAGCAACCAAGATGCTGTAAAATATCAGTTATTAACAAAATGCTGAAAGCGGAACTTTGGAAAAAATCTGTTTCTTCTCTTACTCAGGAAAAAAACATGGAAACAGACATACTGAAGGGCTGAAATGTTTGTTGATGGGCAATTACAGATTTCAGCTGGAAAATGTTAATACCCTAGTCTAGAGAGAGTTTTTCTTTTATAGAGTTGATCAGGCATGAAGCACTGAATAATAAACTTCTGCATGCTTGTTTATTTCTCTTCCTCTTTTTAAAGTAATTCATAGCTTCAAAAGAACTAAAAGTTATTCTCTGTTCTCCTGCAGTAACTATGGTTACCATGTTTCATTAAAGTAGCCACTTAACTTCAAGGCTTGTGTTACAATGATATGCATTATCCTGAGTAAAACCACACCATAACAACCTTATGATTTCAGAACAATTTTAAAAGAAAGTTCAAAGAGCGTGTGTCATTGACTCCGGAACACAGGGTTTGTTTCCTTTTAAAACATGTTTACTCTTTTCCAGCCTGGATGACTTTTCCTGCATAGAGTCATCTCTGTTGTGAGGCACTGTGTGGGGGGACTGCTACTGACTTCAGCAAAAGATGACCATGCTCTGCTTATCAGAGGGGTGCTTAGCAATTGCAGGATTGAGGCTGCCAGGAGATGCCTGAGCACAGAGATCAGTACAACTAAGAGCAGTGAAATGGTGTTGTTTTAATTACTCTGTTATAGCCTCCTTCAACATCAGGAAGATTCTGATCCAGCTTTGGTTTTGCTACACGCCTGGTGTTTAGCCACCACTGTTGCAGTCCTTGTAATGTTACATGCCGGTTAGGAATCAATAGTTTTGAAGGATGATTTTATTGAGATGCTGTTATGGTTGCACTGAACCTCTAAAGAAGTGCTGGAGCTGACTAGATTCAGTAAAAGTGGTCACTTCTCAAATACTTACAGGTTTAACCTAGGTTCCTATATTCCCTCCCTGTGATTTCTGACTGTTCCAGACAAATTTCTGAGGACTGATTTAGTAGGTAGAATTAGGACATTGCAGTTCTTGTGCTGGACAAAACCCATGGCTAATTAGCTCATTGAACATTCTCTGACATGGAGTCAAAAGGAACAATGAACCTAAAAATACAAACTATTTTTATAGAAAGAAATATAACTACCATTCTGACATCCTGTGCATTCATCCTCCCCTTTCTGAACAACAAGTCCTCTTCATTAAGCATGGCAGACATGTCACAAGAAAGGGAAAGTCACACAAAGGGAAGAAGTGTGCCTTCTCTCAACATGCAAATCACATATGTTGATTAACTTCAAGAGTGCTATGCTAAGTACAGTCTGCAGCCATCTAAAAGACTTGTAATGACCCAAACTGCTAAAGATAATGGGGCCTGCTTACACTACAGCACCACCCTAAAGATCCTGAGGACAAGCTGAAGAGCACAAGCTGAAGAGCACAGGAAAAAAAAAAAAAACAAGAACAAAAATACCACCTCAAAGGAACAAAAACATTGATTAATATTTGTCAGATACCAAAACATGTACGTAAAATGATCACTGGCAAAGACTTCCTATCTGAAAAGGTTTTACTTAGCAAATGTTTGGATCAGGTGTGTGGAGCAAGGAAAAGGTTGGTCAGTCTGTTCAAAGATATGCTAAGTGGCCAGTGGCATCAGAGATGGCAGTTAAATTCACTTTTCAGGACCTTTTATGATTCTAGAGTGGGGCAAAGGTTATTTCCTAAAATGTCATCTGTCTTCTGTCATAGACATAAACAGAAGGCACCATGACTGAGCAAATAATTTGAAAAAAAAGGAATTCTAGAACTCTTTTCCTGCCTCTGCCACTGATCTATTCTGTGACCTTCAGAAAGTCTCTTCACCTTTCAACTAAATGAGGATGACGTAGAGTGCTGTGAAGAGCTTTTGTGTGTTTCTAACCATGCCTTAAGGTAGTGAATATTATTTTCATCCTCATGTGTTCAATTTAATAGCCTGCTTATGCTTTCACTTCCCCTGAAACTCAACCTGATACTTCAAGAGTATGCTATTACTTGGGATTTCCAAGAAAAAAATGTTTCCTCTTTCTCTTTTTTACTAAAAAAAACCCTGAACAAATAAAAAAGGACAATTCTGAGAAGAATGGGTACTAACTAATGCACGATGAATGGCAAAATAATTTAAAACACATTTCTGTTCTCTCTTAACATATTAGGCAATCGGGAGGTAACTGCACTATTAGCATGTCCTTTATCCTAAAAATCTGTTTCACTTGTTTTCCTATAAAGAGAAACATTCACCTTGGAAATATATTTAACCATTTTGCTTTGAATGTTTTTGCTTTCAATGTTGAAAATGTCAATAGGGTGTGTATATTTATCTATATTTATGTGCATATATATATATACGTTTGTGGTACCCATAAGTTTAAATATTGTACCCAGCAAGCGCTGTATTTAATCAAAAAGAAACTGAAAGAGAAAAGTTTCTTTCAATGAGAGCCTGTTAGATATGTGGTAAGAAAATGGCCCATTGAACTACTAAACAATACTGAGTTTAAAATAACTCTACAGAAACCTATCTTCATAATATAGTTTTTTACAATAATAGTAATGCATTATTCATTCTATTGCAGCAAATTTTACTTGAGCAAGATGAAAAAAGTCTTCCTATGGAGAGATGTCTTACAAACTTTAAGCAGTTTCCCTTCAGGCTCCTTAGCATAAGTCTGGCTCCGCTGAAAACAACCAGAACACTTTCATGGTCCTCAATAATACATGCTATTTGCATGTTGGAGCAGTGACATACACTTGGTATTAATCACACAAATATACAAGATACAGTGCTGTTGAGAAGATCTTACAAAGTGAGATGATTAAAACCTATTTTGGACATGAATGCTGTAAATAATAAACATCAGTTTAGAAATTCCGATAGCATAGTAATGAAATTTTGGTTTTTTAGTTTATAGTTTTGTCATTCCTGATAAGTAGGCATGTGTCAGATGTCTGAATATATATGTAATAGGCTGGCTAGTTGTTAGGATGTCACATTAAATCATGGGTTCTGCCTCTTCTGTTGGCACCTTAAACGCCAAGATGTGTGCAGGAAAATGGGCGGGCTGAGGGGTGGCTTTTGTGCTCAGGGTATAACCCTTTTTTTCACATGCTGTGCTCACCTACCCCCAGGAGACAAATTTTTGTTTTCTTTTGAAGAGATCTGCATCATTTTGCATCAGAACTATGTCCTGATACAACAAGTAGTAGCTGTGACTTTTAAATAAACAGACTCACTAAAGGCACCGTTACAGCAGCCAAAAATGTTCTACCTTACATCATTTTGACAATGCATTCTCTGCGCTGCCGATAGACATGGAGGGTATTCACACAACATCCAAAGCTGGGAGAATATTCACATCTAAGAAAAGTCCAGAAGCAGCCAAACAGGTGTGTACTTCTCTCAGAAAAGGCCTTTTTAGATAGAAGACCTTTTGTATACTAGTTCTATCCTAAGCCCCTTTTAGGGGCCACACCTGAGAGAGAAAGTGAATTATCAATGACATTTTTTTAAAGAATCAGTGGTTTAACACTAATTTCTAATCAGATCCTACAGAAAGGAACAGCTCGCATGGCAGCTGTACTTTTCCCAGGGTTAATTACCTTTCACTGCTCTCTACTAATGAGTCAGCTGTTCCTGTCATCACACAACTACACTGTGTTCATCTGTAGCTCTAGCTGTGGACAAACACAGTAGCTAGAGCCCTGTTTACATATTGGTGAGGTTTGTTGTGCAAAGAATTTGCAAAGCAGTTAAAAAAAAAAAAACCAACGTAAAACTCCTTCTATTCCCATATCTCTTTTCATGGAAACAACTGTATTTTTCAGACCAGCACTGTGTTCTCAAGGTTACTGAATTAATTAAGAAGACTAGAAAGCTAAGGACATGAAAACTCATTAAAATACTTTTTTTTTTTTCATATTGCATAATAGTTTATATAAGGTAGATTAGATCTGTGTACCTATCTAGCTTGTCTTAGCTGATTGTTGGGTGAGAATGTTTATTTATATCTTGCTGGTCTATGAACTTGAAACTCCTTTATAAAATATTGTTTGAAACAGTAGAACAGCTAGTGCAAAAATTAATGCACTTAAGGAAAGAGGTTGTGTTATTTTTATAGCAAACTCTAATGAGACAATGATTTAAGGCTTTCAGTAACCTACTAATGTTTTTACATAATTCTAGAAGGTAATTCAATAGCAAGTAAATAGAACACATCATTTTCTAGCTGGGGTGAACAGGGTGTATTCTTTACAGCTCCGTAAGATCAAGAGTGATCTTCATACATTGCTTTTATATGTCCTCTTTAACGACTGTATAAAACTTGAGGGGTATTTAGAAAGGCTAACTTTAATAACTGGAAGGGGTCTCATACCTAGCTTCTTTTTATTGTAAAGAAAGTGAGGGCATGGGCTCCTCCATGGGAGTTAGACACTAGTAGTTATTCCAGCTTTCTAGTGGGAGGCTATGAAGACTGTGGCTAAAGATGGGCTTTGTGACAGAGCTTCCGAAGCTCAAGTCCCGTTTGGGTCAACAACTAGAAAATGATTGCTTTTATAGAACTGTAAACTGAACAGGACTGTAAACTGGCACTGTCTTCAAAACATGATTCTATGAAAAAATCGTCTATACGGAGGTTGCCCTGATCCAAGCAATTCTCCTGCTTGGTTTCGGAATTTTATGTGAAAGTGAATTTCCTGAAGGTGCATTAACTGGGCTTAATGATTCACAGAAACCTCTGATCACTCAGATCAGGCCAGGTAAAACTGTTGTATAATGCCCATTTTGTCTCAGATTCTCCCTCTGCTCAAGAGATTATTCCTTCTTCCAACACTCTGTATCTCACTCATTCTTAATTTAAAAAAAAAAAACCTCAGGGACAGCATAGGCATTCTCCTTCTACTCAGTGGTTTTCACATGTTACTGGCTTGACTTTTCCTGACTACTCAAGATGCTTTCCTCATCCACAGGCAGGAAAACATCCTCTCCACTTGGTGAGTAGGAAAACCTAACCCTTGGCCTGAGTTTCACTGTTTCCTGGGATGCAGTCTGCTTAACTTGAACTCTGTCAGTAACAGGGCTTACTAGTTGTCCATTAGAAGTAGATTTCATGTTTTACACTGAAGCAGTTGGAATGCTTGAAGACAGCTTCTCTAGACAGCCTATTGGATTGATAGTAGTCCTACTGTGGGCATCCCTCTTGAGGTCCATGAGGGAGAGGACATACCAAATGGCGTTTGAAAAATTTAGAGCCAAAAATCATGATATCTTCTATACTGTGGCCACTTAAAAACTTGATTTCTTTGCTTCTAAAATATCATAAAAATAGCTTGCAACTTCTAAATTTGAAAGACAGGGTTCATCATGCAGCTACAAATAAATACCAAAACCTCACAAATAAATACCAAAACCCCACAAATAAACAGGGAAGCAAGCTGTATGACCTGAAGGGTATCCACAATGCTGAACTTGCTTTTTGAAGGCTGGAACTCATTGATAGAAAGCAACTTGCATTTCTGCAATGTTACGGTATTATTCCCTGTGATCACAAAATAGTAGCACATTATTCACATTAATAACAATAAAAAGAAGTGGTATTACTAATGTTGTTGCTATAAATAACACTGGACCCAAAGCATTCAGTGCTATTTATTCTCTCACGTTATTCAAAATGAGTTAGGCATATTTAAGAAGACGTTTTTTAATGACAGCCACTAAAATGTTGATTGTGTTGAAAACTCCGAGAATATGCAAGCAGGTTAAACTTTTCAGGATAAATGTCAAATCAGTCTAATGGGTTATTTATATTGAACACGTGTAAATTTGTACCAGAATGAACTTTACATGCATTCAATTTTGGGCATGATTTTCATTGACTTTGAGTCTCAGCCATGGAAATGCTACTAGAGACACATAGTTACTAACCCTTTGTAAAACTCATTGTTAGAAAATTAGATCAAGCTGAGTGTAATGTTACAACAGAATTTACTACTGTGGCTATCCTTCTCTCATGGAAAGAGTATGAAAAGGCAAAGGACTGTCAGAGACCTAGCTATGACTCCATCCTTCCATGGCCAACCTGTGCTTCCAATGGTATAGATTAGGGTAGTGTATAACCACATGCTGTTCCATAAGGACCATCCACTATGTAAGGGTTAACAGCTTAGTAGAGCTCCATCCAGCTCTGATCACTGAAAGAATTCTGAGTTGCCCACTTAGAAATAAAATTTAAGCACTTTGCCTTGATCTGAAGAAACTTTGAGAACCTGTCCCTAGAGCTTTAAAAGATGAAGATTTGTTCAAAATCCTCCCACATCTATGTGCTAAAACTATGAGTATGATAAATAATCCTTGGAAAATCAAAATTTGTATTATCAAATCAATGTGCTGATCAAACACGGGAAAAATATATACTTGAAATCTATGCAAAGTATGCACAGTAACTGAAATTTTGAACTGAAAGCTTGCTGGTAGTTTTCATGTTAACATGAGAAACATTGAATCACTATAATCACCCACAGAAACGTACAAAAGCATCATCTAGTGTATCCTTCTATTACCTTGAAGCTTAAGAAACAGTCAAGAAAGCATGAGGGGAGAAAGAGATCATAGAGGCACTGCTAAAAGTGCCTTCACAGTCTGAGTAGTGACCAACTGGAGAAAGAAAATGTGTGGCTGAATCTGGAAATGCTTCTATCATCAGCAATGTTTAAAAAATCCAACTGGTTTAATGTAGAAATCTCTATTATATTTTGAAATGAATGGATATTGTTAAATCTTTACAGCTCATTTCTTCTTATTTTTTAAGAATTAGTTTTGAGAAAAGAAACCCTTTTCTGAAAGGAAATAAAATGACTTCTAAGAACAAAGCAGAGAATTGCCCCCTTCCCTTTTGTAAGTATCACATTTCAGGGGCAAAATTCAGTCCTCTGAGCTGCACAACAATATTCAATTTTGCTATTCTACTCTCCATTAATGTTTGAGCACGTGCTGAATTTCATCTATGCTGTGTATATACAAAAGGAAACTTTTGGTCTAAGACATAACATATTATTCATAGAACTGTCTATATAAACAGTGAGAAATTGTAAGTTTATGTGAAGACAAGATACAAAAAGAAATCAAGTCCATTTTGGAGGCTGGACAAGAAAGACAGGATTCACCTCCCTAACTTTGTGTGCCTGAAATGCAGATATATATGTCTGAAGGAGTAACCACTGTCTTCCCATAGTCTCTGGGTAGCCTGTAGGCAACCTGCAGACATTTTTGCCGCTGTATAAATGTGTGATACATCTCACTTATTTCATACATCTACTTCAGGGTGAAACAAATTGCATCCAAAAAATGCCTCATTCTTTCCACTGGCTCTAAAGGGAATCTGGATGACTGGCTCAGGTCTGGACACTTCCACTGCACACAGGGGCATTTCACTAGAGGATTCCTAACCAAGGAACCTATGGCCATCGCTGAGAAGCATCTTACCTTAAATAACACATATGCTATGTGGCTCTGAGATGTATTTTAAAAAAGGCATGAAAAATAAGAGAAATAAAGTCGGGAACCATCCTCCAGGAACGACTGCAGTGCCAGCACTTGTAGGAAAGAACTGGCAAAGAAAACAAAGCTGATGAACAAATAAAAGAGAGCCCTAGCGAATGGTGTAAATTAAAGAAAAGGAGAGTCAGATACAGCTTTGATATGAGCCATGTGGCTTCAGATTGACAGGAGAATGCGGTGTCAAGAGGCAGAGAAAGAAAAAGGTCAGCATCTTTATCTAGATAAAGAAGAATGAAGACAAACAACTTTCTAAGCACAGCAGAGAGAAACTGAGCTCTAACAGTTGGTATGGACTGAAACATAATCTTTTTAATATTTAGATTGAACAATATTTTATGAAAGAATAAAAGTTTTTCTGATAAGTAAACACATCACATGGATTGATGTCTGAAAAATAAGACGTGTCTCTCAGCTTGAACTATTATCTAATACTGAACAAAGTTATTTCCTTAAGTCTAAGTTTGCTATTTAAGCTTATATGTGTTTCTTCCTTGGTTTATTATGAACTATTTTATACTTGAGAAACCTGATGTCATCAGTGATGGTGGCTCTGCATTTCATTCTTATTTTGGTTTGTTTTAACCATACATGATGCCACATACCCTGTTCTGTTTGGTGTCCTCTCTTCAGTGCCAAGTTTTAAACCATAAAATTAAAGAAATTAAAATCCAAATTCCTTCTAGCAACTTTTGCTGGCCTTTGGGAGCCAACAACAAGAGTCATATTTTCAAAAAGGAAAATGTTATTGTGCTTGCATTGCCTGCTACTAACATGCCCTTTATTCAGCACGCAAGGCAAGTGTTTAGGCAAAGAATTATTGACACAATCGTTTGCTTGATTTGTGAGTGCCAAGCAGTGTTTTTTCACACGCACTCAGTGAAACCTAATAAAAAAAAATACCTCTTGTTTTCTTTATTTTATGTATTTACTCCAATGAAAAAAAAGTCTTGTGAGTAAAATTCACCATATCCAAACAAAACACTGGCAGGCTAAGTAAGTATATGGACAGGGGGAAGGGAGACTTATTTCCTGAGTTTCAACAGATGTCATACTTAATTGGTTGTGAAATAAACCAGAGCTACTCTCGGCCTGTTTCCCTAGTTTCAGCTGTGAAGACACTTTCAAACATGTGCATTTCCCTCCTGCTTGTCATAATGAGGGTGTGGGGTGAGAATCAAACCTCGAAAAGGAGCAAAGTAGCATGCTTGCTGTATACAGGCCTTCAGATACACTAATTAAACAGAAGTGAGAGTTGTATCTTTTGTTCCTGCGAGACATGTGTCAATACAGCATTAAGCAGGACAGTTCTGTTAGGGATGATTGTCTTTGCCTTCTGCTAGTATCAGGAAGTCACTGGACTATCCATTATGCACCAAGTTTTTTTACCTTCATGCATTTTCTCTCTAAAACACCCTTTTCCCTAACTCAAAGCACTGACAATATCCTACCACTTGGTGAAATGTGATCATTTTTGTATTATGACAGAGAGAACACATCCTAATTTTTTTTTTTCCTTTGAGGATGTTTTCTACTAGAAGCAGCAGAGTAACACCACATGTAACACAACAACAATAACAACAAAAAAAGAGGACTTGTCAAGTACAAAATAGCTTGGCTAAACATGGTGAAGGACACAAGAAAATGAAGAACAAGTCTTCTCATAGGCAAAAAGTCCAAATATTTGTAACTGTAGCTAACCACCAGTCAATGGTAGGCTAATATAAATACAGGCATACATTTCTAAAGGACTAGGGCAAAGAATATTAGCCACTCATTTTATACCTTATTGTATGTAGCCCTCAAAATTAAAATTCTTTTTTGAGTTTCATGGGAAAAAGCTAAATATATGATAGGTGTCTGGGAAACTCAATACAACAAAGTTAAAAAAAAAAAAAAAAAAAGAGAGAAAAGAGTGTTAGTTAAAACATTTCAAATAGAATATAATGGGAATTGTGTAAAAAGAAAAATTAAGGCCAAGGTCAAATATGTTTAATTCACCTGTGACAACCAAATGGAACAATATTTGTTCTTTTAGTTTAGACTTGGAACCCAGATCCCAGGAGTGCTAGAAGAGAGCTTTAATCCCTAGAAAAAATTCAAATTCCCAAAGTGCGTGATGGAAACCAGCATAATCCTTCCTGAAGTCAGAAATAAAATAGCAAATACTTTCTTTCCTGTTAAAACAAGAACAGTCATCATGATCTTTATTCTTTTAATGTTTTACAGGTCTGACTTTCGGCAGATGACCTCTCTTGTTTGTCCCTACATGTTTTCCGAAATATAAAAGTGAAATAGAGTCCCAAGGGCACTGTACTTGAAAGGTTATGAGAGTTAGAGAATTTTAACCATGCCTGCCAAATCAGCAGATGGCTTGTGATTATAATTATATGCATCAATAAAACGAATAATCTTTACAAAATTTGAATTTCTACTAAAGTAAGGGATTTAGTAAGCAGATGCAACAGAATGCATTTTCTTTAACCCTTTTTGTAGACAGTACTGTTTCTCACAAAAATAATGGGAAGGCTCTCCATAAATTAGCTTGACCATATACTTGAGTCTTAAATATATGATTCTTTTGACCAAGTGTCAATGTTATTTAGAGTGATCTATGTGTTCAGTTGCACTTTGTTCACTAAATGTCTAATGCTTATATATAGGATGATTCCCCTCAGACCCATCCTTCAAAATGGTGTTGAATTTTATAAAATATTAGAGATACAGTGAAAATGTCATGTGTACTCAGTCTCTTCATTTGTATCGCTATGGTAGTTCTTTCTGTTCAGGATTTGGTGACTTTCCATATCTTGTATGGAGGCTGAGTTAACCACGCTGTTAGCAAAGAAAATATTTTTTCCCAAAATGTGGAAAATTTACTAAAAGTTTTGTGGGTTTTTTTAATCACAACAAATTTATATATATATATATATATATATAAAGAAACTAATACAAAATACACAGCCTTGGATTTCTGTGACTACTGTCCTTACTTTCAAACTTACTTTTGTAAAAAGATCTAGATTGTGTACATCAGATTTTGTCAAACATCTGCCCAAAGTAGGATAAAATCACACAGTAGAAAAATTAAACAAAACAAACAAAAGGCCTCCTAGTCCAAATCTATTTCTGGATTGCATCGTAAAAATGCTACTTGAAGATATGTTGGAGATATCTTATACTCTTCTGATATAACAAGGATGAAAATATTTGAGAACAGTAATAAGTACATTTTCAAAAAAGTCTCCATTTTGGATGCTGTAACTGCCTACCTACAGTATTTTAATGTTTATTTTATTCAAACATTTAAATGTGAACTTTTATTTGAAGAAGACAAGCGTGTTGGGTTTTTTAACTACCATAATATCTCTGATGTGAAGAGTGTAAAACAGTATTTTGAAGCTCATAAAAAGTGGATTTTTACTTCAGAAATGACACAGCCATTACTCCATAGCATGGAAATCTTTCTTAGCATAAGGATTATTGACCTAATAGTCCATAACAGTGCCTTTGGAGCCGTTACTACTTTATTGTGCCAATCCAGCTGCTGTACATGTGCTCTAAGTTGGGAGGCAGGGGGGCACTGAAGGTGTCAAACTTTCTCCTGAGATTTTGGGAACTGACCTAGTGACTCTTACTATCACCTGAAGAAACACTGTTAAGAAGAAACTGAGATCTCCAATACTCGCATGAAATTGTATTTTGGAAAAGTTCTAAAGCATTTTTTTCTTTCAGTGTAGTGCCTCATGGAGCCGAGTTCAAATACATGTCTTTAAATGAAAAGCAAACTCCTTTCAACCAAAGTTCCTTAAGGGAGGGAAAAGTTCACATGTGAAGCCAAATCTGAAAAAAGAGCCAGCAAATGTTACCCGAATCTATTAAGCATATCAATAAACCCCTCATCTTCAAAACACTTATACACCTGCTTAACTGTATTGAAGTGAGACATCAACCTCACCTCAGTGGAATCATTCATGTGTACAAATGCTTTTGTAAGTGTTCACCTACCGAAGAAGGTAAGCCCCATTTTCATTATAGAGTGACTTTTATTGTCAAGTTATCCCCTTTTTTGAACCAGAAATCTGTCATTTAGAAAGAAAAATGTTGCTAGTATTATTAGAAGTCTTCCATGAACATAAAAGAGAGCAATTCTCCTCCAAAGAGATTTTATGTAAGTACTAAAAAAAGTTAAGTGGGAGATAATATTTTTTATCACTAATTAAACAGTATCTTTAGTCTGAAGTGATTCAAAATAATTAAAAGTCAGAAGCACGGATTCTGCTTAGGCAGTTTTTAATAATCCACAATTATGCGCGCATAAACTACAAGTGACCCAGTCCCAGTTGTATATGTATACTTCCAAAATTAATGAGTTAAGTAACATAGAGATTTTGGTCTAGATGCTCCAAATACATATGGGTGTAGTAAATGTATAGTTTACTCTGCGTGTTTACTCACTATGTTTTATTTTGGAGTGACAGAACCAGGCTTTCGGGAGGATTGCTTGTGACTGACCTTGGAGATACTTGCTTATCAGAAATATCAGATATTTTGGGATTACTGATTTGAAAATCTATATGCTTGTAAAGACAGAATTAGAATTTTTCAAATGAACTGTGTAATGCCATAAAGTTTTTCAGATCCGCATACACGACTGATACCAATGTCCCCTGGAACTGAGCACAAAGATATGTAGAAAGGCCTCATATTGGATTGTAAGATCCAAAAAGTTTATTGAAAAGTGGTTTCTAAAAATCTAGTGTGTTACACAGTTTATCAGGGAGATCGGATGAACAACACTAATTAGCAGAAATCAAGTTTTCTTGGCCTTTTCTCCTAGATGTGCCAAAGAAATTACAGATGAGAAAAAAAAAAATGAAGCTATGAAAAACTACTGAAACTTACTGTGGTTCAACCTGTCGGATTACAGTAACAGTATGACTTTTGTAGCACTGCTGCATGTGCATTACCCCTGTGAAAACACTCTCTATTTTTAATAGGATAAAGGACAGCTGAACTTAGTCATTAATGTGGTGAATGCTGAAATATCAAATACCCTTTACTCTCATTCACATAGGTAGGTAAATAGCATGATGACTGCATGATAGGGATGTGCTCATTTTTAAAAAGCTTTGGTGATACACCTGAACATAAAATGTCCTCAATTCTTACCTTTTATAATGAAGTGAAAACTTAACATCAATTAGAAAAGTTCAAAGTGAAACTGCATTGTAACACTGTAGCTTACTAAATCTCTGCTGATCTAGCAATTAGGTATGAATTATAGGACTTAGCTGGGAAAACAAGCTTGTTTTCTGATGCCTGCATATCTCATATTTTCTGAGCTAACATGAGGAAAACATGTTGATGAGATGCACACACCCTAAAAATATGGAAAATAAAATTAAATACAAAATCTTACTCGAGTTTGTTTATTCCTCATTAAATTCCCTAAGTTGGAAATATTGGGAAATGCAAAAGCAGACAAAACTGTTACTTATAGTTTCAATAAACCGGTATACTATAAAGGTGAACATAGTTTTCTGCATGCATACACTTTTTGTATAAATATGCACATGCGGATACATATATATACATGCACACAGACAACTTTGCAAGGAATCACGAAACACATATCACGTTTTATCTTAGTTTCTATAAGCTGTGTTGATACTTCATGCAGTAAAAAAAGACGTTCCTGGGTAAGCAACATATCATAGTGAACGGACTTCTGTGACCTATGAAGAGTTTTGTGACATGTTATCCTGACACATGTAAATACACATATATAGACAAGTGTTTTCCCAAATTAAATAACTTTTCCAAAACAAAACAACAAAAATCCCGACAAAACCCCCCTGTAACGCAGACTGATAACGAAACCCCACTTCTTTAACTGTCTGTATTTGAGAAAGCATTCTTAAAACATATGGTTTTCAGTGGGTTTGGGGTAGGGTGTGGGGGAGAAGCATTACTTAATTCACACAGGCATCTTGCAATAATATCATGTTGTTTTAAACCTAACATCCCCTGAGTCTCCAAAGTGTAAAGCAGACAAACATTTTAACAATGCAAACAAGACTTTCTGGCAACTTCCTGTTGCCATTTTTCAGCAAAATAAAGGGTCCTGAGACACTAAGCTGAAACACTGCTAGAAAAGATTTTATCACTGGCTACACAGGCAGGCACCTGCTGTTCTAAGATACCAGCTGAATATTTTGCTGCTGTGCAAAGAAAATAGGTAATGACTCTGTTTAATAGCAATCTTTAACTCTTTAATTTCAGCTCACACAAAAGACAACACTGAGAGAGGCATCATGTAAAAATCTGTTTTAAAAAGCACCCGAAAATTATAGTAACAGCTTCATTTATATTTGCATAGTTGTAAAAACTCTACTAGGTATTTAGAGGTGTAAGTAGATGGCTAGTGGATTGAATGTGTGTTCATACATATAACACATTTTCAGCAGATTTTTACAGAGAAGTAAACTTTACTGTCTGTAAAGTTCATCAGATGTTAATGAACATCTGAGACAGTGCTTATTGTGTGGCAGTTCTTATAAGGAATATTACTTTCATTACACTATGATTACAATATACATTTCACAAAACACACTGTTTCACCTTACTTTCGGAACCCCAGAAACTTTTATAAACTGGCATATCAGAGAGAGAAATGGAAACAAACAAACAAGAAACAAACCCAACCTTGATTCCAGAGACATTTTTTCTCCCCCTTCGTGAAGTGACGGGGGGGGGAAAAAAAATCCCTTCATTATGACCTACTTGTCTAGAAACGGACTTTCAACCCCATGGTTAGGCTAAGATTTGCTCTACTTTCTCCCTAGGGCATAATTGTCAGACTGACTTACCGTGTGCCTTTTAGCCTTTGTTCTGCCTCTCACGCTGACATCAGGGAAGCAGTGATGTAGAATAAAGCAGGGGTGGGCTAGGTTAGTCCACTGTTTGTGTCGTTGTGTGGTGTGCAGGGACACTCTGTGATACTCTAGTGAGCTGCTAAGCTTTTTTTGTAGGCTTTGTGTCATTTACTTAACGACCAATCTCATTAGCTGCCAGGGTACAATGGGCTGATGCATTTTCTATGTACATACTCTACACAGTGACCCTCAAGGTTGCCGAAGGTCTATTTAATCAGTCAAAATGCTGAATATATTTGCAGTAAATCACTAAAAAAAAATACGGGACCACAGAGGTATCTCGTGAGGGTTTACTCTTTCCTGGGAGTTATTTGCAGGTAAAAGAGTGATAGGAGGTTTAGGCAAAAGCAAGGGCAAAGAAGGGAAAACGGCACTTGCTGGGTTTGCACTGGTCACCTTTAATTTAGGGAACCTTTGGGGCCCTGCATATCTCTGCGTCTCTGTTTGTTAGTTTCTCCATGCAGTTCATGCTTGAGTGTAATCATGTTATCACAATTAAACCCCTTTAAATAAGAAGAGCAGCACTAACAAAATACACAGCCTTTCACACACTGGGGAGGGGATATGTGCGTGTGTGGGGGGGTGATATTTATTTATTAACTTCCTTACTACAAGCAACCTCAGGGCTGGCATCTTTGCATTTCTAACCTCTCGTCAGTTACAAGGTAAAACCCTTTTAACTCTTATGAAAAATGAAATGCTGAAAGGCCTTATGAATCACGACAGCTGTCCATAAGTAACAGGGAGAGTTCTATTGTCCAACTTGTCCCTGGATAAAATGAATACTTTACAGCAGAGGCTGTTCAGCTTGGCTAAAGAGTGTGGGGAGAAGGGGAGGAGGTCACTGGAGATTTCGCACACTAATTTAATCTGGGAAAAGGAAAGGCACTGCATCTCACTTGAACAGACTGGCGGCAATCTGGGCTCCCACAGAACTATCTCCTTTTGCCTGTGCTCTATTTATTCCTTATCTCTGTTTACCAACCGCTAGGTCCCTTTCATTCACACTACGAGGCCGTTCTCCTACTATCAGTCAGCAGCTGACACTGTGGAAGAGCCTCAAAGGCAAAAAAAAAGGGATCAAAACTAAACCAAAGCTGTATAAACAATGCAACAGTAGAAGTAAATGCATAAATCCTAATTCTTAACCCAACCCACAGGGTGCGAACAGAACCTTTATAGTAAATCCAACAAACCCACCACAGTGAGCTATAGGCTACAGAGGAAATGGGAAAAGCCAAATATCATTCATGAAATCACCATCTCAAGCTGAAACACTGAAAACAGACATTGGAAGATATTTAACTGGTTTCGGGATAACAGGTTTGTCAGTCCTATGTATCCCTCAGTACGTAATGAGGTGCACGTTTACCTGTGTGCCTGGTATAAAGTGAATAAGAACACTTACCATTTGACCATCTTACAGTTTGAAAGCCTTAGATAACTTTGTACTCACTGCTTGTGATTTACATTAAAAGAAGTACAAGTAACCACTTTTTAAAAAATCTGTATCTGGAGGTTGTGATAATTTGGATAACTTTATATTTAGAACTTAAAATTTAAGTTACTATTGAAGCATTTGTCTAAATAATTTTGCCTTTAAAACTGTTGATATTTCAATATTTCCCTTTCTTAGCCCTTAACTTATATTTTCCCCTCTTCCTCTTGTACAAGATTTTAGGATTTATTATGAAAAGAAAATGGGTGAGGACAGTAAAGAAAGATGGAGCTTGTGACTGTAGTAGAAAAGTAAAGGAAAGAAATAAACTCTTTACATTTGACATTCTGGTTTTGGAATTGCTACGGTGACTTCATTGTGAAAGAGTTTATTTCTTAATTTTAATGGTTACTCATTTTGTATTCTTAAACTGACAATTGGAAAGAAGTTGCAAATATTCATAGAAAGAGAGGAATATTGTTTCAGTGAAACATTACAGCTTTTTAAACCTACATAAGCTGTAACTCTCAAAGTAGGGATGTTCCCCCCGGAAGAGAAGTTATGCTTTCAGAACTGTTCTCAACTTTTTGAGACATAAAAATATCATTTAACAGCATATAGTCAATATACTGTCAACTACATGATCAAGATCATTATAACAATAACAAAGAAAATGTTCCTCATTATCAAAGATGATCAACTGAACGTAATTTCGATTTTGATTTCCACCTATGTGCATTATGAGCAATGAAGTCTTTACTACTTGGATCCTTTTTTCCAAATGAATTAATGAATTAAATTTATCCTTTCACCAGCTGCTAGGCAGCAGATGGAACCATTTCTGAAGCCTTGTTGAATTCAATCCATAAAACTCATTTCCTAGGATTAGCAGTCCAAAGTTTCTTTTAATGTTTATATACCGCTTGGGATTTTGAATTTCATGATGTTAAACTTTCAATTTAACTATTTTTTTTCATTTCATATCAAACAAATATGATCGTTTGGATTTCTATAGCTTTGTAACCACACATTTCAGGTCACATAAGGACAAGAATTCATTTCAAAAGCAATCAAGTAATGCAAGATTGGGATCTGGGGGTTTTTTGTTTGTTTGTTTTATTTACATTGCAGCACTACCATAGAAACCATTTGTGTTATACCCAAAGATTAATTTAGACTGGAAAAGTTTTATTGTCTGTAACTTTGACAAAAATCTTCACATAAAAAATTTAGTTTTATTAAGCAATTTGTGAAAGTTATTGTGACCTAAGGGTGTATTTGCTCTTCACGGAAACATGACATGCTCCTGAAATAAGTTTTTCCTGTACATGTTTTTTTTTTACAGTGAGCTTCAATATAAGGTTTATCTAGTGTTGAGGAGGGGGGGAGGGGGCAAGGGGGGAGAAGTAACAAATGATGGCAGTTCTGTGAACACTTCAGTAAAGATTTTTTTCCTGTACAATATCAGGAAATATTAATCAGCTGCAGTACCCTGGACAGCTCCTTTTCTTTCATTTTCTTTTTTATTGCCTCTGTCACACACCTCTGAAACATTCACCAGAGATCAGGGGACTTTAACTACAATTCCATTGACAAACGTCCCTATTTATAGATCTTTGAACTAACTAAATTATAATTTAACCAAACTCTCTACTTATTGGAAACCTACAGAAGCAAAAGCAAAACAAAAATATGCCCTCTCCTGCTTAGCTTGCAAAGGCATATTATACTAAAAGTCTCAAGATGTCAAAGTCTTCCTGTTATTCAACTAAGTAAAAAAAAAAAAAAAAAAAGTGGTTCGTTGTTGTGTATAACAGTGATTTCCGCTAATTTGGCACAAGAAATCTATATTAATCTAATACTGCAGTAAGCCAAGAAGGCCGCATAATAATAATTACCATTGAGTAATTGAATATTTAGAAGGAGGGGGAAAAAAAGGAAGACTGGTAATCTTAGCCTGCAGGCATGAAAGTACTATAATACGCAGATGATATTTACAAGTAAAAATAAAATGCTCTAAACTGAGAAGTTAAGAGGCAAAGCCTATATTTAGAAATTCCTCATTCTGAATCTGGATTATCAGTAGGCTACCTTATAGCAGAAATATATTATTGTCTCAGAGAAATCTTCCATCACAAATGCTGTAATTTTCCCCCAAAATTACAAAAACATTGCACAGCCAAACCAAAGAAGACACATCTACGCAATTAACTAATTTAATTGACAAAAGAGATAATAAATGGCCGCTTTGTACCCTAAAAACGTCCTTAACTGACAAAGCTCACCCCATACAGTTTAAGGATAAAATCTGGGATTTGTGCTTTTATAATCTATTAAATGAAAAATTCACAGCACCTTGCAGAAGATTGTCTTGCTATTTACATATGAAGGAGGACAAACATCTGAACTAAGTGCTTTGTTAAAGACAAAAGAAAGTCAGAGAGAGAGAGAAAGAGCTATTGCTGATCAGAGTGTTAAACAGACTTTCTCTAGCATCAAATGCTGTTTCATAAAAATCATCCTCCTGCAAAATGTTGTCCCAGAAGGTCCATTTCATTCTTCAACCTTCCCTGATATTACTGTCATTTAACTTTCTAAAGATTTTCCTGACACAGACATTCATTCTAAAGTACAGTATTCACTTTTTTAATCAGAAGGTCTCAATTCACTCTCTGAAGCCCAAATAATTTAAAGGACTAAAATGTCACACATTGCAAGACCCTTTTTTCACTTAGAGTAATGCTATTAAATATATTGATCAACAATCTTCATTTAATAAACATTACACATGATTCTAAAACATCATGAGAAAGCTCTTTGGTGTGTAATACATAACTGCAAGTGAACCTGCATCTATCGAACAGTTCCTACAAACACACTAGTCCCACTCTCTCCCTCTCCGTCTTTTTTTTTTTTTCCCCCCTCTCTTTTTTTCTATGGTAGTATTTAAGTTCAGTAACTTTTCAAAATGAGAGGAAAAGTGTCCTTGTGATCATTTCCTCAAATCAAATAGCTAGAGCTGCAAATTTGCACAATTCTAAAATGTATATGAACAAAGGCTTTACTGAGGCAGTATAAATGCAATTACACCATGACTTTTTATTCAGAAAGCTTTCTCAAAGCAGTTACAAGTAGCTATTTTTTAATTGAGGCCCAAAATAGCATTTAAGATAATGACCAAGCATACATTGTGGAAGAAACAGCATTAGTGTCATTTAAACAAAAAGAAAAGTTTGCAGAGAGCATTTTAAACACAGATTAAAAACCCTCAAACTTCTTACTACAAATCTCTCAAGCTTTCAACATTGATATATGGACAAGTTTTTTTGCTTTTTGCAAAATAAGAGCACAAACAATAGAAAAGACAAAGTTACTAATAGTACAAGTTGCTTAAACATCAATGGGTTCAGAATAGTGTGAAAAAGTTGTTAAACTTACTTTTTATTTGTTTCCAAAACTTATATGTTTCTCCTCCCTTGTGTGCTGAACTGTGCACTAAAGCTGTGTCTTTGAAAGGTAGTTCCCATGATATGACATCCAGTGCCTTTGACTGCCTAGAGATAAGCACCTGCGTTTGTGTCCCCTCTTTACGTCACACCTCCCTATTCAAACCTTCTCAATATGATTCACATTTGCACATCAACAGCCTCATGCGCATACACAGATTTTTTTCGGCTCTGGGCCCAAAACTTTCACTTTAATTTTCATCACATGATTGCTGTGGCATATGTCCTTCCAAACCTCCCATATATCAGTCATCATGCAAATGAGATGGAATATCACTCCTCTGCAGCAGATGGCCAGGGATGATAACAATGGCTCAACAGAGGAGATTCAATGTCCCTGACTTTATCGCCACGGCAACAACAACCTAAAATATATGTAATGGAAGTGGTGCTTATTAATTTTGCAGGCTCGAGTGTTCTGATTTTGTGAGTGAATGGGCTGAGTTAAAAAGGGGGCTGTGTCCTCCTGCCTCTAGAAGACTATCTATAAAAGCCAGGGACCTGGAAATTATTTTCAGTGACTAAGAAGGCAACAGCCTAGCAATTATTTGAGTAATTAGGTGTAATTCCTCCCTGTAGGCCTTGTACCCTCCTGTGCTTGTTTCACAGAAGCTCGCGAATTAGACAGGCACAGATACTGAAAAGTGCCTCAAGATATAGCAGGAGAGCTTGCAGGAACTAAGCTTCAATGATATGACACTTGGCCTCCACCAGGCTTGGTAAACACAAGCCCCAAGCCATAAGTAAATAGAGGCCCCACTCCACAAACACAGACCAATTAAAATTACAAAGGCAGCCACACTTCTGGGTGGGGCTGGGGGTAGCTTTATTCTGCCACGGTCTCACTGCGAGTTGCACACATAATGGTCTCTTAGTTCAGAACACCAAGTACTGTATTTCCATTGCTATCAGCCACTATCAAACCCAAGCACAAGGCTCTCTTCTTCAGGCTGTGAATTTCTCCCTAGGGATTTATTGTGTGCCTTTAAGGAAATGTTTCAAAGTGAATTTTCTGTGTGTCCTCTTCTAAATGCAAAGAAGAAGAAACAAATGCAGTGATATGCTATTTATCTTCAACAGATAAACAGGGATCACCACTTTACCTCTGAGCAAACAAAATATCCACAGTCTCTTCACCCTGTTCATGCTACAGCTATCACGTCCTTCAATATTTTGAGCATGTGAGTAACCATTTGATTCAGAAATAAAGTTCAGCTATGAACTGTATGTTCAACTAAGAAACTGCATTTGCAGAAACTGTATGTGTATTTTGTTTTTTTCCCAAGGGAAGACCTTAGAAAAATGGAGAATCCTTTGTCTACCTCTGCAGGAGAGGGGAGGATGTTTAAGTAAACCTGATGAAACACTCTGGGAAGTAGTAGCTCTATTGTGTGCTAGAGACTTATGGCTGCACTGGATCAAAGAAGTTTGCTATCCACCACCCAAGCAAATTCCTCAAAATTGATGAGATTGTTGAAAGTAATTTTCACTCCTCTCTTTGGAGCCCACACACAGTGAACACAAGCGGTGTGTAAATTTGAAGCTAGAGAAGAGACATTAAGTGGCATTACACCCCCTGGAGGAAAATCGGGATGGTAAGACACTTGAAGCAAGTGATAGGAAACTGCAGGGGCAATGCTGGGTCTGTGGATCCTCCTGTTTTGTCAGGGCTTAACACCACCTTGGTGTTGCTCGTGTTCTGTATTAGCATTTTCAGTGGTCAATTTCTATGATAAATCTTCCGTCTAAAAAAATGCAGGTACATTTCTGTTGAATACCAATATTATAAACTTCCAGAACTATTATTTATCTATCACACACTTGTACAGTGCCCAACACTCACCTTCTGCCCTAGTAGCAGATGCTACCAGAGTATGAATGTTCAGTACTCAATGATCTTTCCTTTTCCATTGTGAAAAAAATCTCCCGAATGTGAAAATAATGTATGCCTCATTTAACCAAGCAAAAAACAGAAGTGTCTTTTCTGTCTTTAGGATTGCCAACTACTTACTAGCTACCAACAGAAGTATTTAAAACACAAAAAAATGTAAAGTAAAGCTTACTTCTCATCTTTACCTCTACTGTGGTGTGGAGTTTGCAATTACATTTTCCAAATATAATGTTACTGATGAGATTTATTTACCTGTTTCAGAAAACCTCAACCAAAATTAAAACTTGGAATTTTCTTTTCTTTCTTTCCTTTTCTTTCTTTTTCCTTCCTTTTCTTTCCTTTTCCTTCCTTTTCCTTTGTGGTGTGTGTTGGTGTGTGCATGCTTGTGCAACAGGATTCTAGAACTGTGTATGTTTATGTTCTTTACTTCTGTACGTTTCGTTCTCCACTCTCCTAATTCAGGAATACTTCATGAATGTGGCTGCTATGGTGAGCTGAGGAGATAAGTGTGGTCCAAGCCTATGCAAAGCTCTGAAGCTCATTGTGGTGGATATGTAGTTGGACAGAACGCCAATACACAGAGTACTATAGGAATGATGTTTTCCTGACAGCTTGTGTTATTTATGGGACTGGCCACTGTCTTCTGAACCAGATGGAGCTTTTTTCCTAGTCTTCTTTTTTTTTTTTCTGTGTGTGTGTGTGTGTGATCTGCTGTGCATGGCCCTAATTGATCATGGAGCGAGACTGGCATTTAGGTCACTGTCTTTATATTTTCCAGTGATAAGTATAGTCCTGGGTTGTGAACTGTCTCATTTATCTTAAAGGTACAGCTCATTTAACAAATCTGTTCAGATCCTCTCACATCATGAGGTGAGGGGATGAGTAAAAATTGTAGATACAGATTATCTTTTCCTGTCTGATTCTTATCTATATGGCTGTAGTGCCACGATACCAAAACCTGCTTGCTGAAAAAAGGGTTTGGAAGATATTTCTTACATTCCATTGAAATGCATAAGACAAGGAAAAAAAAAATCCTTGTCACTAAATCAGTCCTAAAAAAATTCAGATTTAACACAACTTTGCTTTTTGCCTGGTTTACAGTCCAGTAAGTAATGACTAACGGGCAAAGGCTTATGTTGAGAATTCATTTGTAAAACAAAATGTATACTTAGGATGTAAATGCTTCAAAGTCAGCAAAACATTTTGCAACAGTCATCCTATTTTGACCCTTTAAGCAATAGGAGGTTCAAAGTTTACAAGAATAGCAAGAAAGGATAAAGAAAGGGTTAAACTACTCCTCAGACTACTCACTTGGAGAAAAAAGAAATCTAATAGGAAAATGATGACTTGTTGCAGAAACACAAGTGAAATAAATGTGCATTGCAATACACAGTAGCTGCCATTCAGAATCAGAATTCTAAAAGATTGTGCATATCTAATATGAATGCTGAGGTATGAGACTTTTAATAGTATTTTATAGACTTTTATGCTATTCTATTGATAAATACAATCCACTTCAAAGAACATAAACAAACCTGTAAATTAATGGTTGTAAATGCTAGACAGACCACAGCAAAGACTGTCAGAGAAAACTTATTTTTTTTTTCTGTACAGCAGTTATTTGGTTGCTCTTCAAGTTCAGGGGAAACTTCAAAAACAGCACAGACCTTTAAATTAGCATGATGAATATTGTATTAAATAGTTCTAAAATTTTCACTGTTTTTACCTGAATTTAGCTAATCTTCACAGTTAGGAAGATGAGACTGCTATAATTAAAAAAAAAAAAAAGTTTTCATGCCTCTGCAGAAATACAGGTAGTCTCTGTATTCCTACATCTTGCCAAGTGATATTCCAGATCTACTTTAAAAAGGCAAAAGATGTTTATGATACCTATGAGACCTCATGAGATGAAAAGCAAACAGTGAAAATAATATTGTAATGAAACTTCAACATAACAGATATATTTCTATTTCTAAGAACAACTCTTAGCACAGCAGAATCATAACTGAATATTCTGGAAATGGAGAGGTATCAAAGAAATCAAGGATATTACATGAGATGTACTGGATAAAAAGCAATATGAGAGATGAAGCTTGATTCTTCACGAAGAGTTAAGGGAATGAAATATTTTCTGCTGGTGCCAGTAAATTCATTGCGCATGTTGGCATCATCAAGCACCAAGTGCAGAGTCATTACAGACAATAGCACTGCCAAAGTTGCCAAACCCATGTAGTACCTGGTTGAATAAAAATAGTAAATCAGCCTGGAGTGAGTTATGTTAGCAGGCTCACCCTGAGGAAAACCACCAGATATATACATAGCAGAAAAAATACAAGTCATTAAGCAACCAACTTTGAAATGACATTTCAAAAATGTGTTATCCATGTTTGTACAACATATTACTTCAAAAGTGTCAATTTATAGGAATAAAAAAGATGAAGAAAAGATACCTGACCTAATGTTAACAGGAGAATGATTATCCAAATAAAATTATATATTGGTTTGTGAGGGTGTTAGGGTTTTCAACATGTTCTGTGTGAAATACTCTATTCACTGAAATAATAAAAAGATTTTATTTTCTCTTTGGCCACCTTATTTCTTAAATGTTTACTTAACAGTACCCTAGAGAAAGCCAGGAAATTTTGGAGTACTCCTTTCCTGCCAATAGATTCTACTACAGGGAGCTGGAAACAGACATTTCAGGTGAGTTTTCTCAAAGCCTCTCTGTGCAGGCATGCACTCCATTCTCTTAGGCTTTCTATAAAAATACTCAAGGGACTGTGGACCACGCTCCATTTAAAGAATATTAAAAAGTCATCCTTAGTGGGTTTTGTTGGGATTGTACCTCACTGAAAGGGAGATTAGAATATTGCTGTTCTGAGTTACAGTTTTATGAAATTCAAGCTGATGTAAAACTGGGAAATGAAAATATTTTTCTCTTCACAGTCTTATTTACTTTAATATATAGCCTTAATAAGTAACTGAAAGCAGTTATTTAATAAGCACTGAAAATTAGATGTAAGTGAAGTCAGATAAGGATTAAGCCTTTCAAAAAAAATTCCATAATAAGGCTAAATATTAAGAGTAACAAATTTTCTCAGCTCTTGCAGCTAATTAAAAAAAAAAACCCTCAAACACATCTTTCTCCTAATCATTGTATTATTAAATGCATAAATAAAAAACCCAATAATCATATTGCTGTTGTGGTAAGAAACTTTCTATCAAGGATACTACCAGATTTTGATTTGCAATTCAGATAGCTGATAAACGAGGAAAATTCTTTTGAGTCACAACGTTGGATCATGTCATGATTTAGTAGTTTTCAAGTTAGTATATGTCTTGATTCAAAAAGCAAAATTACTCTCTTTGATCCAGCTTACTTTAGAGAACTTTCAACTTCTGAATTATTGATTTGATTTCTGCCTATTTTATGCATTTGTGTCTGTACATGTCATTCCTACCTACCTTTCATATACCATCACAAATGTTATAAATAGGGGTGGCACCTCTAACGCCTCCAGTGTTAGCCTCTGAGAACTTTGCCATAGCTATTTGTAGCATCAGACTAAATCTTGTTTGGGAAAATAATTATTTTGAACAGACCAAATGGATCCTAGAAATCTTAACAGAAAGCTCACTTATCTCACTGCCCATGTAGTCCTAAGAAGTACAAAACTCAACAGAGTGATATAAAAATCCTGAGCTGTCACAACTGTGTTTTTCCCTCAGTTCCCTTCATATCTTTCCTTACAGACTTTTCACTGAAGCCCACCTATGGCCCTCTGAGTAGGGACATTCCAGGTTCTCTTTGGGAAACATCCCTTCTCTGATTTGTACTTGTCTGCAGACTTCTGCCTTTGTTTCTGCTGCTCACATATCACCATATTCCAGATTAGAGAAATCAACAGGCAAACACTCATCTGCTGAACACATGCTTTTCAGCCTAAATTCTTGTCTCAGATCTCCCTAGGCTTCCAGCTGTGATCCTTCAGTTTTTTATTCTGTTAGCCGTGTCTTGGGAAAGTGCCTAGGCAACTTCTGTTGCTGCTCTCTCAGCAACATATAGAAAACCCCAACAGCTCTTCCCAGTGATCTCTTACCTGATCCCTAACAGCTGCTTCCTTCAGGGAAATCCTGTGCATCATTTTCTGTTCTCCTCTCTGCTTATGTGCAGCACATACTTATTATCCAAATAAGGGTCTAATGACATTTTAGGAACAGTGACCTTAATGTTCCTGGGTTCTGAATGGCAAAGCAAAATTCAAATGGGTCAGAACATTAATTATCACTATGAAAACAGCCAGTTAAAAAAATAATTATTTAAAATATCATGTGTGGATATAAAGAAAGAAAATACTGGCATCTTTTTCCTTCTTTCACTCTCAAGTATATTGGCACAGGATTAATACTTTTCCTTCTGCTCCTAAATTTTTAGAATTTATTTCATAGATATATCCTACTGAAAACAGTCTGATTTGTTCAGAATCATCTTGCTAGTAAAGATTTTTCTATATTTTTAAAACCTTGTCAAATTTCATTTTTTGTTAAAATCTCTAAGTTTATAGTGTAATTTTTTGAATAATATTGCAATAGTCTTCTTAAACTTTACTATAGCATGTTCAAAGAGTCAAGTTAAAACACATACAGTGATCTCACATGGATGTCTTAAGCATTGCATGAAGAGAACCCTAAGTCAGACTCAACTGTGTATGCAATATTGTGCATATATAAGTTTACTTTCTGATACATCTTGTCAGCATTTAAAATATCATGCTAACACACTAAATAATTAAAATACTTAGTATTATAACATAGTATACAACAAACTTTGGTCTGTTCAACTCACTATAAGTAGGTATATGCAAAATAATCTCAGGTTTTATGTATCTAAACACAAATGTGTATTTTATATATATGCATAAACACACCTTATTCTTTCTGCCACTTAAGAGATCATTTGAATAGAATGGAAATAGCACTACAAACCTTTTCTAAACAGCTTACACAAAAGTAAGGGATAGTTATAAGAATTGGTTTTTTTCTCAATAATCAAAGAGATCTGCAAGAATGCCAGGTCTTTAATAATAAATAATTTAAAATGCTTAGATCCAGAATGGGATAACAACTATCTGAAAAAGGTGGGAAGTATGTTTCCATGGACTATGCTTGCTTTCTTTTCTTCCACAGTTTGTTGAACAGCCTATATTGCCAGAGGGTATTCTGGACCTAATCCTAGGAAATGAGCCAAGCGTGATAAATAAGGCTGAATGCTGGGAGTGGCTAGTGTTCACCACAGTGTCATTAGGCAATCTCTAGACTGCAGTCAGTAGCCTCAATAACTAAGTATATGTTTTCTTGTGGTCATTCTAAAAGAAGTCTTTTAGTTTAACACTCAGTCGTTCCCTCTGTGCTGGAAATTTCAACAAAGAATATGTGACGAGCTCCAGAAACCAAACACTTGCTCAAAACCACCGGGTATATCAGCATGTGCTTTATACTTCACTTTCAGGTATATACCACACTAGCAGACATGAGTTGCTCTTGAAAATGTTGATCAGATTGTCTAATCCTACATCCATAGAAGTCATCAACAAAATATTCTTACTGTCATCACTAGATGAAAAATTAGGCCCCTCCCTTCTAATAGAGAAAAGGCAATGGGTTTGTTTCGCTAAATTATTTGCAAATAATGTCAACTAATAAAGGCAGATACTATAGCAACCAAAAATAAAGTGAAAATTTTTGATCGGGTTAATTTTTTTCTTAGTGACTTAAACTTTGTAACTGTTAAGCAATTTTTCCTCAATTTCACACACACAAAAAAGGTAAAAATTAAACCTAATCCTCCCACCTCACCCAATAAACAAAAAATCCTCATCTATTCTTCTTTTCTTTTTCAAGAAAATATGGCAATTTGTATTCCAATTTTTCAAGCCAAAGTTACAGGGGGCTAAAATAGGGCTTTATAATGGAAGTTGATTGCAACCCTAACTATAGAGGGGCTACTGCCTTTCCATAATAAATAGCTGCGCATTTCCAAGGAGAGGAGGAGAATACTGCTCTGTGTGACTTCTAGTAATTTTGCTTTTTTAAATTAAGGTTGTGTCTTGGGAACTTTCTTAGTTCTTTTGAGCATGAAGTTTGATATTTCACTTCATGTGGTTTTAATTTTGATCTAGCACACCAACATTTTTCAGTTGATACATTTTAGAAATGGGGAAAAATATGAAGCTTTGCACTTTGTCAGTGCTGTGATCCTAATTCAGTTTGTTTTATTCTTTTTATTTTTGTATGAATCATATGAAAAGGCCATTCAGGCTAAAGCAGCAATTTAAATATATTTGGATTTAGTTTGCTTGCTTTGTATTGTCTTCTTGCTTAACGGTAGAGTGATTTTTGGCTGTTTAAATTTCAGTCTGGAATGAGTGCTGGCTGTTTTTCCTTTTTCTGGGCATAAAATGGGGGAGACCACAGAGACAGTGTCAGGAATGTAAACTGTGATCATAATAACCAGTGCCTAGGTATGAGATTATTAGTCTCAGTTTCCACTGCACAAAGGTCTAACTAGCATTAAATATTTTTCAGTTGGCTGGGTGTTTCACCACCATTAAAGCCTGCTGAAAAATGACCAACAGTAAGTAAAAGAACAAGATTGTGTAAGCATAAATTTAGATTGTTTTTAAATATTTAAAAGTCAGATTTTTGGTTGTTTTTTTTTTTTTTTTAATATCTTCAAGAGTGTAAAAGAGATGAGATTTGATAACATGGACATGAATGGAAAAAAATATTTACTTGCATAGAAATCCAGACACATGCCCTGGTCTCCATAACTTTGATGTAGATTCAACTCCATTCTTATATATTGCTCCATTGATACTAATATCTACAAAAGCCAGCATTTGTGTTATCTCTAAGATTAGTAAACCTAACACTTTTAAATGTTTTCATTATACTGATAGGTCAGAGCATCCTTCCAAATTTAGGAGCCTTGCATTAAGGCATTAAATTTAAGAGTCTACCATACTTACCAGCACACCTACTGAATTTATGATCAGAGTTAACTCCCTTAAAATGAGAAAATGCACATCTAGGCCTTTAATATCTTACTCACTTGCTTAATTACTTAGTTCTGTAGAAATTATACTGTTCTTTGTCTTGGGGGCTTAAACTTTTCATGAATAAACTATACATCCAGGAGTTTAAAACACACCTACCTCATTCATACAGACCACTAGACCTTCTGTCACTAAGAAAAGGCCTGTCACTGGGACTTTAACACATTTCAGTGTGGCTGACAGCATTCCTACAAAAAAAGTGCAGTTCATTGTCAAGTATTGACTAGGAGTGGCACACCACTAACTCTTAATGGCTAGTTTGAGTGTTACAACCAGTCTGAAATTATATTCCCAAAGAACAATAAAGACAAAGTAGTCACTTTCTATTAAAAGAACAAATAATTAAGGGTTTAGGGGACAGTACTAACATCTTAATAGTTTTTCTGAAAAACAACTGATAGCCACTGCTTGTTAAAGAGAACAGGTTTAATGTGTTAGCTGTGAGACTAATGATTTAACAGTTACTCACTTGTAAGTTCCCACATGAAGCATTGCAAAGGGCTAGCTGACCTTATACACTATTCAAATCGCAATGCTGAGACCCAGTGCATAAGTGTTACCTAACAAGCTCAGAATTTATTTTCTTTCATTAACTTTAAATCTTAAACATAATACGACATTTTTTTGTAGCTTAAAAGTATATAAGCATCTGTTAGCAGAAGCCCTTTATTTCACATAACAAGAGAATTCTGTTTATAATGTGTCACCAGCTGCTCAGTCAAAATGGGTTCTATTAGAACTAATTTAATTTTACATAAGTTGATCTATTTGCATTCTGAGTCTCCAGTTAAACGACTAGGTACTATTTAGTAGACTGATCCTGCTTCAAGCCTCCGCGTACGGACAATGCTTAATCAGTGTGTACATCAGGAAATAAACATAATCAGCAAGTGCACTAATTAAGCCAGGAAAATTTTGCAACATGCATACACTGTATGGATTAACAAGGCAATTCATTAAAAATCTTAATTATGGAATATTATATTTTCCGTACATTTTATTTTATGAAGCTTCAGATGAGTTTTCTCTAAATACAGAAGCCATCTACACTCCTCAAAGTAGACAGTGAGATCCTTTTAACTCAAGCACATCTGTGTAGCCTCTAGTCTGGAAGCCTCTATGGAAAACATGCTTTGTTATCTCCAGCCATATAACTTGATATGCTCTCTTAAACAAGCACTTGCTAATCAAATGTTAATATGCAGATGACTGAAAAAATAAATACAAAATAAAACATATAGATAAAAATGTCATTTTGTGATTTGGAGTCTCTCCTTATCCTTTAAACCAGCTTTTATTGTGTTTATTTCTGAAAAGTCAACAAATAAACACCTAGGGCTTGAGACACAGCAAGAGATTTTAGTGAAAAAAGCTTCCATTGAACTCAGTATGCTTCAAGCTTTTAGTATAAACTGGCTGCAAAACTCCAGTCTGAAGTAGAGATGTCAGTAAATTCTCAACATACATGGTGGTAAATAAATATATGGGCTGCTCTTCCCTGGCAAACAACCCCTATTGACTCCCTATCACATAAAATTCAGCTTCATGTAAACTTCTTGCTGAAGGGGTTCTACATGTGGCATAATGGAGGCTGGTCTCATTGAAAGGACAGGAAACCAACCAAGCAGTTTGTATCTGCATAAGCGGACTTTGTGCAAAGCACTTTATCTGTGAAACATAAGTATTATCATATAACTGACTTTGATGTCGTTCTGTACCGATGGAGGAGGCTCAGAAGGTTAGCATAGCTTTCTTCTGTGTAACCAAGAAACAGGTTATTTCAGAACTGTACATTAGTAAGCTCATTGTATTACTTCTAAACCTCGAATGTACATCTTTCATTTTACAGAGAAGACTACCGTGATTTTAAATAAGGGTGGAGTGGTTCCTGCGGCACCTTCTGAAGAGGAACACTGGCACTGTTTCCAGCAATAAAAGGACATGTAACTGTGCTTAGGAAATAAGAAATATTAAACAGGGCAGAAAGGTTATGTAAATCTTCTCATCTGTCAGGCACTCCACATCCAGATAGTCCACGAACATCCCCTGGAGCACCTGTACATTTGGCTCATTATTCCAACGTGGGAATGAAATAGAAAACGGGTTGGAAGTCCCCTAGTACATTCTTTTTAAACCTTTGGTTAACATACCTGGAAAGGAGGTTGCTACATAGGCGGGAAAACATGGAGCATCTCCTCTCTAGCATGATATAAGGCATCCTTGTTGTCCTTTTAGGAACTCATTCTTTGCATCGTTTCTATCTTTCTCTCAAAATCTATTGTGGGAGGTGCACATGTATTTTCAGCTGAATAGATGCAATCTGCATAAACCATCAGCAGTTTCACTGTTGGGAAATATTCTAGTCATCACAAGAATGAATGAAACGATGTTATGAATCTTTACTGTTACCACAGTCAAGCTTATTTCTTAGAAAATAGGTGTGGATGAAGTCCAATGTTAATTTAATTTAGGTCCAGTGGAAAGGATGAAATCTGAAGAGTAGCAAATGGACACACTTACATGTTTTCCTTTTACTGCTATACAGGACAAATTCTGACCTTATTTATACCATACTTTGGGTGTAAAATATTAGTTCAAACTGCCAGGATTGCCTCCCCCTTGATATATGTCATATTAAGTGAAATAAGTCAGTTGAAACTCTAACATTACTTTACATTGAGTAAAGTCTATGGGCTTTAACTGTAAACTTAAAAAATACTGTCAAGCAGGAGTTATACTCTGGTCTGTTGCTAGCAAAAATGCCAAGCAGTGCCCATATTAGGATGGTCCCTTGGCATCTGCATGAGTCATAAACGTGTCTTTTGGCCACTGCTTCATTTATTGCTCATTATGTTTGTTGTGGATTGGTAAAGGGAGATATAAATAGAAAAATGCTTACGTAATATGACGGACAGATTTTTTTTTTTTTAAACATTTTCAATAGCCTAGCCAAAACCTGACAAAGTAGCTATTATTGGCATCTTAAAATGCCCAGCCCATAAAGGATTATTCATGTGTATTTAGGCCATGATTACCATTTTATTTGTGGCAACAGGCATGACAAGAAAAAGAAAAAATAAAAAAAAAAAAAAAGAGAAAACCAGGGGCTAATATATTCAGTGAAAGCACTTAGCAGATATATGAAATATTCATGTAGGGGACACAGGGCTTAACAGCGTAATAAAAATGCATTCCCAAAACAGAGGCCAGATCACTTAAATGAGATGGAAAAGGATATGTGACAGCACCAAACCCTTGTCCAGAGCTCTGGCCTAAAGGCAATGAAATAAGTGAATTGACGATCTGGGTAAAGCTTTTGTTGTTAAGAGTAATAATTCAAATATTTTTTGTATGAACATGACAAGAGAAAATTACTTTTGCATTCAGTTCTTCCTGCTGTCCTAAATCGGCCTATAATGCAGCTCAAGTTTCTTAAAAGGACATTGGTCACCATCATAGTCCAACGGTATGGAAAAGAAAAGATTAAAGTTCTGAAACTTCCCTAATCCTGCAGTAATACTTCTTTTCACATCACAGATTGTATTTACTGCTTTCTTGAGACCACTGAATTAAGATATTGCCTGGCTTTTAATTTGAGTTAAAAAATAAACTAAGATGTCTTTTTATAAAGTTCACTTGAAGTATAAATTAATTTGCATTAGTTTATTAGTTACAAAGTGTTTTTGCCTTTGAGCAATGACTTTGTCACATCATCAAGTCACAGAAAATTCAATCTGTCATAGGCTGAAGGGCCAAACTATAATAACTTCATTACAGCATCACAAAGGGAGATACAGGAAATTATATTGACGGTAAATTATTTCTCTCAAATCTTAACAGTTAGAGGACTTTTCTAATAACATTAATTTAGAATAATACAGTCCTATGTCATTGATGATTTCACAAAGTGTAGAGGTCATGCTGAGCAATTGTGGACAAAACTGTTATACCATTTGGCTGCGTGCTATCAAGTATTAGATTATCACACACTTGTTTCAGGAACCCCTTTTCTACCTTTTCTATCTTAAGTGTGAGCTATCAGGAATGGGGAGAAATAGCATCTAAAAATGCATCTAAACAATACAAATTTTCAGATTCTCAAATTTTACAAAACTCTTCAGAATTAATTTTTAGCATGAGCCTTCATAAGGCCCAAAGATTTTGTTCAGAACTGTGGTATTGCTAACTGGATTTAGGTATAACTGCTGTATAATAGATATTATCCTGAACTACACAGCTAGAGGATTGTCCTATCCTATTAAAATGATACAACCAGGTAGAAATGGCTATTGATGCAGTTGTGAATAGACAGATTGTAGAACTGGTTTAAATCAAGCACACCTGGTTTAAGGTTGTGCCTGAACTTAACTTGAATAGTGAATCAGTGAATTTTTCAAACCCACCAGCTTGACTATCTCAGTCACTAAAACATCTTGTAACCACCCATGTTTGCACATATAAATAAATATTTTGGGCACACAAGATACAGGATTTCCAGATGCCAAGTGCTGACATTTGAAAATGTGGCCCTAAGTGTCATATACTACCCTTGATCGATGCATGCAGATCAAAATGACTTCAGAGAGAGTTCTACATACAGATTGAGGGTAAGATATGACTGTAATAAAATGAACATTAATCTATGAACGGTGTTGATCTCCAATATAGAGCAATGATAGATTCACCATAAACCTTTTCCATCTGTCAAGTGCACTGCAGTGTTCTTGTGCCTATACCAATATTCTTTCATATTTATAGGAGTGGGTTTTGAACACCATGTCAGACTGAAAAAAAACCACCAAACAAAATAAAAACAGAGGTAGAAAAATCCAGGAAACTGGTTTTATAAAAAATAAAGGACTGTAACTTGCAAATGAATCTGCCTTTAGGCTGAAAAATGAATTCCAACTAATAGCATTAACATCACCAAATTATAAATATTGGGAGTCTGTTTATTGAAGTTGTTCATATTGGAGAAAAAAAGCATACGCTAAACCACTAGCAGAATCATGGTTCAGAGGAAATGGTCAGTCTCTGTACCAAAAGTGAAGTGAGGACTGCAGGTACTTCTCCAGCCCATTAGGTTTATACCTCTGAGTTTATCTTAGTGTTAAATTGAAGAAGAAACCTACTGTGAATGTACAAAATATTTTACTTTTACAGAAAATATCTCTAAGCAGGTTCATGGCATAGATAAAGGCATTGAAGTGAATAATGAAAAACAATACTCTAATACTCATTGCTTCATTTGCTAATAATAACTGAATTTAACTTAATAATATTATTTGATCATATAAAGAGCTGGTTGAATAATGAAAATAATTACTCCTGAGTATTTTAGTATCAATTGATGGAAAAATGTGAATAGGTCACATAATTAAACATTATTTGACTATCTATACAACTAACAGAATAATGGAAACATTTATTCACCAATAATACATTCGTCTATCCACAGAAGAAAAGAAACAAACAATTTGTAAATCAGATCTACATTAAAAGGATCTGATGAATATCTGTAATATTGTCCAAAATTTTTGTTATTGTTACAATAATATTGTCATTTACAATGACAGAACCTCAAAAGGGAAATAATTTGGCAAGAACACACTCGTATCATTAATCCACTGCATATTTAACTTGATGAATGGGATGACATTTCAAAGCACAGAAGGAAGAATAATCTCATATTTTAGGTAGAGGACCGAGAACTAGATGACCTGGTTTCTACTGTAGTCCTATAATCAATTATTTTCACGGGATTTTCACTTCCCTACCTGGAAATTACTTGTTTCTGAGCTAATTACTTTCACCTTAGGAAAAGCTGGGAGCTTTACTCACAGTCCAGTGAATAACTGAGTATCCTTAACTACCTTTGAGTTAGGGCAACTGTAGTAACACAGGTATAATTAACTGAGGCTCAGAAGAATAGAACACTTGAAAAAAACAATATTCTTAGAAGGTGTCTACCTTCAGCTCCTCAAGGGTCTCTGTGAGGGGAGCTTTCACCAGTGAGTGAATTCAATGATTAAGTCTGAATAACTTTAGCGATTGTTGATGTTACTTGACACTTGACAAAAATAATCAGCCTGAAGCACATGAAACCAAAGTGGCTGGAAGCACAAAGGTAAAGTCATGAAAACTATCCTGAGCTGGTGTTTTGTGCAGTCTTTGAATACATTTAGCCAGTGTAGGAATCGAGGTGATGAAGCAGCAGGGAATAATTCCCTTCCTTCAGGAATCTCAGTTTATCTAAAATGCCAAGTTCCGAATGTCCTTACCTATGAGCAAATGCCAGTTTTGGAAGTTTTGGAAGGCATATCATGCTTTCATTATGAACATTATCTGTAGGGGCTTGGAAAGTGGTGAACAACTTTACTTTGGATGAGCAGCATTCATCTCTTTTCTCTGTGCTTCATCTCTAATTAATATTAACCAGAGGTCACTACAACTATCTAAACAAGTTTAAGATTGTAAGTATAGCTCTTTTCCAAAGCAAAACAAAGGCTAAGGCAACCAAAAACTCAAATGCTGATTCCTGATTATTCAGAATTCAGTTGCAACTGTGTTATTTTGTATTAAGGCACAATACCAAATGTCAACAAGAAAAATCAGCTTGAAGTTAATATTTTAACCTTTTTTGTTCTGAGAGAAATGGAGTTTCCGCCCACACCTTTGCCTTTCAAATAGAACTCAGGCAAACTTTAGAATTCAGGCCACTTTAGTGAAGCATTTTGACTTTGACAGAATTGCATATTCTCTGAGCAGTAATACTGGTCAGCCCTTAGCTATAAAGCTGCTTATAAATGAATGACCTGAACTAGTTTGCAAAGCCAAAAACTGAATTTTAATATAGCCCTGTACTTTTTTCTGTACCATCCTCTTCAGAGTACAGTATAACAAAGTACAGGTTACGAATATTTATTCAACCTTGATTATACTTGAGCTGCATTAGTGTACTTTAGGGTAAAGCTCTATTGTTTCTACTGCCAATTCCTGTGCATAGTAATTTTTTACATTTTAGAACTTTTGATTTACACATAAAACTATACTTATTATATTGTCTGCTTTGCTTATATTGTCTGCTTTGTTAACCCTCTTTTCTGTTCTACATTCTATTCATGATGGTATTGTATTCCTGCAATGGGTCCTTATGTTTGCAAACTTGCTTTATTTACTGTAAATGCAGAAATTACTATTATTAGCTATGCATTCAGTACAAAACTTAGCTATTCAGACTGAAAGTAGGCTCTTATTCAGCTTAAAATATTCCACTAACACAAACCTGAAAACATTTATTTTTATTTGTGAATTAATAGAGAGATGAAGATCTTGCTATTGTGCAGAAAAAGTAGTGGTGTCTTCACGAACAATGCAGGATCCTACAAGATACTAGCAACTGGAAACCTGACCATGCAGCACCTTTAGATGCCGAGGCTGTGGCTTACTTAAGCCATAAATTTAGTAATGCATTTGGGAAGGCCACCCAGATGACATCTCTAGCCTCCAAGACATTGTTTCCTTAACCAGTCCTCTCAGAATCCATTTGGCTTATGGACTTGGTTTATGAGACATCTGTGAGAGGGAAATTTCAAAATTAGATACAGATTGGTATAACTAGGTGGGAGGCATGAATTACACAGCTAGGTAGCTGCTATATCAGGTAACAACTCATGAGCTGGTGCTACAGGGAACAAGAAGAGTGAAGTCATCCAAGTCTCAATGCAGCAAGTTTGCTTATGATTGTCTCCTGACAGTATGAACAACACAAGCCCTTGGTGTTTATTCCCAGCATTTTAATTTTTTTTTAATTACTTACTAGAGAGAGGAACAAACATCCGTGCTAGACATTGTCACCTACTAATCTGAACCTAACTTTACCATTCACACAACTAAACCTGCATAAAAGAGTAGGCTCATCTACATCTATCAGTTCAGTGCTGAGGGAAACATTACTTCCCAGTCCCAAACAAAACTAGTCCAATGGCAAAGCATAAGCATAAAGCTCACTATAAACTGGGTAAGAACAGAGCAGAGCAAAAGTATTATCTCCACCCAAGTACACTGTAGATAAATTATTTTCTATCCTTTTCATACAAAATAGCAGGTATGTGGTAGCATTTTGCACTACCACCATAAACAAAATCTTGGGGGGAAAAAAAAACAGGGAGGAAATAACAGAGAGGAAAAAACCACACCGAAGAAGTTATTTCTCCTACTGGCTTTACATGCACTCTTTCTTCCTCTTCTCTCCATTTCTCTTCCTTCCTCCTCACACAGAGAGGAGTTACAAAGAGAAAAGTTACAAAGACTATTAAAATATAAGAACAATAAAACCAGAATTGGTCATATACAGAGAAAAGTCTAGGTAAACAGCCTGCAGCCAGACAACAAATATCATGTCAGAATCTCATAATCCTGCAAGATCTTACTTTCAGTGCATGCAATAAAGTTCTTTAAAACTACAAGCAAATCTCAGTCTACAGAAAACCACATACATGTTTGCTAGACTGCCATTGCAAATGCAGAACATTTTCTTATGATTCTGCATCTGTCAGCATCAGCTCCTTCAACCAAAATTATCATGGTACACTACAGGACCAATGAGAGAAAGTAAAAATGTTAAAAATTTCCATCTCTGAAAGTAGGACTATGTGAAAAGTGAAATGATCTATGAAATAAGGAAAACTAAAAGGACTGAAGAGAGACGTTAGATAGGTCACTATTCATTATTTAGAGTTCTATATTAATAACACCTATTTGTCTCTTTCAGAGGGCATCTTATAATGCCAATAAGTTTATGTACACACACAGAAACACATGCAAATTCCCTGATCTAAGGAACTAAGAGACAATCAAAGCAACTAAAAGAACAAAACTGTGGCAAAGAAAGGGATGTAGCACAGTAAAGGCAAACAGCAACAATAATGCAGCCACCTAAATAAATCTTAGGTAGAAACTATACAGACTGTTTTGACCTAGGTATTTGTAGAAGGCAATCACTTTCTCAGTTGCATTTCTTAATGGGATGGACTGGAGACAAAGGGAGCAAGTACCTCCATACCAGGGGATGCATTTCTGAAGCGTGGGTTTCAGGATTCCCTCAAGAGAGCTGTCACCTCACTGCAGCTGAGCAACTTAAGAGCACAAGCCCATTTGGACACTCAGCTTGTCTTAGAACAACAAAAATGACAAAGAGCCACAAATGACAGCTTATAGAGAGCCTGGAAGACCTTTAACATCCTCAGAGACAAACTCAAATAGTCAATTATCATCCCTCAAGAGACAATTTCCTTCATGCAGAGTAATAGGTTGGTGATGTTGTAACTTAGCTACAAAGAACTTCAGAAACTCATAAAAAATGAAATATTAATGAGGTAGTGGATCCTAGAGAACTCAAACAGTACACACTACCAGAAATTAAATTCTTAAATATTTTGGCTAACCACTGTTTCAGTGATCATTAGTCTGAAATATTTGGCTAGTAAATTCAGTATCTTTAATTTTAATCAGATTTGAGTGTTTGCAAATGATGCAGCTGCTGCTATAAAGATAATTAAATAACTAAATAGCCAATAACTTTAATTTTGGGTTGTTTTTTATTATTATTTTTTTTGTGAGATTTGAGGATTAGAGTTATTTACAGACTCCTCAGACCCCACTGGTCTCAGTACTGGAAAAGGAACAATTTCAATGCATGATCTATGTGAAATGCATTTGCTGTCTTAGTCCAGTCCCAAACAAAGTATGACAGATCCCACAAATCTCACCATCATAACAGGCATCTTTGTTTTCAATCTCAACAGAAAGCCAAAAGAAACCATAGAGACATAATTATGAACCTCTCCTCCGTAGAATTGGTCCCACTATGTGAAAAGCAAGCCTATGGCATGGATCAGGAAGAAGGAATTCTCAGTTCTCACTATTTGTACTGACTTTGTTTGTTTGTTAATAGTGGACGACACATCTGACTTTCAAGCTGCCATCATCCCTCTACACCAAGTTGTGGAATTACAAAAAGAGTTACTTTTCTTATTTTAATTGTGATGAATGTACTGAGTCACATTCTGCTCTCACTGCAAATGAATATGTATTCAAACAAAATCAACTGACTCCAATAGAGTTACCCCAGATTTGTCTTGGCATAGTAGTTGTGGTCACTATCTCTACAGGCTGCTGTTGACCTTTGGCTTGGGGGTCAAATTTATGCTTAGTCTATAATATCAGAAGCAGCAAAATATTCATCAGAAAATCATGCAAAGTACAACTCTCTCCTCAACTTTGTAGCATGTTACTTTTAGTATACTTAAATATAATATCTTGAAATAAGAGTTCCATAATCGATTCCAACTTGCAGGTACTACCCTGAGGGATATTCTATCAGGGACAACTCCAGGAAACATGAAACCCCTTGGAAGACAAGAGTTGCTTATGCAATTGTGGATAGTGTTTCTACTCTTCAAATACAACTGCCTTGTTTGCACATGTGGGACTTCAGCCCACAGTATTGTAGCCCAGAAAAGGTCAAGTCTTTAAAAATTATGTGGTGTCTCTGTAAAACAGCACAAGTCACAGCATGAAATATTCCAAGAAATATAGATACAACCCAACTCAGTGGTGATATTTTGATTCAAGCAAAACAGGAGGTTTTTATGTTAGTCTTCAAAATCATACAGAATCCCTCACTGATGCTGACATGAAAGTCAAAAACATGTCCTAGGTGTCACCAGGGTAGCCAGTTTTTTTTTGTTGCATTTGTATGCTAATCACATAAGAAGCAAAAATAGGCTTAGATTGGAAATCAAAGATTGGTTGTATACAGGTAATAGAGTGCTCAAATGCTTTATTTAAAGATAGAAGGCTCTTGAACCAGGCTTTATTATTGAACTAAGACTATCTATCCTTTTTGACATTTTTTAAATTAAGTTCTTCCTCTAATTTATGTTTTTGTCAGCTTTCCTCCCTTACCTGGCTTTAAACTGATTTTTTTTCTCTCAAAGTAATAAACTACTTCAGAGAGGAGAGAAAAAAATTTTAATGACCCTAGGAATTCAGATTAACAAAATGGATCATTTGTATACAGCTGCAGAATTATGAAGGCTTTTGAAGTAGAGAGAGTCTATAGCATTTTACCAGCAATACACTGCTTCTACACATTGCCACAAAATTTTCTTGTCAGCACTCCCTACATTCTCAATTCTTGGCATGTTTAAGCAGGACCACATCCCTTTGGCACAAAATTAGGAGGTCAAAGTTAAACCAAAGGGATAATGTTGAGGTCAAAACCATCAATGTACTCTTTTTTTTTTAATGCTGTGATGGATAAACCCCATCAGCCCCTGTACCAAAGCAGCAAACAAAAGCCTGGGTGAGCCTGGATTTGCACCACCAGTCATGTTTGACTCTTTACTGGCTGCTCAGTCTGCTTCCTTGTTATTGCTAATCCAACCTGCTTCCCAGCACGATCTGCACCCTGTCTGACTTGAGCAGAGATACAGGGCAGCTCCTGCAGCTGCAGCCTGATGAGTGGTGGCAGCCAGATAATCTACTGTGATGTCTTGTTGGAGAAAATTTGGGACAATGTAATTTCCCCAGTTTGACATGAAACCCTTGTCAGAGTAACATGAGGTTGTACATAGGACAAACACCCAGCCTTCAGCTGCTGTAAGCAATATTTGTTCCTCTATTACATAAATTAAGATCATACATACTTGCTCATAAGATGGCTTCAAATTTTCAATAGTTTATGCATTAAATATATGAATACAGATTGAAAAGGTGAACTATCTATTCAAGATGAAATGATACCAGGTCACAGTACTTCACTGTTTCCTTTCCATCTCTTTCCCTGTCTCCAATGTGATCTTAATTCTTCCTATCACTGAGTCATGCTGCAGGCATTTTTTGAGACTCCTTTAAAAGTAAATAAAGGAAAATTATTTTTAAAAAAAGAGTTACTGATGTGAAAAGCAATCTTGTTTTCCTCCATTAAATAAAGTTACATTCACAAAGTTGTGCAAACATCCATAATCATTCACTTTTCAAAATGGCCTCTTATTTTCACACATCTTGCACAGTTCCTGATTTAGCATGAGAAAGAAAAATATAGGTTTTAAGAGCTCTGAATTTTGACAGAACAAGGTTTCATTAGGGCAGTTTTGCTCAGGAAAACATCCAATAATGCCTTTAATGGAAATACTGTTTCCATCCAAGTCCTTCTGTGGATGTTCTCTTTCCACATTGGAATATATTTTCAAAATAGAAAATAAATATACTCAACTAAAATTAAAATGAGGTAGGATTTTAACTGGCCTTCAGAACCTCAGTGTGTCCTTTTAACTTTAAATAAGGTTTCTATGACTGGCTGGAACTCACATTCTGCACCTAGATTTTTCAGCAGGAGTTCCTTCAAGCACATTTTTTGGATTTATTTTCTACCAATAGCTGCACACTATTTTTCCTACAAATTTTCTTCATCTTTCACCTTCAGAATATAAGTAAATGTAAAACAGTACTTCAGGTGAAGAGTATGAATGTCCTGTATAATTCACTATTTCAAATTACATTTACGTCCCAGATTATTTCCTAAAAGTCTCTCTGAGAGTACACCTCCTAAGATACAATTCCAGTACTGGTATTTTTTTTTTACTTTCTAATACTCTAACAACTCTATCTAACTCTTATATGGCATAAAAGTAACCTGTCCATGCGTCCAGATTTCCCTCCTGTAGAAACTGGACCATGAGGCTGGACAGGAGAGCTGAAGCCCACTGTGAATTCACTTTGGACCTGGCAGATCACAAGCACTACAGGATCTGACGATGTGGAAGCAACCTAAATTCACCATTCTCATCACTCTGTCCATAACCACATAACAATAGAGGCCTAAGTGTTCGGAGAATGATCCTTAAATGCCAGACACAGAAATAAAGACTTAGCAACCAATGTAAATGGCCTAATTTTAAAAATATGTTGAAAGCATGCAATGCCCATTACAACTAATGAAAATTTAATGAACAAAAATTAAATGTAGTTTAAGTACTTTGATCTAAAATTTAAGTAATTAATGTTAGCTTCTGAAAGTTGTGAGAGCTAAAAAAAAAATAGACTCAAGTTCTCTATCTACCTGTAGAAAAAGTAAACACTGATTTCAGAAGCTGCCTAAACTCTTCCAGCCTACATTTTTCAGATGCATTTTATCAGCATACTACTCAGGTCTTCCCTGGTTTGTATTTGGTAATTGAGACCTCGCAGTACATGGATAGTATCATTTTGGGGGAAACACGGACATAGAAGTAAATTGAGTGTAGCTGTATTTACAGTGGTGAATAAAGAGTAGAAAGCATTGTATATTTACAGTGGTCATAATGAATAGAGAGAGAAGAGAGAAAAATGAGAAAATGCAATTTTACTGTACAGTTACTAGTAACATAGTGCCATTTTTTTTTGTTGTTGTACACAACCCTTTATCTTATTTCTCTAAACTGAATTAAATAACTTTAAACTAAAATTGTCACTAGGTTCTCCCTAAAATACTCAAGTATGGAATCAAGGCAAGGGGGACCTCCACCTTAAAAATCAGATTTCTGTTGGAGAAATGGTTATCTTTGAGAAGAAAAGATTGGAACACAATATTACTTCATCAGTTGTAACAGCATTTTAGATAACCAAGCATTTATAAAAAAAGGACTATGAAACATATTTATACATTATAGATGCCCATTCTCAATCTCCCCATGTGTGCTGACTTCTGAATGAAATCACAGGGGTTGATGCTACTGAAGCAATTGAATTAATACTTCTGGGGTTGCACAGATCTGTCAGGAAGAGAGACAATGCCATAGAGTGTCATTGTCTTTTCCACTTCATTATCGATTCTCTGTCTGCATATAGTGCCCCTGCCTCACTGTATGGTGTGTACCAGTGTCATGTGCCATGTTTAACACCTGGGCTCAGGATAACTGAGGAAATGCAGCTCAACCGTCCTTGTCACTGCATTAGCTGTACCAGAAATATCATTTTTCCTTTCCTTCAAAAAAAAAGGGGGGTAGGGAATAAAATGGTTTCTTGATGGGTCTGCTTGAGCCTTTATAGTAGTTAACTATAGGTGTGATCAATTTGCTTAATTACCATTGACCTCTAACATGGCTTATGGTAAATTCTGTGAATAGTATGCTATGTTATATGCTATATTATGTTATAATGTGCCTATACTATCTCCTGTGCAGGCAAGGAAACTCTCAGTTGAATTTTTGAGGCAGAATATGTGTCCCACTCACATACACAAAACACATAGTGCAAAGGTATCATTACTCAGCAGAAAATATGATCTTTTACTGTTGTAGGAAAATTTACATCCAGTGTCATGCAAACAGAATGCCCAGTGAGGCCAAGAGAAATTACACATCTGATCATAAACAATGAAGTGCATGCCCTAGCATTATAACTGCAAGGCAGCCTTGCTGTGTGACTTGGGATGTTAGTTACTAGGCATGCACGTGCATTTGGAATAGGTAATAGCGTATTTTCAGGATAACTTGACATGCAGTTAGTATATGATACTAGGGTAGATGTTTTAAAAGCATTAAAAATTTGTCCAAGCTAGAAGGGCAATATCTGTAATACATCATTAAGCACAACGTACCTTCAGGTAATTACCAGTCAGGCTCATTCATGTCTGTGTTGCTGGGCAAAGTGCATTTGAAAATAAAAGTGCATTTTGCTCAGATCGTGTGCAACTCATCTCAGAGGACATCCTCTGTTGGCACATGAAGAAGCTGTGCTTGTCATTGAGCTCTTGATTGGTACTCTATTCAATATGTTTTCTCAGTTCTACAGTTATGCTTCATGTTCATAGTATTGTGATGCTTGGAATATAGAAAAGCTAGGGTCTCATTTTTCTTTCCTATAGTATAATGGGAGTGGTGATGGCAAAGTAATTATGCTTCTGGGTTGCCATGTAGATATCATTAGTATTAGTAACAGAGATACAATGTGTAAAGCTGCTGAGGTATTTAATGCCATCTCTGTTAGTGACAGCAAAACAGCAATACAGTTGCATTCAGTTTGTTCACACACCCAATTATTACAATGTAGTGCGTGTCACAGTACATTAGAGTATTTCAGGATTTTCATTAACGTCTCTCTTTTCCGTTTGTTGCAAGCTGGTCTTAATAATTTGCTTTGGTCTCAAAGCAGATACCTGAAATCTCAATTCAAATGTGAATTTCATTTGTGTGTGTGAAAGTTTGTCAGAATAAGTAGTAAAAAAAAAGGTAGATACCATTTGATTTGCTGCATTAGCTAATAAGTATGTTTAGGAACTTTTCTCCAGTGGATCTTCCAATGTGAAATCATCTAGGGCAAAATTGGAGGTGAGGAACAGTACCAGGAAGGAAATATGACTTAAGGAAGTCACAATTCCCTGTCCAGTCATGCATGTATAGGGAGAAAAAAGGCTGGCAATTTGTAAAGGCCAGTTGCCATATACTTCTGATCAGCTCTGCCATATGGATGAGAATGAAGTCACTTTGGAGACTTCTGCACTCACAGGTAAACGTCCCTGGGTGAAACAAAGTGTGAGGCCAGTGGGAAAACATATGTTGCAGAGCACACTATTTGTTCTTTCTCCTCTGTTCAGGACACTGTCTGGCATCTGCAACATGAATCAGGATGTTAGAAGAGCTTTGGGTTTTACATACCTACCTTTTCACTAGATGACTAACCATAATCTAGGACAATGAGACTGGAAAGGTTTGAAGGAAACTCCTTGCAGAGTCCACATCCACATTTTTATCACCACTTAGAAACACAGCTTGTGGGGTTTTTTTTGTATTTTAATGTGTATTTCATAGATTTTTAATCAGGATGTATGAATAAAGTGGAATAATAAAAGTGGTGGAGTGGTTACATAGGCAAAAGGCAAAACACACAGACAGGCATGTTTGCAAAAAACCTGAAAGTTTAGTGAAATCACTTAGGTTGTCTGAAAGCTTTTGAATGATTTTGGACAAATACTTCCTTTATAATGAGAACGTGGTTTTTACTAAATTTATGGATTAGTTTTATGCTACTCAGTCTTTTCAGTAAGGTTTCATCCAAGTTATAATCCCTTTTTAAAGGGGAAATTAGTCATTCTGCTGATTCAGAAGGAGAAAAGATGAGATTACACATACATGTCTTATTCTTCCACCTGAGGATAGTTTCTTCATTAGACAGACATAAACTAACTTCAGTGACCCATCTTTTATACCTCAAAAGTATAAGATCACCTGCAACTTGCTGTTAGTTCAGTTTTCAAACATTGTTGTAAAATGTGATGGAATTATTTTTAAACAGACAGAAGCTGCTTTTGATGCGAACTTAGAAGCATGTATTTAGCAATAGCTGGGAGATGTAAAACAGCTGTTTAATGAACACACCAGGAAGAATTTCATCCTTTACCACCATCCACTTAATCATGTTCAGTAACTGATTCAAGGTTCAGAACTCCAATTGGCATCAGGGAGATTTGATCAAAAAAATACTGTTATGATCAAATAAATTTAAAAACCATTTATATAAGTTAGATAATGAGGACTTGTTATTTCACATATATTGTTAAATCTATTACTATGTCTCTTCTTGTATCTATGATGAGACTAAAAATGAAGTTATAATGAATTTCTGTTTACAACAAATGTAGAAATGTTTGTTTTACACATTAAAAGGTATCAGGTAATGCACGAATCTGCAGAATTAGTTACAAAGTCTCTCAAAAATTTTTTTGCAGTTGGCATTAATTAAAAAAACCAATATAAACATTAACCTGTGCATTAAAATTCAAAATTTTACTAGAAATGAACCCATAGTAAAGTATGCATTAGAAAACTTTAGAGAATTTTCATTCTAGGCAATTTTATAGGGAATTATTTGGCATAGCTGAATACAATTGTTTGCAGCATCATTTCTTATAAAAAGTTGAAAGTAGCCCTAGATATGTCAACTGACTGTATGAGACTACAGTAATGATCTACCTATATATGATATCCCACTTTATCTATGATCTATAGCTACTACACCTAAAAAGGCTCAGAGATTTCTATAATTTTGTTCCGAAACTTTAAAATATTTCATCAAGGAAAATTGTTTAGAATCTTGATAAAGTATGTAACTAGGTTCTGAAGGATGAGACATGATTAACTCCAAGCCAGTATATTAACTTCCACAGCAGAAAGTCTTATTAAATCTCCATGAACCCCTATAGCTGAGTCTTATGCTAGAACACTTTCATAGAACATATGCCATATGAGGGTTTCAGACCAGGTTTTATAGGAATCTCAGTCCTGGTCTCTGCAAATTATTTCGTTCCACTTTCAGTTACATAAAGGCAATGCTTTCTGCAGGAAAGGGCTAGATAAGTACAAGATGGTCGGTTTTACACCCAAGATTCCACTGCAAAAAGCAGCATAAAAAATTAAGTGCAAAGAAGTGCTGTATATAGAGTGGAGCAAAGTTGACAGTTGAAGGTAATAGTTAAAATGAGAAATGAAGGCTGAGGTAAAATAGGCACTATCATTATCGTCACCTTTGATTAAAATCTGCCAAGAACTGTTTAACATTAACACAAACACAAAAAGATGAAGCCTGCATTAAGGTTTTGTTGGTATTCACATGAAAATAAAACAAAAAATGTTCTGAAAGATATTACAGAAAATCCCTACTGAATCAGGAAAATGTAACACAAAAAAAGACCTCAGCATGTGCTTGCATAAGAGTCCAAGAGCCAAAGCACGTATTTTGCCCTGTGTTAAAAAGGGGGGGGGAAATGGTTGACTGGAGGTAGAATATGTGCATTATCTTTGTTTAACAGGTTAGAATATTCTCCTGGCTGGAAGCTCCCTGGCATATGTGAGGGTGAATCAGGACATGTAATTCTCAGCAGTTTCACAACTTGGTGGCACACTGCCAGAAGAGCCAGCAGGTCATTGATTGTTATTGGGGAATCCCCTGACAGTTCCAACCCCCAGGAAAAGAGAAGGAAGGCTGGGCAGCCAGCCAGGACTTCACTCCAGCAAAAACCCCAAATGCCACTCTCTGACTGGTTGCACAGGAACCATTCAAACCTTGGCTACTGCTGGCCCCCATGTTATTTGTGATAAACCACTGAGAGAAAGGACACAGAGTTAACTTAAGGTTTAAACTATGAGATAGTGTTAAGACACGTATATTTACTTGACTCACAGCAACACTCAATTACACTAACAAGAATGCTACCTCAAAGGGGCATAACAATACCTTCTAGTACAGACCTTCTACATCATGAGTATGTACTGTTATATGTTACCTGAATCCCCAAACCAAATTATTGAATAAACTGAGTACATTTATGTAACAGTAGGACAAGTGATATAGTCAGTGGTTGTCACTCTGATCATGTCGGTGTTGTGTGATGTACTCAATGGGCATGTGAAATGTATTCCTTTGATGTAGGTGGATGTATAGGTTACTGTACATTTGGATATTCCATCCAAATGAATGAACAATTTATTCAAAGCTGCTGCCACTGCAAGGTCATGAGTCTATCCTTACAGCACTGAAGAGGTTAACAGCGATTTTTCATGAAAACAAGTTATACACCATAGAAATACGGTGCCATGTGTCTCTACATGAACAGCAGCAAGGAGAAAAGTCAATAATTATTTTAAAACATGACTGACCAAAGAGAGCACTTCCTGGTTTGTATAACACCTTGTTTACTCAGCGACTACAAAGGAATAAAGAATCTCCCTGATCTCCCTGTCTAGTCAGGTTCTTCAGTGTAACTTCTTTGTCTCATTCTTTTAACATACTCTCTTTTCCAAACACGCTCAGGTATCCAGAAGCACTGAGTTTTCCATGCAGGACTCAGAATAAAATGTTAAAAATTTCCATATAGCAAAATTTCAAGAGACATCTTCAAGACCACAGATGAAAATTATAAGAAGATGATAATCTGGCTATAGGATGATGAGATCAGCATTTGTGACTTTTTTTAATTTTTTTTTTTTAGAACAGTACTGCCTGGGAATGTAGTCCATAAAGTATTCCCTAAGCAGTGAATGAAAGCAGAAAATGAGATTAATGTTTTTTATAAGACTGAATTGCATGTTGAAGTCACTGAGTGTTTCTTTACAGGTCTGGAGTATCTTGGGAGAGATGGTCTTCTCATGAGGTGTCTAATACCATTGTCTATACCAGACATCTGATGGGGTCTTTCTTTGAACAACTAAACTACCTAGTGATTACTGATTGGGAAACACTGTACTGTGGTCAGATCTTCAGAGAAATGTAGAAATGCAAAGATAAACATTTACTAAACACTGAAAAGTTATGGGTTGCTATTGCATATTGCCATGGAAACAGACTAATTAATTTCTTGCAGTTAAAAATCAATACTCAGTGTAAGAGCATGTATTTCAGCTCAACATTTCATTCCATTCAACTCCCTGTGGAAGGTAAGTTTAAATTTCATTTCAGGTGGTGTAATTAACTTACCAGGCTACTGATAGGCAACTAGAGGTAAGAGGGCAGAAGTAACTTATTCACCTGCAGCCAGCTGCAGTCAGTGGAGCATATATAGACCTTTGTCTATTCAGAAGTCCAGATTCAAAATACGACCAATTGTTTCTCATGCAAAATAAAAAGTTTCCTTAGGAATACTTCCAATTTTTCAGCAAGAATTGGACTCATTATGCTAGGATATAGACCCTTCATATTTCAGTCATGTATTTTCAGGGTAATGGAATGAGAAAACTTTTGAATAAACAAGCCTTGTATTTAAGCTTTTTATAAGCTAGTTTCCTGAAGTTTTACTATTAGATCAACGTCCAATAAATCCCTCACCTCCCATTTTATTAGTTTTGTGTAGCATGGAAAGAGTGATCAATGACTGTACCTTTCTAAAGGTGGCTCAAAATAATTCTACTTCAGAACTTTACACTGAGGATCTATTAAATGCATATGACATGCATTAAAAGCAAATTGCAAACACTGTTTTTGATTTCTTCTTCAACATCATTATGAGAATCCACAGGTCTACATTTTTTCTCATTTAATCTGTAAATGCAATGTGCTTACTCCCTTTACTTCTTTAGAAATGTTTTGCCAGAGAAAAATCGCAGTAACACACTTTGCAACATCAGGGTTGGAACTAAGTGACCAGCCAGAACAAGAAGCAGAGAACATAAACCCTACTGCATTTCTCTCATATCTAGTTCTCAAGTCTCTCCCATTCAGCAGTTAGCCACCCCTCCCTTCCCTCTCTCATACCCTTTGCATTGTAGTGGTATCAAAACTTCTGTTTGCATCACTTTCACAACTAATTTCACAGCAAAGTCGAACCACAATTCCAGGTACAGCTGCGGATGGCAAATCGGTCTCTCTCTATAAGAGCATTTGGTTGACTCACATGATCTATCAAGCGCCAGTGAAACCAGACAATAAGGGACTTGGCCTTCTGCAGATTTTCTGAGAATCATTTGAATTGCCTGATAAAGTGATAAAATCAGTTTTCTCTGAGATGTAACGCCAAGGACAGATTAAACTCTGTGGTGGAAATATAAGAGAGAAACCTAGAAAAGCAGCCTATGAAGGGATGAACAGAATGTGACCCCCAGAAAAAATGAGAACATTGAAATGTAAAGTATCCTACAGACAGCATCATATAACTAGTCCTATTTGCAATGGTGTGCAAGCACAAAAAAAAAACCCCATGTAGCCCACATATGCAATTAAGGCTTGGCGATTTGATGAAAATATCACGGAACAGAACTGATGTGAATTTGAGCACCCTGACAGCTCACTGGGATGGAATTGGCAGTCAGGAGAAGAGACGGGTGGTGTGATGTGCACGCATGAGCCTGCAAAGGCAAACTCTGGGCTCCAGGGCAATTGCCAGGAGTTGGTTATCTTGCAGGAAAACAGGGATTTTAACAATAGTTAAGCTCTCAAGGGAGGTAGGTTTTTCCAGGCTTCGGATAACTAAAGAAAAAACAGTGGGGGACAGATGTATTACCAACCCCTAATGCTCACAACACCCACATAAAATTAGAAACGTCACACAGGTAGTGGCAAATTAAGTGAGTTTTATCCTAGAAGAAACTGGATTTAGTTGCAAAACTTTATGCGCTTCACAGTAATGATTACATCTGTGTGGTTAAATGCTTCTTCAGATTAATTCAATACTATATAAAAACAAAATGCATTACACAGCACTTTGCTTATGCATTAATTTTGTCACTGATTTCAAATTTATGCTAGATGCCAAAGGAACTACTGAAGTGATTAAATCAGTTGCATGACTAAACGTTTGCAGAATTTACTTCAAGCACTTGAAAAAAATGATAATGCAAGAGACCAGCAGGTTTTATGAAATGTTACTTTAGGATTTGAAGTTACAGCATTGTGTTTCAGAAACAATGAGGAAGTCTCCTAAACTACAGAATAACTATAATAATTATAAAAACATTTTCTAACAAATCTTTTCTCCACTCGGAAGCTTTTTTCCCCACAAAGAAGCAACAACTGACCATTCCTTTAACAGATTTGGCACAGCACGCAAAGACAATGAATAGTTAATTATATGCTGATGCAATAAATGTTCAGGCATCCTGAAAAATAGTCTTGTATTACATTTCTTTTCAAAAAGGGATCTATTTTATAAGGATATTTTTTACTAGGATTCATTACTTTTTGTCAGATAGCAAGCACTTACTGTCAGGCCTCACATTGTGCATATTACTTTATGATAGCAGAATGGTCACAATTCTGCAAAAGCTTATAAATTGTGCCAGTAACTGGACTTGCTAGTCAAACCCAATTAACTTCTCACACCAGTTTGCCTAGTAAAGCATCCACTTAATCAGAATTCATTTGTGCTTTAAAACTGATGCATCATACATTTTTTGAAGGGTATTATTCTTTCAATGTGCCATTAGAATTAAAGAAATATATACAGCAGAGTAGAAATTCTATAGTTACAAATAAAATTAAGGTGCATACTTAGGGTTTACAAGGTTTGAATGTGCTGTAAGTACATGGTATTTTGAAGCATCAAGCAGTTCTCAGCTTCCTGCTGTGTCCCATATAGAGTCTCCATCACTATCATCAGTCATGCATAAAATAATTGTTTTTCTGCTTTTACAATAGGACCAAGAAAACCCTGTGTTCTGGTTGAAATGAAAATAAAGGCAACATGAGTAATCACATCATGATGGGTCAGCTGTTATGTACTGAACATCCTTAAAAGCAGTTCAATAATGGTACCTTTAACTAAATGTTTATGTACATAATCACATAGGTAAAAATGTCCAAATAATTAAAAAAATACCATTTTAAAAGACATTTTGAATTAATTATTTAGAAAATCTGTGATAAAAGAAAAACTTCTTGACAGCATCTATAAAAATGGTAACAAGATATTTACAAAGGAAAAAGGAAAAATATTGACTCAAATTACACACCTCAGATAACATGAACCAATAAATGAGCAATTATTACTAAAGTTTCTATTAACTACTCAATTGCACTGTGACAAAAATCAAAGGAAATTGAACACCAGATATTATGATATTTTTCTCCTGAAGAGCATTAGAAATAAACACATTTTATTTGTTTAATAAATGGTCCATTGTTCCTTAATCTATTCACTAGAATATGAGGAGCATTTCTGTAAAATTTGTAATTGGTAGCCTGTTTTCATTCTGATTGTGGAAATCTTCCTGCATATCTTAATAAAACATTGTAACTCAGTGAATCAAAATATATTCCAGTTATTGAAAAAGTAAAACAAAACTGGATTAGGAATAAAATTCTTTCCCCTGCTCTATCCATGAGTGACAGAGAATATTAATATTACAGTTTCTAGTTCTTCATACATTCAGATCCCACAACTGAAGTGCAGATCAGAAAAGATTTAATCAGAGAACATTGCTCTTGGCTTACTGTGTGTTTGACTCAGGTTGGCTCTTCAATTTGGTTTATAACTCCTTCACAGGAATGTTTGGCCTTGACCTTTGAGGTGCTTAAGTATGTGCATTGCTTTACACATGTGAATTGTCCCCTTAGACTCAAGTCAATTTAAGCATGTGAGTGATTGGAGGATAAGAGACAAATTTTTAAAAGCACCACAGTAGTGTGAAAAAAAAAAAAAGCAAACCTCATACTGTGATATATAAATACAATGATGGAAAGTCAGTGTACAAATAGGAGTGTCATGTTAGATTCATGAAGTCATCCTTCCACTCTACTTGGTTCTAGCTGTATCACGTGGAGTTTTTGGCAGAGAGCTTTGGATCAACTGGAAAGAGTCCAGAGGAAAGCAACAGCAATGAATCAGGTTTAGGAAACGTGATTTGGAAATAAAGGTTGAAGAAAATGTGTTTGCTTAATCTGGAGAAGTGAGAAGTTTCAGATAATGAAAGTTATTTGGTGGACTTTTGCAGGCTTTATATGAGACAATACCCTCAGAACAGGTTCAGTACAGGTCATTTGTGTATAGGTTCACTGCTACAAGGAGACATGTCACATCTTCAAATCTCTTCTCTGTGTATTCTGTATATGTGAAGTCCTCCCAAAAATCCCACTTACAAGCTCAATAGATACAAGTGCCCAAAGAATTTTCATTTTTGCTTTTGACTTGTCAAAATTCTATAATCTATTAATTTCTCCCTTGTGATGGAATTAATTTAAATCCCCAAATAGCATTCAGAACTACACTTAGATTTCTTGTTACAAATAGCTATTTTTCAGAGAGACCAGGGTGAAAAAAACCCAAAAGTTATTTTATTTTCCTCTTCTGGATTGTTTTTCTGATTTGTAGGAAAAGGAATGCCTCTGAGGTAACAAATTTCATTACAGTACACAACTGTGGTGAGTCACTGCCACCAAATTATCTATGGATTACTGGAGTTTAATATTCTTACTTACAGAAATTAGGAGATCAAAAATGAACAGAATGTGGATGCTCATCCATAATTATCCTTATTATGACAGAGAATCATTGTTTTAAATCGCAAGGTTGTAGTTTATGAAATGGTTGTGTATAAAATATTGATATTACAAAGATACTGTATTTTGACTGTTAGCATGGCGCATGCCGTCTGTATGAAACATAAGATCTGGCAAAACAAAAATGTTTTTCTAAGAGATTTACAAAGTGACAAGGTTTTTTTATTACTTAAGCAATCATAAAGATAGAGTAAATACATATTTTCTTGTAATTGTATTCCAAGAGTGAATGCTTCAGTATCAACATTAATCAGGAAAAATCTGTAATCTGTACTATTTACCATGTAATTAAAATTACAAAAAGCCGGTAAATAGGAGGGAACTGACTGTCTGAAAAGAGCTACAAGTAGGCAGATATCCAATGAATGCTCCTACAATGGAACTAAAGTCAAGCTAATGAACTTAATTTTTAAAATTCTAAAAGCAAAAATTCCTAGAACAGAGAATGTAACTGGAAATATCCTGAGAGTTCCACCTACTATTTTTTCCTTTTGCAATTCCTGCAATGTAGTTGAATGCTATCTGGGTTTTATTTGAATGTCTATAAAGCACTGTGTTCAACTATAGTGCTGTAATCCTTTCTTGTGTCATGGTGTTCCTCCTTTAGCTCAGTATATGTTGTAGGACGTCTTATTGTCCCACAGCACATCATCATTCATCTTTTACTCTTTGTGGTAGGAAGGTGTTCACATTTAAGCTTGATTAGTTAAGTGTCTTGAAATTCAAAGAAGAGTTGCCCTTCCCCAGGCCACTACTGGTGAGTGATCAGTCTCCAGAAGGTGACTCACCACTCCAGATGCCTCACATGGTATAATATGAAGACTATCTTTCATATTACCTACCAGGAAAAATCAAAATTCTCTTGGATATCAAATGATGTTAGGAATTATTTTCAACCAAAGAATGAAAGAAAGAAAAATATTTTGAGGAGAGACACAGAGAAGAGGAAAATGCTTCAGGAAACCTGTAGCTGGTATCTGATTCAGGCCAACAATTCCAAACTGTATCTTTTAAAAACCAGGCACTAAACATACTTCCTAGACAGATTCTCTTTAAATGACTGAATATATGACCATTTATACCACATTTATAATTCTAGTTTCATGATGGGAGGGAATGGGGCACAGTAGATGTTTCTGAAAAAGACAGACAGGATATCTGCACATTAAGATATGCAGACAGATTTCTGATCTAGAAGTTTCACTGTTACCATAGCACTCTATAGAGCTAGAGTGAATATATCTTGCCTCATACATCAGCAAACAGGCAGAGGCGCTCTCCTCTGTTAATTCCTTTTCGTGTAGATATACTGTAAATCCCTGTTAACGACCCACAATTGAAACACAGTACTACTTAGGTTCTGGTCCCCAGTCAAAATCACCCAGACAGGAGGCCTAAACCTGGTACTGTACACCTATGAGGAACTCTTTAATTTTGCGGATGTTAAGTGCTGGAGGTTAAGGGTCTGCTGTGTCTCTCCACTTTCATCAGAAAGTTCACTCTTGACAAAAGTATTGTCTGAATTTTGCTCCCAGAAGAAACTATGTTTACAACAAATCCCTGTTTTCCAATTAATGCATTCCTGAGGAGTCCTAATGATCTCTAGGTATGCTCCTGCTCAATGAACTTTGTGGTGAGAGACTGTGGCTCACATGAAGACCAAGCATAGTCAGTTGTAGCTATTGCTCCAGTGTAGTCAATTACAGGATTCATTCTGTTTTAAATACTTCATAGTCAGCCTTCAAGAGTATATTTATTAAGGATGTCGTATTAAGCCGTGTGTATATTCAACACATACACATTTCAAACACTTTCTTCTCAAGTTCTGAAACTCCTTGAAAAAGTCCCTATTAAAATCTTATTATTAATCTTCTTTCTCCTGCTTAAATCCAAATGGTTTATTTGAGCTTGACTGTTGAAAACTTAACTGTAGGGGATCCTATATATCAAGGAAATATTCAACGTTTCCTTAAGATTATATTGCCAATTGCAAGGCAAATTACAATATAAATGCAAACAACATATGCTATAAGCAAAAAGAAAACTGCTGGAATTATAGTAATTCATGGAAATTACAAGCTATTGATCTGTTGAATCTAATCAAAGAGCTTAACCATTGTTTAAACATTTACTATTCCATTCTAATCTTTTAATGAACAGAGCTGTCCTTAAAACTTATTTACACATACACCATTTCAATATATGCTGTATAGTTAAATAAGAACTTATTTAAACCACCAAATAAAGCTTCAGGGAAGTCTAGTTTCACTATCAGATTTTACAAAGCACTGTGCATTAAACAAGCCCCAGATGCACAGTTCAGGTTCATGCACCTCATCTCTCCTTCCTACTTTATATGAGGTGATAATATCTTTTATTCACAAAGCTGCAAAAGATGTCCTTGAATGTACCAACCACAGACATTTATATTAAGCCTTGATTATAAAATTTTCCCCCAAGATCTGATAGACAAGGACCAATCCAGCTTTATAAAAGTTTCATTAGCTCTGGAAAAAGTCTCTCCATCTTAGCAGCCAAAATGACCTATTTAGAACTTCTGCACTAGGGCACTATTTAGGGCACTATTTAGCCATAATGTAAAGGGCTGATTTGGTCTACCATCTTTTGTTAAAGATAAATTAAAACCAGGAGAATGTCTGAACTGAAAAGTTATTTTTGTATTGTAGTAGAAATTAGAGACCTCAGCTGTGAGTGATGGAGTCTGGGAGAAGCCCATCTAATGAGGTACTATGCATAGTGTGAAAAGCCAATCTCTGTCTCTAGAAGTTTGTTGTGTAACAAATCAACAACACATTGTACTCTAATAGAGCTCTGCACCCATTTTCTATAAAGTCATCCTTCTGGGTACCTATCTAGCCACATATCTGGGCAGTAAGGAACTATACTTACACCTAAAGCAAGCGATAATGTAGTGATGAGACAGATGGGGGAGCACTGTGCACCAGAGAGATTTATGACAACTATAACAAAGTAATTAGTCACATTTCTGGGGAAAAAAATGTGAATAGAAAATTTTCAGTGGTACAGTCCAGCTCTTCCAACCTGTTTAAATACTAATAATTTAAAATCAGCAATCTGGTTGCATTCATAAAGACCATGAAAATATTTATAGTTCAGGCCTCTTTACATTAGCTGCAAGGCAACTTGGCACTGCTGTCAGGAATGCTTTCATACCAATAAGAGACTCTTAGGTGCTACTACTAGACAAGTATGATTGTGCTAATGAAGTATCTGCAGGAGGGGGGGAGCTGCCATTTCATATAGATGATACTATAATGTTTCTCTTTAAGCCAGTGAAATAATTTCCTCATTTATTACAATAGCTGTAATTATAATAGCTGTATCATCATTAATACCTGTATAATAGCTCTGCAGTTATTAATACCAAGGTAAAAAAATCAATTTAAATTGTCAGAATTTTTGTTATTATCCAGCAGTTAAGATGCCTTTTACCTAAAACTTTAATTTGCCCCCTAAGAATACTGAAGAACTGGGTTCATGGATCTAGAATGGAAGATAATAAAATCACTGAAGAAAATTTTAGTTTTTCAGAAAATTGAAGAATAACTTCTGCAAGTCATTTTCAGCCCTTCTGTATTATAAACTCTCATTAGTTCAGCAAACCTGCCCATCTAGTCATTAGAAAAGGCAGAGTGGCCTGCTGTGATTGTCCCTCATGGCCACAGCTAGAAATCTGCCTATTCTACTCTCCTCCCTTCTGCCTGTGCAGCTTTCTCCATTAGTCGACCTGTTAGGATCTTTTATTCTGCTAAGTGGAATCTAGTGAGCAATATACAACCTGATTTTCTCAATGAATCAATAAACTACTCTACCATGTGAGACCTGATGCTTTTTACTTTTTGCAGAGGAGGAACTCAAAGCTGTGGAATTGTGCTGAATAAACTACCTGCCTCTTGAAGCAGAATGGCTTCACCACCTCTTATGAAGGCACTGGATGCTCAGATTTCTCACCTGTGACATGAATATGAATTCATCCATCCTGTGCACAAAATGCCAATATTTAGTGTTACTGGAAGAGAGCATGTCCAGTCACACTGTAAAAAGGGTCTGCATTTTGGTCAAGTGAGAGTTTGCATTCAACTGCTTGTGAAAGAACATGGTTCCAGCCATGAGAGGACATAACGGTACCATTACATATTAGGAACTCTTCTTTGAATGAAAAACACATATCTGAGTCACATGAGAGACATACCTTACATTCATGTGTAGGGGAAGAACTTGGGAAAGAAGGCCAGGAGCAAACAGGCATAAAAACTCATCTAGACAACAAACTCATCTGTGCCCCTGTCTGAAGACATCCAAGGAAAGAGAATTATGATGAACAAGCTGTGAGTCAAATGACTTTTTTCTACTGATCTGCATCCAGTATATGAGGGACACTCTCCCAGGAAGCACATCAGATAATCCTTTGGAAATCATGACTGTATCAAAGGACAAATATCTCCTGTCATTAAGCCTCATATTTAGCTTTTAACTTTGAGGCTATGATGCTGATCTAAATTGACAAATAGAATTCTTCATGAATCAGAAGTCAAGATTACTGTATTTACATTCGTTCCTACTCTAAAACTGTACAGTGAGTACATCTAGGAGTAAACACTATCTTACCCACGTCTCAAAGGCAGTACAATCTCTTATGTATTGAAGCAGGAACAGACAAGTACCATGAGGTTGGGACCAGCCCCATACATTTTGAGACCTAAATTAAAGAGAGGAATCATCACCAAGTGGTGGTATCTCACACCAGAAGAGAGAATAAAAAAAACAGTAGTGCAGGTGAAAAAGTAGTGTTACACAGGGTAGAGAAATTTGCTGTGTTGTGAGTGCTATGCCAGCAATTTAATCTGTGTTTTATTTAATTCACTATAGTTGCCTTGTCTTTTGCCTTTTGACATCCAGGATTCACAGGCACATAATGACATGCATTAGTTAATTAGTTAATGTTTCTAAAGCACTTTGAAAATGTAAAACACTGTGCTGAGCACTACATATGAGAAATTGATATGAGGATACATTTAACTGTGGGAGTGGAAAATATACTTTTCAGATACGGTAATAGGGGAGAGATAAATATTTTTGCATAATTAAACTAGACTGTATTCTGTTCCCTGAAAATATACAAGAGATGTTTGTGTCATACAATGCAGCTACAGTATCACTTAGTTTATATAGGCAGAAAACAACTATTCACTTGCTCATTGGAAGGAACACTACAAATCTGTGGTTATGTGTAAGAGATGCACAGGTTTATGCAGTATAAGAGCAGAAAATTTTAAGAGACTTTAACCTGTGTACTACACATATGCTATATGCACATAATGTGAGATGGCCTAGCTTTTTTTTTTTTTTTGTACGACAACATAGTACTTACTATTCATTTTGTGGTGGGGAAAGGGCCAAAGGAGAGCAAGAAGAAAAGAAAGGGAAATTTTATGTAAGTTTATGTTTCTTTACTGCAATATATTTTAGGACATTCTAAAAAGTATCACCTGAGCCAAGGTGCTCCAAAGCGCAGCATTTAAGATGTAGGCACCTGTGTGCTCACTACTTGTACAGGAACCTGCCGTGTGCAGTGATCTAAAGACTTTTGCATATCATACAGTACATCGATGTGTCTGAGATACAGAAATTTTAAATGAAGACGCAACCAGCAGGTACATGAAACAACATCAATGTACTATCAGCTGGCATCAGTCACACTAATACAGGGCAGCTCATATTCTGTCCAGATTCCAGTACAAGAAAGTTTTGGCAGCTCCATGTAAGATAGCAGCAAAACATGTAGATGTTGTTTAAAAATAATTAAGACACCTACTAACATTTATCAGTGTTTCTAGTACAGAGGTCAGTCCATTAACATGCATTGTTTCCCAGACAACCACCTCTGTGTTCTAGATTTACCAGGCACTGATAAGACTACATAAGAATTTTTTTATGTTATTGGTGAAGAGAAAAAACGCAATTGTAAGGCAATTGGTAAAAAAATTGCAGTAGTTGCAGTGGAACTGGTGCACACATTGTGTCAATAACTTGTAGCTGGATCTCAAGTTCTACCTGAAGGTCCATAAAGAAAACCAAAGACAGATGCCTGCATCCACAGAAAGTAGGTTCAATACAGTCTTCTGACCACTTGTCTAAATTTAGCCTGTACCTGGAGCTAAACTGTAGCAGTTGTTCTACCACCTGATGACCCCTCCCCATCTGAGAAGGGGAATCAGGGAAATAAAGGGAAAAGCCTCTTGGGTTGAAGTAGAAACAGATTTAATGAAATAACAAAACTAACACAATCACCAACATGAAGCATACACAGTTATACTCAGCCTCATCCTTAGGATCAGCAGCAGGAACAGAAGGCCAAGATGAAGAAGCCTCAGGAAGAGAAACTCAACCCTCACTTAACTGTCCCATTTATAATGAGCATGATTAAGTGGTGTAAGATACACCTGTGAGTCAGCTGCCTTGATTGGATCTCCCAGCTGACTCAGGGCTACTCAGGTCCTGCCTGCATGGCTGGCCCATGGGTCTGTTCCTGAGAAACCAGGACACCACTCCTAAAATTCAGACTCTCATTTCTCAGAAAACTTCCCCACTCACCTCATGACATCTGTTAGACTTCATCCACAATTGGCAATTGTAATAGATCTATTAGTTATTCTTGGGCAGATATCCATTGTAAATATACTGCCAGAATCTACAAAGATATTCCATAAAAACATCTGGAAAAAATAAAAGACCTTTTTCTGGAGGCAGTCACATTCTCTGTCTTAATCAAGGCTACCCAACCTCAGTTTTATTCATAACTTTCCTAGAAGGTAGTAGGATGCAAAGCACTGTCCTAAACATTTTTGATGTACCTTTTTGGTGTGATGCTGACCTGGCCTATAAGTAGGTCACTTACAGTGCAAATGTTTCAGCACATACCTGTGCAATAAGGAGGAAGAGGGTTAGAGTAAAAAAATAATAATAGTTGGATGTCATAAACTTGTGATGCTAAAGAGTGTAATGTACAAGAATGATACCATCATAGTGAATTCGGGGAATCTGTGACACACTCATGACATGAGTTTAAGTGACAAACTGTAGTAGATGCTCTTTAGTATGGCATTATAGACAATGGTGGAGAAAAACATATTTTAAAAAAAGAAATCCAATAAGTTGTGTGATAAATAACATTTTGGGATCTGTATATCAGACAAGGCAGCAATGCACAAGCAATGTACTAACAAAGAACCTTGATGACGACAGTCCCCTGTTATGTAAAATCTACTTGTCTGTCTTCTAGCCAGTTCCTTACTCACTCTAGAGTTCCCTATTAATCCCCTTTTTCTTCAGGGTAGCCAATAATTTCCCATGCTTCTCTGAAGCCCAGACAAATTAGACAGACTTGCATTTCTTTTATCCAAAAAACTATTATCTTACCTGAGATAGATAATAGATTGATCTGACATGATCTGTTAGCCCTTTGTTTCATAACTTTTACTTTCACCTCTTTTATGTCTTTAATATTTTCTAAGATTTTGCCTGAGTCACACCTGTAAATCCATATTAGCCTAAGTTACCTTTTTTTTCCCCTTGTCTTAAATGTAGTTATTATTCACATTACTCTGCAATTTTATGGTACCACTCAGATTCGTTAACAGATTCTGTCTGATTGTGATTTTATATTCCAAATTTTTGGGAACCATGTCACCTTCTTCTCTCCCTGTCTCCTGTGCACACGTACCTTAAGCTTAGCAAGCTTTGTTTTAGCAAGCCTGCCTTTGCTTTTTTGCTGAGAATCGGTTCCATTAAAAATTGAAACAGATATCAGTTTTGAATCTGTTTTAGGTAAAAATTATTTTAAAGCACATGGCAACCCTTTTCCTTCTTTCTCCTCCATTAAGGAATGAAGAACCTTCTTTCTAAAGCAAAACTCAGACTGATTTTAAGTCTTGCCTTATCCCAGTGTTTTCTGTTCACCAAAGCACAAGATTATTTGCTGTTTTCTCTTTTCGTCATTTCTTATAGGTTTTCTGCTTAAAGTTAATGGTCTTTTAAAATTCATTATTCAGAACAGAATTTGGAAGCATTCCCAACAGTTTTTCTTCTTTGACTGGAGTGTAAATTCCAGGGAATTTTTGCACCTTCGACTGGGAAAATTTTAGCTTCTTGGAGACCTAAGTTCCTGAGCTCTTGATTGCAGTAGATTTATCTTTATTTCGTAAAGTTTCCCCCTTGTAATTGAAAACATATACATAACAAGGCTAAATTAAAATTGCATCGGTGGTTCTGAATTTCTTAATAGTTATTTTGAAAGTTTATGCTTTTAACGTTTAATATTTATGTTTTTTATAAAAATAAGATATCCTGTGTAACCTTCCAGGTTTATGAGAAATTAGAAGTATTGATAGTACATAGTTTTTCTACCATGTCTTTCTGCCAGTACTCCTTGTTGGGATTATCTTGCTGTCAGCTAATCAATAGTGAACACCGATGTGTGTGTTTTCTCTTTGAATCAGAGTTAGGCATAGATGCCACAGAAATCAAAATCTTTTATTTGCAGCTTGATCTAATAAAATACAATTACAATACCATCAGCATGAAGGAATCTCCCACACAGCCTGGTGAGCACCCTGGAGGGTATGTTTTAAGCGTGGTGCACAGTAAATTAGCCACTAAGTAGTCATTAATGCTAATGAGAGCTCCATGGTTAATTTCCTGAGCACTGTGCTGAAAAGGTACCTGCAGGTATTGGTTTTAAGCCTGGCTACCATACATTTAGACCAATAAAATGTACTGTAAAAAGTGAACAGACTATCTAATTCAACCATTAAAGCTGTCCTTACAGTGTAATTTACACAAAGCAAGTTAGTCAGTCTACAAAGTAAAATAAGATAAATGTGGATTTATATGAGACACTTCTCAAATATGGAGTAAATATAATATTTGCATGCAAGAGGCAAATCAACTATGCAAAAGGAACCACAAGTTATATTTTAAGACTGTGATTAAGGCTCTTCTCTCCTGCCCTGATAACAATAGTCATCAAAAACAATAGGACAAATTTCTAATGTGCAGCATAAAGTTCTTATAAAAGAGTCTGTCATTTCAACTGAAGTTTAATATCCATCATTATTTTTATTGTTAATTCCATTTCAGTGGGGTAAGTCACTTAGCTAAAGGTTCTATTCTCCTTTAAACTGTATTTTGAACATTTAGATTTTCAAGATATAATGGCAAAATTTAAGCAGAAGGAAAAGTTCTTAGTTGACGTATTTGCAACTCATGTGCTAGAACAGCCAGCTCTGGTTACACCAGCATTAGCTAAGTTGTCCCTAAGATGAGACAATGCTATTAAGCAACAGGATCAAATCTCAAGGAAATGTTTTGTAATTTCATTTAAGTGGAATGTAATTCTTCTTCCCATGCAATGGTGAGGACATGTAGGACACCAGTCCCAGAAACCCGTACAATTGAAATAACTTTAACTTAAATAAAAATGAAATGCATTTTAAAATATCATACCTAGATATAGATAAATGTCAACTATGTTTATATTTGTATGATGGTCAGGTGGCTGTAATATCTTTACCAACTCATGCTCATCTCTGTAATTAAGCTCTGGTTCCTTAGCCTTTAGCACGGAATGTACAAACATAGAAAACCTCAAATGTTATGTTCCTTTCTATGGTCAGTACTATCACTGCTCAACACCTGTAGTGGTTTGGGACTGGCACTCCCTTCCTTAAGCTCCTAGAAAACTTTGCATCACAGAAAGAGAGGAGGAAGCTTTTTAACATTTTACTTTCATTCTGAATATATTTCTTCAGTTACATACATTACAGACAGCCTGTTTCTGTTTTCTTCTGGCTTATCATGACCACATTTTTAATTGTTAAGATTTTTTCAGTACAGAAAAGAAGACAACTATGTTCTTCTAATTACAGAAGTAACCATTTTACCATCTGCCAGAAAATGTGAATTGCTACTATAGAATCTTCAGTAATTGCCCAAAGCATAAGCAAATCCATTGATTTTATGATTTATTTTTTATAACATAACACTAATCAGTAAAAAGAACTGTTGTGCAGGTGCAGTATAAACGAAGAGTATCCCCAAAAAACTTACAACATAACCTCAACACACTCAACATAAAAAGCTCAGTGGAAGGTTGTTGGTAGAAACTTTAACATAGCTTCACTGGTGGTCCTCACATACACATGGTATGGTGCTCACAAAAACAGTGATAGTTTTTCAGCGTGAACAAAGTCTAGAGTAAAAATACTCAATAGCCAGATTCACTCTGTGTAGTTGGACCATCAAGTTACCAACTAAAACCACTTCCAAAAACATGACATTTAATTATGTTTAAATACATTTAATTGGCTTAATATTGTACAACTTCTCTATTAGGTACTAAGTTCTAGAAAGTTCAATGGTATGTTGGATATGCAACTAATATAATATTGGGTCCCTAAGAAGAACTTAGATTACCCTTTAGCATGTATTTGGAAGTGCCCTATTTTTGAAAATTCAATGTACAAGTCCTGCAGTGAGAGTGTGAGCTCTGGATTTTCAGTGTCTTCTTCAAAAGGCTTTTAAGAGGCTTTTTGCTAGCAGCTGTTCAAGGAATGAACCATCATGGTTTTATGCACATAAAGGATCCTTAGACTTCACAATAATGTCATGCCTTTTAAACTCAGTCATGCTATTCAATTTCTCTAATGCACCAAGTTTGGGAAGCATACAAAACTACTAATCTCTCTCACGGTGGAAGAAACATACACACAAATATTCAGTGTGTAATTCTGCTTATCAGATCCACCCCCCTCTCCAAGTCACATCTCTACTTAAGCTATTTCAATTGTAAATGAAAGTTTGATAAATAATTGGATACTGAAATGCCAGGCTGAGACATCCCTATCTGTAGTACAATGTAATTGCTTACAAAATTTTCAGATAAGTTCTCTTCACTTTCTTAAATATTTAGTTTGCTATACCTGCTTTCTAGTAAATCAAGCACAAATTAGCCAATTTTCCTTCCTATAAGCATGCACATACCAGCTCCAGAATCTTCATTAACTTGTCCTAAAATTATTTAAGAAACTAGAGATTCAAGAGATTGATCAAACATACTATCTTTACCTTTAAAATACTCAGACAAGTGTTCATCAGATTTTTGCTTTCAGATCAAAATAATAGCATTTCAGCTACAATAATACAAAGGTGCCCTCCATGAAAAAGAGGCTAGATTTTCCACGTTAATGTTCATCCATCCTCTAGATTATGTTGCAAAGCAAAAATTCAGGATCTTAGTCACACTCCAGGTTTCTGACACCAGGTTAGATTTTTCCATGCCTGCATGGAGCAAATGTCAGTTATATACCTAATCCACAAATAAAGTTGATTCTCAAGGTTTACAAATACAAATATAGGTGATCAAATAGAATTCTATAAGAACGAACACCAAGAAAAGTCAATGTCTTGTCTGAAAACATATCTGGTTCTTAAGACTTTAGAGCTGTAATGGTAAAGCATGTTTTAATAAAATAATTTATTATTTATCATTAATTTATTAAAACAATTTGAGTAAACATACAGCAAAATGATGTTGAAACATAAGCTTGTGAAAAAAATATATTTGTGAGCAAGGAGTAAAACCTAGTTTATTTTTACTTCGATTATCTATTTCCAGGATGCTTCATCAGAGAATACTAGATAGTTTATTTTGTTCAAAAGACTAAAAGAAAAAATAAAGACAGTAATTCTTCCACAGAAAGCATAAACTCAGTGAAAGCTAGACTATTTCTGAGCAGTACATGCTATACCACTTGATAGCAAAAGGAAAAAAAAAATGCTGGCACTTAAAACTGGCAGTGTAGTGATCCATTTAAAACCCTGTATCAGATTACCAATACCATGTGATGTCTTATATAAAGCTGGATAACATTCATGATCAGTTTGTATCCACTACAAAGCTCCTCAGAAATAAATAGGGCTAGAGGCATGTTTTGATGGCAGAGGGCATCATACCACTCTGTTCTTATTGAGAGATGGCCCTGGTTTAGTAAAGATATATTTTGTTGGCAAAAAGTCTGCTATCATCTGGTTAAGTGGAAGGATGTTCAGACATGAAGCTGAAGCAAACATTTTAGCTTAATCTTTAAGGCAAGTGATTTACTTTGTAGCATTTCAAGGCTATTTATTTTACAGTGCAGCAGCTTGTTTGCCTGGAATCAGTGTGACTCACAAAATCTTGTTAAAATGGAATATTAGGAGAAGGAAAGAGAAAAATAAAAAAAAAAAAAGAGAGGAAGAAATAGTGAAAGAGTTAGAAGGAGTTAGAATATAAGTGGAAGAATAAATAAGGATTTATACAAGAGGAATGTTAGAGAATAGGAATCTATCATGTAAACGTAAATTTAACTTTATCTTCCATTTGAACCCTTTAATGGAGCCCTTGCTTACTCTGGCCAGTAGTTTCTTTTGCAAATAGCTTCATAGACGTCAGTGGGACAATTCCTAAGAGTTACTGCATTTTTATGTCTGTAAGAAGTCAACTGTATAGTCTTTCAGATGATAATTAACAGAAATTATTACAGAGTAGTCAGTAGGAAGAGAATATATATTCCAAAAACTTGAATATCAGAGTACCAAAAAGAGATGTTGTTTTAACCACTAGGAACCTAGCATTAATTGGTCTTCTAATACATTTTTATTTATTTAACACACACAATCTTATTTTTCATGCTATTGTTTCACCCATTACTTTTTCTATAATGATGTTGACTAACTAAAGGAAATTCTAAGTCTTAGACCTTCCCTTCTGTTTCCCCCAAACACACCTCTTTCTTTTCCACTAATGAATGGGAAATTGTAGTGTAGCTACTATTTTAAATAGAAGAATCTATTAATCTGGGAAGATACTACTTAACATCTCTCCAAGCAGTCAACACTGCAGCTTTAAGAATCAATGCTTTGAGCTGTTTCCTGCAGCAACCTGAGCAGCTAACTTTTTCTATGACACGCAAACATGGCTAAGTCTATACCTACAAGCTTAGCCTATCATTTTGTGAAAACACCTTCACTGAATTATCTAGATCCTCATAAAATCTGTCAGTAATGTTACAAAGAATCTAACTTTGATATCAGCCTTGGTTATGGAAACATTAGGTAGTCATATATTCACAAAGTTAGATTTCTGGCAATAAATGCATAAAGCAATGGCTGCCTTAAAATTTATCTCATGTGAAAGATATGTTTCATTTCAGATTTCTATTTTAATATTACATTTTGCAAGACATTTTCAATATGTACTATACACTTCCCTAGTCTCTCACTTTCTTTTTTTTTTTTTTGGCTTAGCTTTTTTTATGTGATAGTTTTGCTGTGTAACTGGCTTGCTGTTGCAGCACAGTGAATCAATGATAGAGTACATGACAGCTGAGGATCTGTTTTCCCATTTTCAGCAACCGATGATAGTGACACCATCCTTAAAAAGGGCTCCTTTGATGTGTAAGTTAAAGATGCCTCTGTCACTGAAAGTCAATGGCCAACAGCCATCATTTCTTCGTCATTTGTATGTAGGTGTGACATCCTCCATCTGTCTCTGTTGCCAGTTCCCGAGCAATCACAGGATTTAGGGAAAACATGTAGGTAGATGGAAGAAAGACATAAAACCTGTACAAAGGATGGATTACTCCCTCATCCTCACTGATCACAGTATTAACTGGTGGAATGGAAATACAACTAACAGACAGAAGAAAAGGATTCAGAGCTGTGAGGGGGACAAATGAAATAATCCCACACAGAGCCCGTTGCTGGCCAAGTTGATCTCAGTCACATGCAGAAGTTGTGCTGTGAGGTTCACATGTGAGGCCATCAGCTAAGTGAAAAATGACTTTTCCCACTGCTGAAGACTGCCACAAGAACAGATTTTAAAATCAGTTATTGGACTGCTTACTGGGTTTTGTTAAGGAAAATAATCAAGCTCTGTCTATACTAGTCTTTATACAGAGAAACAACTGATTCCAACTAGTTCACAGCCTCCTCTTCCACATTATTCAATGCTTGAACTCCCCCCAAAAGTGAAGAAAGAAAGCAGATATAGAAGGGTTGTATGTGCATTGTATGTGAACAGGTTTTTTGTGGGCAGGATCCTATAACATCTAACAAAATGGGGAACAGGACCAATGGAAACTTCAAGTCTTTAAGCAAAAAGAGCTTTAATCAAAACAAAAGGATATTATGGGAAGCTCTGAAAAAAGTTTTCTACAAATCCACTCTTTTTACTCTCAAAAATGTTATTCCAGTATTTGCAGTATTTGGCATCTGCTTTTCTTATTTTTCAAACAATTCCACTATAATTTGAATAATATTTTATGTATTGCCATTTGGACATATCAGTCTACAAGAAAAAGAAAAAATACAGGGAATAAAATATTTTTTTTCTAAAATTAAAAAAAAAAAAGGCATTAATGACATTGTCTTATACTGTTTATTCATAAATGAAATGCCATGTTTTCTTTCAGTTTCAACTGGGAGCGATTATTCAGAATTTAAGTATGCTTCTTCAATGCACAAACTGAGATTAACTTTCAAAAGAAAGCAGGAGCAGCACTATTTTATATTTGTAAAAAAACCCTCATATAAGCGACCAAATGTGACACTTTGAGCTCTATTCTGTCTACCACAACTGGTTAAGTTATCATTGTATCCTTTTATTTAGTATTCAACATTGAAGAAATTATTCGGTTTTGTAAGGAGCATGTATGAAGACTGATTCAACTGCAACACAAATGAGACCAAGTTGCTCCTAACATCTAGGTATAAAGCATCAGAAATATGTTAACAATAAAAATTGCTTGCAAAGACAGAACAATGCAATGGCATTAAATAATATGTGCAGACATACTAGGAAAGAAAGTTCGTGGAGAAGCAGAAAGTTGCAGATCTTCCTGTCACTGCTTAGAACCACTCTAGGAGGTGACAGGTGTGGCTCACAGTAACCTGCAGCCTCTTTTGCCTATGGGGCCTTCAGAAGTCACAGGTTATCTAGCAGCAACAAATGGTGTTTCAGCAGACAAAAGGAGCATCTGGTTTGCCTAATGGCTCTTATAATGAATGACATCAGTGGAATCCCCTAGCAGGTTAGGGCTGGTGTGATTGGTCTTTCCAAAGATCAGAGTCAAAGACTAGGAAGTTAGTGGCTAATGTTTCATGTCCTCAAGGATGTGTAGTTAGTTATTGGCCAGTTTGGATGTTCTGTAAAGCTATTTACACTTACAGTTCCTCTAACAGAAATGTGAATTCAGTCAAGACCAGATAAGGCTGCCTCTCTAGCATTCACAGATACGTACAACTCAGGGTAATGAAAAATTCCCTTGGTTGTCTGCATTTCTACGGAAGGGATATGATGATGATCCACAAGGATGGGCTTCCACATAACACTTATCTCTACTGCGCTTCACAGTTGGGAGATTTAGGTTGCATATCCTTGATAGACATAATCTTGCTCTTATGTGCTTCCATCAGTTCAGTTCCCGGGCTCTTCTGTGATTTACTGAATAATTCCATTTGCAGGACGATACCTAACTCCGCAGTTCTGGGGTACTGCACATTACTAGCACCAAGGTTTTGATAATCACAGCTGAATGGTTGTGTAGCTTGTCTACATGATGACATAGTCTCTCAGGTCATTATTGCAGAGGGCTCTGATCAGAAACTCAAACATTACAACAAGCTAATCTTATCATGTAACAGACTTTTGTGGGAGAAGATTACTTCTCTGTCCTGGCAAACTTGGATAATATCTCTATTGTTGTACTGAACTGTGGCTATGAACTCTATAGCGCAAAATAAAGAAAAGCAAATAAAAAATAAGTACTCAATAATATCTTGTCTCCTCTGTGATATAACTCTGTACCAACCTCTGCTCTCACCTTAAAATTTATAAAATGTCTTTTACAAAAAAGAGATAGTGAAGCTGTTATGCTGGTTTTGAGAAGATGCTTCGTTATCACACTGACTGGCAGCAGGGAAAAGCAACTTAGAAAACTGCTTTTTCACGGAGTAGGTGAGCAATAATCTATCAGGAACAAATTGTGATACTGCTGCTGCAGAGGCATGAAAAAAAAATTCAGAACTGTCACACACCTGATTCAAATAGAAGGGTATAAAACAGGATTTTCCCACAATTAGCTTGCACATTTTCTACACTGCATTCTTAAAAATGTTCCTTCAGGATGTGCAACTATGTTGCTAAATTGATGAAAGTCTTCCAGATATCACAAAAGGAAAGAAAAAAATGTAATTGCATGGGGTGTGAAAGGTGGTTGCCAAACATACTGCCATGAGATTTTCAAATTTCAATCATATGTTTTAATTCAGGGTTGAAAATATATGCATTCCTTTGCAAAAATGCCTATATGGAGTTTCACCATTGCAATTTGGATACTTGATCTTCAAAAGTACTAAGTAATCAACAGGATTAAAGGTGAACGAGAAAGGAAGATACCCAAACCATACATGAGTATTTGTATACAGACTTCAACTTACTTTATTCTCAAGCCCAAGATCACCCAGTTACACATTCTGGATGGATATTTTATAGTTGAAACTTTTACTGCAAACCAGAAATGCCAAATTTAAAATGGCTGAAAGGAAAAAAATAATGTTTAACTTTTCTACCTCTCAGTCATGAATATGCTATCATAATCACTTTTCTTTTTACTATACAGCTTTATTTCAGTATAACAAAGAAGCCTTCTCCAGAAACAAAAATGTTGTTGTTTCTTTTAATTTATGAAATGATAAATTCTCCATCCCAGGTCTTTGTTCTCATCCTACAGAAATCTCATTGGCAGGTATACCCACCCCAGAAACTATCCCTTTTAGAATCCAGGTGTGTGATACAGAATATGCTTCCTTTCCTCATGATAATATGAGCACAGAATGCATAGTCTTGCTACACAGTGTGAGAAGTGATATAGGTGATCTATCTTTCCATAGAGGTTTTAGAAAAGCATGATTATTTTCTATAGAAATATTTTAAAATCCTTTTAAACAGTTAGGATTTTATATGTTTGTGGTTAGAAAAGGGTTCGTTTGATTCTCAAATGTCTGTTTGAAATTCACCACTGATTTGATATAACTACAGCTAAATGGCAAGGTTCATTTCATGCATTTCTGTAATAGGCACAAAAATTTAAGAGACAACCTCATGATTTCATGAGATAAATGAACAATACTAAATTGCTCTTTGTTGTCATGATATCACGTCTGTCGATTGTTAGGTTCACAAACCTTAAAAAACTTTAAAAATTGCAAATGCCTAAGTGTTGCATTTGTTTTGCTGTTCTACGATACAGAAGGCAATATTTCTTGTACAATAGTAGCCTGTCCTTTTTCCCACACCTGCCACACCGTGCCAATGAAGTCAGCAGGAATGTGACGTGCTGCACAGCTCCAGGCTGCCAGCCATGGGCCAGCAGGCTCGGGCAGACGGGGCTGCGTTTATTACACCCTGTTTACAGGAGCCATCGCTTTGCTTGGAACTTCCACTTCTGGTAGAACAGGAGCTCGAGTAGTGTGAGATGTGACATGTTTCAGAGGAAACGGTTCTCCTTTTAATCAAGCATCTCAGCTCACAGGCTAAGAGGAGAGGAAAGAGCATTTACAATATGGAATCGATCCATTTTAGGCATTCTAGTTGGCAAACGTGTTAAAGGAAAAAAAAAAAAAGAAAAAAAATTAGAGTCTACAACAGATAATCTGGCATGAATCAGAAACAATATTTTGTAGGTGGGCCCAGCACAAAACAAGGTCCATTAGGCTCAAAGGACACTGCAACAGAACAATGGAAGCAGACAGGAAGTCTGCACTAATAAATATGCCCATTGGGCCAGTGCCATTGCCTAGCATGGCATAGATACATACAGAAGGATTATACACTAAATGGTGCAAACACAGTCCAGTCCATCTGTCATAAACATTAAGTCCAAAGGCCACAGGTGCAGATGGCACTAAAAAGTAAAAATTACATGCAGAGACCGCTTCATGTAATATGGAGAAGAAAAAAACCCAGCAAAACAAAAACAAAATAAACAAAAAAAAATCCAGTGATTTGTTTGCAATCAATAAATGTTCTCAGAATGTCCTTTGCAATCTCTGCTTCTTCCTTTCCCTCTGTTATTGTACATGCGTAACCTACATTTTATTAAATAAACGTACTTTGAGCATTCAGGATTATTTTTTATTCAGTTAAATAAATCTACTAAATATATAGGCAAAAAGGCAAATAATTTAAGTAAGATTCAGTCCTTCATTCTAGTGTGTTAAGAATAGGAGGTGTTTTCCCTTTGGAGAAGGAATCTGTTAGGCTTCAGGTATATCTTGTTTGAGGAATGTTCCCATACTAAAAAGCTTAATAAAAGGGAGGAGGAAGTGCTTCTCTCTCCCACAGTCCAGGTAAGCAGAAAGTTACATCCTGTTAAGTTCCAAAAAGAAGCAAAGAATTTCTGCCTTTTAGTCATTTTATGTAAGACTTGTACGTGACACTGATTTCTCATACTCATACATCTTTAACATGTGCACTATACCTCTGTAGATTATGTATATAATGATGGCTACATACCACAGAAAGCACTTTGTAGAAGGGTTTAATCTGCCAGTTTTCTTCTTTCACAATCACTGCAGGCTACGAACCAAATATCCAGGGCTAAGTGAGAGCTGACCACTACAAAAGGGCTCTAAGAACAGTCCATCCAAGGGAAATGAGTCCCCAGATAAAACACTGGCACTCCAAGATTTTATCTCTAGTTACCAAATCAACTGTATCTCTAACCTGTGGAAATCAGTATTTCAAGTTTGTCCTTTTTCAGTCATTCTTTGATGCAATTGGTGAACTTGTACAAGCACTTCTTAGATTGTCAGCTGATTAAATGAGGGATGTCATTTCTGGACAGTACTCAGGAACTCAGGCACTGGGGCAGAGTATGAACCATTTGTCACTACCCTTTGAGTCTGACGATCCATCCAGTTTTCTACTCACCTAGTAGTTCATTCATCTACTCCATAACAACCCTGCCTGAACATGAGCATGTTGTGGGAGACTGTGCTGAAAACCTTGCTAAAGGCAAAGCAGATGACATCCCCTCCTCCCCTCAACCACGACTGCAGTCAATCCAGTCATCTCATCATAGAATATAATCAGGTAGGTCAAGAATTAAAATCCATGCTACCCCAAAGTACTTTTTTCAAGAGAACTTGGTATAAGCATATGACGTATAAGCATTCACATTCTCTGGGGTTTGGTCACCTTTACCACCAACATTAAGCTACCAGAAAATCTTTACTCATACATTTTTTCTGAAATAGTATAAATCTGCTAGCAAAATGGAATATTTTTGACACATGCAATCACATGATTAACACTTCTACAGGAGCACTACTAATAAAATTATTACTGAGAAAAATAGATAAAATATTTCCATAAGTCGAGTTCATGGGAAATGTGTTTCTGCTTTGTGCTACTTAAAGCTGCAGTTAGTATTTTTTAAGTCTTTTATCCCTGTTCCATCTAACTTTAATTAAACATTTCCTTAAGTTTTACAGATTAATTCCTGGAAAAAAATTAATGTCCATATGAACTTTCTGAGATCATAAAAAATATCTATAAGCTCCCAAGTAGTATTTTCCTGCAGAAATTTCATAATGTTTTGTACATATTCATATACATCTATATAGGTATAGATATAAATATGAGAGTACTGATAAAAATACAATATATATCAACATAGATAAAAAGTTTTCAGAAAGGCACATTTCTTTTTCTGAACTAACATAATAGTCAAATAATGTAGTCAAATAACATTGCTATTCATTGTATTTTTACAGTGCTGGAAAAAACTAATGCATACAACTGAAATTGCGATTTGCCTTTAAGTACAAAAGGAAAAAGTAAGACTGTGTACTTGTTAAATATTTTCTATTCTGTGAAGCCTATTCTTAATATCCCCTTGAAGTATATTGAGTAATCACAAACATATACTACCTTTTTGATGCATTACAATTCAATCATAAAAGAGTTATTCTGTAGAGACAAATATAAGAATCACTTTTAGAAGAAAGTTTGTAAAAACATAAAGGTCTTCAGAAATGACTTTGCTTCTAAACATAATCATGAACATGTTCTACAAAAACTGAATTTGCATTTATTTGGTTTACAGCTAAGGTGACAGCATGAATGTTGACCTCATAGAAATACATAGGTATAAGATAAATGATTGAGAAATTTTCTTTGAAAAGGAAGTGATTTTCAGAGTTTCTAGAAAACCTTAACTCCACCTGTACCTCAGGTTTAATGTTGATATTATAAAGGCTACAAGTCCTCAGCCTCAGGACACCTCATACAAGCAGTTTCTTTCTATTACCAGGATATGTAAGACACCAGATTTAGATTCAGCATCCTATTGATTTCAGTGGGAAGAAAAGAATGCCAAGGAGATGTTGGAGTCTAAAGTTTATTCTTGACTTATGAGAAAGTGAGAAAATGAAAAAGAAAAGCTTAATACTGACTTGAACTACACAGTGAAAAAGACAGGTAACAAATTCCCAATAGAACTCCAGTATAAAGTGAAAAAAAACAAAACCAGCTATACCATCCAATCTAACATAGTCAGGGAAAAGCATCATTTCTGGTCCCTTGGGCACCTTAGAAGTAAAGTTGCCTCCATAGATATGTTTCACTAAATGGTAGAACCACCAAAAATGAAATGGTTATATTGAGATTTTTTTGTGATATAGAGTACATTTCCCAGAATATTATCAAATCCTTAGGCTGCTCTTCTATTCCAAAAATGGGTGAATTTTTAATTTTTTTTTCTCCCTGTGCAATGTTTGAAATCACAATTTATTTGCCTACATTTATCATTCTAATTTATTGGCTCTAATTGATTTTAGGTTATTTTGCAATCTGCAGATTGATAACGTAATTACAGGTAAAGAACCTTAATTTATTCAATTGCTGGTGCAAATGCCACCATTTTCTTGTTGATATGAAGAGATTTTCACTAGTGCCACTATCTCGATTGCTGACCACCACTGAATTAGTACTATTCCCATCTGGACACAAGACTACAATTTTTTGATACATGCTTAAGCAGAACACACTGCTTTATAGTTAAATGACAGACACCTCCTTATCAGGTAATATAAAAAAGTTTGGAGTCACCCCTATACACACATACACTGAGAATGGAGAAATTTATCCCTGACTTAAACAAACATAAAACCTAGCTATATAGTCGTAGGATAATTTAACTAAATAGATCAAAAACATCTGAAAAGAGGGACAAAATGAGAATATAGTGTTATTATACCTATAAGAATGTATGGATGTAATACCACAATCAAGAAAATATCAAACATTAATCTACCAAGAGATTGAGACGTTCAGTGATAAGATAAACCTTCTGTTCCTTAATTATGAACAGATCTGCTGTAATCTCCTATCTTTGGTCTGGATACAGATAAGAAGAGCAAACTTCTAGCATAACATTATACTTGATTGAACCACACATTTCCAGCAAAATTATTTTGGTCCCTGAATTTTGGGGGTTTATGTTACAGAAAAAAAGCAGACCAGATGTTCATGAAATTTAACATATAAACAAACTTAACTGAAGCAATAGAAATACTTGGACTTTTGGACTTCAACATTGACTGGCTAAAAACAGAGCATTTACTACTATAAGAACCACTTTAACTTCAACCTTTGCACTACATTTCAGGGGAAGCATTTGAGCTTGGGGTCTTCCTCCCAACAACAACTAATGAAGAATATCAGTTACTGTAAATGAGCAGTTCCACTTTGGCTCAGCAAAACAAATCTTCTCACACTCTTTTTTTACCCAAGAAAAACATGAGAAAGATGTGAAAAAGTCAATAGGAAAATATGGTGTGCCAAAATGGTATGGACATCAGAAGTTTACCTGGGGAAAGAAAGTGGGATTGACTTTCAGATTCAAACTATTTTCTCAAAACACAATCAAAACCAAGAGTGAAATCAGTACTAGAAGTTGGAAGTTGTTTCTCCACTTCCCTTTGAATGAAGAACTTTACTGAATTGAACAGGATGGAATTGAATTCAAGCCTTTGAAAGAAAGAAATTTTGAAAGAAAGAAGTAAGAAATTTGGACTCAAAATGGAAATTGTCATTTAACACGCCATCACCTCTGTGCCACACTGTTAGATTGGACCACATGCTATGAGAGAAAGTACATTATTTCTAAGTTTCCTTTGCCTTGGGGGGAAAAAAAAAAAAAAAAGCCTGTAGAGCTCCTGGTCTTACTGCTGATTCAAACATCAACACTTCCATTGACTTCATCAAACCAGGATTTTACACTGCACCTGTAAAGGGAGATCTTTTGCAAGATCTGTGATGTGATGTTACAGTGACAAAATTGTGGAGAAACACATCATGGTTCAGGTCTGCAACAGTAGTTTATGACATATCTGGCTCCTTACTACCTCAGTTTATACTGTTGATTAGCTGTTACACTTATCAGGAGATCTCTTCCCTGCAGTAATTCTCTCCTACAGCCCTCTGAAATTCGTTCACACTTTCACCATTTAACTCCAATGGCACACAACACAAGTGACCATGAGAAAGAATTGTGGAGTCTTTGTCTGGTACTTGTCACTTCTAAGTGCACAATAAAGCACGTAAAAAGAAAGTATGTTTTCCACTGCCTCCATAACCAATTAAAAGAAGAGCATGAAAGGTAAGCAGAACAAGTGAAGAGGATTTTCAAAAATTTTCTCCATTTGAATAGCTCTATTCTCTCTGAATATACTGGGAAATATCTCCCTAAACTCATATACAGGAGATATAAGTCAGTATTGAAATCAGAATAGAACATACCATCTTTGTCTGGTGATAATTAATCTGGTGTTTTTAATTCTTTAATACTCAAGAATTGCAATTTAATAGCAAGTAGTTGTCAAAGTACTTTGTTAAAGTGCAAGGAAACAGAATGGGGACAGGCAGGTTGCTCTTTCTAGATCCACAGAAAGCAGCTTGAACAGAAGCTTTTCAGAAACGAGCTTTTGCAGCTAATATATGTTGAAGGATCTTTTCATGCACAGACTATACGCGGTGATTCTTTTCCTTGCTTTAAATCACAAAAGGAAACCACGAGCAAACAATGGCTTTAAAAGTGAAACAAAAGATAATTCAACTTTATATACAGAGTCTGCCTGCCTCTCCCCCTCTCCCTCTCTGTATATATGTGTATATACACAAAGAAAAGACCTTTAAAACAACATTTAATTATAATTATCCAGATTTATTACCTAAAATGAGAAATATTATTTTCTTTCTTTACCTTCAAGTATGTGAAAATTTGGTTCATAAAAGTTATCCTCTTTCTCCTAATTTTTTTGCAAGATAACAATCAGCAAGATGCATTTGTCACTGCAATATATGTAATCAATATTATACATTAGTTCTAATAATGTTTACACAAAATAAGGTTTCCAGCATCTCTGCAAGCTATAACATGCTACAAAATGCATGCCGTTGCTTGAATTACTCTGTTTAAGCAGTCTGTCATTATCATATTATCTCAAGTATTTTTAATCTGTCTTTCGAAGAGTACAGAAATATTGACTGTAAACCACTGTAAGCCTTTATCAGATTTTAAAGGAAAAGTTAAAGATCGAAAATGGAGCATAAATACACAAAGCTTTGGCACTCTGCTTCCATTTCGTCACTCTGTACTGACCTCTACTGGTTTATCCATCGTAGCTGCCATAAGTATTAAACAGATTACTTTTATTGAACTTTTGCCTTCGAAGAGATTCAGGGATAAAGTAAACTGTATCTCACCTTGCTAACTTCTCCCTGACTGAAGGTCAAAAAAGGGGTGAAGCTTCCAACTATTGGTGGCAGTTTACCTGTAGTGTGTGAGACACTACAAAAAATCGTCAGTTAAAAAAAACCTAACAGTACATATACAGCTGTAGAAAGACAGCAAAATCAGAAACTCCACCTTAACACTTTGGTTGTATTTTTTATGAATAAATAATTTATCACATTTGTTTTATTCAACTGCTGTTTCATGTCTGCATCACTAGCTGTTTGGTATATAAAATCTGGTTTTGTATTGTACAATACCCAGCATTTGACCCATGATGACAACCAAAAGTATTACTGCAACATGAACGCCAAATAAATTCATCATCTTCAGTCATCCCTATTTGACAGACTTCTGCTTCAGAGAACACATTTGTCTCTAGAAGCTTCTTCAGAAGAAATATTTGTTCTAATTAGAGCAGAGCTGGCAGTTTATCTGCCACATGCCAGTGGATCAAAGTACAGTAGCAAGTTTGACTTTATAAAAGTACCACTGTAAATGCTTTGTCAAACTAAAGTCACTACCCTGTCTTAGTGGGAGCAGCGATGCACTCATCACATGCTTTTTACTGCTAAATGAAGTTCAATCCATCCACTTTCTAACTGATCACAAGAAAACACGAATCTCTAGTTCTTTATGTGCCTTACAGTAAAGAGCAACTCTAGTTAGTCGTAAGTAAATTAGCAAACTTTTCCATCCTCAGTTACCAAAGAACACTTTCATTGTCAGCAGCACTCAAAACTTTCCAATTTTAAAGGCTTATTTTTAGAATTCTTTGTTATTCAAGTCTTGAAGAATGAATAACAGTTTTACACATCGTGAGAACTTCATTTCTCTCACTTCTCTATCAGTGACTCCAAACAATTTTTTTTTTTTTGGTAAATCACCTGTACTGGCTGGAAAATAAGAAATGTTAACCACAAATACAATGAAGCTTCTTCATTCTGTTGGTATGCGTAGTAAAGCAGATCACATATTGTTAATTCCATTTCAGAATAGCAAGATGCCTGTTACTCACAAAGCTATTTTGGGTAATAATGCATTTTTCTTTCATTTTTCATAAAAGCCTCCCTAGGTTGCAAATATCAACAAATCAACTCAGATCATTCAGCACAAATCTATATATTTTTATGGTGTATAAATAAATATCTGAACTACAGCAGTGTGGTGGGTTTTTTAAAAATCATCTTGCCCTGACCTTTTGAACACCCAGGTTTTTCTCTACTCTTGTACCACCACTGCCCCTTATATTATTACATCTTAATGCTGCCAGTGCCTAGAACCACAACCAACACACTGAGGACCCCCGAAGAGCCACGAGCAAGCAGGACTTCCCCCCTGCCCTACGGCAGGAAGGTGCCACATCCCCCCACCATCCGTGCCCGCATTGCCCCAGCGCTGACAGGCAGAGGGAGGAGGGGGGGTGCCTGCACCGCCCCCCAGCCCCCAGGGCAGCCCCCTTTGCTCTACAGCCAAGCACAACTACATGTGGAAGCCCCAGTTCTAATGCCTGTGATGAAAAGCCTCACATGATCTTACCCAGCACTGATCCTGGTTTGGGTGGGTTTTTTCTTTCTTACCTTTACATAGTGACTGAGTGCAGGTGTCCAGGAGGTCGCTGTCACCTGGTCTTGCTGGGATTGCCACTGCTCCGATTCTCACACTGCTGCTTCTAGGACTTGGATGAACAACTGAATCTGATCTGCTTAATCTGTTCTGTGTTAGAAAGAAAACATTTTAATGTTCTGTCACTACAACTAGGCCTTTTTACTCAATATATAAGAGCAACTACATAATCGTTCTGAGATTTGCAAATCAGCGTCTTTTTCCGTAAGTGGGAAATAGAAAATCATATTAAGACTTTCTATAACTTACAAAGGAGTGAAAGACATTGATTTTCACCAAACAAGGTGTTGACTGGATCACTGTGGAACCATCTTCTTTCCAAGAGGCATTCTAAAGCAGTACTTTAGGTCAGCTCTGTGCAGAATATTCCAAAACAACCCCAGTAACTTTTTTCCTTACCTCTGGTATCCCAGTGAGGTCACATTCTGTTAAAAACATCCTGTCAAGCTTGGTACAAAAGGGCTCCAAAGAATCAGAATGCAGAAGCTATGCAACTTGCTGACTAACTTTGCTCTGTGTTATTTACCAACCACACAAAGAAAATGCTGTCTATTCAAAACACAGTTCAAAACTCCCTTCACAGAAAGTGAGTGAACAAACAGTCCCATGTCCGACACTGTAGTCACATCTCCCATGAGGCCCGGTGATAGCTCTGGGGCATGGGACGGAGTGACACCACCAGCAGTCACTACAAGGCACTTTTGTAAACAAGTTGTGTGTGTGTGCAGAGGAGGAGGCGGGTGTTACTTTTTCTCTGTCTTAACATTAAGCTCTTTTTACTTTATCATCTCAGAACTTCAGTCTTGCTTAGTCTACTGGGTGCATTCACTCTACTACCAGCATGTTATTTTCCTCACTACAGCCTTTGTTTTCTTCCAGAAGACATCTGAAAGCGACATCTGGAATTAGTGCAGGATATACATCTGGAACACTGGAGCCAGGTTAAGCAGCAGAAGCTAATTCTGAGTCTTCCAGATTCATCACAGAAACAGCCAAAGAAACTCAGTGGCTTACTCTGCTTTGCATCCAGTAAAATTCAAAACACCTTTTGAATTTTGTTTTGCTTTTTTTCATTATAGAAATAGGTCTCAACTGTAAAAGACATAGTCAAGTTTCAAGTGTTCAGTTTTCCCAGCACTCGAAGTGGGGATTCTGGCCCAACTATATGACTTTGCCTCATTATACAACTGAATTCTTAAAGCAATTTAAGATGGCTCCAAAAATCAGAGGAACTTTAGATTTTGCATTTTGGTTTGGTAGTTTCAAGTATTCTTAAAATCATAAACCCACTTCATCGATTTTCATTATTTTAAACCCATCTGTTCTTTGAAAACTCTTGCCCTACTAGTCAAAAAGCCAAACTTCTGGAGGGAAGTAGAAGTTTCTTTATCTCTCTATAGGAAGAGATGTACCATATAGACCCAGTGCCACTGGCCTCCTCTCACACCAAGACACTCCAGTGCTTTTCTTTATACTTACAATAATTCACAGACAACTATTTTCAGATGTGAAAAGATGAAAAATTGTTCTCATTGATCTCTTTGTAATTTCATTTTTTAACTGTCAGACCAGCATTGGAATCCTCTTTCTGCCACCCAATCCAAATCATCCTTTCTTATCTATCTGGTACCCCTTGCCATAATCACTTTTGTTTTTTACAACTTCCTAGTAAATATTTTTTTCTCATGCTTTCAAAGGTCTAAAACACAGGTGTTATAAACACCTGCCATGCATGGTTATGAGAGGACAATGTGAGACCTGGTGACATTATGTTGTAAAATAAAACACTAGTCTGCATTTCCTTTTGTGGGCTCTGGTTCTGCAGCGCAGATGTGTATTCTGTGTGTATAAAGGTGAAATACCTTTATAAGATTTTAAAGGTTTGTGACAGGTTCTTCCAAATCTTTATTCCAGGAATAAGGACTCTGCCAGGTATGACCAAGAAGGCCAATGCTACCCTGGGCTGCATAGGGAAGTGTGGCCAGTAGGTCGAGGGAGGTCATTCTCCCCCTCTACTTGGCCCTGGTGAGGCTGCAACTGGAATACTGCATCCAGTTCTGGGCTCCCCAGTTGAAGAGAGACAGGGGCCTACTGGAGAGAGTCCAGCAGAGGGCAATGAGGATGAGTGTGGGATTGGAGCATCTCCCCTATGAGGAAAGGCTGAGAGAGCTGGGACTCTTTAGCCTGGAGAAAAGAAGGCTGAGGGGTGATTTAATTAATGTTTATAAATACCTAAAGGGTGGGTTGAGGGAGGATGGAGCCAGACTCTTGCCAGTGGTTCCCGGTGACAGAAGGAGGGGTAACGGGCACAAGCTGGAACATAGGAAGTTCCATTTAAATATGAGAAAAAACTTCTTTTCGGTGAGGGTGCCAGAGCACTGGCACAGGCTGCCCAGGGAGGTTGTGGAGTCTCCTTCTCTGGAGATTTTCAGGACTCAGCTGGATGCAGTCCAGAGTGATGTGCCCTAGGGGATCCTGCTTTTAAGCAGGGGAGTTGGACTGGATGATTTCTGGAAGTCCCTTCCAACTCTGAATATTCTGTGATTCCGTGACTCTGTGCCATAAAGGACATTGAACTGCTGATACACTTTAACTACTGAATGATTCACGACCGATAATTGGATGACAAAAGTATAGCTTTTAAATATATTTATAAGTCTTCTGGAAACTCACAAAATCTTAAACTACCTACCAATATTTCTTTTATCAAGACTTAAAAATAATGCCTTTAAAATATGAATCATGAATGATCTTGCTAGTAGAATTGTCTAAGTATCCCTAAGGATTTTTAAAACAAATGTGATTGTTTCTCAATATCTAACAAAAATCCAGTCTCTGATCAGAGTCTGCAGTCGTGCCTTGTCAAGCAATACCATTCTCCAAAAGTAATCACTTATAGAGATCAAGTGAACCTTCACTTCTCCATAACAGGTGATGATACTAGTCTATATGTGTACTTTTCAAAAATTACCATATACTTCAGTCTTATGGAGAAAGAGGAATAGAAAGTTCAAGTTTTGATGTTAATTCACCAAGTATAGGTTATGTGGGAGCTAATATGTGAACCTAATAATGCATTTAATGACAAAGACTCTTCTCTCTCCCCACAACAGCCCCACCAGGGAAAAGAGACCAAATAAGATTGATACTAGATATACACACAGATGAGCCCTAGTTGCAATCACCAGCCTTCTGCAGAATTCTCTGTGGATGACAGGCAGAGTTGGGAAATGAAAGTGGAAGGGGGTAGAAGGAAAGAAAGAAACAAAATATTTTTTCTGTCTATTCACACAATATACCAAGCACTTATATAAAAGTATCTAAATGCACAAAAATATTCAGGCAAGACATACAAAAACCATATAGTTAGGTGTCTAATATCTACAGGAGCAATGTTAGATACCAAGCCATCACATGCTCACATCAGGTAGTTTAAAACAATAAAACAAAACAAGATTTTAAAAATCCCCATGCTTCCTCCTTTTCCATGTTATTACCATGAGTTACGGTTGGGGGTGATGCTGCAGAGAAGGGTGGGGGAGTGAGGTGAATTTGAAACAGATAAAATCTGGGTAAACCACTCCAGTAGTCAGGCTTATGCAAAAGTACTTGACCAGAAACAAATGCTGCTGATGCTTTTGTTCTGGTCTTTCACTGAAGCTTATTCTGGCCTTCTGATGTGCCTCCTATAGGTTGCATCTGCCAGGGAACTGTGCGTTTGCTCACAGTCCCAACTGCTACCATCACATTTATTTATTTATTTTCAACCCAAATAAACTCTTAATGGCTTAACATAAAACATTTGGATTTTTTTTGATGCACACTAAATAATAAAAAAGCCAGAAGCGCAATAAGCCGTAAGGGAGTGAAAAGGATGATTGTTCGAACCTCTATTAAAAGGTTTGTTGCTTTATTTATATATTTTTTAACAACACAATTTCAAAGCCTTTTAAAGAAGACTCCTCCTCCCTAGTTGCCTGCCAAGATAGTACTTAGCAAAGGGAGGGAGTGCCTGCTCTTTAAAAGATGATGGTATCTATTAGAGATCAAGGGAAAGAGAGATGTATAAAAAAGCTTTCCCAAAAACAGTTGTCCAGAAGGGCCAATGAAAAGAAACAAAAGGTATGAGATGAGGATTAAATGGAAAAAAGGTGGAACACTAAAACAGAGAGTACTGAGAGGGAGAATTTTAAAGCAAAAACAGTTCTGTTAAGGCCCTTTTAGTTACTCTATTATACTAACCATGCTCCGTATTTAGGCATCTGTCAGGTAGTAATCGCAAAGCACTTCACAAAAATTAACTCTGGCAACCCTCTTTCATGAGGTAGGTGAGGGACAGAGACCCACTTGCACGCAGGCAGAGACCAGGCTGTACAGCTGGTTTCCACAGAAGACCAGAAAACTCTTTCACAACACACCATGTTACAAAGCAACAGGCACAGAAAGGTTACTCTTCTTGGTGTGCTGTGTTATTTCATTGCAGCTATTATGTGACTTGTCTGTGAGTAAGGCATGACAAGTGTGGCTGAAATACCCAGAGATAAAGCTCTCCTTTCTCTTAGAAGCAAATATTACAGCCTTGGTCCCACTCTTAGGAAAACTCTTCCACGATCCTCATGTTTTTTGAGAGCCTGTCCACTCGAAATGTTGTCAGCAGTCACCATCATGCGATCACAAACCCCCAGATAACTTGTGCAAAGCTGAGTAAAAGCTGCCAAATGAGGTTCTGCATTTGCAGTAGGGAGCCAGTGCAGTCACCACCAGTGATACATCCATGGTGACCTCTGCTGCTAGAGCGTGGTCTGTAGTTTGCTCTGGCTGGAGTTTTTCCACAGCTCATGGTGCCACTCTTAGAAATTAGGAATGACATATCCCTCTTCTGGGTATGAGAAATCTCCTGTGCAGTTAAGTAGGGAGTATGAAGAGCTTGACTTTTTCTGGGGGGCTACAATCAGCTACAACTGCTTGCACTACGAGAGCCATTGGCCTCTGAGGAGCCTACATCATGGAAGGGATGCAGAAGCCTTTGACAATTCCCATCTGTTAAGAGCAAGAAATAAACTAGTGCAAGAGGATGTTTTCATTGTTAGCTTGGCTGCAACAAAAAAAAAACCCTCCTGAGGACAGCTCTGTAAGAAACACCTTGTATTTCAGAACTGAAATTTCATCCCGTGAAACTAAAGGTAACTTTCATTTTCATTTATAAGTTTCTTATATGAAACACCCATCTCAGTGGAAATTTCCAAATGAACTCTACTGAAAACATTCAAAGGACTCTTAGGTTCTCAGACTGAGTCACTAGCCTTAGTATAAATGCTCTAGATGAAGGTGCAGATAGGTTCTTTGCAGATTATCTTTTTCCTTACTAGGTTATTCTTGCCTGGGTTAGATTTTGTAAACTTGTCAGGTGCTGAGTTTGAGTATATGAGGTGGAAAAGACTTTGAAAAGTGGTGTACAATGCCTCTTTCTGCATGACACAGCTCTGAAGCTGCTATCACACCGACTCACAGCTCTGAGATCAAACCAGGGCAAACTCATCTAGTATCTTGTTTCAGTGATATGCAGTTTACTAGGCCTGTCCATAGGAAAAAAGGATCTGCTACCTTATTTATCCTCTGGAGAAAACAGTGCAATCTTTTCTAAAGGAATCTATGAAAAGGCCTAGAACAACCCAAGGTTACATATCTTAGATTAAGCTAACAGACTTCTATTAAAAAGAATATTGCTTGTACACCAGAGTCTTGTAAAATTTCTTTATTGTATTATGCTGTTTCATGGTGAAACAATGACTAAAACATGATATAAGCTGTATGGCCAAGCAGCTCAGTAAAATCCATTAGAATTACTGGAAAGAGAAGAAAGAAACTGTGTCCACAAGAAAGTACAGAATGACTTCAGGTACCTAAAGGAAATTTACATTTTATGCAGCAAGGCCAGGACACTGCAATTTCACTTTATGATCCTGCAAAGACTATGGGATCCTTGCCAAGTGAAGCAGTTGTGACATTTGTTTCTTGCCAGTTGGAAGGAAGGAATTATAGCCATGCATATAACTCACCAGTGCCATGCGAGGCAGAGCAGGAGAGGCACACCAGTCCCTCTCCTGCTTGGATGGGGAGTACAGTCTGCTTCTGAGACTTAGAAAGACTACAGCTGAACAGACACCTGGAATGACTGCAGTCACAGGCACAGGCCTCCTAGAAGAGAGGATCAAAAATGCTGTCTCTCATTGCTGTAGAGATCCGTTTTCTTTGGTGGTGCTTCAGCATGCTTGAAACTAGAAAGTGGTGTGCAACACAGACTGCATGGTTTTGCCCTTAATTTCCAAGATAGGCTACTTAAACCCATTAGATGCCTCCAATGAATTCTGTGAGTAAAGAGTGTTCATGCTGAAGGTGTTCATTTCAGGAATCCTCATTTTAAAAAGCAGTTTACTTGAACTAATCACAATCTAATTAAAACACAATATGGGAATCGCATTTTGAAGTACAGAAAAGAGACCTTGCTATGGGTAATCAAAAAGTCCCTGAGAAGGAAGAGGCCAACACCTGACTCACTACATGTACAGTAAAGTGTAAGGAGTTTTAAAAAGTGCTGAGATGTGAGGGTGATGCTGGGTTTTTTTCAGCTAAAGAGAAAGCCATCGTTTTTGGGTTTGAGAAGAGCTTGGGCTGCCACCCAGTGGAGGCAGGTCCCCATTTTGTACTGATGCAGCCTTGCCGTCGCAGTAGGAGAGCCAGCTCCGTAGCTCATCAAGTAATAGCAGAAAAATCAGCATCTTAATCAGTAGCAACTGTTTCTTGCACATCAGTTATTCTGGATCAACATACTCCCTCTAGAAGTTCAAACACAGGTTTTCTAAATGCTAACCCAAGATCTTAAGAGACAGATTGAAATTTTGTCTTGCGTATATATTTGCAGTAATAGTTTCTGTCGGACAAAATCAGACTTGATTGTTGAATAAACTTCCTAAGCAAATAATGTCAATATACTTGTTATATTATGGTTTCAGCCACAATATACCTTTTTTTCTACGTTTTCTTTGGCAGTCTTATTGCCAAGGGGAAGTCATGCTTGACCAACCTGATAGCCTTTTATGAGGAAAAAACCCGGTGGATAGATGATGGCAAAGCAGTGGATGTGGTCTATCTTGATTTCAGTAAAGCATTTGACACAGTCTCCCACAGCATCCTCACAGCTAAACTGAGGAAGTGTGGTCTGGATGATCGGATAGTGAGGTGGATTGTGAACTGGCTGAAGGAAAGAAGCCAGAGAGCTGTGGTCAATGGGACAGGGTCTAGTTGGAGGCCTGTATCTAATGGAGTCCCTCAGGGGTCGGTACTGGGACCAGTACTATTCAATATATTCATGAATGATTTGGATAAGGGAATAGAGTGCTCTGTCAGCAAGTTTGCTGATGACACAAAATTGAGAGGAGTGGCTGACACACCAGAAGGCTGTGCTGCCATTCAGAGAGACCTAGACAGGCTGGAGAGTTGGGTGGGGAGAAATTTAATGAAATTCAACAAGGGCAAGTGTAGAGTCTTGCACCTGGGGAAGAGCAACCCCATGTGCCAGTATAAGTTGGGGACTGACCTTTTGGAGAGCAGCGTACGGGAAAGGGACCTGGGGGTCCTGAGGGACAGCAGGATGACCATGAGCCAGCAATGTGCCCTTGTGGCCAAGAAGGCCAATGGCATCCTGGGGTGTATTAGAAGGGGTGTGGTTAGTAGGTCGAGAGAGGTTCTCCTCCCCCTCTACTCTGCCTTGATGAGGCCACATCTGGAGTATTGTGTCCAGTTCTGGGCCCCCCAGTTCAAGAAGGACAGGGAACTACTTGAGAGAGTCCAGCGCAGAGCCACAAAGATGATTAAGGGAGTGGAACATCTCCCTTATGAGGAAAGGCTGAGGGAGCTGGGTCTCTTTAGCTTGAAGAAGAGGAGACTGAGGGGTGACCTCATTAATGTTTATAAATATGTAAAGGGTGAGTGTCATGAGGATGGAGCCAGGCTCTTCTCAGTGACATCCAATGATAGGACAAGGGGCAATGGGTACAAGCTGGAAAATAGGAGGTTCCACATAAATGTGAGGAAGAATTTCTTCATAGTGAGGGTGACAGAGCACTGGAACAGGCTGCCCAGAGAGGTTGTGGAGTCTCCTTCTCTGGAGACATTCAAAGCCCACCTGGATGTGTTCCTGTGTGACCTGATCTAGGTATTCCTGCTCTGGCAGGGGGATTGGACTAGATGATCTTTTGAGGTCCCTTCCAGTCCTTAACATTCTGTGATTCTGTGCTTGCTATTTATGACCAAATATACGCCTTTTACACAGATGGGATCTCTTGTAATGTAGTTTTACTAGCAAAAAAATGCACTGCCTTATGGAAACATACAGCAAGAACAGAGGACATGCCTATAAGGCATTTAGATCAGAGTTGAAGTAATGCCAGGACAAATGAAAAAGAAATGTTAATCCCCATGTTTTGACAATTAAAGAAAATATAAGGCACAGTTTAAAATCTAGACCGACTTATATAGGTGCAACATAATTTTTTTATTACACTGTCTCTCTAGTAACTCCCATCTGGCATACTGCCCTGCTCCAAGAACTAGCACAAGCCCACTCCTTGACTGTTTTGATTTTTAGGTATCTTCTATTGCATTTCAAATAGTATTTCGAACATCCTTCTTGTGTACAAGAGCCAGAAAGTGGAACTTACCAGGGACAAAGGCAAGTAGTCTGTTAGAAGCTGTGAATGCGGACAAACTGACAATACTGACAAGTTTTCCACACAATATATATTAAAACTGCTTATTTCAGTTTATTATTTGTGGTCTCGTAATCAAAATGTTTTTTCTCACGTATTTTACAGATGGAAAAAAAAAGAAAGAGCTTATCATAAGAATGCTTGTAATAGTTGCTGATTGTTCAGGCTTGCAAAAGCCCTGAGACAACTATAATATCCTCAGGAAAGGACAGTTCTGATCCCTAAAACACCTAAACTGCTCACAGCATAATCGCACCTAGTCCATAGTGTCATGCTAACCAAGCTATTACGCTGTTTCTCTTACCTGCAGTGCTCAGTCCTGGAAATCCCAATTCTCAGACCAGGTAAATCAGATTTTACAGAATGCTTTTGATAACATGCGATTTTTAACCCCTCTTTATTTGACAGTTGTGCAAATCTTTCATGTCAGACTGCAAATTAGATCATTTTCCTTGTAGTCATTAGTCTTGTTTTCAAATCTCCACTTTGTCTGACTTAGAGCAAGTGATTCTTAGATTTCTGAAATGCCCTTAACTACCAGACTACGAATCCTGTACTTAGCAGGCTCTTCTGTTAAAAGCTACTCTACTTACAGTAATTATTCACCAGACAACATGACATTTGTCTACTTTATCATTGTATGGTTGAGGCATTCACCTGGGACACAGAAACTTCAGACTCTTGTCTCTATTGTAATATGACATAAGAATGTTTTGAAGCCCATCTCCCATCAACACCATAAGGCCTGAAGAGTTTTTCTGGAGCATCTCTTCTGGGTCAGGTTACAGCATATGAGGGCATGTCTTTTCTCAGGCTATAAGAGAACACGAGTCTGAGCCCTTAGGACTGCAGCTAGAGAAACAGGGATAGAAAACTCTTTGGCCCAAAGTCAAAGGACATTTTCCCTTATTTGCTGTGTTGTTTCTAAACTCTGGAACAAAACAGCACCCCAAAGACTTTCTTTGCTATTTTGAAATGGGGGACTAAAACTCTTTTACTGCTCTGGCCACTCTGGATACGTGGCTACTCTGTCTTAATCAATGGTCTACAAGGACAGATGCTATTTAAGGTTCTAAGAGTTTTCTGCTGATTAGCTCTGCATGGTGATCAGCCTCATGTTTGAAGGACAGGTCTGTGCCTTCGCTTCCTTCTGAACTCTATACTTCCTGGTTGCACAACAGCTTCAATAGACTTGGCACTTAGTTAAAAACATTTTATTACCTTTGGGCACTCTCTGTGTTCAGCTACATATCAGTGATTTTTTAAGAACTGGTTTGTTTTTCCAAAGGCAAATCACGCCTAAAGGAGTCCACTTGAAACAGAGACATCTATAGTGCTTTCTGTCTTTACTGTGTTTTGTGTTTGTCTCCAGCCTTTCAGGAGATGTGATACATACTTGTTAACTGTCAGTCAGTCCTGTTTGTCTGGGGAACAAGTGCATTTAGGTAACTATGTTCAAGAACGTGGTCTACCAAACTACTGATAGGATTTGTCCCTTGTCAGTCAATTTTGCAAGACAATGATTGAAGACATTTAGCATTCTATATAAGATGGGCTTTAACAATAGGAACAACTATATATTACTTCCTTAGATAGCTTTTTACACTCCTGGAACTTCGTTAAATGTTTCCAGTATATACCACTATACTCTGAGGTAGGGTCTTCAGTTTTCCTGAAGGCTCTTTAAGCTATGAGATGATGCCTACCATTCCTGAGAAAAAATGTACTCCACCACTTACATAGGCAAGCACTTTGGACTACTCGGTATATAAAATTTGATAGAGAATCAAGCCAAGACTGATGGGTCTTGATGAGTCAATATACCATTGAGACTTCTGGGCTTCAAAACCAGAAGCTAAAATTAAAACAAAATAAAACAAAATGTTCAAGAACAAAACCAAACCAGGTTTTTAAGGGGCTTTCTTAGTTATCTGAGATGGGTTGGTTTTTTTGAAGCTTTAACACATATCTGCTGTTAGTGCAGAGTAGACACCTGATGTGATATTTGATACAACGACCTTGGAAACAGAGATCTTGGAAGGCATGTTGCAGGGACATTAGGGTAAACTGTATACACACCACCTTGGTCCAGAAAGAGAATGGCAGGGTTTGTCAAGCATGACAGAGAGATTGTAAACTCTTCTTTCTGTGAGAAAATGGAGGTCTTTATATTAATTGTACCTTAAAAGATGGGACTAAATACAGTGCAAGAAAACAAAAACTTCAACAAGTCCCTTGTTAATGCTGAATTTCTTTTTGAGGGGCAGTACAGTACAAACCTAGGAAGTTTAATACTCACTAAAATTTTAACTTGAAGCTTTCACTGCACCCCTAGGAGAATACTCAACAGTTCGATTAAAACATCACAAAAACTGAGCATTACAAAATTAATAGCAATGGGCAAATCTGAAACCAGGAAAGGCTGTGCTCTTTTCCAGTGGTTCTATTATGATTAACAGCTTCTGGTGAAAATATTTTCATGCCACAAGAGGGAGACACAGGCACATAATTGGTTCATTAAAAATGAAGCAAAAGCCCTAACATTCTGTAACTGACATTTACCATGTCTAGCCCCTTTGCTCTCTCATGAACACAGTACCAGTTTTGGAACTGAAAAGGCTGGCATCAAGGAGGTTCTATTCCACACCAGTGAATTAAAGAAAACAGAATTAAAATTCAGGGACATTAGACTTTCACTGAGTTACAAGGAAGGAAGAAAGAAAATTCAAAGTAACATTCCAAGAAAATATATAAAAGCTGAACTTCTAAGCTTTTCTCTGAGAAAAAGAGCTTATCTTGGGAATTTAGATGTGAAAAAAGATGAGTTAGTTCCCAATAAATTTATCTTGCTACTGTATAAACTAGATTAGTTATGGGACCAGAATTCTATTTTAGCCATAAGGGAAAGTATTTAAAACTGCACGCTAAGAAATGTTTCTATAGCTGTAAGAGAAAAAAGTGCAGCTAGATAAGTGATGCTGTTTTCTGCTAATATAGGTATCAAATTTCATAATTAGTCATTTGTACATAAACTTCCTTTAATGGAACAACTTACAAGCTTCAAGAATAGAGAATATACACTTGGCATGTGTTTATCTCTAAATATGATTTGGCTCAAGGCAATGTCTTGAAATTCATTTCTCCACCACTTTTGTAACTGGGCTGCTCTGAGCTTCCAGTCAAATGAAATCTGGCATTATTTGTTCTCCAGCACTGCAGTATATCTTGGTTTTGTTAAATACTTCACAAAAAAGATTAGAAGATGCACTGCTTATCTTGAAGTATTTGCAAACAAGTACCAGTAGTGACATAAACTGAGGTAAGGAAACACTGGGGTATTGGACAACTGTGTTAACAGCAACAAATGAATTCAAACAATTAATTCAGCACTGGTACTTGAAAAGGGTGTACTAGAGAACATGTTCTCGCAGCTGTTGAAACTCCTATTTGTGTAATTTCTAACAATCTAAACTGATTAAAGAACAAGACAGAAAAGAAAGAAGAATGCAAGACAGGAAGCAGAAAAGGTAGAAAGCAAAGCAAGCACTGCTAATGTGATTTTTTCAGAAACTAAGGCAGCCTCTTCCCTGCACTCATCATGTTAAGCTTAATAATCTTAAAATTATTTTATATTCCCTGTTCTTCAAGAGAATGATACTCTCTATAAAGATCAATACACAGGTAATACTGGACAGTGTTTGACAATTTTATGTTTGAGCAGTAATAAAAGTTTGAGCAGTAAAAGCAGTTCTTCTTGTGTATTATTTCAACACAGAATGCCCTTGCCCTTCATTTTATAGGTGAAATGTAATAGACGTGTGTTTCTTTTAGAAGGGACATAAACTCTGGAGTTATTCAACTTGTTCTCAAAGGTCCTTAACATAATATGTTGCTCTGCCTTGCAAAAGCATTTGTTAACAGTGAAATAAATTATCCTCTTGAAAGAAATCCTTGCAAATTTTTCAGATATTCCCACATCAGGATTTGTAGTATTATTGCAGTGCATTTCAGAGAGGTCAATAATTATTGAAAGCTGAAACTAAGTTGCTCAGACAGCTGAGTGAAAACATGTTTTGCCTTGAAAGAAATAAGTTAAGGGAAAGGGAGAAAGAAGACAAGCAATGCACCTCCATCAGGACCAACTTTTGTTTAATGGGAATGGTTGGGTTTGAAACCACTGAAAGTTCTGTAAGAAAGTTTAACTTTCTAAACACTACAGCAGAAACTACTAGTAGTATTTACAGTAGTGTAAACAATACAGTAGAAACACTACAAAGGTGTATAATTCAATGACAATTATAAAGAATCAAAAATTAATAACACACTAAAAAGAGAGGATAGACAGATTGTGATGAAAAGCCCAGGTTCTCCACAACCTAAACTTGAGTGTGAGTTTCATAAATGTACTCTGCCTCTAGAAAGCAAAAAAAACCCCTCATTTTCTTTTTAGTTTAAACCATCATAATCTGAGAAAAGCCATGAATTTAAACATTGTTTTGAGGCCTATAACAAGTTATTACAGACAAACTGCATCTATAATTCCTAAGGACTGTTCCATTCATTTTTTTTTTTCCTAGTTTACCAGCAAAGAGCGTTCACACTTACTGCAAATCTTAAACACAACTTCTCTAGGATGTGACAGAAAGCAGTAAGGAACAGATTAAAAGGCAACATTTTTCTGGAAAAGAGAATTATCATAAAAGAGACAACATCCCCTATGCATAACACCAATCTCCTGCTAACCCTAAAAATCTCCTTGTGAAGAACTGAAATTTCTTTCCTTTGACTATTCTTTCCACTGTGGGTTTTTCTTGCTTTCCATAATTTATTTCCAGGCCCATGGATCACCCTTAAATATACCGGTGGCCCATTTCAGCAGAAAGTCACTTCATATTCCTTTCCACCTTCTTTCTAACCTACATCAGGCTTACTTCTCAAAATCAAAGGAATCACGGAATCACAGAATATTCAGAGTTGGAAGGGACCTCCAGAGATCATCCAGTCCAACTCCCCTGCTTAAAAGCACGATCCCCTAGAGCACATCACTCAGGGCTGCATCCAGGCGATTCTTGAAAATCTCCAGAGAAGGAGACTCCACAGCCTCTCTGGGCAGCCTGTTCCAGTGCTCGGTCACCCTCACTGAAAAAAAGTCCATCCTCATATTTAAATGGAACCTCCTATGTTCCAGCTTGTGCCCGTTACCCCTCCTGTCACCGGGAACCACTGAAAAGAGTCTGGCTCCATCCTCCCTCAACCCACCCTTTAGGTGTTTGTAAGCATTAATTAAATCACCCCTCAGTCTCCTTTTCTCCAGGCTAAAGAGTCCCAGCTCTCTCAACCTTTCCTCATAGGGGAGATGCTCCAGTCCCCCACTCATCCTCGCTGCCCTCTGCTGGACTCTCTCCAGTAGGTCCCTGTCTCTCTTCAAGTGGGGAGCCCAGAACTGGTCGCAGTATTCCAGTTGCAGCCTCACCAGGGCCAAGTAGAGGGGGAGAATGACCTCCCTCGACCTACTGGCCACAAATCTCCAAGCCTTTGCCCACCATCTGAAGATGTATAAAGGTAAATATCTGTCAAGCTACAATTAGGAGCTCCTTACCACACCATCAATGTAGGTGGAACTGAAAAGTTAACACCAAGAAGCTACCCAGTATGTGCTTAGCTGAACACAAAAAACAGATTACAGAATCCCAGAATGTTAGGGATTGGAAGGGACCTCAAAAGATCATCTAGTCCAATCCCCCTGCCAGGACGGGAACACCTAGGTCAACACCTAGATTAGAAAATTAGAACCATGTTGAATGTTGAAAATGTGCATTACAAAAGCACATTTTGAAGGTTGTACTAGCAGGTTTATCATAGTTTTCATAAAGCTAGTTGTTATGCAACCATACCTGTCTTTCAGACCCAAGATTCCAGGCTTCTACTGTAGCTGCCATTTGTTTCCTTCCTCTTTCATTGAGCTTGAAGAAAGCTTCCCAGAGCCTCTTCAAAAAAATGCCTCTTCAAAATCTGGGTCTGAGAGAACACAAAACAGAATGAAAAATTTATAATGCTTGCTTTCATCCCAGACTGATAAACTAAATAAGTTAAATTATTTTTTTCCAAGTGTTTCTGTTTTTCCCATTACATTAATTGGTAAGGACTCTCCCTGTCTTCATCTCAACCCAAAAGATTTTTCATATTTTTCCCCTCAAACCCCCAGTTTTGCAGGAGAGAGGGGAATGAGAGAGTGGCTGGGTGGGCATCTGGCAGCCAGCCAAGGTCAATCCACCACAGTCAATGTCTCAATAAAAAAGCAGCAGTCAAAATCATAGCACACCTGCAGTAGGATACCATGTGTTCGTGAATATATCTTCTTATAGGCTGGAGCAATGGGATGAGGCTAATTGTATGATGTTTAACAAGGGTAAGTGCCAGGTCATGCACTTCGGCCACAACAACCCCATGCAGTGCTACAGGCTTGGGGAGGAGTGGCTGGAAAGCTGCCTGACGGAAAAGGACCTGGGGGTGTTGGCTGACAGCCGACTGAACATGAGCCAGCAGTGTGCCCAGGGGGCCAAGAAGGACAATGGCATCCTGGCCTGTATCAGAAACGGTGTGACCAGCAGGAGTAGGGAGGTGATCGTGCCCCTGTACTTGGCACTCATGAGACCACACCTTGAGTGCTGTGTCCAGTTCTGGGCACCACAGGATAAGAAGGACATTGAGGTGCTGGAGCGAGTCCAGAGAAGGGCAACGAGGCTGGTGAGAGGTCTGGAAAACAGGCCTTATGAAGACCAGCTGAAGGAACTGGGGTTGTTTAGTTTGGAGAAGAGGAGACTGAGAGGAGACCTCATTGCTCTCTACAACTACCTAAAAGGAGGTTGTAGTGAGGCTGGTGTTGGTCTCTTCTCCTAAATTACTAATGATAGGATGAGAGGAAATGGCCTCAAGTTGTGTCAGGGGAAGTTTAGATTGGATATTGGGAAGAAGTTCTTTAATGAGAAGGCGGTTAGACATTGGAACAGGCTGCCCAGGGAGGTGGTGGAGTTGCCGTCCCTGGGAGTGTTCAAAAAAGGGTTGATGAGGCACTTGAGGCCATGGTCTAGTGGTTTAATGGTTAGGAATATGATGGGATAAAGTTTGGACTTGACGACCCTGGAGGTCCCTTCCAACCCTAATTATTCTATGATTCTATGATTCTTTACTTAGTATATAAATGCATAGCAATGCAGTGGTACCCCAGAAAATACAGTATGGCAACTAATAGTAGATTCCCAGGCTGTGCTGGCATCCACAATGATGTTTCATGCAGGACAGACCTTAAAGCTTTTTGACCAACCTATTTAGAAGGAGTTCCTGAAAAGTTATTTTGAAAGATAGTATTAAGTGAGTAACTATCTAAAGATAACAAATTATCTGAGTAAAACTTTGCTCAAAAGTTTGATAAATCTAATAACTGAAGAAACACACATCTTCACTGGCATGTCAAAACCCTATATAGCTTCTTATGCACTCTTACTTATCCATACATTGCAGCATAGCCACCATATTTATGACAAAAAGTAAAAAAAAACCAGGACTCATTACATTGATTAGCATTGTACGGAAATATTATTTCTTCTTTTGGGGGGAATTCACACTGACATTTCATGCTAACATATCCTGTGTAACCCCAGAAGATATAGTAGGGATGTGAGACTGAAAAGTATATGCGAATGGAATACCCAAAAGGGAGAGGATGTTTGCCCAAACCCTGGAAATTTTAAAGAGGAAATGAACAATGTCAAAGCTTCATAGGAGAACTATCAAATGGCTTAAACAGTAACTAGGAGATCATCTGGGCTTTTAAGAAAAGGAATCAGCTTGTCAAGATGTATAAGAGGCATGAAAATTTGTGATTGCGGGGAGAGACCTGGGAATGGCAAAGCATTCAGAGCGGCAGTCAAACTGTGTCTCATGCTGGCAGAAGTCACCTTGCTGCCATTGCCACCCTGTCTAAGCCTGACACCGCATCTTCCCCATCCCATGCAGAGAGCATGCTGCACCCCAGCTAGTGGGCTGACAGTATGAGGTGCAGGGGCAGAAGGACCCACAGCTCAGGGTGCATGCAGGAACTCATGGGGTGTCATCTCCACCAGTACATGGACTAGTAGATAGTAGGGAGCTACTCAAAGCAGGACCAAATCCATCTCTAGCAGGGCAGGCAAACAGGGAAACCCATGCTTCCATTGAGAATGGGCATGTGAGTAAGCATTCATATAAGGTATGTATAGGGGGGAAGAAATATTTGTGCAAGATTAGAAATTTTTGGCATTACTTTTAAAAAGGGTGTTTCAGAACTTGTAAGCATTCATTAACTTTTCGTAAGTATCGAGTGAGGCATATCTGCTGTACTGCTGGCACTGATCCAGAATTAGTTCATTGACTTCCAGTTAACGATATGCCACTAAATTATCAGAAAATATTTAATTCCTGATTTGATTAAATCACATGAATTGATAATTTTCCTATAACTTCCCATATGAAGAGAAGAACCTGAACAGAATTGCTGGACAAGCTCCATATATTAAATGATTCACATGTGATTCAACTGCTCCATGTGCCTATCTAAACTGGTATAGTTAAAAGATAACAATGTTAAGGGACCTGGCACTGTGGGATGGATGATGCCAGGTTGAGTCAGAAAGCTAGAAAAAGAAATGCTGCAGCATTTTTCTCTATTTCTGTGGTCAGGGCAAAATGTAAGACCTTGAGCAGCCTTTCCCAGAAATTTCAGGCTCCTTCCGTCTTGGTTATCTATGGCAGAGTCTTGTCTTGTGACCTGAAGAGAGCAAGAGTTGCATTCCTTGCAAAGATCAAACACAAAACCTGAGCTTGACCTTGACTGCAGATCTCTCTCTCTGTTTTAACTTCTTACCAGAAGACTGCCAGTTCTGAACATTCACTTAGCAGAAGTTTGCCATCTTCAGGACACACAGGAAAACTCTGAACCCTTTGCCCTCATAGCTTCAAAAAAAAAATAGAACAGGTATCAAGAACAAAAACAAAACTCAATGACAGAATAACAGAGTGAGGGGGAGGGAAGAAACAAACAAAAAAAAAAAAAGATATTTCTAGAGAAAATTTTTGCCTACTAATAAAAGCCATCAGATACTGCAAATGCTTTAGAAATCAGCTATCAGATATTGAGGGCCAGTAAGTGCATTCATATGCAAAATTAAAATATAAAATGAATACATACTCCATCTGTAGAAAATCTACTTGAGGTAGAAGAAGGCTGCGGGGTGGAGTAGAATCTCATAATTCCTGTGGATACTCCTCCCTCCTGGGGGGTGACTAGCAGTACTTTTATATCTGGAGATGTACTCCGAAGAAACAAATGAACTCATAACCTCCCACTCTGCAGTAAAGAAGTGAAACCCCCCAGACTTACACTGTCAGTAGCAAAACAGGAATGCAGGATTCAAGTGCACTTTGGAGTAGAAGGGGAAGAGAGGTCTCATCCCTTTATTAGTGAGCACAGTGAGCCAGTCTATTAATAGATATTACTAAATCTATTCTCACAATTTCAAGATTGACTGGGATCCACCACGTGTATTGGTTGCAAGCCCTGCTAATGCAGAAGCTTTGAGTCAGTGTAATTTTGAGCTAACAGGCTGTGACAGTGACTAGAGCCTTACTAATAACTCCCAGTAAACAAACTAGTGGCAGTGAGAGTAATAGTGCCAGACTTTGATGAAAGGGTTTAGGGCTGAATCTAAGAATAATAGCTGAAGCAGGGAATTAGCATCTTTTTAATCATGATCACAATTACAACTCAAGACAAATGGCATCCTTTAATAAAACACCTGGTGCCAAATGTGGCCACTTTAAATTTCACCCTCAAAGGAGCTGGCAATGATTTCAGGGCTTCATGACAGTAGTTATTAATTTCTCTTCTTATGATGAACTTCTCTGAAGTTGAGACACAACAAAGACTTTTTACATTAATATGGGCAGGTAATAAAGGCACTTCTGCCAGTGAGAATACATTAAGAAATACAGAAAACACACTGGAGTTTGCTGGTTTAATATACAATCACATCCAGTGCTTTCATAAACATACAAATATTTTCTTTGGCCAATTTATACACAGAGACACATGCAAACACAAGTGATCACACAACACTAGGTCCTCAGGTACCAGTTTTCTTCTTATTTCCTGCACTTGTGAACTTTAATTTTCCTGTGAAAATTACACATTACTCACATAAACAGAAGTACTCCTTTCACAGAGTAAATTGACTGGGGCTTTGGCAGAAACCTTATATGCATTTCTACACAACAACATTTTAGTTACTATTTTGCAGGTCAAGGTCAAGTTCTATTGCTTAAAACAAAATATCAGTGATTATTTTTCCCTGTCAGCTGAGATCTCAAACCTTATACTCTCTTAGTACACCTAAACAGGTTTGTTGAAGGCAGCAGATGCATCAGACCTGCCAGTATTGAGTTCATTGTGTCATGCACTAGACCTTTTTTCTGTGCAAACAGTTTTTGAAAGCACACAGCCAAATCATCCAAAATCATGGATGATCAGTGCACAAGGTAGCAGATTTCCTTTAAAAGCAGTGCTTAGTCCCCAGACAACATTGCCTTTATGCCATAGTTTACAATTTGTGTCACAATCACCTTGAACAGCTGATTCTCGTGATGAGAGGTTTTGATTCAGTCTAGTACCAAAAGAACAAATTAATATTTCAGAAATTTACTGTTCATTAGCTATCTATCTCAAATTTATTGTTATAGATGATTCATATAGAATTATGTATTATATATAAACATATAAATGTACACTGTATATATTAAACCCAAGTATTAAGGAAATATGAAAAAAAAAAGGTTCTGTTTAAATATCACTAAATTTACTGACCAAAAAGTAATGACAAAACTAATCACATGCCTAAGATGAGTGATATTAGATATAGTCTAGAAAATGCATTAAGACTGCTGCTCCCAGTAAAACACTCAAAAGCAACCAACGCCTTTTATGTTCTGAGACAGAACTTACAACTAAGTGAATAAGAAATGTCTCTAGAGAACGAGAAGAGATCCTGACAAGGCACAGAAAAAAAAAGAACTTTGCCAAATGTCAGTAGATGGCATACAGAATACAGAAAATGTTATTCAGAAGATTATATAGATATTTATGCTATGCTAAGACAAGTTACAGAGATTTTTAGTCCTTCCTGTCTTTAAGGTCGTCTTTCTTAGTTGTCATGAAGGAAAAACACGCTCAGAAGTCTTGGAATGGAAATACAAAAGTATTTTGGGGGGGGGGGGTTCTGTTTGGTTTGGGTTTTGTTGTTTGGTTTTTTTTAAAAAAAATATTATAATGTATTTTATTTTTATTTTATTTTATTTTAGAAAATCCTTTACTGCTTCTTTGCCTCTGCTAAGGCTACTCAGCGAACTGACAGAGACAAATGAAGCACTTGGAATGTTCAGGAAGAGAACAGCAAGAAAAGTGGCAAATTATTCTCTTTTAAGGCCACAGTCAAGTGCTCCCTTCCAGAGTTTGTGGAGAACTGAACAACCATTTTAACCGACACTCTAGTTTACTTGTTCACTTTTTAGATATTCCTGAATTTTACACAAACATTTATTTGGGATTCTATCTGAACAGCTAGGAGATCATAAATATCTCACTACATTTGCTTTCTAGCATCTAACAATATTAAATTCCCTGGGAATGTCACATCTGGCACTTTGGAATGCATTATAATTTGAGAAGTGTTTTTGTTTCATCCCTGATGTTACGTAAAATTCATTTGTATTCCTGAAAAGGCTACCTTGGCTTTTGTCATTGTAATGTTGTAAGGTCCAGTACTCCGAAAACCAGAGTATCACTGTGTTATAAAATGCAAATATTTTATCATTAACTTTAAAAACTCACAAGATTATTTTTGAAAAAGTTTTGTGGCACTCGACTATTTTCCGCTATTAAAAAAGTACTGATCCCAAACATTAATAAGAGATAAGCCCTGAAGAGTATAAATTTTACTAATTATAATTCATAATCACAGCAGCAATTAGAAAAAATATTCTTTCTGTACAAGATCAAGTACTGCTTTAAAAAATATGATAGAGCACTTACCTAAATGGTATCTAGGTAATTTAATGGCTCAGTGCATCTTGTAATAATTTGAGTTTGCATAGAATAATTCCTATTGACAAACACACACTAGTGTGGGGGGTTTTTTCCACCACATTATATGAAGTGTATTTCAAGAAAAGAAAACTAATGCAAAATACAAGTGGGCAAGAATTTCTCTGGTTTATGACACTTCTATTGTTGAAAGGTTTATATATCACATTTGAGTCTTACTGGACTACAGCTTCAGTAGTATTCATTTTGTACCACTGAAGATTTATGGAGCACTACTCATATCAGAATTCATTGTATGCTTTAAAGTTAAACTTTAATTAAAGTTATGCTGTGAACAAAAGCTATCTATTAACCAAGAAGAATCTGGTCTCTGCAAGTTATGTTTGCAATAATTGCTCTAAGATCAGTACTTTTAAAACAATTTGCAAAGCCAGAATTAAAGACATGAATTTCAAAAATCTTAGCAAAACTCTCAAACACAGTCTTATACAGTGAAAGCAACAACCACCAGCATGGCTCCTAATCAGGAGGTGGCGGTGACACCAATGTGTGTGAATTACAAAGTACATGTCAGTCTGATATGAAAACCATGATCTCCACTATTGTGCCGTCTTGCAAAGTTTCTACACTACACTTGATCTTAGCCAAAAGGCCGAGACGAAACCAGAAACCTTAAAAGCACTTCTCCAAAACAAATGACCCCTGGAACTTTTTTCACACTAGGACTACCCAGAAAGGTTTTTTCATTCCAGCCTACTTTAACTGACACAATAAATACAAAGTATTTTAAGACAGAGGATAAGAGTGGCCCAACCTGCTTACAGAAAGGTATATTGGAATAGAGAAAAGCCTAGCTCAAACAGATGGCTCTAAAGTTTTTATAGCTAGGTACTCTCCGCTCTGAGAGATGTGGAGTGTCCGCCATGCTTACTGTCATCACCACAACTGTAACTAAGTGGAATCAGCATCTCCCATCTGTTTGACTCTCAGGAAGAAATGGCCTCTTCCAAGCATGGTATATAGAGCAGCTGAAACACACTCCAATACAAACACCACAGTCACTCAAACAGGTCATAAAGAGATTCAGGGAAGGCACAGATTACAAATGTCTGTTTATCTGTGATATTGCAAGAGGGAACAGATAAGGTATCCCCTTCCCACAGGACCACACAACGAGTATCCACTGCATTGACCAGAAATATGACCCAGAAGACCAAACAATCACTTAGAAAGATCCCACCTCCAAAATCTGCCCTGGACAGAGGACACAGACAATCCTGTATTCACTACATTTTCCAAATGCAATAGAATCCAGCTGTAAACAGGTAGGAATGTCTCTGCTTGCAGCAGGCAAACACATGATGCCATGTCTCCAAGTTTGGTACCCAGCAGTCTAGGGAGAATCCACTGAAGCAGCTAGTAGCTTCACAGTGTCTCTCCCACCTTGTCAAACCATGTTAAATACCTACCAGAGTCAGAATGTACAGCCATCATACTTCTGAACAGTGTGCTTTTGGGGTAGAAGTGTTTACAAACAGACTTTGCTAGTTCCCTAATGAGTTTATGCTAAAAATCTCTTCAGCTCTTTAAATGCACACAGAACAAACCCCCGATTAAGAGTAAGAAACAGTGAAACAAAAGTAATAAAAACATATCATTCATTACCAACAGAAGCTACAGAAGCTTTTTTCCCTAGAGAAGATGAAGCAATATATTCGAACAGCTCTCTAGAGCAATGCATAGGGTCTCTTGGCTCAATAAGACAACAAGGATGGGACTTGCTTGTCTTTCATCTTTTGTGTAGTCATTATGCATGTCTAAGGCACAGAATAAAATTAGCAATAGAGGTGGCCCAATACTGTTCCTGCTTTTATCGGTAATAGTAAGCTGTGGTTGTCTCACTCTCACGTGGCTTCAGAGCCTCTTTTTTAGATGAGAGGACCTGCTCAGAATTCCTCTGCACACCATGAAATGTAATGTTGTGTTTGCCTTGTCAGTTATGCCACCTTTATTATCTCAGCAGTTAAATAGCTGAACAGTTCCTCTGCTTTATTTAATGAGGTGAAAGTAATTATTTGCAATATATTGATCCTAAATAAAGCACAGTCTATCATCTGTCTGTAAAGAGGAAGTTGCAGAGCTATAAACAATGGCAAGATGAAAAATTAACCAAGAAAGTTGCTTTACAGGAAGAACATGAATTACTTGTCAAAAAAAAATTTATCCTGACATTAATCTTGTTATCCTGTTGCCTTTGAGGGGTAAAGGACAATAAAATACTGAACATCGAGGTAGAACTAAACTTTTACTTCCTCTGACCTCTGCAGAAGTTTGTATCGTTCGAGTTCATTGCCTTTTCTCCTACATAACACCTGGGAGATAGGAATGGAAACCCACACAGTGGTGCACTTCATGCCACCAAAGCCTTACACATGCATAGGCATTGTACAAGGAGTGCTAGCAGTTAGGACCTGACAAAGGTACCCAGGGACATCTACTATACAAATAGCAAAGTAAAACAGTGATTCTCTGCTATGTCAGATTTACTAGCCTAATAAACTGATGCAGGTAGTGGCAATTAGTTATTCTGAATATAGTTTAACATTTAGAAATAAATAAATACACGTTTGATACTGCAGTGTGCTTTTCAGTCTATGCAAAGTATAAACAACCATGTCTTGACATTTATTTCCTCATCTCAGCATTTGACTCCTTTTCCAAAGGAACTCCTCAACACAATCAGGATTACCACTGAAAGGGCAATTGTGAGGAGGCCAAGAGGAGTTTTGATACGAGACGCACAATGATGCACTCCAGGAACTTACTTCTACCTGGAATCTCAACCAACTTCATTTGGGTTCTCAAGAAGGAAAGTCGTCAAAGGCAGAAAGTTTTTTTGTTTTGTTTTTCAAGCAGGACCAAGGCCTACGAGAACAACTGCCAATGAATGAAGAGATCAAATATAATATAATAGGCCCTGTGAAGCAAGGTTAAAAAGCAGTTACGTGTTTCCTTTTGAACACCTAACATCTAGGCTTATAAGACAGTAACACAAGCTGAAAATTAGGTAATGTAAAAAATTATGCAGAAGCCAAAAGTGTTGCAAGAGTCACAGTGAAATATCTAAAAAAAAATATGAATTTTACAGGAACAGATTAGTTTGGAGGAACTAAACTGCAGAGAGAATTTAATTAAGAAAAACTGACGTTAGGACTGAGAGGTGTTTGAAAGGCAGTGAAGACAGGTGGCAAATCAGAAAGCAGACAATCTCAGTAATTAAATACTGCAGCAGTGGACATTATGGATACAACTATACGTGTGAGTAGAGAAACAAAACCCAGGCTTAGAAGGCAGGTGGTGCCGAAGTATTATTCATTGTGGTGACCTTGAGCTGAGGCAGCTACTACTTTCCTGGAATACTAATTTGAATCATTCACATTTCTGACCTGACTGGCAAATTGTAATACTTTGTCTTGCTGCTGTCTGATGTCAGAGGAAACAAAATTTCCTAACTGCTCCCTGCAAACACCCACTAAGAAAAATGTCACTTAACACCTCTACTTATCTGCCCACACCAGCAGATGGAAATTGTTGAAACCTACAAATCCACACAGAGACAGGACAGATACCAATTGCTCCCTGACAAAAGATGAGTGAGTTTAACGAAGATGTTTTGGGAATTGGCCTTAAATGGAAGAGGCAGATCCACTCACAACGTGGTAGGCTACTGTCTCAAAACCCTGTATACCAGAACATGGTGGTGAAATCTGGTAGGAAGACACTAATTCCAGCTAACTCATCTCTGCCTTAACAGATGGGAGAGGACAGTAGTCTCAGCATAGTGGGAGTTTAGAAAGAAGGCATCCACAAGAAAGTCCTTCGTGATAGCTCTGCAGATAGGATGAAATTGTACATATACTATTTCTGCTAATTTTGGTGCTTTATGGGATTATTTAGTGTCCTGGTTTGAATCAAAACAGAACCAATTTTCCTTTCAGTAGTTTTACTTTTCAGTTAAGTCTCTTCTAAGTGACTGCACTTTAAGAAATTAATGGCATGTTTTCCAGACTGTGTCTGCTTCTAACAGTGATATTGTTAGACGTTTATAGTTACCAGTATGCAGAGAAGCTCTTGCATGTACTTTTTTCTATAGAGACCAAGGTCAGTTAACTTTCTTATGTGCCAAGTTGAAGGCCCAGAAGTGGAAGAGTGTAAAGGGGCTGCACCTACAGGGATGAGTGGACAGGAAAGTGGCCCAAAATTGACCAATGAGGTATTCCATCTCATATATGTCATAGTCAGTATAAAGCTGAGGGATCACAAGGGTCAAACTCTCGCCTTCCACGCCTGGCATCCTGAGATGACTCCGTCTCTTCTTCTGCCTTCGATCCCAATCAGTGCATTCCTGAATCCATCCATTCCTGAATCCAGTTCCTGTCTGCTGTGGAATCCAGTCTGGAACTTTCCCAGTGCCTGCCCTGCAGCATCAGTGGTGACATGATCATCATCAGGGGAGCTTGATACTGGTTTTGTATGTATTTGTATATGTTTCATTATTTTTATTATTATAATATTTTATTTTTATTGTTATTTTTTCATTAAAGCTCTTTTAGGGTTTTTTCCAATCCACAAGTCCCTTTCCTTTATTCTCTTTCCCTTCCTCTTTCCTTTTTCTTTCCCTTCTGGGGAAGGGAAAGGGGTTAATAGAGACCATCTGTCGTTCATTTAATGGCCAGCCCAGCCTCAAACCTTTACATTTCAAAAAGCTATACTTTGTAAGGATGTTGCTTTTGAGCTCTGATATTAGTAAGTCTGCTAGCATTTAGCATAAATATTGCCCATTAATATTTTGTTGGCATGGTCACTAAGAGAGCACAAGCAATAACAAAACGTGATGCAGAAAGATGACTGTACATAAATTATTGGTGAGTGAGTGGGGTCGTGTCATGAGAGAGATCATAACAGAGTTGAAAATTTTGTCTAAAGGTATAATTACAAAGATGGTAATTCCCCCACTTCTCAAACATGATCAGATCAGATAGGGAAGGTGCTTTTATCTCAACCACTCTACCATCTTATTCTCTACCAAAGGTAAAGTGATAAAAGATGTATGTCATGGATCTAGCTGGAGGGGGGAGGAAGATGTGCTTCACCTTAGAATCATTATTATCATTATTTTACAAATCATAAAGCAGTATCCACTGTTCCACTTCAAAGGTGCTAACGAATTATTAACCCACAAGTAAAATTAACATTTTTGAGATTCTGTACAATGTACGATGAGGAAGATTTTCAAAGGCAAAAAGTTGTAATAGGTGCAGGTGACTGAGCATAGTCATGTTTCCATCTTCATAGGACTGATAGTTTCTCCTTCACCCCTTACTTTATTCAGTGCCAGTACTACCTCTCTGGGCACAGATCGAAAGACTTGCACTTGGCTCATTGTTGTAAGAGCAGCTTGAACACCAGAGAAAGAAATATACGGAACACATATTTAACAGTGCTTCAGCTGGGATTTTTACAGTGACATAAAATACGTAAAACTGCCCTTGCTGAAGTAGTGAACATTGTTTCATCTCCAGTTATAGAACAGACAGGAGAGTCAATAACTCAGAAGTGATTAAGAAAAAAAGAAAAAAAAAAAAAAAAGGCTATTTTGTTTTGCAAAACATTGCTGCCATGCAAAACCCAGAACAGGTATCTCTGATCTCATTTTACTTGGACTTGAACTTTTGGAGTCTCCCGTGCAACTAAACTGTCCTCTGCACAAAATTGGAGAAAAATGAATATAAACCATGCCTGCTTCTTTATCATCCTCATAGTCACTTGATTCAAGAACTGTCAGGAGTGACATCTCCACCCAGTCATGAAATTAGAAATGTTTTGGACACATTTTTGTAGAAGAAAAATTTACAATTATTATGGCAACCATGTAGTCATTCCTAAGAAAATTCACCATGTTCACAGTGTGTATATATGATAATAAGAATGAACCTCCTCAATAGCTCCAATCATCTGTTATCAAATATTTTAAAAAAAAAAAAAAATTCTGATAATTTCACTGAAAGCTGATTAAAATTCATGGGAAGTAAAATCTGCAAATACACTTTATCACAAAGGATTTGACAATGACATAGTTTTCTCTGAGAGATGTTCTGGACATTTTTCTGAAGATATCCACAAACAAAACTTGTACACTGAGTTATGAGAAAGTCTTTTTAATTTCTCAAACTAATTGAAAGAAATGGAGACTGGAGGACAACTCACATATTGACACTTTTTTTATGTGAGACTGCAGCATAGTGACAAAAGCAACTTCACAAAAGGAAGGCCATTTATTACACTTTTGAAAATCCTGATTTTGTACTTCAATTCTGTAACAACAGGCTGCACACACTATCTGAACCACTTTCTTAACTCCAAGAGAGAAGTTTGTGCTGTGACCCATCAAATTTAAAAATTAAAATACATGCAGCTTTCCTTCACAAATATCCAAGGGGGAAGTTAACAATCCAGCACTATAGGTCATATGTTCATGTTTAATTACCTAAGACAAAACAGATCCCATTCATTCTGGATACATAAAATTTCCTGTCTGGATCTACATAACACCTTTTAGTTACAATTGCTTACAAATACCAAAGACAGTGTTAAAGTTTCTACCATGTAATTACAAAATCACAGGTTGTTATGTTTCACATTAACTTTTCCCCTTTTATCTTTAGCATTTTCCCCTGGCTCTCATCTTCTTCTTTTAAACACCCATAATAACACCATTTCATGCTGAATTTCTTTTTCTTTAAAAAGAAAAAAAAAAAAAAAAGTCTTACTTGTTAGAAGTTAGAAAAACAGCTCCAAGGGCACGGTGATATTATGTGGAAGGAAAGTTCACAGTGGCAAACTTTTGAAGAACTCTGGTCTTAAAACCTGACCCTTACACGGACACACACACAAAAGTTTCCACAAACTTTGAACTCATGTGACCAACTTTATGCTCAGCAGCAGCTTCTCCTTTCCTCATGTACTCATATTCAAAACTTCCACTCCAGTGTACACAGATTTACTTATTGCCTGCAGGTTACTTTGCATTTACTTCCTCCTTGTGATCTTTATTGTTTATTTCTAGTCCTCCAGCCCTGGAAATGCTTATATATGTGAATGCAGTACACTACATACCTAAGAATTTTCTCCCAAATAACTGTAGACTTTAGGGGATTACATTTTAGGAAAGTAGAAGCAACACCGCTAAACTTTAATTACTTAATTAAAATTTGATTTTCCATTGGATTCAATGAGCTTAAAGGTCTTTTCCAACTCAAATGATTCTATGATTCTATTATATTATTAAAATATTCCAGGCAAAATAGAAGGTAAAGTCCATGACATCTTTTTTGGGATAATATCCTCGTAAACTCCATTAAAAATGGACTTTGAAATCTGAAAGTCAACTACAAATGTCTTCTTGATGTTATCTTACATTCAGTATTGAATATGTTTTAGAAATTATAATTTTAATAGTTCAGTTAATACTTGATTTTATAGTTAGTTTATGTGAGATATAAATCTTCCCTCAGAAATCCCTCGTTTTATGTTCTTCAGAACTTCCTCCCACTATATTCTTATCAAACCCATCTTGATTATTTTGTACTCTTCAGAAAAATATGGGGCTGAAAAAGGTTAACAAACTGTGAATTTCAAATACTATTATGCATATGTTGAGTGCATTTTTTTAAATTGTAGAACTATGGTTGGACTTCACCTGGCTGGTTTTAATATCCATGTCTGTCTACAGGCAATTAGCACAAAATGCCTGTCTCACACATACACTGTTTTGGGGAACTCTACTTATGTTCAAACTGGCCTACACTAGAATTTAAATATCAGCACAGCACATCGTACGAGTATACAGGAACATAACTAGAGTGGAAAAAGTATATACATTCATATATCCTTATTCATATATGACAAACTAGAATTGCCCAATCAGGTTTTCTTATTAAACCATGGCTAAAACTAGTCATAGTCTAACCACAACATCACATTTAACAATTAGTAAAAAACAATTCTACAATACTCATAAATACTTAGAATGACTTATAAGTTACTTATCTGCTATATTTTGATATAAATTCTGCATAAGCAGGAATTTCCCCATTCACAATGCTGGACTAGGCTCTATGTGAAGAGTTTTCCTTTCCAGAAAACTTTACTTCTATGTTGAAAAGTGCAGAGGAACAAGTTTCAGCATTTTGACTTTGTGTATCTTAGGCACCCTGCTTGTACAAATAATGCAAATTGTAGAAAAAATAAAATGGTAACATTCTTTTTCCTGAAAGTGACATATATGAAGATCCAGAATTTGATGAGTAATGTCTGAAATTCTGTATTACTTCCTCCTTGCTCCAGCTCTCTGATTATGTTTAGTGTCTTATTAGTCATATTGGACACAGACTCTGAATATATTTTACACATAAAAAGAGCGACACAAACTAATAAATTTACTAGTTTTTTAATGAGGGGAATGTTGGAACAAATCTAAAACAAAGATAACAAATTTAAAATGTTTTGCATCCTTCCTTGTACCCCATGATTGAAGGCTTCCACTTAGTGTTTCCTTACAGATAAAATATGGGAAGTAACGCTTAATCTCTAAAACCAAACATTTAGGTGAACCTGAGAGACCAATGATACCCCCTATCGTGTCCTCTGAGCATACTTTTTAATGAAATGCGAGGTAAATAATACACATGAAAAAAAAAAAATCATCTTATAGTTCCTCCTGCTTTGGTAAAATCTCTAGACTGCCAGCAACTTGGAGTTCGATGCTTGTCTCAGGCAAACATCTATGTGTTTACTTATCTTGAACACAAACAAAAAATGTCACAAATTAAGGGTCTGGTCAGAGGCTTTTCACAGCATTCTCGCCAACCCCAACCAAGCAATCATAAGTGAATAAAATGAAAGAGTGAGAAACAAGAAGAGAAGCAAGTTTTGTAGTAAAGTAAACACATGCTCATGCAGTAGTGAAAGATAAAAATGAGGAAACAAAAATAAATGTAAATCATTTGTGGATTTTGCATTTAGGAAGGACACGGGAGAAAGCAAGAACTGCCAGTATAATGGAGATTAACATTTAAACCCCAGGTGTTTGTTGATAACAGCACACATCTCTTGAAATAGAATTAAACAGGACTTTTTTTTTTTTTTTAAAGTAAGCAGCTCGCACTCACACTGATGTTTTTTTAAGGTAAGGCGCAATAAATGGTTACTAATAATCCTGCAAACTCAGGTGCATGCACATGTGAAGATGAACACAAACTGCAATGATTAAACTTTGAAATCAAAAGTGGATTCATTGATCAACATAAAACAAATGCAAATTTCATTAAAATCATTCCCAAATTTCTTTAGGAAAAGCCCATATTTTAAAAGTGTGAGATAAACAGGCCTGCCTGCTTTATTATTTCTTTTCTCCCCCAATGTTTCTGTAAGATTTTTGTTGCAATGAACTAAGCATTTCTGTGAAAGTAATTGACAGCTTCTGAAATTTCTAAGCTTTTGTGGGAGTTAGAGAGAGAAGGAAGTGAAATGCTATTCTGGGAGGTAGTGGCTCTTTGTCAGCAGCAGACTGGATTCTTACCCTCTCACTGTGTTAAGCCGTGCATAACTAAGCTTCAAAATTATGGATCATATTCTCCAGACTGTTACAGCTACTCCAGAACTGCTTCCCAAAAATCCCCAAAGAAGTCATTTTTCATAAGTGAAGAATGAAAGATGATCATTCTTTCCAGTCACTTTAAAAAAAAAAAATAAAAAAACGTAGCAAGCTACATCAACTTACAGAAGGCACCCTAGGATCATAGGACAAGAAGTGCAATGTCTTCTACAGTTAAGTCTTTCAGATTTTACCCAGCAATCAAGGTATCAGAGACCAGAATCAGAAAGTGTCAAGTCGTTACCTTGAAGAGAGAAGAAAGTAACAGAAATATATTGGTAAAAATCCCCTTTCTTCCTGATGGGAAATTACCCCATACAGCCCACAAAATAGAACAGCTGATAACTGAATGGGCTTGGACATAGTCCTGGTTTTGTCTTCACCAATTTGAAATGGCAGCCTAGAATTACACAACCAGAATCATAGAATCAAATATTCATTATTATATTTTCCAACAGAAGCACCGTAGAAAATCTTGGTAACATTAACCATATGCAAATCCTTCCCTTTCTTGCAGGCACATTATTTCCCTTTTTGGGGAGATGGCAATACTCCATGGAAATGGAGCAATGGAAAGGTCAAACAAATGACAAGGTTTTCTGAATCTTCAACTTCATTTACCTAGCCCTCAAAAATACTAATTAGATAAATTAATTAGATGTTAAAAATTCAATTTAGTCCATTAAAAATATTAAATGAAAAATAAAATTTACTAGAGGAGATAAAATATTATATTTCTTGAGGCTAAAATTAACACACAACCCTCTACAACCTCTAATTATTCATGCTTTACAAGGAGGTAGGAGGGATTCATCCTTTTGTTTGCCTGTCTCGCAGCAGCACCGCAGCAGACTTGCTCTGTTGCCAGATTTACTCAAACCTGTACAGATACTTCTTCCATCTACACCTCCTTTTTTTCTATATATGCAGTTTCAGTTAACCTCCACTTTCCCTCCTCAAAGGCTGGTGGTTCCATCACTAGCTTGAAATAGAGAGGCTACTACCTCAGCCCAGCAGCCAGAGGGATACAAAATGCCAATGCCTCTGACTGTGCCCCTGAGAGACCATGAAGTAGACAGAAAAATGAGGATATGAAATATATAGTTGGCCTTCCCTTCCCCCTCACAGCTACATAACCTTCAGTTAGAGCTACACTTTCAGATATTATCAAATATCAAAAGAACCGATATTCCTTCTATTAAGGCAAATTCTTCAACACAAACCAGATTCAACACAACAAAGAAAACAGGCCTTTATGCCACGTCTGTGCTGAAAAATTTTGTGCTTGCCCAGCAAGTCAGTGGAACTCAGCCCTTCTGGGCTGTTCATTTGCTAATTTATGACACATTTATCTGAGTTGCTTATGGAAGGCACTGCCTATATTATATCGTTTGATAGGCCAGCTCGTTCCAAGGATAACTGCCTGCTTTGTCCCAGCATTTACTTGTACGCCAGAGAAGAAGCTATCTGCAGTATCCAAAGGCTGTGGTCCCAATACTGCAACAAAATTTCAGGATGAAAGAATCTTATTTGTCCATAATACCTAGATTTATTTTGCAGATGTGATATTTAAAACTAAACACAGATCTGCTTTTATCTAGCTATTGCCTTTTTGGTATAGACACATCATTAGCATGCATTGTCCTCATAAGAATATCGTAAACATATACAAAATCACTATTCATTTCAACCCAAGCACAGGACTTCCATAAAATTTTGACTTTGATTTAACAAACCTCTCTTTCATTCTCAAAGCTGTCATGTCAGCATACATGGGAGGAAGAAGGATGAATGATTTGAGTTTTAGGACAATATTAAAGAGTATAAAAGTTTTCAAGTATTTCAGCTGGTGATAAAATCTCTTCCAAGCAGTCCATTTTACAGCTGTCTACTGGGCCTCCTCTAGGATTGCTGTCCCTCTCATTTCCATCACCTGCAACACAGACCTGTCACCATGTTTCTCACTTTGGTGTACCTTTCAAGATAGGTACTCTTTCCTTATGGCTTTGCACAGATGGATTCTCTAAGGAGAGCACACAGTAGTGAGAGAAAATCTCAGTTTAGAAAGATCTGCAGATGTTGGAGGCTCTTCCAATCACACAGATGCTGTAAACAGCAAGCAAGGGACACACAGAAGACATATCAAAATATACTACCTTTTAAGCTCCTGACTTGTGGTCCAACCTCTTTAAACAGTAAAGGCAATGAACTTGAACTCCAAAAGCTGCTAAATATTGAATCACTTATAAACAGTTTGTTAATCATGTCTTGGTTGTCTTGGTTTCCCACTTTAAGCATCAATATGCTTCCACAGCACTTACCAAGCAAAGCCCTGGAGCCAGAGAACAAGTGCATGAACTTGAACATGGTGAGAAATAACTCTGTGTCGAAAGTTAAATCAGTCAGCATAGGATTTAAAAGAAAAATTAAAAAAAGGTATGTTTTGCAACCTAGTTTGCTTTGATAATTTCTTACTTTTGAAATATACCAAAATATTAACACTGTAGTCTGAAGCAATTTAATTAATTTGAGTGTTTCCATTTCTCCATTTAACCAGTTTTAAACATTCCATCTTGAAAGGCTTTTTCTTCTGTTTTGATTGGTTGGATTTTAATTTTCTTAGAGAGGCCAGTTATTCCTTTTTGAAATCATTATTGTGTGCATGTGGCCTAACTACTTTCACAGGATTAAATCAAGGTATTGCAGGGAATACAAGCACCACAGAAAGCTCAATGAACACATCCTTCATATGGAGACTTATTACTGATCAGAAAGGAGAAACTAAGAAATTAAACATAAGCAGCCTTGTCTGAATAGAACAGTCATCAACATTTCCATGAACTGCTAGCAGGCCTTCAATAGACTCTGCTAATTCATATTTCCCTAGCTAGAAAATTAGCCCAATGAACTACTGTTGGAGACTATGCATCACATCACAAGAAATACCTTCATATAAAGTATCTAAGCTAGGTGACTACATCTAACCTTGCTAGATCAAAACTGTTCTAAGTAGACTGCTTTTTGTGTTCATCCCTTTCAAATCAATGTAGAAGTATTTCCATTGATGACAGAAACAGTTTGGGCGGAAGGAAGTCACAAGAACTGAATTAAATTTCTAAGGAGAAAATCCAATATTCGTTCGTAGTTGCAAACACATAGATGAGGATTTTCATTGGATTATAGTAATTATGTAAATTTGTCATGAGTTTTTTGGAATTTGTTTGTACTTAACTACAATTTATAACTAATATTAAAGCAATGGTATGTTAGAGAAAGCAACGTTTCGCTTCCTTATTTTTTAAATGAAAATGAAACAAAACTGCAACAAGAATTGTAAAATACTCCTTCATTAGAGTTCTTATCTTTGATTTTCAACATTGTACCTGGTGTGGACCATTAAGTTATACTATGAAGGAAGTACTAGAGCTTAGTATCATACTTGAGCTGACAGTAAAAATTCATCTTAGGTTTTCCTCTGCTGTGAGTGTATAACAGAAAACACTGTTTCCATTATTTAGAAGATTTTCTTGTTAGGGTCACTCAAAATACACCTCAGCAACAAATTTCTCCATCAGGATTCTTATGAGGAGACATACAGGAAGGACACATACCATAATTTTCACATCAGCTCAAGACTATTTTTTTTTTGGGAAATTCCTTTTGCACTTGTCCAATTTATTGGTTTGCCTTGCATTAGCACATAATTTAGAAGAAAATTATACCTAAGTTTATCTGAAAGCTATCTCAGGTGAGCTCTTAAGAGTTACATTCTTAGGTCTAAGAGAAGTAAATCAAGAATTGGTGATGTTTTACAGCTGAATTCATACCTTGCAGAAAGAGCAATAGGAAGATTTAATGTCTAGTTCCACATGTTGTTTCACGTACATAGGGTTCCTTTTTATGAAAATGGTTTGGGTTTTGCCTATATGCAAAACGTGAGGGCTCACCGTTCACTGTTTTTGCATATCCAGCTGCTGTTTAAGAGTCACAAACAGTAGTCACCAAGCATCTTGCAACTGTCTACCGTTGACTTTTTTCATACTATCTGTAAACTCAATGATGATGAAGTTATAATATTAAACATAAGATCTCTATTCTTATTAATGGAATACAATCGTTTTGTTTTATGCTGATGTCAGACCATTTTTCTTCAGAGTTATTCCCTTGATGGATAGAGTAGGCAGATACTATATTTTTCTACAGCTTCCTTATATATTTATATATAACAAAGTGTACATGAAAAAGACATGGAAAGTCTTTAACGAAAGCTCTTTTGTTGGCTATTACTATTTTGCATATGAAAAATAGAGAAAAGCAGGGTTGTAAACCATCATAGAACAAACTGATAAATGATAAGGTTTGATCAAACTGCAAATAACAATTTATTCCTAACTTTATATCACATTATATCTAACCAGAAAAGGGCAGGGAATTTCAAAGCTGGCTGGTTTTGTCACCTATATTTTTAATTTATAGATTGATATATTATATAAGGTCCAGTAAAAGATGTTTTCTTCAGTGAGGACTACCAAATAGTTACCAAATAAAAAAGAGAAGGAAAAGCATGGTTTCTAACCAGGAAAGTTGTAAGATAATTCTTACAGTAGAAAACATGTATCTCCTATGTAAGATGCAGGAAACAGCAGTAACACTGCCTAGAAGGCTTGAGTGGGGAGACTGGGTGTAAGATCAAAGGTATCCTTCAATAGGAATAAGGAGTGCAGAGACTGAGATTGAGCATTACTAGACCTAGAGGGAAACAGACGGATGAGGAGCGGGAAAAAGACTTTACATGGTACAAGCAAATTAAACACAGGTTTTATTTATCCACCTCTATCACCTTGCAAAGTTACAGACATTTGTATATAAATACATGGTATATAGCCTAGACACACAAGTTTTGGACAACTGAGGTTAGCACAGTTCCCATCTCTTAAAAGCCATAGTTAAGGAACTAAGGAAAAAATGAGATTCAGTATTTCTATTGTTCCTCTTTTGAACATTTAGGTCATATTTTAAGGCTTAATCCTGTAATCACAAAGTCTAGAAATTGATATCTGAGACTTTCCTGCTATTGCTGAAAATGCATTTTTAAATAAGAGATAAAAAATGAGGTGTTGTTAAATGATAGATAATTAACAAAACAGACAGAACATAACATTCCACCACATCATTTTCCCCACTTATGAATTAAGGCATTTTCCATTGCTAAATTCACTAATTGAAAGCCTGCACACAGTTCTGACATTTTGCCCTTTTGCAATAGGTCTGAAGTTTGCCTTGCTTGTGCAAAGCCCTGATCAGTTCAAACAAAATACAAAGAAACACATGTGAAAACTGCCTCCTCCTGAGACACAGATTTATTGAGTTGACACAATACAGAGTGTTATTTCATCGTTATTTATTAAGCATATTTCACTGTAATTACTGATAGTGTATCATCATGGAGCAGTTAGGAATGCTTTAAAATTGAAATATTTGAAGTGTGCTAGAAGTACATTTGGAGAATGAAGAGGGGAGTTTCCACATTTCTATAGAAGATTATAGCAAGTGTTGACAAAATGTTGTTCTAGTTTATTCAGAACAGGCGCACATTAGTCATCTGTAATTTATAATCTACATAACTAATAAACTGGTCACAAGAAAGTAATATTTTATATCTGCTCTCATTCAGCATTCATTTGCAATATTATTTATAATTATCAACTATTTTAATCAGAAATAACCTCCCTATAGAAAAGAAAATCTCTGAGTCTGCAAAACATCATTTTGTATCATCTTCTGAGCATTGTTTACTAAGTTAGGATTTTTAATCATTATTTATGATATAAATGGGCTATCAAACAACACGTGGGCTGTAAGAGTTTCATTTCACATTACTTTGGAAAGATAATGTAAACATATTTTAATACATAATATTACTCTAACTCTGTTGAAGCCCAGCCCAGGAGCTGAACTCTGAAAGGAAATTTGTACTTGCAGAAATGCAAACTAAAAACTACTGGGTTCAGCAGCCAGAAAACACAACTTCTGTTGCTGTCATGTCCTTAACAGAGTTCAATCTCTAAGTTTCTTCTAACTGAAGAAAATAATTCAATCAAAAGGCTGAATTTCAGTAAAAGAATACAAAATACTTCAAATATTTACATTAAGTTTTATTGCAGTTTCCTAAAAGGCTTGTATTATGTTATGATTTTCTTGCTTTTAATATGACTCAGATAAATACTTACGTGAAGTCTCTGACCTTATACATGAAACTATAATCTTTTTCCCTTATAAATTGTATATATAACAATGAACACTAAAAGCACAAAACCTTACTGAAGATTAACATATTCTCCTTGAAACCTTTGCACAGTAGAAAGGTTAAAAGTATCAAATCCTCAACTTCCTTGAGAAGCTCAGTAAAAATTCAGTAGTGTCTGAGCTATACAGACATCCAATTTATAAAAGGTATTTCCTCCACCTTGAGCTTCTTTTCACCTCAAGGTTAAGTTTACTTGCTGTTGCCAGTCAAAGAGAGGAAGAAACAAAGAAAAAAATTGTTTGAAAATAGAGCAGTCTAACATATTCATTCAGATCAGAGCCCCTGTACTGCGTACAATTCCTTTAGTGTACAATACTGTACAAGTTTAAATGTACAATGCCACGCTTTTACTGAGAAAATAAAGAGCCAAACAATGAAACTTTCTGCTCCTACAGCCCAGGGAACAGAGTCCTGAGAAAGATGAAAAACAGGATATAAAAGCCCCTTAAGAGACATCTACCTATCTCCTCTCTCCCAACAAGAACAGACTGAGAAATAGAAAGATGTGTATGTGTGTGTATGGTGAGCCTAACTCTGCCTGTACATGTGGCACCAGAGTCTCCTTGCCCTGAGCAACAAGGTCCACTGTCTCCCTCCAGGGTTGGGTCTCAGGAGGAACAAGCATCTGGCAAAGCACCTGGGACTGCCACTGCACGCGTAGCTGAAAAGCTGAGTAGCGTATCTTGTCAAGCCATTTTAATCCCCAATAACAACTTTCAAACTAATTTTCAGGGTCTGGAGGCCATCTGCAGTTTCCCTCTGTTTCTGACCAACTTCACCTTTTTTGTGGCTTGACTGTTAAAAAAAGGTCTGCCTCCCTTTTAAAAAATGTGCCTAGTCCTTAGAAATATATTGGAATTTTAGATGCATTGCTTATCTAAAATTAAAAAGAGTAGGGCAGAAAATGTAAGATACTACCTATTGATATCAGGGCTAAGGTAAATTTGGACTTCAGAAACCTTCACCATAAAGCAGGCCCCGTTACACTGCCTGCTTCAACCAGGGGCTGCAGATGGGTCTCTAAGTGTGATCACAGCAGCAGTATAAGAGAGAACGAGAATTTCGAGGGGACATGTTAAAAGTCATATGAGGTTACAGCACATCTGGCCCGGGCTTCCCTGTGGCTGTCTGTGGGCATCAGGCTGCACCGGCCAGAAGAGAAAACCGCTTTCCACTAAACAAATCCCAACCGAGTGATGCCACTAGAGGGAGAGCCGACCATATTTATTAACTCTATCAAGCTGCGTGAGGCTCGGTAGTACCACTGGCTGTATGAGGGAGGTGGGGCAGAAAAAAAACAAACCCCTTTGACTCCAGTCAAAGAAGACTTCAATTAAAAATAAAAATGTTACAAACAAATGTGTAGGCTAGATGATATCAAATATTTGGGAGAATGAGAGAGACAAAAGTGGAGGGATTTTAAAGAGCTTTTCAAACCACTGTTAGCAAGACCAGATTCATTTATGGCACTCTTGGCAGTATCTTTTGAACTGTTCTTAAGAAGCTCAGTAATGATGACTGGAGATTCTGAATAGAATATCACTCATTTGGAGACCACAGGAGCCTATTTCACTGTTTAGTAATCCTCTAAGCTGGAAAGGTGTTTTCTTCCTGCTAACCTAAGCATTCCTCAGAATAATTTAAGCTCAAGACCTCTCTTCATCCTTTCCACAGTGTCTCTGGGGAAGACTTTATATTTCTGTCTCTCTGTTATCAACTTCTGAAGTTTTGAAGGGTAACATCAGATCTCCCCTCAGTCTTCTCTAGTGTAAACCATTCTAATTCCTGCAACTGGTCCTCACACATGACCATTTCCAGACCCCCAATTGTTCTCATTGCACCTCAACTCAGCGTTCTCTTGGTGATCAACACCTTTCTTAAACTGCGTGTCTCCAAACGCACCCAGCAACCTTTATACACACCACCGATTATTGTTGCCTGGATGTGATTCCATACGTTTGACTAAGTAGACTTGTAGACAGAAAAAAACCCAAACAAAACCGTTCACTACAAGAAAGTTCATCCGAATGTTAAAGGGAGTTTAAAATCTTAATGCAATGACAACTGCATACTGCATTGGGGGTAATTGCTTCCAATCCCACCTCCAAGTCAAAAGTGGAAGGTATTGACTTACTAGAAGCAGAAGATATCCTTTTAGAGTCAAATTCAATGTATAATTTTAAAAGTGTGTGCTCCTGTCTCAATTTATGCACTTTATTTTTATCAAGTATCCATTGTTTATGACAGTATATTCAGCAACTGTGTCAAAATGCTTCTCACAGTCAAAGTATCATATTAATTGCTTCTCCTCTATGTGAAAGGCATGTTAGTTTGTTATGGAGGAAAGCTAGATTGGTTCAAACTAGCTAGTTCCTGACAAGTCTATAGTTTTATTTCCTAGGTGCCTGACAATGATTTTATCCAACATGGATTTTTCTAGGAATTGACAGAAGTTGAGTATTCTTCATGTTTCCAGAACTGCTGGAAAATTAATTGAATCTCAATAGGCCAAGTGATTATTAGATCAAGTAATTATTCTCTAATTTATTATTTTCCTATATCCACTGTTGTTTTTACCTCTGCTTCTGACAATGTGTTGGCAGCCTGATTAGAGCAAAAGATCCTTGGCAAGCAAATCTCTCTTCCTCAAGTATATGCCTGAGGAATACCTCTAGGTATTATTTTGCAGGTCAAAAGCTGGTGGTAAAAGCCCTCCCTGACAGAGAAAACTACAGCAATCAACATCTGATTGTTGATCTTAGGGAACAGTTGAAACTTGAGTGTCATGGGAAGCAAGAATTCGGGACTGGAACAACTGAGTGAAGGAAAAACTCTTAATGATTCTGGTGGAAATTCACCAGGAGAGAGGGGAAAAAAAACCCTACAATTCCTAATGAGGAAAGAATGGTTAAACAGCTGCTCACTCTCCTTAAGGTCACTGAGAAGTTAACAGCACCAAGATTTCCTGGAAGCTGCCCAACACATCAGGAAAGAGTAATGAGAAGTTGTGGATTCTTTGGTACTTAGAATTAAAATCATACTCTCTTCCTAACTAGCAATCCCACCCTACACACTTAAAAATATATTTGGTCATTATGAGTGAAAGACACATACAAAAAACCCAAACTAAACCTAAAAGCAGTGCCAATGTTCAAGTCCTGATGAAGCCCAAATAGCCAACATTTATTTCTGCAGTTCTGAATGGCAGAAACCTGTAAGTTGCATAGAACCTCTTCCAAAAAAAATCCACACAAACTGTCTTCCTCATTTGCACATTTTTCATGCTTTTAAATTTGCTCTTTTTAAAAAATACACTAAGAATAACAGAGTATGTCAGCTCATCATTCATTCTCTGTAAGCTACTTTTAACATCAAGAATTGTATTTTAGCATAATATTCTGAAAAGCTTTCCTGGCAGAATAATGATTTATTATTTAACCCTATTCTCTTTCTTTGTTTTTTATATTTACAGAAATCATTATTGTGGAATTCCTCTCTTTATATAGGTTGAAATCCATTGTAAAATCATAAAAATGCTTTTTCTTTTAAATCTGATTCCCCAGGAATGTTGTCATTTAAGAATTTCAGAAGGTATAATAATCTCTTTTTCATTTTGGTTATTCAAGATCACCAAAGTCTCCTGAAAAGAGCTCAGAAAATTTTTGGCTCAGCCAAAGCCAAATCAGAATCTTGTCTGATATAGCCTTAAACTGAAAGAAATGTTAACCCACAGCTGATCTAAAGCAAAATGCTCTGTTTGTATCTCTGTCCTATTAAAACCCAAGGCTAGTCAGAACAATTCTCTATTCATGTTACTATTGTTTCAGGGGATTTTGGTGGTGCCATCTGTAATCTTATTCCATGAAAGCAAGAGTTGATAGTATTTATATGCCTTTGAAATTTCATGTTTTATTTATGTTATTTGTGTATTATACTTGTGGGCTACTGTGATATCAGCCCTTGGGAAAATTAAACCCTTTTGCTGAACAGACTCCAAAATATATTTGGAAAGCACTACCACAGTCCATGTTTACTGAAATATCAATCTTATTACTTTTTTTTCCACTATTAGTAGGATCAGTGATGGATTTGGCTGCATCTGGAGCAAGGATTTCACTTTCTAATTTAAAGAATGATAAACAAGGGGAAGATAAACGGCTATGCAGGAAAACAAGGTAACATGTTTTTGCCATTTTTGGCATTAATTTAACCATTGCCAATATGGTGAACGGAGGGGGTCAGGCAACTGTCAGCAAGGAACAGATGGACTAAACAGCAGTAGAACATTTTAAACAGTTTAGAAGATTATTACAAAAGTCAAAGGGTCTACAGAGTAGTATTGGGGAGCAGGAGAAAAACGTGGAGAGGGAACTAACTTGTTCTTTGAAATTGTTCAGCAGGTGGTTAACATTACCTGGTACATGTGATGTAAGACTTATTGCATTAGAGGAAAAGCTGATGCATGCCTGGCAAGAGATGCATGCCAAAAGCAACTTCTGCACAGGCTTTTCTGACCCACTCATGTTCCAGAAAAGAGTTTTCAGTTGTTTGTTACAGCAGAACTTCACACTCGTGAGCACACCAGACGTGAATGTTTCATGTAGGTACCCAAAGTGCAAGTGAGTGGATGATAACTATACTTGTTAAAAGAGGTCCCTCACAGTGTAAGTAATTTGTGTTGATCCTTATACCATTTCACTGATTTTTACTACTGATTTTTAGTTCCATATGGTATCATTTTAGATCCAAGGAAAATAACTGCAACCTTTATTTAAAGATACAAGCTACACCTATCTTCTCAGACAATATCCATGATGCAATCCATATGGTATCCATGATACAATATCCAGACTTATAAAAGAATAAATATTACAGAAAACAGGAATTTATTCTGGGAATTCTTATAAAAATGTGACTTTATAATACTAGGTGCACCATTACACCCACCTATATAGCATGTATTTAATGGGACATTTGCCAGAAATTTGGAAGAAGATTCTCTGCTACAAAACTTTGATCTGAATTTTATTCAAATTTCTGGTCCTCACAAGGAATTCAACAGCCTTTCAGTCGATCTCTCTATTATTGCCAGCTCTTTGTAGAAATCATGAGAAATATGAAATCCCTTTTCAAAATGGGAGGTTTCTTTAAACTCTCTGTGGTTTTGTTATATTCAGCATCATATTTCTAAAGTTGGAAAGTTTGCCTCAAAAAACTTCTTTCCAATAGCCCTATGGATTGGGACTTCCCCATAAATACTGAAATTCAGGCTTATCTTCTTTCTTTTTAAAAAAAAATAAATATGGGAGATGCTAATTCTTCCTATTCACCATCATTCAGGGACTAGCAGGTAGTAAGCAATAAAAATGATTATACAGACGGAATGACAGACTAGAATGAAATATTCCAGAGCTTCTTTCACCTGCAGGCAGGCTAAAGTAATTATTTCTATCTGTCTCTTCATCCATCAAAAATAGTAACTACATTGTACTTTGGCAATAAAATAACTAACTATTGAGTAGATCAGGGAAAAGCTCTCAAGGCAGTCTCGCCACCAGTCAGGACATCACAGTTGTTGTATCATGAAACTTCTAAAAAAGATAAAATAATATCTCAGTTGCTAACAACATTGCTTTCACTAATGAAGAATCGTTTATTATTTGATTCTCAATTGCCCTAAGCAAGAGTTTAAAGCACAAATGTAAAATTTAGGAAAATAAACATTATTTAAAGATTCCTTCCTATTTCCGTGATGTAAAAGGAACCTGGCCTTGACATTTTCCACTACAAAAAAAAAGGTAGTAAGCGTAGCATATAAATTAAAATTTTGAAAGTTTTTACATTGTTAAAAGAGACTGTAAAAGGTAGACTTAATATCAAATATATTTGAAAAATAATAAGGTAACCTATGGAAAAATCTTATTGATTCAATGTCAAAGACCATTAAGTCCTTTTCCTGTACAGTACCTTTCTTTCAGTAAAGCAGTTGTTTTTTTTGGTTTTTAGGGTTTTTTTTTTAATACTAAATAAAACATAGTAACAAAACAATGATTCATAATATGATTTTACACAAGACAAAAGAAATAGAATCTCCTTCCTTTGTGGGTTTAAACATTGAACTAATTACATCAACATCTTTTGAAATGTGACTTACATGGAAGTGATAAAACAGTGCTGAACATAAATGCAGAAAAAAATTATCTAGTTGCATTTGGGGTATGCATAAGGCTGAGGAAGCCATTTCAGTTAAAACAAACTCACTGCTTCCTCAGAAGTCTCTTTAATAGATTCTAAGCATATTTGGGATAGAGATTATGACAAGATTTGCAGATTCAAAATAATTAATGAATAAACATCTTCACCTTAATTTAAAACACTAGAAAGTTCATGTCTTTGTTTTTGGGGTTTTTTCCTCCCCAGTCCAAAACGTTGGCATTTTCTTGGCAAAAAGAAACAAAGGACAAAATGTTCATGGTTTAGGCTAGGGCATATGACTGCCTTTCCACCTCAGCTTGTAGCTGATAAAGACCCCCACGGAACACAGAAGCTCAGAGTTGAGCTTCTGTTAGATGATGGCAAACTAGTCCACAGGAAAGCCCTGTTCATCAGACAGACAGCTGAGTACTTTCAGGTGCTGTTGCTGACTCAATTCCATGTTCTAATAATTAAAATTTTACTGAAATCTCTATATAAAACTCCTAAGAATACACCATGGAACAGCTCTGACAGAAGGAATTAATGGAGGATCTTAAATGATACTTCAGATTTGAATTCTCACCTGAAAAATAAGAAACTAGAGTTTAAACTAAGCCCTTTCATCATTCAGACCAGAGATCTGAATCATGACCTTCTACCCCCACACCAGGATGCTGGATGATGATATGAATTCATAATAAAAAACATCAAGCAAGCTAAAACTGCTTTCAGCCAAGCAGGCAGAAAATTTGAGTTTCAGACCTTTGCCCATAAACGTCAAAATATTTTTGAAGTGATCAGGTCATCCAATTAACATCTCTACTGTTAGAAAGATGTTTTGTCTGACTAAGTGCACAGGATGTGAAGGAATTTCTTTCTTGCAGGTTGACAAGTACTTGGCTACATATGGAACATGGAAGTCTTAAAGTCAGAAAAATAAAACTATGAATTTACATATACCAGTGAAATGTTTTGTAGTCATTGTTCTTGTAATCCTGGTCATTGTATAGTGAACTACAAATTATGAGTCATATATTCTATTTCCTCGTGACTTGAAAGAATGCCATTAGTCCATTTAAGTCAGTTTTTTCCCCAATATCTACTTTGGTTATCTGCATAGAAGATAACATATTGCAATTAATGTTTTGTTTAGTGTTCTGCACAGGACACTTTACAAGGAGTGTGAAATACTGAAAATATAACCTAAGTTCTTAAGAACTTTAATTTGGAGAAGCTTGAGTATGTCTGCATAATCCCAAAGAATGATGAACAATACATCTACTGTTTTTAAAACCACTGGGCTGGATGAGCAAGGTCCCTTTGAGATAGTCAGACTGACTTCCTGGTTACTGCCTATAGCCATATTGCTCACTAAGTCCTATTCATACAAAACAGTGTATCTCTGTCCTTATTATTGTTATTAGAAGATTGCTTTGGAACCTCACGGCTGTGATAACTGTATACTGTTGTTTAGTTTTCATGGTAATTTCTGATGAGTTTGCACACACTTCTTGCTGTGTCTATTGCACTTTATCTCATATACCTCTTCTTCCACTGATGTATTTTTAGACAGTGCTAAGAAAAATGAAAACTGATAGGGATCTGTCAAACAAGAACATTCAGAACTCTTCCCTGCTTCACCCTAATAGCCCTTCCTCTCACTTACTCTAAGCTGAATTCATCTTTCTTGAGTATCGGTGACCATAATCTTGCAAAGCAAGCAAAGGACCTCATCTCTCTGCTTCCTACAATGATGCTACATGTGCCTACTTCTCCTGAAGTAAACAGAAATTGAAATTACCATCTTATGACACTATGACATGACTCATGCTCACAGGATAACTGAATCACTGCTTCATGTCCTTCTCTCCAGCTGTTGAAAGCCGGAAAGCGCCTACTTTACATCTGTTCTTAGTAACTTTTCATCTTATGTATTACATGTTATACAAAACACTTTCATGCCAATTCTGTTCCTTGAGACTTCTAGGTCATCTAGATGTTAGTTATCTTTGAGATCTCAGATGCTTTTTACATTGATCACACCTCCTAACCCTGCATCCTCAGCAAATTTCTCTGGCACACTCAGTAAGTGAAAATAGCAGAGTTAAGCTCCCTGACTCTGTTTAATAATACCTTTACTGGCAATCGATACTTACCTTTCAGTACTACCAGCTTTCCCCTCCTCATTAGCTGGCTCCTAAACAATGTTAGTATCAAGAATCAAGAATCTAATATTCTTTATCCTAACAAGTCATTGCTCATAACAGACTGAAGTTTTGGCCACAGCAGCTTAAAAGTGTAATGAGACAAGGGTTTAGGGAAGGTTAATATTTCTTACTTAGACAACTCATCTGAGCATAGGCATAAGGGGAAACATACAAGCTTTGCAACAATCAGGAAGAGATCAAAAAGCTTCTCTTCTCATTATGCAAAGAACAGGCTTCATGTGTCTCAAGATATACCCAACAAACAGTTTGTCCATAAAAACATTACATATGTTCTACACTGCATACACTCCCATTTTCTCTAGTGTGAAATAAACTTACCAACAGCATTTGAATAGCATAAATCTACTTTTGGTCAAAGAACGAGGGGGGAAAGACAGAAGAGTTTAGCACTGTATGGGTTGGAATTTTTTTTTATTATTTTTTTAATGAGAGACAGTCTGTAGGAGAAAATGTTATTTTCATTTACAGTCATATGTATACAAAAGAAGAGTTCTTATAGACAGGACTTAAGGACAGGGAACTGCTTGAGAGAATCTAGCACAGAGCCACAAAGATGATTAACGGAGTGGAATATCTCCCTTATGAGGAAAGGCTGAAGGAGCTGGGTCTCTTTAGCTTGGAGAAGAGGAGACTGAGGGGTGACCTTATTAATGTTTATAAATATGTAAAGGGTGAGTGTCATGAGGATGGAGCCAGGCTCTTCTCAGTGACATCCAATGATAGGACAAGGGGCAACGGACGCAAGCTGGAACATAGGAGGTTCCGCATAAATGTGAGGAAGAATTCCTTCAGTGAGGGTGACAGAGCACTGGAACAGGCTGCCCAGAGAGGTTGTGGAATCTCCTTCTCTGAAGACATTCAAAACCCGCCTGGACATGTTCCTGTGTGATCTGACCTAGGTGTTCCTGCTCTGGCAGGGGGATTGGACTAGATGATCTTTTGAGGTCCTTTCCAATCCCTAACATTCTGTGATTCTGTGATGTTTGTTTTCCTTCACTATCTGATACTCACATTTCAGGAGCACATTTCTATTTCCCATTGCTTTGTAACACTTAACACATTTTAATACTTGAAAATAAGTCCTAACAGAGATATTTATACACCTCAAAATACCTAAAAGAGGTGTGAAGTTAATAAGTATATCACTACCTCTAGAATTAATTGTTAGGCAGTCCAAGAAGGATTTTGTTCCTTTAACATCTGCAAAAATAAATCTGAACATTAATTACCATTATGTTGTACCTTCAGCATTTTAAATGTCAAGACGCCCATTCAAAGCCGTATATTGCTCCCTATCGTATTCCATGGTAGTAAATAGGAGGGATATTTTTTAAAATGTCAAGAATTATGCATTCTAATGTATCTGCATTTACTTTGTTTTTCAAAAGATCTTGTCAACAAACATTAGTAGTCAATACATTAGAACTCAATCATTACATTAGTATTCAGTCTATGGAAACTCAGAACAAACAAGGAATATGTAAGCCCTGTCAATCAAATTTCAATTGCCTCCTTTAGGGGTGCCACATACTCTCTGGTTAGGTAGATTTATACAACATGATGCAAAACTGAACTCCTCTAGCCTTTTCTCACACCATCAATGGCCAAAAAATGTCTATAGCTAAAACCTTCAGTGAAACTGAGATCCGTGGTAAGTCCATTAGGGTTCATAGCTAAGTTACCTGAATAAAGACTAATGTCCTCAAGCAGCATTGTTTCAGTTTGAAATTTGGAAAAAAACTAATAAAAAAAAAATAAAAAAAAAAAGGGGTGATAATGGCCTTGAAAAATCATCAGTGAAAGTTTTTTCCAATAGCAAGAAGGAGGAGGTCATTACATTGATTAACATTTCCTTTTCTTCTTTGATGTCTGGTTTTATTCAAACTCAACTGCACTTGATATTTCTTTGTAAAGAGAAAATCTGCATTTGTCTTAATAAGCCTTTTAAGTATCTTATCCCAACACAGAACACAGATTTTGGTCAACTTGGCTTTCACATTTAATTAACAAAGTCAGTATGTATAGAACCCAAGATACCAGCAGTCACCATCTTATAATCTCATGCCATTGGTTCTGCATTCATTTCCTTTCCTGTCTTTACCATCTCACTCACAACATACTATGTGCAACTGGTATGAATCATACCTAAAGCCTCTGGTGTTACTGCATGATAGTTCTTGCTGTTTGGGACATCAGCGTTTCTGAAAAGCGTTCAGACTTGGAGTGTTTGCATGGACAGATGGCCACAGCCATTGCGCTGCCTCTGTCAAGGGAGTTTTTGGTCCTTTTCAGAAGTTCAGGTCTAAATAGACCTGCTACTTAACTAGCATATAATGCTTCCTTTAGCATTTCTGTAATCTGAGAGTCTGGCAACTCCACTTCAAAATTTTCTCCCTCTCTTCACAAACACTAGAGAAATGATGATTCCACCCAGTATTTATATTCTGAGTTTAGAGATGCTTTCTTCCAACCAAAAAATAAAACTCTTAGAAATTAAAGTCTATAAACATGTGAAGAGCACAAAAACTCAACACAGGGCACAAACCAAACTAAAGGAAAAACATTATGCCCTTTTTAAGGTGAAGTAATTTAATTTTGCTCTGAGAAGTAAACTGTGCAACAGCAAAGTAATTTTTTTTTATTTAAAAGAACAGCAACTTCTAGAAGTATTCAAAGAAGTACTCATTGCATGAAGTGAGAGGTTTGGGAGTTGTAATAAACTTTCTTGGGTTTGGTACATTTAAGATTCACTCTTGTTAACTATAGAGTATATTCAAAATAGACAACAGAACCGCATTTCTAGTTGGGTAGCCTGAAGCAATTCCTTCCCCTTCCACTGAGTCTGCAGCTTGCATACAGCTATGATTTTGAGCTTGAAGGTCCATTTGTTTATATGTTCTTTTAATAATTTGGAGATGAAATCAAGTTGGCAACTCAGTGCTCAGCAAGAGATTACAGTAGATCTCAGAACATTCTTGCTCAAGGGTGGCCTTCTGCTTGTCTGAACACCTTAAGCTGAAGCTGCCTGAACAGACTGTGTTCTTTCTGGAAGGTCAGTCCTGCAGTACTTTCCAGGTACACAGAAATTGCCATTTTTGTCATAGTATGACATCTTGTGGACTGTTGGTAGTACTACGAAAGGACTCACTGTTGTTAATTTAAATATTACTCCCATCGAATAAGCTAGTATATGGAGTGCCTGTTTCTTTTAAAGCTGACTGGGGCATATACACAGCTGTCATCTATTTATGGATAAAAAGCATTGCAGAGGATAAGCTTGTGAGAATGGAAATACATACACAGAACGTATTTAATGTACAGGCACTAAGCCTTGTGATGGCAATATGCAGGGCTCAGGCTAGGAGAGTGCCTCTGGTCGCTCAGTACGATAATGGCAAGGGGCAGGCTTCCAAGACTGGCTCATTCTCATCCTCAGCCTACTTTTTTCTTTACTCAGTTTCTGGCGAGCAGTCGGAAAAAAGGATAAGGATTCCTCGACATGTTGCCTGGCAGGCAGGTGACAGGTCTCTCTTTCCAAACCTCTGAGGAATGAAGAATGGGAAATGACAGACAATATTGAAGAGCCTGAGGGTTTTTTATCCCCTTGTTGCTAAAAATGGAGAGTATTCAGGATTATTTTAAGGTTTAGAGCATGACTAAAAAGCTTGCTTACAAGACACGTGAGCTTGCCTAGTTGTATCACTGGCCCACATCACTACCTCCTGATTAACAGTAACGGAAAAAATTTGTCTGATCACTAAGCTTGTGACTACATTTAAATACATCCCCATATACACTTTATTTAAATCTTTCTTGTCTGACATATTCAAGGAAAACCTGGTGCTTTATTTCAAATAACAAGACAGCACTGAGTTACGAGCCAGCAGAAAAGATGAACTGTATGAAATCCATACAGGTTTTTTTTTCCACAGGATCTGAGGCCAACAGTTTCAGACAAAATGTTTCTTTGCTCTCAGGTCCCTTTCTTGCTTTTTCATTTTGCACACAGGGTCTCCAAACCTGTTCCCTGTGGTTCACGCCACCTATTAGCTCTTCAGATGTAAGAACATGCCATACACCACTTCAAACTGTAAGATATTGTGAAGTGTGAATGTGGACAAGGAAAGGGAAAGGAGGCTACATTTTACAAAATAATAACAAAAACAATTACTATCATTATTTCGATGGTACTGTAAAAAACAACTATCATGAACAGATACTTTCCACTGAAATTGTGAAACATACCACAATTCGTGAGGCTTGATGACCGAGATACTATGTTCAGACTTTTCCTCCATAGTTGAACTTATCTGCACAGTTTTGACCGAGCAGGGAAATGTCAAAGTGCCCTGAGAACTTGGCAGGAGTTTCCTATTCTAATTTTATGGGTTTGAGAGAGGTGGAAGTTTTGGCTGGGTATATAACTTCTGGATCCCTAGTCTAAACGAAGGGAAATTCCAAAGCTTTCTCTTCTCCATCAGTTTAGTATTTTTTTTTTCTAGTGAAAAGATTCATCAGCTTAAGAATGATTTCCAAGTACACAGCAAATACTTCAAAACTAGGTTAAGATTAGGGCTCATATTAAGCCAAAGATTAAGACCTCATTGATAGTAACTGCATCTCCACTGTACTGGAAGCCCAGACAGCTATCATGCTTTAGAAGGTTAAATTCAGCTGTCAGTGTCAACTGAATCCCATGGCATACAGAGAAAAAGATGTGTAACTTAAGTAATTGTACCAGTTTTGTAAGCACAGTGTTGTACCAGTTTTGCAAGCACATAGATTAAAGACAATCAAAAAATCACCAGACTAATATGGTGACATCCTTTTCAAGGACATGCTATCAAAGTAATTGTACTCAGTTCAATTTGACCCACATTGCATATTAAGCCTGGAACAAACAATTATGAACATAGGGGGAGCTAGGAATGATGATGTAAAACACTAAGTCTAGCCTTCAGTGGAATCTACCAGCCTCCCGGGTCAAAAGCCGAGCTTTGGACACTAGTGGGAAAACTGGCCTTTTTCAAAGATTTACAAAACTAGAATGTTATAAAATCCCTATGGTCCCCTGCCTTACTCATGCTTTCTAGTTCTCAAGTGATTACTTAAGGAAGAGAACCAAAAAAAAGTAATGTCCCATCACTTGTACATATTTATTACTAGCTGAAAGTGAAATACTTACACCTATATAAAAAGCAATGGTAATGACTTAGGAATCAGTAAAATGCTAAAGACCAGAAATATTAAACAACAAGTAATCAGTAATTATTAAAAAAAACCCCACAACAATAACACAAAGAAGTTCAATCTTGAGATTTCTTCCCTTCCTTTTTTTTCTATGATTTTTATTGCTTCTGCTAATCTTGAATCCCTTCTGTCCCTGTCCCCACCTCTGGCTGCAGTTTGCACTGACTGTTGGACTTGATCAGACCAGTCTGCTAGCTGTAAACTCTGAAGAATTTTAAATCATTTTGTTGCTACTCTTAGTGGTTTGCTACATGTCTTCTGTGCCCTGTGAGGATCTGAAATTGTATTGGCATTTCAGAAATAGATTTCCCAATATATTCTAAAGGGATGGAGCACCTCCCTGAGGCAGGCAAATCAGGGGTGGGTACCCCCTCAGCTGCCCACTAGCCAGCACAGGACCAGCTCACTGCCAAGGAGAGAGTCAGGCTGTAATTCTGAGCAGCCTGCTGAAGACAAGTCATCAGATCAGCTCTCCAGAACTGTGGGTACAGAGGGGTACTCAAACTATGTGTGCACAAAAGTCTTCTGAGGAAAAAAGAGGCTTGAAAAGGCCTGAGTGATATAGCAAGTGTTCAGGAAAGAAGATACTGGTAGTTATGCTGCCTGTAGCTGAGTTATTTGGGAAAGTACCAGGGGGATATGGATACAGAGGAGTTAGGATGTAGATAACTGATAACTATTTCTCAATCCAAATTGTATCTCCTGAATAAAAATTCACTGCCTGCTATCAGCTGTTACAAGCAGGTCTTACTAATCAGCCATCAAAAAAGGAAAGCAAATGCATTTCCAACAGTTAACTGCTCCAGGCACCACTGTGAAACTGCACACAACATAACAGCAGCATATTGAAACCAAAGTAGCTTGTTGTTCACAGGCAGCTATATTTTGCAGTAGCCAGTTGTTATCTACTGCATACTTCCACAGAGTATGCTCACTTCTGGTAAACTGAAGTCTTGGAATTGTTTGGAGTTCTACACAATTAGTTTACAGGTGGAGACATGCTTAATATAGACATGTTTTAAATCCCAACCGTTAAACAAGTATGATCCAATAAAATTTGGAAGTCTTCTATGGGTTCTGTAAGAAACTGTAAACTAAATTAATAACATTACGGGGAAAAGCATCTCTTCATCTAGAACTGAACTCCATGCAACAGGAACAAAATGAATCTAGACAACATAACACTGTTTTGCCAATTACTAGGCCCAGTACAAAGGACACAGCCAGCAGCAGAAAAACAATCCAGTAAGCAGATTTTATTGCACATAGAGGAGTCAGTATATAGGGGATCACTGGGGGTACAAACAAGTCAGATAGATCACAAATAATAGATATCAACCCCAGCGACCCCAGGAATGACATAGCATGACCTGTAATAGATGGAATAAACAAAGATACAAGGTATCCCATAGAAAAAAAATGGGAGACAACCAAGACAATAGGGTGATCACATATGACAGAGGTAACCCCATGTTGCCTCCCCACAAAGCCCGCGTTTGTAAGTGCCAGACCTGACTGGGATCCAGTTGCATGAGGAGTCAGAAGGTCCTTCCCCAACAGGAAACTCTGCAAAGTGCATCCACCTCACAGACAGACTCTCCAACCCTTCCTGCAAGTGGGCCCAGCTTTTATGCCCAAAGCAGGACACCTGGCACTCATTTACCCAATGTGGGGCACCTGGGGCTTGTTTACCCAAGGGCTTTCCTTACAAGGCCCAGCTGCACCTTGGAGCAAAGCCAAAAGGCAAACTCATCCCCTCCTCTTAAAGGGCCATGGGGCCCACCCATATGGCAACCTTAATTCAGGGCTTGGGGTTCAAACACTTAAAGTTGAAGGACACCTTCTGATTTCAGAGAAAAAAGTCTTATATATTCTTGAGCACCAGCAGTATGATATTCATAGAACCATCCAGGCTGGAAATGACCTTTAAGATTCTCAAATTCAACCATAAACCTAGCACTGCCAAGTCCACCACTAAACCATGCCCCTCAGCACCACATCTACACTCTTCTAAATACCTCCACGGATGGGGACTCAACCATTTCCCTGGGCAGCCTGTTCCAGTGCTTGACAGCCCTTTCAGTGAAGAAATTTTTCCTAATATCCAATCCAAACCTACCCTGATGTAAATTGAGGCCTTTTCCTCTCATCCTATCACTTATTATTTGGGAAAAGAGACTGACTCCCACCTGGTTACAACCTCTTCTCAGGTAGTTGTAGAGAATGGTAAGGTTTCCCCTGAGCCTTCTCTTCTCCAAACTAAACAAACTCAGTTTCCTCAGCTGTTCCTCATAAGCCTATTTCTCGAGACACAAGTGGCCTTAATTCATTATTTCACTCTTCTGAAGAGGTATCAAATGTCAGATCAAGTTGTACTTCATTTACTTAAAATTTATATCAGGTCAAAGGAAATGTTTAACTTTGCATAACTGTGAAGTCTGTGATTTTGTTTTAAATTCCCAACAGATAATTTTTTTTAAATGCTTATAAGAGAGTTTTATTTTTTGAAAAAAGCAAAGTATAACTTTCTAGAACTACAGAGAAAGTAATTGCTGTAACATTTAGACAATGGCTGTTTCTGTCTGCATTTAAGCAGCAGATCCTACACATTGCAGTAGGTCAGGAGTACCATATCAATCATTTTTCACTAAAAAAGAAAGAAGAAACATTGTGTAGACATCTCCTGTCTGACACAGGCAGTCAGAAATGACAGAACGAACCTCACAATTGTTCCCAAATTAGTTTAGTCACTCCCATCTGTTACAAACCATGCTTTTTTTTTTTTTTTTTTTTTTTTTGTCTGGGCTAACAGTTGTACAAGCATTGTTTTAGGCCTAGTAAGGAAGAGACAGCTCTCACACAAACATGTTTTACACCTGAGTCACTTTGTGATCAAACCAGTTGGCCTTGTTTGTTTTAAAACCAGGTCTTAACTACCTTAGGAAGAATGTGGTTGTGTTCATGGACACAGACCAGGCTTGAGTCATTACAAAAGATGTAAACAAACTGGATAGAGTCCAGAGAAGAGTAATAAAAATGATAAGAGGTGCAGAAAATGACCTATGAGGAAAGGTTGAAATAATAGAGCTTGTTTAGTCTAGAAGAATAAAGACTGAACTGGGACATGATCACAGTCTTCAAATATGTACAATGCCCTTTCTATAGAGGATGGTGATCAACTGTTATCTATGTTCACCAAGGATAGTGAGAGCAGTAATTTACAAAATTTGCAATGAAGGAGATTAAAGTTTGATATTAAGGACAGATTTCTAACTAGAGCTAGCTAAATCACAGGATTCCTGGTTTGGATGAGTTTCAAAAGGCTTTTCAAGAGTAAATTGAAGTTTTGGACTGAATCAGAATAGTGAAAGCAGTACTGCAAAACTTCATAGCATTAAGGCAAACTACAATCAGTCAAGAAGGATTAAATATGATACAATTTATCTTGTAGAGAACTTTCTCATAGTTGTTTTAAAATTCTACTAAACAATTAAAAATAGTTTTAACTGCTCAGAAAACTTAGAGAGGGTCTGGAGAAGTCCTTTTAATGCTTGCTATTCTTAAATCTAATGGGATTTCTCCATATGTGCCATATTTTACTTCTTATTCACACAAATATATGGTATATGCCTATTGACACAGCAGAGTCTTTTAATACATGTTTAGAAGTGGAGTCTTTTAAAACAAATGGACAGCCTTTTTCTTTAATACTATAGAATAATACTGAAAAAGGTATCTGTATAGTTTGATTATCTTATAAACAAAGCAACTATACACATCAAGTGACCTTCTTTGGAAAGAAAAAAAGATGTTATAAGTCTAATTCCATCCACTCATCAGAATCTGTATATATAAATAATGAATAGCCTATTAAATATTTATTTAAACAAAAGTCAGTTTTGCAGTTTATTCAAGAGGACTTTAACTTAACTGGCTTCAAAAGTTTGTCCCCTGTATAAGTATCTGGGATAAATAATACATATATATACATATTTTTAAAAAATACATAAACATTTCCAATACATATGGAAACACTAAGTGGTATGTATTACATGAGTATTTTCTGTCTTCTCCCCAGGAAGTGTTTATATTAGTTTCAGTGGAAGAGGAAACAAGTGTACCTAATTAAAGTCTAAAGATTCGCTACAGTCCTATATAGACACTGCATAAATCATGCATGTCTATTATTACCTTAAATATACCATCTAAAAGTTAAAATATGTGTATTTTCAACACAATTGTACAATGTACCATACAGACTTATAACCAATTCAAACATCTTTTCATCCTGTCAATCTAGGAGAAAAATCTTAAATTTTTAGCATCCAATTTAAGTCTTCAAAATAAATTTCTTGGACTTAATATGAATATTATTCTTGGAAAGATAGACTAGCACCTGAAAGATACTAAAACATAGAACACGACCCTTAGGATAACATTTATGGAAATTAATGGCATGTGGAGATATGCCAAACCAACACTCCTGTGCACTAATACTTGTTACAGGTGGTTGTCTGCAGAAGGAATAAGTTTGGAATATTTGGAATAAAAAACTTTCATTTTGATCACAGAAACTAGAGTTAGGATTATCCATTTGTGATAAGTACTGGAAATGTAAGTAGCATCATTCAATCTAAATGCCCTGAGTGAGGTAACATTCATTATGTGAGAAAATCTGCTCGATAAACTTGCCTGGAATACAGCTAAACTTGGAGTGTTTCCACAAGCTAGGTTAAAGATGGGGAATCTACTTACCAGAAGCAGGGGTTGCTTTGAGATATGCTGTTTGTGTGTATAGTCACAGCTGGCATCAAGCATTTAAGAACTTAACTGTAGCTACAGGCACAAGATACTCTACCCTATATATGGTCTATGGAGAGAGATTGCCTCTGTTCTTACTCTGGGAAGGCTTCTTACTTGCTTAAAGAGCATGCAGGAAAGGAGGGACTGTTCCACCACTCTGCCACAAGACACATCTCACCTCTAAGCCTTCCATATAGCTCAATAGCTCTGCAAACTGCAGAGTTAGGAACATACTGGAGGCTGCTGAAGAAGTGGCTTTTGCCTTTGCAACATGTGCCCATATTACATCATGTGGTTTCACTTTTCTGTGATGTAGAAAATCTAAAACATCCCAAAGCCATTGAGACACCCAAAATCTCTAGCAGGAATAAAGTGGTGAAAGGATCTTCAGAAATGCTAATGTTCTGTCTAAATAGAAAGTTCAATGCATGTTAAAACATTTTGATATATATAATATTGCTTCTGTTATAGACAAGCATTTCAGGAAAAGAAACAAGAAGCATAATCACCTTACCTAAGTGAATTATACATACTACATTTGACCGAAATTTCAGAAGAGCAAAGCGTACACCTTTATCTTTCTGGTGCTTATGTACTCAAGTGGTGATTGGGAAGTACTGGAATCTCCCCTAGAGATTTATGCTATGTTTAACCAAGGGATTAAGGAGAACTTGCCAGTCTTGGGTCTGGATTGACAACTTAATTGTATCTTGATCTACACCTGAACACCTGATTCAGAACACTTGAACTTAGTATAATAGGATGTGGAAACAAGTTGCTGAGTTCCAATGGTACTTATCCATAGCCTTGAATAAAGGTCCTTAAAAACTTTTTGAAAGCAGAAGATCATTTGCCTAGACAATCTGAATAGTTTTTATGATGTGGTGCTTTAGAAAGCTGGAAATTTAGAACTCTACAATGTGCTATGAGCCTTAGAATCATAGAATCATAGAATCATTATGGTTGGAAGGGACCTCCAGGGTCATCAAGTCCAACCTTTATCCCATCATTTTCCTAACCATTACACCATTAGACCAGCCTTAGTTCATAATATTAGCTTATACTAATTTGGGGGAGTGGCACAATGTTAGTACATGTTTTATCTTATTCTGACATAATTTAGCTTTAACCTAAACTACCAGTTCAACTCTGGTGTCACATGTTTTTTTTCCCTATAATTAAGAGAACAAAATTAAGATAATAATAAAACAGTTTCAAGGCGAAGTGAGGGGCCCGGTCAGGTACTAGTTGCTGTTTAGTGATTGCTTAAGCATATGGTTTATATTATGCCCATTAAAATATATAGTATTTTAACACTGCACAAGTGTGCAGTCCACTATGGAGAACAAGTTAGTTTGTTTCTTAAGGAACACTGCTCTATTGTCATTTCAACTTATATAAACATATTGGCAATATAAACGGCTATTAAAATATCCCTTATAAACACTGTAAAGCTCTCCTGTGTTGTCACAGAAGATAAAATTTACATTAGACATGACAACAACCCTACATAACATTCAGAGGAGATCTATATACCAAAGATTTAGGGAACTCCACAGGTAGGAAACCAGGAAAAACCCAACCAGACCAATATTTTAATTTTCCAGCACTTGCTGCAGCACGTCCCCTTCACAAAAGTTTTAACTTAATGAGCTTTCTGTTCTACCAGAAAAGGTATTTGGGTTTGCACAAGGTTCTACATATAAAAAAGCCTAAAAATACCATTAAAAAGATGTAAGATTGTCCTGATTTGACTGCAACAAACATAAAAGAGACTCTTACATATCTGCAAAAGCTGAAAGAAACTTAGGCCATAGCAATTATGTTACTAGATCATTTTGGTGAATCATAGGTAGATTGCTATATGTGGAGGAACGTCCTCAGCTGAAGAGTTCATCCAAGACACATCCATCTCATCTGACAAATCTATCTCTAATTAATCCCAGCTGTGGATCTGGCCCACTGTCTTTGAGTTAAATCCTCCCTTAGCAATGGCATTAATTGTTGGGCTGAAGTAGTTGTAAGTGGGTTTTTTTCCAGGCTTGAAAAATCCTGAGTTATTCATCAGATCTCCATATTCAGCCATTAGACAAATTGATACAGTGGTATACCATACAAAATTTAGTATCTTGACCCTGCATGAAAAATTAAAGTTTTCAGAGGTAACTGTGTATATAAAATGAAAAACAGGTACTAGTTTTTAATTATCTGTGCATATAGATATGGATGGTTGTAAAGAGCTGATTAAAATGTTGATTCCTTGGTAGTTTAGCATATATGGGAACTGAATAAAGGACCTATAATAAAAATTGATAAATTGCATTTACCCTCAGCAGAGCACAATTACTATGCCTGCCATTAGAAATTTACTTATGAATGCATACCTGTCACAGGATTTGATGTAGTGAATATTCCTGCTTTTTCTTGACCTTTTCTTGATGCTATTCCTGTCATTAATGTATTTTCTTCTTTGAAGTTGTTACTCAGTTTTTTAACTTTCTTTTCTAAAGAAACAAATTCTTCCATTCAGAGATGGAGGGGGAATCCAAAGGCAACTAGAAGTTTAAAATTCACCCACTTAAACTTGTTTTTCACAATAAGCTTCCCATAGCTGATCAAAAAGGCTATACATTCATGAAGGCTAAGGGAACACATCCTTCACTGAAGGACCACAGCACACCAACTGAATAAAGACACACAGATACAACCCCTCAGAAAAAACTTATCTTTTTACATTTAAATGTTATCATCAAAATCTTTATTTCTACCTTCATTGCAATTTAAAATTACTTCAGCTCTGATTGTTATGGGTTGTTACTGTCATATGTTTCACAGCAAATCTGCACCCAGGTAAAGAATCAGATGAGGTTTTGAATGTTGACAATGTAAATGCATCCCAAAAGTCTGCAGGTTTCCCTCACGCATCACAATTTATCTGTAGCTTATTAAAATTCAATTATTCATCTAATGAATTCTAATTCTTCCACTAATCAATTAGGCTAAAGAGATCCAGAGTTTACTTGACATTTATTGTATTATTGTATGCTATTTATAAGATGGAAAAGATCGTAATGTGGTAGCTTAGGGAATTTATTAACTATTTAAATATGTCAATACCATGATTAGGGCTCATTTGACAAGTCTGGCCTCGGTATAGGGTATACCATTATTCTATAAATTAATGTGTGTTATGCATTATTAACAATGTATTCACATCAATGCACTGCCTTAGGTGAATGCAAAAAAAACCAAAACCAAACAGGGACTCAGCACAATGAGATAGAAATATAACTTTAAACAGAGATATACTGTGAATCTCTTACACAGCATATCACTAGCAACATGGATGCAGAAAGATCCACATACGTTTGAGCTAAAGCAGATGAGCACAGTTATAGCTTGCTGTGTTCTTTCTGGGATACATAGTGCCAGACCTCCAACAGCAACTGTACCTGTGTAATAAGGAGCATATTTCATCCTTAAAAATCAAGAAGAATATAGTTCTGTAGCCAGACCAATTTTATCAATAAAATGAGAAGGTACAACAATTCAAATAATTTCCTAGACTAGAAGCTTTCTTATTTGCACTTTCTCATGACTTGAAAATTGGTCTTTTGTTAAACCATGTTATATGGTTTTTTTCAATAATTTTCTTGAAAGTGCTCATTTTCACCTATCTCCATATGAAAATATCCTCATGGATATATTAATCTGCATTACTTTTATTTGTTTCTTTCTAAGAATTTTAACCCTATCCCACTAGAGTCAATGGATAAAGGATCTGGTTCATGAAACCAGAATAGAAGAGACTGTAAATTTCTCACAGAACTGAGAAAGAGAAAGAAAAAATTAAACCTAACTATACAACAACCTTACCCTTCCAAATACAGACTTCATACCACCCAATTTAGAATTAACTATTTAGACATGTAACTACCAAAAAGAAGATCTTGGAATCATCACAAGCAGTTCTTTAGCAACATTAGTCCAGTCCTCAAAACAATAAACAAAATATTGTGAAACAAAAACTGAACAGTATGGAAAACAATATGAAGGACTAGATGGATCTGTGTTGCAGCTGAGTCTTTAAAACATTTATTGGTTTAAAACAAATATTGGTTGGCTTTCTATAAATTTGTTCTTATTCCTGTAGTAATGTACATATATAAATGCTTTGAACCTACGTTTTGCACTACACTTCAAGAGTCCTCAAAGAGAGCCCTGTCTCCAAGGATGTACATTCAGTGCACACAGAGATATTGTTTCAGTTCTTTTGCAGTTAGCCAAGCTGACTATTGAAGACTGGAGATCACTGACAGATCAGGAGTTGAAGAAACATATATTAGAATGTATTCTAAAGTGGAATGTATACAAAGAAAACATGTTATTAGAACTAAAGGGTATTTGATAATTAATTACCAGAAGATCTGTTTTCCTACTTGAGAAAAAGGACAGATCTGCTAGTGTTTCTTTCATTTTCACATTCTTAGTCTTGCTCAAAGAACTGAACTAAAAATCTTCAAGTTATTAAAGGCAACTTATGTTAGAGAGTGAGAAAAGAAGATGAAAAAGACCACATACAGATAGAATAAATCTGTAACATAAAAAAAGGGAAGGCATTTAACTGAACATTAGGGCTAATTTGAACCTTGAATTATCTATGGTGCTTTCTCAAAGGCTGGAATATGGTTCTCCGGGAAAGCCAATAAAGATGACTTCTAATGTCAGCAGCAGCAGGAAATTGGAATAGCAGCTACTATCTGGAAGCTCAATTATTTTTAGAAGTAGGATTCAGGGAAGAAACTAAATTGTAAACAGATGACAGAAGTTGTCTCTTCAGTTATGCTATCCATTAGATAAGTCTACATTTCAGGTCCCTAAAGGTGGCAAATGCCAGAGAAGCTTTAGTCGGTGTATAAAAAGTGCTTTGGCAGTCTAATCGGTAATGTGTAGGTAGTTACTGATTAATTTTGCATGATTTTGGGACAAATATCTGCCTGTAAGTAGTGGAGGAAGTGCAAACTTGATTAAAAACTAGATGTGCCAAACTATCACTGTTTTAGAAGATACTCCACAACCAACAGTACAAGATGTTTTAATCATCATTATACCAGATATAACAACCATCAGCAGATGACTAAATAGTAAATCGCTGTTTTTGGGAAAGCCTCTGTTGTGAGGATCCTCACAGTTTAGTCTTTATCTGAACTGGATGAGAATCTCCAAACTGCTGTTCTTCTCAGTTCTTGCACGCAGCTGAGCTGTGGTCCTCCGTGACTTCATGATCCATCCCTACCACTTATCTTAAGCTACATATTAAGAATCTTCTAACTACCTTACGTATGTACAAAAGACTGTCCTTCATGACCATTTCTTCATATGCAGTAACAGTTTTTACTGACTATACAAGTATAGTTTGATCAGCAGGAACCACCTGAGGGTGTTGCTGGGGCTGCCAGATTCTCCATGCAGGATGTCTGTCAACACTTTTAAGGATAAAGGAAGGCCTGTCAGGGGCAGCCTGTTGGAATCTTCAGGACTGCCCAAAATTCCCACCTGGAGAGTCCTAGTAACAGCCAATTATTTTTTGAGGATATGACTAGAAGTTCAGTCAATCACTTTGTGTCAAGTCAGTCTAGTGTCTCATCTAGGTGATGACTGGATGGGGAGTTCCTGGACTACCCAGGGAATTAACAACATAAGTGTACAGGATGTATACTCAGGCACAGCCCTTATTTAATGATTTAATCTGTTGGTTCCCAGTTTTTTTAAACTTTTTTAAACTTTTTTAGGAAGCCATTTATTTGAGTACATGAAGATGAAACAGTGAAGTTATTATCTGCAGATACGATTTTCATTGCTCATCTCTTAAAAAAAAGTAGACCACTATAGTTTCATACTAAAAACCTCCCTGCAAAATGTTTTTGTGCAGATAGGTTTCGCTAGTTTGCAAGATTTTATTAGTTTTCTATCTTTTTTCCCAGTATTGCTTGTAGTAAATTGGTATGACAACAATAATTATACAAACAAGCAAACAAAAAACCCAAACAAGCCAAACCAACAACTCATGGAGGAGATATAAACAAGTAGATACAAAGGATCTACTAGTGAGCACTGGCACCATCCCTAGTTAGGATATGGCTTCATCTTTTGTGATGTGAGTTTGTTAATGAAGTCTGTGGATATTCCCCAAGAACACGTTACTGAAGTGATGGAAAAATGAGTGCAAGCCAACAGCAAGTTTCATACTAACACGAAGCATTTCTAAGGAAGCAGAGAAGTAATGGGAATACACAGACAAATCATATAACTAAATTGACTGATATGGATGCTCAAAAAGTTTTCAAACAGAATTTATGGTATCGAATAGCCTTCTTATTTTATGATAGAAGTATAGTAATGATTTAAGAATTTGACAGACATTAATTTTGGAGACCAAAAACAAGTAGCACTTCACCCAATGATGACACATATTAATCAACACAAGGATTTCAGAGAAAAATGTGCATATCAAACAAAATCATACAATGATGTAATCATGTAATGCATTGTATTATAAGATTTATTTATATATATATTTATGAATATCATTATATATAGATTCCCTTCTCAATATGAAAACTTTAGGAATCGTTGAGTGGAGAAAGTAGAAATAATAATGAAAATAACTGTACTTGTATCATTTACATGTCTGCAAGAAACAGTATTAGGTTGGTGTTTAATACCATTCAGTGAGCTTGCACACACAACAGAACTGCTTGAACGTTACATTCTTATCCCAGCCTAAAAGGCAGGTAGGATATTCAAGTTGTGGGAAGCAGGTGCTACAGTACAAAATTCAACAACAACCCACTTCCCAGCAACTGATATCCGTACCATGCACAAGTTAACAAGTATAAGAATCACTGTACTAATAAGCAGATTGTGAGAGATGCCTGCTGGAGGTATTCTGTCGCATTTTACAAAATTCAAACCTCTGTGACTTGAATTCTTGTAAAGAATTGCAAAGGGAAAAAAAAAAAATCAGACTATTTACCCCATAGTTCTATGTACCATAAAGAAGTTAAGAGATATTAACAAGCCTCCTTAACTACATGCATGATCTCTAGATCATGTAGAAAGTAGTCACAGTTGCCCCATTATAGCAAAGATTTAAAGCCTTAAAAAAAAAAAAAAATAATTTTATTTACTTTACTATTCAAGAAGAGTAATGTAGCAGAGTCAAAAAAAAAGACGCAGAATATTGGCGCTGCCAGCTGGAAAGATTATTTGTGATTTTTTTAATATACTTCCAGTTCAAGAGGGACATGGAGCTACTGGAAAGAGTCCAGTGCAGGGCCACTAAGATGATGAAGGTATTGGAGCACCTCCAATATGAGGAGAGGCTGAGGGAACTGGGTCTGTTTACCTTGGAGAAAAGGAGGCTGAGGGGGGATCTCATTAATGCTTATAAATATCTCAAGGGTGAGCGTCAGGAAGACGGGGCCAGACTCTTCTCGGTGGTGTTCAGTGACAGGACAAGGGGCAATGGGCACAAACTGGAACACAGGAGGTTCAATCTTAAGAAAACACTTCTTCACAGTAAAGGTGACTGTGCACTGGAACAGGCTGCCCGGAGAGGTTGTGGAGTCTCTGTCTCTGGAGACATTTAAAACACGTCTGGATGTGTTCCCATGTGGCCTACTCCAGGATCCTGCTCTAGCAGGGGGGTTGGACTGGATGATCTTTGGATGTCCTTTCCAACCCCTACCATTATGTGATTCTGTGATTCACTTTTTCAACTGCTTCAGTCTGAAGTGCCATGAGCTCCTCTCATTTTTGATAGAAATACTAGTAGGTGAGCCAAGCATGTTACTGCTACTGTGAAATTTAACTCTAAGTCATACCTTATCATTGTGTCACAGGAAGCAATGGTATAGTCCCAAATTCTAGGTCAAAACCACCTACTTTACTTGTTCTTTCCTGAGACTGGCCCTGATATCCTAGGTATTGCGAGGAGATCTTTTGCATACCTATTTGATAGATCAAAATGATTTATCTGGTCTCCTTGTCTTCTTAGTTGTTATACTCCTCATTTTTTGGTGATTGAGACAGTGATCAAATGAACAAAAAGAAAAAGAAAACAGAAGAAAAAGGAGGACAATATTTTGAGAGTAAATTCAACAGGATAAAAAGTCAGGTGGTACTGATGAAGGAGTCCTAGGTCTGTCATTAGTTAGAATCAAGGCACTAGTTAACAGTGGTTTCAGTGGAGTCAGGAGACTGCAGAGGGTCTGGAGGATTTTGTGTGCTATTTCTACTGTACATATTTTTTTTAATGAGCTTAGAAAATAAAGATGAACTGGTCACTGGACCTGAACTGGGACAGCTTGTTAGTATAAAAAAATCAAAGAGATTAAAAATGTTTTTATTTTAAGACAAAGGAGAGAGAGAAAGCCTGAGAAAAGAATAGGACAGATAATGGTCATGAGAAAGATCAGGTGGAGGGATAAAGTCAGTGGGGCATGAGATTGGATTAGGAGGATATCAGATTAACATCTGTGATGAGGAGACACAAGGCTAGACAAAAGGAAGAGGGAAGTTATTTAACATTTTATCAAGTTTCTCTTGGAAGAAGATGGTTAGGATTTCTACAAAGAGAGAAACACATACATTCTTCAAATCTTCCTTTTGTCCTTCCTCTGTGACACAAATGTGCAAAGTGTATCGAGGATAAATACGGGTTTGGTCTTGGAATTTGGCAACACAATAACAGACAAAAGAAGGTCACCCAATTTGAGTTTTCCACAAAGTTAAGAAAAACAAGGAGAGGAAACAGTTATTTGAGGTGAATTTGTAATGAGTAAGACTTCTTTACAAACCAAAAGAGCAAGTTGGACGTATGCATCTAACACTACTTAAACAGATCAGAGACAAATTGATACACAGTATTTATTCCTCAAAGGAATACAGAAGTATATTTAATTGCTAGAGAATACTAACGTTTACTTATAGTGAATAATATATTTAGTATTTTAGTGTAGCCTTTATTTTGACTTTATTAGCTCATCTTATAAATACCTAGTTTCTCTACAAAAACTACTGAAGAACATTTTTGGTCATCTTAGACATTTTTTCAAAGTACAAAAAATTTTACCTGAATATCTCACCAAATCACTTCCCTACAAGACGATCTAAAAGGTTGTATCTCATGGCTCCAGTGGTTTATTTAGACCATACTATCCACTCAAACTGACGTTGCTGGGTCATGTTATCATACAGTTATGGATATTTATTTTATGGTTCCCTTTAAGCTGGAAACACAAGTTTCCTCTGTAGAGCCAGCCTTTATGACTTGGAAGCCTAATCCTTCTTGTAGCTCATTTAGGGAGGTATTCACAGGGACAAGCTGTGATTTAATAGACTTTTTTTGTTAAGCTTCTCTCTGGTGAATGGGGAAAGAGAAGGTCATTCAGAACCTTGTTCAAAAGAGATACTAAACTGTAGGAGTTCAGAGTTGTTTGACTAGCTGAGGTGCTAGCCAAATGTGTTCTGAAAAGAGGATATAAGGTTTGGTCTTTTACTACTGACTTTCTCTGTTTCAGTGCCATAAACTTTTGGAATAGTTCACAAGGTTAGTTTGACCTACAGTTCCTAAGCATCCAAATAAAACAGTAATTACACACTATCCTACCTCACATGCTAAAACTCAATGGAGAAACTGGAGAACAAACGTGAAACCTACTATATATTTTATTCAGTTTTCTACTTCACAGAAGCAGTTACACACGGAGATGTGTGAGATTTTTAGTTTGTTTGTTTTGAATGTAATGCTAGTGAATGCAGTTTAGTTTCTTGCAAATTAATTATGTGTTTTGTGAATGTGCACATTTTCTATTTACTCTTAATGATTTGTAGTTGCTTGAAAGACACCTCATTTTTCAGCTTACGCTTCTCAGCTTCATGGTCTCTGGCTGGTATATGTCACATCACATCTGTGCTACTTTCCAATCTGAGGAGAAAATCTCTTTAAATATGGAAAGAATGAACAGCAAGCAATCCTTTTTATCAACAGTTAGCTTTGCTTGTGTGCTAAAACTGAGAAAAGCCATTTAAAAAAACTTTTACATAATCCTGTTCAGCTCAGTTTTGCAAGGCAGTCTAAGAAAATATGAATGAAAGAGGCATGAATTCTAACCTATCCTTCCATGCATGAGACTTCCCAAAAAAACAACAGAAATGTCAGGATAACTTATAAGCCAATAATGTACTGAGTGCTTTCTGACAGATATTTCCACAGCCTTAGGCTGTGTCCCATGTGATTGTAACCTGGGCTATCTAATTGAAAACACAGGGCAGTACTAAAAGCATAGGAGTCCTCCTGGTGCTATACATCAGTTTAGTGAGTAATCACTTCTAGGAAGGAATACCAAGTAAATGAGCAGAAGTTGTTTTGAAGAGCTTAATTCTTATTTGATATGGTTCAAATATGAGATGCCACATCACAATTAAAACCTCAATCCTGAATGATGATTTGCATGAGCAAGTAATTTTGCAAATTTTTTTCAATTTTACAATTTTATTTTTTTTTAATATCAGAAACTTTAGCAAGAAAATCCGTATAAGAATTAAAAGAATACATACCCAAGTGTTACAGTGTAGTTTATATCTCAAAGTTGTCTACGACAATTCTAGAAAGAACAGATAACTGAAGGAAGATAATATTAGGTCTCACTAACTCTTTTACAGTTCATTCATTAGTGATGTTACTACCTCATGACAACCCATCCTTTTCTCCTGAGACTCAGAGAAAATCTTCACAGCATTGATTTATTGAGATGTTTCAACTTTGCCAAAAGGGAAATAAGAATTGCCAATAAATTTTACCTTTTTTACTTGATAAAAAAAGGAAATACCACTCCATGCACTGCACTGACCAGCACTAAACATTTATGTTTTACAAAGTACTGCCATGCTCTTGTTGAAGTTTAATGATCATAGTGTTACCTTGTAATGTAATCATATAATTTTGTTTTTATTTGCTCTGGTGACATTCAGCTACAAGCTGAATTTTCTGTTCCTTAGCCAGTGAATATCACTTACCTCTTCCTTAGCAGGATGTGTTGCTTCTACACACTATCTGCCAAGCTATCTGGCACATTTACAGTCACAGAAAGACCCAAAATCTGCTAGTAAATTTTTCTGGAGTTGGCACCTCTGCATATTTACCTGTAAAAATATGATTGCTTCCTTCCTTTATTTGTTTCCTGACTTTAATGGTTTTGGTTAAAACATTACTGCAAGTGCCAGAGAATTTATTGCTTTAAATGAAAACCCTATGACCCAGAGAATCAAAATATCAAGAGGGCATGTATTGTTATACAACTGGAAGGGAAATCTTCGTTAGCTCTAAATGCATATATTCCTATCCTGATAATTTACAAAATAATTTTTATTTTTAAAAAATAAAATGCAATGTGCTGGTGAGATCATTGTATAAAAGCCACCAGTACCAACTAAAATAAAACCTTTCTCTCAAAAAACCATACAAACAAAGTTTACGTTCTTTTAATAGTGCAAATTCACAGTCATAGTATGGCAATGCACTGCAAAGTTCCTGAAGACTAGTACTAACAGGATCAGATGCAGGCATGGGTGAAGTAGGCAGCAGCATGGGCAGCAGGGCATTTATTTCTCCTGATAGTACCAAGAGCATGATAGCTGGGATGGTTCTGCAGTCTAGCTCCTGCCTGTGCAGTGTGGAGAGGAAGAAAGAGTAGGATCCTACTAGTCAGCTAATATGAGCCTGATTCTGCCTCTTTCTCAGCAAGGGTAGGCCCAGTCCCAAGTCCTTTGCATCTTTAGCTCTGTAGCTGCAACCTGAAAGTGTGTGAGGCCAGTTGAATAAGGTGAGTAAAAGTCAGGGGCAGGAGGGAAAAAGGAACACCACAGTCAGAGAAGATAGGAGGGCTTGTAGGAGGCTTGGGCAAGAAAGAGATTAAAGTCCTCTAAGGGGCAGAGGAATTGGCAGGGGAGAGGAGATACCCACCCTGCACTTAATTCCTTCCAAATTCTGTCCTCAGTGAAGCCTACCAGGGCTCTTCCATCAAACAAAATCCAGTCTACTACTGTTAGGCATTTGAAATCCCCTCCCTTAGATAAATTTTTTAGGCAGGAGATAAAATTTTGAAAGAAATCTTGGTTTCTTAGGGCAACAGTACTTGCAGGGTAAAAAAGGCTGATCCCCTGAGAGTGACTGCAAGCCACAATAATATGTCTCCAGGAGAAACTAGAGGTGGATTAGTCAAACTAATTGAGTCAGTGTATTTCTTTCTTCCACAAAATACTAGTTCTTACTCCTGAGCTTCTCCACAGGTGGATGTCAGCAATAACACTTTCACTACCTCCTTCTTGGCTGGGTCCTGCACCTTGGTTGGTTTCCATTTTATGGCAGGTCCACAGGCTACAGATCCTTTTCTGCAGAGATGGCCAAAGAAAGCTGCTCTTCTCTGTTAAATGCAGTCATCATCAGGTAAGGCTGATAGGTGTTCTCTCACATTCTTCATAGAATTATAGAATAATTATGGTTGGATTCATGATGTGGTAGACAAGATTTCATGCCCCTTCAAGCTCAGGACCTTCATATAAGCTACTTCTTATAGGATATGTATGTGGTTCTCCTGCAGATACCCAGGAAAATTTGGACTTGATCACTCACATTGTTCAATGGAGACTTCCATAATATTTCAGAGTTGCAACACCCCTGTCACTTCAGCCTTCACGTGTGCTTTGACTTGTGTATCTTTTGCAAGGAGCACAGCTGTTCTCTAGGTCTCAAACCATTGTGTAGAAGAATCTTATCTCTGGATGTCCTCTGGCAAAGTTTCCTCTTGGCCTGTGAAGAATCATAGAATCATAGAACAGTTTGGGTTGGAAAGGACCTTTAAAGGTCATCTAGTCCAACTTGCCTGTAATGAGCAGAGACATCTTCAACTAGATCAGGTTGCTTAGGGCCTCATCCAACCTGATCTTGAATGTTTACAGGGATAGGACACTACAACAGTAGATGTAACAACTCTGCTGCTACAAAATCATACTGGATGACATTTCTGGATGATGCATTTAATTTAATAAATCCGTAAAACTTGTAGCTCTTAACTGTACTGTGAATGAAGTTATTTTAAGTAGGATAAGGGGTACTGGTAGTTATACTTGAGAGTGTAGCTGCTGCCCTGTAATTAAAAATATATACAAACAAGATTTCAAATAATTTCTAATAGCACTAGGCCCTATTTCAAACATAGGCTCATGTCACTGCTGTTTCAGGTAAGTCAGAGGATCATTTTGATCCAGGGTTTCCCATGGTTATTTTGCAAAGTTTTGTGAATAACAAAAAGTGAAGCATGTTGTTAGGAAGCAGCAGGCAGTAATATCCCTTGGGGGTCTGACCCTGATAAACTCTTTGCACTTAATTCCTGTGGCTGTGAATAGGGATTCTGTCTCTTTATTCATTCACTGCTTCAGGAAGTCAAGAATAGTTGTAAATGAATTGCTAGTAAATAAACAGCTCTGTCAAAACCCAATGTATTCATTCAGTGATCACTTCCTTTTCCAAACTGGAAATATCCATGGTACAAAATTTTCAGCTGAAATCTCAAATCAAGAGGAGTAATATTTCTCATAAAACCACACCACTTACAACATACCAGAATCTTTAAATTACTGTCCTCTCTGCATCTGCTATTTATTAGCAATTTCCATGGTGTTCAGATGTCAGTGTAGTTTGAATCAGAGATGCAAATGTAAATCTTTCCATCTATCTCTTACACTAGTAATGAAGGAGGTAAATTCTGCTGTCTGCCATGGGCAAGCTCATAAAAGAAAGAACTGTATCATTCCTCTACTTGGGTTACAAGATCCAGGCCTCTATTTGGTACTGGAATTCACATCTTCCTTGATCTATGGGAATCTTTTATGTATGTTTTCCATTATTCACCAAATATCCTGTTATATATGTGCTTTCTTTACAGGATCAAGGTTTTAAATCACACTCCTTGCAGTGTCTGGCTTTTTTTTTTTCCTTTTGCCTTACTTCTGTAAGCACTAACTCTTAAGGAGTAGATGCATGAAAAGAAACTGACTTCCTCATAGGCCATGACCTTTCATGCATAATATAAATTCACATATTATGATTATAGTATAGTTATAGTCATTCAAAATTACTGCAGAGAGCAATTTGACATTATTGTATATAGAGTGAGGGCAAAAGGAGTTGAGCTACAAAGAAATAACTGTTTTTATTAATGCACAATTTCATAACTAATCATTTTGCTGAAGCATAACATACATCTTGGGAACTGATGTATTTGTGTTAGACATTTTTAAATCTAACTAAGCATAAACACTTGACTTCAAAGCATTCCTATGAGGGAATGATCGCATTTTAACAATACACTTGAAAAGACTCGTCTTTTTGTTTGAAATAGTTATACCTGAGGGAAGAAGTATATTATAAGCTATACTCTTGAATATTAGTATATATGAACATATCTCATTTTGGCTGGCTAAAAAATATGAGATTATGTAAACAAAATCTAGTGACAAATGCTTTAGGGACCTGAATTTTGTTATTAAGCAGCGCTAGAAAACTTGTTTTGCAAACCAAACAAAACCTCCAGAGCTTCAGTTTCTGCATTCTCACTTGATTTTTAAATTGACAACAGCAGCTTCAACACCAAGATGCATAAGTGTTTCTGTGAATTATTCAAGCCACAGTAAATTATGTATACACATATAGCCCATAGGAAAAGAAGAGGTAATCATTATCTTGGAAGTTTTATTGTATCATCTTGCACTGAAGTTGACAAATTTTGCCTACTTGTTTCATTGAAGCATGCACACTGGGTTAGCTAGTAGACAGGCAGAAAGGTAGTAATCCCTAAATTTACTAGAAGTGCTAACTTGAGCTCTTAAACATGGTCCATATCATGTAGCATTCTTAGCTTGGAAGCAGGCCTGACAGTTGCATCAGTTTCAATAACCATTTGCTAAAAACGTTAACGTTCTGTTTTGGAGGTTGTGCTGCACATGTGAAAATCCAGGAAGAATGGCCACTGTATGCTGAGGGCACTTTTACCACAGTTGGGCTCAGAAGTTTGACTAAAGCTCTGTTGGTGTACCTCACTTTTGTAATGAGACTGGTGTGGAGAAAAGATTGGACTTGTATAATTGATTTGCACACTGACGTGTGCCTTGGGTTGGCACTGGAATTTATCATGTTTCAATGGTCTGTAGGAGCACAGGCAAATATGCTTTAAGATAAACTGACTTACAAACTTCTGTTTCAAGGTGCTGAAGATGACCACACAGATGTGTTTGAAAGAAGTGATAAAAGAGAGGGAGAAAGTGATTTTGTGAATATGTGGTAGAGACTAGTGAAGAGGACAGGAGGATAAAGCACTGCAGTAAGAACTAATGATACTGGAAAGTAGATATGTTTCCACTACTTACCTGTGCAAATCAAGGAACAAAGAACTGTAGTTTGAATACGCCACCATGTGGGTACAGTCCGCAAGTATACTTATAAGGTAAATTCATGCTAAAAAGAATTCCAATATACTAAATTGGTCCCGTTAACTCTATGCAGTTTACCATGGGGAAAATACAGAAGGAAATAATGAACTGTTCAGTTTCAGAATCTTCAGTCTCTGATGTTGTCCTTCAGTTAACTCTTGAAACTAATCTTTTTGGTAATATTTTGGCTTCAGAATACTGGGAATTATATAGGGATTCTCCAAATGAATATATGTTATCTGGTGCTAGTCTAGTTTATGTCAGTACTTACTTGATTAAGTGTCTTGATACAATCAAGATAGATTGATTTGGATTCCTATTCTATTTAAGAACGTTTGTCTCTTATCATGACAGCATCAAGGATGTTCATTAACAAGACACCAGCTGACTTAATCTTAAGCCTTTTCATTGGTTCATTGAGCCTTGAAATTGCAGCAGTGCATTTTTATGTCTCTGCTATTGTTAGCTTAGCATTTCTGTTTGCAAGACATATGGAACAATAAAAAAAACATTTCTGTTGAGAGGCTGAGAGAAACATCAAGGAACTGCTCTCTGTGTCTTTTTTCTATTAATCTTCATACAAGGACTTAACTCTCCTGAGACATCACTAGCTTCAAAAAAGCAAAATTCTATCCAGTCTATCAAGAATACTGTACAAGCAAGCTAAAACTGAGAATACAATATTAGAGTCAGCAATATCTGACTATACTATGGGGCTACTATGGTTCCTACTCCAAGATCCTCAAAGATAAATAATTTTCAAATGTAGTTGTTACTTGCATTCTACCGATGGTGGTGTGTCCCCACCACTCAGAGATGCTGTTTCCATCCTAGTGTTTTTTTCAGTCATCTTCTACACACAGGGCTTCTAAAGCTGCTATTTGAATATAAGTGCAGGATCTTGCTCTCCTGTTCCTAGTCCATGACAAATCATCATCTACTTTTGTAATATTAATGAAATCCAGAAAATTGATTAAAGGTATTATATCTTTGGCTTCTGGTGTATAAGGTTTAAATGTCAAACAGTAAATAGAAAAATACCCTGTAAAACAACCATAAAGTTATTAGAATAAATTAAAACATAGCATTTATAAAATGGAGAACAACTGAAGCCATGAGGTGACAGTAATCTCTGCTGAAGAAACTGTTTATTCACATGTACGTTCTGCTGAATTTACAGTGTTCTTGGCAAGCACATTTGTAGTTTGAGAACTGAGAATAAAGAGCTGCTTATTCTTAATTCTAACCTATTCCCCTTTAGTCACTCTCTTGTTACCCTCATTCTTTCTATTCACTACAGCAGGGCAAAAATTTTGGTTGTTATAGATTTTAACATAAAAACCAAATCCATTTATCCCTGCTGTTTCCACCTTTATGAGCTTTACTGATTCTATCTTTCAATTACAGATGGTTCTATGCTGTAGGACAGTAACTACCAAGTATTGCTTTTGCATCAGATTTTACTGGGGAGTGCTAAAACTTCTCCAGACTTTATCAAAAAATTCCCAGTAAAACTGACTCTCTTCCAAGGCCTACAGGTGTTAGAATGAATGCACAAGTTTAATACTGTTTTTATGGCTTATTCATATAAATATCTCAAAAAACTTGGAACTGACACAAACAAAGAAGTCAGTAACCTCCACAATTGTTTATTAATGATTTCTCATTTCAGTGATTACTTTGTTTGGAGAATCAGTACTTACTGGTCTTTAGTGATGGCTGTGAAGAGTCTCTTTTGATTTCTCCCACTTTACAGTAGCAATTAGATTCTAATTCTCTTTTGTGATTAGAAATTAGATTTAATTTAGCTAGGTTATAAAGAGAATGTGCTGAAAACAGGCCTACCAAATGTACATGATGGTACCTCTTGTGACACATGGCTTCTTTTTCAGTCAGACCATAAACTGCACATGTGACAATCTCTCGTGGTCAAATACATAGTGTTCCATCAGTCACTGGATTTTACTGCTTGAATGATTCAAAGTATAGTCCTTGCTTCTCAAACTAAATTAGGAATAACATAATTTTATTTTTTAAAAAGGCAAAAAATGGAATGTTCTTCAGAACCTAACTGTAGCCCCTATAACATCTGCAAAACCATGGAAGAAAGTTAACCCATGGAAGAAAAAGCTAAGATCTATATGCTCCTACGTAAATTAGCCACTGGCCATGGGGGTTTAGAGTGGTACATTTAGGCCATCTTTATCTTTTTGATCTCTGTTATATAATCAAGCTAACAAAAACATCTCTGGTCAGGCAGCGTGGAGGGTCAGCAAGTGGCACTTAGCCATGGCTTAGCTCTGTCTCCCTCCAAGAATGTGTCACAATTCTCAAAAGAAAATTCTACAAAAATATTGTGCAGTTGAAGGGTCAATTTTTTTGGTGGATTAGCACTTAATTCCCTGGAATAGTGACATAGGAATGAGCTCATTAACAACAATATTTATTCCTGGAACAGGGTATAGAGACAGCTACTCTCCTGCTGCTCAGTTTTGCTTCCCTCCTGCAGTAATCACCTTACCCCATACAATTTCCTTAGACCCTGGTGCATCTGGCATCAGTTGCACCTTTAGCAGCTGTTGCTGGATGTACCACACACAGATCCAGCCAGCACCCTGTCGACTCATACCCTCTCTGAGGTCCAGTTGTGTTGCTTGGATAATGTACTTAATGCACATTCCCCAGACACTTGTTGCTTCTCTCCTCTTCCCCTGTCTCCCAGACCTCCTCTGCTACATACAATGTACTGCTGGAAGGCATTCTGTGAGCATTTTGTAATCTCTTCAGGCAGAATCATTCAGATTATCTTTTTATCTTCATGTTTCCTCATCAAATTGAGCTGACCTTTGTGATTTTGTCAACATCGCTCCTTGAAAGTTCTTCAAAGAAATGAGAGGACAATCTATTTCACCTAGCACACAGGTTAGAAAAATGAGGACCTTTAAGACAACAGTTTTTGTTAAAATGATTTTACCAATGATTTTATCTTTTTACATTACTAAATGGAAATGAGTTAGAAAATCAGATACATGTTCAAATAGTAAATTGCAGATTGAAAACCATTTTTATCTCAGAAATCTAAATAATTCATCATTGGGAAAAGACTATTAATGTCCATTTTCAGCACCTTTCTTATTGTCTTTATTTCCTTGTAAGATCAGTTATGAGAGAACTTACTTTCCAATGTAATTATTCACCATTTTTAAATTTAAGAACCTCTACAACTCATTTCTTTCAAGAGAAAACTGTATTTCAGCAGCTGATCTAAAATGAAAACTTTTTGTTCTAGCAGCTACATTTCCATTTCATATAAATTGTTCTCAATAGTTGGCAAATAGGTGTTAGGAGGAATATTCATACAATTACACAACCTTATGACTAAGTTTCCTTAGTTGTCATTTGTAGCCTCAGTATGTCATCTTCTCTCATATCAAACAACTTTTTTAAACCAAATTCCTACATCTTTTGCCCTAAAAATCAAACTGTTTTGATGACATTTTCATAAATGTAAAAGAAATAAAAGGAGAAAACCTGCAGTAATTTTTCATGTATTCATTTGTGTGATACATTTTGTCTCTTCCCTCTCTACTGGCACATATCGAACACCACCTATGCAAGGAAGAAAAAGCTTCCAAGATTTAGTCTCCTTGGCTTCATGTGTGGATGAGGCAAATGACTAGTTGAGAAGAGTAGTTTCAAACTCTCAGGAGAGGTCACATGGAGGCAGTTGACTGGAATACGTCTCATATATATATGTTAAGCAGCTCACCTTGGGAGATTATTTGATGTTGTACTACCAGGAGGAAGGAATGAATAACTGAGTAAGATTTGAACTCTAGAAAATGCTGAATGCAACTTAGTGAGGTTCATAGAGGTAGAGAGTAGGTAGCTTTACTTTCAAAACAATCAATGACTAAAATCAGATAAATATATAGCCTCCGTAAAAATGGGGTGTGACTTTGATGAAAAATTAGGTTAGAGAAGAGAAATCTCTCATATTTGTGAACTACACAGTTTTAATAATAAAAATTTGTATATATTTAGAAAATACATCGAGACATGAAATTCAAAAGTTTTAAAACCTTTAATAAATAAAAAAATATCCAAAGGCTGGCTTATTTTGTTTATGGATATGCAGATTGTTCCAAATTTCACCTGTCCCCATGGACACCTACATCTTCTCTCCAAGTCATCTGCCTGAGGAAACAGAAAATCAAAGGTGGATTATGACTGAATCAAACCAGCTTAGTCTTCTATCCCTAGGAAAATGCAATTACAAATTTCCTCTATACATGGATTTTGCAGCCAAGCTATACTTGACCCTTTGACAAAAATTCTCAGTATGAAGCATGGTGCTCTTGTCCTCCTAGAGTTTAGTAATCCTATCTTTCCTGTATAACAACTGTGCAGCCAAATTGTATGCTCATAAAAAAAAATGTCCAAAATTACATGCAGCTTCACACTTTATGTAGTAAAAGAACAATTTTCCTGCAGTATAGTACATATTCTGGATTTTTTACAGCATTAAAAATCCATTTATTAACTGTTTATTCTCTCTAAATCTGAACATCCAGATGAAGTTTTACTTTATAGATTCACACTCTAATTGTACTATCTGGAACTACCGTGACAATTTCCCCTAAACTACATCCTCAGCCTTTTATAAAAGTCAGTTATAAGTTGGAGCACTGAAATGGTATTTTACTCATACCCAGCATTAAGAAGACACAGCTCAAGTCTACACAAAGACACATGGAGTCTCTGGTTCTATGGGTGACTAGGTTGCCCCTAATGTCAATTGTGTTACTGAGGGCTGCAGATATGGAGCTTAAGCCTGATAGTTTCTATCTTTCCTCTGCCATCAATTAAACTTGCCAGGCAGAGTTCATTCCAGCTCTTGCCTTACAACAAGATGTTCAGAATGTAGCTTTTGGGGGTTCCAGGTATTAATATATTTTTTTAATCTTTTATATTGGAATGAACTGACTGGATATACTTGATCCTTCAAGAGCAGATGGCCACCACACACTGCGAAAGAAAAAAGTCGCTTTCTTCTAACCAGAACTCTTCAAATTCTTCTTGCAGATTTCCTGCTTTAACAGATGCTTAATTCACAATACATTTTATAAACATTGTATGGTGGTCTTGCAGAGTCATGTCTGCTTAGCATAAATAGCTGACTGTCTCATACCTAAAAAGCTAGGACTACATGGATTCATGTCAGCAGAAAAGAATTTTTAGCTGAGTTGCACAATGTGAAGCTATACCATTTTTGTTTTAATAACACCTCCTCTTCCTTCAGGTGTATGTGTGCAACTAGAGGCAGATAAATCCTTTTGTCCAAGATACTTTGAAGTGCTGGGGCCTGAACCCCAAGCCCTGAATTAAGGTTGACATATGGGTGGGCCCCATGGCCCTTTAAGAGGAGGGGATGAGTTTGCCTTTTGGCTTTCCTCCAAGGTGCAGCTGGGCCTTGTAAGGAAAGCCCTTGGGTAAACAAGCCCCAGGTGCCCCACACTGGGTAAATGAGTGCCAGGTGTCCTGCTTTGGGCATAAAAGCTGGGACCACTTGCAGGTTGAGTTGGAGTGTCTGTCTGTGAAGTAGATGCACTTCACAGAGTTTCCTGTTGGGGAAGGACCTCCTGGCTCTTCATGCAACTGGATCCCAGTCAGGTGTGGCACTTACAAACACAGGCTCTGTGGGGAGGCAACATGGGGTTACCTCTATCGTATGTGATCACCCTATTGACTTGGTTGTCTCCCATTTTTTCCATGGGTTACCTTGTATCTTTGTTTATTCCATCTATTATGGGTCATGCTATGTCATTCCTGGGGTCGCTGGGGTTGATATCTATTATTTGTGATCTGACTTGTTTGTACTCCCTGCAATCCCCTATATACTGACTCCTCTATGTGCAATAGAATCTACTTACTGGATTGTTTTTCTGCTGCTGGCTGTGTCCTTTGTACTGGGCCTAGTAATTGGCAAAACATCTACATCACTCTGCAAGAGTACCTTAGGTCTGTGATCAAATAGCATGTGAGAGCATTTTTCATGTGAAACCTATGGTTCTTTTTTTCTTTTTCAACACTAAAACAGAGGGAAATATTTCTTTTCCTCCAAGCACATTCAACATCCACTGTTCTATTTATTTCCAATCTGTTGTGTGTTTCGAAGCTTCATTGCAACTTGGAAATTAGCCATACTACCATGCAAAGGGCACTTTCCTGATGGTGGGAAAGAGGTTAAAAGAATGACAGGTCTCAAGATTTAAGTGGTGCTGCAGGGTATTAAGCTCCATAGGCGAGTTTGAACATGTCAGATCTGTTAGGTACTTTATATTCATGGACAATTTCACGAAGGAATTGATCATGCTGTCCTTACATTATGAAAAGCAATAGGAATGACATGGTTACCAGTTTAAAGACTTTGTAGAACAGGGCTTGTCATGTTGGCTGCTAGAGAGCACCTTGTATTGAAGTGTTTTAAATCAAACATTCTTGTAGGTATTTGCTATTAAATTGTTTAATAAAGACCACATTGAGCTTTTAGTCAAGCCCTGTAACGTTCTCAAAAATACTGAAAATTTGCATGAAAGCCTTGGGGAAAAATGCTAAGCTGTTATAAGTTGAAACACCTATTGTAGTATTTAACCATCGGTAATTAACTAGAGTTGCCATAACAGAATGAAACAGATCACTCCACTACATAAACACATTGCAGGGAAATAACTGCTGAACCTTAATATTTTTCCTCAAATCATATGCAGTATTTTTCTTCATTACAATGAAAAGAAAGCTATGTATCCTGTATACTCACACAGAAAATTGCAGGTGGGCTTCTAGCATCTTTCTCTTTTAAATTACTGTTGCAACTCTTTCATGTCATATGAAGAAATGTGCAGATTATTAAAAGCTACAGTTATTACAGGTTAGAGCTCATTCTTTATCTCGCAGTTAATCTGTCCTGCTTCATATGAAACGCCTAACACGCCATACCAGCAACTCTAGGTGTTACGTCACTGAATAAGTTTGGTTTTTCTCAGTGCTATTAGCCCCCCTGTAGATGGAACAGTTTCTAGAAAGAGAGCTGGGATAATCTGTCCACATGCAACTTTACCCTCTAACTTGGCAATGAGGAATAAGAATCATCCCAAGAAACAGGGATTTCGGACTGGGTCTTAGAGTGATCAGAACTGAACAAAGAGTTTAAATTTTTCTCCCTTGCTATGTTTTATTTGGGCATCAGCATTACATGCTTATCTAACAGAATGGACCCTGTGGAGAAGAGAGGCAGAGAAACATACATAAAGCTACCCCATACATTTGCCTAAGACATCAGAGGGTTCTGCAAAAGATGTCTCTTTTGCAGTGTGTGGTGGCTGTCTGCTCTGAAGGATCAAGTAGATCCATCCAGCTCATTCCAATAAAAAAGATTTTTGAAAAATATATTAATTCCTGGAATACCCAAAAGCTACATTCTAAACATCTGCCAGCTCCCCAAGCTCACAGACACAAGCCAGCTGTAGCCTGAAAGTTATAGATTCATTTTAGCATGGCTCTGTGCCCAAACTAAAACATCTTGCTTCAGCAAACCTCTGTTAATGCTTAGATGTCTTCTGGACTGCAGTTGGTAAACATGGCCAGTTGCAATATGGGCAGCACAAGATCACTTGCCCATGTGTTTCCTTGAGACATACCTCTGTTTGCAAGTTCCTCAGCTATTTAGGCTAATGAAGTTCACTGCTGTTCATGCCAAGCAATAGATGGGCAGACACCCTTGGGAATTGTCTGCTGAAAACACTTAACACCTAGAGAAATTTAGTCTTCCCCAGGCGTAGAAAAGGTTTTGAGTGCCAGGTGAGTGCTTAAGACAAAAGCATCTTTGTCTCCTTTGTACCTCTCTAGTCCATCATTTTGTGAAGCAGCTGAATAACCTTAGATTAAAGGCACATTAATGCATTAAAATCTTCAATAACATTTAGACTAAATATTCTATTTCACACAGTGTATAATCTAGTCTATTCTGCCCAGCTAATTAGGCTATTAATGCAATTTTACATAAAACACCAAATTGGTAGACAAAATAAAAACTGGATTTTTTCAATTTGGTTTGTGCACAACTACTGCATATACTTCAGAGACTACTGTCGTGGTTTAAGACTGGGCTGGCCACTAAATGAACGACAGATGCTATCTATTAACCCCTTGCCATTCCCAGAAGGGGAAAGGAAAGACAAAAAGGGAGAGAGGCTTATGGGTTGGAAAAAAAAAAACAACAAACTAAAACAGCTTTAAGAAAACAGTAACAATGAAAAGAAAATGTATAATACTGTTATTGAAAAATAATGAAATATATATAAAAATTTACAAAACCAGTATCAAGCTGCACCAATAACAATTATGTCACATCTGACACTGCAGGGCAGGCACTAGGAAAGTCCCAGATTGGACTCAGTGGCAGACAGGAACAGAATTCAGGACTGCACAGATTCAGGAATGCATGGATTAGGAGCAAAGGCAGAAGAACAGATAGAGTCCTCCAGGAATCCAGCCATGGAAGAAGAGAGCTTGACCCTTGTGATGTTTGTCTTTTAGTCTGTTCTCTAATCCAAGGTAAATTGTGTTTTTCCTTACACTACCCACGTGAGAAGAAAATATTACCATTCACAATAACTTGTTCAGTCCCCAAGGACAAAATGACTAAAAATATAAATTAAATGTCAAAACATGACTAATCAGCTAATAACCAAACTTGCTGTGCAAAGGAATTTTGTTAAATTTTCAAAGATATACTTTCGTTCTGTTGCTACTGAATATGGATTCTTCCATACTAGGCAGGATCATTTAGCCATAGCAGTATATGTAGACACCTGAGATTCCAGTTTTGTACATTCACAGAAAAATAAAAACAAAACTCAGTACTACTTTACTAGTAATGTGCTCAAATATGAAAAATATTTCTGCTTATAAAAATATTTGAAATAACTGGAAAATAAGTATAATTGTTTTAGCTATACAACACAATTTCATTGGAATTAAACAAGCTGAAATCAATATAGTGGGCCAAAACTGGCCTTGGTTATGTGAAGGTTTTGCTGCCCCTGATCGTATGCATGAAAACACATTTTAATCAGGAAACTTTAGACTAGTTTCTAATTAGTTTAACTTCAGCTTTGCCACTGCTTGTGTTTGAATCTGTCACAATCTCAACTCAGGTATTAATTCTTATTTTAATAATACTTGGTTATAGGTATGCTGCAAGAAATGCAAACACATTCTGTGACTTTACCTGTTGCCAGCCTTCTAACCAACTGGTGTACTTCCATCAACATGCACCCAAACATAACATACCTCAATTTCTGCTGGCATTTTATCACTGCTGCTCTATTTCTCTCACACTAGTGGTCAAGTTTCTGGAGTATAGATTGTTTTATTCTAGCCAAATAAGCTTAATACAATATAAACATTTTTGGATGCAAACACAGTTCCAACATTTTATCAAGCTGGCCAAAAGCTACTTACATATCTGGTCCCAGGGATTTGACTACTGAACTTTGAAATGCTAAAATGATTGAGCTGATCAGCAGTCTAAGAAGGTAAATATGGCAGTGAATTCGCAGGAGATCAGAAGTAGTGAGAGAAAACTGAAAATAAACTGCTACTCAGGCTCAGGAACATAACCATGTGAGGCAGTTTATAGACCAAATTATTAAGCAATGATAGCTAAAAACAAATTCCTACTGAAGCAAAGAAAGCATTGCTCTCCTACTGTTTCTTGTATTCCCATGTTATTAGGAGCTTAAAATGGTATATTTTGAAAGATACAAATAGAGATATTTTAAGTGTTTGTTCTGCTACTGAGCGCTGTAGAGACAATGGTTCTGAGCCTAGAACAAAAGGAGTGACTACAACTCTGGGCAAAGCACGGGCCATATTACAAAACAGAAACCAGACAAAGTGCTCCAAGGAGTGAAACAAGATCCTGGAGCAGCCAACTGCAGTTTCTCCTTCCTGCCATTACTCCCCAAATTGCCCTATAGCTTTGCATTTTGGGCACGGAAGAAAGCATGGCCAGGAAATCTTGCAAAATCCCTGTGATTCCATCAGCCTGTCCTCAGGTGAGGAAGTGCAAGTGCAATCACTCTGGCCCAGATTTCTGCTGAAGATTGGGAAGAGGGACTGGAGGGGACTGAAGGAGGGATTAGGTAGAGGACTTGAGCCAGAGAAGAGAGCAGGGCATCTATCTGCAGGCCTCTGTGGAGACAGCTGACAAATGAGTCCACTGTGTGCAAAAGCTTAACCTTACCCATCCTCTACATTTCTTATGTAATCGAACTGAGCTCTGCAACAGCATGTGCAATCTTGAATGTCTTGTTAACCAAAACAAAGAGAGACATTGCTTGCCAACTGTATTTCTCCAGTCTCCCTCGGCTCAACTCTATACCATCTGTCTTCAAACCATAAATATACTAATAACATTTATCCTTTCAAGTTCTAATCACCTAAGCTTGCTGATCTCTGTGTTATCTTTGATTATTTTTTGACATTGCATATCACCCACTCATCAGCTGCTGTTGTTGGACTATCACACAGAAAATAGACATTTAAATGAAATTAATGTACAGTTCATTGGACCCCTTATAAACTTGCATACAGACTTTTTTGTATATAACATTGAATGTTATTCAAAATAGTGGGATATCTATACAGATCATAGACTCATACCCTGCTCAAGTCCCCTGCACAGACCAGATTCAGCAAACAGAGTTAAGCTCCACAAGACTTTGTTGGCAATCAGAGCTTCTGAGAGGAGAATCTAATTCAGAAACAAAGGCTTTTATGTCATGGTATCCATTTTTGATAGGAAAAAATACATTGTAGGGAACACTCCTGCTAAGTATTTGTTCAATTAACATGTAAATATTTAATCAGTAAGGCTTTCACTATATTTCTTGGGAAATTAATCTACAGATTTTCCTTCAGTTTTTATGGTTTTCCTCATTCCCCAATTTGAAACAGAAGATATTCATACAAATGCTAAAACATTTGAGGCAACCATGTCACCCAGTGGTTTTAACACTATATTGTTTTTAAAACACTTCACCATCTACTGTAGCTCCAAGCCAGTTTCTGAAGAGAGAAGCAAAGCAGGAAAATTCTCTTGGCCTCTTCATACTTTGTCAGTATTCCTAGGGACAGATTTAGCACACAAGTCTTCCTAGAAAGCCTGATTCTGACATGGCAATATTTGCTCTGCAGATACACGTTATACACATTTGCGTAAGACAGGAGAAAAAATAGATATCCTAAAGTAGAAAAGATACAGAACAAGCAGAGAAGCTGGGAATCTGAAAGAGACTGAAATAAAAGGCCAGAAGAAATGTTGGCCTTAGCAGAACGTACCCAAATATTTATATTCACTCCCTATGGAAAAAACATGTTGCGTCCTCCTTATTGACAATGAACCAAGTATGTGTTTCTCAGCCTATGTTTGGTCAAAGTTTGGTTTTATTATATTTGCAAAATCATAGAATCATTAAGGTTGGAAAGATCATCAAGTCCAACCATCAGTCCAACAAACCATGTCCTGAAGTGCCACGCCTACACATTTTTTTAACATCTTCAGGGATGGTGACTCTACCATCTCTCTGAGAGGCCTGTTCCAATGCTTGACCACTCTTTCAGTAAAGTCATTTTTTCTAATATCAAATCTAAACCTCCATAGCACAATTTGAGGCCATTTCTTCTTGTCTTATTACTTGTTACTTGAAAGAAACCAACATCCACCTCTCTACAACCTCCTTTGAGGTAGTTGTAGAGAGCAATGAGATCTCCCCTCAGCCTCCTCTTCTCCAGACTAAACAATCCCAGTTCCCTCAGCTGCTTCTCATCAGACTTGTGCTCCAGACCCTTCACCAGCTTCGTTGCTCTTTGGACACACTCCAGCAGCTCAGTGTCCTCCTTGTAGTGAGGGGCCCAAAACTGAACACAGTATTCGAGGTGCGGCCTCAACAGTGCTGAGTACAGGGGGACAATCACTTCCCTACTCCTGCTGCCACACTATCTCTGGTACAGGCCAGGATGTTGCTGTTATCCTATTTTCATCTTATTAACTTATTCCATGCTCAAACATTTATTGTGGCATAATTAATCCCCTGAGAAATAAGCCTACAGAATTTAGAGAGATTTCAGATTTATGTCCTTGCCAAAGTAATTATAACAATATTAATTCAAAGCCTGATTTCCATTCCTGAATTAGAAAAAAAAAAACAATGACTGGTTCGAATCAGTCTTGAGATACACATACTATATTTTGTGTCAGTCTGTATTGTTTTCCTCTCTGCAAAATTTAAAATTGTATGTTGATATATTATTTTTTATGCTTTTTATGCTTCTGAAAGCTATGGAACTGCATTCAAAGCCATTTATCCTCAAAGTTAAAAAACACCAACTTCTAAATATCCTCTTTTTACTGAAATTTTAACTGCTTTTTAGTTTCAGTTTGACCTGTTTTCAACAGCTAATTAGGGCCTGGCTGATCTGAGCCCCACTGACCTGGCTAGAACAAACTCTCACATGGCTTTCAGGAAAGGTCTGATCTGATACAGTCCTACATGAGGCCTGGGAAAGTGCTGACTCAATACAACTTCTTGTGACTCAAAATCATAAACCCTTTTCTGGAATTAGATTTTGCCACCAGCCTATTCCTTTCCATTACAAAGAATAAGGGAGTAAGAAGAGGATGTAGTTTTATCATGCTCCAGTAGTGTCTTCATTTAGCCTGTACCCAGGGCTAAACTGTAGCAGTAGTTCTATCACCCTATGTTCTCTCCCCATCTGAGAAAGAGAACTGTGAGGAATGTGAGGAAGAATGTGAGGAAGAATTTCTTCACAGTGAGGGTAACAGAACACTGGAACAGGCTGCCCAGAGAGGTTGTGGAGTCTCCTTCTCTGGAGACATTCAAAACCCGCCTGGACATGTTCCTGTGTGACCTGATTTAGGTGTTCCTGCTCTGGCAGGGGGATTGGACTAGATGATCTTTTGGGGTCCCTTCCAGTCCCTAACATTCTGTGATTCTGTGGTTCTGTGAACTGGGAAAAAAGGGATGAACCCCATGAGTTGAAATTTAAATGGATTTAATGGAATAACAAAACTAATACAAATTCCAAGATAAAGTGCACAAGCTTATACTCAGCCTAGTCCTTGAGAGCAGAACAAGAAGATGAAGAAGAAATAGCCTCAGGAAGAGGAACTGACCACCTTCAGTAAACTTCCTCTTTTTTATGATAAGCATGATGTCAGTGCTATGGGATACACCTGTGAGTCAGCTTGGGGCAGCTGCCCTGACTGAAACTCCCAGCTGACTCAGGGCTACTCATGGCCTGCCTGCCATGGCTGGCCCATGGGTCTGTTCCTGGGAAACCAGTGCAAGCAGATAAAAATGCTTTATTTTACATGCAACATCCCCCCAAAATACGTATATCACAGCTTCATTTTTTCTTACTAGACTTGAATCCATACCTATTGATCACAGAGATCCTTCAGTGTGAGTACCTTTCTCCCTTTCTTTGAAGCTATTTCACTACACAATAAACTAAAATAGTTCCTTAGGATACAGAAAGACAACTATGAGAATAACCAATAAACCAGGAACTTATATTGGGTAGACTATCGAGGTTAGTCCTCTCAGTAACGATAATTTCGTATACATGGTACACCAGAACCTAGACACAAAAGCATAGTCCAGGGAGATGGGAGAGATTGTTTCAGGTCTGTTTTCCAGATCAGTTCCATGATTGAACTACAGGCATGCAGCATTAATGGAGCAGTAGTATCATTGTTTGCTGCAGATACTACACTAGGGTTTTGGCCTTTTCCAGGCTTAGGAGATTCATTTATAAACACCATGTGGTTTAGTTCATGGGACAGATGCTATAGTGTTGCGGTGGCTATGGAAATATTGTGAGGTGAGATTTTATGTACCTCAAAAATATACTCGATTCCAGGGCTGGCAGCAGCTAAAAAGTCACTTTGAGGATCTAATGATCAAATATAGGCCCCTAAGTCCTCATTATCTCTGCATTTCCATTTATTAGAGTTATAATACAGTTAACACAGATTTTATACCTTCAAAATTTAATTGAGGATGAATAAATTAAAAACTGATAAGTACTCAAATGTCACAGTAAAAAAATAATTGTTTCCATGTCCTGCAAATAGATTCAGTTTTGTCTTCTCCATTTGACTTGATTTGTAATGAATAAGCACCTTGAGTAAGAAAGTTGGATTGGTCACATGAAAAATATTAACTGCATTTCTGTGTAAGCAGCTGGACTTCCTGCCAGGAAATACTTTGTGAAGTGATACCTGCAGGATGAAAACTGAGTATAGTTATGTACATATGACAATGTAAAAATCACAGAGATATTAGCTGGAAGGAACTTCTGTATGTCTAGTCCAATCTCTCAGAGCTGGGCTGTTGCCAACACTAAATCAGATCTGTAAGTACAGAGGTCAGATCTAGACAATAGAGATGTGTATACTTATGCATATACATTTGTACATATTTCTGCAAGATTACTGAAGGATAAGTGTGAGAAAACAAGCAGAGGAGAAAGGAGTAGGATATGAGGGATTTTAAGGCTACAAAGTGAACTTATAGGCTCAGGTATTCTGGAAGGCAGATTGGGATGGTGTGCCTGTTTTTTCAGCTATTTCCCATTCAGCTCCCACGTGGACAACATGCTGCCCTGATGAGGGGGAACATTCCCCAGTGCTGCAGAGGAACATTTTTGCAACCTCATTGTAAGCCAAGATGGGCTGGGGCAGTGGGACATGGTGGGCTGCTGTCATCAGCAGGTCCCCAGCGCTCCCCTTGCTTTGTCTGTAGGTTCAGATGGGTCTCACATCACCCCCCTCACCACCTCTGAAAACCAGCCCTTCCTCATGGCACCATCAGCAGTTTTTCCTGGGTTCTCACCTTGTCTGTCACAGCCATTAGTTTCTCATAGCCTGTTCAACTGTCTTTGCTTCTAGAAACCTAACCACTGCCCTGCAGTCCTAATACAGCAGTTTGAAAGAGATTGTAGTGATGTTCTTTTAGTCAGAAGAGATCTCAGAAACTTTTATATGAACCAACCACAGCAGTTTGTCACAATTTCAAGAACAAATGCGACCAAAGTTGTCTGCAGTGTCCTCACTTCAGACTCATAAAAGCTGGAAGACCCAGGTACTTGCCTTCAGGATAGAGCAAAGTCAATTGTTTGGTTTGGGAAGCCAAAACCAAACTTCTCATTTTAAACAGGTATTTTATTTTATTTTTTTTTTAAATTAGGTTATATAAATAAAGATGGAGACTAATGAATACTATGACAGAACGAAATACTAAATTTCAGACAGTCACAAGAGTGACATTTACATTATCTGGTGTTAAAAATGGGAATAAAAAACATAAGCAGTATTTATTTTTGTGCTACTCCATTCTTAAGGAATAATTAAGCTTATGGCTTGGCTAGATTTATCCAGACAAGCTGGGCTTGGAGATTCGAGGCTAAAATGGCATCAAGATGCACCATGCAATTTTACTCGACTGCTAGAAACATCAAATTCTGTTTAATTCTGTGAGCTTTACTTACCCACTTAGCCCATGCAGCCATCCACTATCATTTATTTCCATTTTACCAATTGACCTAGAACACACTGATTCTGTTAGTGTAAACTCTAATCTAGCAAAGTGTCGTATTTTGCCAATATCATTATGTGTCAGCTATAAATTGTTTACTTAGTTAAGAGTTTTGCCTGGGCACAGCTAGCGATTCCTTTTCTGAGTTGTTCACTTAAAAACATACATTGAGAGTGTCCCTTTACCTTAAATAGTGAAACTATCTTCTGTCTCACAGGCTGGCCTCCCAGGTGGGTTCAACAAGTTCCATGGCCATGGTCCTCTACTCCTCTTTCTCCCTCCTTCCCTTAGTCTCATTCCTGTCCCAGACTGTTTCTACTTGCTGTGTCTCCAACCCCACTAGCAATGCACTCTTTTGACACATTCATCCTTTCCTCAACTGCTTGAAAGCTGCTGTTCCACTCAGGAAAATAAAACAAGGAAACCCCATGCATACTGAAATGGCACATGCCTTACACATACATCCACTGTATCAAATGGCAGCATTAACATAACCTTCTCCTTAAAAATAGAAACAATTAGCTCCGTTGCTCTATTTTTTACAACCTTTGATAATGTCCCCTACTTCCTTCACTTAGGAGGGAGCACTTTCACAGCAACCCTCAAAATCCTCTATCCTTTATCCTCCTTTTTTTTCTTCCTCATGATACCATTAATTTCTCATCTTTTTTTCCTCATAACACCGGGATTTATCTATACTTCATCAGTTTGAGAGAACACTGTTTTCACTGTAACTCCCTACATACCAATGGAAAGAACAAGGTTCTCTAGTTAGAATTAGACTGTAGATTTTGGGTTTATGTGCACTCATGGAATATCTCCACTTCTCTCCCTTCTTTTACTATAGGCAAATCAATCAAATTTACTCTTAATTTAGATGGGATGCATTCAGCCTTAAACACATGAACAAATCCCAGGAGTAAACTCAACAACTCCAACAATGCTGCTACTTAGAGAATGTTTATGAGTATCTCAGTGTGTAGAATTTGGAGCATTGCTTTTGAGGACAGAAACATAAACAAAAGAAGCACTGCTCAAATTATTTTTCCAGCCTTGCAAGTTGTTTTTGGGCAAAGCAGTCAGTGACAAAAGTAACTAAGTGCTGTTAGAATTTACAGCTTTCTCAAGATAGGCAACAAGTTAGGTGACACTATTGGAAGTTTAACCTAAACTATCCAGCAACTTTGGAAACAGTAATTTTACTGTCTTACAAATCACCACAAATTATTCAAAAAGTAATGCATAAGAGAACAAGAAAAAGCACTCAAATTGCATATTTTTATTTCTGTAGCCCAGAGCACAGAAAAAAAATAACTTGTGATTTCAAAGATAGAGAAATATCAATCAGATAAAATAAAGGATACAGAATAGTATAAATTCAAGAAACAATTGCTATCACTTCTTTTTCACAAGAATACAAAGGATTTCCCAGAAAATGAGTTCCTAAAGAATTGGCTTCCTTTTGAGCACCACAGCAAGGAATATACTGGTAATTTCTACATACACTGGCAGATTTAAGAAATTTTTGGATCATGTTCAGGTACCTTTTTGATACTGAACAGTAACTCTCCTACACAAATACAGGACTCAGCTCCCCTATACTTAATTAAATAAATCTGTAGATAAAGTCTTAGGGTGTTAAATTCTGTCTACTGTACAAGTCAATTTCCTAAACTTCCTTACCATTTTCAAAGTAGAATTTAATCTTTCCATCTCTGCTAAGTTATAGCAGGAAATTACTCTGAGCTGACCAGATAAATACAGAGTACTTTGAAAAACAAGTGGTGCCTGATGACAGAATTTTACTTGGAAATAGCAGCTAGAGCATTTTGCACTGCCTGGTCCCACCAGAAGAAAATCCTTTCTAGAAAAATTAGGGGAAATAGCTAAGTAAACACAGAACTTCAATTTATCTACTATTCTTTCTAGCAGCTCACTAGGATTTCATTGGGCTTTTCTGAGGAAGTAAACAATTTATATTATATGAACTGTCAGTAGTAAAAGGCATGGTGATCTTTACATGAGAATATCCCTGTGCAGCGTGCTCAGATAATTCTGGTTGACAATAGCACACAAGACACAAGTACAACAGAAAAGTGCAAGTTCTCCACAGCTTATCAAAAGAAATGTATGAAACTACTCATATTACACACAACGTTGTTTGATGATATGTTAAAATCCACACTATGCTATTGTTCTCAGACCGTCTACCTGTTCTTGCAGTTTTCTGACGTGTCAGAATATCCTTCATAAGGCAATACAATCAACCCTGATGACCCAGAGCACCAGATTAATCTGCGTAACTGGAGCAACTGGTTTTCAAATCGCATCTTGTGCTACAGAATAGAACATTTCCCTAAATGATGATTTATATAATTATAGTTAAGACTAAAGGGTCAGGATATATGTGTTGTTATTGCACAATAGGTCTGGTACAGTGAACATTGTGGACAAGTGCTGCTGAGTGTTAGACAGCATAAACGTAATGTTAATGGGATATTCTTCTGCACATAACCGTAGCATCATATTCTTTGAAGACACACACCACTGATGTGAATTAGTGCAAATCTGCCCCCTGCAGTCTTGCAAATATGACCTTCACATCTTTCTTCGTGTTTTATATCAGCTGATCCTTGTCATGATTCAGATATACAAAGGATATATGGCACAGATCTCTGGCATGCAGGGGCTCAGATTTGGCCAAAAGGGAAGTAGGCCATGCAGGACACAGAGAGAAGGTCACTTTCATCACAAGCCAAGACTGTGGGAACTGTTCTAGGCATTAGCAGACCTTTATGTAGAAAAAGTTCAGCATGGAAGAAGATGCATAGCTTATTCCATGACAGCCAAAGTAAACAGTGCTAGCAGGGCTCCCTTATTTCTCTATTTTTGTACTAGACATCAGAAACATTCACCTATGTGATCGTGACATATATAAATTCAGTGCATAAAATACCACCTTGCTATTCACTGACAATACTTTAATGTTGCCGATGATCCTCTCCTGTAGTGACCAATTAGGCCAAAGACTGTTATATTTCCTTTTTATAGGTCTGTCATATTAAGGGAAGGCAGGCATAGAAAAAAAAACCCAGAAAATTCTTCTAAAATACCAGAAGAATATTTTTTGCAAAATTAGTGGGTTAGCATTTTTAATCATAGTCTGTTTTTCATCCTCAGATAATTTAATGTCACAGTGCAGCAAGAATTCCTGGGTGCTTTGTAGTTTGGATCACTCTGGAAATACATTGCCTTTTCCATTTCTCACTCCATAGCAATTGTACAGGGCTCCCATAGCTACTCGCGGTCAGCTGCAAAACACACATATGAAGTGTAGCATTAGAATAATGTTGGGAAAGCATGGAAGTGTTTTAAATATTTTTAAATAAAAAAAAATAAGAAACATTCACTGTATACTGTCAACTTCAGAGAAAAAGTTAAGCTACACAGAACAGTTGTTTCCCCTATCTGATCTCCCATTACATACACAGCCAATAAGAGGGAAATCCAAAACTATATGATGTGTCATTACCTACTAATTCAGTCATTTAACAGGGATATTTGGCTTGTTTGTGTCTGTTCTGTGTCTAGAAAAAAGCTGTCAGGAAAGAGCCTTAATTTTAATAGTACGGAATAGCAGAGGAGAACTGTCAATCAAAATAGATTTTATTCTTTACCCTGGAATAATTAAGTGGTTTCCAATAGAAGTGCCTTTGCACCTGAAATTTCAGATACACCAAGGTTATTTGTATGGTATAAACACAGTATCAATAAAACTGCATTTTCTTGTGCAAAAGAGCAGGCCTATCATGTTTTACAGGACTACCTAATTATAGAGTATAGTCGTTGCCAGTCTTCTCCTGAAGCCCTATTTAGAAAGAAACAGGCAGAGTGAAAAGCATAGGGTTTAAGGCCAGAAAGGATCATTAGATTATCCAACTTTTTATGTGTTGCAGGCCAAGACATCTTAATATGCTTAGCTACTGACTAAGTCTAATAATTTATGAATTAACCTAGTACATTTGATAGAAAAACCTCCATCTTTAATTCTTTCCTGATGTTTCCAGAGAATCCAGCATACCTCAATAGATTAACTTTTTGAACAGATGGCTAGTGACTTAGGGCCATTCCAAATTTCAAACTGCATAACACCAGCTTCCAGCTTTTGGTCTTTATTGTACCTCTCCATACAAATTTATGAAGTCCCTTTGTGCCTTTCCCTCGGGAAAGTAATTAAATGTGGAAATCTATTCATTACTTGGTAGGCTTTAAAAATCAGCTAGGCAGACTGACCCCTTTAATTCTGTCATTCTAACACATACTTTCCAAATCCCAGACATTTGTATTCCTTCCCTGCTCCCTCTCCACTTATGCAACAAATCTACATACCTTGGAGCTATACAGATAAGATACAGATACGGAGCTAATAAGATAAGATAAACTGTAATGCAATGTACTACAAAGGCAGCACCACTTCTGTCTCTCAGTAAAAAGCTTCTTAGCACACCTAATATGAACCTAGAATTCTTCCCAGAGTTTTCAGGATGTAATCCTTCATTCTGTATACATGGTCCATATATTTCTAAATATGTAGCCTTAACTTTACTAATATTAAAGCAATATTAAAGCAGTCCTGTCTTGTAAATCAGTCTGGTCATCAAATAATCCATATGATTACCACATTTTTGTGATTACTTCACATGACTGTTACCAGCCATAACTTCATATTTAATAAATTTTAAAAATCTAATAGGCTTTAAAAGCATTAATTTCTACATAGCCCCTTTTCAAGAACTCTCCCAATTAATAATGAGTTGTCATTGGCAATTCCTTTAAAATCAGTCTGTTAGCTATTTGTAATATATCTAAATGTGCCTTTGGAGTCTACACAGACAAAATATAGAACATAGAAGACAAAATATAAGTGAGATCATGGAAATGAGAAAGTTTATTAAAATGAGAAAAGAGCACATAGTGCCTTTTTCAAGAACAGCTGCTTGAATTCTCCCATCTAGCATATAAAACTCGTATGGATAAATGTGTCTAGAATTTGGAGGGGAAAAAACTCACCAAAAACCAGTAAGAATCCTTACTTCATATTATGCCCCCAGTTTAGTCATTGTCATTTAGGCTTTCTTCACCTGTGAGGCAACAGAGTGAATAAACATGCTCTCCTCACACTTCTCATCTTGTATTTCTCCAGTGTATTAAAACAAACTGCACTTCTCTCCTTATTCACATACCCAAGTTTACACTGGAAGATGGTAAAAAGACAGAGAGCATATATTTTTTATCAAAGACTGCAGTTTTGACTAGATTTCATCTTCCTCGAGATATTTTGCAAATACAATGTTGCAAGCTATTCTTAGACCTTATGTTGATTTAAAAATAAAAATTCCACATGACAAAAATATTATTGTACATGTGCCTCCTCTGGCTCAAATCTAGCAATCATTTTGATGGAGTAGACATAAGTTATGAGATTTCCACGGAGGAAAGAATACTGGACCAGTGAGGGAATGTTATAATCCAGCTGTAGCAATAATTTCAAGTAGCTTTCAGGCTCTGAAGTCTTAATAAACTTAAACACTTGTGTAAGCCAGATTTATTGAAGCACCTTCATATATTGTGGTTCTGGTTTAGGGTTTTCTATTCTGGGCAGAGTACCAACTGGAAAGATGCCTTGGAATATGCACTCCCTAGTCCACCAAAGCGTCTACTGAAAATATCACATACCTTTTCCTGTGCTCTTCCATGTCCCCCACTGCATGTATTACCAACATTAAATAATAACATAGCTCACTATTTTATGCTGGAAAACTTAAAATTAAAGCAAACTAAAAGGACTGTGTTTTATTCACCATAAGAGGATTCATGTTACCAAGTTTACACCTTTGACTGCAGGTTTCTGACATCTCCCATGTGGGATTGCCTTGAACATCTGGAAAAACTTTTACAGTCCTGTTTATATCGGGGTTTTTCTGTTTTGTTTTGTTTTTTAATTAGGAAAGAGATAATTATGTTTTAAATTTCGTATCTGCATACTTCGTGATACATTTTTCTCACTCATTCATACCATCTTGGACTCCCCTCTTCTGGTTTAATATAATGTGTCTTATATTTCTCCCCCTAAAGGTCTAGGATAGGTTCTATTTAGATTATACAATTTAGTGATCTCCAAGAGCTTTTATCATTTCCATGATGCCTGAAGGGGGCCTAAAAGAAGATGGGGAGGGACTTATTACAAGGATATGCAGTGATAGGACAAGAGGTAATGGCTTTAAACTGGAAGAGAGTAGATTTAGATTAGACATTAGGAAGAAATTCTTTACCATGAGGGTGGTGAGGCACTGGCACAGGTTGCCCAGGGAAGTTGTGGATGCTCCATCCCTGGAAGTGTTCAAGGCCAAGCTGGAGCAACCTAGTCTAGTGGAAAGTGTCCCTGCCCATGGCAAGGGGCTTGGAACTAGATGCTCTTTAAGGTCTCTTCGAACCCAAACCTTTCTACGATTCTATGTTGTGTCAATAATATAGGCTTCTTTCATCATCCTTGACTTATTCAGAGAAGTTTTTCCATTGTCATCTGCATTTCATTTCTGTTTGCACATTTAAAGGAATATAATTTAATTTTGGGAGTTCTAAGCATTTTTCTGTCCTTTCAAACAATAAACCAGTCTGGAATTCATCTCTATTCTTTCTAATAGTAATTTACACATGTGAAAACAAATCTTACTTCTCTTTCAAGCACATTAGTTTTCACCATACTGTGAGGTCTCCAGCATCTCTTGAGACCTGGGAGATTCTAGCTCAGTTCTAGTCTAATAAACTAGAAGGTACACCTGAAACACACTACTTGTCTTATGCTAATAAGATTCCAAGTTCCCTGCTTCCCCAAAAATCAGTATCGTGATGAAAAGATGAGTGTCTTAATCAGTGCTTCTTGTTATTATCCAAAGTGAATGAAAATTAAAATCTTAAATTCAGATTGTTACTATTAGTGATTAGCCTATTAGTGATTATTAGCCTTCAAGTCTTCATTAAAAATTAATAGAAAAATCTTTCAATCCGAAGCCTTCTTTGAGCAAAGCAGTGGCAATACCTCTGCCACTCTCCATTAAATTTGCATTGAGCTTGAAGAACTGCTATCTATCCTGGCCCGAGGATATCAGACAGTGGAGAACACGATAGTTCCCTCAGAAGTCTGGCACTCAGTTTGGTGTCACCCTTCTGCCATGAGCCTGTGTATGGATTAACTGCAAGAACTCAAAAAATATCATGATTATACTTATTTTGTTTGAGAAAAATACACTAGAACTCCATAAATTGACAAAATCCATTCTCAGCAAGAACAGTTCAGCTCCATATAAACTTAAAACCACATTCCTGTTATCAGGCGGCAACTAAATATAAGCTGGTGACAGTGCTGTGCCAGTTTGCTGTGTTGCTATGTACTCTGGGTCTGTGCATGATTAGGCGTGCTCAGACCTCTGGTGTTCAGAACCAGTGTGTTGATGCTTTTTGCCCAGTTATCACCTGTAAATACATTATGTGCCTGCTTAATGTGCCCTGGCAGCTGCACAATTCAAGTAAGAGAAATACAGGTTGATCTCGGGCTATGGAAAGATAAAAGAACTCTTCACGAGCAGGTGAAATTTAAGATCTTTCCCCGCCACCCCATCTTGAAAACCTCAGTCTCTGGTGTCAGTAATTTCATTTGGTGGCATAGGAATGGGAGACATCTCATGACAATTTAGCTATTATAGGAAGGAATCTTATAATCTTTTCACTCATAAACATATTGAATGCCATCATAAAAATGTTTAAAACTGCCATTAGAAGGCTGTTTCAGAATCTGACAGTTAAATTCATTAGAGTCTTAGACTTTCTAAACATCGTCCTATAGAGTATATCACCATGCAGACTTTTCAGACAGTGAATTATGCCAAGGAGTTAGTGATTTACACTGTATGGGAACTGCAGTAAAGATGTTGAGATCATGTGTATTATGATGACAACTGTGAGATATGTTTTCAAAAGTGAAAGTCTAATAAACTTATTGCTCTGTATGCAGGGATGCAACGAGGAGGGCTATGGCCCACCTGGAATTAGATCTGGCAAGGGATGTCAAGGAGAACAAGAAGGACTTTTTCAAGTACATCAGTAGGAAGAGGAAGACTAGGAAAAATGTGGTTCCACTGCTGAATGAGGTGGGTGCCCCAGTGACAGAGGACACAGAGAAGGCGGAGGTACTGAATGCCTTCTTTGCTTCAGTCTTTACTGCTGCTGAAAATGGCATGACACTAATGTACATCATATGCAGAGAGGATAGCTGTAAAGTGCTGGATGAGAAGCAAGGTGCTAAAAGAGACACAGCCACAGAGCATTTGGATTCCTGAGAGCTACAGTATCCCAGCTTAGGCAGTGATACTCTGCTGAGATAGGAAATTTGCATCTTATACAGAAACACTAGTGCAGGGCAGAAGCAGAGTCGCAGGTGGTCTTTCTTAATATGGTGGACACTACCTAGAGGACAGCCCTTATACCCTGTAGGGAGCAGTATCCAGTTGAGTTCTGCTCTTCAATCTTTTTTTCCTACCGCCTTTGCCTTTTAAAGATGAATAATATTATTTTCCTATAGTGGTTTTCTTTACAAAGTCAGAAGTCTGGAGCAATGAAGTTGTTTGAGAAAGGTGATTAGTTAACTGGAGTGGAACTGCCTCCCCTTTCACTGTTTTCAGTCCCTTGAGGAGAGAAAAGGTGGCCCTTTTTTTTTTTAAAAAAAAAAAAAAGTAGAAAATAAATTAGAGTGGAAATACAAAAGCAGGACTAAAGATAGAAGCTTTTCTCAGACCCTCTGATCTCTGTTCTGGGCCTCATCCTTTTTACTCTGGCTGCAGTGCTTCTGTTTCGGCCAGTAATCCTCCTCTGAAATACACTGCTCACAGAGAAAAAAGGTTCTCTATCTCACCATTCCACCAGCAGGATTTCCCGTATCTTCAGTATGAATACTTCCTCCAACACGGATTAGAATGAGGCTTGAAAACTTTGCTCTTACCAAAGAAGACGATGGCAAAAGAATTGAGAAACAGTCATGTTAAGCATAAATATAAATGGTACAGGACAACCTTCTAGCCAGGGATACAGAGGGAGTAACTACTTCAACAGCTGAGACTAAGGAGCTGGTTAGAAACAGCTGCTCTAACATATTGTTGCCCAGACAGAACATGATAGCACCTGAAGAAGCTGTGGGCTGGACTAAAATGGTGCATCGCAGGACACTGCACAACTTTGGTGCTGAAAGACACTGAACAACGTAGAAAGAAGAAAGAAAACCCCTTTGAATAATAAGGCAGCTGCTTGCTATTTGACCAGGAATCCCAGGGCAGAGCTTCCTGCTATTCTATAAAGAGGAAAATGCTGGCCATACAAGTTAAGGGACTCATGAAGCCCACACTGAGGGAAAGGATAAAGATAACATCTAATCTGAGGGGATTAGTTTGAATGATCTGTTAATCACAAGAATTGCGATTTGGGCACAGTAATCAATGTGTGTTGTCTGTTACTCTGGGCCTGACCATAAAAACCCTACTTCATACAAGATTCTTTGTAAAACAATCATATAAGCTTGCAATAAAAGAGCTGAGACAAATTGGTGACAAATGTTACCATCACGATTTGATTTTAAATAAAAAAGATACAGAAACTGTGCTTTGGATTCTTCCCAAATACTTAAGCTTGATGTGTCAACAGAAAAATTCACTTATTATACCCCTTGATTTTATGATATTATACTTTAAAGTATTTTCTTTTCTGCTGGGCTATTTTATTACCCTCTCTTCATCCTCACAGCAGGCTTCTGTTGTTCACAGTAGGTGCACGATGTGTTTTTGTTTGCACCCCATTCAGCTGAAAAATAAACATCTGAATAAAACTCACAATTTGCAAATGAAATGCTGTAAAAACTAAATGCACAAGTTTGAAGTTCTCAGTGGAAAATTATTTCAAGTTCACCAGATAAATTAAATTTATATATTAAATAAGTAACCTCTTAAGAAATTTAAATAACCCCTCCTGAAAAACAGTTTATTTTAATGTTCTTTATTCCACCAAAACTGCATTGCAGTTTTCCAGTCTTTATATTTACATTATTTGCAACTCTTTCCATAAGTGCCAGTACAAATGTAACTGATGAAAGTCCAGAATAGTTCCTGAAAGCAAGGTGCATTTCTGAGCAAAATTTTTCTGATGCACAATAATATGTATGTATATATTAACAAAGCTTAATAATATAAAATATCTTCCATGGCAAGTAAAACTTCTGCACTTACAGCTTATTCCGATTTCAGTTACATAGACTTCTGCATTTCAAGTTAGTGCAAATAATGAAAGTAAGAGCCTGAGCAGAATGATGTAAATACAATGGAACAAGAGAAACAGCAAAATTTTACCAACTCCCTGCATACGGTTATAACATTCAATCAGTATATCATTAGTGTTATTTATATACAAGGTCTTTAAATAATTGGCTTTTCTGAACTATAGGCAACAAATTTACAAATTAAAATAAAATATTGTTTCACACAAACATGGAATGTCTGACAAATATATGAAAATAAAATGCATCTAGTAACAAAAGGTTGTAAATCAAAAAGGTAAAAGATGTCTTCTCTGTCTTGGCAGATTTCAAGGCACTTTCTTGGCAAAGTCAGAATGCTCTCCTTAGTCGAAAGTCTGCAAGAGAAAAGGACATGCCATTTTATAACTAGTTTCAAAACACAGAGGCAGATCGCTTAGGAAAATTCTGTTTATAAATCACAGTTTCCTGTGGACTGCATAAACCTTAAGATTAACTCCCGAAGGCCAGTGGGTCTTGCCCTCCTGTGAACACTAATGAGTTTTGCCGTGGCAAATCCTCAGCGTTGATGCTAAGGTTTAACAGAGGATGGTCCATGCAGCTGCATCTTACAAGGAAGTTTCCCATGCATAGAGTCATGTGCATGTCTAGATTCCGGGTTTCATCAAACGCTTTACTTCCGTTTGCAAGGATCTGAATTAGAAAAATTTTTAAAAATCAAAAATAATGTAAAAACCCACCCAAAGCCAAGCCGCCGGGAGGGGCAGCGGGGAGGAGCTGCCCGAGGCGTGTGCCCGAAGGCGGTGCGGGCGCTCCCTGGGCACGGCGCCCAGCCCTCTCCATGGTGCTGAAACCGCCCCCGCCGCGCCCCGCTCAGCTCCCGACAGAGCTGGAGCTACCAGCCTCCCTGGGACAGCTGCCTGTTCCCAGGTAAAACTTCATTTCTGGCAGGAGAACACCACGGCTCCTTTTTGTACCCGGGCACTTACAGGAGAGGGAGGAAAATATTCGCATAATAGCATTGTACTACTCTTTTAGTGAGGAAAATACAGCCTATTTAGTAGGTTAAACTTCCTTCAAGGAAACTGAGAATCTCCAAGACTCTCTCAGATGTTACAGCAAAGAAAAATCTCCTTGGAGTAAACAGGAACTATGACCCTCTCCTCTCTAAGCTAGTATGAGAGTGGTGAAGAAAAGAGATCCTCTCTGCCAAAAGATGGAGTAGAAGCAATCACAGGATCACACTAGAAATACAGTGTTATTGAGGAATGAACATATATAACTCCTGTGCTGCCCTGTCTGATCAGAGGGAAAAGAGAGCAACTCCTGCCATCCTTCATCTTTTCAGGAAAACGTTTCCATTCCAAGAAGATATTGGATACGAGTAAACGTGAAGACCTGAGCCTGTCTTATCTCTAGTGCAAAATAGCCACACTGACTACTTGGTGGAGAAACAGTGTGAAGAAGCACAGAAGCAGTTGGGAAACACATCATTGCTCTACTTTTTCCTATAATGTTTTCACTACTTTTAACAAAGTAGAGAGAAAGTCAGCCTAGATTAAGCTTTAAGTGAACACAGTTGCATATGAGTTGATAACATTGCTTACCATTTAAACCTTCCCTTCCCCACATGTCATCTCTTTCAGTGTATTTTTGGCAGGCAAATTAGAACACCTGGATTTGCAAGTCATAGCAACTTTTGATTCTTTTGTATTTTAAAGATGGAAATAGTGTGAGAGAGATGCTTCTGTACTGTGGATATGGAGGCAGATCTTTGACTCATCCACTTGAAAGAAAAGGCAAAGTACTGAAACACCCAGAAATCTTTCTGGAAGCCATAAGTCACAAAACCAGAGTTGTAAAGGGATATAGATGAGGGAAAGCACAGACTAAATAGAATCATAGAAATGTTTTGGCTGGAAAAGACATCTAAGATCATCAAGTCCAAAAATTAACCTAGCACTGTCAAGTCCACCACCAAACCATCTTCCCTAAGCTCCACATCTATACATCTTTCAAATACCTCCAGGGGTGGTGGCTTAACCACTGCCCTGGGCAGCCTGTTGCAATGCCTGATAACCCTTTCAGTGAAGATATGTTTCCTAATATCCAATCCAAACCTCCCCTGGCACAACTTGAGGTAATTTCTTCTCCTCCTATCACTTCTTACTATAGAAATAGGTGAAAGTGCAGAAAATTAGAGTGCTGGGATGTTTTAGAAAGCTGAGATTTGAAAGAGAATACTAATAAACAAACAGGAATTTAAGCAACTTAAAAAAAATCATTATAAAAAAGGGCATTCAGAAAAGGATTCCTGCCCTTAGCCATGAAAAGGAGATCCTGGCAAAGCACTGAGGTCTCTAGTCAGCTTCTTTTTCAGTGCCTCTGGTACATTCAAAGCCATCTGCAAGACCTGGAAGGCAAGAGTCCAAACAGACTGAAAATAGTTGAGAAAAGAAGAGAAGGAAATTATGTCATTTCTTGTCAGCATTGAAATATTGTCATATTCTTCAAAGCATTTTCTCACAGCCACCAAAACCGAATCCCACCTCCACTAGAAATCAAATCAGTTAACACTGACTCATATCCTACTCTTCCTTTCTTATTCTTGATTAGTATGAATTGAAGTCTTAATACAGGAAGAAGTGACACACACAACTCCTCCAATTTCCAAGATTGCAGCTTTTGTCAGGAGAACGTAGTGAAAGGAAATAATCTTTGAAGAAACTTGAATAAATGAATTCACTGATTTTATATATTTTATTGGTCAGTAATAACCAGTGCAGTTTTTCAAATTACTGTTGGAAGTGCAACCATATTTTTGATATTCAAACAACTGGAGAAAACTACTCACTCGAAGTTGTTCCTTTTATCAGTCACAATGCTATTTAATTAACACATTTAACATGCTATTCATAAACACAAATGGACTGGTTCCTTCCACAACCTTCAAGCCTTTAGCTTTGCCACATCTTTATGCTCAGTTTACTTTCATCACCATGAAGTGGTATTAACTTAGGATGAATTCTCGGGAGACAATCTGGGAGTGAAAAGTGATCCCAAAGATGAATCAAGAGACAGGGTATTTATGAAGATTACATTGGCAGACCTGAGACCAAGACATTCGGCTTCTCCCACGGATTAACAACAAAGCTCTCTTCTGAAAGGCCTGAAATTAATGTGCTGATGACGTCCTCATGCATTTTTCTTTCATCAACCAGACTCCTTACAATTTTGAACAGTAAGAGGTTATCCAGTACATAACTACGGTCCCACATGTGACTTGTAGGAAATTACAGCGGAGCTTATCAGAGGCATCTGTGCTTCTATGTATTTCTATGAGGAACCAGACAGTCCTTACAGCAATGCCAGAGCTGCATGTTGGTGCACATTTCTGTATGCATGCCTGATAACAAGGTTCAAGTACGAAATAAATCACTAGACCATTCAACAAAAAAGAAAATGAGTGGGAAAAATCATACTTACACAGCAAACATCCTAGGACTGTGTACACAACGGGCTCATTGCTAATCTTGTTAGCAACCTTGCACATCTTTTATAATCTATAAAACAAAATTACCCACAGCAATAATGAATCTCAGTTGCCAGACAGCCTCAAAAAACTGCATAAAAGTAAATGTAGAATTTGTACTAGAATTTAAGACACTCTACACAGTGAAATCATACTCTGATGGAAATTCATGAAATCATGTATGCAAGATGCAAAATTCGATTGTACCTTATCCTAGCAAGGGCTCTAGAGAAAATATGAGTGATGGCAGCAATTTTCTACCAAGTAGTTTCCTCCTAAGATGTACAAGACCAGGTTCAACTACCAACTTTACTTGCAGGAATTTAAGTCATTAACCAGGAGGCTATTCTAACCAGCAAACTATGAGGTAGCTTGACGTCAGGCTCTTTCAATCTTTTTTTATTGTTCCACTTAGTATTAACATTGATGGAAATCCATATTTTCCATGTCTAAGTATATCTCCTAATCATCAGATTAGAGATACTAGTGTCCTACTTTCTAACTGTCTCTCTAGTGTCCTGGTTTCAAATGACCACTTGGTTCAAGCGAGGAGCCACTGCCATCCTTTCTGATGGAAAGGTCTAATTATTTGGTAGCAAGAAATACTTAGGTGTAATTTCGCTCTCTTGCTTGACAAGTATTTCAATAAAACTTAATAGAAATTGTACCAAATAGTAAGAGACTGAATGCTAACCTGGGTTCAGTTCTTCATTTATTGTTTGTACAGAATATAACCATGTCAGCAGGAGAGGAAGTAACTCATCCTCAGACATCCTATGTTGGCTAAGGTGTCCCTGAATGAAAATACCAAACCCTTTCAGAAAACATCCTGGCTATGATCAGCTGTGATAGCCATTCTAAACCCTGAGTGCTGGATAAGGTGGACACAGTTCTGTAAGATTTAGCTTTCCTTTTTAGATCAACAGAACATTTTAGGTTGAGTGAAACTCATTGTCTGCTTTGGCTTTGGTTGATGTAAAGGAGAAAAAAAACAAACCTGCTTTGATTTTAATCGCATTTTTTATTTTACTCTTTGTTTTGACAGTTGAACTTAAAAATCAGTTCTTCACACGGTTCTAACCACAATCTTGTTTTTAAATTTAGAGAAAAGCTGTTTAATGAGAAGAGAAATATTATGACTCTGTTTCTTCATAAATAAAGTGAAGCACTCAGGCAATACAGGGAAGTCCAAATAATATTCAAATGCTCTGGATCCATCTATCAAGGTATGCAACATGAAATGTGTATGGTATTTTTGTTATGCAGTACGTAATAGACATATGTCTAGCTTACTCATATGTCTCCTTACAAAGCTATATGTATTTCTTTTCAGGGTCAGCCATGGATTTCTACATTCCAACTTCTGCTCAGTGTAAAGGTGGATGGAGACCAGGGCTGTTCCAGCCCCTTTCAAAAGCAGATCCCCAAGGTGCTGAGCTTTGGTGAGTGAGCATCTCAGCTGCTCACAAATAGTGCTTACTGTCTTCCTAAGTGATGCAGACAAGAAGTGTCATTATTTTTTCACGTTAAATCCTGAAAAATTTCCAAACCACCCTGATCCATAGTTTGTGTCTACACATCACTAATGAGATTCACCTTTTCTAATTAAATGGTATTGCTTGTTTTATTTGAATTGTCTGTTGCACTAGAGAATGCTGAAGTAACTTCTTTTCAAGGGATTTCCATTTTGTTTGGGTTTTGGTTGGTTGGTTGGTTTGTTTGTTTTATCCATTTAATAATATCTTGGGACAGTTTTATTTTTCAATCTCAGACAAAATTACATTCAGGCTGTGTTAAAACAAAACTGCGGATCTCATATTGGAATACTGTTTGATAAGAACTGCATATGTCAATAACAGAAATGATTAATTAATTGATGTTACATTCTTTAACAATGGGCATAAAATAGAAAATTATCACCACAAAGTGAAATATACTAAAAAAACAAGGTATAATCATATTATTAAATGTTAAGAGAAGGCAGAGAACAGTTGAGATTTTATCTTATTGCACAAGTTAATAAGTAAAGGTAAAGGGAGTAGGAAGAAGAATATGGCTTCATATCTGCCCTCTGAATAGGCATGCCCAACTGGTTTATCAGAGTGCGGTTTTCATTTCATTTATGTTAGTCTCACTTTGAATGAACTCCACTATATACAGCTGACTGCAAGTGCATTAACAGAAAATCTTTGTATATTAGAAGATCTTGGGTATATTTTGTAGTATAGTGCTAAAGGAAAGACCAACAGTTACAAAAGGACCAGCACATCAAACACTTAGCAGGAAAAGCAGGTTGCTTTTAAACAAGTATCACGGCTAGCATTATAAGGTACTTTAATTACTACTTACAGGCTGGTGTTGAGCAGTCCCTTGTGTTGTGATACAGTCGATGGAAGTGCTTACTACACTCTGACGAAAATGTGACTGGCCCTGTTTCAAAGTAAGCAAGAGTTAACCACAAACTTTCAGTGTCACTGCTTTGCAGCTTCAATGAATTACATCAACACATAGAATTAATTTCCATGTCTTTTGACAATTTACATTGAATTTTCTACTACACCTTCAACAGTGATGATGCAACACAAGATAACAATACTACTGAAATAACAGAGAGAAATACTATTGCTATGCTATTATCCTCATGATCTGAATAACAGAAGAATGTCCCTGGGAAATGATGGTCTGTCTCAGCCTTGAAATTCCAGTAATTCCCAATTAACAGTAAAATTTCTTATATGGTGAAAAACAGAACGGTGCAGCTACAACAGAATTTAGTTTGCTCAGTAGTTGTCAGTATTCTAATGTAGAAGGAGTAATGTAGAAGGAATGTGGATATTATTTATAAAGATAAATAAAAGTAACATTTTAAGCAAATACAAGTTTCTGAGACCTGGAAAGATGAAGTAGCTTCATGGACTAATGCTTCTAAATTTGCATAGATGTTTTATGAAGTTTTTAATATACAATGTGGGTGTTGAGCGGTGAAAAAAATGACAACTGAATAGCATCTAGGAACATGATGATGTCCTGATAACATAGTCCTAGCAAGAAAGGATGCAGACATGCAGAGGGCAGCATGTGTTTCAGTGCTACAAAAGGATCCCTATAAAGCATGCTGCTTTGACTAACTTTCCTGTCAGAGGAAGACAGTAAGCATTTCTGTGCAAAAATGATTTATTTCACTACTTGAAAGGTGATTTATCTGCCTGGTAAAACATACCAAGCCAATTCTGTCTGGGCAGTGGAGCCAAACTACCATAAACTGGAGAGAAGATTCCTCCCTATGACAGTGAACACACTTGAACATTAGATGTATTTTACAGTAATGTGTCGATTTCATGAAATTTTTCAGCCACAAATAAGCTTTTTAATAAACTGACAAAGCAGCCTTTGCAACTTTGAACTGGAAGATTGTTGCCATTTTTTATTGAAGTAATACGGCTCAAAAGAAAGTATTTAATTTGAAATTATACAAGATACATGGAAATAACATCAGCTTTCATCACTAAAAAAACTCTATGTCCCTTCAGATAATATACGGTTTTCTAACTCTTCCTTGTCATCAAAAATAGCCTATTAATTTTATTTGTGCCTTACAGAGCACTCTGTGTCAGCTGGCTTTTCAAGCTGAATTGATAGATAGCATTATGACTTACAAGATTTTTTATGATTTTCCCTATAGTCAAGGACTGTTACATATGGTTTTTATTTGGCTTTAAAATGTGTCTACTATTCTTGGCATACTAGAAGAGTACAGTAATTTTCTTAACCCTGAAACTGTAAAGAGAATGGATTGTAAAGATAATGTTGACTACCCCCTCTCTCCTCTTTTTCACAACTTCATTAGTGTAAGATGCTCTAAATCTTGAACTAGTAAGGACTATATCTGAACAGTTTATGTAACTAAGGTTGATAGAAAAAGGATTATGATTTGAAAAGAATCAAGAAAAACAAAGTCAGGCTGTATCTTACGAAAACGCCTGCAGATTACAGGACCTAATAAAGCTGTGGAAAAGAAAAAAAAAAAAAAAAAAAAGACAGAAAAAATTATCACTGAAGATCTTTAGAGCACAATTTAAAAAAAAAAAAAAAAAGTAGGCAGAAATTCTGAGCCAACAAAGAAAGAAACTTCAAGAATTTTGGAATGAACTTGCTTTCCTTATTCATTCCAGCTAATGTACGTCAAATAATTACAGCAATTTTGATGGTAACTACTCCTGTAGAAAAGGACTATTAATTTAATGAATGGCTCCAGAAAGTGGCCTTCAAGTATTTTTTGCTCTTTTTCTTTTCTATGATTTAGTATTTCCAAAATACCTTCTGTAAAACTCATGGTTGTTTTTCATTATTGTTTCTGAGTAATGAAACTTGTTCTGTATTCATTATTCAGCTTCCCCAGGTTCTTATGTTGAGTTTTTTATGGTAGCTGAGCAGCTTTCAAAGTTAAAAATGAAAAGGAAATTGATTAATTATTAACATAAGCGAATCTTTTTTGTCTGTCCTTCCCAGGAGACACTTAAAATAATACTTAAAATTAGTATTCCTGTGCTACATAGGATAGCACAGTTGAATCTATACGTTATTTTCATTTATTTCTCATATGGACTGCAAATGGTAAAGTTCATAATTACTCTTCTTTACTCTAAGAGTGAAGGACGAGTTGGGTGTAGCACCGTTCTTGCAGATGCTGTTAGGCTGCAGTTAGCAGTTCTCAGAAAGATCCTTAAAGTTGTGCTTATCGTAAAGGTTTAAGGACCCTTCCCCCATGCAAAAGAGACAACAAATTATTTCCTTTCTTGCCAAGGACTGTCTGAAAATTCCAGCAAAGAGGAAATGCATAATTATTTCCAGTTCTCTTTTTCATGCTTCAACTGCCAACTATTTCTCTAGTTTTCAGTTTCACTAATCCCAGTAACATTTAAAATCACCTACAGATTTAGAGTGTCATACTCTGAAACCTTCACTTTTCTCAATCACAGAACATTTGGAACTGCAGAGTAAAGAATTAGCACAGGTATCTTGCTATTGGCAACTCTTGTTGCTTATATTCAGAGGGTACAATGTTTTTCCAGTTGTTACAAAACAGAGTGCCAAAGGTAACTGCATTATACAACTCCATCTCAATTTTCAAGTACAAGTACTTGATTGTAATCATATTAAACGTTCATATTTGAAATACCAAATGATTTTTCTGATTAATTTACACTGTTTAATCCTTCCTTATTCTATTTGTTTGCCTTGTTAGAATAACCATCCACATCTCTATATCATGAGACAGAAGACAAAATGTGTTTCCCTGATATAGTGAAAACTTACATGGCCACATAGATCTGTTTCTGAAAGATATCTGCAGTCCAATGAGAAGTTTTTAAATTAGTGAACTTGAAAATAAATATGCTGGGACTGACAAACATTATGGAAAAAATACATGTATTTAAAATTTGAAGAGTACTGATTTCTCACATTAAAATATTATTTGCCAGAGACAGGAGATAGGTGCTCGTACATATCACATTTTTAATACCATACTGTAAATTGCTTGTAGATATACGATTCAGTATCTATAGCATACAGAAATGTATACATTCAGTACCTACAATTACTAAACTTAGTGTAGCTGCAAATCAATAAGCAACAATAGGATGATAAAAATCTAAAAAATCTAAAAAATCTAAAAATAGAATGGTTTGGGTTGGAAGGGACCTCAAAGATCATCTAGTTCCAACCCCTCTGCCATGGGCAGGGACAACTCCCACTAGACCAGGTTGCTCAAAGCCCCATCTGACCTAGCCTTAAACACTTCCAGGGAGGGGGCAACATGTTCCAGTGTCTCACCACCCTCACAGTAAAGAATTGCTTCCTAATATTTAGTCTAATTCTATCCTCTTCCAATTTAAAGTCAAAATGAAACAATGTTTTAAATCATGAATGTTTTGACTTACCATGTTTTGAAAGTTAGTTTAGGCTGGATTATTCAAAGAGAGACTCAATCCTAAACATAATTAGAGTTCTGTAAAAAATTCTAGTCCTAAGTAATACAAATTTAACTTCACAAATGTTAAACTTGGTGCAGAACCTCAAAAAAAGGTAATGGTGTGACTCTTGTGGCCACTTAGAATATACATATGTAGGCAAATTAAGAGCAAGCAGCTGTCTTACCTGTAAAATGTTTTATGAATTTGTCTTTTAGAGTGGAATCCCTTGGAAAAATTTCTGAGGAGACAACAAAAAAAAAAATTATGTAATATAGAAATTACAATAAAAGCTCTGAAAGCATAATACATCAAGATGTCTGCCGTAAAGAGACGCAATAGCTTCCCAAATTAACTATGAAATTATTTTTCTTAGTTTTGTGTGTGTGTTTAAACAACATTGTGAAATTTTTCAAGTAATTCACAGATGAATACCAAATCCTATAACATACTCCACCACTTTTCTGACAATTATTTCTACAATTCTCAGGTTTGAGTTGAGCTACAGTTTTAGAAATATTCATATAAATAATATAAATAAGTTGCCATGTTATGACAAGTATTTGACTACCTGAACAAATAATATCAAATACCTAGATAAATACAAACTAAATGCCATATTTTGGGTATTAAAATAGCAACTACCTGAAAAGTCTTCTACAGATCATCTAAAATAGGTATGGGCCATGCATATTTTCATTGCACTATCAGTCAAAAAATATTACTCCTCTCCTGTGAAAACCGCTGTGGATTTTAAAATATTCCCTTTCTATATATGGTATTTTTTCCAAAAAGTATATGAGAAAATACAATTCTCAGAACAGCCAAAGAAATTAGGCAGAACAGAAAATGGAGCTAATCTAAAAACTCTACTCACTACTCCTTTTCTTTTTTTTTTTTTTTTTTCCCGGTAGGATGCTGTCTCTGGGTTACAGCAGCAACTTCTTTTGATGCAAGTTAATATCCTAAGTAGTGCATTTTCCCCTCAGTCTCATAAATTTTCCACTGAAAAACTGCATTTAAAAATTCTTGTGTAACTGCAGTTATTATTGCAGACACCGACTATATATAACAGTTGCATGCTATGTTAAATTCAAAAGAAATGCTTTTTTTAGCACTAATAAAAGGAACACAACTAACTCACAGCATTAGGACCTGCAGCTAAACTTATTTATTCACTAAAAATATTTCCTTACCACTAATGTCATTTTAAATCTTTGAGTTCTCCTACATTTTTTTTCAATCCCTTGTCTGAATTAACATTTAGCTCAGAAGAGAGCAAGTTTCCTTTCATTCTATAGGAAGGTGTTGGTTATCTGCCAAAATAAACTCTTACCACTGGCTCTAGGCAGTTTGTTTCTCAGAGGTCACACGAATGTTATTTTTAGGCTGGGATTTTAAGCTAAAATGCCCAAGTCTTACTGCAACTCAGCAAGGTTAGGGGACCTAATTTACTTAAGATTCCTCGAAGATCTGTTTTAATTAACTTGTTTCCTTATTGGAAATGGAGTGCCACCACTTTCCCATTAAACTTAGAATTTTACAGACATGAAATGTCAAGTAGTTTAAAATTACACAGAATGAAGTACATGAAAAGCCAAAATAGTGTAACAATCTGTGCCAGTTTTGAATGAGATGCCTCAACCGGACCAGTAATGATGAATAACCAAAGACTGGTGAAGGTTGGGCTAAGAACAGGCCATTCTTGCTCTGACAAAGAGCATTTAGACCCAGGTCCTTTCAAAGCCTATGGAATTTGCTATGGGAACAGTAGTTGCCTTTTGCCCCATAAAGTTCTTTAGAAGCCTGTAATACAGCATACAGCCAAAACTCCACTGCTCGACGCACAGAAGGTAAAACGGGATAATGATGCTCAGGCAGGAAGCCAGGCATTGCAAGCACAAAATTACAGCTGTAGCTGTGCTAGTAAGTCTGAGAAGGAATGCTACAGGGTCTGCTTCCCACGAGTAACCTAAATCAGCCCCAGGTTCACACCAGCCCAGCTACGCCTGCGCCAGTCAGGAAAACTAGGTCAGTCGCATGTTGGAAAGTGGCTTGAATGAAATGGACTGCATGCCTGCCTCTCCCCTGCTGCGGCTGCCATCCCTCCGGGCAGCAATCAGCTTTTCAGCATCTGCCCACCTTTCAGCTTTCCTCACGTGTTCGTTTTCTTAATAGTACAGTGCATTTGCTTGGTAGAACACAATCACTGAGCCCCTAGTCTTCCACAAAGACAACCTAAGCTCATTTGTATGAAAATCACAGGCAGCACAGGTTACTGGAATGCTTCTGTCCCCTGGCTTTAATGGCAGTGGCAACTCCGCCTGGACTATGAATTGCCGAAAACAAGCACAGCATCTTTCTTCCATCTTCCAGTAGTGCAGCCAAGCTCTCCTATCTGTACACAACTGTAAGGCTGAGGCCTGAAAGTGGTTAATATTTCAACCTAACTAATGAACATCTTTTTTGAACAGAATATGTATCACTGACTCTCAACCAGACCACACTGCAGCCAGAAGCAGGATCTCAAGTCCATACAGGATGCTTTCATAAAGCAGTGAAAAATCATCATGACAAAACCTCTATGCTAGCTTTTCCTGGTTTCTAACAAGCTCTCAGTTACTCCAGTCATGTTTTATATGGTATCTATCACCTACAGATAGCTTGATATCCATTCTCACAATGTATGCTCACATCCTCACAATCAAAGTTAAATTCCTTTGTCATATTAATTTCACAAAGGAAAAGCAAGAACGTGAATATAATAAGACAGATTGGCAAGGCATTACTAAAATCAACACACTCGAAAATCACACTCGGCAAAACCACAAAAGAAACAGGAAAATGAAATAATAAAATGTTTTAAGTGTGAAACCCACATAAACAGGAAATATTGAGTGAAGAGAGTTTATTCAGTCCATTCTTGCCTCAAGAGCATGTTACACAAACTAGTAAAATACAGTCAGTATATATCCCATGGGATATAGTAACTGATTTTAATCAGCTGGGAGAATATTCGGACTGTGGCATTCTTGTGCCCAGGCTTACAAAATCTGCACTGCTCACCAGAGAGTACATCTGAGTTAAAAGCCACTGGTGCTATTGACCTTGGGTTCATTCTGGGTATAATCTCAGTTTATAATCACAAATAATCTTAGTTCAAGGAATTCTTTCTTATTTACATTAGGACCTCTACATATGTCCCTAGATAATTACTAATCTGGGGCAAAATGCTGCCCATCCTACACCCTTTCCACTGACAGCAATGGCCACAGACAACTATTAAATTGTGCTAGGACAGATATACTACCAGATCTTCTGTCTAAAATACTAAGAATATTTATGAAAAAAAATCTAGGGACAAGACAAATTTAGGGTGTTTTCCAGCTCTGCTTCACAGACAGAATGGTTAAGTTTATACTGCAAATTTGGTTCTAAGCCATCCATATTGTTAATTTTCTCAAGCTGTGGCACTTCACAGAAGGTCTTGTGGCTTCAGGTAAAAGACAACTGTATCTGCCTGAGTTTTATCCCATGCTGGGATAAGTGGGATGAAGGGGAGAGCTAGAATGGTCCGAGCTAAGAAGCAGTGAGCAACAGCTGTTCCAGCTCTCCACTCTTTCATTTTGTTGTAAACTTTTCAAAGTTGATTTAAATGACTGGTGTTAAGCTAATCCCCCGGGAAATTATTCTGTGCACTTTTCAGTTGTTACTCAGTACCTGGTAGCTGACATGAATGTTTAATTTTTCACTAATTTGGACACGATTAGAGAGAGGCAGAAGACTAAATAAACCACAGCACTGGGCTCAGGCATATGCTTAACTTGCAATATAAGAAATAGTTTCTTCACATTGGATCAGGCTTTTCACCTTTCTGTGCCTTCGATCTCTCTGTTTTGTCTGTTCAGACTGCAAAGCTGTGACAGCAGGTGCTGATTTTTGCTCAGTGCTTGCACTGTCTCCAGCACCATGTCACCGTAATCATGCCTGGAAAATTCAAGTCCTGCTGCAGTATAAATAACAAGAAAATCTGTGCTCACAGCACTGAAATAAGCCAAATCCACACAACAGTTTGTTGGCTTGGGGCATGAAAACACCACATCCTCAGGTGATATCACCTTGGCAGAGAAAATCAAGATCTCAATTTGTTGATGCTCCCAACAGGCAGCCTTTGCTTATTTTTAGCTTATTCAGAGAACATAAAACCAGAAATGATGTTAGTTATCACTATACCTTTGTCTGCACCTAAATAATATTTGTCAGATTTACCTGCAGGTGCTAAAGTGCTCTCCACAACACACTTCAATTACAGTATTTAAAGTCTGGCATCTTTAGCAAGGTTTAATAATTATCCATTTTCCAGAATATCCATTCTTAATTAAGAATATCCACTGTTATTCTGTACAAGGTTCCTTGAAATGACATGTCACATGACGGAATAACAAGTGTTTCTTGGTTTTATGTTGTTCTGCACTTCAAGAAGTTACTTAACAGAGGTAGGCAGTTCAAATGATTATAACCTCATAGAAATTTTTTTACAATATAATACATAGTCCAAGATATAGTCAACAGCAATGGTAATATGGAATCAGGGAATTGTCAGAGTTAGAAGGGACCTCTAGAGATCATCTAGTCCAATTCCCCTTATATCTTATTATATCATATAATAGTTATACGACCCTGATGTGGTTTTTATTCATTCTGGTAAAGAAATTTTGAGTTAATGTTTTTATCTATTCTGCAAAAAGGGCAATGCTGTAGAATTACCCTTCCTCCTTTGTTCTTATTCTTATTTCCTAGTCATGTTTTCTTTTACCTTTTAATACTTTTCAAGCCAAATTTATCTTCATACAAAGCAATACATTTCAGAAGATCTTGCATTACCAACCTTATAATTTATTTTTCCTAGTCTAATATGAATTAATCTACATTTTGCACAACCATCACACATACAATCTTATGAAAAACTTAATTCCCACATATTTTGTTTAATAAATGTTAAAACAAATATTTTATTGTGTATTATTTTCTTTCTGTCTGTAAAATGGCAGAAGAAAACTGTCAGCAGTAAGATGCAGCTGACTCTTCTACTATAAACCCAGATGCAGACTTCAAAAAATGTTGTTTTGGCATGAAAATAGTGCGTCATTTTTATTTTTTTTGGAAGATCTTTTCATGTTATGAACCTGCTTACAATACAGAATGTTTTAGTAAAGTTTTAATTAAAAGTGACATTAAGGACAAGACCCTCCAAAGCGTCAACTTAGACAAAGGCTGTATTTGTTCATACTAGAGGAATAAATCTTGCAATGGTTGAAATATCATGCTTCTACACATATTGGAACACTATCAGTAAAACTGCCTAGAGTACTTGTTAAAACAGACAAGTCCCTTCATTTGGATAGAGCTTTTCTTTACTAGAAACTCCCCATAGTGCCTAAAGATGGCAACCCTTGTCTACTGTGACAATACTATAAGGTGAAACACTAGTGGTAGTCGGTTTGCATACATTGAGCAATGTCAAGACAAATTTAGTTTACAGAAAAATAACTGCATGGTGCTAAAAGAGATAACAAAATCTTTCAAATGTAAATTCATAAAGAAATTGATAAATTCAGAAGAACTTAAGCAACAGAGATGAAAATAGACAGGAAGAAGAGGAAAAATACCCAAGTAAAGCAATATACTAGAAACATGAGTGAACGGAATGCCATTGCAATGCCAGGATGAAAGTATCCTCAGAATGATTGTCTTTAAGATACATGAAATCTTTACAAAAGCCATCAAAAAAACGCATCAAAAGATATTCAGAAACATTAATGACCCAAACCATCCTTCCTTTTTATGCCTTAATTTACATATGTAATGGTTTCTACAAATGTTAGGAAGAGATGTACAGCCTCAGTTACAAAAATAAAAAAACCCAAGTTTTGCTCAAAATCAACAATTAAAATAGAAAACTGTGCAAAAATAAGGATCCTAGTGGAGAAAAAAAAAATATTAACATTCATTTTGATATGACTACGGTTTGGTGTTGCATTAAAACATAGGTGCACTACAGTGTCATACAGAGGAATCACATGGTAAAAATACCCTGTGAATAAACGGAGCACGAGGCATGATCTGGAGACCTGATTCACGTATTCCTGCTAGACATAGACAGAAATATGAGGTCACCACTATGGGCAGCTGTCACAGGGAGTCAGTCCCACTCCCTGGCTAGGACATTTGCCACACTGTGGTCTCAGAGTGCTCAGGAGGACGACTCCTAACACAGCCCTCAGCAGCAGGTGACATTAAGCAGAGTTGAACCAACTAACATATTATTCTTTCTTCAGTACCCTGATCAATTAAAAGGTCATAATTTCCTACTTTAATTATTATACTTTGGCTGTGACCAGATTGCACAGAACTCTTACTTCTGCACCCATGGCTGGACAAAGTTCTCACCTGCAAAACTGAGGATTTTCAGCAGCTTTGGTTATGCTGGAAATGCTGGGGTTTTATGCTGCTATTCCATTGCAACCAGCATGGTAATGGTATTACTTTTTGTTCTGCAAACAATAGCCATATTAATATAGACTGAAATGTTTCTCTGGAACCTCATGTGGCGTCTGATACAGCAAAGAAACAGAGTATGCAGTTCTTTGTTGAAAATGTGTGACGTTTGTATTCCCTGTTTGGGGACCACCAATTGATTCTGTGGTCTGTCCAAGCGTGCTCAAAATTCTTAGGACAAATTTGTGGTTGTGTTACAACTCTGCTCACAGGCTGATATATTTAATGCATTTTCTATTGCAGTTTCCCACAGGGATGCAAGAAAAAACATTGCTTTGTGCAACAGGAAGCAATGCCTTCCATCATTAACAATGATAAATCATTAAACATTTTCTATTATTCGTGTTAGAAATAGCTGCGATATGAGAACATATCTACTTAAACGATGTAATTCTCTTAGCCTCCTCATCTACAGTTTCTACCACATAAACATTATTTCTGCTTCTGTTTCATTCTTTTTCTTAAAGTTTTACATAATTAAAAGGTTTATAATAATTTCTAATTGTCTTAGTAATTTCTTTGCTTATACACACACACTCCCCCCATTCACCCTCAGTAGATCTGCAATTCATTCCTTTAGACAAGGGAAAATATCTATTTCTGTGCACAGTATTCTGAGATGTTACCGTTTTACTACTTCTGTTAAGTAACACACACAGTTCCCACTTACTGAACACTTTTATTTTGAGACTTTGATGTGACATACTAAGTTCCACAGGGCATAGATGGAAAATGAGTCAATGCTCTGGACAGATGCATTCCTTTTTGCATGCAATACTGCTGTTTGAAATTCAAAACTTATCAGATTCTTCCAAGTGCTGTGTAATGAAGATTACAATAAATTAGCAACATTTTCTTAATTTTCTATCATCATCTGCTCTAGCAGGTCAAAAATTATCTGGTATTCTAATACTTTATGAATTTAAAAAAAAAAAAAGCCTCAACTAAACCCCCAAAATCAAATCTGCTTGGATTCACAGAGATGAGAGCATCTACTAAAAAGAAAATCCTGAATAAATCTACAACTGCATATCACTGCCATCTACCGAATGTAGAATATGTTGGATATACCTTTCAGCTTTGAGAGGGGAGTTTACTAGTTTACTACATTTACTCCATCTAACAAGAACCCTGTAAGTTCTAACAATACAAACTGTACTCTAGAGCTTAAGTGTTACAAATAAAGTACAATTAAGAATTCATAATGAATGACTTGGTCAATTTATCTTCTGCTTCTCCAAAAGTAGACATAAACAGTATCTCTTTGGATTTATTTGCTGTCCATAAAATCTTTGTGTGTTATTTAAACTTTATTTACAGATAATATTTGGAATGCATATTGTGATATATGATTGTACCTCATTAGTGAAATCCTAAAATGCTAGTTCTGTCCCCCTGTCAAATAAATGCTTCCATGTCTATTTACTTGTCCAGGTTTAAAACAATGTTTCTAAGGATATTTAAACTAGTAACTGAATGTTTACTATCCCTGATATTCATTTCAGTATTATTTCCCTGACGTGAGCATGGCAAATAATACTCCTTTTAAATGCTGATAATTGATACATTATCAAATTCTCCGAACTCTAGTTATGAATACATTATCTGGTGTTATATATATAAAACTAGAAGTCTATTCTGTAACTTTCATCAGGAACTTGAGCAAAAAAAGTGTCTGTGGCATCAATCCGCTTAGAAATACGATGGTATGACCTCAAAGAGAGTTTAACAGGGTTTGCTTTCATTATGGCTGATAAAGTTTACCATGTCAGTCACCACTGGCAAGAACACTACATTAAAAAATCAGTATAATTCTTAAATGTGCTAAAGATGGGCATAAAAGAAAGCACTAGCTTCTAAAATCTCAGTCTGGCATTTAGTCACAATTTCTATTTTTTTCCTCTCTTCCCTCTGCCAGTCCATCACATGTAGGGTCAACCACTTATTATTATCCCAGAGGCTCTACTCACATATGTCATATCTCTTTTACTCACCCTTGTAAGCCTTATCTGCATCAGTTGCTCTCTTAAACTCAGGGGGATTAATATTCACAGGGAATTCACAGGGTAGTAACTGCAATCCATTTGTAGTATTGCAAATACTGACCATTTTTAAAAATGTACAAAGTGTTGTACAAAGGGATTTCTAAAACTGATGATAAAAACAGATAAAGACACCTTCTACAAATCACAGTAAAGTGAGAAAAAGAAAACATTAAAAACACATAAAGAGCAAAGGCATACTGCTTTCCTAATTCAGCATATCTTGTTTTTGTCTGTAGAACTACTTGTTTATATGTCCTCATTTGTTTGATGGATTGACATCTGTGCAGTACAATTTGGAGTAGATTTGAAGTATTTTAAATTTCTAGTTCTTCATCCTTTGTTTGGAATGGATTTTTATTTTTTTTTTAAAGATTTCTAAAAGTAGTCTTGAAATAGTTTGAAGTGCTGCCTTTTTATAGTGACCAGGGTCAAATTCCACTCTCACTGATGGCTGCAGAGTCCCCCTCACTCATCAACACCCTATTAATGTAATTGCAAGGGAATTTGGACCTAAACATTTTTCAGCTGTATTGTTATTACAGAGACCTTCAGGTGGTCACCAATAAAACAGCTGACTAACTTTAGACACTTGATTTCAGTTGGATGCATAGCCTTTATTTGAGCGATGGGGCAGTAAGCTTCAGCAACACTGTCATAAATAGTATGGAAGATACCGTACATACTAAAATATACTATAAAAACTAACACACAAAAAAAGTACGGCTAATGTGACTTGGACCTTTCTTCAAGAAGAAAGGGACATTTATTTATCTCTATTAACTGATAAACGGGCAAGACAAGTCTTACATTAGCTAGGCACATTCCAGTTCTTTGTAAAGGTTATGAACAAGATTCTAGGATGTGTTGCCTGAAATAGCAGATGGCTGGGTTTAATAAATCCAATAGGTTTATATCATATGATTCTAAGTGTGAAATACTAGCTTTAATTCAACAAACATCTCAGTTATGTTCTATGGTCTATTATCCCCATCAGGTCATAGCCTACGAGTACCTAAGAGGAAGTAACTTCTCCTGAAATCCCTACTAGTTCTTCCCCTATAGAGTCCTTTTGATTAAATGCTAAGTCTTACCTAAAGACTCTGCAAGCCTGTAAATATATGACAATGAACCATGCAAAACATGCTCTTTTACCCTGACATGAAATACATTTGTTTGCTACAGTATTTTATTGCTAACTCCCTCATTCTTTGTTTATTGCAAATCATTACATGGAGTTACTTTCTGAATTAATCCCATTTATGAATTACTACATTACAAAGGAATACGTGAGATGACAAATTAAATGTCTCAAGTTTGTTGTCACATTTCTAGCACAGGGCAAATCCATAAGAAACATCCTACTGATTCAGGTACTTTTTATGAAAAGAATGTCCATTATCTAGCTCCTTTTTGAATGTTTCCAATCTTAAAACACTGTTATTTTAATGAAAAGTAAATAAACTTTGGCATTCATCATGAGACAGCAAATACATACAAATTTTACTTGATTTTGCTTTTACTAATTCTGTTATGCTGCTGCTTGTGAAAGATAAGCAAGTTCTTTCCTTTACAACCCAACTTTCTGATTTGAACTTACAGGACCATCTCTGAGACACCACAACTGCTTATGTTGTCTCAGTTTCCAACTCCCTGTGATCCACATTACTGTATCATACAAAAATGAAAGCACCTGTGACAGTACAAGGGATGAGGCTGGAAAACACATCCAGAAGTAAGATAACAAAAGTAGGAGAAACATTAATCTTCTGTCACTTGGAGCACCTAAAAAGGATACAAAGCAGAGGAGAAGGACATGTACTTGTGATTCCTACCTTCACCCATACCTAGGTCAATACCTCAGAAGCTAGGGAGGAAAAATATTTTTAACTAAGTCCCTCCAGTAGTCTTAGCAGCAGAAAAGGTTGACTTGCAGTCATGGGAGGGTGATAAAGACCTGTTCACATCTATAGGAAGGACCCAGCCAGCCTCTGCTTCCACTCTGCCCTGCCCATGTCCCACTCTTGCTCAGCCATTGCACTTTGCCTTCTCCCCTCCCTTGCACCTCACTTGGCCTCCTCTCCTTGGCTGGTCTCCGCTGCGAGTGGGAACAGGGAGTGACAGGAATAGTTAGCAGTGATCGTTGCTATGAAGACAACTAACGGCACGAACTGTAATTCCAGGGAGGCCTTCCCACCTCAGCAGAGCAATGACTATTTACAGCCTGAAAGGGATTGCCAGCCTCCAGTTCAACACCCTCTTATGGGCAACAGATTATCCCTAGAGCTGGCTCCTCCGAGCCTGGGCACGGAGCTGTGGGAACGACATAACCTGAGGCTGGAGAGAGCTAACTCACTAGAGCTACAGAAGCATTTAATCACATCTGAAGTGTCAGGATAGGCGGACAGGGGGTAGGGAGGATAGTTTTGCCTGCTGTGAACTATTCGGGTTTTTCGACACTGGTAATATCATGTTCCTCCTCTCCCCCGCAAACTTCATTTTTAATTTGCTTAACTCATCATTTGTGAAGGGAAAGTAACTGCTTGCTAAGTGTCAGACACTGTACTTTCATTTCTCAGAAAAAGAAATCACACTTTGTTGCTGCTTAAAAGATTGCAGTAATGGTATTATCATCAACATGAGCTTGTAGAAGCTGAACCCTGGCTGGCCAGGGGAGAGAGGTGCTTGGCATCCTCCGATACCCTCTGCCATGTGAATGCAGAAACCAGCACCTAAAAACTGCCCTATCTAAATCAGAATATTTCCCACAGTATCTTCCAAGTATGTCCAGAAATATAATACTAAGTAACTTCTCTGTGCTCCATTCATTTATAATGTCATCAGTTACATGCTGTACCAACAGTCATTCATCATCCAGCCAGAATTTGTAGAAATACACGTCAGTCTGCAAATTGGCTGTAGATCTTTCCAAACATTTTTCTTTCTGTCACCTGTCTACCGATATTTCACCCTGTCAGTAGAACTATGCGAAGGCTCTTAGCCAGGTAATGAAAATGTACTCCCAGTTGCACATGTGAAGCCTTCTCCACAAATTTTTCCCTTCTTCCTGAATTCAAGACTGCCAGTCAGCTCCAGGCAATTTAATTTTGGTTATAACCAGACAACCCTTTCAAGATTTCAACTGCCACTATCCTTCTTCTGATAGTTTCCTCACTCCTGCAAAACCTTCATGATTAAACATGGGTTTTTTAATTTAATATAGAATTTTAAAATGCTAAAGAAAACATGCAATAGTGTAAAGATAAGAGAAAAAAATATTTCTTTTTATTCATAAAGGTAACAAACATCTCTTATATTTTCATTAAGAAAAAAACCCTAATTGTTCACTATAAAGTTATCAGGCTTTCAGAACTACAGTTTCTCAAGGAGACATTTATAAGCAAATGTCTTTGAGTTGGGGCATAGGCCTAATTCTAAGACTGTCAGAGCTGTAATCTGAGACTGCATTAAAAGGAGGAAAATACAGGTAGGTCTCGATGTATCTCTTTGAAATTGGCTACTGTCAGAAACCAATGTCTGAACTTGGAGTTCCAATTTCCACAGTTGGAGTAACAGAAACCATTGTCTGAATGCCAAATTTTGAAATAAAAACCAACAGCAACTAAGGAAATGCATTCTGTTTAGAGTCTTAGCTAATGTCTACAGTAATAAAACACAAAACAGCTGTATGCTAGCAGCTGTCTGGATTCCCGACTGCTACAAGAAATTATTCTAGGAGCTGTTTTACTCTCAGATAACACAGTTTTGAGGGCTGAAAGACACTGGAAGGAGAGTATGGCTTGATTCTGTTCTCCTTGATTTCAACAGAAGCAAAAACAGGTCCTCAATCTGTGTATAATTCACATGATCTACTTAGCTAAACAATTAAGTCACAGCTCTGACATCTGATATTTATTTTAAGTTCTTTGAGCCAGATTCTCTTCTCTGAGCCAAGCCTTTTTTCTATTCTGGTGGCACAAAGGCCGTAACAACCGTGGATTTTCCCAGCTGGAGATTCTCCCAGCATGAATAAGTCTTTACCTGCCTGGTAAAACCAGCTTTCATGTCATTTCCTCCTCCTTTGCACCCTCTGAATCTCCGCCATCTTCTTATGCAAAAGAGTAAGAGGCCTGGCTACAGCCCTCATTTCCATGCTTCAAATATTCTTAGCCTCTTCAAATTAAAGCTATCCAGTTAATCTTAAGGGGTATGCCAAAGACAGGTGCAACTGAAAAAAAACACAGTTTGATTAGAGTGTTTGTCAACCATTGCCTGATTGGGGAACCTTGTGGCTACTGGCTGCTCCTTTTGCATTATAATGAAATGATCTTTAAATGAGATTAGTTTAATGCAGATTAAAAAATCAAGATGTACTTTATCGCTGCTCTTATTTGAATTTACTTTAGGCAACATCCCAGTGTGGAACTGATCTGCTGGGAAATCTGAATCCTCACAGAGGGACTCCCCCATAAGTATGCTGTGGGAAGCAGTGGAACAACACTAAGCCACTGTGAAGACAGCACCAATTACTCAAACTTCATCTGTCTCTTTGAATATGTTTACATTGTCAAGGAATTAGTCAAAGATCTGACTCCAGTCTCAAGATGAGATGCACTCACATCCCAATCCCTTATGCCTGTGCTCGTGTTCCATTATCTAAAATCTGGAAAGCTCTCCAGAAGAGAAAGCTCAAGTATACGCTAATACACAGCATAGGCCCAAGCTGTTACCCAGCAGTGTGCGGTGGTCAGAGCGTCAGAAATAGATATTTTCACATTACAGTGTAGACTCTGCCTTGAACAGCTGAAGGGGCATTGAGCTAAGAAGCAACAGGAATCACGAAGAAAGCAGATCCACCAAATAGAAAAAAGAAATAGGGGAGTAAGTATAGAAAGTGTGTCTAGTCTAAGGAGAAACTGAACTTCTACTTAGGCAACCCACTTCTGTTATATCCCCTTTAGCTGCAATAAAGTTGTGCCCTGCTTCTAAGGTGTGAGTTCCAATGAACACTTACGTTTAGTAAATAGCTACCTACCACATTTGACTTCCAGACACTCACTGGGATATAATGGCCCAGCAAAGTAGGCTTACAGCTTTGTGTACTAAGATTTTTGGCCAAGGAAATGAGCCAACCTGGGAGGTAAACAACATCAAAGAGAGTAATATTTATAATGTGGCAGCCCCTTCTGATTCAATGCTTTCTAATCAGCCACTTTCCAATAATTCATTAAGACTTGAACAAAGAGGCTGAAACATTGGCTTCTCCTAGGGCTTCAGTCAACCATAATGAAATTATAACAGGATATATTTACAAGGTTGAATATCTTGAACTCGGCTATAATGACGTTTATTAGTAATTCTTCAATAGCTGCTCAGAAAGCATATTTGTATTAGTTAATCCTTGCCTGTGGAGACCATTATATTTGTCTGGCAAAAGAACGTTAAGAAGCATGGATTTTTTTATTTTCCTCTCTGTAAATCCCTGTTTCCATCAGAAAATGCTGTGGGAGCAAGAAATTAGCCAAACATAGTGTATATGATTACTTTTCTGCTATTACTATTAGTGATCACACTAGAAAATAGAACTGGAATGGACATAGACATAAATTAACATATTTTTATAAGTTTTACATTTGAAAAAGAAATGTAAAAAATAATTTAGCAACTATACTTTGCACTGTAAGCCTCTCGAACAGCGCCACACACATACAGATAAACACTATGTGCATAATTCGAAAGCACCCCTTTTCTTCTTTTCTCCTCTGTCAGAGATGTGAACATGGAAAACACTGAAACACGTACCTATTTTGAAAAGCTAAAGAAAAAAATCTCAAAACAATTACAGACTTGATGTATGAGTTTATGCAACAGACCACTTTTTTTTTTCCAAAGAAATTCTAATAAACAGGGTAGGATATCCCTCAAGCAATTCAAATGGGAAAAAGTATGACACTATGAAACCCTTGCTATTTTCAATACTAAGCTGTGGAAATGTACTTCACCCTTTCCAGGAGGAAAGATGTATTACAATACTAATTTTTCATTAAAGTATAAAAGTATAATTCACTGAAAATAATGGGACATATAGGTAAGACTAGTCAAACTATTCTTGGCATTAATTTACTGAAGCTATCTTATCCTGTTCATATTTTTTTTTCCGTAACACATAAAAATTTCCATTCATTCATCTATCAGCTATTTGAAATCACTAAACTATCAAGGCAGATATTTCAGTTGAATCCAGAGACTCCAAATTACGCCTGGAAAGTTATTGGAGAGCTCTTGACTGAGGGCAGAACCACTCTTAGAATGAGATATAGAGACTACACTTTGATAAATGTGAAAAGGAAATTCACTTCTTGCAATTCTGCAGCACTCCATGCAAATATTCTGTTTTAGCTATCATGGCTGCTAATAAATGTAGATTCTGGAATATTTGCATAAATTAAACACAAGAACAGCTGCAATACATCAAAAGCAATATACGAACTAGTTGAATCATCTGAATGAAAGCTGATGACATGTGCTTAACTGCATACGAGCCAAACTCAGCAATGACAAAGAGGCAAACTCTATCAGAGTGAAAGGGAGTGAAAGAATTGGTTTGCCAGAGCTTAATTAGACCCTGCTCTTTTTGAAATATGAATAGGCTCCAGGTTGATTGCTGTGCAAATGGCAATGTCTAACTGTACTTTACATTTCCTGTGCTTATTTTAGAAATGTTTCTATTTCTTTCTGAATTAGAACATATTCAGAACTATCATAATAGATTAGAAATCCATGGTTTCTCCCTTATAAGTACTTTATTTTAAACTGCTATCTTAAAGGTATTCCCAGTGAACATATGCTATGTTTATACTCAGGCTAAGGTCATTTTACCTTATCACAGTTACATAAGGAGACATCTTATAAATGATAACTAGGATTAAAATATTTAATTTGAGCGTTACATATAAATGCATCAAATGTAGTGAACTATTTAGACATACTGATATTGAAGGTCTTACCTTTGAGGATCATAAGCAGGTGTAAAATACATGCAAATCATACATTTCAGCAAGCCAAAATGTGCTGAGCAGAAAGTTCTGGCCTTAAATAAAAACCAGAAAATACTTTCCATACCCTGGGACTGAGCAAGTTTAATGTTTCTCTGTTTTTTAATACTGCTCTCACTCTTATAGTATTCTGGTACTCTGAGATGGAGAGTGGAACTGCAGAGAAAAGGAACTGTTACCCTCAGTATTCAAGAGGTTTTCTCTCTATTCTAAGATAATACTTGTATCTTGTTAGTATTATTTTACCTCTAGATTTACTCCTTGTTTCACTCCTTGCTCTGACAAGAAAGGAATAGCCATCATCAAGGCTTTTCTGGAGGTGCTGCTCAGTTCTGGGTCAGTAGAATTCAGTATAAATGTGCATTTTAAGGATTTTGAAAGCCTTCACTGCATCTTAGATAAGGGATCCTCTATAGTCCCAATGCAGTTGAATCACATACGTACACACAGAGTGACTCCACTGTGCAGGTGATGTATGGTTATCCTGTTCAGGAGCAGCACATCTGGGTGTTAAGTTTACTGTACCTGTGCAGGTCTTATCCAAACAAATGATTTCTTTTATAGCAACCGCTCTTCTGAAAGTCTGAAAATTGCCTGACATCTGGAAAAGCAACTTGTTACTGAATAAAGGGGGGAAATCTGTGTATGTTAACTTCACTTGCAAACTGGGGATTTGATCATACAATAATGGGAAGCATGAATTATATGGGGTATCTTCACAAATTATTACTGACCAACAAGTCCATTCAAACTGTAGGCCCACAGCACAACATGAAAGAGATTAGCCTGCTCTAGGTTGTCTTCTGCCCCAGAATTTCACCAGAGAGCACAAGAAATTCTCATATTGGTATATTTTGGCCGTAAGTCTCTGTCCACTGCGTTAATGATGAGTTCTGAAAACATTTTTCCTAAATTAAAATTTCAGTGACAAAATAGAAGTCTGTCACGTGTTAAGCATTCTATGCCATTAACAGAGAAGGAAAAAGTAATTACTCTATCATGATTACAGCAATAACATCACAGCTATCTCCTCAGCTATTTTAATCCAATGGGATTTAAGGCTTTTACTAATTTAGTGCATATATCCAGTACTGCCACATATACCGATCAGGATGCATTTCCTAATATTTAATTTCTAAGGTTCATTCTACTGAAACACATCACATACAGCTTGATCATAAATGGTAATGGTTAAGGAAAAAAAGGTGTCTGTTCTCCAGTATGGTTTTATTTTGCTTTTGACCTTATTTTACAGGCTCAGGTAAAAAGAACATAATTTAAGTAGCAAAGCCTTAATTAAATTTGTCCACATTACTCCTGAAGTTTTCCAAAATCTGCAAGGAGTATGACAATAGTTTCTTTACTGATGCAACTTCAAACGTTTTTCTTCAAATGAAAGACACAGATTTCAAATCATATAGTAAGAGAACATATACCAAAATGACAAATGACAAAGAAAGACCAAAGAGACCTAAAAAAGAAATTTACAAAAAAAAGTTTATGTATTCTTAGTAGACAAAGTTGTGCCTTTACGATAAATGGTTTTGGTTTGATTACATAACCATTTAAATTGTATTTTAAAAAGAAAGATATTAGGATTAAAAAGTAGCCAAAACTTGTAACTCCAAACAGTATTTTCCATTGGTGTTAAAGCCTGTATTAAACAAACGTCTTTTTATGCACCATTTTAGTAAAATCAGCGGAGCATTGCTCATCAATGATTTTATGCCCAGCAGACATAATAAAAAAGGACAATATGAAAATGGTCCCTAACCAATCAAATGCTTGGATCCTCCATGTGTCAAATCTTTTTTATACCCTAAAGAGTTGCACCCTCAGTATGCATTCAATATTCAACCAATTTTCTCACTGGAACAACCGTTTTTCCATTGACTGACATTAAAAATGCCCAAAACACGATTGAATTGCCTGTACGACTTCCACTAAAGTAATAACCTCTAATTCGCAAGTGACAAAATGAAGCATTCATCCTTAAATTGAATAGAAAAGCCTAACTATCAACTGAGGTTAACAGTTGCTGCACTTTCCCTAGCAAAATGCTTTCTATCATTTATCTTCTCCTGATTTCTAGTCATTTTGCAAGTTTCGTTTTGACATATCTTCACCAGTGTTAAGCTTTGGTTGTGGTCTCACAGGCAGGGAGTATATGTAATTGCTTAAGTGTCAAAACAAACAAAAAGTGTCCCAGAGAATACATTTTTTTCCAGTTAAAAGAATTATCTCTCACTCTGTGTTACACTGTTCATGTGTGCATATATTCACAAACTATTACATTCTTTTCTAACAGTCTGCTTTAATATTCTCGCTCATCATCAAAACCAAATGCAAGCAACAAATTATCAAAGCTGAATGCTTTTACTGAAAAAGAAGATATTTACTATGGCTATTAAAGTGCACTTATTTGGTACATTTTACAACAAGTCTTACAAAATACTAACATAAGATCTGCCCACCTTTAAGTATTTTTTTTTTGCTTTAGTGAAAAGTGCTAGATAAACATTAAAAATTTTAGTTCTCTACAAAACCTTCAGGTCACTTGGAGAGATCTTCTTTAAGAATAAAAGGATGCCAAAGTGGACAGTGGCATTACATAAACTTTAGACATGGAACAAGCCTCCCTCTCTCTGCAACCTTCCAGAGGCTGTTTTCCTAGATGGCACACCTTCCTTGGGTCCCTCACTGATTGCTTTTTTTTATGGCTTTGCACAGTGAATACTACTATGCAATGATTTTTACACTGGTTTAAGGACTTTAGAAAATACTGTCTACAATTAGAAGCCACATTTGTGACTTTCAAATCACGTGTAGGTCTGAAACACTGCATCATTTTCCTTCAAATTGCCCTCAAAATCCATTAATTGAAGGATGAGTGTGTGTGCCTATCCATATGTATGTATGTAGTTACACTTCTCATATTTTTATATCTTTCTCCCTGTATACATACATATTTAAAAATCAAAATAATCTCCAGTCATGAAGCAGTGTATTTTCAAGCCTAAACCCTACCTACCAAATAATAAATGCATTGCAATGCCTTACGCCTCTGTACCACCATTCTCCCACCTCTCAGAGGCTTTCCTTGGCAGATTAACACCTGAAATAACAAACCAGTAAAACACGGAGACCTGCCATTATTTCTTGATTGAAAATCCAACCTGTCTACAATAAAGAAAAAAATTAAAAAATATATCAACTCTTCAGTTTGCTTACAGGCTCAGGGCCAAGATAGACTAATTCAAAATGCATGCTGTACTTACAGTTATGCACTTGGATCTACTCAGAAGTGAAATTTCTGTTTTACTTGTCATTGACCTCCTTGCATATTGGAGGAGTCTTGGTGTACTTCAGGCCTAGTTCTGGTGTAATTCAGTGAAAATTTTGACATTCACTTTTCTGGGGCTAGAACTGTACAGGAGTAATTGTGTCTCTGGTCACACTAAATAGATTTTTTTCAAAATATGAAACAGAACTAAAAGAAAAACCAGATGATCTCCTCATGTTGAAGAAAGAAGTCATTGCTGACTTTTTATACACAACAGCTCAATAAAAAGGCTTTTCCATATGCTGGCACCATACCTTTCTCCCGGCATGGCACACTGCCATCCAAAATGTTTGCTGCCTGGCATAGTGCAGTTCCGCAAGGTTTCTCCCTTCACATGCCAGGACAGCATGCAACATCAGGTGGATTCTTCAAGGTATCGAGTGCCCTCGGCATGCACTGTGATTAATGAAGTAAGAGCAGAGCCCCTTGGAGAGCCAGTGTCATCATTTCACTACTCTGATGGACTTCATTATAATTTAAACCTCTATGTACGTAACAATTATGTTTTGTCTTTGCTCACTCATCAGCTGTCATGATTGGTTCATGGGCTTGACATTCTTCACTACAATAAGGAAGATTTCTGATGTATCCTATATTTCAGATGTCTCCTGTTCAGTGGTGTCTACATTTAGTCAGTACCCAGGGCTAAACTGCAACAGTTATTCTACCACACGATGCTCCCTCCCCAGTTGAGAGGGAGAACCAGCGAAAAAAAGGGAGAAGCCCCATGAATTGAAGCAGAAACAGGTTTAATGAAATAACAAAACTAACACAACAATCAATATAGACTATACAAAATTCTACTCAGCCTGGTCCTTGATGTCAACAGCAAGAACAGAAGGGCAAAAGGGAGGAACCCCAGGAAGAACTCCATCCTCAGTGAGCTCCCTCCTTTTATAATGAGCATGACTGGTGGTATGGGATACACCTGTGAGTCAGCTGCCTTGATTGGATCTCCCAGCTGACTCGGGGCTACTCATGGCCTGCCTGCATGGCTGGCCCATGGGGCTGTGGCTGGGGAACCAGTACAAGTGGCCTAGCTCTACTGCCTGTCAGTCATGTTTGTCAAACACACGATATTGCTATTACAAGGCATATTGCACAATACACCTAAAAACTCAAGCAGTCAAGGAAAGAAATGTAGCATCAGGATTACAGTTTGTAAAAGCATCGTAACCATGAAGGAGCTGGACACAATGATAGATCCAAGTACTTGCATGGAACTGAACTTTGAAGGAATACCTACTCTCTGCAGCATTTGGAACGTAATCAGATTAGAAACTGAGAAAGTCAACACACAAACTAGAGGCACTGAGATCATGGCCATCTTACAGTTTGGGGAACCAGTACAAAGGTAAGAGTTTCTGGAAAGAAATGCCGATGATAAATAACAGCTGATCAAACTGAAAGGCAGTAAGGTCAAGCTTCACTCCATTAAAAACAGAAAAAATGGAGGAAAAAAACAAAATATGCTTACAAATACAGTTACAGGCATGCACTTGTCAGAATCAAACCTATCCATGTGTGGAACTATATATTTATTACAGGGAACTGTAAGCAATGGGTCATTAAAAAGTGGCCAAAATCAACTTGTTTGGGAGAATTTATCAAGGAAAATTTGAGGACGGCTTTGAGATCAAAATGCTATCATTATATGTAATGAAAAGTAATCTATCCTGCCTACTTGCATTTTTGGGATAGAATTGACACCTAACCTTGGTATAAGAAGAGATAATGGCTATCTCCACTGAATTCATTTGGACTGTTCATATTTCTGCACCATAGTGGTGAGATCCTTGTAGTTCCTCTGATCCTGCTTCAGTAACCACTGGCCTGGGCAGCATATTGCCCTATGGCATCTATACTGCTTCCAGTACCCAAGCCAGTTGCACTCTTCCATGGAGATTGTCATATAGATTTTCTGCTGAGAATAATAATATCTGATGATTCATTAAGTTTGTTAATTTATGAGAAATTTTTTTCTCTTAACCACTAGCTCTTGAATATGCAGCTATAATTTATTTGCCAGTAAAGTCTATCTCAGTAAAATAAAGAAAGAAGAAGTCCCTTAACTGTTTGGAATATGGATTATACTAAGCCTCTGAAAGCAAAATGTATTTGCCTGGTTCTGTTCCAGAAAAGCCTACCCACCAACTTCACTGTAAAAACAATTTATTTAAAACTTTGGATGTGGAATCAAGAATAATTGCTATAAGCTAACCAAATTTACTTTGATTTTTTTACTGTAACAGTTATTATCCTTTTAAATCAATTTCATCCACTATCCTGTTAATTTTTGAGGTAGTGTCTGTTTTGGTAAACGTGATTTTTGAGAATGTCATTTTTACTAACTCATCTTCTTTTAAGCCTCCTGTATATCCAGCAATTCCTATTAACACAATCTATTATTTAAAAATAAAAAAGCTCTTTTATTAACAGATATAATAATTGGATAAGACATAAGTATTACAAAGAACTCTGTGTTATGCTGTACCATACATTTTAGTTTTCTAGAGGCAAGGTTTACATTCCTCAGTGGTAGTCTTTTTTCATTCCAGATTCATAATTACATGCACTGAAGTAGTTTAGTATTAGGCACAGCACGTCTTGCAGAATTAGGGACTTCCAGCTGTAACTATCACTACACTTATGGGCTATTTCTAAGTGAGTAAGAAGAACAAAACTTTTCTTATGTCTTACATAAGGTTACATGCTTTTGATTCAACCATAAACTAAAATAAACCTCGAACGTATCTTTCAAATCTAGCTCATTATGAATAATGGTTAAATTAGCACCATGTCATGGGACAACTTACAGTTTTCCTCTGCTGATGTATAAGACATTTTGGCATAAAACTGAGCTCTTCAGTTTAACCTCAAAGTTTAAATAGTTTGAGGGCCACATTCCCTTCTCTGATATGTTATTCTAAATCTGAAGTAGATATGCTCAGGAGGCTGATTTAAACATACTGGTAAATTGAGAACAATATTTATCTTCATTCCTTCATGCTTGAAAAATAACTAATTAAAATGTCTTGCAGGTCTCCCAGCACAAAGACAAATTTCAGCCCCCTCACCCTTTGTAAGTTTAGATAGCTCATTTCTCCACTATCGTGGGGAATATGAAAGGCAAGAACAGTTAATGCAGACTTTTTTATTTCCCAAGACTTCTTTTAATCTAATTACATGGAAGCTATTTTGGTTCTGCTGAAAGTGTTTGGATAAAGGTAACAAAGAAAATCTGAAAAGAATGACGAACTATACTAGTTCTCCCAACATGACATTCAAAAATAACCTGATGCTGAATCCTCTCTCTGTGAAAACACGTATCTGGGTTCTTCATCATAAAAAAAAAAAAAGACCACAGTTCTGCATCAGAAACGGGATAGCTATGAAAAAAGATTGCCTACTGAGTAGCTTTCATAACTAAGTTTAAAAACTTTGAGACACTTCTTAGTGCAAAAAAAACCTCTGACACTCAAGCATAGAAACTTCATGGAAATCAGGCAAGTAAAGGATGTTGTGACAGAAAATTTAATCCCGCTAGATACAGTAATTCAAAGGAACAACTTGTATTTTTAGTGACATCCTACCAGAAATCCTAGCAAAAGACGAAGATTGCTTTTTGGTTAGTTGGAATACATTATTTCTTCTGAACACATTCTTCAGAGTAAATGCTCACTCTCATTAACAAGGTTACCGAGGAAAACTGGGACAGATCTGTGCGAGATCAGACTTTTGAACATGTAGGCATAAAAGAGATAAGAAGACAGCTAAAATGATGGTGAAACTGGTGCTTTTATTGCACATGTGGGTGTCCTGCTGGGTCCTGCAAGATACATGATACAAATCTTCAGATGGCCAAGAAGTACACAACATGGAATATATCCCTGATTATTAATGCAAAAAAAAGACCTAAGGAGTCATCTCTGGGCAGATCGCAGCAGCTCACTGCCCCAACATGGCAGGGCAGGTGTGAGTGGCCATCCTATTTCAGTGCTGTCATGTCCCTTTGCCCCCCAACGAACCCGCATGAAGTAGAGGACAGCTGTTACTCCCATGACGTAGCTCTGTCTAGCCCAGGACCTGCCCTTGAATTGCCTCCAAGTCACATTCAGACAGGGCATCACAGACCAGCCACTCTTGCTTTTACATCTTATTTATGTATCTATAACTGAGTAGTACATTTAGGATGTCTGACAGTTAGTGTCTCACTTTTCTTTTTTAGCCTCTTTGAAGACACCCTATGATGCTGAGCTAAATGAGCAGGTCCCCCATCAAAGTAAGGAGGAGGTCCCCTCTCAAGCCTCACCCCAGTCATGTGCTCCAGCCACTTGCCTTGTGCTGCTCCTAAAATTCACTCAGTAGCACTCCAGGCCAGCTCCCCTCAATATGCAGACAGCTAACCAAGCCCCCACACAGAACAAAACAAAACAAAACAAAATAAAATAAAAGGTGTGTGTGGAGGTGCTGCTCAGTGAGTGGAATTAGCTTATCATGTGGTTAGACTAAAGCTGGAACCAGTCCTGAGAGTAAGGAAAAGAGGGAACAGAAGGGGAAGCACATTTCAGCCCTCCTGCTTTTCAGCTCATTGATAATACGGAGTAGCATCCTCAGAAAACAAAAAAGAGAAAACACACAGAAATTATGCTTACTGTACGCTCTGTTCCTTATACAGCACTGTTCTGCATGCTTTTTGTTTCAAACAAAAAAAGCAATTGGGCCACTCAATTTTCTTTATAAATCAGGCACTTGGGTTTCATTTTCAGCACTAACAGACAATCCAAATATGTAACTTCAGTTTTAAATGCTTGCCTGAGTACTCAGATGAATGCAACACCTTTCCTGACTGATGGGAAGATGAGCCATCCTCTTCAGCTGATGCGCAGGTACTACCAGCCCCGGGGCAAAAAAGCTGCTGTTAACTGCTGGTAACAGGAGTTGTAAGAAAAGGGTTGATGACTTGTAAGAAAAGCTTTGTCACCATTCTCTATCCCCAAAATCAAACACACACTATGACAAAAGGTACTAATTTGTCTTCTTGCTGTTTGTTCTTAAAAAAATTGAATACGAAAATTTTATGAAAAATGAAAGATATTATTTAAACTGTAGATCTGCCCTTTCTACGCTGGAGAGAAGGCAGGCTCCCTGTGTGGCTGCCCACGGGACACTGCACCTACACCAGGGACAACTGGAGAACTTCTCTAAGGATGTTTAGCAGATCCACTCTTTTGTAGCCAATACAGTTACTTAATAAGGCTTTGTTTTCTATTAATTGTTAGTTTATGTATAATACTGATGAATTAAAGAAAATCCCCTTCAGAGTTCTATAAATATTATGAAATATTTATGCTATTTTATAGCTCAGTACAACTATTTAGTTAGGAGTAAACATCTCAAAAGGAAGATGCTGTCGTCCACAATAGACTTTTTCCTCAAGCCACCTGATACTAGTAACTATTGCTCTCGGGTTTATACTTTCCTATCTTGCACTTTCATCAAAAGACGACACATATAAGACTTCATATATTCTGCCTTTAAAAGACCTTTCTATGTTGTTGTTTTTTTTTCTGGAAAAGTGTACACTAACCGATGACCACTCATGTTGATAACCAGCAGCATCTTTTCCTGACAGTAAACAAATCTGTGGCAATCTGTTTTGGGTTGGCTTTCCCTCCACTACAAGAGACTTAATGCTCTGGAAAAGCAAGAGTCTGGAAGTTCACTGGGACACAGCAGCCCCTTACTGACAGACCACTCGGTACTTAGGGTAGATCACACTCAGCAGAAGCTTCCAAGGCCAGAACATTAATTACTTTTTGCTTGATTTGTCTTCCTTTTAGTCCAGTTTCCATAGACTGTGCAGCAATCTCACTGCACAAGTGTCTGCCCTACCAATCAGCTACCCACTAACTCCTGAGTTTGTCACCTAACTTTAAGTGTTTCTGAAATGGAGTTTAATTCCCTGTAAAATAGACCACTGGACAGAGAAGAGCAACTCTACCAGTGCGACTTGGGGAGGGCTGCATCTCGACTTCACTTATTACCAGTCACCAGCCACAAGGGCGCTCTCCAGGGACACAAATCCCTAAGCAACCCAACTTCTCTAGCTTCCGTCACCTTGGTGTCTCACCGGTAGGGTCTCCGGCAGGCAACAAGAGAAGAATGTTAGTGGGCTACAGCCAAGAGACAGCCGCTATAATCTCCTTCTTGCTGAACTGCACCACCCTAACTAACCCACAGAAACCCCTCACGCAGTCCCACTCCAGCAGGAAAGGTTTTGTCTGGCTCTGCATCAAAACTAGCTGCGGCAGCGGTGACCTGCTGCTGGGTCTGCCGGCCATGCACAGCCTGCGAACATCACCAGGCAGCTGTGCTTGGCCCCGAACTGTCCCTGCCTGTCACAGCCAGGCCTGACCTGTGCCAGGGCAGGAGAGACGGCTCCCTGCCCCAGGCTGAGCATCATCGGGAAGGTGAAAGTCCCGATGCCCAGCACAGCCCAGCACAGCCTGGACCTCCCACACCCGCCCCAGAAAACCTGTAAAACTGCACACAGGCCTCAGTCCAGGCATGGCTCAGCTCGGTCATTTCTGCTCTTTCCGCAAATCAGAGGAGCGGTCCTAAACGTGGGGAGAAACGGGTGTTCCGCAGAGCTGGCTGCGAAGGAAGAGCACGGGGAAGTTGTGCTCAGAGGGACTGTGGCCATGACCGACCTCCCAGCAGCAGGTGCTGAGTGACGCTCTCCTCCCGGTGTCCCGAACACCCGTAGCTGAACTGCTGCGAGGCGCAGAGCCGGGGCACCGCGCTTCTCCCCCTGCCCGTCCCCTGCGATGCCGGGTCTCGCCCAGCAGCGGGGCCGCAGCCCCGCGAAGGCACAGCCCCCCCGGGACTGCCGCCCCGCAGCCAGGGACCGCACTGCTCGTCCCGCGTCCCGCTCGCCCCCTCCCGGGGCACCGGGCTGCCGCGGCGGAGGCGCCGTCGGGCTGGGCGGCCACGGGGGGCGGCAGGGACGGGACCCGCGGTGGCTCTTACCTCCGTGGCGGGCAGCGGCCAAGAGCCGGGGCGGCGCCGGGGCGGCGGCGGCCGGGGGCAGCCGGGGGGCGGCGGCGGCGATGAAGCGAAGGTCGGGCGGCGGGGAGCCGCCGCCGCTGTACCGCCGGGAGATCACCCGGTCCCGCCGCGGCGGACGGGGCGGCAGCGGCCGGCCGCCGTCGCCCAGCGCTTGGAGGAGGAGGTCGAGGAGCGCCCCCCGCTCGGCTCCGGCGGCGGGCACGTCCCTGCCCTCGGTGCCCGGCGGCGGCGGGGCCGAGGCCAGCAGCAGAAGCATGATGGCGGGCAGCGCCTGGCGTCTCTTCACCCCGCGCATCTCTGCGGCGCTGGGAGGAGGCAGAAAGCGAAGTCGGTCAGCGCCGGGCCCGGCCGGCACCCCTCCCGCCCGCCCCCCATGGCCTTGGGGTACTCCCGCCCGCCCGGGCCGGGCTCAGCCCCCCGGGGCGCCGGCGGAGGCAGCGCAGTGCGGGACCCGACGGGCCGCCACCGGCTGTCCCCGCCGCGCAGCCCCCGAGGGCGCATGTATAGGCAGGGATTAAGGGAAGGGCATTAACCCCGCCGCACATGTTTGCGGTGCAGGGGGATTGCTCGGCTCCCCTTGCCCCGGCGGTCCCGCGGTCGCCTCCGCCGGCAGCGGAGCGGTAGGGAGCGAGCCCCCGCCGGCAGTGCTGCACGGGGCGAGAGCGCACGGCCGGGCCGCGGGACGGGGTTCAGTTCGGGGGGAGTTACAGCGGGAACCGCCGCAAATCGGGGTGTAACGGGCAAAACCAGCTGCAGCAGGCTGGGGCTCCGGGAGCAGCGCTTAATGCCCCTAAGTAAGCTCTTCTACTTATAGCAAACCGCTGGGATTAAGGGGGAGGGAGGAAAATTCTGTGGTTTACAAACGGTTTTAGACTTGGTTTCCTTTGCAAATCCTCTTGGGCGAAAGAGTTAATCGGAGCCGCGAGGGAGCCGGCTCTCCCCGACGGCTCCGTGTTCCCCCTCCCTCCCGCTGCCGCCGCCGGGGTGCACGGCAAACCCGCGGGGTAACCGAGAAGCGCACGGCCCGGGCTTGGCTGCGCGGGCAGCGGCACCCCCTTGCTCCACGCCAGCGGGCCCTCCCGAGGGCCGGCGGCCGGCTGCTTACCTTAAAGCGGAGCGAAGTCTGGCTGAACGCGTACGGGCTGCGGGGAGCCGTCCTCTGCCGTCGGCGGAGAGCCCCCGTCCCCGCGGAAGCTCTGCCGGGCGCGGAGCGGGGCGGTCGGTGCTGCGCCCGAAGAGGGGGGATGCGCCCTCCAGAGCCATGCGCTTCTCTTATATAGTCCGCACCGGCGTGCTCGTTCAAGTACTATCGACTTTAGGTGGGTGGCAGTCGATGGAGACACTTCTGGTAATCACTCTTGGGCGCAGAGAAGGACTTTCCTGACAAACTTCCTCCTCCCCGTTTGTCCCCCGGTGGATGGCAACTGAAAGCCGCGTTTGAAGTGGCTCTGATCTATTTGCGAAATTAGACTTCCCTGAAGATCGGAGAACGCTTACCGATAAAGCTGCTGGCCCGAGAGATCAAGATGTTCGCTAATTTAGCGGGATTCCCTTGGGAATACAGCAAGAGAACTATTTTCCCCCCTTTTTCTTATTGAACAAAGAGGCCATGAGCGAAGTGTGCGTAAATTTGATTCTGTTTCGATGGCAAGCAAAGTGGTAGACTGACTTTGGCAGATGCATTCACAAACCAGGGACCTTGTAAGAGGTTGTTTCTCCAAAACAGCTTTTTAAATTTTTGACAATGAGACTCAATGAAAAGGCAGCGAAACAGGTACTGACCTAATGAAATTGTTAAACCCACGGGTTAAAAAACTTGCCTCCAAGAGCTATAAATATGTAAGCATATTGTGGATGGGATCTCAGCTTTTAGAGATCAGTGCATGCAGGTGATCTGGGTGTAGAATGAAAAGCCAATACAAATTTTTAAAATTATACCAGCCAATATTTCACATTACGAGAGAATCTGCAAGTATAACTCTGTCAGAAAGTACCACTGAGATACTTAATAAGAGTGGGAGAAAAAGAAAAAGGATTTGAGATATCCTTGAACACGTGAAAATGGGGAATTTAGATTTGAACTGTTCTGCATCTGTCTGACATGACGTTTCCCTACAAACTCTGTCTCTTTCCCAGAACTGCTGTTCGTACCCTTCGCCAGTTGTCTCAGGCAGAGCACACTCAGGGCTGTATCTCACAGGGGCTGTGTCATCACTGGTGATGGGAAGCCAGCTTCTTTCCCAAATCCTCCTACTCATGCCATCTTCACTCACCTTTGGGGGGGCGATGCCACAGAGTTCAGGGATCAAACTGAATTTAACTAATGAGGGGTTACAAAGAGTTTTATCACACCATATTTTTTTAGAGGTGAGTGTACTGCACTAGATAAACTGGTCTGACCTGTGGATTCCCAGGGAAACAGAAAGGAAGTCCCAGTCACTTTCTCAAGACATAATTTCCTGTTTTTATCTCTTTATTGGGGGCATAAAAGTAGTTTTCTTTGGTCAAGCTGATGGTTAGGTTGAGTGAAGAGTAAAAGGGAGAGCAGTGATAAGCTGAGAAATAAAGCAGCATGTTAGTTTGCCAGGTGCAAAACAAATCCCAAAGCTTCTCTTCGTTTGCTTTTTATTTGTTTTTATTTTGTCCACAGATACACACATTGCCACCAGAGAATGAGACTGAATTCTCCTCTAGAAATCACCAAACTATTACCTTGGCTCAAGCTCTTCTGCCCACCTTCATAACTAGTCATGGGTTAGGTTTACATCTTCTTCTAGCCCTGGAAGCAGGTCACACGGGAAGGAAATATGTGTGGCACTGTTAAGATAGAATAATTTTTTTGCTCATAAAAAACCTAAAGTCTTTATTGGGTGTCTGTTCAAGGCTGATAGCAGAACACTCATAAGAACTGAAAGCAATATTGCAAAAGGCAAGTGAGTGGCCCCTCCTCTCCCCGACATCTCCAAAAAAGATCTAAGAGGTCTGCGAACTGCTGAAGCTGACTATGCAATCTTGGTGGACAACATCCTGGAGCTGCTGGTTTGGGAAAGTTTATGACTCCTTGAGCAAAGATTATCAAATATGTCACCCACATTCAGTGGGTTTCTGAGATACAAATACCGTTACAAATGCTAAGGCCACTAAATTTTGTTCTTTAACTTATATGTTGAGGGTGTAGGGGTTTTTTAAAGTTTTGTGTCAGAACCTAACCAGGCCCTTTACCATTATGAGCCACTCAGTTTCACCCTTCTCCTTTACCTCTGCTATCACTTGTTTCCCTCCTTTGGAAGAGTTGCATCCTTCTTTGCTTGGATTGCCATTCGGAGGCCAATATATTGTGTTTTAGTTGCTGTTTTAAATTAAAGCAAACTGACAGGTTGGTTTCTTCATTTGCTACCACAACTTTTTTTTAACTTTTTTTTTTTTTTTTTAAATAAAATGTTATTCTTTGTGTATTTTTGAAAGAATAAACAAGAAGTCAAGGAAACAAGAGAGTGGGTGTCCCTGCAGAGCAGCTTGAGAGGCAGATCTGTCAGGCCCTGAAGTTACTGCAACAATTCCCATTCACTGCTGTGGGAGTTGGATCAAGCCTTAAAATGAAAAGAACCAGTTAGAGCCACAGCACATCTAAATCACAAGTGTTAAGTAGCTTTTTCAGATTCTTCCTATGCCCAAGAGCCTTAAAGACTTATTTAAAAAGAAAACAAAACACAAGATTTGTTTTCTATGTTGTGCTAAGCCTTATCTCTTTTGAAATTGTTTTGATATTTGAATTCTTCAGAGAGCGTTTGAAAGAATGGCAACCAGAGAGCAAACAGAGGAAGATGACTGTTTTACTAATCCCAGGCAATTCTGGCAGGTTGAAAACCCATTCTGAGGTCACAGTTACATTGGCGCTTTTGTTAGTAGCTCTAATGTGCCTCCTCCTCATTATATGGAGAAAGAACCTCAGCATGGGATCAACATCAAAGAGAGTATCTTAAGACTGCACTCAGTATCTTACTTAGAAACTGAAAACCTCTTCATAGTGAGCCTAAATAAGTCTAGTTATTTGCTTCTTGTAGCAAATGGATTCAAACAAGTACATCACATTTGTTTCCTGTGGCATGTTCTTTTTATTTTCTGATCTGTCTTAGCCACAGGTCTATGTCTGATTGAAGTTAAAAGCAAACTAGTTAAATCAAAGTATCATAGGGCTGACAGGGATTTGGCGAGATGATCTAGTGCTTTCCATTGCCCAAGGCAAAGCCAAGCGTACCTATGTCATCAGGGCTCAGTAAGAAACCTAACTTTTAATTTTTGCTATCAAGCTCAACACTTCAATCCAAATCTGTTAAATGAACAATTGGTAAATGTTGGTTTAGTGGTGACATTTTACCTCGGGATTTACCCTGAGAGATAAAAATTATCTAAATGTATTCCCAGAGCACACGCTCAAATAAAAGACAGGCTAAAGCAAAGATTTAAAATTTAGGTGTCTCACTGCTCCTAAATAAATCTGTCAGCCAAAGATTTCCATGGTCAGTCAGCTAAATCAAGAAGAAAATGAGAGAGAAAACCTGGTTCTGTTGAGGTCCATGGGAATTTTCCTGTTGACTTTGTTGAGGTGGCATTTAATGTGGGATTGTTGCTAAAGGAGAGGTGAGGAAGTGAAAAAGTACCTGAAAAATGTGAATGTATTAGCAAAGGCAGTAATTTATAGATGGCTGCTGTAATTTCTGATAAGTAACACAGGATTCCTGCTGGTTTTCAGATCACACTATTTCCTTAAAATCAGAGTTTTTAAACATACATACATATATATATATATGTCTGTTGAGGCAGATCTAAATATACTGGATCCTGCTTCAGTGTAGAGGATTTGATCAGATGATCTCTGGAATACCTTTATTTCTATGAATCTATAGATTTTTTGCAAACAGCATTTAAGGCAAAGGACACAGTAATGAACTGGCTGACAGTGAAAAGCCATGCAGTTAAAGAAGTAAAACAGTATTACTCACAGATATGTGAGAATCAGTCTGCCCTATATATATAACTTGAAACTTAGTGCATCTCATAATATGATGCTATTTTCTCAGCATTTTTTTGGTAGAAATAGCACAGGAGATATTTTTGGGGTGTTTTAAATGGAATTTTAAGTAGTAGCTTCAAATATTTATTCCATAAAATAAAGATCATCAGCTTTCCAATTAAAAAGTAGCAGATTAGTTTTATTATTACAAACATATCTAAATATTTTTTACTAGAGTTGTAATGACCTTTACTGGCTTTATCATTAAGAAATTCTACCCTGATGTCACCACCATTTGTTTTTTTGGGGCATTTTGCACCTGCAGTTAAGACATAAAGAGTAATTTTTGGAGGCTTTGTGGTTCCCCTGTGCTCTGGAAGGCTCAGCTCGAAACATGAAGCAGCTTCTCACTGAGATATTTCAAGCAAAATCCCAAAAACTAACCTGTAAGTTGTTCATCAGGGAGCAAAGAGGGGACAGGTGTGAAAGCTGGAAGGATCAGAGTCCAGTAGGATTGTGAAATAAGTCCTTCTTCCTCCTTTTATTTTTCCTTAAACAGTGTCAGTAGTGAAGGTTTTGTTGCTCCACCATCTGACTGACTGCAGCTGAGACTCTTCAGCTGTAGGAGGCGTACAGGAGAGACTACTGTGTTCAAAAGCAGAGTCTGGGTCTATAGATGTTATTTCACAATAATGTAATCCAAATAGTTTCTTTCTTAGGCCAGTTAGTATTGGGAACTTAAGAGCAAGAAATGAACATTGCCTGCCTTGTAAGTCATTCCCTGGACAAGATCTTCTGCAGACTTTCCCAAAGAGAAAAATTGAAAGACTTGAAAACCCTGACAGGTTTTGGAGGACCCAAGAGTGGAATACTGAGAAGAACAGGTCTCAAGAACTGAGCAATAACCAGTCTGAACAAAGGACCCTTTCCAACTTCTTGCAGCCCCTCCCAAATATTGTGACATAGATGATTTGAAAGCCATTATTTGTATTACCATTACTCTGAAGACTGATGCTTTATCTTAGAAAATCTCCAATAATTGCTTGGTTTATTGTCAGCTTCTGATTTTGACCAGAATTATGTTTAAGAAGGAAGTAGCAGACCCTCTGAAGAGTCCTGCTGTTACCTTACCTCATCATCAAATCAAAAATATTTACTAAATATCCTCACTGGTTTGAGTCTTTCTCTTTTGAACCCAGTGCTGGATTCTCAGCTGTGTCAGATGTACAGCAGAAGACAAAGTTTCCTAAGGTAATGACAGCTTGTTACACCTGTCATTATAGCTGTTAAAGGAATTAATTTACAGAGTCAGTGGATCAAAAATAAATCTCTTGACTCACACAGAAGACGTCTTCACCATGTGCCCTTCATGACAGCAGATGGACTTACTAATACCACCAAAAAGCTGACTTGTGCCCAGAATAACTGTGCATGTGACATGGGTTCCTCGAAGAACTTTGTCTGGACAGCATGAGGACTGTCATCTAAAGACAGGTCCATTTCAACAAAACCAAAAACGGAGTGGCATTTTCAGGGCTTGGCAGCTAGGGCAATATCAAACAGAAGACCTCACATTCAAAGCTCAGAGTCTCTGATTCAGAAAAAAAAAAAAAAAAAAAAAGTTTAATTTCCTCTTACAATGAAGGCCTTCAATCAGGGGAATCTGGACCTAGGGATTTTTGGAGGGAAAGGTTCAATAGCAGCCTTCACTGCAGATGGAGAGTCATTGCAGGTGTACTGCGTCAGAGTGGCCCGAGCCTAGAGCTCACTGACTCCCTCTGCTGAGGTAATCATCTTTAAAAGAAAGAAAATTTTGACGGAAAGGTGCTGTCAGTGATGAAAGAGGAGGCTTGAAAAGTTTTAGAAAAAATGAACTGTAGGGACCACCCTGAATGAGAAAGTTGACCAGCTCAGGTTCATGTTACTTCTGGAGCAGAAGTTCAGATATTCAATGTCACTCCCTACAGCAAAGACATTTTCTGATGATGTACTACATCAAGGATAGATTTCCACAGTGGTCTCTTGTGGATGACCTCTGATTTCTTGTCTGATTTCTCAGTAGGCTAGCAAAATTTCTAGACCTGCTGCACATTGATGGCATCAGTGCAAGAGATTTTGGAGAAGCATTTGACTTGACACCACCCACATGACAGTTTAGTCAAGAACTTTGAAAGTTAATATGGCCTGAATTCAGCAGGTTAACTGGTTCACTGAGAAGCTTCATAATAAAAATGTTAGTAGGGTATCCTCATTTAGTTGAATAGCATGCATATCAGTGTTGATTTGGGAAGAGATTTTCAGCAGGGATCAATTTTTAGACTGGCAAGTGATAAATAAAGCTGGTCTCTGTTGCCGGCCAATATGGGTGCTGGGACCAAGAGGGCACAATCAATCAGAATGCAGCCAGATGCAGAGACTGAAGCCATCAGAGTGTGGATTCCTACCTGAAAAATAGGTGCTCTAAAAAAAAAAAGAAAAAGTTGTAATTGGATCTTTTTGGCATACTGTCTCCAGATGTGAAAGTCTCCAGTGGCTTAAAGGAAGGGAAAAAATACCAATCCTTTCCTTTTCTCCTGCTCCTGAAGCAAACGAGGTGTGGAAGGGATACCTAAGGAATGGTCCCTATTTTCATCAGATGACTAGTGACCACATGGGGGTTAAAGCAGTGGAAATGGAATACATGAGCAGTGATCGAGTAACTTCGAAATTCACTTGGATACAGCTGCTGGTTATTTCTCACAGACTAGTTCTAGGTGCAGCACAGTTCTGTTAATAGACATAGTGGGACCAATGGCTTTATCTTTAAGCTTTCTTATTAATTCTCCAAAATTAAATAACAGTTTGAAGGAATATCTCACAGTACATTTTGTCTGTTTTTTAAGATGTCCTTCTTTAGTAAAAGTTAATTTATAAAAGTCTATAGCCAATGACACAGAAAATCACCTTGTAATGAATTGTATCAGTGCCTTTTAAACAAAAGAAATAAACTCATTTGTTAACATTAGGTTCGGAATCTTTTTAAACACCTTGCTATATCCTTGGTCCCAACTGAAGCTTTTGATGATCATGAGTGGCACTAATAAAATACACTTTGTGTCAATGTGGTTTTTTCTGATAAGCTTGATAAGAACAAGCATTTCATTTTACTTTTTCTTCTCCTGTATGGCAAGATTGGATTGTTGCAGAACTCAACTCCAAAATCATACAAAAAAAAGGGACTAGATCTTCCTAACTCTTTGCAATTGTATCTCTTTCTGTCCTCTTTTCTTATTCTGCCATGATACTCCTAAATCTGAAATATTCAGCTTACCTGTTCCTTCAACTGCCTCAGTTTCCCCTGGTACACATTGGTTGATCCCGTATTCCTTTTTTCAGCCATGTGTCTCCCACGCTGTTCTTTTTTCATTTGAAATGACACATGACACTACAGCAGAAATATCAAACATGTTCGCTCATGCAGTGTTTTGCTCAGCCCTGGTATTGTTAACAGAAAGCCACATACTAAGTTCTTTGTTACCAAGGAAAAGAAGAAACCATACTAAACACAAAGTTTCTGCTGAACTTATGTTTCTTGGAACCTGAATTATGACAATTTCATAAACAAGGTAAGTAACACTTTTTATATTTTTTTATGTTTCAATCTTAATAATAGTTGTTTTTTATTGTTGTTAGTATTTTTTTTTTTTTTCCTGTGGGATTCTTTTTTCAAATTGACTTGGACATTTTTAAGGGAATAAAAATTGACTGACAGAAAATCAAGCTGTGTTAATTCCATGCTGTATTGTTGTTGGAGATTTTTTTCAGTGTAGTTGAAAGCAATGTTAATGCTGGAAGTTGTGCTGAGGTTGTACATTCCTTGATCTGAATTATTTCATCTTTTGCCACAACTCGTGTCAGTGTGACCCTGTGGGAGCTATGCTATGCCTGTCTAATAGCTTCCACTGGATCACTTTCTTGTACCACTGAAGAGGCTTCTCAATTCATTTTACATCAGTGTCATCTCTCTTAAAACTGAGGATTCTGTAACAAAATGGGAACTCTGCTGGCATAGAAAAGACCAAATGGAACACAAAAAAAGAAAAACCAAAGATGAACCAACCTTTCCCCATCACTTGTAGGGTTAATATGAGGCACACCATAATGCTGCATTAGAGATTGTTAAGACAGCCCTGAAGATGCTCGCTCAACTGCTTGGAAGCAGCATTGCCTGTCACAGTGCATACAGCCCCTTCCTAGGCTCCCAGAAGCTGCTGACCCTGCTCCGACAGACAGCAAAATGCAGGTGCTGGCAAGCAGCCAGGGCATCTGATTCCGAGATGATGAATCAAAGGCACAGAGATAGAGGAGGCTTACCCTGTCTAAGGGAACATCCCAAGGCACTAGGTAAGGGTATTTATTAGTTTTGGTTGGTGTCTGCTTTTTGGATGATAAACGCCTATTTGGAGAGGTGTTTTTACCAGAATGGCCATGGCAGTTATGTGCCTGACCTGAAGGACAGAAAAGACAGCATATAAAGTCCACCTGCAGTGATTTACCCACTGCTCAGTTTTGCCTCTCAACACTACTGCACTCTTCATCACTGGAAAGTAACATAAATATTTATTATGCCTTGTTAAAATCTTTCTTTCTTTGGCCTGTTTTCCTGAGGCACTGAGTTCTCACCCAATTACATTATTTGTCTGTAGCTTCATGCACAATTTAAACCAATGTAATTTGGAATGACTGCCAAAATGATCAATGCCATACACTGCGTGCCTCTGGCCACCAAATTTCTGCCCTTGAGCTGCCACCTCTCTTAGGTTGGCACAGAGTTCAGTTTGTTGCATGCTGAACCAGGTCAAGATACTGATTCAAGCTGAAATTAGGTCCTAATGGCTAGTTTTCCCACGCAGCCCACTGTATAGCACACAACTCCTCTTGCAGATGTGAAGAAGTGGATAGCACAGAGATGTCAGTGAGGAGCTGGTAGCAAGGGAGAGGCAGGACTGCATCTTCCAGAAGCAATGCTAACTTAGTGTGTTCACAAATATGTGGCTGCAGATGAGACTGTGATACCCTCTGCCCATCTTGACAGCATTTGAGTGTACTGGCCATTTCAGCCATGTTGACGGACGTGTAATAACAGATAAAGATATCCTCATATTTCTCTGAACATAAAAGTCAAGGCAGAGTGAGCAATTCATTAGTACTCCTGCTATGGGGAAGACATCTGCATGAGATTACTCTTTTCGACCAGACATAGCAATCATTCACTTGGAGCTTGAAGCCTCCCAGGTATAAAAGATTCTAACCACACGATTCAAATCCACAGGAAACCTGTCTCTGTCAGCTTCTCTCCTCTTTAAACTACTGTCTTTTTGAAGGAGCGCAGAGGGCAGTGGTAGAGCTGCACTGCCCTTACACAGGCACCTGCTAAGCTGAAACAGAGTCACTGAGATTCTTGTGCAGGTTGTCCAAGGCAATTTGACTCCCCAAAACTCTTAGAATTTAGAATTGAGAAGTACCCACAAAGCTTTCCTTCAGTCTAGTTGTTTCTGAGCAGTCTTTCACTGGAGGAGATATGCCAAGATGTGCAAAGTGGTTTGATCCTACGTGGAGATCTTATATGTGAGAGACTCTAGAGGAGAGCGTTAGCTGTGACAGCAGCACTCTGCAAGGATCCAAGTTCAGACCCACTCACACCACAAAGCCCAGACCTCCAGCCTCTGAGGCAGTGTTTGATAAGAACACACAGAAATATTTCTAAATGTTGAGAGACTTCTTGGCTGCCCCTGCTAAACCTGACTGAAGGCCAGGCAAAGGCTATATTTCCAACAACCTTTCTTCCCTCCCCTTCTAAACAAAAAACCCCTATAAAATATATTTCAGCTGCCAGACATGATGCTCTAGAGGATTTAGAAAACACTGTGAAAAAAATATGTTACTAAAGCTAGTGGATCTAAGATAAGCAGATCTTCTTGGCCCAGACAAAGACCCTTAGCTGTTTGAGGAGGAAGACTAAGAGTAGGGATAGAGTCTCACACTTCCTGCCTGCAACATATGGACCTTTACTAAATCTGATTTGAGCAGGTTTAACTTATTTGAATATAAGCCCTACTAAATATTTGGAGAGTAATTCAGATCAAAAAATAAAAATAAAGACCAAACCCTCCTTTTTATTCTGTGTAACGCAGTGTCAGCTCTGCAGGGCAGAATAAATACTGCAGAATATACTGGAAAAGAAAGAAGAATATAGATGTCTGACAAATGGCTCTGGTGACACAGTTGAAGCACTCCCACTCGATTATCCGAAGCAGCTACCTATCTATCTAAAGTGAGCTTCACAGATACTTTAATCCTTAGCTCAATTTTCCTCTAGTAGAAAATTACTTAAACAACAAAATGGAGAACTAAACACCAAGGACTTCATTGTTCCATTAGGTGCTATGGTCTTTTTCAGTCCTGTTCACCTCACGTTTGTCTCCATAATCTCTTTTTATACTGTTGAGTTCATTGGCAGGGACCTTCTCTTTTGCTCTCTGTGGAAAGCTTCTTTTCTACTATTATTATTAAAAGTAATAACACAAATGAGTCAAGGAGAAAATTTAAGTGGGAAAGATAACAAGCTGAGTGGAGGAGGTAGAAAAATTATGGATAAGACTGTTGAGTGACTGTAGAAGCAGTGATGCAGCAAGGAGGAAAGATGCAAGGCATGGAAGGGTTAAGAGAGGAGGAAAAGAAAGTCTGAGTCAATGCAGAGTAGGAGGAGGTGATTAAGAAGAAATCAAAAAGCTGAATGTTAAAAGGAAGTAAGAATTTTGTTACAGTGAAATCAGAAGGGCAAGGAGAAAGAAATGGAAAGACAAAGAACATCCTGAATAGGCTGAAAGAGGGCGGTTGTACTCCACATATTTTCTATAATGTGAAATAAAATGAAGCAAATGAAGGAGAAATGAAGAAATTGGAATCGACTAGGTAGAGAAGAAGAAAAGGGTAGTGAGCTGGGGTAGGAGAGGAAATTAGAAAAAGCTAAAATATGCGTTTGATATATGGAAGGGAAAAAGTTGAGGGATATAGATATTGGTCTAAATATTATATTGACCTTATCTTCGTGGAAAATGAAGGCAATGAAGGAGTCTGTCTACAGGAAGAGTTAAGTTAGAGATGAACCACAGAAAAGAGAAGTAAAACCCCCCCAAAACTTCTATAAACTGAGAGAGGGGCATTTGTAAGAGAAATACTGCTTTAAATATAATAATTTATGGAGAAAGTCCACTGCTAAAATGTCATCAAATACATACCTGCAACACATACAGATAAGTCAGATACATTTCATACACTCTTCTCAAACATGATTTGTCTTAAATAGGTTTTGTTTGGTATGTTAGTTGGATTTCATGTTATTTAGCAGCTGAAAAAATCCCAAAGCAAAACATTCTCTCTGGCATAGGGCATTATATTGGCATTTGCCTTGCTACTGAGGTAAATGAAAGACGATGAACTTGGCTTTGCTTTTGCATAACCACAGATGATGTTCTTTAGCTATTATCTATTCATCCAACAATCCTGAGATTTTATAAATTGACTCTTAGCATTTCTAAAGCATGACACTTTCATAGCTTTCTAAAGTCTAAAAGCTAAAGACATTGGCTTGTCAGGAATTCCCCCAAAATTCCCCCCATTCTTAGATCATTCCTATCCTTCTGAAATGCCCTCCTTGCTACTTTTATGTAATACGTAAGTGCCTTTCACTGTCATCAGTTTCTAGTACCTGTGTGGTTCTCTTTTCATTTTTCTTGAGCCCTATTTGAATCCTGTTCTGATACATCTGCACATCTCATATGTGTGTTGAGCATGCATTAGTGCAGTCATAGATGAAGGACACATTTGAGGAGAGCACTTCTATATACCACAGAAATGCTGAAACTCATTAGTTTTTGTCCCTGAAGGAATAATGTTCCATCAGAGAGTACTGATTAAACAGGACATATGGATCCTGCACGAGTCCATCATAAAACTCAACAGAAATAATACAGGTTTCCAGGCAGCCTGCCTTGACAAGGCACTAGCCAGTTGGCTGGCAGTGGGGTGGGCAGGTTGCCGGCTCCCTGGGATCCTCCACTTCCCTGTCGGAGCAGCTGGCAGCTCAGGCAGCCAACAAGCCAACGCAGCAGCTGGGCAGCTGAGCATCCAGGAAAGCAATCAGAGAGGTGGGAAGCAAAGGAGTTTGGCAGCTGGAAAATCAAGAGAGATATTAGAGGAATCTCATTCCCATGAAAAATGTCAAGTTTCTGACTTTTCATCCTGATCCAGGATGAATGATATACACACGTCTCTGTGTGTCTATATATATGTAAAAATCTCTAATATGTATGTATGCCTATGTATATGTACACCTATTTTAAAATGCTATTTCTTCTGAGAAACTAAATCCTTCTTCCAGCTGGCTGTAATGAATTGTTGCTGTCCTCTGCCATGAAGTTTCTAAGTAGGCAACTAGAGGCCAAAATTAGGGAAGCTAATTTCAGGGAGCCCAGCTGATTAAAGGAAATGTCATTACCTTGTTACTGTACATTACTACAATTAAATATGATCCAGGGGATGGCATTAAACTGAGAGTGTGTCGCTTTTTCAGTCCTGCACTAAACAATCATCACTACATGTCTTCTAAAGCTTTATTAAGTATGAGGGAAAAAATGAAGGGAAGAAGGAAAGAAATATAATATATTTGTATTTACATGTGAAGTAGTGCTTCTTTGTCAGCAGTATTTTTTTTTACATTTTTCCCGCTCTTATTCTTTGTAAGAAAAAAATTCCTGAGTTTGGCAGTTTTCAGGAAAAAAAAAAAAAAAGACAAAATATGGGCTGAGAGGATCTTGAGCTCTTTCTGAGGACTTTCTGATCCTGGATCTTTAAACGAAAGGGCACATTAAGGGAAAGATTAAAGAAAAGAATAGCAAAGGCAGGAAATGCTGTGGTCTCTCTCTAGTATGGACATCACTGCTTCAGAGAGAGGGGCAAGCCCTCCGTCTTGGCAGCTGCTGAAGGTGGTGGCCAGCAGTAGCCACATACCTCTGCTGAGGATGTTGCTTTCAGCTGGTCAAAAGCTCAAGTAGCATGTTGAGGGAGGCAGTCCCAGCTGGCTGGACCAACCTTCTCAGTTTTGCCTGGCCAATGTATGGAGTAGGGAAGAGAGGGAAGACTGAGGCAGAGACACACTGGTGTCTTGAAAGCACAGCTGAGTGACCAGAAGAGCAAACAATACAAAGCCACAGTTAATGCTTTTTAAAAGTTGGTTTCCTCCCCTTGTGTGCATGACAAGGGGAAATTATAACAAGAAAGAAGCAAAGTATAAAAGAAGCAGTAAGCCTCCTCTTTTCAAGATTTGGTTGGTTTGGATGTGGAAATCACTCCTTCCCTTAAGCCTTAAACAAGTACAGAAAAACATAAAATTTTGTTTTCTTTTAAAGAAATAATTTTTCAAATCTTATTTATTAGATAATGGCAAATTAAAGACAATCTCCTGAAAAAAAGAAATAAGTTTAAACTAAAGTTAGCAATATAATACCTGTTGTATTGATCGTGAAATGTTCCTTCTCTTCTGAAGTACCTAAATAATTTAACATGGTAAACCTGCAACATAAATATAGCTATCAATGCCAGCATGCTTTGATCTTTTTAGTACAGGTAGGCCTCTGTTGCCTCCCACTCTTGATTTTGTCAACAGTAATTTAAGCAGCAATCCTTTTGAGATAAAAGGATTACAACTTTATGAAAATATTCTCTTACAAAATTCAAAGAAACATTCTTAAAGCTTGTCATGCAGCTTTGCTTGCCTTGTACTTCCACAGCGCTTCCATGGCTTTGAAATCCTTGGTCTGTGCCAAGTGGTTACCTGATGTGAGAGAGTAGCAGTTCCTGGGGACAGTTGAGGCTGTTTGCAAGGTAATGCCAAAATCTCTTGCTCTGCTAAACTGCGAGCATGACATCACCTCCTGCGCTCATTTTACCACTGTGGATGCGCAAGCCTTGCTCAGCCCATAGCTCTAACAAGCGGCCCCAGTCCCATCCCTCAGCCGACCGTGGTTCCTAGGATCAGGAGAGGAGCACACTTCTACTTGGACACAAAAAGGAGTCAAATGTGCCCCAAATACATAGAAGGAGCCTATTAGGTTTTTTGGAAGAGACTTTGTTATATAAAAAAGAAGAAAATAAATATTCCCATAAATAAATAATTTCCTATATGTTCTTATGACATAGAGACATAGCTGCTTAATACTGCCAGAAACAACTTTTTGTATCTATTTAGTTTTTTGAACTGTAAATGAGCACGTTTTATTTCTCATGATTGGTCTGAATTTTTTTGGGGGGGAATGGGGGGCAGGTCAAGTTTCCAAGGTTTTGTTTACTGCTCCAAGGATCAAGGAAACATTCATTTTAATGAATGAAAAAATGAAATTTTAGGCTATATATTTGAATCAATATTCTGCTTTTACATAGAATAAGAGTTTCCATCTTACTTGGTGAATCTAGATTATACAGTGATTATACGAAAAAAAAAAATGTCAGTTGAAGTAATTCAAATCCCAATCTATAACTGGCAGCACAAATACCATGGATGAGATTTGAGGCTTCTGAAAAAATGCATCAGTTAATTTGTAAGCAGGCTTAACTTCTCTCAGTGTGTTCAGAAAGGTTTATAAGCCATTTACTAAAAAATGGGGGAAAAGTCATTTATTTCTTCCAAATTTGTTATACCTAATTCCCTGATCCAGAGTCCAAATAATGTAATTGAAGTATAAAGATGCACCCAGCAAAACTTTTATTTTTGTGTTAGTTATAACACAGCTGCAATTATGGCATCACTCATGGTAAATTTATGCTATCATCTTTCTAGCATAAATAGCTACAACTTCTAATAAATTAGTGACATTGAACCATAGAAGATGTGCATAAAATTAGTTTTGAATTATTTATTTGTAGGTATGCAGATCTTATGCACGCTGAACAATCAAAATAAAAGAAAATTACTTAGTTCATTATTAAATTTGTTAGTGCTGTACACTTAGTACCCTCATTAAAGGCTATTCAGACATTGGAGATAAAGGTTTTAGATATTAATAGAAAGTTAGTCACTTATTTTGCTTTGCCTTTGATTAATTTCATAGGTGCTAGTAGGGACAATTCTTTACACATGCAGATGGGTAGAACTCTCACACAGCGTTTCCTTGTTTTTTTCTATTAAGGCCAATGAGATAATGATAAACAAGAATGTGGAAAGCAATGCCTTTCATTGAGAAGATCTCAAGGTACTCGTTCTCACAAGATTTGTGCCATGAGCAAGGAATTTCTCCCTCAGGCAAGAGTGTTATCTCATACTTGGGAATTCCAATTTGTTAATCTCCTGGAGTTCTCCCAGCCAGGTGTTTTCTGTTGAAAACATGAGTGCAGTCCCGTATGAATCATATAAATGGAGAGCTGTGTTGTAGCAGACAAAAACATCTAAGTAACATAAAGAAAAACTAGGATAAAGGGTGCACATTTCATGTGCTGTAGTACTCTCATTTAAAAAAAATCATGAGACTCAGTAGGCTGAGAATATATATCATCGTTTTAAACAGTGTAGCATGTTCAATTTTAGGTAAATTATATAATTCTAGTGCATTATCTTAGTGGAACAGTAATGTTAGCTTATTTGTTGCCAATAGATGGCAGTGATCACTCAGTTTCCTCCAGGAGTAAAAACTGCGGAATAAAAGTCAGGTGTCAGGAGGTGGGTAGGTATTCAGGCGGCTCCTTCTGTAAATCCTGGAGTTGTTATTATTGTGCTTTTAACCAGAACGTTACCCTACTTTCATATCTTCTGGTATCCTGTTGTTCTTGGATTAAGGAAACCTCTTTTGATTCCTACTTTTAAACCAATTCCATGTCCTGGTATCAGTTCACTGGACTGAAGCCTTCCTAGTGAGATATTCATCTCTTCTCAGGAGGCAAGCAGATGGGTATACTTCCTGTGCTACCATATATTACATGGTTTGTAGGCATCTCTTCTCTGCAGCCGTCTCTTTCTCCTTTCCAACGCATCTCTCATGCTTAATGGGCAGCTACCCAGGGTGACTCAGCAGGCAGTCACCACTCTCTTTGGAAAGGCACATTCAAAAGGAGAGTTGATGGACAATAAGCTTTGGGAGATGAGAAAGGCAAATTTTCTGATCACCACATTCACATTTCTTCTTGGAAAGAGAAGCAATATTATTATTCCTGTTCTAAGTGAGCTGGAAATCTGGGTGAACTGATACCAAGTTATCTAAGATGGCAAAGGTGAGGGCTAACTGTGAAGAACTGCAGAGGGGCTACATGACTGAATGACAAAATGGCAGATGAAGTTCAGTGTAAATAAATGGGTGATGATTCATGTGGGGAAAAATAATTCTATCTTATAAAATTAAGGTCTGTGCTGACAACTGGCACTCAGGAGTAAGAAGTTGGAGCTGTGAATAGTAGCTTCATGAAACTGCATTTCAGAGCACAGAAGCAGTCAGAGAAAACTCAAAGCAATTGTTAGGAATTAGGAGGAAAGGAATAGAGAAGAAAGCTATTGAGCACAGATTACCATTCTGCCACTTACAGATCCTCAGTTTACTTACACTGTGTATGTATTCTGGTTCTCTTATCTCAGGAAGGACAAAGTAAAACTTAAAAAAAATATTTAGAGGTACACATCCGGGTACAGAGTGGCTCCTACTCTGAGGACCAAAGAAGAGCTCTATAATCTGGAAAAATTGTGGGACATTATGTCAGAGGTCTCCAAATTCATGAGTGCCACAGATAGAGAGGTAGGATTGTTCATTTTGTCTTCTATTACAAGAAAGCAGGAAGCATCAAATGTTTCTAGAAGGACTTGGGTCACACAACTTGCAGCCAATGTCCTTTGTAACACCTCGTTCCTGTTGCACCTGTTTGGTAGTTGGTACCAATAACATCCCATCCAACATTATTCCCCTATTCAAAAGGAGAAGAGAATGGAAAAGAAAGGATAGAATGTGAAACGAAGAGACAAAGAAAACAAGCTGAATTTTCTCTGCCCTCCTGAGTTATCTTACATAACTAACCAGCCAGAAAGCTTTTAAAAATGAGTGTACATATATTGCCTTGTTTCTCTTCATATATAAATCTATGTTTAACATGGTATTAGATTTGTTTTCTGCCTTGAGCCTAAAGTACCAGCCTAGACTCCAGAAGAATAGATCATTTTTTTGGCATGTATTTCACTAGACTTTATTCCAGTGCAAAATTTTGACTCGGCTGTGGCCCAGACTTCCACAGCTGACTCAGTGCACAACATCCGTAAGTAATGTAATTTATGACACTGAACTTAATGTCACCAAGACAAGGCGGCAGGAATTTTTCCCAGATCAGAATGACTTTTTTCATGTGAGCCTTGATAGGTGTTAACAATTTCTCTTTGACCTTTTTAGGAAGGAGTTCAGGATTCTCACTCCTGAACTCCAGCTACAGCCTTGATGATTTCCTCAGTCTCCAGTCACCGCCAGAAGAGTTGGCAGAACAACCTTACTGCTGTTTATTTATGGGTTTCATTGTTTTTTCATTCACTTTGGGATAAATCTAGAGTAATTACTGCTTACCTTAAATCTGCATGAGTTTTTCATTTCAGAAACATAAGAATCTACCTCTTTTTTTTTCCATCTGTTGCGGTAGCTCTGAAACATTTAAGCTCTTCATCTAATTGGCTTCAGAAGAATTTTTATGGCTCTGTTGACTTCTAGGCCACAGTGCCAGATTCATTGTTGTTCTCAAACATAAGTCTGAAAGAAGTAAAAGTCATTAAAAGGCTGAATATACATGTTTTTATTTTGAATTCTTGGAAAGGGAAGAAAACATTATTAGATTTTTAAATCCATACCAAAAACTACAACAAGCATATTTCATAATGCACTTAATATATTAGAATCAATCCATTCATAATAAATAGTAGTAAATCAAGATTATTTGTTGAGCTCAGGTGTCAAACAATCTGTTGCTCTAACCATATTAACCATACCTTTTTTTTTATTATTTAGTGAGAGCTCCACAGAGAGAGCACAACAGCAGTTCAGTAATTAAGTAACCTATATGTGGATTAGGAACAGTCTCCTAATTAGCGAGGCCCCATGCATAATATGCAGAGGTGATACAAACTGTGGCTGTTGCTATCATAACTTGGGGAAGTCACCAGACAGGCTCATTTCCAGGTCACCCAGAGAAGTTGCAGTGGACGCTGACCCTTTTAACTATAGCTTTTTTTTAAGGTCCTTCTCCCTGGTGTGTCCCACCCACTGAAATAACTAGAAGAAAATTTGCAGAAGACTTTGAAGCTATATTTAAATCTATTGATTTAAAAGACAAGGCTATGTTAAAGTAAAATTCGAAGTCAAAATGCAATAAACAAATGAATTTTAATATTTCATCCATAATTTGCAACTCCATTCTGGAGTAGTTATCTTAGTGATAATATAGATTTCTTGAATCATGACACATACATAATACTTTTCTCTCCTTGCTATGATGCTGATTAGAAAAAATTCTTTTGTAAAACCCAAACATTTTGTAATAACACATAAAATACAAAATAATCTCTCAGTAAACAGAAATTAAATCTTAGAAGAATAAATGCATTCTCAGGCAAATAAACAGGAGCTGCATATTCAAAGTACTTTCTAATAAAACACTGTGCACAGTTCTAACCTACAAAGTTTAGAAAGGGCAAATGTAATAAAGTGCAAAGTACCAAAGCAAGATTCTCAGCTGAGAAAAATAATTCATCACCAGCTCTAATCAAATATTGAAATTACTATAGCTAGAGTTAGTCAAGTGTGAGCCATTGCAAAGAGGTAAAAGATGGTCAAAACAATAAAGCTACAGACACAGACCTTAGAGATATACAACTTCATGATGAAAAAAATAAAATGGTTTACATGGCTTACATACCAACATTCACTTGGGAAGCCAAATGCCCTAAATAGGATGTTGGGAGAAGAAGTAGTTCCCTAGTAGGCAATATGTGTACTCCCTTCGAGACACAACATCCCTGGTCCACTTCCTTTTGAACTCTGCCTCAGTCCGATCAAGGAGATGGTAAAGTCAGATGGTCTTCATTTCAGGAAGGAGATGCTGGGAAAATAAGCTTCATAACCCTCCCCTTCCCTCTGACTCACTTCTCTTGCCACTTCTATTTCTAAAGGGATCTGTGACAGGTCTTGTCACCAGTTATCCCTTGTAGTTGGTACAGTTGCTTAACATTCAAGAGTAGGAAAGGATTTACACCTATTTAACTACCTGTTGCACTGACTGTGAGGCACAGAGATAGCACAAGCAGCTGGTACGTAATGAAATAAAGGTTCAGTTCACCTTTTAAAGTAAGGAATCTGCAGTAACACCCAAGGGAAAAATGGGATTTGTGCTGATTGAAACTTTAAATTCAGTCTGGATTCACAGAGTTAACTTTTCTGTAAACCTCTTAGTTTTCAATTTCATCAAAAGCCTTTAAGGCAGCTCTAATTTAAAGGTGACATTAATCCTAATTTACACGTTTTACTGGATGAAGTCAGCCACAGTTAATGTAAATCCCACAACTGGATATGGAACAAGGCAGTGAGGGACCAGTGCATTATACAAGGAGAGAATCCTCGTTATGAAACATTTATGCATAAATTTAATCTCTCAAAATTAATAGCAACATCACTCCATTATACTCAGCACTTACTAAAATAAAATCACCCACTTTGATTTTATTGTGGTTCCATTGCTGGTTTAAACATGTCTCAAAATAATCCTATTATATCAGCATTTTGTTTAGTAATGTGATTAAGTTTGGACAGAGTGTTTGTCTAGATTAACCCCTGTAACATTTCAGTCAACAGGATACTTGGTATGACGTAGGAGGTGAACACATTTCCACAGGGCTGGAAAACAGGCTTGCATTGATGTGATGATTGAAATGACAACAAAGATGTCCACTTGAGCAAAAGGAGATGGAATTATTTAAAAAGTTATAGAGTCTTCAGATTTCTTCTTTAATCTGTTTGTCTCAGGAGACAACACTTAGACTTGTCTTTGAAAAGAGTACGGGCATTTGTTCAGTTTCACTCTTACGGTGTCGTTAATGGAATTAAAACTAGAACAGAATTCATGGACAATTCTCCACCTGTTTTCATGAAAAAAACAATAATCTGAATGAACCAAATTCTTCTATGCATTAAATCTGTATAATTACACCGAATTTGATTACTTTGTACCACTGCTGAATTCAGCCCCATGAAGCTACTAATTTAATTTGTTAAGTTGTTCATTCCTCACTAGGCATAAAAATCACGTACGTATACATATACACAATTATTATTACCTGCCTTCGTCCTCATCGTTTTCTAGGCCAGAGTCACCTTGGCCAGAGATGAGAAGAAAAACTGGTGTGTTGAATAAAAAATACCCACCATGGACAAAAACAGAGAAAAAACCCAATCATACTGACTGGAAAGCAGCAGAACAATGTCATCTGTCAGTCAGAGGAACTGGAAAGCATCCACATATATTGTGTAAGTCACATAATAAGAAAGAAAATTTAGTTTCATAATAAGCATTATCCTGGCTGAATGCAGTTTCAAAAACTGTTAATTTAAAAGTTCGAAAATATTTAAAACTGTTGATTACTGCTATAATTATCCTTTAAAGAATATGTAAAGGAAGTTCTACTTAGCTACTTTAGCTGTTTCACTAAAGTGGCCACCACTTTAATATCTCACAGATAAATGAATAAGTGAAACAACACCTATTTGATGATGAAAAGCAACTACCATATACAAACTTTTCTATAATGTTTCTACCAACATAATATTCTTTATGATATTCTTATCCCAAGGCCATACCCTCCAGTACCGAAAATCCTCATGCAGTATACATATTCTCAAAAGAAATAAAATTCTCTTCAAGGACATTTTTGTGATCCAGAGAAGACCTGTCATCTAATCTCAGAATATTAATTATGTAGTTATGATTAGACTTTCACTTGCTTATGATTTGGCAATTTTTATATACATTTTCGTTACAAGGCTTTGAAATGGTCACTGTTTCTGTTAGCAGCTACACCCTGGGATGCGTACTCAACCCTGCACTATTGTTATATTCTTCCTTGGTCGTGCAGTTGTGAATGATTTGTTGTTCCCCAGACTTACTCATGGTGACATGAAACTGAAAATGCTTCAACTAGTGTTTCTTTCCAGTGTTTCTATATTCCTTTGGTGTTATTCTGGCTCGTCACCCACCAGACTGAGATGCAGAACATGGAATAAGGAGTTCAGGTCAGTGGGTTTTGGTAAGTAGAATCTAGGTATCACTGGAGTTTTGCTGAGTTTGTTAGTTTGTGCTTAAAAAAGAAGATGGTAAATGCAAGATCCTTTAGCCATATGTTCTAGCGTGACTTGTGGTCCAGAGAGAGCATCCCTTTCTGGAAGGTTACTAGAGCTCGTTTTACTGTTCTGAGTTTACCAGGACTAAAATTAATTGACCCATCTGATGAATGCTCAAACTTGAAGAAGTCTCAAAGTTTTTCTTTGAGGGTCTCCTGGGAATACAGTGCCTGTCCATTCAGCAGCAGGGACAACAGCATGTTTCATTCAGCTAAAACTCCTGAGCAAACTCCTATGTTTTATCTAAGGTTGACAGGGAGCTCTGAGTACTTGACTACTTTTGTGTGATCTTGAACTGCTACTCAGCCAGTCTGTGACTCATTTTCTTTACCTGGAAAATTAGGTAGAATTGCTTGAGTAGCACCCTAAGAGCCTCAGCTGAGAGACTTTATGTAAGTGCAGGTCTTGCGTGCTCAGGCTAAGAGGTAACTGCTGAAAGCCCAAAGCAATAGCTGAGCTCTCAGAGCCTGGTGCCTGCAGGAATCACAGTGTCTGTGAGGGAATTATGTCAGTGTCTCCTCTGGAGGTAGCCTGCAGCTAATAAATGCTTCCTCTTCCATTAGCAAAAATGAAAGTACAGTGAGCTTACATCTTGCAGGCACAACCGAGAAATGGCACCACCTTCCCCATCATCCATCCTTTACAGGTCACACTGCTGTTCTCCTACTTGCCTTATATATGGGTTTATGGTCTAGCATTGGCACCATGGGAAGCACACTCTCTGCTTTTAGAGATCAGTGTTACTCTTTCTGCTCACAGTTCTCAAGATCCCTCTTCTCGTAGGAAAGTAGAGCTGGAAGCGATTATCACGTAACATCTGTTCTCTCCCTCTTCTGCAAAACACACCACTGACATTTCTGACAGATGCTTGTCCAGTCTGTTCTGAAGAATATACAGTGGCAGCAGACTCTCCCTTGTCTATAAGCAAACTACTTCAATGCTATAAGAATAATATAATTTATTGTCACTTATTAACATAAATCCATTATTCCTAGTCCCACTTAAAACAGAGTAAGCATGCTTATTCTTCTATGTCTACCTTTAACATAATTGAAGGCTATTATGAAATCTTCCTTAAACATTCACTTCCTTAAGTAACGCCCATCTTTGAGGAAGGACTAATCACTGTGCTGGTTATTTGTTTTCTGAGTGCCAGTGGCATAGTAGGAGCCCAGGAGAAGCTTTCTGCCTTTTTATTGTTTCTTCCTGCAAGAGAATTGTCTTGACCATTGCTCCAGGCTTGGCTCTGGGAATGGCTGGTACAAGAACAAAGCCTGCACCATCTCCTGAAATATATCATTATACTTTAGATTTTTAAGGCAAAAGTTATTGTCTGGAAATATTAAATCATATCACTAGGAATTACCTAACCCTTGAACCAGGTTTTAAACTGTGATTCACTGGAAACATCAATCAATGATAGAAATAAGCATTTTTCCAGGAAGGCAGAAACTCCTTAATCGAAGACTAATGCCAATAAAGAAAGATCTGTCTCTTAAATCATAGTCTACCTTACAGAAAAGCCAAGAATCTATAACATTGCTGCATTACTGAAATTGCCTATTAGAGTCCTTGGAGAATTTCCCTTAAGACTTTTGAAATATTCAGACTGAGAAAGGAACAGGAAGAAAACTACTCTTGATTTTCATCTTGTGTTATTTAACTTGAAAGCAAAGATAAAGCAAGGCAGTGAATTCAGCTGGAGGCATTATTTTTTGGAGGATGAATTTACTCGAAATATTCTGACACCAGCAGTTAGGGAAAAAAAGGAATTTTACTGTGAAAATATCAGCATTTTCACAAATTCTTGGTGTTCCTTTGCCTTAGTTTAGCAAATCTGACTCTAGCTTAATGAAGAGGCATACCAAAAGGGTTCATCTGAAAACTAGGTGTCTCAAGAGCCCCTTCCTTCTCTTTCCTTCTTCTGTCCAAACTGTATTTGATGTCAATCCCAAGGACAACTCTTTCAGTACTTGTCCATCTACACACAATATACTTGGTTAGCAAACAGATATGAAGAAAAAGAGTCATTAGTGAGTAACCAAGCTCTCATTCTGCTGTATGCTGAAAAAACAGACTAAAAGCACAGTGCTTTCTCTAGAAAGCTCCAAATAAGATATCTGTCACTATAAGAGGAAAGGGATTGAGGTTTTCCCATAGAAATGGTATCTCCCTGTTCATACAAGCCAAAGTGAAATGAAAGATTGCCAACAGTGTGTAGATGATGTACTACCCATAGAAGATGGATTTTCTCTCTTTTACTTACTAAATACTCAGAAGTCAACAGAGAAAGGTGATATGACCACAATAATAAATTTTACAGCTCTTTTGCTCTGATTTTCTGTGTGGGAATTATAAATCACTTTTAAAATAGAAGGTTATCACAGAAGAAAGGACAGTTCCCATTGGTACCTCTCTGTGAGCTGAGAGATTATGAAATAGACTCATGGAACAAATTTGTGTAATCTGTCTAGAAAAGGCATTTTGTTGCATGGTATAAATTTCTACTGGATAGCCTGTAAGAAAGGCTAAAACCCCATAATCCTCAGTGAACTTTTTAAGTCTACTCAAGAAAAAGCACTGGGCAGGCAGGAGAGAGGTGTAACTTTCCTCTTCCATCATCTTACAATGCTTATGAAACAGCCCAAATTCTTTAAAAAGAACATATCTATTCACCAGGCTGCTTCATCGTTTTCCTGAGACAAAGTGCTAAAATAACTGGGTGCCACCATCTTCCTAAGTCCTGCTGGGAAGCAGAACCTAGCTGTTGCATGTCTTGCTCTTCATGGGCTGTGAAACAGTCAGCAAAGTAGCATGCTCTGTGCACACCACCATGATTTTATGTCTTTAAAAACACAATTTGTAGCCTCTTCCTAAATGGCTGCTTGTTTTCCATATATTGCTTTGCAATTAGTAACTGTCCCTGGGAAGGGGGCGCAGAGGCCATTTCTTCAGGGGTCCCCTAAGACTCACATCCCCCACCTGCAGCTGAGTGCTCAGCTCAGTTCTGGGCCAAGTGTGCAAACACCCTGTGTATTACAGAATCCATGCTGTAAGTAGCTAAGCCACTGACATCCCCTGGCCCTTTGATACTATCTGTACAGGTACCTGTTACAACTGGCATCTTCATCTTCAGCATGTTGTTTATTTGCCCTGTCAATCTGAAATATTATTCCAGAAATCAAAGGGAAAAAAAAATATATATATATATGTGTGTATATATATATATAAAAAAATTTTTTAAAATGGAATAAGGGTTGACAATGTACCAATGACATTATGACATTTTTAATGAGATTAATAAGTTTTCTCTGGAATATTCTGCCTCAGTGGATTTATATTGAGTTATTAATCTGGTATTGAATTATGGATCTCTTATTATCAGTAATTTCTAGAAAGTATTCTGAACCTCTTCTTAATCAGCTAAGAACTGCAAATATGTTTTCTTACAAGCTTGTTTACATCACCAAGTACTAACTGTTGGAAAGAAAGTACTAGAATAATGAAAAAGAGTGGTCAAAACAAGACAAATTTTCTCTTCTAGTCTAACCTGTCCAAAACCTGATATCAATACCTAGGACCAAAGTTCCCATGAATGGTTTTGTAAAGGTGGACAACAAAAGCTATGTTTAGGTAGCTGAAACCAAGCCAAATGTTCAACAAATCTGGAAAGGGAAAATTAATTTAAGTCAGTATTTAGGTACCCAAGTTTTCAAATTTTGGGCTTTAACTATTGCACCTTAAAGTCAGTAAAAACAGTCATACCCTCACTGAATTTCTCCTCAAAATGAATGATGTATCTTCAATCACTGGGAGTTCTGAAAATTTTCTGATCTTCAATATTTGGCAAATAATACCCAATACATAATAAATAAGGATACTACTTGTATTTTTGTTTTAAATAATAAAGTTATGAACTATAACAGGGAGAAACAGATACCCATGATGTGTAATCCCCCTCCTTAAAAAACTTAAGTGCTTCATTTGCACAGTGAAATATAATTTCCTTCCCCCCACCAAATCAATTCATATAAATTAAAATTTTACCAGTGCAAGAACTAAGGTGTAAATAAACTCAAATCAGAAAAGCAGGCTATGTCTCCATAACATATACTAGTTTTGAAGACTAACCTTGATATTCCTATAATCTCTGCCCAAGGATATACTTATGAAAACTTTTTCAAAACAACACTTCTTTTCAAGCAACAATGTTCCCTTTTTGTGTGCCAGATTCTATTTTCTGTGACTAACAAGTTAATTGAATTACAAAGACTCATTCAGCAGTACTAAATATTGCAATTCAGATTGCAGAATGAACTGTTACGAGACACTCCAACGTGACAGAAAGAAGTTCTAAGCCCGTCATCAAAAATACAGTTGTGTAACACAGGGACAGGAGCTGGTTGCAGGTGACTCTCTCACTTGATGACTCATTTCATTGACTCATTTTAATTACTTTAATGACTCATTGCGATGATTCCAGCAACATAAATTCAGTTTGTTTTGTCAGCAACATACAGATATCAGCTAAATGCTCCAGAGAGAATCAAATAACATAAGCAGCTAAATTCTTTATTTTTTTTTCTATTTTTCATTTTTATTTACAATACCCCTCATCTGCTTGTGACATTCCTCCCAGAGGAAAGTGGCTGTTCACTTGTTGAACAGTGTTTCTCTTGACCTTGATTGATGAAGGCAAAGCTCTGAAAGGTCCAGGCCACCTCTGTTTAGCTGCTGTGACTCTCAGCATGTAATTTCAAAGCATTTGTTACAGCTGATGTTCATGCTAGTACACTTTCACTCAGCTGAACACACTAATCGTCTTGTCCCTTTGGGAGACAGGCGAGGGAGCAGAGTGGAAGAAGTTGCCATCCACTTCCTCCCTTCTGCAGGCTCTCTGTGGAAGCTGCCAGATGTACACCTGTTTTTCTTGAACTGCCTGAGCCTACAGCACCCACTTTCCCCAAGGGGTGAGTAAAACCCCAAACCAGTCTGTATCACCATTTCCTGCTCAAACTGCGAACTGCTAAGATGGGAAATACTTTAGTCACGTACCAGTTTACTGGGTGTTACCAAGTGGCTGGGCAGGAGGACACCAACCTCGTTTCCCTGCTGCTCACAGAGGTCTCCCATGATGGGAATGCCAGAGAGACGATTTCTATACCTAAGACACAGAGAAGTATTTCCTAAATCACATGTGGGCTATCAGGCAACTTGGGTATCTACACATCTACTAATAAGCTAAAAATTTACAAACAAAATCATTAACCAGATTAAACCATGACTCGTTTAGCTCAGTGGCAAACAAGGACTGTGGGCAAAATATCCTCAACTAAGCTGTAGATCAGTCCTCTTTTAAATTTTTAGTACCTAAAGTCTGAATTAAGCTCACCTTTAAATTCTCCACTGAAAAAGTTAGCTAGTTAGTGTAAAATATTCCCAGACATATACCATGCCATAGGTTAACTATCATGCCTGTCACTAAAATCACAAAAAAGTGATTCAGTGCTGATGTCAAGCATATTCTAATTTTTTATCATTCTACAGTTTTAATATGCAAAGCTTTGATTGTATCAAATAGGCATTTTGTTTCCAATACTGATAAATAAAACTGTAATCTGTAAAATATATCATGTAAAGGGTTTTCATGGCATTTAACAGTCCTAGAGTTCCTATGTTTTTCAAATTGTTATCAGGGATACATCTGCACTTTTTCCTTTCCATTTCTTATTAACTCTTCTGCATCTCAGGTGAGAAAATATTTAACAGCAAAGTAGAATTCCTCATTAAATGTATGACTATTCAAGTAATGCCTTTTTTGTCTTATCTTTTTTCCTTCACGTTGAACATTCCCATAGCAGTTTTACTGGAGATCTGTAGATGACATGGCTAAAGAGCATCCTCTTGGATTTGTTCTCACTCTTTCTGTGGCAGACGCCAGAATCTGAGCAGAAAGAAAAATGCTTCAGAGAACAGACCGGGACACTGCAAACTGCCTTGCAAAATGGTGTGTTGCAAAGAAAGTTTGGCAAAATGCATGACAAGTTTTCACTGCTTAAACCACATCAATTTGATGTGAGAGTAATCTCCAGTCTGATGAGGAGAAGCTATGGAAAACAGAAGTGAAAAACCACACATGGCTCTGAAAGTTTTTTCTGCACTTGACTCTACTAAAACCATTGCATCCCAGGCTGCCTTAATATAAGTCATGGTAATTTCATCTAAATGGCAATTTGATTAGATGACCTATTAATTTTAGTTGAGGTGCTCCACCCTCTATGCCTGACCCCAGCTGCCCCGTGTACCAGGAGGCATCTTCTCAGAAACAGGTGCCAAAGCTGGCGTTGTGCAGAACAATTCCTAGTGAGACTCTATAAGGGAGCCCATCACATGTCCTAGTAATGGGCCACTAGAGCAAATGGCTGCTGCATTTGATATCAAATGGGCAGAAACAGTGCACGTGGTCCAGACTGACTGAGGCAACTTGAGGATTGGCCCTTAGCTGAACGAGCACTCCCTGTTTTCACCCTTGTGATTGATAGGGCCACCTTAGGCTACTTTGTTCTTTGCCACATACTTCAGCCTTTTGTCACATTTGATCTTAACTCTCTTCACACTCCCAAGACAAGCAAATGGAAATCAAGCCCTGTTCCTCTCAACACAACTAAACTGTAAGAGTGTTTTTGAACAGGAAGATGCTACAAGTGTTTGCAGGAGGAAAGCCAGGTGGAGTTGCTTGTCTCTTCATACTGCAACATCTGTCAGAGCTCCCTGCTGCAGCTCCGTCTGCACTGGGAAGCTCTCCCTAGGGTAACAGTCTGCAAATGCCCAAGGGCTGAGAGTCTGCCCACATGATCTAACATGAGACAAAAATATTCACAGGCATCAGAATAAATGTTATTAAATAAAAAAAAAATAAATAAACCCATAAATCAAAACTAAAGGGATTTCTTACGTGTTTTATGTGTAAAGAACAATTCTAGTACTTCTAACTGGTGGATTGGTATACCAGCATTTATCATCCAACAGTTTTATCATTCAGTTTACCGTCGTCTCTGTGTGTTGAAGATTCAGTATGACTGAGATGAATAAGAAGATTGCAAAGCTTTTCTATAACTCAAAGTCCTACCTCAAGAAAAAACTCAGCTTAATATATATTCATTCTTTCAATGTAACATTAGCCTTCTCTAATATAAGCCCAAAAGCTTTTTAAAAAAATTAAAATGGTCTAGATCTATTTTCTTTCTTTGAAGATTTGAGGGAAAGGGAGAGGTGCAAAGGGAACTTCAAGGCTTTCTCAGCTGATCGGAGAACCTTTAGTTTACACTGGTTTCACTGAATAGACGTAAACTCAGCCCATCTCGTTGCTGCCTGGAGCCTTATAGATTCAAATGCACGTTTGTCTGAAAGTCCTGAATACACCACTGATATGCCATTGCTCTAGCTGCCCCAGGATCGACTCTGAAGAAAAAGCAAGACATTTGATGGGCATATGGATGCAGTAATTTTCACACTGAGAGTCATCTGAAAAATAACATAAAAGCAATAGATCAGAGAAAAAAACCACAACACTTTAATGTTTAAACAGTTTCCTTTTCTTTCTAACTTTTTTGTGAAGGGATACTAAAGGGAGAAAAAAGTAAAAAAGTTTCCTCCTTAAAATTCTTGGTACCAAAGTGTTTCCAGACAAAGCATGGCACTTGATTGGGTGACTGAGAAAAATTACATAGTTTAGGTACCAAATTTTCACCTTTATTATTTGCAAATGCTTTCACACTTTGAAAATGCTGTTGGATCTGGTACTGTCAGATGAGCAGTTGCTTTTGTGCTCATAGTGTCACTGCAAGACAAGCAAAAAGACATCTAATGTACTGCTGCAACTGCAGGTTTGGAGGATAGTTTTGGCGGGGGGTAGGGGGAGCTGGTTGGTTGGTTGGGTTTTTTAACTTACTTCATACAGGACCACAGGCACTTGGCTGACTGAACACTTCTGAAGAATTGGAAAAAACAACAATAATTCTTGAACTATTGCTCGCTGAATAAACTCCTGCAAACCTCCACCTCCTCAAGCTAAGAAATTGGCAATGGCCATGTGGTCCAGACAAAGATCCCTGTCTCAGCTGCTCTGCCCTGAATAGTTCTCATGATGGCCAGCAACAAAAGCAAAGAGAACGAGTTTAGGCATGAAGAGTGTCTGCACAGTTTCCAGCACCCCGAGGTTTAGAATCTTCCTGAGCCAGCAGTTACATCAGTACCTTCATGTACAGATATATCTTATGGCAGTAAGCAACACAAATTTATTATGCTTAGTGTAAAAAAACATAGTATCTTTTGCTTTATATTTGCTGCCTAGTAATTCCACTTGGCTGCCCCACTTTCTGTATCAAGAAAAACAGTGAATAATCATTCCCTGTATATAGGTCTAAGGCAGCCTTTGAGACAGGCTGCTCCCACCCACAGGTGCATCACAGTGTCACACAACTGGGCACAGAGGAGTCACCCACCTGGCTGGTAACAACAGTTTGCAAGGCAACCAGCCTTGCAAAGCAATTACCCTCATTTGACAGGCATGACTAGTGTTTTAGACACAGCAAATGGATTCCTGAGAATAGGCTTCTCCTACTGTGAAAGAGTAAATTTGAAAAAATGAAATTATTCAAAACAAATTGACATATTCTAAAAACCGATTTCAGATATCCCAGGTAGCCATGTGTTATTCTTTGAAAAAGGCAGAAACATGACCAGGCATATATCTGGCCCGTTAGCTGAAACTATTATACAAAAATAAGCAATACAGGCTTAATTGTGGTTGGAAATGGATATTACAGCCCTGGGTGGTGCAGGAGTGTAACTGTGCTGTGGCAGAGCGACAGGATGCTTTGCCCATCCCAGCTGGTACTTCACCCAGCCTCTGCATCAGCTGCCACAGCATCATCATGGGGAAAACTATGGGCAGTACAGCTTGCCAGATGTCATGCCAGCTTCAGGTGGAGCTTATGGCTGCTGCTCCTGACACCTGTCTGTCACCTTACAGCCTCTTTTGAGGAAATGCAGAATCATCTGCCTCTCCAATTTTATCAGTCCTCCATTTCCCAGGTCTGCTTTCATCTTCTATAATACAAAGGTGTGCTTGGTACCACTGGCCAAGTGCAAGGTCCTGCACCGGGGTCATGGCAATCCCAAGCACAGATACAGGCTGGGCAGAGAATGGATAGAGAGCAGCTCTGAGGAGAAGGATTTGGGGGTGTCGGTTGATGAAAAATTCAACATGAGCAAGCAATGTGCACTTGTAACCCAGGAGGCCAACCGTATCCTGCGCTGCATCAAAAGAAGCTTGGCCAGCAGGCTGAAGGAAGTGATTCTCCCCCTCTACTCTGCTCTCGTGAGACCCCACCTGCAGTACTGCATCCAGTTCTGGGGGCCCCAACATAAGAAGGACATCGAGCTGTTGGAGCGAGTCCAGAGGAGGGCCATGAAGATGATCAGAGGACTGGAGCACCTCTCCTATGAAGACAGGTTGAGGGAGTTGGGGTTGTTCAGCCTGGAGAAGGCTCCAGGGAGACCTTATAGCGGCCTTCCAGTACCTGAAGGGGCCTACAAGAAAGCTGGAGAGGGACTTTTTACAAGAGCATGTAGTGATAGGATGAGGGGTAATGGTTTTAAACTGGAAGAGGGTAGATTTAGATCAGATATTAGGAAGAAATTCTTTACTGTGAGGATGGTGAGACAGTGGAACAGTTTTTCCAGGGAAATTGTGGATGCCCCCTGCCTGGAAGTGTTCAAGGCCAGGTTGGATGGGGCTTGAAGCAAGCTGGTCTAATAAGAGATGTCCCTGCCATGGCAGGGGGCTGGAACTAGATGATCTTTGAGGTCCCTCCCAACCCAAACCATTCTATGATTCTATGAAATACATCAGGATTTGAGAATCCTGGGGACATCCAGGACTGGCTATTCCAAGCATTCTAGTACTGCAACATCAGATCCCAAAGCATCACTTGATAGGCTTAAAAACACAAGAATTAAAAAAAATAAACCCAACCAAACAAACCAACAACCAAACAAAAAAAACCCAAACAAACACAACTGACTTCTAATCTATTTTCAGTCTGAAATTAGAACATTTAGTCAAGCTTTTTGTCCATATTTACACATAAACAGAGTATTAAATTCTGTGGTTTAAAGCTTTAAAAAAAAAAAAAATAATTACCAGATTGCAAGGGCTGTGAGTTCTCAGTTCCAATGCCACTACAAAACAGCCAGCATACCAGCACTTTTTTCTTTTTCCCTCTACTCTGATCAAGCTCTGAAAAAAAATGAAAAAAACAGGGCAAAGTCCTGATATCAAATAAAAACTTTTTTTTGGTCTCCTGGAGCCAGACTTTCATCTCATAAATTGTTGTAACATGGCCAAGAATTATACCCAGCTATTGTCCAACTAACCCAACATTTCCTTGATAGAAAACCCCTGAGATGCAGTATAAATCGGCATTGAGAACTATGAAAGGATTCCTGGGAAACTCCTAGGTCATCAACTTTGTTATAAATAAAGAACATGATTAAAGAAAACAAAAGTATAAACAGGCTCTCACAATATTGTACTTTTCTTCCTGGAGCTTTTCTTTATTAGTCCAAATTAAACAATTCACATGACATCTTTACCTCTTTTGCATGCCCTGTTTGCAAGCACATACTGCATTTGTCTTCTCTTCCAGTCCTTGCTGACTCTGGAGCTGCTGGAGACTCGTCTTCATCTTTTTGATATTTCTTGACTGCTCGTATATTTCACACACCTGGTTTTCCAGAGTAGCAGATGTTGTTGCTCAACAAAGACAAAAGCCTGTATGTTTAGGCTAGGAAGTGCAGAAAAAGCATTTACAGCTAGTTTCTGCTTTTTCTCAGTAGATGCTTCAACAATAGAGATTCTGTAAATAAAATGTATTTCCAGTGCATGTACCCAGGGTTTACAAAGCAGACCAAACTGCAATGGACCTACATCATTCTTGCTGCTCAAGAGGGCAAAAGGCAGCATCTTTCTTGTATATAAAAAATTAAGGCTTTAGCCCTCAAGCAGTCATGAATTGTATGTAATTAAATCCAGAACAATTATTTGATTTGAAACAAGATATTAATATATGATGTATTAATGCATACTAATTACTTCAATTCAATTCTGCTCTATTCTTGTGTGTTTTGGTTTTGGGCCTTGTTGCTCCCTAACATACCACAACATTTAGCAACAAAATATCTCAGAACTGAGACAGAGAAAATGGATTTCAACTGACGTCTGGCAACCTGGCCGGAAGTACTCAGAGATTACTATTCTGCATCCCTTCATGACTGCTAAGTTATTTTCATGTATTAAATGAGGGTGTTCTCTCCTGAGATTTTAATACCATTGTAACTTAATCCATGTCTTTTTTTATTTAATGAAACCACAGGTTTGTCCTATGTGTTTGTAGTATGGCTTGAAAGTTAGGTGACTCCATAGAAGAGTTCATAAATTCTGCTAAAGTGACATGACCATGCTATAAGTTGTCACAGGCATTGCTACTCAGTCAGGAAGCCATAGGTCTGTGAGGGCCAGCAATTTCCCTCATACATTTAAAAAAGTGCATCTGATACATAATAAGTCTGAGGAAGCAAATGCATCTCTAATCCAACGAGAATCCACCAAGTTCTCTGTTAGCTGATGGCTGACATGTTCTGAATGATAACAGTTATAGTCTTCTGGTTTATGTTGGGTTTGTGGTATTTTTTTCTTTTAACTGTGAAAACTATAGTTACTATATAACCGTAGGTATAAAATGTATAAATGCTCACCAAATTCACAGGATCACAGAAGTGCTGGTTGGAAACCACCTCTGGAGGCCATCCAGTCCAGTCCTCTGCTCGAGTCGAAGGGTCATCTCAAGCACCAGAGTATGTCCGCCACGGCTTTGTCCAGCAGAGTCCTGAAAGCCTCCAGGAGTGTTGATCTTGGCTCCTCTGGGCAACCTACTCCAGTGCTGCCTACCCTCCTAGCCAAGAAAGGACACTCTGAACTTCTCAAGTTGTGATTTGTCCCTTGCTTTACCATCTTTCACTATCCAAGAAAGTCTGGGTTTACTGTGCTTGTAGGTCCCCTTCAAGAGATCTGAGACTGCCACCAAGCCCCCCCCAGCCTGCTCTCCAGTAGTTGTATGCTGCCATTAACACCCCTTCCCACCATAGTCCCTTAGCACCCCTAGCCCCTCCTCACAAGACAGGTACCTCTAACTATCTTGGTTGCTCTCTGACAGACATTCTTTCAGTCCAACATCCTTCTTGAACCAGGGGACTCAAAAAAGGACACACTACAGCAGCCTCAGCAGTGCCATGCAGACACAACAAAACCTTCCTGCTGGCCATGCTTTTCCCAAGGTAGCCCAGCATGGGTTTTGCCTTACTAGTGATAAGAGATCACTGTTGACTCATATTAGCTTGGTTTCTGCTCTGACATCTGGTCCTTTTTTTTTATCAGAGCTATTCAGTTGGTCATGCCACAGACTCTGCTGATGCATGCATGCAGTTATACCTCAGGGTATCAGGAAGGCACAGAGTCCAGAGACTCCTTGCTTTGCACATCTCCCTACTGAAACTTATGAGGGTTCTTTTTAACCTGAATTTCAGTTTTCTCAAGGTCCATCCCAATTCAGTGTCATCCACAAATTTGCTGAGCATATGTTCTGCCTCATCATGCGAGGCACATCGTTCATGATCTCCCCAAGAATGGGGGTGAGCTCCTCTGATCCTTGGTTTACCTTTGCCATCCACCTCCCATAGTCTGTCACCTGTTGCTCTCCGTGATAGTTCTCCCGTTTCTTTGCAAACCATGATAGGGTTGATTCACCTGTGAAGACTATATATATCAGAGCTTTCCTGAGTTCTGTGTTGACAGAGAAGTTCCTAGCACACTACTCCATTTGTTGCTTTGTGTATGTATCTTTCCTTTTACATATCTTCCTTCTACAATAAATATCCCATGACTATTTCCCACTTCTTTCTTGTTTCCCTTCAAAAAAAAGAGCCTTTTTTTTTTTTTTTTCTTCCTGTAGCCTTGACTATTGACACAATATTATGTGGAACTGCCTTCAAGTTCTACAGGAAAATAAAGTACTCTAACAGTTATTGAGGGCAAAATTCTGAGAAATTTATTACTTGGAGAGATGTGGTATTTTTTGTAGTGACCACCAGCTAGCATTTCCTGATATTCAGTAGGGTAGGATGCTGGATGTCTGGAAATCTTGGACAAATAGGTACAAGGTCCGTCTGCCCCCACATGTACCTTAAGCCCAGTGCATAAGGAAGGCACAGAGCCCAGAAACTCCCTGCTTTCCCCAGTATGCTTTCAGGCATTGAAAGACAGCTCTCACTGTCCCGCTCCAGATATATCCTGGCTGCTTCTTGGCCCACACTGCACATTAAATATAAGATTTTATTGCAAGGTCTACAGACATAGGCCAGTTGCCTCTTAAGTAGAGACGTTAAAATAGTATAAACCTAGAAATGCCGTAAAATGCTCTTTAAGACTTCCTTAGAAGTAAATGTCTGCAATCCCTTAACTTAATTATCTCATTTTCTTAGGATTTTGCTGTTTTCTACTAGAACTTGCATTCACTTGGAAAAAACTAAGTGTTTGTCCATTTGGGTTTGCTCAACAGCTATAATAAGAACTTCCTGATTTTCTGTACTCCTTCTGTGGAAAAGGTGTCACAGCACTCCACTAAAAATAAAAATATTTCTAGATGGTTGTGGATTTTTTCCCTTTATAGAAACTCACTTATCTTCTAATTATCACATTTTGAAGGCTGTAAGCCTTTTCCCATAACACGTTTTGGAAAATATTTCCCCACCTATGACGTCTCTAACTCATTCTGCTAAGTATCCACTTTTAAGAATATTTTTCCAACTTTAGTCCCACCATTCTCTTTCATTTACTATTACTTTCTCCTATGTGTTAGTTTCTGCAGATCTGCTGCAGAACTGCTTTTTTATTGCCTATATTTGGGTAATACTCCTTCCATTTGTTTGCCTATCCCTCCTACTTTTAAGAAGAAGGGATAAAAAGGCTGAGAAAGGCACATGAGAATGACCAAAATGATGCACAGATTTCATTTTGGCAGAAGGTAACATCACTCCAAAGCCTTGATATTGCTATTTCAAATCAGGTCAGCACATAAACTGTTTACACAAGGCCTCAAAGCCAGACTGTATTTAACTAATTTATATTCACTTATGAGGACTGTTATTATTCTAGGGGAAAATTATTTTTAAGCTATTAAACAAGGTCAATAATTTTTATGACATAGCCATACTCAAAATGTATATACACTGCACCTACATGTTACTAATCTGTAATTTAAGCTATTATGTTATGAACAATCCTAAACATCAGACAGTGAATACAGATAAATTCATTGTGCCATCCTCTGAAAATATGTCCTCACACTTGTAAGAGTGGAAAAGCAGCACCTTTCACCTGAGAATAATAACAAAATGAAAACGCAATACTTCACCTACAAACTCTCATTGTTCTCAGTGGAGCCCAGCCCTGTGCTATTACACCACAGTTTTCTAATATAACGAAATGCTATACTAGTAAAAGGTTTTTTTATAAATATGGATCATGTCTGTGCTATGATGCACTTCACAGCTGTGATGCACTTCTCTCTAATGTGATAAAACTATCAAAGCTGGAAGTTTCTTGCAGACAGTTTACATTTTGAGATGACATTCCCTTGAATCTTAAATGTAGCAGCCTTTATTGTTTGTGGGCTTAGAGCTCTCCTCTGGGAATGGAAACATTAGCTACTGATGAAAATATTCATGTACTCTTTGTCATGCTGTTTTTATAGAAGGAAATTCCATCTATATCATGATCATGAACTGACAAGTAAACTAATCTTTGCTCTTATGTATTAGTCATATTTTCCCTTATGTTCTTTGTAGAGCAAGTGGCACATGCGTATTTAATTTAATTCTGTATAAATATTCAACAGGGCCTTTATCATATCACCTTGATAGCTCATTTGTGCTAATAGCATTTAGCCTTAGAGCCAGAAAAACAATAAATTTTTTACACTTAATACAACAGCATATGACGTTTATCAGCACTCAGCCTTGCAGAAGTGGATGCTGATTTAAGAATAACTAATCCTAAATCTGCATGTCTTATTAAGAAACTGGCCAATGACAACTAGGATTGCTACTTTATTGTTCACTTTCAGTTACATTTTTCATGGATTTATCTGCAGATTTTACTCATTGTTGTGTGTAATCTTTATTCAAAGAAGTTTTCAAGCAGTGATTCACAAATGCATTTAATTCTCCAGTTAGCATGGCAGGCGGTTTTCTGTATGTTGTTAAATGATTGATAGCAGAGACTGTAGAGTATATCCTAAGTATTATGATGATTATTATTTAATATTCTGAACAACTTTGTGACATAAGGCAAATAAAACAAAACTTCTATAGCATGTTCATTGCCCTCAGAAAAGTGCCTTCAGCTTTCTGAAGGGATTTGTGGTTCCAACTCACCAAAGACTTTTGAGAAATTTTCTATCTGTTTTGCCTTTTACATTTTGCAGAGAGAACAACAGGACACATTTGTGCATCACTATTAGTGTTACTTTTGCCATTAAAGGTGTAGGGCAAGTACCCTCACTGCATGTAGCTGCACAGTTTTCCTAGGAAGTGATGAGGGGAAAGCTTCCCGTCTAGTCTGCCTCTTCTTTAGAGGATATGCCATCTACTGCTGTGGTACTTCAAAATGCAATAGTTAACAGGGCTGAGAGGTGAGAGAGTCATGACCATGTAGCTGCACTAATTGCGTGTTGGATGAGGCATAGCGAAGCAGCCTAGGAGCTCTGTGCATGACCTTGAAATCCCTGGCTCTACTCCTGCTTACCATTGCCAATATTACATCATTCCATTAGGACAACCAGACCAGTTTTCAAACTGCTATTGAACAGGAGGACAACTTAGTTCATCTTTTCCACCTGTACTATTTATATGAAGATTTTCAGAAAAAAAGTATATTGCACACTACTCTATTTCTGACCTAAACATATGCTTGCAAGGCAGCCTACGATCACGTACAGCTTAGGAATACATTGGGACGTAGGAAGGAAAAAATTCTTACGTAAGCTCCAGCAATCACATACACTGTAATACCAATTAAATTTGCCCTACAAGCTAATGATAGGGAGTTCAGAGTTATCAAAAGTGAGTTCAGCCATCCAAGGAATGTGCTTGGGCAGAGTATTTCTGTTGGTTACCCATTCTGCTCCCCGATGCCTTTCTTACGTGGGAAGATGCTCTAGCCGTTTAACTTCATCTCACTGGAATGTGTTTTGCAAATGTTTTAGTAAGTTATGACCCTACTTGTGTATGTAATGCAGTTCCTCAAATACTTCAGCTGTGCTCCTCTCCTCTCAGCTGTTTAAGCTGCAAATTCCATAACGCCTGGGATGTTTAGGAAAAAGGGAAGTTTATACCTTGCTAAATAGGGCTGTTGCTGTCCCAGTGACAAATTCTCTGGCTGGATTAATATCTGAGAGGACTTTTTTTTTTTAAACTTTTTTTTTTTTTAAAAAAGCATGTTTATTGTCTTTCATGACTCCTAGGAACCCTTCAGACTCTGATGGAGTTTTCCACCTCCCATAGCGCAAGTGTTACGGGAGACATAACCTGCTTGCAGATCTCTCCACATCTGGCAGCAGCTGAAGAGATGCTCACAGAGGAAGAGTACAGTACCTCCTGCTTAACTGCTCATTCCCAGCCTTGACATCATGCCCTGCTTAGGCACAGCTCCTAAGGTGTGGGAAGCCTTGCCGTTCATCAGGTACCAGGGGGCCTCTGCCTCCAGGAGCAGCTGTCAGAGAGACATCACTTGTGTTTGAATGAACCTTGAAATTACCATGCCAGTGAAATGCTTAGGTAATCATTTTATTTAACAAATTCAGATCGGAGAAAGATCAAAAGGCTAAAAGTGGCTTCAAAACAAGTTTGGGGGAAAATAAAACAAAACAACAAACCCAACATATCATGCCCATCACATTTCAAGAAGGCCAGCCTGAAGAGGCTGTTAAATAATGTTTTGAAGGAGTCTGGAAAGAGGAAATCAAATCAGTTTATGGTTTACTGATCTAACAGCAACAAATGCCTTTGAAGATGTATTAAAACCATTATATCGACATGAATGACAAAAGTGTAAGTTAAGGAGTGATACGTATCACTGTTACTGCCTTGATTGCTTGGATCCCTCTTGTGTTTCCCCCCTTGCTAAGGACTTGAGAAGCTGCATGAACTGCTTTTTATATAAGTTAAAACATTATATTGTTTTGTCTTCTGAGCAACTCAGAACCTCATTCTCCCCAGCCAGCAGCTTTCAGCCAGTCCACCCAGTTAGTGAGGACATACTCACTACAGCGCTTCACTGAAAATGAGATGTCAGCGTGGGATGTGGAAAAAAGATTTGTCAGTAGGACCTAGGTTCTCAAAATGATTTTGTTGCAAGCTAAGCACTTGGCAATCTAAATAACGCTAAGGACATGCAGCGACATAGGTATAAGATTAAATAAATCCACAGAAGCCAACTCATGTAGTGGAGGTCCATGTGCATTCAGAAGAAAAAGCAGAGGAAAAGCATAAGAAGTCTCAGGGAACTGGGTTTTCTTTAGGAAACACTGCAACCACCCTGCTAGGCAAACCTGGGACCTCTCCCAATGACTCGCATCAACCAACTATTCCCATTTCTGTGGGAGTTCTGACAGCTAAACCAGACAACTGTTCACAAAATAACTGTGAAAGTACTACCCTCCTCCTGTATAGAGGCTTAAATCACAGGCCTTGGTAACAGAAGACCTGAAGTTGGCTCATTCTGGTGCCTCAGAAGACCTGAACAATACTTTTTAGAAACTACTTATTTACTGAAAATAATCTAGCATTCCTTTGAGAGGAAAGGCTATCACAGGCCAGCAGCTGACAGCAAATCAAATATCTCAAGGAGATCTTGGCCATGAACAAGCCTGGAGAAAATGGTTGACCAATTTTCAGTGGAGGTAAAATGGGAACACAAAAACCCCCCAAGTTAATATAAAAATGCATCCCTGAAGTCTTTTTTATAATAATTGAGCGATTAAACTGCAAAGCAAAGGGGAAAAGCAAAATTTCTGCCCCTGCTTGAGAAGATCTAACTCCACCTCTTCCACTATCTAACCATTTTTCTGTCATATCTAACAGGATTTGGAAGGAATCATCTCCTGGGAGGTTTGTCAATCACCTTTGTGTCTCATTATACACTGACACTTATAGTCACTTTTTATTGGTGTTTAATTTGCTCAACACACTGGTTTTGGCTACTACTTTTGAATGTAATAGAGACCAATTTTAAAAACATTTGTAATATTTCTAAATAAATACTTCAGTATGATGTCTACACATCCAACACTATGAGAACATCTTCAGCCATTTTCTCCCCTGGCAACAGAGCACTCAGCCAATGCAAATCTGCCCTTGAAATAATTCGATATCCACCCTCAGGATGACAGTCTGTTTTGGGATTTCTAACCACAAAGCTGAAGACGGGTCAAACACCAAATAGCATATGCACAGACACATACAACGAATGCAGGAATTGGACCACATGCTCCCTCCTGAGACAGGTGGAGTCTTTGCCCTTGGAGATGTATCTGATTAGAGCAGTCAGTTTGGTTGGCAGATTTTTGTGAAGGAACTTTAGACCCCATCCCCCGCCACAGGCAGAAAAAAAATAATAAAACAAAAAACCTCTCAAAGACTTCTAGAGATCAACCTATGCAAGTCAGTCAAAAAGAAAAAGACACAGATGTCTTCAGGAGGGGAAGATGATTTCCTGCTTCCCACAGACCAGCAAACACAGGATCACTCAAGCATTTTTGTATGCAACATACCTCCTGGGCCCTGTCCAACGAGCCCTGAGCCAGAGACCATCTAAACGAGAACATGAGCTATAAACTAAGCCATACGCATTAGATTTAGAAGTCAGGTCCATTTTTTTTTTTTGTTCTTATTGTAGTTTTGGTTTGGTTTGGTTTTATTTTGTTATTGTTTTGTGGATGACACCAAGGTGTGTGGCCCTGTCAACACACTGGAGGAAAGGGATGCCATCCAGAGGGACCTTGACATGCCTGAGAGGTTAACCTGTGAAAACTGCATGAAGTTAAACAAGGCAAAGTTCAAGGTCCTGCACCTGGGCTGCAGCAATCCCAAGCCCAAATACAGGCTGGGCAGAGAATGAATAGAGAGCAGCTCTGAGGAGAAACTCAGTTGTGTAAAGTTACAAATTCCTACTACAGGCAAAAATAAAGAAAAAAACCCTATGCCTCCTAAAAACGGGCAAACTCCGGTTAGAAACAGTCCACTAAATTCAGTTTATAGGTGATGTTCTGCTGATGCCTGGTCTTGCAGGTCTTTCTCTGCATAGCACTGCTCTGCAAGAAGGAGGCATTACATTCATTTCGTTTGGCACCACTGGGCCTCAAAGCAAGAGAAGTGCTTTCCTCCAGCAGGACTGAAGATCTGGCATTTTTAATTCCCTTTCTTATGTGTCTTGAAGTCACTTAATCCTCTATTTGCCTGTCTCTGAAGAAACCTTCATTCTCATACAGTAGCCTGTGGTCCCATGCTTCCCTTATAATTTTTCTAAGGTTTTTTTTTTTAAAAAAACATGCTCAGTCACAGCTCAAAATTAGAACTTAGTGGAAAGAGAGAAAACACAGGCTACTTAAAATAATGCCTCTCAGGAAATTACTCTTTCTTGATGTCTGTCTTCAACACAGGCAACTTTTAAAAGCAGGCCTAGAGGAAGCTGGTTTAATGAAAAGACTAATCTCAAATCAGACAGAAGTAGGTGACAGGAATCAGCTTTACATTAAGCACATTCAAAACATCACATAGTCATATAGCTATCCACACAGCAACACTGCATTGCTGCTTTCATGCTACATAACCTATGGTGTAATATAAATGCCACAACCACAAGAGGCTGGAACTCTGGCAATGTTGAGCTAGCACAGTGGATGTTACCCACATAGCAGGGAGTTAGCTTGCAGTGCGGTTTTGTCCATATTTAGAATGATTTGAACAAAGTGGATGAGAAGTACCTGTATTCTGGTAACTTTGTGTATATCTAGTGATTTCTTCACTCTTCTCCTTGCTCCTGAAGCAACAGTGTAAAACCACTGTATACCCCAAACCAAACCTTGTTTGAGAATGCTCCAAATGAGCAGATGCAAATCATGTGTCTTCACTCCTGTAGTGTCAGTTCAGGATGTCAGTCCCACTCAGTTTCACAGGAGGCTCGTCACAGAATCACAGAATGTTAGGGATTGGAAGGGACCTCATAAGATCATCTAGCCCAATCCCCCTGCCAGAGCAGGAACACCTAGGTCAGGTCACACAGGAACATGTCCAGGCGGGTTTTGAATGTCTCCAGAGAAGGAGACTCCACAACCTCTCTGGGCAGCCTGTTCCAGTGCTCTGTCACCCTCACTGTGAAGAAATTCTTCCTCACATTTATGTGGAACCTCCTATGTTCCAGCTTACACCCATTGCCCCTTGTCCTATCATTGGATGTCACTGAGAAGAGCCTGGCTCCATCCTCATGACACTCACCCTTTACATATTTATAAACATTAATGAGGTCACCCCTCAGTCTCCTCCAAGCTAAAGAGACCCAGCTCCCTCAGCCTTTCCTCATAAGGGAGATGTTCCACTCCCTTCATCATCCTTGTGGCTCTGCGCTGGACTCTCTCAAGTAGTTCCCTGTCCTTCTTGAACTGGGGGGCCCAGAACTGGACACAATACTCCAGATGTGGCCTCACCAGGGCAGAGGGGGAGGAGAACCTCTCTTGACCTACTAACCACCCCCTTTCTAATGCGCCCCAGGATGCCATTGGCCTTCTTGGCCACAAGGGCACATTGCTGGCTCATGGTCATCCTGCTGTCCCCCAGGACTCCCAGGTCCCTTTCCCCTACACTGCTCTCCATGGACAGATGTGCTGGGCAGAACAGGTTCAAGCTGAAAACACTTCCCTGAAGGGGCAGCTGACGCGAATGGCAGAGAAGCAAAACTCTTCCATGCATGCCATAAGCCATCTACAAGCCCGACTGGAAGCTGCAGTGCACAAATTGGAAGCTGTGAGAGATGTGGCAGAAAGTGCCCAGAGAGACGTAAGAAGGGACCACAGAGAAGACGAGCAATTTTTTCCAGTCCAGGTGAGTGAACCAGAGTGAACCTGCGTTTCAGAGACCCTCAGGGTTGTTTTGGGCAGAGGACAGTCCTGGCTCCTGCCTTCCTTCAGAGGAAGACCCCACAAATCAGATAGAAGACAAGCCTGGAAGCAGACAAGCTGTCATCTCACAGGCCCTGGGACAACAACCAGGAAAGCTTTGAGCATCCATAGCTCAATAAAGCTACAATCCTTTTGATAGTCCCAGTGAGCAGTATGCACACTAAAGCTTCTTCTAACTGCTGGACAATATGTTTATGTCTTTGGACAGGTGGGCCAAGACGGTGTGGCTGTGGGAGAACTGACAGACAACACGAGAGGATTCATCCCCTATAACGTTGCCAAAGATTCAGGCAGCGACCTGGGAAAGAACTGGGATGATCCTCCTTGTTCTCGTATTTTTGGTCTCTTGCCTATTTTGGAGGAAGATGAAGAGGACCTTGATGTGAGTGTCAGGGGCTAAAAAGCATACATAAATGTAGCTTTGAGCATCCATAGCTTGATAAAGCTACAGTCCTTTTGACAGAAGAAGCTTTAGTTTGCATACTGCTAACTGGGACTAACTGCTGGACAATATGTTTGTCTTTGGACAGGTGGGCCAAGACAGTGTGGCTGTGGAAGAACTGGCAAACAGCACAAGAGGATTCCTCCCCTCTAACATTACCAATGATTCAGGCAACGACCTGGGAAAGAAGAACTGGGATGATCCTCTTTCTTCTTCTATTTTTGATCTCGCCTATTTTGAAGGAAGACGAAGAGGACCTTGATGTGGGTGTCAGGGGCAAAAAGGATACATAAACATAGCCTTGAGCATCCATAGCTTGATAAAGCTAGCATCCTTTTAATCATCCAAGTGAGCACCAGGTGAACGAGAGCTTGAAGAGCATGAAGAGCAAGTGAAGAGTATTTATGGAAGATAGTGTAATTTCTGTTACAAGTAGAAAGCTAAAGGATTGTTATTTGTTCCCTACTTTTCCTTTTTTTTTACTTGCATTAGTTTCTCCCTACTGGTTATTAAGCAGCTTTTCTGTATTCAGCACATGTGGATATAATCTCTCGGCCAAAGCTCTCTTTTTTTTAGGCTGTAAAACTTCATATTAGTTGTAAGGTTTCAAATTTATTTCTCAGTACCAATGAAGATAGTAACAATAAACTCTTAAGAATAATATTCTCACACTGGTCAACATGTAAAGTTCAGCAAAAGAGAAATTTAGCCATTAGCACAACATAGCAGATTTGTTATTTTTCTCATCTCATCTTTTAGAACTAGTTTCCAAGAACATCTACTGGGCAATGATTGAGCAATCTCACCATTAGTCTACTTTACGCTTAGAAGCACAAGACATACTTTAAAGATTTCTTTTCCTTACAATAAAAATAATACTTATTAGTATAATTTTGGTTCTCTTTATGTATATTGAGGTTTCTTGAACAAAAATTTCTGTAAAGTTGGGAAAAACCCCAAATTATGCATTTATCTCTTGAATAGGTTTACAATTTCATCTTCTGTATCTGTTATAGGAAGCAAGGAGACATGTATTCATCTGAATAATAAAGATAATATTGTCTGTATGATAAAAGAGTTGGTTTTTGCCTCACAATTTGATTGCCAGTGAAATTACATCAGAATTACCTAAGCTAGTCAGATTCAGTGACACCTCAAGATGTTTCTGCAAAATAAACTGCTATGTTGCCTGTTGTTGAAAAGGTGCAAGACATATGTATTGATTTTGGTTGTCTGAGAAACCCCAAAGCAATAAATAAGTCAGTCTGACAGGTAAAGGAGCATAACATTACAAAAATAAGTGCATAGAAAAGTCTAAAATAAGAACACTTTTTTTAATGTATACAGAAAACGAAGTCATTTCTGCCTCTTTTCCATGTCAGAATTTCTTAATACATCTATTAAAATAGTTGGCTATAAGAATGCTTTGTAGGTAAGGGAGAGATTGATGCCACTGATGGCTACTAAACAGATGTTCCTTTGCATAGAATGTGTTACAGTTTTGATGCTAAATTCTTGTAATTAAGGAAAAAAAAGAGCTGTGGAACCCCTTAGTGACAGCTATTTAATCAATGGCCTAGAAGTCAAACAGCAAGGTGTCTTCCCTTAACAGCAGGTGACTCTTTTCATGCCAGATTACATGGTTGCATGTCTACTCATCAGAAGTTTCCTAAATGTTAGATGTACTTCTGTGGGACTTTTCAAGTTCCTAAGAGCCAGGATTTTCCAAAGAAGAACTTTCTACTAAAAGTTTACCAACCAGCTCCAGCACCAAGACATTAAAAGCTCATGCACTATTCTTTGTTACCCACCAGTTGATAGGCTAAACTACATATGTGCAATGGAAAATATGATTCATCTACATAATGAGACACATGCATTTGCTTCATTCAACCATACAAGGATACAGAGAATGGACCTGAATTGTCAACATTAAGTTCCTCTTTACAAGCTCCCTGAAGAGTTGGAAAGAGTAAAGTGAGACTAAAAAGAGAAAAAAAGAAAGATTATCATAGACAATTAAAAGGTACCATAAAAAAAAATCATTGCTCATCCTAAATTTCCTATGCAGTATCAAGTCCTAAGTTTAACAAAATTTCTCAACGACTGCTAAGGAACTATATCCGTAGAAAGACTGAATGTTCAAGATAAAACTTGTAGATTAGGAAATAAATAAGTAATTTGGCAGACAGAGAAGCACTAGGAATGATTTTTTTCCTTCCTTTTTTTTTTCAAATATGCACATTATGGAAGTCTAATATAAAGCAGAAAAATGCACAAGATCCCAGTAGACAGAAATCGAAACCTACAAAACCCAGCTGAAAATAAATTACAGCTCCTTAATCAACCATTGTAAAAAAGGATTTTCTATTGTGATTTAGGTCTCCCTTAAAGACCTATTCTAAAAGGGATACGTGATGTGATACACAACCCAGTACAACTATATGCCTTGTATTATCCAGGAAACTGGCTTACAGAGTAAAAACTGACCCATACAGACCACCAACACACAGTTTCCAGAGGTGCCGAAGAGGAGAATCAGAAGTGTCAAATGGGCCATAGATGCAAGGCTGTAATTTTTACCTCTGGCACTATATACCTTTGCACACATTGTTGTACTTTGTAATAGCAGTTTATTGTTTACATAATGGAGAGAGCACAAATTGTGAGAGCATGGTATTTGAAACTATAAACTGCTGTCCTCTGAAACAGCAGTCCAAGCATCTCAGATTGGTCACCTCGGTTTTCAGGTACCAAAAATAAGTGGATAATCTGGAGATTCTCAAGAAATTGTCATCATAAAAAGGACAAGATTGCAGTCACTTGTTCAAGGCAAGTTTTGAATGTAGAACTGTGTGAACAGATGTGGAAGAGACAAGAAGAGCAGGAAAAGAGCACCTAATTAGCTAAAAGAAAACTGCAGCCTCATGCATATGAAAGCCAAGTTTGACAAGCAGTCATAAACTGACATTTCCAGATTTTTCAGTGCTTAAAAACTTAATCATTGCAAAAACTGAAGCATGTGCCATCACAGTATATACACACACAGTGCAATCATACATAAGTTCCAAAGATCTGGTATCCTGGAGTAGCCACAAATGAAGTACAATACTGTCTCTTGTACTTACACTTTACTGTTAATTTGGAATTTTTTTGCAAACTCTACAGTGTATTGTTGGAAGGTCAACAGAAGCATATTTCACTGCATGCCTCATCCCTCTGGCAAATTATTTGTGCTTTCAGAAGTTCACTTATATGTAAGATCTACAAACATAAAGATTACAAATACAATGAGTATTATAAGGTCTAAAACTAAGGGAATTTTACTGCTTAGCTGTTTCGTTGATCAAATACTTTTAAAGGTACAATCTCTGAAAAAATATTTCAGTCCAATTCAGGAAACCTTAGTATATACTAAGAAAGGTGACTTCAGGCTTACTCACAGCATTTCTAAAAGCAGGCAGTTGATTTTACGCAGTTGTTTTCAACTGAAACTAAATACCTTTTTGCTGTGTATAGAGTAGTAATAATGCTCTCTTCTGAAGTTTAAAAGATGTTCAGTTTTGTACAACGTTATCAGGAACTTCTTTGCTAAGTTCAGTATTCATCATAGGCTTTTTTCTGCTATTTCAACCGTTGTGCTAAAAATACACCCCACCATTCGCAAGAGACGTGGTAGTCAGTTAATGCTGACCAGCACCCTGTGAGAGGCATAGCTCTGCAGTGTCCTGATTATCACTGCAATTACATTAAACATTAAGTGCGAACATTCCAGTTGCTTAGATTAGTATCAGAGATGCAAAGGTACTGAAAATTGACTGCTTCTGTATTCAGGATATTTAGGGTATTTTATTTGTTTGGGCTTTTTTTCTTGATATTTTATCTACAATGACTATAGAATGGGTAAGCTTATAAATGTTGAACTCCAACACCACAGAAATGCTTCGGTTATCCACACATATCCTACTCTTGTAGTTATTATTAACACAAATAATATTACTTTCTGAATTTTTCTGGACCGCTAATACTCAGGTCAAGAGGATGAAAACACAGCAGCTTTGGCTCCAAGGATCAGCATTTGTTGAAGGTGTGTACACAAGCAGGCCTCCATGTGTTTAGAATAGGTAGATCTCATGTAGAGATCCGGGGCAGGAACAGGATTTATTAATCTCCATGAGTGTGATGACAAAGGTTCTCCATTGAAGACCCTCTGGTGAACTGTACAGATTCCTGATTAGGAGGTAAGGGACTGGCAACACTCATCCAACCAGTAATTCTGCCGAAGCAGTAAAACACACGATGAAACCCATCTCTTAAGGGTGGGCCTAGACAAACTGGTAAAAGGCAAATTTAAATCCAACAAGCAACAGCTAAAGAAAAGCAAGGCTGCCACCCACAAAATCAGCGCCACAGAAATGAGACAAAAACATGGAGCAACTATTCAGTAGTGCAGTAATATACCACAAATTCATGGCTTGAAACATATAAGTATGAAAGGGAAGTGCTATATGGAAATTCGGTGCGCTTGCTGGGAGTAGCCACAGAAATAATGATTTGGTAGCTGTGATAGTTCTTGCATATAAAATTTGAACAAAAATATACTGAAAGAATGTGAAAAGCTAGCAGTTACCTAAAAAAATTAAATTTTTGAGGGGAAAAAAGTCTTAAAACTATTCAGCCACTGAGGCGAAGGGCTCCAAAGCGGAGGATGGCGCTGGGGGACCCTTCCCAAGGCAGCAGAACCGCGGCAAACCCGGGAGCCAGGAGGGCAGAAGCCCAGGGGCAGAGGGCAGAACCCCCTCAAGGCAAGGAGCGGCCCCGGGAGCAGGGCAGGCACGCCGGGCGCGGCGATCTGCGCGGCCTTTGGCGCAGGGAAGGCGGGCAGACAGGGCGCTGTCCCTCTCCTGGCTCTGGAGCCCGACTGAGATACCGGTCATCGCCTCCCAGAGGAGGACCGAGCTATGGTTCCCACGCGGCTGAAAGCCACTGCCGTAAAGAATGTGGTGACCCAGACCGGGCTCCCACACGGACCTGCAGCTGTACAGTCCCCGGCTGCAGGGAGTGCCTGAGCCTGTCACTCGTGGCAGAGGGCAGCAGGGACAACACCTGTGTGCGGTGTGACCAGGGGAATGATCTGCTCAGCCTGGTGGCAGAGCTTAAAGAGGTGGAAAGGTTAAGGGATTATCAGGGAGTGCGAAAGAGGAATTGACAGTAGAGTCACACCGTGACACAGAATCACAGAATTACAGAATGTATTGGGTTGGAAGGGACCCTCAAGGGCCATCAAATCCAACCCCCCTGCAGTGAGCAGGGACATCTTTACTAGATCAGGTTGCTCAGAGCCCCATCAAGCCTGACTTTGAATGTCTCCAGGGATGGGGCCTCCACTAAGCCCCTGGGCAACCTGTTCCAGTGACCTACCACCCTCGTATTGAAAAACCTTTTCCTTACATCTAACCTTAGTCTCCCCTTTCCTAGTTTAAAGCCATTACCCCTTGTCCTATCACTACATGCTTTTGTAAAAAGTCCCTTCCCAGCTTTCTTGTAGGCACCTTTCGGGTACTGGAAGGTGCTATAAGGTCTCCTCGGAGCCTTCTCTTCTCCAGGCTGAACAACCCCAGCTCTCTCAGCCTGTCTTCATAGGAAAGGTGCTCCAGCCCTTTGATCATTTTTGTGGCCCTCTTCTGGCTCTCCACCCTTCTTATGCTGAGGGCTCCAAAGATGGACGCAGTACTCCAGGTGAGGTCTCACCAGGGCAGAGTAGAGGGGCAGAATCACCTCTCTCGATCTGCTGGCCACACTTCTTTTGATGCAGCCCAGGATGCCATTGGCCTTCTGGGCTGCAGCTGCGCATTGGTGGCTCATGTCCAGCTTTTCATCCACTACTACCCCCAAGTCCTGTTCCTCAGGGTTGCTTTCCAGCACATCATCTCCTGGCTTGTACTGATAACGAGGATTGCCCTGACCCAGGTGCAGGACCCTGCACTTCGTCTTATTGAACCTCATGAGGTTCACCTGGGCCCACCTCTCCAGCTTGTCCAGGTCCCTCTGGATGGCATTCCATCCCTCTGGCATGTTGACTGCACCACCACTTCATTTCTAGCATTATCAATTTGGCACTAAGAAATAATTCCCCACATTACAACTTATTAATGAAAAATTTAAAGGAATAAGCACTACAAACTACTATTCAATTTTTGCTGTAACTTTACAGCCAATCTGGCTTCTAGCTGAAACTGCACAAAAGAAAGGATGCAACATTAGGTCACGGAGAAAACCTACACTGCAAAAGGCAGAGAATAATTTTGCAAAGCAGAAGGCAGACTTTTCAGTCCTGCTATGCAACATGAGTAATGACAACCATATTTGGGGAAAAGTGTATACTTAAGTATAAGCTGGTACTACTCATAGACCATCTTAAAATTCACATGAACCACAGCTGAATTCTAAACAGCACAAGCTCCTGACTTGAGACCTACTGAGAGCAGTGTAAAAAGCCATGTGCTCCTCAGAGTATTCAAATGGATATCACCTTCCAAGAACATTGGAAAAAAAAATCCCTTTTAAATTATCACATCCTTTTTTGTGTTAAATCTGCAGGATAACATTTGCTTTCGATCAACTTTATCATTCATGTTCTTTTTTGCACTACAAAAACATGGCTACCTTTGTCTAAAGTCAGATTTATGGAATAAACAGATACTAGCAGTAGCACAAGAGGCTTTTCTAAGTTTCCAAAATGCAGCTTCACAAAAGAATTGGAGAAATCTCAGATCACTGAATTTATCCTCCAGCTCCCCCCCATCCCCTCTGAATATGCTCCTCATCCAAATTATATAGCTATCTATAAAGTTTTGTTATGGAGTAAGATGAAACACATAGGTGGCACATAACAAGCATAGTTTCAAGAACCAGTAAGGCTGTGACACACAAAAATATGTAAACTACATTTTTTTCAATGACTGTTCAGAATCATTACTGAATATGTTATAGGATTGTTTGACAGAATTTCCATTTTGAATATACATAAAGATTATAAAATGAAACTCATGACAAATATTCCTAGAAATCAAAGCCATTGCTAGTTATTTATATTTTAAAAATATGATGTCATGTAAGAATAACAGATACATCCTGGTATTCTTTTAAGTGGCAGATATCAGCAGGGAAAGACTTTTTCTTGCCTCATAGTTTGCCTTACAGTACTTTATTTTAATCAATTTATTTAGGTGCTTCACAAGTTCACTTTCTTATATTGGTCATATGTTTCTGAGTTATATAAACGTCAGTCACGCCTTTGTCTAGCTTAAGCTAGAAATCAAGCCAACTTTCATAGCATCATAAATCATCACTGCTACTGTCCACATGTAAGGTTCAATATACATACATATTTAACCTGGGCAACAATAAACAGAGGCTACAAAGCTCAGACTTTTTACAGACAACGATGAAAGAATTTTTGACTTTTTTTTTTTTTTTTTCCCCCCATTCTCAGGATGGAGTTCTGTACTCGCCCCACTTCTGCGCTCAGGACACCATCCCATTTGAGCCTGCAACGAACTTGATGGTATGTCAGCCACACAGAGTAGCAGTACACACAGGCCTTAGTGATTAATGAGACTGAGTATCAGAAAAACAATAACTTTGCTTTTAGGTACACAGTCCTGTAGGGCCATCATCAAATCGGCAGTTTTATCCAACTTGGAAGAACTTGACAAACACATCCTTTCCTCCATGGAGAAAATTCTGGAGGACTTTTTACTTATCTTCAAAATAGACTATTCAGTAACAGAAGAATGGGGTCTTAATGCTGTAGCACTGCATTGCAGGTTGCTACACAGATCCACTGCTGCTGCTGAAGGAGTAACCATTCTCCCAGAAATGGAAGGACCCTGTGCCTCTTAGCTGAGCCTGGTGGCTTCTGGGAGATAATTAGTCCCTGAAAGACCAGTAATATTCAGAGCAGTAGGGAGATGATCTGAAGCTGGCAAAGTTTTGTCAGTGCAGTAAAAGATAGAGGCTTTTAAACAGCATATTAGGAGTGAATCATGCTACGTGTGCACCTTCTTAAATCACTTGGGACTCAGCTGACTAAAGGAACAAGACTGCACCAAAATGCAGACAGAACTGAATTCCCACTTAGTAGAAGGTCAAAAATTTAGTGATAAAAACAAAATATTGCATCGTGATTATTGGTTTTTTGCTTTAACCCTGTTCTATAGGTCTATGTTATTTACATATTTGAGTCTGAGCAGTACTCAACTACAGTAATATTGTTCTTGAAGAACAGGGCACATTTCTTGATAAGTGATTTTTAAAAGTCAGTACATCAACTAGCAAATTTAACAATCAGGTAAGAATGCAACTTGACAAAATGACATTCTGTTTTCCAGAGATCAACTGCCTTAGATTTATTTCAAAAGTGTGATACAATTACAAGCCCATACACTTCATAAAAATCTGAACTTAAAATTACTATGGAACAAAATTTTAAATAAAGCATAAACAGAAGTGGACTGGTTAGTCCGGAGGAGTATTATTTGCAACACAGGGGCAGATGCATTGACAATTTCATGTGATCATTTACCTATTTTCCTCCTCCACTCCACACCTTCTGAAGACAAATCACAGTTGAGTACAGATTAAGTCTATAGATATAAGCTCACAGATGAATCCAGAAGTTCACTTTCCATTGGCTACACATCTATAGTACATCTTTTTATACTGCAATTAAAAAAATAAAATAAATGATACTACATTTTAAAAATGTAGTCAGTATAACTATTTTTCAAATGCCATTTGTCCATGCTGACAAAATTATTTTTTGTCCACTCAAATTCTTTATTGTTGTAAGGTAATTCTTGTAATTCCTCAATGTTGTTGAATATTAATGCCTCTTGTAGAAAATTTAGGTATCTCTATGTAATGAAACTGCTGGATGAATCCAAGAGAAGCAGAAACAGATTGACATGAAATAAATATTATAGATAGTATTTCAAAGGCACACAAATACTTCAAACACATACAGTTTCAAATCTTTATTGTTTTAAAATTCTACATGTCTTTTACAATTACAATAGTTTGTTACTTAAATGACTCTTGTATGGTTAATGTACAATGAGTTTTTTCCTGAAACTCAACCATGAAATACAATTTCATCAATATGATTTTTCTAAATAGATTAATACAAGATCTCTGTTTTGTTGGGAAGAACAAGTGCTTCACCTTGAACAAATGGCACAGATGTCTTCCCTTCAGAATCTGTAAGATCAATCCATTGAAAGTGCTTTTGAAGATTGCAGATCTAACTGTGACTGATTTTCAAAATCAGTCTATCAAATTACAAGGGTTTTTTTTAACATTAAAGAGCATTTTCATGTAATGAAACAAGTTGCAGTAGTTACTTTTATTCATCTACTGAGGCAAACTCATGTTGAAGAAAAATTATATGATTATCTGCATGCAATGAACACTCCTCTTTAAATAGTTGATGAATTTTACACATATAAAGAATCTGTTAAAGAGTGCAAGTACTCTGATAATGATCTCACAAAAGGACGTATGCTGGTAATAATGGTAACTAACATTTAACATCTAAGTACAAGCTAATGTATATTTAACAGGCAACTGACACGGCTAAGAAACCATGTTTCATGTGGTTGCCCTTTGAGAAAATGAACTCATTTGGTCCACACTCTTAAAGTCACCTGGGTAAAAAAATTGGAATAGTTAGGGCCAGAGTTTTTGATGAAATTCTTGTTTCTAAAATGTGACCTGTTAAAAAGTAAAAGCAGTACATCAATGACGTATCTTGTCACATGACCTCAGTATAAAAAGATGGCCTGATATTTGGAGCGATGAACGAGCACTGAAGGACAAGTCAAAAAAGAATGGAGACAGAATGAACTAAAATTTTGCTGTGTTATACTTTCTTGTTCCATGGTACTGCTTTCACTCTGTAGAATTTTGTACCCAAAGGAACTTTAAATCTGTTTTGTGCCTACAAAAGAAAAAAAAAAATTACATTAGAATTAGAGAAAAAATCCTGCATTTCTATAGCTTTAAGTAGAAACCGATTCCCACCCCTCAGCATTTTGTGGGCAGTACAGACACAACTACCCAAGCCACTGCTTGCTCACTCTTTTTGTAGTTTCCCTTCTCTTGCTATTCACTAACTAAAAAAAACAGAGCAGGAACAGCAGAACCCAGGACAGTTTTTATCTCACTTATGCAGAGAATACTTTTCACAATTGTTACAAACATTAAACCTGATTTTCTTCTCCATTAATTTTATCAGATGATTTTCCATTACCATTTCCTTACCTTTTTTGCCTGGCAATATTCCTTTTCCATCACTTTTCCTAGCACCCAGGGTCTCCTAGATGCACCTGAAGCTAAGGAGACAATATATTTATTATTTTAGATAATCAACTACAGATAACAACAGGATATTACATTCAATATGGTTAAAGATTTTTTGCTAAAACGATTTCATTGAAAGCAGAAATTCTTTTAGAAAAGCCTTTTTTTTAAATAAATAAGTTCAGATGTCACGACAGGTCACTGGCATTTTCAAACAAAAAATTTGATTTTTCAGACTAAATATTGTTTTAAAAGTTAACATTAGAAGAGAGAGAAGCAAATCAAAATAGAAATTTATGTAATGATTCTTAAGTGTTCTCTTCAACTAAGCTTGACCATTTGGTCTGACTTAAGGTGAGAATTTTTTTAAGTATTTCTAAGGATAGAAAGTCTTCTGTACTCAGATATTATTATTGCCCTTACTGAAATATTTGATTTTCTCCTACTAGTGACTGAAATTAGTTACTCATAAATAATAATTTTAAAGCCCTACAAGTCTGCTAGTTTTGGTTGCAGTCTTCTGAGAGTACCTGAGACTGTTCATAAAGAAGTTAAAACACTCAACAATAAACTGACAGGTCAAAAAGAGTAAGAGTGGGCAAAAATAAAACTTCTGGTTGTATCCATTTCTCTCGCAGTAAGGAAATGTATATTTGTCTGATATTCCGAGAAATTACATCCATTTCACTTGCTTTGCTCTTTTCTAACTATCACTAATCACGGCATGAAAAAAGCATCAAAACAGACGGAAGAACAGTTCACATATGCTCTGCATAATATTAAAATCAATGCTTTTCTAAGATTGACTATTTATGAGATCCTGTATCTAATGTCTAGAACATGAGTTACTCAAGAACTGGAATTTGAAATTTTAATTCTACCCTTCAAAATCCTACCCTAGAATAATATGGCTATTGATAATCACAGAATCACAGAATGTTAGGGATTGGAAGGGACCTCATAAGATCATCTAGCCCAATCCCCCTGCCAGAGCAGGAACACCTAGATCAGGTCACACAGGAACATGTCCAGGTGGGTTTTGAATGTCTCCAGAGAAGGAGACTCCACAACCTCTCTGGGCAGCCTGTGCCAGTGCTCTGTTACCCTCACTGTGAAAAAGTTCTTCCTCACATTTATGCAGAACCTCCTATGTTCCAGCTTGTACCCATTGCCCCTTGTCCTGTCATTGGATGTCACTGAGAAGAGCCTGGCTCCATCCTCATGACACTCACCCTTTACATATTTATAAACATTAATAAGGTCACCCCTCAGTCTCCTCTTCTCCAAGCTAAAGAGACCCAGCTCCCTCAGCCTTTCCTCATAAGGGAGATGTTCCACTCCCTTCATCTTTTTAGTGGCTCCGCGCTGGACTCTCTCAAGTAGTTCCCTGCCCTTCTTGAACTGGGGGGCCCAGAACTGGACACAATACTCCAGATGTGGCCTCACCAAGGCAGAATAGAGGGGAAGGAGAACCTCTCTTGACCTACTAACCACCCCCTTTCTAATACACCCCAGAATGCCATTGGCCTTCTTGGCCACAAGGGCACATTGCTGGCTCATGGTCATCCTGCTGTCCACCAGGACCCCCAGGTCCCTTTCCCCTACGCTGCTCTCCAACAGGTCAGCCCCCAACCTGTACTGGTACATGGGGTTATTGTTCCCCAGATGCAAAACTCTACACTTGCCCTTGTTGAATTTCATTAAGTTTCTCCCCGCCCAACTCTCCAGCCTATCAAGGTCTCGTTGAATGGCAGCACAACCCTCTGGTGTGTCAGCCATTCCTCCTAGTTTGGTATCATCAGCAAACTTGCTGAGGATACATTCTGTACCCTCATCCAAGTCATTGATGAAGATATTAAACAACACCGGTCCCAGTACCGACCCCTGAGGGACTCCACTAGTCACAGGCCTCCAACTAGACTCCGTCCCATTAACCACAACTCTCTGGCTTCTTCCCTTCAGCCAGTTCATAATCCACCTCACTACCTGATCACCAAACCCATACTTTATCAGCTTATCTACAAGGATGCTGTGGGAGACAGTGTCAAATGCTTTACTGAAATCAAGATAAACCACATCTACCGCTCTACCATCATCTATCCACCTAGTTATTTCCTCATAGAAGGCAATAAGGTTGGTCAAACATGACTTACCCTTGGTAAAACCATGTTGACTGCTCTTAATGACCCCCTCATCCTTGATATGCCTAGAGATAGTGCCAAGAACACATTCTGTTCTACTCCACACTCCTATAAATCAGTGCAAAGTATTCGTATCTGGCCTGAATGCTCTACAACTAATATTTAAAATACAAAAAACTTAAGGTGATTTTTTTGTTTCATTTGCTTGGTTGACAGACTTCATTTATCTAACGAAGACAGTACAGAAGACGCAGGGTTTTTTTTCCCTTACGTTTGCAGGTGAAAACTTCCATATCCCAAAGATAAGGGACAACACAGAAATCATGCAGTCCTCAACCAATTTCAGTGTTATAGCATTCTAAGTACTCTTAATGTAGGCAGGGACAACCTACAATAGCCTAGATTTCTGACACTTAATGTAGGTGGATCTATACAGAATTACTAACTTGCGTACACATCATGGAACTTGATGTGTATAAGGTCATCTAGAGGGACCTTGACAGGCTTGAGAAGTGGGCCCGTGTGAAACGCATGAAGTTAAAACAAAGCCAAGTGCAAGGTCCTGCATATGGGTCAGGGCAACCCCAAACACAAATAGAGGCTAGGTAGAGAATGTGTTGGGAGCAGCCCTGAGGAGAAGGTCTTGGGGGCATTGGTTGATGAAAAGCTCAACATGAGCCAGCAACGTGCACTTGCGGTCCAGAAAGCCAACCATACCATGGGCTGCATCAAAAGAAGTGTGGCCAGCAGGTTGAGGGAAGTGATTCTGACCCTCTGCTCCACTCTTGTGAGACCCTACACGGAGTGCTGTGTTCAGCTCTGGGGATCAAACATAAGAAGGACATCAACCTGTTGGAGCGAGTCCAGAGAAGGGCCACATAGATGATCAGAGGGCTGGAGCACCTCTCCCATGAAGACAGGCTGAGGGAGCTGGGGTTGTTCAGCCTGGAGGAGGCTCTGGGGAGACCTGATAGCACCTTCCAGTACCTGAAGGGGCCTACAAGAAAGCTGGAGAGGGACTTTTTACAAAAGCATGTAGTGATAGGATGAGGGGTTACAGTTTCCAACTGAAAGAGGGTAGATTTAGATGTTAGGAAGAAATTCTTGACTGTGAGTGTGGTGACACACTGGAACAGGTTTCTCAGGGAAGCTGTGGCTGCCCCCTTGCTGGAAGCATTCAAGGCTAGGTCAGACAGGGCTTTGAGCAACCTGGTCTAGTGGGAGGTGTCCCTGCCCATCACAGGGGGGTTAGGACTAGATGATCTTTAAGGTCCCTCCCAACCCAAACCATTCTATGACTCTATGTTGGTACAAAAGGTCAGATTTAGATGCAACATTTTGGCAGCCCTACATCCACACCAATTATCTTTTAATAATACTAGTTCTCTGGGTTTCATTTTCCCCAGTTCCCTGATGCAGTAATAGAATGAAGACATGGCTTCCTGAAGTAATGACCTAGAGACAAATGTGTTCCTAAAGCAAATGGTAAGTGTCCATTTGTTTTGTTTGTTTTACGTGCAGTTTTCTCAAATTTGAGACTAACTCTGGCTGGCAAGTAGTAAGGAATGAAGCAAGCCAAGTCCATTTGAAAACAGGTCAGCAAATTGTCTAATCAAGAGTCATATACAAACTGGTATGGCTTTTACCTTATATACATAAACCACCAGTAGAAAAATTAATCATATTTCACATAGTTACTAATGCCATAGTTCAGAATATATCATATATATATCTGTAAGGTATGAGTTCTTCCCCTATGTTTCGCAGAACACACATGGCACAGATCCTTCAGCAGTCTCAGAATTCAGTTAGAGCTTGGTGGTCTTCTGGAGTCTACATAATTATTTAAGAGCTATCACCTTTCATCATAACTGAAATCTACAGTGAGTTTGCTCATTGTAAATAAGTTAACAGCTTCTGATAGGCAATAATGTGTAAGAACTTTTACTGATAAATTACAGTTAATAGAAAACTTCGCTTTGATGCATGTTGTTAGACACTTCTGCAAAGTTGGGAGCACAGGTAAGTTTGAAATAGATTCATGTAAATGTTTTTAAACTATCACATATAGTATTTTTTACATGTAGCACACAGTTGAGTGCAAAGCATTGTTATTTTTCCTCATTTAAAAAAGATTAATACTTGAATTTAACTAAGTTCACATAGCTGCCAAAAAGAGCCAACAAATAACCTGAAGATTAAGGGAGGAAAACAGGCTGATGACACAATTGCTTAACATAAGCAAAGCCCACAGAAACTGTTCTCTGAAAACATGAGCCCTGCTAACACCATTTACACTGGGTAGAAAAATTTTATCAGCAAAAGCATTGCTTTCAAATCCCCATATACTGTGGACTGCATTTTGTTATTTCAGACGTTTATTTGAGTTGCTAAATTCCAATCACTCTGCAGAAGATGAGCTACAGAGAGACCAAATTTTATCCAAAGACAATCTTCAAAGAACATCATAAAATTCACTGTTAAAAAATAAGAACAGAGCATGTGGTTTTAACAGAAATGTTACCTCGAGTTTTGTATTTACTTTCCTCTTCAAGAAAGACATTGAAAACATAAATCCACATAAAAATAGGCCTGAGACCTACACAGTTATACATTATCCTTCATGCTACCAAATAGCTAAGCAGCCTGATGGGAATGTTTTCCCCATATACATGTTAACATACTCTGTGTACAAAATTGGCATTTTCTCTCATATTTTTCAAACTTACTTTGAAGATGCAGATATTTTCTCAAGATATTAACATCTATATAAATTTTTGATTTAAATTTTTCTGCCTTGAAAAATGTTTAGCATCAAAACAAATAGCAAGAGCTACAAAGATAGCTGGCAGCTATCTGTATTACATGTTTCTCGTGTTTACCACATACATATTTATAAACTTTCTAGCACTTAGCAAGTGATTTAAGCGTATTATTTGCAGGAGGAGGTAATAATGGAAAGTAATGACACTTACCACACTCACCTGGTTTGAGATCCAGTGCAGCAAGAGATTCTGAGTGCAAGAAATACAAGGTTGGACTCACAGTAAACAATACATAGTTGTCATGCCTTTCATCCAAGATAATGAGAACCAAATCGCCAACCTGAAAACTGGGGGGAAAAAAAAAAATAATAAAAAAATCAAGGAACATTACTAAGTAAAAAGCATAGAAGATTAAAATTACATTAATTGCATAACAATTTTTTCCTCAAGTATTGCACACACGGACTCAGCTGAACAGCAGTACAGAAGCTTCTATTTATTATGCCAACTCATATACATTTTATATTTTCTGAAGTCAAGAAAACACTGTCTTTTAAAAAGTATTTTTGAAATTATGTTCTACATTTATCAGCTTTTTTTTTTTTCCAAAAGAACTGACAGTTTTGCTTTAAAATATAAACAGAAGTACCTAGCAAAATACTAATGTTTCTATTTTATATTGTTTTAATACTTATGGTCATGACCACTGTACCAGTGTTTACAAACATTCCTGAAGTGACAGAAAAATACAGGAAAGTATTTATGTAGCTATTCAATCATAACATTTTAAGCACACAGGACAAAGAAGGGATGAAGTGTTCATCTTTGATCAAAGCATTAAAATTAAGAGAAAGACTGTGGTGGCTTTACGTAAGAAGTTTCAAATCTGTTTCTTCCTGACACTAGGATAACACAAGAAGCAACCAAGTTGTCATGTGAAGTTTCAGTCACAGAATTCAGAGAACTTTTCTGTCTGCAACTTCTGTTTAACAGTGCAAATGCATTAGAAGTAAATTATTTACCTATTAATGAAATGAAGTCTAAACCAGCTACAAATTACGCATTAGACCATGAAAGGGCTTTAAGAATAAAGATTACTACTACTCTGGGGATGGGGGAGGAAGTGGCAAAGAAAGCGGAAAATTCTTCTCCATAAAAGGAGACTGCAGATACATAGTTAGAGATAAATAGGCAAAACGAGAGAGAAATTTAGCTCATCTTCTTTAAAGTTGACTTTCAGATTAAGTAAACAATACTCCAAACTTTTCTACCTGGATTTACTATAATAACAGACTACACTGACTTAGAGAAAGACATCTCTATTGCACAGATGAATTCTTCTTTCACAACATTTTCCTCACCATGGACTACCAAGAGAGATGCCAAAATGTTCAGATGCTCACAGGAAAAGCTGATTCTGCACATATTGACCTTGTTACAATAAAAATGCACTTTGGTGTAATTCATAAAACATTAAAGGAATAATTTGTGGTGATTTTCTTTCCAAAAAGATTTTTGTATTACTCAACGTCAGATTGATAAATTACTTAAGAACAGTTGTCTGTGGCTTTCATATTTTGCAAGAATTAGTAGTTCTTTTTCCAGCAACAATGCTACACGCAGCTGCTAACAGATAATATCTAAGAAAATATTTGAGTTACTTTCATTCTGTCAAGGTAAGCTGAAAATTTTGAAGACTTCAGCAACGTAAAACTTCTCTTAAAATATATCAGATCACTACACATATTCAGGGTGCACAGGATTCCTTCTACTTTTTCTTAGCATGATTTCAAGAAGGTTACAGATAAACAAGAAGTAATCTAAAAGAGAACTCTAGAAGGATTCTAGAAATCTCATGAGGTATTATCCTTAAAAATTATGTAAAGAAAAGCACAGAATTCAAGAAAGCCACTAACAGAGAATTCAGAAAGGCTTTTTTTTTTTTTTTCCTCCTTTAAAGAGAGTTTATAAAATATGCTTTATGCCCAACTGATGGCTAAACTACAGAGGTGACCTATATATCTTCTCACCGCAGAGGAAGAAAAGAACTGTGACATTCTTTAACTACATACTTATTATTGAAGACATATCCCTCTGTTTAGATGAAAATTAACATGTACTTACTCTCTAATTGCTATTTTTTCAGAATGTCTGGAAGATACGGATGACATGCTCTGGGACATCTACAAAAAAAGAGAAAAGCTATAAAGTATTGGCAAGTTATGAAGAAATGTACATTGCAGGTAACGATATGGTTAAGGTAAATTTATTTATTTTAATTTCTACTGACTCAAGGAAACAGCATACCTTTCTGTCATCCTGCTCTGTAGCAGGTTTGGTTGGTTGTCTGTGGTTTTGTTGCTTTTCTTTGGTTTAGTTTGGGGTTTTTGTGGTCTTTGTGGGGTTTTTTTTGTTTTGTTGTTTGTTTGGTTTTGGTTTTGTTTTTTTAAATAGCTACCTTTGATTATGAAATTTCTTCATTAACTGACTTCTCCCTCATTATTTAAAACTGAGAAGTGTCACATATTTTACAGTTACATGAAACAGAAAAAGCACTCCCTGGAATAAAATGGGAGTCAAATGTACTAACACTAAACAAAAGCTCAAGAATTATGTCCACAACCTTACATAATTATCTCCTATATGCATTATACTTGCCTTTGAATCTGCTTAAATTAATACTGACACATGAACCAATTTCAATAGGATAAACTAGAACTAAAAATGAATATACGTGTACAGTTAACACTACTTCACATCCACAGAGAGATACAGGCAAGTAGATTGAGAAGCTGATCTAAGTGTATACATTTCATTACCCTTTGTAACTTCCTTAGAGTTGACAATTCATAACTGCCCTGTAGAAACTCCGACTAGAAGTCTCGCAGTTTTTCCATAGGTTCCTACTCCCTGGACCATTTCTACATGCTATTAAAATCTACATTACTCATACTCTTAAGTTTAGCATATAATTTTTCATTTGTAACTCAAATTTTGTTACCTTACAGCATATTTCCTACCGTCCCACCCTTCCCCAGAAACAGTATCAGCCTGTCTTAATATGAGCTTGAAGCCTATTCACAGCTCATTTTCTTCATTTCTTCAAATAATGAGTCCAAATTGAATACAGTACAACATAAAAAGCTCTCAACTTCTGATGACACTTTCAGCAGTTTTCTTTATGGGGTCCAACTTGAGGGGTTTTTTTATTTTTTTTTTTGTTGAAACTATATTTCTTTGACTTATTCACATTGTACTTCTCTTTAAAAAGTTGCAGCTAATGTGAAAGTTGTTAAATGCATATAATTTGCTTAGACTGTTCACAAAAGTGTTTGAAAGTTCTCTTTAGATGTTAAGACCAAAGATTCTCTTACTGTTTTTTAAAACTGGACTGTGTAATTAAAAGGCAAACTAGCTTGTTTTCTGTGTTTTTCATTAATTTGTAACTTTAAGAAAAACAAAACAAATTAGAATGCTATGAATATTTCCATTAAAATTCAGTAAAGCATATTATATGAGTAAGTCCTAATAGCCTCTACACAGAAAAAAACGTTCCCTTTCTCAATAATTCATATAAAATAACAAAAAACAGTGTAATAACACTCTTGATATGAAAAAGAAGCTCGTTTTTATTTTTTTATTGCTTGTAGAGGTAACCCACAAGTTTTGCTGCAAAGACCAGTGACCTGAAAACATTTTCTTTTACTGTGCAGAACCCTTTCTAGGTTCCTTATCTGAAGGAGCTCAATAGAAATAAATATTGATATTTAAGTGCTGATGTATATTCCAGCTTTAGAAGTGTATCAGGAAGGAGGTTTGGGGGTAGAGAGAAAGAAGGATGAGGAGACAAGAAACAAAAATAAATTATCTACAAAATAACCAATTTATAAATAAAGGAATTGAAAACATTATGTTTTTATGCCTGTTTAGAAACCAATTTTGAATCGCTTTAGACACCAGTGAGCTGCCAGTTTCTCCTACATGGCTTGGTATTAAACACAACAACAAAAAGAATTTTGTATTTGTTTTGTACAACATCGTGTTTTCTTCAATGTTGTTTTACTCTGTGATAAGAGATCAAGAGTTTAATTCAGGAAATCTACAGACAGGTTTAGAATACCATCCAGTGTGTTTTATGTTTTACTGTAAAAACTACAGTGAAATACCTGTTGTGCACTTCACTGACATTCTAAATTTAAAAAATCCTTTTATAAAATATGCTTTTAGATGTCTTGCAATCCTCTTTTATGCCCTGTACTAGCACGGTTATTATGTACAGGTTTTAATGTGTAATGCAAAGTGTTTGAAAAAAATTACAGTTACATAGCTGAATATGTAGCCTGAGTAAATTATATAGTAAATTTCAATCCTATCCCAGACAAAAATGGCAGTTCCTACTGGAGAAACTTATCAAACACTTTTGTTATGAAATGTGACTTGCAACTACACATACATCAGCTCCTACCAAGCTCCTAGATACCACCTGTCACTTAAAGAAAGCGAGACCTCTGTGGCCAGTCCAACCAATAAATTAGGACAAAGGACATGTCTGTTTTCCATACACAGTAATTTTTTTAAGACTTAAGGTTGAGACTTGCTAGCAAGGATAAACTACAGATAAATAAAAGAAGGATTCATAGCACAGGAATCAAGGGAACTGTGTCACTATATTCTTTTTCCTTTCATAGGCATTGACTATTATTTGAGTGTTCAAGTTTTAAGATGATGGCTGTTTGTATTTCCAGTTGCTAGGCAGAATTAAAGTTTCACACCTTAGAAAAATGACAGGTGCAGTTTTCTAAAAACAATCTCTAAGTTATTGCTAACACTCCTAATTATGCTTAACATGCAGGCATATTTACATTCTTGCAAACTGGCCTTCAATCTACTGTTGTTGCCACTGAAATTAACTCCCCCTACTCCAGGCCTGGATGGTCTATGTTCTTTGGGAAGCAGTCTCCCTGTCTCCCACCCTGTGAACCTTCTCCATGAAAAGACTGCTAAGCTGAGACACCTCGGAAAGTTATCCAGTTACCTATCTGCCACTTGCTTAACTTTGCCAAAACTTAACATTTAACTTTGAAGTTAATAAAAACACATTTTTAGATTTTAACAAACTTAACATATGTAAGCTTTTCTTATTTTTTCACGAGACTTAAAACATGCATTCTCCATAAACTTACCAATCTTTGATTTAATCTTTTATTTTCCTCTTCTTTCAACTGCAAAGTCTGAAAGAAAATGTTATCTGATTAACTAATACACCCTATACAATATAAAGATTTTTTAGAAAATTTTGATATGACCAGAGCCAGACTACTTATACAATATACATATTTACTACAGCTTTCAGTTTTTGAACAATATCACATCACCTTCTGAACAAAAACATGTAAAAAAACTTGAAGTCTAGCAATTACCACAGTGCTACAAAACCCACTGCGAAACTATGCTTATCTCCATACTCATCCTTCTAAGGTAGAAAAACATTTCACTGATAGAACAGAGAAAGAAGTGTAATATATTACTGTTTTATAGCTTCCACCCATGACAAATCCTTTGTAAGCAGATGACAGAATAAAGCATGTAATTGCTCCTAGACAGAAACATCCAGTCACTTGCATCATACAGTGCCACAATCCATTAACACAAAACATTCATGTTCTCTAACTGATCACAGATTTTAGTCTAAGTGATCCTAGAGAGCTGAAAGCTAAAGACATTCTTATGTTATTTTTTTCTTCAAATTCAATTTTGAAAAGGCAAGAAAAAGGCAAGTAGTGTGGATTTAGATACAACTGCATAGTTAAAAAATTACTAGAATCTGAAAGATTCCACTATAACTGCTAAGGGTTAATCTAGTTTTTTACCAAGAATAATAACTTATTTAATCAAAAAGATTCAATTACTCAGTATACACTGAATGCTATGCTCAAAATAAAAAGTTGTAACAGAAGTGAAAATTCACTGTACGTATTTGGGAGAAGGAGGAGGTGTGAGGTAGAAACTTACAATTCTAGCTCATAGGAGCATGACGATTACTTCAGAAAATTGTAATTTTAAGCACATTCATCACAAGTGTTATTTCACTTTTTAAAGAAGCAATACTGCCAAAATTATAACGCACCTCAGGTAGAATTAAAATTATCTAAGTAATAGTAGCCTAAGAGGACAAATTACCCATTTCCAAGAGAAATATGTAAATCGATTCCTGTCCAGTTGCTTTGGATGTCTTAATTTGAAAAAGTAATCAAATTTTTTTTTTGCCACAGAAGTTCCCTAGATCAATGACCTGTCACTTCTAAGAAGGAATATTACACCTGATTCATTCATACTGAAGCCTACATAAACAGAATATACAAACTTTAACAAAGGCCAACTGTAAGTATAACATATTAATACTTATTTTGAACTACTTCAACAAATTACACTGATCTGAAATAAGTACAGTGAAACAATCATTCCCTGGAATGATATTTACAAGTCTTGCTGATACTGTATAGCATCAGAGTACATAACATGTCACAGCATAACTTCACACATACATATTTATAAGTACTTAGTTGTAATGCTTAACCTTACAAACAATCTACTCACTCTTTCTAACAACATTATCCTCTGTTTCTCTTCAGACATATGGACATTTTCGCTAAAAGAGAAAGAACAGAAAGGTTAGATTTTTATTTTATTTTTTTTTCATGATCAAAAGTTAACTTTCCCATCCTCTCATCTTTACTCAGTGAAGAGTGCAATGTTATTTGCAAGCACATAGGGAACAGCACAGAAAGATATCTTAAGAATCAGCATCAACATTTCTGGCAGGTTTTAGGTGACTTTTTCCTTTCCTTCCTGCCACTCCCCCTCCTCTCCCCTCTTTTTTTAAACCCAAGAAGCTGCTTTGTTGCAACAAGCCAGTGAATTTTCAGTTACTGATTAGTTTATGAAGTTACATGGGGCCTTTTCTGTGTATTTTGCATTATTTTCAAAACATCAGAATGAAAAACACAGCTCCAAACAATTTGGCAGTTAACCGTTGACATTGCAGTTCGGTCCTACAATGTCGTACTTTCCTAATCTTTGTAGTTTAAAGGCTCTGTACTCTGGGACTCTAGTGGAGAGGCACTGATGTGAACTTGCTAATTGTCTCTGTTTATCTGTGAGATAAACTGAGCACTGGGGCATCTTCAGCAAGAACAAAGGCAGAATTAAACATACTCATTTGTACTTCACAACCCCCAACAGCACTCACTGAAAGAATGAGAGCATGCTCTGTGTGTTTCTACTACAATGCCCCATACTTACCGCACAGCCATCATACTGGTTTCCATTGTGGAGTCCATTCTCCCTTCAGCTGCAATGTCAGAGACCAATCTGTCTGTGTCAGTGGGAATATCGGCTGCACAGGCTCCACAAGCTTCTGATGCTGCTGCTGAGTAGGTTGACGGAGAAAAACTACTGCTTCTTAGTTTAACAACTTCTTCTTCAAGCTTTTTCTTCTCTTCAAGTAAGCGAGCTCGATCTTCAGAAAGTGTTTCAATCAAATCTATGACACAAGTAAATAAAAATCCTTTTAATAACAGCAGCATTAAGGATCACAACCAATCTATAGGGAATGAAATTGTCCTACAAGAAAAGATGAATACTTTTTCAGAACTTTGCTTACCTTTATCTTTTTCTTGTTGTTGTGTAAGCATTTTTAGTTTGTCAGTAAGATCATTAATTATGGTTTCTTTCTTCATTTTCTCTCTTGCCAGGACAGTGTTAAAGTTAGTCTGAAAACAAAAAGAAGTATTACTGAAATAAGAAATGCACTGTATAAGCATAATGCAAAATGCATCACTAGAACAAAAAAGTCAAGAGATATCACGTGTTTCATTTCCTAACTTATAATTAAACAAGGAATTAAACTTGTTTACATATTACTTTGGTGAAGAGATAACATATCTGTACGTTTTGTTTTGAGGTTTCTCTGTAACAATTATTGATATTTCATTTTATTTTTATCCCTCTGGTTCCCTCAAGCCCAATACAAAAATGTAGTACAATTATAAAGAAAGCATCATTAAAAAATAATAATTTGTAAGCTGTTGGGGTTTTTAAACATAACGCTTTATATACCAGTTGATATATGACAGTTGCATGTTTTATATCAAGAACAGTTACTTTAAGGATTAAAATGGTTAAGACAAAGCAACACTATATCAAGATATGTTACATGTAATAAAAAAGAAAAACATCATTAAACTAGAATAATATACTAGAATCTGAATTAAAAATACATTTCAAGTCATGTACTAATTCCTCAGTGAACAAATAATTAATGCAGAAGTCATACCAGAATCCTGGCTAATAGCTTGAATAACTGAACATAAGAGGTTGGCATATCTTTCAGTATCAGTCTGACAAATCTTTCTGCTTCTTCAGTCCTTCTACTAACCATTGTGCCTCACTGAGGAAAAAGGGCAGCCTTTAGACACCACACCTCACCCTTTCCTACTCTTAAGGTTGTGCAGAAGAGACAGAAAAACTACCAATAATCATCTATTAAAAGGATATTTTAAATTTCAATTTCACTTTTTTTGGTGAATTTTAAGATTGCCTTAAAAATTGTCTTAAAATTCTAGTGCACAGCAGCCTTTGGTATACGTCTGCATGACAAAACTAAATCACACACCAGAAGCATAAGTAACACCTCTAAGGTAACTTTACTGAGAAAAAAAAAAAAAAAGATTAAAAAAAAAAGACATTAAGGGTGAGGTTAAATACCCAGAATATTCAGTGATTTACTAGATCAGTCCAGTAAATGTTCAGCACTGACCAATACACCATTTTAATGGGTTGGTTGTTTTGTTGGGTTTTAGTTGGTTGGGTTTTTTGTTTCTTTGTTTTGTTTTTAATAGAAGTTTCCATCTTCCCCTGGAATTTGCTGTTAATGCCTCAGAACCTTCCCTTCCACACTCTGCTGCACAGATGAATAATATTATTAGGTAATGAGGAAAATGGTATATTAAGGCATATTCTGATAGAAAAAGAAATCTTACAATTATCAGTGTAATGTATGAAATCACAGAATCATCTAGGTTGGAAAAGATCTTGAAGATCATAGAGTCCAACCACCAAATATTTCTACTAGATTTACTATGCACAGCTCACTTCAGTATTCATGTTTGCAGTCCAAAAATACTGCTTTCTTTGTAACTGTCTGATTTTCTGCTCTCTGCAACAAGTGAGTCATAGCATTCATTCACCAAGTTGGCTGATCACTACACTCTTTGTCCCTATTTGATCCTACCATAGCTAAAGTAAAAGTGCTTAAACCAGAAAATCCTTTCTTAGTGTTTAAATGCAACAAAGCTGTCGATAATAGCTGTTACTAACAGAGATTTAAGAACTAAAGACTCATCTACAAAATCTGAGAGATTCAAGATGTTTTGAAAGGAAAAAAATATATGAATTCAGATATAATTATTAATCCAGTGCAATATGATTTTGTATCAAGGTGTGGAGTATATAGTGTTCCTAAGCTTATTAAGTAAAATCAACCTCAGCCTTGCCCAGGCTAATAAAGTTTATACAGCAATTATGTAGTGTTCCAAATCAATTAGTATTTAAAATAATTAGTTTTGTGTTGTCCATAAAATCTGTGTTGTTAACTTAAATTATACAATACCATAGGGATTGCCCAGTTCACAGATATTTAAGATTTTTTGTTGTTGTTGTTTGGGTGTTTTGGTTGGGGTTTTTTGTTGGTTTGGGGCTTTTTTAAATGTTTAAAGTGTTTGATTCCATGAACACATCATATTCTGGCTCCAGATAACAGCACAAATTAGAATGCATAAGTGTCACATAGGGGAAAAAAACCAACCAAACAACAAACAGAACTCCTTAACTTCAAAACCGCAAAAGAGCAAAAGTAATAAAAAATAATCAGCTTTACCTGCTGTTCTGCAGTTAGTGATGTTCTGATGTTCTGCATTTCTTCATTCTTTCTTTTCTCCTGTTCTTCAAGTTGCTCTAAGAACTTCATTTTTTCTTCCTGAAGCTTCTCTTGAAGTTCAGCAACCAAGCTTGATTCAGCAGATGATTCAGGAGGACTTAAAAGAAACAGTTTAGGCTTTACATTTGTAGCACATACAGGGTCCCAGAACACATGAAATAAGCAAACACACAAAAGTCAAAAGTTCCCTTTTGAGACACTTTTCTCAACTCATTAGTATAAAAACACTATTCAAATTAAATCGTTACTAATCTTCAATTCTACTTTTTAATCATGAGCATCTCACCAAATTCTTACTCTCGATGACAGATCAACTCCCTGAAGATTTTTATCATGTCAAAATGCAAAGCCTCCAGAACTCACATAATTAAAGCAATTCAACAATAAATCTGATGCTAAGGAATCCAGATATGAAACGCAAACCTCAGTTGTAGAATATGGAGAACAGTAATACTGATCATAAAGAAAGAAAAGCATCAACAGTCATGGAGGTAGGAAGGATAAAGACCTTAGAATTATACTTAATACAAATAACATCACCCAAACCCTAACTCTCCACCTATATACACGTGTCAATGGTTTTCTCTAGTCAGAGCAGCTTTGAGATACACTCTCCTGATGCTAGGTAGGCTGTGCTGAAATCAAAACATTGTGTGCTAATATAATAACACCCACAAGCACAACTCTTAATGCTAAAAACACTCCAAGAATTCTTTTGCTTCATAATGCAAAGATTCCCTGTTAAGACTAAGCTACAGAACCTCAGAGACAGCAGAAAGATTCAAGAGGAGGTATGCCTACACCTGACTTTATAAGCAAGAACAATTCACTCTCATATTACTCCAGATTATTTAAATAATTACCTAAATTAATACATCATCTTAAACCCAAGGCAGGTAGCTGCACTAAACCAAAGCAGGTAATACTTGCCTCTCAGACAGGCTGCCTGGCCTACTGGCTGTTTGCAAATGACAACCACGTGAAGGATATTGTTATTCTGCAAAGGATGCTAAACAGACATTACTAGTTTTTAAACCTCTTCACTACGTCAGGTATTTGGTTTATAAATGTAATCTGCAAAGGTCTATGGCAATAATGATAATGCTTAGCTTTTTTAGTGTTTTCAAGATACAAAAGCACGTTTCTTCAGACATTAGGCTTCCCTGGCAAGTAAACACTGTACTTACTCTACTCTAAGATTACAAAGGATGTATTTAGCAACACTACCACTGTTCTACCACATAGGCATACACTGAAGATACAAACTATTAGCAGTAGTAAGCACTGAAATAAGAGAGCCCTGAAAGCCAACTGAAGTTCTCAGAGTAGCAAAACAACCTTTGACATTCCAGAAATCAGAAGTAAAATAAGTGGAGAAAGCAAGTCATGAGACACTCATGCAAATCTTTTTTATGCCACTGAGAAAGCATTTTTTGTGCTGGATTAAATTTCAATTTATTTCTATTTTAAGCATAGCTGTGAGAGAGAGCATATGCCCTATAGAGAAGCTTCACTAGTGACAGTGGTCTGATAGCAGCGGCTGGGCAATACCAAGGCTGGAAGACACCAAAGCTGTAGTTCAGTTTTCAAAGCAGTCAGGATTCTTCCCCAAACCACTACACTCTTCAATTTTTAACATTCTGTACAATGTTATACATCTTTTAACTAACCAGCAAACTGTTTAACAACAAAAGTCATTACAGAAGTCATGTTTTTCAGTTAATCTTGGTAAGTACATACTACATACAGTAGAAAGATTAAACAGGAGAATTACAAATGCCTTGCAGTTTTATTTTCTTTCCTAATCACGATGTCTTGAATTTCAGGAACATTATAACCAAAACATTAATTTTCATACATTGCTAATGCACGTGTCACAAACTTTTCTTTGCCACTTCTAAACATTTTTCTTAGTCTTCATGTAAGTTCAAAAATAAAATTCTTAATACCAGTGCAACACTTGAGTCAAATTTAACAATTCATCTCCCTGTCTGTGCCTTCCAGATGGCTAATGTAACATTTCTCTTGCAGAAAAGGATGTTTATCTGTCAAGCATATAGGCACATGCCAAATAAAAGTTGGTTTCTACCATTACAAGTTAACTGCTAAACAACAACTGAGTGAGTGTAACAAGTCAACTTGAATTACTGACATAGCTTGGGGTTTTAGAAACTCAAAAAACCAAACAGCTAGACAGTGACTTTGAAATATTAAGACAGATTCACATAACATATATGCCCTCTGGAGATAAAACACAGCATGTCTTTATTCCTAGAGAAAAAACCAAACAGCAGATTAAAGGCATAAAAAGAAGCTTTTGGAGGCAATAAACATTTTTAAGTCACACTGAAAACAAAATTACTTGACAGAACTCATAACAAACTACTAACATTTCTTTAGACTGAAGCAGGTAATTTTTTTTTTTTAAATACATTACTGTTTTCTCCACTTTGTATAAGAACACACACAGCTGTACTCATTTTTTCAAATTTGTTTAGATTGTACATTTTTAAAAAGTGTAATGACACAGTTATATCTTTTACCTGTTGACTCAAGTTTTTTAAAAAGTTCTAGAGTGCATTAAGACATATAAAAGGAAAAGAACAGAGTTTATCTTTTTTCTTCTCATTTCCCCATATTTCACTAAGAAAGTATTTTGTTCGATTAAGAAGGGCAGTTCTTAATTTCATTATAGCCCAATCTTAATTCAAAAAAAATCAAAAATATTATCATCTTAATGTATTTTTTTTGTACACTGACATACAAAACAGGCACTGATACAACATCGTCTAATTACAGATACGTTCACATATCAAAATCCTGAGGTAATGGGGCTGAAGTGGGTAATTCAAGCGATGCGGATACACAGATTTCCCTTGTACTATGCAAGCAAATTGCAGGCACATGTTGGACTATCTAACCTCCCCTCTCCTTCCTTCCTATTTTTTTAATATTACATTGATACGCAAAAGCTAAATGCTAACTTAAGTCTCTATTCATGTTCTGTAGGCTGTTATGCCCGTTCTGTCCACTTTATTGGTCTTTTCCCATTTCACATACTTGGTATATCATAACACCTAGAAAAAAATTCTCTATTTACATATTGTACAAACAATAACTATGTGTGTATAGTTAGCCAATAAAAGAAAGCTACCAGCTTAAAAGCTAGCCACTGCATGCTCACAGAGTGCTAATACCAGAGCAAAGGATAGGAAAGCAAAAAGAGGCTGACACCATTAAAATCTGAATTTCAAGCAACTTGCTACTGTGGAAACACTCCTACAATGTAACATTAGAAGACTGACATACAAAACCTTCATTGCTGTCTGGAAATAATATTGCATAAGATGTTTTATGATCTCTGAGACTAACTACAGACACAGGAATATTACGACCTGTAAAACCTAACTAACTTGAATATAGAAACCAACTCAGATAAACACTATTACAAGTACACAGTAATTTTACTTACTGCATAGTGCATCATGAATATACCGTATTAATTACTGTAAAATACTACGAAAACACAGCAACTTAATTCTTACAGTACCTCTGATTTACTTGCATCTCAAGTTGTTGTATTTTTTCCAAAAGCCCCTTTTCAGCAGCTTCCCTCTGTAATTCAAACTCTTTACAAGCAGTTTGTATGGCATCCTCTTTTTCACAATTGAGCTTCTGAATGAGCAACTCCCTGTCTTGTTCTTGGTTAGATACTAACAGTTCTTTTTCTTCCTTAAGCTTATGGATAATAACTTCATATTTTCGCTTCTGCTCACAAAGAGACAATTTTTCTGTTTTTTCCCTTTCTATGGCATTCACTTCCAACTCTAACTTACTTTGTAGTTCTGTTATTTGCTCTGAAAGTCTTTTTTCTACCTCAGATGTTTTTTGATGAAGAAGTGTTACTTTATTTAGTTCAGTTCTAAGCAAATTTGATTCTTCTTCATATCTGTTTACTAGCTCAGAAATGCAATGATCTTTCTCAATTGTCAGCAGAGTCCTTAGCTCCGATAAGCCCACTTGATATTCATCACTATTAATTTGTAGTTTATTGTTTAGTATATCTATCTCCTTTTTTAAGCTTTCAGTTTCCTTATCTATCTGAGATTTTAAGGTCTCTTGTTGCTGATTTCTGCTTTCCTCCAAAAGAAGCTTCATTTCATCAGTTTCTGCCTCTTTCAGGGCAAGTTCAACTTCTAATTTGCACCTCAATTCAGACAGATCTGAAACCTTGAGCTGTAACTCTTCTACTTGTTCCTGTTTCTCTTGCATAACTGCTGCATGAGATTCCTGCATTTGTTCAAGTCTAAGTTGGTTCTCCTTTTTTAATTTATCTAAGCAGTCCTTGTGCTCAGCCAGCACCTTCTCAAATTCCTGTAAGTGCCTGGCTTGTAGGTTGTTTTCCAGTTCTTTTAAATGGCTTTGCTCTAAACTCTCAAGTTCTGCCCTCAGGAGTTGTAGTTTTTCATTGTTTTCAACATGAAGTTTTTTCAAGTCTTCAAGTACTATCTCACGTGACTGTCTTAGTTCCTTAATTTCACAACTTTGTGTCTCCATTTGGCATTCCAATTCAAGTAATTTCTGGTCTTTTTCACTCTGAAGGCAAACTACAGCTTCTTTCTCATTTTTCACCATTGCAAATTCATCATTCTTATTCTGAAGAACTTCCTCAAGGCCTAACAAGTCACCTTTTAACTTTTTAATCTTCTTTTTACTTTCTTCACCATCCTCCAATAATTTTTTAATTTTAGTTTCATATTCACTTTTCAAAGACTGTAATTCTTTTTGATGTTTATCTTTTAGTGTTTTTTCAAGTGCAAATTTTACCTTCTCAATAGTATTTACTATTTCTAACGAAGTGCATTTTAAAGAATTAGAAAAGTCACACTGTTCTCTTTGTACAAGTGTTCTAAAGTGGCAAAGATCTTCTTTTATACCTCTTAAATGTATCTTTGAGTCCTGGGCAATAACCCTACACTTCTCCATGCAAACATTGAGAGATGCATTTTCTACTGAAACGTCCTTTACACAAGAATTTGTATCTTGCATACGTCTACTGTCTATTGCATTGATAACTGAAGAATAAAGAGATTCCACCATCATTTCTGGACTTTGGGGATCACTTATTACATTAGGCGATACTGGATTTTCTTCTATTACAAATTCGTTTACTGCTGACATAAAGTCAGATTCTGGACTTTCTGCTAATGAATCCAAGTCTAATGATCCTTGCTTAAGAGCTTGCTCCAAGTTCGGATGGGGAATAGTTTCAAAATCAAATGTATGCGCATCGATGCTGTCTGGAGATAATTCTTCTAATGGAGCTGGGGGACACACAGGAGGACACAGGGGACCCTGAAGACTGAGTGATGGAGGAGTTCTTGAAGAGGTAGCAATTGCAGTTCCTGTTGTACTTTCCATCCTTGGTGTGGTAGCAGATTGTGGCGATGCTTGACTATTGGAGGCCTACAGGTTATAAAATAGGAAACAAACACTTAATGAAGTGATAGACAAAACTGTTAATATTTTAAGCTGATGAAAAATTACTAGGCAAAACAAGAACTTAATAAGTCAGCCTTACTTTCTGTAACAGTCCAAAATACATACAACTAAAATTTAAGTAAAAATTGCAGAAATTCAGATTTTCAGTAAGTTTCAAAAAAAGCACCATTTGTAAATGCACAAATATTAAATGTTCATCTATCCAAAAGACCTACATAGATCATATAACTATATTTGAAAGGGCTGAAATGTAAGTTTGCATGATACAAAAAACTAGTAACCAGCCAGAAATAGACTTTGTTTTGTAATAACCTATTGATTTTGATTTTCCTAATAATTTTGTTACCAAAATATTTTTGTTTTATTGTTGCCAATACTGCTATTAAAAATGAGTGTAATTCAGTGACTATTAATATACCAAGGTGGTTTACAAAAAGTTTTACTACAACAAAACTGTTGTCTACTAACCTATCAAAAAAAACCAAACCCATGAGCATTGTTCTGCTTGTGAGAGTAAAGAAGTAGTACAGTATAATGAAGGGCACATTCTAATTAAAAGCAACATTCTGCCTTTTCAGAATGCAAGACATCACAGCCTGAGTGGATTTTATCATCAGTTCTTGTTTATTACTATATGAATTATAAAGCAATATCTCACATTCCAGTGTATACTCTGCTGTAAAGTGTATATTCATGCACAGCGTTTAAAAACCAATCTTTGCTATTTCAAAGACATCACACTTTTCTATTCTGCCATGGAATATATACTTGAAGTGAATTCAGCTGAAGTTTGATTTATCATAGCTATAATAGTTGTAACTGCAGGCCAAGTTACATGTACTTTATTCTACGCACCTGAAATTCAGTAAAGCACCATTCTGAACTGGTTTAAAAAAAAAATAATAAATATCAACCTCAGCAATGTCTCAGAAACTGTGCAAAGAGCCCGTGATTTTCTATGCGACTAAAACTCAATTTAACTTACAGTATGATGTATCTACAAGATTACACTTCAGTTATAGGTTTTCTTATCCTTGCTAGTTATTTCACAGATTTAACATAATAAATTTACTGCTTGCAAGCTTTGTTTGACAGAATAAGTGAGGTGTGTATGAAAGTCCTTTTCCTTTACCAGCTTCACAACTACCAGAACTAGGAACAAATGGTCAACCTGCAGTATCTTATACTATTAACTATCAAATATAACAGGGAATATAAAAGCCCTATTGCCAACAGTAATATCCCCTGCAGAGTCTTAAAACAAAAATATAAACCTTAAGCTTCAGGAAGCGCAGAACACATCCCAGTGGAAACCAAAAAGCAATGTACAGCCTCAGTATGCACCAAGGATGCATTCCTGAACAAGTTTGTATTAGAATGGATAGCGAAGCAATTTTTCCTAAGAAAATTACAGTGAAATACACACTGTTAAAATACATAAGGAGAGTATCCATGACACGCCAGATGAAGAGGCATGAGCAGTATCATCAGGATCACAAACTGGAAGAGATGTTGAGTTTTTTGAATGGATCAGTGTTCTGAAAGACCTCAGATGCATGTTTGTAACACCATAGCCCAACTGCTACCTTGCTCTTCCATCCTTCATCCTTGAAGGACTTGTTTGTTCTTATTCACTTGAGGAATATGAGCATCTTGAAAAGAAACTACTTCTGAAGACTCATGGGAATATTTGTAGTTAAAGATTCCCATAAGATGTTCAGTCTCAAAGTGTTGGAGATGTTTCAGGATGGTGGTCTTCAAAAAGCCAACATTGCTGCTTGCTGATAATCCTGCTCATGCCACTTTCCAAACCATCCACACTGTCTCCATGCATTTAAATCATGTGCCTGGTGTTCTTTAGTACACCAGTTTTTATTGAAGAAACTTTTGCTCTCTATTGAAGTCAGCTACTTGACTGGCAACAGTCAGCAACAGAGCTCAAAAAAAAGAAAACAGACAAAAGTTAAAAATACCAGACTGTTAATGTATAAATAGTCGATTTTTGTTTTCTCAATCTATTTCAAATGGTTGCTACCCAAAAAGGGACCATGTAAACGTTCTCCTAATGGAGATGCAGTGTGAATAAGTGAATTCTGAACTGAGGTTTAAGAATAAACTATTTTCAGCTTTGACATTCATTTATTTAGCAGAGCTGCATTTACACCTCACCTCCATTAGCATCTGCATCTATATGAAAGTAAATTGTAAAATGGTTCTTATATCCAACGATGAAAATCCACTGTAAAAAACTTATGTTCATTATATACAAAATAGTCTTCATTTACCAAAAATAAACGCAGAACATGGGACAAAAAAACCTTAAAAGGGAAATGCTCCTTTTGTTAAAGGTACTATTAGCCCAGGTTTAAGAATTTCTCTTGTGTTTAACTTCAGCTTGCTGTTTATCTAAGAAAATTTCAAAACAGGAATGTTGAAGGATACTGTATATGCTGATACGTGCTTTAAGTGACAAACATTTAAGACTGATAAACCAGAACTTCAACAGTAATAAAAGCTAGCATCACATATACCAGTAAGCACATATTAAAAAAGCACTTCAAAGACTCTGAATATTAGAAGGCCCTACAGAAAGCCACATGCAAAGGAAAGATGGTATCTACATTTGGTATCCCTGTAGAATCACACAAGAAGGTTAAGAGTAAGGATATAGCATGAAGAAGAAAATAAAAAAGTAAACCATCACTGTGTGGAGCAACACTCTACTGTCTCCTCATGACTGGGGGCTGTAACAAATACCACACCTCTGCAGTGGCTGCTGTGAGCTGGGTCTCTACCAGATGAGTTGAAGAGTTAAACCTCACATTTTGAGTAGCTGAAACTATATGGAAGACTGTTTACTGTTGTCTATTTCCCTGAGAAGCTAGTGCCTGCCATCTAGCCTATTTGCAATCTACAGGCAGCAACATATGCATATGTCATACACTAATTCCTGTGATGATGAAGGAAAAAGAGTCAAGAGCAAACATGAAAAAATTGAAAGCAGAGAAGCAGAGTTAATATTTAAGTTCTCAAATGTTGCTGCATTACATGCCTTGGTCTAGTTATGTTACTATGATAAACATAGTCAGGGAATGGGGAATTCTTGGAAGGATTACAAACAGCATTTGAATTTTGAACTCAACTAGAACAAATCTGACAAGCCAGCTTCTCTTACAAGAGAAACTTTTAATACCAAAGGATTGCATATGTTAATCACCTACTAACTGTGGAGAAGACATCTTAATCATCTCGCCCAACTCCTACAGGCACCTTAACTTTCTCCTGGACATCTTTAACCCAATCAGTGATCTGCTTAAACTTTGTCTGTATTATGGAAATGAGAGGGGGCACAGCACTATCTTTGGTGTGAGACCACTAAATTACAAAGAATAAGCAGAAAACTTTAAAAAGGAAAACAGATTTCAAAGTAGTAACAAATTAATGCAAAAATAAACAATAACGTTAACTACTCTTATGCAGTACAAAAAAGAGAAAATTGCATATCAGATAGACAAGTGTATCATCATTAATGTTCTATGAACTTGAAAGCTGAAATACTAAGAGTTACAGGGACACTTAAAGAAATGCTACTAACATGCCTAGTAAGGCACTAGATCTCCTGTCTGACATGGTCTTTGCTCATTTGTCTGCAGCCACAGTTTTTCTCTCCTGCTTAAAGCAACTATCAAAAGACCAGCTGCTGTGTGTGATGCAGTAGGATGAACTCCTGCCTGGCCCAGACAGAGCTATACTGTGGCACTACCAAACACAGTCAAGGAAACTACCTCTGTCCAACCTAAAGAACCAGGCTTCTGCTGCCACTTGTATGGAAAGGGAGGCTGGGGTCAAGTGTGCCTCCTTGGGTTGCTGTATTGGCAACACTCAGCACCTGCATAGTCACCACCAGGTCTGCACCAAACTCAGACTACACTTCACAGTTCATCAACAGAACGTGTAGGTGTAGTTATATAGTGTAAATTCCCAGCAATACTAAGGATAAGAAAAGAACATTTCCAAATCATTTCAGTAATTCTATGCAAAAAAAAAAAAAAAAAAAAAATAAAAAGGACAAAAGTAGTATAATTTAAAAAACATTTCTAGATCATCCTTGGAACAAAGCAACACAGAGACTTAGCATCTTTCATCAAGCAGTAACAGCAGCACTGCCATTGAGAAGGAAAAAAATCTGTCAGATCTATTTTCTTCAATTAAAAATATAGTTCAAATGAATCACTGAAATTACACACAGAGATGGGCATTTTAAAGATGACATCATGAATGGCCTAGCTCTGACTGTGCAATGCAATTTACTCTAAGGAAAGAGACAATTATCCAAATCTGTGTAAGCACTTGATCTTTCTGAGTCAGCCAAGAATCCAAACTGGTCAAAGCACAGCAAAAGAGAAGAGTGGAAAGAACAGATTCTCCTGATTTGGCAAACATCTTTTTTGTGCAGCAAGCAACTGATAAAAATTTCTTGGATAAACAAGCCTGAATAAGAAAGGGCCAACCATCAAGACTTGAACAAGTAAGGCACCTTTCCCACTTATTTTTCTACTGTTATTATGTATATTTCTAATTAAAACATAGTCCTATGATTAATTTCACACTCTTCTGACATTACAAGCCTTAGTGAAAAATTAATTTGTTAGAACACCTGTCACTATCCTGGTTTCTTATGAGATAAATTTCAGGATGCTCCAAGTTGGGGGTGGACTTCTATATTTCAGAACACGGTCCGTTGGAAGAACACGTTCAGTAAACTCCCAGATTTCATAAAATTTACACTACTCCTAGCCATTCTGTTGGCCAATACAGTGGTCAGGCCCTAACACTCTTGACCTTTATGGCTGTTCATATAAAAACCAAACCTCATAAAGAGAGAAGAGAGCTAAAAAAGTGACATAAATGACACCTTTTCTATATCACAGAATAAAAAACAGCTCAGATCTCATATTTGACATAAATGAAAGACTTCCAGTTCAAGTCCCAGCGGAATAAGATGATAGAGGACTTCCTGTCACCTGGCTTAAGCAGGAATTCGTTAATTTAAAATTGAACATGCCCATAACTTTGGCAGTTACAGATGATGCTTCTAGTCAGCAACGTGCAAACACTTTCACTGTAGATAACACGCGGTGGTCCCACAAAATGACACCTCTTTTTTCTATAGGAACACTGCTAAAGAAACCCAATTTGAAGCAGTCACATAAAATTTTAAGCATTATTAAACATCCAGAGTTTCACTGGGACAAGCTACAGTGAGAAGCTAAAAGGACCCCATTTGGTGTATTATGAAAGTTAGAAGCTGAATGCACAGAAGCAAGAGTGATTGGCAGAAACAGACTTTCTAGGGGAAAGAATCTACTTGACAAGCACATTGAAACTAGGAAGAGATCTTTTTGCCATCTGTTTCTTCTATTCTCAAAGACTGCACGTATTTCTTCCCTTCCCCCAAAAGCAGGACTGCCACAAAGGAGTAGGTGAGACATCAATATCCAGGCTAATGGGGACAATCATCCAAGGCCCTAAATTCTCCTTAACTGCTTGTGCCAAGAGGACTTAAGAAGCAATGCAAAAATCTAGAGAAGTAACAACAACTTCACCAAATACAAACTAAAGCGACAAAGGCAAAATGCAAACATTATGCACACAGAAGCTTGAAAAATGGCAGAAACCAGAAATATTAACAGAATAATTCTACTTCCACAATTTCTGTGGAATATAAGCATCTGTTAAAGGTTTAGAAGATATTCAATACATTTTGACTATTTTCTAGACAGACTACTTGAAAAACTCAAAATTATCAGAATATTTACTAGAACATGATTTGAAAGGAAACTATTATTATGCAGTTAAGACAAACTAATTTTTACATCTAGAAAAACAAAAATTCTTTCTGAATTAGCTGATAAAACAATATTATGAAAATATTCTCTTTTGAATAGAATATTCTCTTGATAAAAAAAAAAACCAACAAACAAACAAAAATACCTTTTGTTCATTCAGCAGGTCTGTAATGGTTTGTGACATTTCATCCAAACTCTGTGCTGCTTTTACCAGGTTATGTAGAGCACGTACATGCTGGTGAAGAGGTTCAAAGTCACAAAGTATGGGAACCCTTAAAAACAGTATAGGATTAAAAATGTTTTTCCACATTGTTAAACTAATATTCAAATATATTAAATTATTGTGTGTATATTCCAAAAAGACTAAGATTCCCTCTGTATAAGGTTTATATTTGCTTCATTTCATCTGTTTTACATGGAAAATCCTCTAAGACCACCTTATATTTGTGTTTTAAATTAAAAACTTGAAAGCTTTTAAAGAGAGATAATGATAAACACAATGATAGGGAAGTAATATGTCTTTCCTTCTGACAAAAACATTTACCAGTAGTACCTGGAGTTACAATTACAGTAACAGAAGAGAATTGATAGTGATTAGACCTGTAATTGAAGCACTCATGCAAATGACTCTTCTTCTCTCCAGTTGGATTCTCTCCAATCTAGCTCTTTCTTTGAAGTAGCTATTAATTCTCTACTGTTTTATTTTACTGATAGGTAGCCTAAATTAAAAGGCTGATTAATGTGTTGTGATCACATTGCAAGTGTTGCAAGATAAGCTTCGATTGCAAGTTTTCTAAGCCTCTGGAAAAGTCACATTTATTTAATTTTTCTTGAAAATCCAAATACTCAGATTTTTAAATTTGTTCAGGAACAGCTCCACTGAAATTATGAAGCAGGATTTCATTTATAGCAACAATATAATAAAAGCAGCTCACACTTCCATTTAATTTGTATTCTCTATAGGGCAACTGGTATCTAGGGTATTTCTGTAGAATTAAGTTTTCGGTCATTGCTCAAACATATAATTTCAGAGGAGTGAAGCACTGTAGATAAATAGAAGGATCATTTTAATTATGCAGTTCAGGGACTCAGTGCTGACAGAATAGGACTTTGTGCTGGGCCTGTTTGCCTATTGTTTGCTCTTTAAATGAAAACACCAAAGAAAGCACTGTGCTAAGTTTCTTCTGAAGCTCATTGTCTACCAAGGTTTGAGACAACTTCATAAACTGGAAGTCCACCACTATGATGTAAACCTGAGCACAAAAAACAGGAGGAACGTGATATAATCCCACCTCTACTGCCATCAAGTGGAAAACTATGTCACTACAATTCGGACCAACCTAAACAGTTTGGACAGCGATTGCTTTCCTGACAACAGCAAGACAAAACTCTTCCTGAACTCAGTCCAAGCTTCCCAGGAAGGTTGCAAAATTCTCACAAACGCAAAAAATCAGGGAAAAATCAGTAATATGATACTATAGTTTGTATTTTTTTCCTGCAGAATCATTGAGGGGCAAGCCCAACAGCATAAGAAGAGAAATTAAAAGGGTACATCAGCTGTATCATGATCTAGGGCAAATCCACTGTCACACAGATTAAGATCACTATACTTAGTTTTAATTCCAGCAGCAATACTATAAGGATGGCCAGTAATTCTGAATCAAAAATAATGCCAGTACAAAACAAAGATGAAAAACATAGTGAATTCAGCTGCTGCACTATGCAGCAATTACAGGTATCAGGCTGATACTATTGGTGAACCTGACAGATGACAGTAGAACATCCGCCTTTTGGATTTACCTCATCATCCTTTTGTGGGATTATGGCACTGGGGCTAAAAAAAAAAGGAATCTCAGCAGATCTCTAACTGCAGATCTCTCCTAGAAGGACAATGGATACGTGCAGTATCAGATTGTTGTCATACTAATACACAGATCTGTTCCTAGACAGAATCTCACAAAGAACTTGCTACTGCCTGTTTCTTGCCCCGTATCTTGGTTGGCATTTCTCTATGATTGCTACAGGTTTATGACATACGAGTTTGAAAGTGCACTCTTAACTTTTCCAGAAAGACATCTCCAAATTCTAGCTAAGAAACTAATCTTGTCACGTTGCCTGTGAGACAAAACAGCAGCTTTCCTGTCTGCATTTGTGCATCTGCTTCATTGGGAGATAAGAAACACGGAAATAGAGCTTTGCTCAATATGACAGATTTCCATAGGCAGCAGAGAATACACCTTTTAGTAAAATAAGTCTGTCAGAGAAAAAGCAATAATTGAACACAGGAGACCTCCATGATCTCAAGCTAGGCTACCGAAATTTATTTTATTTCCTCCAAAATATCACTTAAAGGGCAAATGAAGCAAAAAAACCCTAATTCTGATCTGACAAAATGTACATAAAGTTATGAGTTTATTTCAGTTCAAAAATTATAACAAAGGTTTTTTTGTTTTTAGCTATAAGGCAGCTCAGAGGAACATCCAGCATCTTTTACATCTCAATATCAAATACATGTGTTCAAATCATCTCAGCTTGAGTACATGAATCATATAGATATGTACCTGCATTAAGACAATTGCTTAAGAATGGTATCAGTTCAGAAAATATCCTTTTCTGTTCCTTACAAAAAATGAACTGAGAGGGATTGAAGGGAGTGGAAGCAGGGGGAAGCTATTTCCATAAGAACAAAGTTTAAAAAAGTGCTTTACCTGAGTAATGGCTGTACTTCTGAAGGACAGAAAGATTGCAGAAACTGCAAGTCACTTAATGAGATATCTGGAAGCTCACTGTCAAATCTGCGAGGTTTTTGTGTCTGTATTAAGAAATTAATTTACACACTATTAAAGTAAATTATATCAGGATAACTAAGGAAGGATTTTAAAAGAGCTTATTAACAACACAGAAAAGTTGGTGTTAAACTGATCTTTCTCTTAAAAAACATATGAAGTATTTTGAAGTAATCACATCTGGCCCTACACCCTAAAAAAAAAAAAAAGTCATACAGATTTTTAGTCATTTGTGCATCCATAGTGCCTCAGGCAGCAGTAGAACAGAGTATTTCAGCTGGAAGGCACCTACAACAATCACCTTGTCCAAATTCCTCCCTCTTACCAAGTTTCATGAACGTTAAGGATATGTTTAAAAAGTTAAGGTATAAGAGATGGCACCAAAGCTTTATTTATTGTGCTGCTAGGCATACAGTCAAGTATTAATACAGTTCAGTATTCAAAACACTGAAATAAGTAGCATTCTTATTTTTCCAAGTGTCCTTTAAAAAAAGAACTGTAAAGGGCAAGCTGAAAAGGTCAAACAACGTAAAGTGAGATGGCAACATTAGGATCAGGGAAAGTTATTTTACTTGAATCAACCAAGATGTCAGAAATCAAAGTTAACAAGCAATGCTCGATTACAGCTATACTTTTCACCCCTTCGTGTTATCAGCCAATGAAGAGACAAAAATGCTTAAATTCAGTCATTATAGAAAAACATGAAAATATTTTACTTGCTTTTACCATCCAATTAATTTTATGGCTCTGTTATTCAAAAGAGAGGATTAGATGATCAAATTATCCCTCTTGGCTTGTTTTTTCTGATCATTAATATCAAGTTTTTGTTCAACACCACAGGTTCCTTGTTAAAAAGGAGCACTGAGTTGACATTTCCTCTCCCACCACACTGCAAGTTATGAACTGATGTTAATACAGGTCACCTGAAATGGAAAAGAACACTAGCTCCCAGCTTTTTCATGCCAGAGCAATGTGACAGGCATATAGTTTGAATGCATTAAGCTTAGGTTTTTAATTTATGAAAGTACTGTTTACAAAAATGAAATAAACCCCAAAAATATACTGAGTACCTACACAAAAGGATGGAGGCCAGGAATCAAGTCCTCTAAACAAACGATTCCTTAGAAAAGACTTCCCTGGGCAAAGAAAAAATGGTTAATTAGAAGAAAGAAACGTAACATATAAACAAAAGAAAACAGTTAAGGTACTGCAGTTTAACAGCTGAATTTGGAAGTATTAACAACTATGTCATTACTTGACAACATAAAAATTGCAGGTGACCACAGAACTTCATGCAAAACCCACCACCCAAGTAGAACTTCTCACTTAATTGAAGCCACTTTTTGCTTACTGTTCACCCCTACAAAAGCTTCAACTCCTTTTTCAAGTTTTCACTGTAATCTTGCTAATCCCCTTTCCAAAGTTTTGATAACCTTTTGCTCAATTTTTTTATTTTAGCAGTTCATTCAGAACATAAGTTACAGACTTTGCAGAAAAAAGAAAAATTATCAGACTTCTTTTACCAGCAACTTCGTTTTAATTTTTTAAACTTCTGGTCAAAGTCTTTAGACATGGGTCTTTGTTGGTTTTTTTTTCTGAAGCAGTACAGAGGAAGTCATAGCAATACCCAAATATTCAGTAATAGTTTTAAAAGTGTTATTTGAAAGAAGTCGCATTCAAACAGAAACTGCACTTAAGCGTAGCAATTAGAAATCTTATCTTTTACAAGCATTAAACCAATTAGAACCTTCACAGTATTTTGGATAACCTATATTAAACAGTTCATTAATTTGATTAATAGAAAAATTAATAGAAAAATATTTGTTTGTAATAGGACCATCTGGCACACTGCATGCTTTTCATATTTAAGTGAAAAAAAAAATTATACCGGTATTTACACTACAATGTAATGAAAGTACTTTAACTACAAAGAAAAAAGTCATACATAACCACAATTTCAGAGAAGATAAAAGTACTCACTGAACAGTTTACCAAAAGATTCCCTTTTTGCCTTTTCAGCTTCATATAGGTGTTTCCCATCTTTTATTAAAGCACCTGCCCACTGTGGAAGGGGAAATATGTAGTTAATTGCTAATTTATACATTGACAGAAAGGTTTAATCTCAAAGATTTACTTACTTACCTCCCTGTAGTGTTTTATGAACATTTTTCTCCTCACAACCTCAACAACAGCTAGACAGTACATTTGAGGAACAGTACTGAGAGCCTCTACAACCTTGACCCTTTCTAGGAGCTCAGTTACAAGACGAAGCAATGCTTGTAGTTTCTCTCCATCTTGGTCAGCATGAAGCATTACAAAACAACACCACCTACAAAAGTAGGTTACACTTTAGAGGATAACAACTTAGTCATCTTTTCTGCATTTAAATTTCACTAAGATTGACAACATGCCTGGATGAACAATGACATCATTTTACATGGGACAACAATAGGCTGTCTGGAAGTAGCAAGCAATTCAGAACTGAGTAGTCACCTTGTAGCTCCCTGTTAATTTCTCACAGTAAGAAGGACCCATACCAGTGCTCAAAAAATTAATGCTTACCACCATTTGAGTTAAGGTATTGGTTTTGACAGGTACAGCTCTTGGCATACGTGACTTTAGGAGGAATGATGTCTCCAGAAAAATTTTAAAAAGCTAGTACATCCAGAGCTAAGACGACTACTTTTTGTTTATAAATCTTAAAAATACTTACTGAAAAGCATTAGCAAGAAATACTAAGGGTAGGGATACTCTCAAAGAAATAAGATCAAAAATATTGCTTGGGAAGTTCATGTCATCTACTTGTGTGCTACAAATAACAGTCCCTATAACATACAAATCCTCACACCTTGTAATCACATCTTCAATAGTCTTACTGATACAATCAATACATCAGAGTAACTAATAAAAAGGTAATCAACTGGTGTTTTAAGGGGAAACATTACAGTAACTTTGATAACAGAGAAAGCAGCACAAGGTGGAGGTATATTCCGCAAGTAACAAAAAATATAAATATTGTTTTTATTGACTGAATGGAAGTAAAAGTGAAACAACAAATACAAACAAGTGAACATTAAGCAACTAGGAACAAATACTAACAGAGAAACTATAAGACACATACTGTTGACTTTCTCATAGTAATTGGTGCTAAGAAACAAAAAGAGGACATTATATGAAGCCAACAAGCGGCCAGTTCAAAAGATGAAGGGAAGTACATTTTCTACACAACATATAGCTAAGATGCAGAACTTGCAAAAAACAGGAATTTGTAGATTCAAAAAGAAGTTGGACTAGTTCATGGAAAAAACCCCTCCATCAGCAATTAAATACTGAAGAGCTGCTTCTAGACTAGATAAGAATATTTTCCTCTAAGAACACTTACACAGAGCGAAGTTTATGTTCTTTCCTCATATTACATTCCCATTATGATCATTCACTATTAACTGCTACAAGCTAGAAGAACCCTTGGTTTGACCCAAATTACAGTGGGTTTTTTTTGTACATTTGTTTTGGGGTTTTCAGCAGGGTGAGGAGTGTGTGAAAGTGGGGGCAGGTTTTTGATTTTTTTGGGTTGGTTTTTTGGTTGGTTGGATTAATTTTTTACTTCTATGCTTTATTCTTCTCTTCAGATCTATCCTCTTTGCATTCACTCTCCACATCTCGCTAGCTTGTTCCTTACAAAGGAATGCAGGTCTTTTCTTCCAACAACTTATGAATTAAGTGTATGCTATACAAATACTTTAGCATATAGGAAATGAAAGTGATATTTGTGGCAATCTACATTCTACATACGGTCCCTAAATACCTGCTACAGTGAAAAATGAAGCAAAAAGTAATCTTTTTATCAGGCTAACTGCAGATGCATAGGCAACAAAGACAAATTCACATTTTGATTTACTTAGCAGTAGTTTATCTTGCAAACACAACAGGATCTTTGTGGCTAGTGCACTGCTGATTCTGTGCAGTGCACTAGTGCATAAAACTGTATTCCCATTGAGCAATACAGACTACTTACTGTCTTCCATGTTATACAGTAATGATGCTTACATGAAAAATTGCCATTTTTACTGGCTGTGACTGAATATAATTATTTTTCAGGAACTACAAGTAAATCAAACTACTGGCATGTTTTTCTGCTTTCATGGGATCACATACTACTAGGAGTGTTTCATTTATGTTTATTATAATCCTTTGAAAACATCAATATAACTGCCAGTCAAATTTTAAATAAGACACTGACAGCTTCTGAGGTTGACGAGAAGGGACGGTAGGTTCTTGGATATTGTTTTATTGACATGAAGACCATTTCAACTAAGAAAAGTTTATCTTAAAATAATATTTTGTTTCACACTTACAAATAACTTCATATACAAACTGAAGTGATCCAACTTTTCTCTCACATTAAGAAAAATGCTATGCATTACCAAAGATTTTCTTAAGACACATTCTTTAAGCAGTCTGGATGCAAGAGGAAGCAATATAAAGTTAAAGAGTTGTAACTTACTTCAGTCTGACTTGTAGATTATTTGCAAGCTCCTGTTTGGCAGTGGTACATTTCTGTTTAATATCTAACAGTTTTCTATGATTAGTTAACATAATCATCAGCTGATTTGCATGACTCAAACACAAATCAGGCAGCACAGAAGGATCTTTTAAGTTCTCAGCTCTCTTCTGATTAGCCAAAAATCCCTAGAGGAAAAGAGACATGTTTGTTACACAAGCTTTGCAACAATTAAAAAACATCCATCTTCTCTGTAAGAATGCAAGTGTTTTAATAAACTTACTGTAATCATACAGGAGGTAACAGAATGCTACACAGAGAAGCGTCAGAGTTGCTTTCTTTTCATTCTATAATCCAGTACAAATAAATCTCATCCAATATTTTTCTCCCAAACAGCTACCAACACAACCCTTTAAGAACTTCACACAACTAACCAACGCTAGTGAAAGACCACAAAAAGTTCATGCAAGAGGAAAGTAGTTACTAGGTTGGAGTAGATCAACTACCATTCTAATTTCTGCAACAAACCAGATTGTTAACTTCTAGCATATGAAGACTTAACATCAGCTTAGAGCATATTCCGTACTACTGTGCGCTAAAGAACATACTTTTTGCTTAACAAATTTCATACATTAAACTATTTCTTCTGGAGAGACAAGATCAGAGCACAAGATCAAGAATACATAGGAACTGGGCATGGCAAAGAATCATCTGTTGTAGATGGTAGCACACAACACCTAAAAGACTAGAGGAGCTAAAGAGGGAAGATGGATTGCATTAGATACACGTCTCAGATGGCTGTTTTGCCACTTACTAGGCCTAGTATAAAGGACAGCCAGCAGTAGAACAAACCAGTAACCAGATTCTATTGCACTCAAAAGGGGCAGTACATGGGTGATCGCTGCGGGTACAAACAAGTCAATGAGGTTACACATAACAGACATCAACCACAACGACCCCAAGAATGATACAGTACAGCTGACAGACAACCAGTGGAACAAACAAAGGAACAATGTATCCCATGGCAGAGATGGGAGACAGCCAAGAGGCTGATAATATAGGAGAAAGGTAGCCACATATTGTTCTCACAGAGCCCACGTTCACAAGCACCAAACTTGACTGGGGCCCACTTGCAGGGAGAGTCAGGAGGTCCTTCCTCAACAGGGGAACTGCAAAGTACATCCACCTCACAGATAGACACTCTAGCCTTCCTGTAAGTGGTCCCAGCTTTTATCCCCAAGGCAGGACACCTGGTGCTCATTTATCCAATGGCTTTCCCTGCGAGGTCAGCCACACCTTGGAGGAAAGTCAGAAGGCAAACTCATCCCCACCTTTTGAAGGACTGTGGGGACCACCCATATGTCAACCTTAATTCAGGGCTTGGGGTTCAGACCCCAGCACTTCAATGGCTGATTACAGTTCTACAAACTTGTTTATTAAGCCTATGTTTTCTCAACAGAGAATACAAAACCAGACAATGTTTCTTCCTGAAGCTGATGTCGAGGAGAACAGTAAACCAGACTTATACAAAAGTGCTGAAAAATGAAACCACTGTCATTGCTGATTTGATATTGAACGTAAAGCAACCCTGTCTTAAGACGCTATAAAACACATTTGCAAAGCTTGCAATACATCATAGTGAGAACAGCACAGAAATTAAAGTAAGTATCAAACAAGTACATTAAGTGTAATGAAAGGAAAAGGAAGATGATGCACAATGAAGATTGATGAGAATACTGAAGAGAGTCAAACATTTACTGAACTCTGAGCAACTTACATACTGAAACAGATTCTATACAACTTTGCAACAGGAACAGAGGACTCAAGAAAATAACTGCTTTTAAATAGCAGCTCAGCAACCTTTTTAAATTAATCACACAGCACAGAGCCTAAAGTTACACAAAACTGGATACGGCGAGCTAGAAAATACATTCCAGCTTTACTCTGAATTCCAAAAGGGTATTCTAAATTTGAGTATCTTTTGCCATTTCTGTATCTCTGGACCCACCTTAAAATGAAATTTAAACTAAAATTACCCTAGTATGCAAATCAGAAAGAAAAATATCACCATACTAAAAAAGGCCAACTAAGAAAAGCTGCAGTAAACTGACACAAAAAGAGGGGGACAAAACCCCCCAACAAATTGTGGAGAAATCCAAGATCTAAATAATCAACTATTCTCACAACTTCTTGCCTTTCTAGCCACGAACAGATGACAGGATTCATGATACCAGCATCACAGTCAAACTAAGAAACTTGTTGAAAAACAAGTATGATAATATCTTTATGGACTTTTCCTGGTAACTATTTCCAAATCAAAGAAGCAACAATAAAGAATACTTACAAACATTTTAGACTTAAGTTCAAACAATCAACAGAGAAGAGTGGCAGTCAGTGATGTAATAAGCAGCTGAGATGACCCCAAACCACTATAAACCTAGGAATCTAAGGTTTCATTTGATGTAACAAGAAGTAGAAGGAAAATAAAAGTACAGAACATGACAGTGACAAAATTCTTTTCCCAACAACTTCCAAGTGAAAGAGAACAAGCCCAGAATCAAGAAGACCATCTGCAAACCAGTTTTTTTGACTATGTTTAACAGAACTAATAGAAGAGTAACACTTCTGTGAACCCAACTGATGAAAATGCATTTGAAGAAATATATAAATGTTTTGAAAAGCTACACTACTATGAGGGACATCAGAAAAAAAAAAAAAATAAAAAAAAAATCAAAGAACAAAATGTTGGAAAGGATAAACTATTGGGAAGAATCACGCTGAAGTATTAAAAAAGTTCCAAATTTTCTAGAAGCATACTCTGATTACGTAATGCCACCTACTGACCACAATTCTACATGCTTATGTTAAAAAACTATTTTTCTCTGTGGAAGCTGAGATTTGTAATTTAACACAGCAGCTTTCCATATTAAACATTGGGGGTGGATATCAACTGTTCAACCCTATACTCAAGATGCAATTTTTCATAGAAAAGGCTGTTTAACAGGCAGTTAATTGAAAAGGCTAACTGAAAGCAGAAGAACTGTTAAGGCCCGTCCAGAAACAATCAAATTAACTAAGTAATGAGGCCTTCTAGCAGCAGATGACTTTGTTCCATGAGATAAGTTTGGTCTGAATTTTAATAATGAAACTGAGGTTTGAGTAGAAAGTCAACTCAAATTCCAGACAGAACATTGACTTTTTCTGGCCTGGGGAAAATAAGCCTACATCTTACTACATAATACTGCCAATGTGATTAACAGTGAGATGTTCCTTACACTTGTTCTATAAAGTACATCCACTTTATTTCCTTATGAACAGATATAGTTTACTGCTGAAAGGTGTGATGTAAAGGAAAATGAGTTTGTTTTTTTTCCCAGGTAACACTGAATATTAACAGTTATCACATAGATTGTGAGCACTACATTCAAAAATACAGAATTCCTCATCTATGACTTTTAATATAATTAAATCCTTGCACTTTTGTCATTCATCTTAGATTTCTATGCAAACTATAATTTGAATGAGTAACATGATACCAGCTCTAATATCTTACAGGCATCTAATTTCTTATAAACAGTATCCAAACAACTGCTAAGACTGGTATGAAAACACTTCCTAAGGCTTAAATATAAAATCAAGGAATAAAAGCATCTGGTAGTACACTTAATCACTTGTTTAACCACAAACATTTAATTAATTGAAGCTTAAAAAAAAACAACAAAAAAACCCCCAAAAAAACCAAACATCATTGCATCCTATCTGACTGTTCTTAAAAATCCCTGTATCATAACGAATAGACAACTTACAGAAAGAGAAGGTAAAGATGAAGATTTGAAAGTTGCAAGTCTTTTACAAGTCTTCAAAAGGTACAAAGTCTAAGCTTACAGTGGCATTAAAACAAGATGTCAAAGTACCTTTTCAAATTACTTTTATACATCTCACTCAGAAGTGGTATCAGTAAACCTGAGGTAGGCTCTTCATTCAAATGAACAGGGAACACACAGCTAAAACCACCACTCACAGCACTGCGCAACCAAGCATAGGGATGGAAAAGCAGCTTTTCTATCATGCTAAACTTACTGAAATCATCTGAAGATAGGTTCCACTTTTCAACAGTGCTGTCAGAAGTACTGGTAGCAGCCACCTTTACATACTAGCCAGAGGACAGAGCAGGAAGCCTGGGTCCTAAGTGACTAAGTTAGCCCTGTTCTCAAAAAGGGGGATCTAACCACACCAAGACAGGGAAGCAATATTGTTCACTTACTTCTACTGATTTCTGATTGTACATTGTTATATAAGAAACTCATGCCTTTCTTTATAGTCCCAGCTCTGATATGGTGGTGAAAATATGAATATCCTATAATGACCACATACAGATATTAATATATTTTCAGTTGCAAAAAAAGGCATTGAAGGACAATCTTGGGTAAGAAGTTAACTGAAGCTATTAATAGAAATTTAATATTATGTATTTAGAAATTAGAATAGAATTAGAATTTAGAATAGAAATTAATAATATGTATTTAATAAAGAAGCTTTGATATGGCACTGTAATGTTTTTTAAAAAATAGTGGCTATATATTTCACATTTAAAATAGTCTTTCATTAAAATTCTTATCACTTCAAATGACACTGTGTAGTACAGGCACACTACCCTCTCTCCTCACTACAAGCTAGGTGATCAACCATTAAGCACGTTACCTCTTCCCTGATTTATTTAACTCTGGAACTAGTTAAGGGCCAGAAAATGACAACATATTAAGAATAAATCAACAAATTAGTTGGTGTGACAGGAAGTGTTCAGGACATGCCACCTGGGCACAATGCCAATTTCATGCATCATTTTCCCTTTCTAGTATTGACCTTTTTTTCCATTTGTGTCTTCCATTCAATGAGAGACTGGATGACCTAGCAGAGATGAACCAACTCACAGCATCCTGGTTTCCAGTATACGAGCAACTGCAAACCATATGCTGTCTTTGACGGTCTACCATTGACAAAAAGTTGTCTGCTCTTAAATGCAGCTGGAATTTCAACAGATTTGACAGAGATATGTATGGGCAGATACTAAGGTATACATTTAAGACAGATCTTTCTTTTACTTAAGCTAAGAATACTCATTAAAAACACCAATTTTCAAATAAGCTTTAAAAATAAACACCTACAAAGTTTATAATTGTTAGACATCATCAGATCCTACTTTTATTAGCAGCTTTCTACATTGATGTGCAAACTGTTACACTAATACACACAACCTGTTTGTAAACCATTCACTAGCTTTAACGAGATACATCTTAATACAAGAAACATCGTACAAGGTATTTTCAAAGTTTTTAAATTTTACCATATTCTAAGTGACTCTTACTCATCCAGAAGAAACTCAATTTCTAAAATAAAAATAAACTAGATGTATTCTGTTCTAGAAACAATACTGACACATCTCAGAAGCCAGCAATTTTACACAGGTGCTTTTATGAGAATGCTGATTGACTGAATTGGAATTAAATATATTTTTCCAAATTATAACCAAGAAAATGTTGACTGAAATACTTTAGCTATAAAAATATACAGTTAATATGCAGTTGACAAAGTTGCAGTGAACTACAGCTCTGCATGTTCCTAGTGCGTTAAGTCGAGGATATTTTAAGAAATACAGTTTTATTTTGTAGAGCAACTTTCTCCAATATAGATGAAGCGACATAAATACAAGCCCTATACTTAAGTTCCGGTGCTGTCCACCACCCATTTTCAGCTAGTTTGTTGCTTTAAAAAAAGTATTTAAATTAATTTGGTAGTTGGAGTTATGAGCTGAAAACATGAGCACAAGATGTAAAAATTATCTATATTTAAATGTCAAACTATTATGAATATAGCACCTTTTTGAGCATCTCCAGTATGATAAATTAAAAACTATCTTGCATTAAGACATGCAATTGTTTCATTGTAATCTTTAACAGCATACATGTGTCAAAAACCTACCACCTTCCAAAGTTACACACACAAATGTGTTATTACCTGAGCAAGTTCTTTTTGTTCATTCACCAGTCTGCTGCAGCTTGCTATCATCTGGTCCAATGCATAGAGCCTGTCCTCAAGTCCTTTAATAGCCTTCATGTTCTGATTATCTAGTTTGGCAATAGTTTGTCGACATTCTGCCAGAAAGGGCTGGATGATCCTTGGATCAAGCTAAAAAAAAAAAAAAAAGGTTTATTAGCAGTTGACACACTGAAAGGTCACGTGAGCTAGCCACATGAATTTCTATAATCTTAATGTTTTTCTTTTTTTACTTTTTTTCTTTTTTTCTTTTTTTTTTTTAAAATCTAATGTGTGCCTACATCTGTCATCTGTTTCAGAATTCTGAGTTAATGAGTTTGTGGATTTTATATCACAGCATGAATTTCTTTGAAGTATTTCAACCAGACCATCATACAAATTAGGATCCTTACAAGGGGAAGGGACATTACTTGAGGGAACAAGGCAGGGTCGGAGGGAAAGTGGCAGTTTAAAGCTAATGGACGCAGTCTACACTGGAACAGAGTTCATAGAGCTACAATCAAAACAAGTGATGAATGTGACACAACACAAAGTACAGTAAGGAAGGCAGTAGGAAAAAGATTTGCAAGATCCATTAGCCTTTTGCCACTAAATAAATGTTTTTTATTGATTCCTTAGACAAGCAGATCAGTTCTAAGTAACTGGAAAATAAGTTATGAAGAAATAATATATTTGTAATAGTTTTTGCTATTTCAAAAATACATTTTTGAAATTATTTCATCATATTCCTTCATAACTCATTATCCAGAAAACAAAACTGGAGCACTAAGAGGCTACCACTGTCCACAGGTATTAAGTGTGACCCTTGCAAGTTTCATTACAAGAGCAGTGAAAGAAATTAAGTCTTTATTTCCTTATGTCTAAAAAAAAAAAAAAAAAAAAAAAAAGAGGTAATTGCAATAGTTTACACAGAACAGAGTTTAGTCTACACCCGGAATAAATTAGTTAGGAAAATAACCCAAGAGTAATTAATAGAATATGAACAAGTTTATCCGAAATGGTTATGGTATGCCTTTTTTTTATATGAGAATCTAGTGGAAAGGATACTATCCTGTGAGGTCATACTCACCCTCACATGGGCTGCTTTCATCAACATGCAGGGTTAATGTCTCTCACATCACAGAGCATACAAATTTAACCCACAGAAAAGCAGCCATCAATATGGCATACATTGATAAATACTAGCATAAATAAAAGTATTGTTTTCCCCTCAAACTATTATTTAACTGTATAAAAGCTTTCATACACAGCACTTTCCCTATTCTGAAAACAACATTCCATGGTATAGAGCGAGTAACCTGAAGAGAAAAAGCCTTACAAATTAAGGAGTAACTACAAAGAATAGGCCTTTCATTCCCTTCAAAGAAAAACCAAATCAAACCAACAAACCCAAACAAGACCATAAAGGGAAATACTAAAACTGGTAATTAGCCTAGAACATTTCAGAATAAATAATTAGTTATTATCAGTGTGAAAAAATGCATGAAAGTTTTCTGAAAATTGCAAAGGTCAATTCCTAACATGTTATGAATGGTCTTACGAATCCTGGGTCTCTCTCAAGTGAGGTATCCATCTTCAAGAACCAGTAATAAAAACAGCCTCTGGGATTAAACCATACACTATTTTTATAGGATCATCTTCACTGCCATCCTATTCAGAATTATTCCACTGCGGCATCCTGAATTACAGTTTTTTGACAGACAAAATACTGAAGAACAATATGGTGGTGGTTTTTTTTTTTAATTTCTACCTTCAAAAACTAATTGTGTTTTATCTCTTCTCTTCAAAAAAGCCTATCCCTCTCATTCCACCCTGAGATTCATTTCCTCCATCCATTCTTTTTGTCCCATCTTTGACCTAATTGCATCTGCAGCACTCAGCTTTACTTTCACTGGTAGACAATACTGCTATCCTCATCTTAAAAGGCTAGCAAAGAAATTTATATTTAAGTGGCTACAACAGCGCTTAACAGAAACATCTGGGTAGCTCCTACTTACCCACTGCTTCTGCTGCAGCCTAGGTTTCTGCAATTAGAAGTGTCATTTTGTAGAAACACCTAGAAGCTAGAAAAACCAGATACCTAGCAGCGCTCTGTGTAACACACAAGTTCTGCCAAGACTACCAGTATCAGACATATAAAGCTCATACTTTGATGCTTTACACTTACATGAAAATCTTACCCGAATTCAGCGTTTCAAACAAAAACTGCAATCACAAATCATTTGCATGGTTCGTATTTCCAAGAAGGAAAGAGCATGGGAAAAATGCGGGGGAATAAAAACATAAAAAAACCCCAACAAGTGCCACTTTATTCTAGCCTGCTATGCTAAAGTGACATCTCAAATAAATATTAAAAAAACAATTGTGTTGCAAGATATTTATCTCACAGAATAGCAGGGGTTGGAAGGGACCTCCGAAGATCATTTAGTATTTTCTTTTCCTTTTCATCTACAGGCCAATGTTTTGAAACTAATTATTTCTGTTTTGAAACTAATTCTAAATCAATGGTAGGCAAAGATTCAATCCTTTATCTGTGCTCCTATAGGAAAATATTAATTTACCATATTTCTAAGGAAAATTAGGAACTACCACATTACTTCAAAGCTTTGGGTTTTTTGTGAACCAAAATAGATCAAGATTGATCAATCACAGTTCTGGTACTGGCCAGAATAGTTTGACTAAAGCATGTTCCCTACCCGCCAATTCTGCTTATGCCAAGAAAACAAAAAGGAACTTCATTTTTGCAGGAGCAATCACATATTTTCCCTACACAAATCAGCTTAAGTTACCAAAGTATTACAATAGTTGAAACAAAGGATTTCTGACTAGTCTTAGATAAAGCAAGGACAGAAAAGCACACAACTACAAGATAGCCTCTTTAAAACATGTTGTATGTCAGATAAGGCTACAAGCTTAACAAAAAAGGTACAAGTACTGAATTAAAGGGTTGGTTGGTTTTTTTTCTTTCATCTTGTTATCTTTAGTATCTCTATAATTTATTTGGAAGCACCTGTTTAATGTCTGTCTCTTAAAATACTGATTTTTAGGAGACATTACTTTTGTGCCCTGTTAATATTACGTACTAAAGGAAATTATTCATTTGCGACCGAACTATTGGGTTTTGTTACTCTTGTTTTAAGCTACTAGAAAGCACCTTGTAGCATTACTGAATGAACAGGACAGAGGACTGTCTCAGACTTCACTAATGAGGAGGTCTTTTATACACAAAACTGAATATTGTTTTTGTTAAAGAAAAAAAAAAACTTGCAAAGTCCAATCTTTCTCTCAGTCTTTTCTCTACCACTATAATTTAGACAGCTGAAAACCTTAAATCGCCCTTAATATTAAGCCCAATTCCCCAACTACTTTTAAGACAGAACTGAAAAACCAATGTACAGAACTGAGCCAGTCTTCCAGTCCTACCTTAAGGAGGAAATAGAAGTGCCAAAGACAACAAAAATTGTTTTCTTCATTCAAGGTATATAGATTTGTAATAGTATAAACTCATACATGTGTAAACAAGGCTAGGCAATGTAAGAAATATAAGGTACAGTGAAAGCAAAGAAAGAAGGAAATCTCTCGGCAAAAAGTTTTTGAAATGTTATATGCTCACTGGTTAAAATAATAATTTGGAAAGTAAAGAAAAGGAAAAATGTTTTATTCTACCAGCAGCAGAAATACAAACTGACATGTTGGGCTCTCCTGAGAGCATCTGTATCAACTAATAAAGAATGCATATATAGTATGCAAACTTAGTGCAATTAATCACATGAATTTGCCCTATGTTTTAACAAAGACTTCAATATTTTCAAAACAAAGAACATTAACTTTGGTCCAGGGAAATCTTTCCTTTCAATATAAGACAGACATTAAGGTGATGGAACATGTCCAAAGAAGGGCAACAAAGCTGGTGAAGGGTCTGGAGCACAAGTCTTATGAGGAATGGTGGAAGGAACTGGGGTTGTTTAGCCTGGAGAAAATTAGGCTGAAGGGAGACATTATCATTCACTACAACTACCTGAAAGGAAGTCGTAGCAAGGTGAGGGTCAGTCTCTTAAGTAACAAGTGACAGGACAAGAGAAATGGCCTTAATTTGCACCAGGGTAGGTTTAGACTGGATATTAGGAAAAATTTCTTCACTGAAAGGGTTGTCAGGCACTGGAACAGGCTGCCCAGGGCAGTGGTTGAGTCACCATCCCTGGAGGTATTTAAAAGATGGTATATGTAGTGCTGAGGGACATGGTTTAGTGGTGGATTTGGCCATGCTAGGTTAAAAGCTGGACTCGATGATCTTAAAAGTCTTTTTCAGCCTACATGATTCCATGATTCTATGATAACTTCTATGAAAAAGGCAAAGAAAGATGTAACTTTGTTTATAACTATTGGCTTTCCAACAGGAATGGCTATTTGAAAAACAAGCACTCATTGTGAAATTACACATTTTCCTAAAAGTCAAATTGTTAACACTCAAGAACTCTTAAAATACTTCCCACACTCCCCCAGCCCCTGTCTCTGCTTTGGTCTCCATTCAGAAAGTTATCTGAGAAACAATGAATTACAGAAGTTGAGTAACTTCAAAAATACCAGCATCTGAAAAATAAACAGCAACATTCAATGCAATATAATTTGATTTTTAAAAAAATTGTTAACTTACCCTGCTCATAGAATCAAAACATTTTCTGACCAGTGATTCAACATCATTAGGTCTATCTTGAACATTTATCCAGTCTAACAAAGACACATTGAAGGAAGGCTGATCATCATCTTTCAATTCTACTGATGTTTCATTGTCCTGGACAGTAGCATTTTGATCAGATTCGTTATCACCTTTTACATTTTCAGGATCTGTGCCTTCCAAAGCTGAATGTTCAACTGACTTGCAAAATGAGGCTAACATTGATTTATTGTTCATTTTAGATATATCAGGATAAAGCACCAATTCAGCAGATTTCCCATCCTCAGTTTCTTCACTTTCTGCCCCTCCATAATCAGCTGAAGAATCCAGTCTTCCTAAACACTCTCTGTAACTATGTCTTGTTAGGCACTCCAGCAGTGGTATCTTGGCCATGATAGAAACAGCAGAACCCAAGCTTTTTTAAAAAGGGTGAAAAGAAAAAAACATCAGTATCTAGAAGCCAATGTGACATAAAAACTTAGACACAAGCCAGTCGTAATATAAAGTACTATTTATTTTAGAACTGAAGTAGATTTCAAAATTAATTTGGTAACTACGCTTTCAAAATACTGTGTTCAGTAGCAATATCATGGGAGGACAGCTAAACTTGTTATAGTTTTCACTCTCTTCCACTACTGAGTATGAACTCTTCTAAACTTCCAAGTAAGCTGATGTTTATAATGCAAGGAAAGTAAGGACAGTTTGATAAACTGAGATGTGCCTCTTCCTCCCTCCCCCCCTGCAATACACAACTGGGACGTCTATGTTTCCAATCTGCATGGATACCAGTGCTTATTAGCAAAGATTAAATCTCCTCCAGTCAACTCCTTTTCCAGAGTTGGAATAGTTTCTATACATTGGGTAAAAGCTATGAAGTTACTTTTTTAATGGGGTTTTTTTTTTGGTTTTTTGGTTGGTTGGTTGGTTTTTGGGTTTTGGTTTGTTTTTGGTTTTTTGGTTTTTTGTTTTTTTAAGTTAAAACATACTTATGCTTTATTTCTTTAAGTATCCAACATCCACTTATATTCTATTAGGCAAAGCACTCAAAGAAATACCATAATATTCAGAAGATGCTCAAGACTTTCCTTGAATTATCATCTATAGTTTGCAGGATACAAGTATACACATGTATATACACACATCCCCCTCAAAGGTACACATATACAAAAAGTTGTGTTATGATTTCATACTTTCAACATAAATCATCGTTCTTAATATCCACTCAAGTGTATTAAAAAGCAATTAATTCAAAAGTGCAAATACGTATTTTAAAATGTTGATTAATGTCTCAATTTATTATCTAGCTATTTCTAGTCAACATTTGGAAGGACTCCAGCTCTTAAACAGCTGTTCATTAATGAGTGTATCTTCCACTTAATTCAATACAGGTTTCTGCGTGCTGATAAACACAAGGAAAAAATGACAGTTAAAAAATGACTAGCATAGAAGAAAAAGAATGTTCTCTATGACACAGTTTTTGTTTGATTATGTGCTTCATTAATGAGAACTAGCACCAGACATACAACACTCAAAATATAAGTTTAAAATATAGTAACGTTGGAGACTGAGGCTGAAGTTTAATGGCAAACCTACTGTGTAAGTTTCAACTTGATATCATCTATGGACTGCAAATAGCTTGAATATACATTTTCAAACTTGAAAAGTAGCTTTTGGTAAGAGTATGTACAATCTTCCAAGTTGGCCATTATGGCAGCCCAGCCTTGATGCTGAAGATGTTCATCATGTACAAGACCTTCACAAAAGGAGCAAAGTTTCTTGGCAACCTCATACATTTCCTGGAAAAAAAAAATCCAAGAGAAAATGCAAAACACTTCAGGTTATTAATGCTTTATACAGTTACCACCGTAAAGTGAGACATTTAGAAAATATTAACATAGAAAGTGTTAAATTCAGATAGCTAAAAAGTTGTACACCTTAAAACTTCAATCCAAAATAATGAAACTTCTTTTATTCTTGTATAAAAAAAAAATCAGATGAGATAAAAAAAGTATAGATGATATACTGAGAAATATCTTCAAAACAGGCAAATAAAAGTTACAGTTCCAAAAAACCTTATAAAATTAAATATTGCTTATATAAAATATTCAATGCATACATACAAGAATAATAATGCTTGTACTAATCTTATAGAAGGAGCTGGCAAACAAGGTCCACTAAGAAGAAAACTATTGATGAGCCAAGCAGAAGCTCAGAACAAGACAATGAATTGCAGGATCAGTAAGCAGAAGCACAGGTGCATCAGACATGAGAAGAGATGCGTAAGGAAAACAGCAGGGCAGATAACTAATTGAAGTCTTCTATAGATTAATAAATCAGACGCAACATGATGAGAAGCAGTGCAGAGCATCCACAGAACTCTAAAATACACTCTAAAACTTGGTATATGCAAACCAAGAAGGGAGTTTTTCTGTTAAAAAAATGGATTTACTGCCATAAGAAGGTGAGAATTTAATTGCAACCCAACTTAGCAGAGTTAAAACAGAGACCTACATACAGCAAGTACCGTATCTTACTAAAAAGTACACTAAACACCAATGTGTTGTATTAAATCTCAAAGTTTTAACTACTAGCAGAAGAGTAACTATTTTAAGTTTACCAATTAAAAAGAAAGAAGTGCCTCAAAGTGTCTTACTGCTCAAATACCAAAACGACAAAGTAAAACAAAAGTCATAATAAATCCTTCAGCTCAATAATTTATCAATAACATGCTACACGGAAAATATTCTCTGGAGCATACTCAGGGGGCTTTCATATCTACCTATCCTCCAAGAAAGAGTACTGTTAAACTAGGACTGAACACAGAACCTTCCTCTGCTCTAGTACATGTGAGAAAATCATGCATGGAGAAACAAGTTATACAAATACAGTGAGAAAGCAGTGTTAAAAACACAGCACATCAGTGTATTTCAGAATGCATTTGGGGCTGAACACATGGTTCGGAGCACATATGCATCCACCAAAAAAAAAAATTGAGCCCAACAACACTTATCTTCCTGAAATAGACCACAAAACTGCAGAGCATTTTATTGAAACATTTCAGAATTAATAGACAAAATCTGAAAATTATCAACAACTCCCCCTTTCTTTAGAAGTCCAAGAGGTGTCTCAAGCAGCATGACAAAATTCCACTGTCCTTCAAATCTTTGGTATGCTAAGCTATCAGCAGATGAATAATGAATACACAAACATACTTATACATGCAATTCAAAGGAAATCAAAAGCTATTACAAATTTCTATCACTTCGTAGTAAAGATGCTGTTTGTCTTGTTTTCTGAACTTTGGTCACTTTCACTTTCTCTGCACATGAGAATAATGATTTCTGGTTTGAAAAGAACAGTTATTTTATTTGCTGCATGAGTCAAAATCCACAAATAACACAATTGGGACAGCATCCAGGTAGTGCTGAAATCTGCAAGTCATTCTCTTCATACTATCTCCAGTTCATCTATGTAATTTAAATCCATATATGTTGAGTAATGTAATATTGAAAACTTGAACAATTTTTTATTAGTTTCTTAAATTCATTTTGTATACAAGTTACTCAAAGGCAACTTCCACAGAATAAAAAAAAAAAAAAAAAAACAACAAGCAAACAACAGAATTACTGCTTTTCATATTAAAAGACAAAAGAACAGGCTGTTTAACCCTAAAGTAAAATTAAAAAAACCCACAAAAAATGTAACACTGATAAGGTAAGTGAATGTCCCCTTTGTGATCTATTGTACGTCCTGGGAATGTCCAGATGCATTTTACATTTACTTTCAACTCACAGACACTATTCTCTTCCAAAAGTCAACCTTCCTCCAAACTACTGGCAATGATTCCAGATGTGAGAGCATATGCAGAACCACACATTAGTTTGAAGACTAAAACAATACAAGCCATTCACAAAATCAAAACTGATCACTGAGTCTTTTTATGCAGTTCCTTCAAGTGAGTATCACAGTTTACCGGGGAAAGTAAAGACTGGAATTTTCCCATCTTCAAACAAAAATGTTTCTTTGAAAGTCATAGGTAGAGGCTTTTGTTAGTTCTATTTTCCTTTGGACAAACTCAGTGAGAATGGCATTGCTCAACTGTGTAGTAAGGAAATGTATACACTAGTTGTGATACGACCAGACTTTCTGCCATGAGATATACTCTTAGTTAGTGGCCAGTGTTTGGTTTTTTAGCTAGATCTATTTATTGTCTCCACAATGGAAGCAAAAAGTTACAAGTTAGTGTTGTCCTATGAAGCTTTATTTTATGTAATGCTTGATGCTCCCTTGAGAACCTAAAGTGCTATCAATCTAAAATTTTAGTTTTCACAAGGTTGTTTCCACAGCAAAACTCTTTCAAACACAAAACAGAAGTCACAAGTTATCAAATTTTAGGGGGAAAAAAAAAAGTCAATTGAGATCGCTTGTTACACTACTGATGATCAGCACTGACACTCTGTATCTAGGATTCTAAGGTATGGCAATTTACCTAAATTTAACCAAACGAGAGGCTTGTGTCCTAGCAATCTGACTCCTAGAAAAGTGAGAGAAAACAACAGTACTTCCTAGAGTGTCAAATTAACATTTACTTATTTTTTAGAAGCCATGTAACAGAAGGGCATTCTAATAAGTGTCAGGATCTGCCATATAACAGGCTTGCCCAAAGGAACCATTATGTATAAATATGCCAATGCCATCTAAGTATTCAACCAGGTATTCACTGTAAGATGAGCTGCAGCTCTTTCTTGTACATGCAGGAGACGTGGACATTAATACAGAAAATCTCATTATGAAATCAATCATAAATACAATACTGAGAGATATTTTCTGAACTATTTAGAGATCAAACTGAAATAACATTGAGCTCAAAATTCATTAGCCTGAAAACATAGCTAATTTTCTTTCAAATAACATGTTTTCAAAGTTACATGTAAGCTAATATACTACAAGTTAAACTGTACAACTAAACAGAGACATGACCTACTTCAGGGCAAATATGCAAGATACTACAACAGCATTCTATATTATCATCCTCTCAAAGTTATTTTTACACGTGGTACATCCCAAGTGCCGAAGAAATTCATTCTGGGTAGTGGGGGGCAAGCAGTAGAATTCTGTCTGCATGGATGAACTCAAATGCAATTAGAATCTGCAGGAACCCAGTACTACTTTTGATGCTGGCTCCTTAAGCAGTATCTTGAAATAAGCTCATTACGTTCAAACAGTAAAGAATATTCTGGATTCAGAGGGTCCAAGTAGATGGCTCTAATAAAGTACAAATTGCATGGAGTACTTTTTCATCTACAAGAACTCTTTCACTATACTAAGCAGATACCAGTGCAGGGAACAGGAAACACTACGTTAAACCATTATTCTAATTTTTAATGCTGCATGAAGAGGTCAAGAAGAAAACACTGTTTCAGTTAATCCTATAACCCTGCTTTCAAAGTGTGAGGGTATACAGCAAGACAATGAAGTGGCTGAGTTTTTTGCTTCCTTTGGAGTATCTACGTAGCTTTAGAGTCTTGAAAAACTACACAGATACATCTTTTCTATCGTTCCATCACTACTGAAATACATCTTCAAGTGATTTGGTTTGTTCTTCCTACCATTTCCATACACATTATTTCTAGGGAGACCTCATCAGGCTACTTTAAAAGGATCAAGACTGATCTATTTCACATAACCTGTATGCAGAAAAGAATTAAGCAGCTCTCTGTTAAATTAATAAAGTCTAAAACCTGAATTATGTCAGGCATATAAATAAAGATCTGCAATCCAACACGTATTTTAGCACTTCTCAGTAAAGTTGCCAGCTCCAGCACAGAAAATGAAGCCTGCCTAACAGGCTTGCTTTTGTCATTGATTTTTCACAGATCCACTCAAGGGTGATCAGCAGACAACCAAGTGTTCACAAAGCAGAAAAATTAACTTCAGTTGCCTTATAAAGCTACATCCATCTTACTCAGATATACCAGCATACCTAGAACATCGACAGCTTCACCATACCACTGCAACACAAACCTCAAGAAGCCCCATAGAATCACAGAATCACTACAGTTGGAAAGGACCTCTAGGATCATCAAGTCCAACCTTTATCCCAACATCTCCCTAACCACTAGACCATAGCCTCAAGTCCTTCATCTACTCGTTTTTTAAATGCCTCCACGGACGGCAACTCCACCACCTCCCTGGGCAGCCTGTTCCAGTGCCTAACCACCCTCTCAGTAAAGAACTTCTTCCTGATATCCAGTCTAAACTTCCCCTGACACAACTTGAGGCCATTTCCTCTCATCCTATCATTAGTAATTTGGGAGAAGAGACCAACACCAGCCTCACTGCAACCTCCTTTTAGGTAGTTGTAGAGAGCAATGAGGTCTCCTCTCAGTCTCCTCCAGACTAAACAACCCCAGTTCCCTCAGCCAGTCTTCATAAGGCCTGTTTTCCAGACCTCTCACCAGCCTCGTTGCCCTTCTCTGGACTCGCTCCAGCACCTCAATGCTACCAGTACAAGACTAGATAAATCCAGGCTAATCTCAACACGCTTGTTATGTTGAAGAGTGAATAAAGGCATCTTCACTTCCTGATTTGTCAAGAAATTCAAAGGCCCACCAGAAAGATTTTTAGCTTTGGTTGGGTACTTTAGCAGAACATTTACTTGAATTATTTCCTTTGATCACTGCAACTTAAGTTTAATTGATTCTTTTGATTATAATTACTTCTGTTTAGTATGTTTCAAACAAAATCAGAAGAAGCAACAAAGTTATGTTTTATCTAAAAGAGAAATTAACCAGTAAAGATTTCCCCATCAATTTCAAGACTTTGTCTTTGCATCCTAGTGCTGTAATCCTGCTCATCTGAATGAAAAAAAATAAATCTGGGGAAGGTCTGTCTTAAGTGATCTTTGGACTTACCTCTAAAGAACAAAAGTTCTCAGGAAATGCAGGGTTCTTTCCATTCTCTACAACCCTGTGATAAAAGGAGACAAGTCATCAAAGTCCTCTATTGCCATGTGTCTGAAATCCTGTAAAAAGGACTCCTTATAGGTTTCAGTCACCCTAAAAAAACAACCTCAGGCCAACTAAAAAGATCCTTGAAAGTGAAATCACATATGTCCATACACTGTAACAGCAAATAAACCCTTCCACAAAAGGTAACCGTTATCTTGCTTACCAAAATTAGTAACCAAGACCATTATCATGTGCATCATTATTCATGCACCTCCAACTAAAACATCAGTAAAGATACTAGATTAACCAAATTAAGATTTCAGCTTTTTAAAACCTATAACAGGAACAGTTAACTTCACTGTAAGGGAAACTGATATTTCATGGCAATTTCTCTCATCCAACAGCTGATTATTCCATTCTCTTTTAATATTGGTCATTTTTGGTGACTGCATCCTTTGGACAATTGTCCACACAGTTCATGACTTATTACATACTCAAAGCATTTATTCCATTAGCATAATACAGAATAAGTTATTCTGGAAGTTATAGCTTAATGACTTTTTTTTCAGTACTGTTTTCACCAGCTTTTGGCTCTGACATCAAAAGCAGCCTAAGGGAAAGTCAAGTGACAGAATTTAACACTGAAAAAAATATTGAGAAGCTGACATAAACCACCACAGTCAGGGAATCAAACCATGGTACATGGTAAGTGATAACTTCTACAAGCTTGATTCCGAGCCACCCAAGCCTTTTTTCCTCCTGCTGAATTTTCTAAAAGCTTGATCTATCAGTTCAGGTTAAAAGGCCAACCAAAACAAATACTGTATCTTTTAGCACACCTTACGGTAAACTAAAACCTACTCCATTTTAACCCTACCCAGCTCAATTACTTTAAAAAAATTGAGATTGATCACTAATCTGAGTTAAATAGAAGTCTGGACATCTGTGGAGGAGCTAGAAGTGTGTCTGGCTATTAGACTAATAATTTAGCTAATAAGAATGAATAGCATTAATTTAGCTACACAATTGTTACCAACATTACAACATCTTAAAGAACACTAAAATTATAAAGCAATGCTTTCCCAGAAGGTTTCAAAACAGAGAAATGTTCTTTCACTTCTAAAAAGCTAAACAGTAGACATGCAGTTTTCAGGAAGCATGACTATTTCTTGCCCTAAGTATTATGAAGCATTTCAAAATAAATCAAGAATAATCTAGGTACTGACTACAGCTATGGCTTCAGGCAACCAAATTAAATGACCTCAGAGTTTCTCATCCTCATTCCCACTTCTCAAATAAAAACTGACCGGAACTGACAGTTTAATGACGACAGCAACAGTAGCACAAGAAATGTGAAACATATCCACTAACAAAAAGTGAAAGTTTCCAATATCCTTATTCCAGGACAAATAACATAGGAATTTCAGATAGATCACTAAAAAAAATACATAGTCCTGTTTAAAGGCTAAGCTACCATAAATTATTTTAAGCAGTAGTGTTAAAAGACCACAAGATCAGACAAGATTCACACAACAGTTTATTGCACAACGTGCTGTGTAGAGAACAGCTTGTGTTCTCCTAAACTGGTGTGTACATAACTTTTTGCAAACACTGTGCACCTCATTGTCCACATAATGCAGCTCAAGGCCAGAACTGCTGAACTGGAAGAGAGGTGGGAAACTAGGCTAGTTGTAAAAAGGCAACCTGTAACCCTTCAGGCATAGACATCTCAAATGCAAGTTTTTAGTTAAAGGAAACCAGGATGGTGGGACATCAAATTAAAACACAAACTTGGTTTAACTGAGATTTAAAACTCTTCAGTTGATCCAACAAACACTGACCAAAAAGGATCTGATAAAACAAGTTTATAAGACAGAGACATTGTGCCACATCTGACAAAACCTATGGCAAGGATTTCAATTTAATTGGTAAAGGAACAAGTTAAGGTAACAGACATAGCTCAACATACTGAATCTTCATACTGTGAATTCCATATAATGAAATCTTGTGTAATCAACAGCAACCTAAAAAATTCTGTAGAAATGTAAAAATCATGAAGGAAAAAAAAAAAAAAAATTGTTCTGTGATTATCATATCAAGATACCTCCGTGGAAAACTAAAAAGGAAGTAATAAGTTTCTCACAGGTATTATTTTAGGTTAGCAGGTATTACATAAAAGTTAATGAAATTAGTTTAAATTGGGGGAAAAAAATATATACCTACGCATATACGGACAAAAGGCTGTAAGAACGCCAAAGCCTCCACTTTGAACCAAGAGGTGACTTTTGTTTATACCTGAATAGTAACTAAGGATATCTGACAATTATGGCAAAAAAGAAAAAGCAGAAAGCAAAACTAGAATTTAAGTAACAATGGTCAGTTTTAGAAAGGAAAAAAAAAAACCAATAGAGATGAAATAAAGGCATGGGCTAATAAAAATACTTGTTAAAGGAGAATCTAGAACTACTAGTTCCTGTGGAAAAATAAACTTACAAGCCATATACCAGGGCATACAAAGTATGGATCAGAAAAAGTGAATCAGAAATACCTGTCTACCTTTCTCCATAGTACAAATCATGTTCAGAATAAGATAAGGTGAAGAAATACCTTTCATACAGTTCTACAGCATAGTTGCCAAGCAGCATACGGTTCAAATCACAGATATCAAAAAATATGATAAAACTCAAGTTTTCAGGCAGGCTTAAAATGAAGGAGAAAAGACGGAAATAAGATTCTTCACACCCTGAAATATTCATAATCTTCTACATAACGAGTTTGCCTATTACTAAAGTAGACATAGGGCATGAGGTACAAGAGAGAACCAAGAGCTCTTGCACAGTAAGTTAGTCAAAATTGCTTAGAAGATGGCTGATATTTCATATGCTGTTTACAATTTCATATCAAGTCTGATCTTAAAATCATACTGTATATCCTCTGGGAAGGATAGATGCCAAATCAAATAGGAACTCGTAGCTATTGAACTTCCTCCCCTACTTTTACATAGTTACACACATCACTGTTTCTTATTGTTGACAAGAATATTAAGACTTGCTATCATGAGCAATATTTTAGATTGTAATTAATTTCCTAATACAAAGTACTTTTATCATTTATTAGTAGTAAATATTAATTAAATTGCCCTAAATAATTACAACAGGCAAAAACTCTCCATCTAGTACTGCTACTCTGCTTTACTGGTAAAACATGTTACTGTCTCTCTATAAATTAATAAAAAGACAAAGCTTGGAGCATTTTAAGGAAGATTTTTCATGCCTGTTTGGCAGGAAGTCTCCCAGTAATGTATTCCCAGTGTGGCTTTGGATACATCAATCTCACAACTACAGAAGTTCAGAGCCTTCCTAGCTCTCCCCAGATCTTAATCATTTTTGAGAAGGATTAATATCCCATGTTTCCTCTTCCTCTCAGCCAACAGGCTTACAGTGAACCTTGAAGACTCATTTTCTAACCACATTCGCAATCCTCCCTCAGTTTCTTCTCAATTACTGCTCAATATGCTTCAAGCAAGCATAACAAAAAATTGCTTTAGTACAATACTGCAATACTCCTTTATATAGCTTTCACACCTTGGCACATCAAAAGTCATGATAGCCTGTTTACTCATCTTCCACCATACACAACGGTCTTGTCATTCCCTTGACCTCCCAAAGAAGTACCCAATGCACTTTCACAGCCCAACACAGAGCCTAAGGTTTTGAAAGACTGAAAATCTTGGATAAAATTAACTGAGAGTATAAAGGTGTATCAGTTTTGAGAATATTACTACCTATTCAATCTTTAACTAAATTTCTGAGTTTTTCACAAAAGATTCTACTGTCATTGTGGCCCTTTTACAAGAAGGGAAGAACCCAAAGAAGTGGGAAACAGAGAATAATCTTTTTCAAGATAAATCCAAAGGCTAAAATAAAATCTCCATTCTACTTAGATCCATGTTTAAAGACCTCTAAATACTAAATTCCTTCTCCCATCCCATACTAACATTAATAGATGCCATCAAGTACAGAAAGTTTTAATTTTCTTCTGGCAAATCAGCTCAGGATCACTCTCTCCAGGAAACTTTCCAGTCTCTAGCTAAATATTATAGCTCAAGTTGCCCAACAAAAGCTGTACTCCACACAGAGATTTTAAGAGTATTTCTGAAATATGGGCTTCCCTTATAGAAGACCTGCCACCAGAACAAGCCAGTAAAGATCAAAATAATTAATTATAAAGCAGAAGCACTGCAATAAACTTGCTTGCTCTGCATACTAATACATTGTTCAGAATCAAGGCAGAAGAGAAGGTAGTACTAACCCTTTTCAAGACTAAGTAGGAATATTTTTTATAAAACTTCTAGAATATAAAAGTTTACTCCAGAGGAATTCAACCTGTTCCATCAGTGTACACTAACTTCACCAGACCAAAACCAAAATTAAGAATCTTCGGGACCACCAAATCAGGGATAGGATGAAGAAAAGATAAAATATCAACAATGAGAAACATGAGACTGAGTACCACTACCTTTCACTTCCATTACCTTATGTAAAGCACAAACACAAAGACTGTAGTAATTACTGCAGCCTCCCTCTCATATCAAATCAAACCTGTTAAATGCTTAACATGGAATCAGTCTTGCTGACTTTTGTAAGATCCTCTTAACACCTCACAAAAAATGGTTTTAAAGTACTTTCAGTTTTAGCTGCTAAAGTATGAATCCTCACACTCTTCAAGGATCACAAATGAAAACCTCCCACTCCTAGCTGAATTCACATTGATATCACTCTTCTCTGTATGACAGTCGTATGATTCACAGATCCCCAATAACTCAAGGTCCTATTGACTAAGTCAGCAGTAACTGTCAACAGGTGGTGGAGAGAGGAAGAGTCTAGTGGACTCAATCCTTGCCTTAAATCAGAGTATGTCAAGGTCAGATTATCCAGGCTAACTATCACACTCTTGACAGGTCAGGAGACCAAAGGGGAAAACAAAAAAAAAAACCCAACTCTGTACTATATGTAAGACTTAACACTTTTCTCCTAATTCAGCTGTACAGTATTAAAAAACAGCCACTTCAAATCCTAAATATTGTTTTGTACAGCATTAAAGTTGTCAGTGAAACTAAGAAACTTTATTACCAAGACAACATGCTAAAAATATATATTGCTATTCATTCTGTGCTAAGTGCTACACATAACCATTCCCTCACTCCCAGCCATCGGAAGTTTAAATAATCTTTAGAGACATGGAAAACATGTAATGCATTTAAATGTAATATTTGAAAAGGAAAACAAGGGTAGTATTTCCTAATATGAAGAAAAGCAATCAGTCCAGCTACTGAGGTCATTGTGTGCTCTTGACCACACAGACATTCCTAGTGCATGCACACTTGGTATTTTACTGACCATGTTGCAGGGAACTAGTTCCCCCCTTCAAAATAATACAGAAGTAATCAAATTGGAATTCTGGCAAGTTTGCTTTCTATGCAAGTAAAAGCCAGCACTCAATAATAAAAGACCTGAACTTTAGGAAAAGGAAGCTTAGTTTTATTAATTCATCACTAGTTGTTTAGACATACAAGATGAAACAGAAGCTTGGCAAGGTGCTTTTAAAAATTATACCGCTCATTTTCTACTTGGGTTAATAATGTTTCCAAAGTACCAAACTTTTCTGTTTGCAGGTTGAGGTGGCCTACGGACACTGAAAATAAGGCAGAGCATTAAGGCATGGGTCCAAAGCAACCAAAGCTTTTATTTTGCAAATGCTGTAAACATACACATCCATAAAGCTGTACTACAACATGCTTTTGAAAGAAGCTTTGAACATGCTGAAGAAGCACGTACATTTCAATACCTACCTTAAGACTTTGAGACTCTGAGGAATACATCATCACTGATATGCCATTCTTACTGTCTTTTCAACAAACTATTTCATAATTTATATCAAGCTTCCCCTCTGATATAAGGATGGTTATTTTCCTTTGGTGTGCAAGTACAGTAATGATTTACTTACCACAGCAAGTTGCGTCCGTGATGCTACTGTATGAAACACTGCAGGCATCATGAGAGATTCTTCTACTTTCAATTCCATCTCATTCTCTGCTGAAAACGTGGTTTTGGGGATAGCTGGTGGACGTTCACAGAGGATCATTTCTTTGTTGAATAAAAAAATTGGGTTGGTATCCTACACTCAAGAAGAAAATGAAAGCAAACTGAGTAAAGGCAACATAGTGCTCAATCACCAATTATCTCATCATGTGGGTAACGTGTCTTAAGAACGTGTTCAAATCTGCATGTATAAGAGGAATACATCAACATCTGTTCCTCAAAGTAAGGAAATCCAGCAAACAGTACACTACAGAAAAATAATTAAAAATCCCTAAGGAAACCATTTTTTTCTTCCCCTACAAATGACAGTTTAGATGAAGAATACAGCATGCACTTACTGTTCCAGCACTGTAACTACACACTCTTCTGTCTGGTGCCATACACTCTCCTCCATTGACAACCAGTACTTGGTGCTGAATGGCAATTTTATACTTTGTTTGAATTGCATGTTTCAGATCAGCCACACTGGGGAAAAAAAAAATGGGAAGACACTATCACCATATTTGGGTCTTTAATTTTACATATTCCTGTAATAGAGACAGGTGACTTGTCTGCATTAAAGCAGAACTCTTTTTAAAGAACGTTTACTTTTTATTCTGCACAATGACATATTTCTAAGTTTTTTAAGTGCTGCAACATGTTGCATTCTGGATATCCAGCTAATGAGCTATCAGTCAAAAGACAGTCTCTGCATTACTGATAAGCCATCAGTAATCTTTTTCCAAGATCTGATAGTATGCTGAAATTCTGGATTAAGTCATGTCAACAATTTAGGATAACTGTAAAAGTCATATTATGTTCTTTGCATATATACTTTTTTAACTTACTGAAACCCTAGAAGATGAAAACAAGAGTCTTAACACTTCATTACGCATAACATAAGCACAACTTCACCTAATAAACTGACTGATTTACTGTACACGAACTGCAGTATAGCACTTAACTATAACAGAAAGTGAAACAATCCATATATATGCAACAACTTCATATAAACATTACAGACACTTTTAATGTGGAAACAGAAGACCAATAATCCATCCCTGTTTTCATTCACCATCCTTGCCCCTTTAATTCTGGGTGATATCTTCACATTACTGTTTATTTTAGACAGTTCTACACTTTGTCTTGAAGACACAGCCAAACCGCAAACTAAACAAGAATTTACTAGTATGATACAGTAACTGACCCAACACACTGAGATAATACCTGAGGCAAAGGCATCAAAAAGCTCCAGACTGAATAATCAATATAAGCATCAATGGTTTTGATATACCTAGCAGGAGGTGCAACGCTGTTACTGGCTATATGGTACTTGAAAAATAAAGACCAGTTATCTAAAATAACCGTGATTCAATATGACATCATGAATTCACTACAAACATCTCATGAGCACAAGGTTGTACTTGATAGCTGTGTTGCAGTAAACATTCACCTATCACCTCCATGGTCTTTGGGGAGACAACTCGGCCTGTCCAACTTTTACCCATCCTGGACATGAGACAAAAACCTGTTTGCCAGTTCTCTAGCATCCAATGTAAAAATATTATCAAGCACACATTTTCTTCAGGGTGAGTATATATTGGCAGGAAAAAGAGCAATCAGCAGAATTTCTTATTTTTTTTATTGACTGGTGTCACAGAAAACTTTTACAGAGGAATTCTAAATAAAAACACCATCCAATAAAAGGTCACAAAAGATCACAAAGTTTTTCCAAAAAGCACCAAACATAACACCAGAGTCAGCAAAGAACAGGTCACCCTCTGTCACTGCCCCAGAAAGTAAGTTCACTCAAATACATGAAAACCTAGAAGATAACTACATAGACATACTAAAAACCAACTGAGTATGATCTCTCCAGAACTCAGTATACAAGTATATGTACTCTTATTTTTTGTATTTTTTTTAAATTAAAAAAAAAACAAACAATACAAAATTTACTTTCTTACTTTTGTACAGCAAGTTCCGTATCAAAGGTAAGAGTAGTTCCAGTGTTGACCAGAAATACATACAGCTTCATGATGATTTCTTTAGGTCTCTCAACTTTATAACTTCCACTGCTAAAATCATTTAGAAACTGAAAAAAAAAATTCAAGTGTTAGTTTCACATACAAGTTATGAAAAAGATATGTACATGCTTTTGAAAAAAAAATACTTTTAGATATATAGTGGGTGAATACATCAGCTCTCATATTCCACAGTTCTTTACCCATTACTAAACATACAGGTCCTTCTCCGAATAGAAACATGGGCAAGGTAAGCCTGTACATATGCAAATAGTTAGGAGAACACATGAAAACATGCACTGAGGAGAATTTTTTTAAAAAAACAAAAATAAAAGAAAACACTGCTTTCAGTTGCAGAGGCCACCATCTCAGACCATTACCTGGCTTTCCTCAATTATGAAATCCATTTTTAAAGCACCAGATACAGTTATTTCGAGATATCTTTTGTATATTTTACAAACAGCCGCATGATCTATGCTATAAGTATTTGTTCCTCAACTTAACAGCTGCAAAGTCTTGTCTGCTCACTATCATCCCTATCCATAGTTTTTTGACTCAGACACACAGACGTATTAACAAAAAATAAAAATTAAAAAATAGCTAAGATTATGTAGATTTTCTTTTTGTATCTCTCCATAATTAGTATTTTTAAAAAATGTTTTTCTCTGTTTTCAGGACTAGCTAAATCTTTAGCTACTTTCTTCAACACGAATAGTGAATACAGAGAGATCAAGACAGACAGTGCACCCAACGCACTGGACGCATTTTCAGTCCTGTGTCCTACCAGCATCTGGATGAGTGACTATAACCACATGTTTTTCCAGTGTACATAAGAAAAGCACTGAACTGCTTTGTAAATCATGGAGATTTAACCTGAGACTTTATCAATGAAATACTTTATACTTCCGAGCCTTTTTCTCTTTTCCACTCGAGCTCACAAGTTTATGAATAATTTCCTCCACACTAACAAAGCTGCTGTAGAAGCAAAACTAGCACTGCAGTCACCGATGACCTGATTTTTTATGTGGAAGGAATTATGGAAAGTTACGCTGTAAAAGTTTTAGCCATTCAGCAATATTCTTATATCATTATAAAAATGACTTTTTGGATTAAATTACTTCACAGGAAGTATAAATCATCCCTCTGTCCCTGAAATTTGAGCAGGACACACATGCAAGATCTACACAGCTAACTGTACTATCCTAAAATGAGTCTGAATTTGCATTTATCTCTTTGCCTACACAGAGAAAAAAATACAAACCATAGAGAAAAGCAACAAAAACACCATTAAAATGAGGAAGATGTCTCAACAGAATAAGCCTAGAAATTCAAAAGAGCTTTCTTTCAAGGGAGTGGCTTTCCACACACTTTTCAAGTATTAATTATAGTACATAAACGAGTCAAAACATGCATTTTCACAACAAGGCTTGAGAAACAAACACATCAAATAACAGCACCCCAGTAAAATAATTTGATCTGAATTCAGCTTTATTGCCCTTACACTTGAACTCTACTCAGTAGCACCAGTTCCAATTTATATTAGAAAAAGAAGAGTATAATAAACAAAGTTATTAGATAACACCTGCTAAAAAGTAAGAACAAACTAGCAATAACTTATTACTAAATTCTTTGGCCTAGGTTTCAGAATTAATCAGTCTCATACGTAGAGAGATTTCTTTTCACAAAGGATAAATTTGTGGTCATGGTCCAGGAAGAATTCGAAACAAATATGTTCAATAATACAACGCTTAAAGCAAGCAACTACCAAAAAAAAAGCTCTTTTTCCACCAAAGCAGAGTAAAAGGCTTGTACAGTATCTAGTTTTCATATAAACATTACTTTCTAAGCTCAAGTGATATTTAAGAGATAAGCTGTCCAGAAATCTCATGAACATAAACCAAAACTTTAATCAAACATTCCCCCCTCCACACCTTAAAGCTAACTATTTAAAACACAGAAAGAAAAAAGATCAAAAATATTTATGACAGCATCTGTCACACAGTCTCAAACATCGTAACTTCAAGCAAAGAAAGTATTACCTTCAGGCACTATCGAATCTACCACCTTCTTCAACTTGAAGAGAATAATTGTGCACATTTGCTTTACTTGATTTTTGGCAACAGAGTAGCATGGCTGTTCAACGTCAGAGAAGATCTGCAAAGAAAAGATACAGAATGTAATTACAGGTATTATTAAAATGTCAGGATTTTATGGTCATCATTGCAGCTAACCCAGAAATCAGTGTATGTCAATGCCAGAAAGAATACTTCTGTGGTAGTGCTTTTTTTTTTTTTTTCAAATTAACAATGCTATCCAGTTACAAGTCTACTCAAAACTGCTACATACCTAAATATTTTTGCCCATAAGCTCAGTTTAAAATAACCATTAGTGATATTCTTCAGTATTTACAAGGAGGCAAAATTGGTTCACTGAAAAGAACTACGCGTATTTCCATTAAATTAAAGTATTTTTCAGAATTGGTGCAGAATGTTGATATGATGATGCAAAGAGCAATACAGAAAGTCATAACAAAATGCAATTTATCTAAGAAAAATCCAGTGTAAAAGGCACACATGCTACTGCTGTTGAACTAGCAGCCTTATCTTGCAGCTGTATCCGACAGATTTCTTCAGGAATCAGTATTACCTTCCTCACCTGAAACAAGCTAACCTTGTTTGTTAAGCCATTCACCTCCTTTCAAAAATTTTGTTAGATTTTGGTTTGTTGGTTTGGGGTTTTTAATAAACTGAAGATGTTACCATTGCCAGCTGCTTGTTGCTGGCATCCTTGCCAGGGGCTTCCTCCCCCAGAACTGCTGTTTAAACTACAACAATCAAAATGAGCTGGATCAACAAAAGCAGTCTTTTTAGGCTACCCATTTTAGCTGCTGTCAGTTACACAGCGGTGCCAAAGGAGAAAGAGATCTTGGCAACAAAGAAGGCAGTGATGAGTAGCTGGGCTCAGGGCAGTCAGGTAAGCACACAAACTCCGAACTGCAAACAAACATGATTTCTATCATGTTAATGACCTAGCAAGCTTTCTGAGGAGATGATCAGGCACTATAAAGGGTGATAATCCATTACTAAAAATAGGTTTGCTGAAGCATGAAAACCATTAGAACATGTAAATCATTTTATACAACTCATGCTACTAACAGTAAATCAAAAACACTTCATCCCAAATTTGAAAACCTTATGATAAAGGAAAATATTACAGAACTGTTACACGTATCTTACATGCAAGGAACAGACAGCACTTTGTTAGGCTGTAACTTGAATTATTATCTTCCTCCCTCCTGTCTACTCCCTCTTTCCTCCTATGCAAAATCCACACATGTGACCTTGTCAGAAGCAAAGGTGCAATAGAAGTGAAAAAAGCAATGTGTCTAAGTACCACCACTGGAAAACGAGTACCAGCAGTCAGTAGTTGTACTCAAACAGAACTTATGAATACTTGCTTTAGATCACAGTAATGCAGAATAACGTGAAGAACAAGAAACTACTGAAACACTTCTGCCACAAAGCACGATCACAACACTACAAAACTATTCTTCCAATTCCTTTGCAACCACTAAAAAGTTAAAGAGAGAAAAAGTGAAAAAGAAAGCACTGTTTCTTTCACCCAAAGTTTCAAAAAATGATGCCAGGGGAACGGAATTACACGCACACAGGGAGGACATATTTGTATGGTCTCACTGTTAGGTTGCTATTTAAAGAAAGGGGGGGGGGAGGTGCGGAAAAAAGCCACAAATTTCAAAATTTCAGTGAGTACTTCGAGGAATTTTGAGAAGTAAGGTTTCAGAGAACACATGCCTCTAACACCAAGCTCGCCTGCAGATTCACTGGTGCCCAGTGCAGGCAGGCTGCAGCTCTCCCTTCAGCAGGACTATGCCAAGGCCTTCTTTCCAGTTGCCTATTTTCAAAACATTGGAAGAAACTAAATTTTGAGAGTTCTCCCTAGTCTGGCATCTCCAGACAACATCTGGCTGAGTCTGGCAAACAAACTCTAAGACTAATTAAATGGGGGGGTGGGGGGAGGGCAATGCATGAAAACTGGTCACGGTTGCCCAAGTCTCTTCTTTGAAAGGTCACGATACATCAGGCTATTACCAGCAAGGGCGGCTACATATCATAAATTAGTCTTTAAGCTTGTTCCTGATATTCAAGAATATTATGATACAGCAGTAACACAAGTTTTTAACATAAGCTCAGTGTGAAAGTTGGGCATCATCAAGCTTCAACAGAATATATGCATAAGCATATATTTTATTCCTCTTCTGTTTGTATTACCTCAACAGGCCATTAAGAGAATTTCAGGCTTTTTAGCATTACACTGTTACAGTGTTACAAATGTCAAGCTTTTTAGTGTTACACTGCTGAAATTATTTTAATTCATTTTAATAGAGGTTGAACAATTACAAAATTTGACGACTACTGAAGACAGAGCTGCTGACTACGTAATCAGATAAACAAAATGACTAATCCACCCAGACTGTTTGAACTGTGTGACCTACAGCATTAGATCCCTGCTATCATATAAACTAGATCCTCCAAATTATGGGATGGAAGCTTGTATGATCAACAGTTATGAATTAACAGTAACATCATTAAAAAAAAATAGCTGAAAATTTGAAAAGGCAATTTCTGTAGCAGCTGCCAGAGCAGACAGAAGATGGTAGACATGAATGTAAGAAAAAGAATGAGATGACAAAAATGAAAGTAAGCAAAGCACAAAGTAGAAAAAGCTTCTGGAATTAATTCAGATGGTGTATATTTTGTTACCAAAACCAGCCATGAATACATTATGCTGGTTATAGCATTTATTTCACTGCTCTATATTGTGTTTACATTGCAATGCCATTACTACATCTGCTTCACTTCATCAAAGTATTGCAAACTTTTCCTACCCAATATACACTCTTCAACAACCGACTACTTTTGAAGTCTGTGTTGATTGATACTTTCAATGCATGTGGATGCCCTGGTTTGAATTGTTTAGAAGTTTTGAAATGTATCTTATTTAGTTCAGAACATGCTCATTGTCACATCTGTAAAAGGAAATGAATGTCTGTTTACAGACCTTCCCTTTTCATAATTACAGGACAGGCATCATGGGTTTCACAGCACTCCAGATAATCCTATGGCTACATTAACCATCCATTTCTGCCATTACGTCAAGAACCCTCCGTCCTCCGTTATCAAATTCAGACCGTTTCATGGTACAATTCTTTTCAGCTTCAGAAACTCAAACACGGAAATATGGCATTCAGGGCAGGACAAATACAGAAACCAACATTTATGCTGTTTAGGTTTAAAAGGGCATTATCAAGTCCACTTTATTAAAGTCATTAAGTTTCCTCTACAATAGCCCAAGATTTCAGTCCCTGAACATGTTTCTGACATCTCATTCCCCATGCCTCCTTTATAAACTGAATTACGAACTAAACTTAAGCCAACCAAATCATTAATACATTTTTCTTCAACTCCTTGGAATTTAAACTGAACTATGCCAAAGTCATAGCTTTCCTTTAAACCCACTGGTTTAAAATTCCATCTTTTACAACAGCAACACACCAGCAGCATAAGGTACCTTGCTTTTTGTGCCCGGTGAAGTACTGCTTCACATCTGTACAGTAAGTGCCACACTTATCAATGCTTCATCTCGCAGGTCATACGAGGACCAAGAGGCCCAAACTCTTTCCCCACTATGTGTATCTCCAGGTTGGATAGGGGCTCAACTCTGAAAGCAAATAGACAGAACGAGCGTAGCCACTTAAGCAAGGCAAGACTCACTGTTGACTCAGAAGCTTGCAATTCCACATTGCTTATTATTAGACATTCACATAGCTCTACGATCGTCATCTGTATGCTGCTAATAAAGGAAGTTTCTCCTCTCTTACTGTAGACCAGCTGAGGCTATACTGCAGGTAACAGACAGTGCCTCCAATACGAGTCATAAATATGACCTCTCATTATAAGGGTCAGGCATCTCACAGGAGATCACTGGAGAATTCCTGCCTGTCAAAAGGTCAATTCATCTGGGGCAAAGGCTGACAAGTCTGTCACACGCTTAAAAGACTCAAGTGTTATTCCTCATTCACTGAATATCTTATCTGGAGAGCATCTCCCCTCAAGGAGAATATACCTTTATTACCTCTGGAGACGGAGAGCCAACTTTGGGGTGCATTAACATCTTAAGCTGTGCTTCATATCCATACACCAAATCTTAAGGTTTGCCTTTGAGATGCTGCAATTAATGTGATTTCATCTTTCTCTCCCTTTAGAGCAGGATTTCCTGTTTCACTTCAACTGAGGCAATTCTGTAATAGACAAAGGTACAAGACTAGCACAGCATGTTCCTTCCAATTAATTTTATTTTCTTCAACAAAACTGTCTTCTGCCTCTACTTCCTTTTTTTTTTTTTTTCAGGTGCTCTTCTCAAAAAGCCACTCTCTTGCTCCAACTTGCACATATCACCTCATAAGCAAAGGATTTTATAGCACATAAATCCTAGTATTAAAGGAAAATGAATATAGAGACTCAAGCTGAATTTAAGGAAACACCTTCCTTCATGTTAGCTGTAAGATCATCTCTAAAAGCAGACTTCAAGGAGCTTTCACCAATACTGCAACCAATGCATCTAACCAGAAATATCTTAATTTTGCAGAAGACTACTACCACTACCAGAATAACAGACAGAATGAGCTCATTAAGAAGGCACGCATTCTTTACTAATGCTTTTAGCAACAGAAACGGCTTAATTTCTAAAACACAATGCAAATGCATACCCTTATCTGGACAACTGAATGCTGAAACATGCTTTAAAAGGCACTTTAAAAACTTAAAGTAAAACTTTTGAAAAACACAAAAAAAACCAAAGTATTCAAAACCCTAAGCTATGTGATGAACAAACAGAAGGGCTCCTCTTGACCCAGTTGCAGAGAATAATTTCATCCCTTGCTCCTCCAAAATAAATTTAAGCAGAAAACCACATCTCATCAGAGATACATATTATTCCAAGTGGAGATCCTATCTCCCATTACCATCTTATATCAAAGCCTATAAACCTCATGTTCAAGCCACACTGCAGTCTTAAAGAAAGGCTGTCAATCCCTGACATCTGTAAGGTGCCATCTGGAGCTCTATTTATACTCTGTTGAGATGTGCATCAGGCACAGAGGCGGTTACTTAATTACTGCATCTCCAACAGTCACTATGTCAGTAGCAGCTCTCAAACTCAGCGGCTGGTCAGTAAAGCAAGTCTTTTCCACTCAACGCAGGAATGAAGCTGCAATTCTGCAGAGCAACCAGGCCTAAGCCCCTACTTCCCAAATCACTAAAGAAGAATTTCAAAACTCAGTAATTGACTGTACAGTAATTCATAGTAAAAGAGGCATCCCCTCCCCCCTGCCCCTCTTTAAGATGAATCATTTTACACAATACCAACTTAAGAGTTACATATGACCACCATATTCAGAGTTGCTCCCACATTACATGGAAGCTCCTCATTCAGCAAAGTAGGTGCAGCAATACCTTTACAAATCCTCTGCATCAATGGTGGAACAGCAGGAGATCAAAAGCAAATGCATCTGGGCTTGTAAGGAAATACTGTGCATTAGAGTAGCTTTGAAATTGGCGTGGGACAACACAGTGCAGCTTCTTACAAGTTCAGACACAACTTATATCATGAATTCTAGGAAAGCAACAGTTTCAAACATGTTTATGAGGCAACAAGGACATTATTAGGCCTTGTGTCATGATTTCATATGTATATCTCAGAACTGAGGGTTAGGATCTATTTGCACTGCTCTTTTCATTGATTGGAGGAACTGCCAAAACACATCCATATAATGGATCAAACTAAAGTTTTTTCTCCTTCAACAGGAAAAAAAAAAATAAAATCAAAACCCAAACCACCACTTTACCACATTTTTCAAAACCCCACATCTCTTACCCGACAGAAAGTGAAGTTTCTGTGCCTCAGTTAACAGGTACAAATCAGTAAACTAATCAAGGGTTTCCAACATTTTTACTACTAGGAAACAGCTCACAGCATGTAGAAGTAGCCTTTTTCTTTCTTTCTTTCTTTGATGGAAACATTCTTTCCACAGCTGTCTGTAACTCCATTTTTGACAAAGTTAACTGAAGGTTTTGTCAGCTTTTTTTAAAAACAAAAATGTAGAATTTTGCCATTTCAAAAGCATTTTTAGACTACAAGTCTCCCTCCAATTACAGAGATTAATACATTCACTTTGGAAAGAACAGTGCTCTTGGGTATGCGGAACTTGAAGTGTTTTTATTCAAGTTACTGACTGACTCCATACTGGTGGGAAGGTTCTCCCTGTAGACATACACATACTCTTTAAAAATAATTAGCATATAAAATCATACAGTGTTTGCAAACAATTCTGCAAGAAACGGCCAACAAAAAATCCTTTATTTCTCACATCAAACTCAGACAAGCTGGCACCAACGCTTCTCTCACAAACACTTTCTCTCTGGTTAACCAAGACCACAATCACATAAACACTATTTACAGCAAGAGCATCAGACTTAGGAATCCCTTTCCTCAGCCAGTTCTTCTGCTCCTCTCCCTGCATCGACTTTCAGTAGTGCAACTTTCCATACTTCTATGGAGTAAACTGGATTCCCTTGCTGTAACAAGTTAGAAACATATTTCCCCAGGTAACTGCTAGCTCGAATTAGTTCCATGATCCAGTTCACTACACAGCCCCACAAACTGTTACACTACAACTAAGGCTGAAAAGAGGGGGTACCAAATGTCAGCACCATCATCCAAGAAGACAAGTGAGAATTTCCAGAAGGCATCATTCACATTTCTAACTGCCCAGGACATCATCAGTTATCAATAGATAACTTCTTATAAATCGCAACCTATTAAAAAAAAAAAAAAAAAGCCAGTATCCTCTTAAAGAGCAGGCTAAGATAATTCAAAAATGGGCAATTACTATAGATGCAACTGAAGACAAAGTTTCTCAAAATACAGACCAGACTACGAGGCCACTTCTCCTGCCCTCCCCTCTCTCAAAATACAGACCAGACTACGAGGCCACTTCTCCTGCCCTCCCCTCTCCAAATACACCATTGTAATGCTACAAGGTTTCTTTCTCTTTTATGTGGATAGCACAAGGTAACTCAGCCAGACCTATATTAACGGACTAAAGCACAGAAAGTAAGGCTGATTAAATGGCATTTATTTCACAGGAATGAAAACACTACAAATAGAAAAGAAAGCGAAAGATTGACAATAATGAAATGTAAGACAAGTAAAGATCCTTGTGATTTAGTCTGACATAAAAGTCACAGTCTCTTCCTTAATTAATTTCTATTCACAAGCAATCATTATTTTAGAATAACATTAAAGTCTTCCAGTAATAAGGAAATACACCACTACCTTGGTAAACTGTTCAAATGATTAGCAACTTAAAAACTTGTTTCAAATTTTTTCCTATTCATATGGATGTTTATAAATTTAGCACTTTAATTTTCTAAAGATGGAATTTCTCTATCATTTTTCAGTTTCTTATAATCCACATCACCTGTGAACCTGCTATTTATCAATGTTTTTTTTCCTTCGGTGGTATTTGGAACACACAAGTAAAGGACTGTGAGTGACATGGGGAGTCAACATAATCCCCACCCTCCCTATGAATACATACTAAAAAAATCATGTTTAGACTTTTTGGCAAGTCAGCTTACTACTCTATTTGCATTTTACATAGTTACAAATCACGTTCAAATCACTCTTGGAATAAATTTGAAGGAAGATAACAGCAGTGTATTGAGAAATGAGAAAACAGGACGGGTTTGAAGAATATGGTATTTTATCTTATTTCAAGAAGGTGTTTGGTAATTTTCAACAGCCCTTCCTTATCTTTCTGGGACAAATCTTTAGCAATTTAAAACAGCTAACAAAGTACACTACTAAATCCGTTAATCACCAATTTAAGAACTACACAACCACACCCAAAAAAAAAAAAAAATCAACAAAAACCCCACACAACAACACACAACTGTTGAGATACTACAACTGTACTCCTGCCTTATTGAACCCTGGTTGTGCTGTTTGCATCCATAACATGCATGTGAAATTGTTGTTATATTACATCTGCTTTTTGAGATGTATAGGTATTTTATCTCTGAGTCCTTCAGATAACATAAGTTTACACATTACACCCCCTCTTTTCATTCAGACAGAATTGAGACTTGAGTCATATTTTCATTTTTTTTTTGGTTTAAAGAAGCGTTTATTGGGTTTGAATAAAATCTCTTTCAATCACTAGACAACACAAGTATTTATACTGTGTTGTATATACAAGAATATTTTGATTACAATATACAAATACATCATCTTGAGTTTACTAGACGAATACTTGCAATATAGCATAAGCGCAATATATTAAAAGAGAGCTGCTAGTCCAGTTACACAATATATTCTTATATAAGAATCCCCACTTCATCTGAATTCAATAAAAATACACACACTGGAGGATGGAAGGAAAACTGTATAAATAAAAGCACCATTTCGTCAGTATGAACTATCCTAGGCATAACTACACTAAATAAGGGTCAAATACTCACACTTTTGACATACTAGCACAGCTACCTGGCATCAACAAACCCCAAATAAAATTGGAGATAAACCACTGACACTGTGACCACTGAATCCCTGTAATATCAGAAAAAACCCCACCATTCAAAGGATAAAGAGCAAAAATTGCTGTAGCCATACCTACAACATACATTCTAGACAAAAGAGCATATTTTATGGAATGTAGTACGAACATATTCAGTCACAGAAAGAAGCGGCAGATAAGTCAGTTACAAAGGAGAACCTGAGGACTAAATCAAAATAAAATCTGGGAGTTTAGAAGAAGCTACCTCAAATGCTCACAGAAATCAGATCTCAGCAAAGTGCCATTCTTAACAGAATTTATATTTTAGGTTTGCTAAGAGTGGCCCAATTATGAATCTATCATAGAAGTAAAACTTCTCCTTTAATTAGTTCTACAATGTTGCTTTCTACCTCTAAAATACACATGGCTTTCAATCTGTTCAAACTGAAAACAGCATACTGGCCTTTCAAAAATAATAATGAAGATTGATGCATTGTGTTTCTATTTTATAGACATTTTCACCTAATCCCTTCAGATAAAAAGTACAAGCAATTGAAATACTGAACACACGATTTCCCTACCACCAAAACTTTCTTACTCTTCTGAAAAAAGCAAAAATACTGTTTCAAAAATAAGTCTCAGGAGGTAAGAAAGTATCAGCTATTTCCTCACAAGTTCTGAAAAGTTCTTAGGTCAGAGACCCGTTATAACATTCCTTAAGCATAGCTGTTCTCAAATATTCACACATCAGTCTGCTCATTGGACCTATGGCAGTACACTCCAAGACAGATGCAGGACATTTGGAATCCAAGTAGTCAACAAAGCAGCTTTACATTTTACTTCCAGTCAACACGTAATCAATACAGATCAGAGAAATTCATGTAACACTCAAGTCATTTCACATAGAAAGCAGGCTACCACATTCTACAACAGCTAATTTTCTAGATGCACAAACTCCTAGACATTTATATATAGCACACTGTAATCATTTCACCTTGCTGCGATAAAGATGGCAGGCCCAGCTGCAAAACCTGTTCTCAAAAGAAACTGTCAACATCTTGGATCCATGTAAAAAGCTGGTAGTTTGAGCTCAGAACACTATAGGAACTACAGACTGCAAACCTGAACAACAAAAGGAAAATACAGACCTGGACAGAAGACAAGGAAGAATTACCCTGGCATCCCAGGTGGTTCTCCTGACCAGCCAACAGTAGCCAGCTCCACCTGAATATCTCATAGAACCATAGAATGGTTTAGGTTGGAAGGGACCTCAAAGATCATCTAGTTCCAACCCCCCTGCCATGGGCAGGGACACCTCCCACTAGACCAGGTTACTCAAAGACCCATCTAAACTGGCCTTGAACACTCCCAGGGAGGGAGCAGACACAACTACCCTGGGCAACCTGTTCCAGCATCTCACCACCCTCACAGTCAAGAATTTCTTCCCAATACATAGTTTAAACCTACCCTCTTCCAGTTTAAACACATATTGTCCTTTCACTCCATGCCCTTGTAAAAAGTCCCTCTTCAGCTTTCTTGCAGGCCCCTTCAGGTACTGGTAGACCGCTATAAGGCCTCCCTGGAGCCTTCATTTGAATGAACATTTTGTGTCAATAATTTTGTTTTCGATACTTCTATCAACAAGTACCAACAATTTAGACTTAGGCACATTATTTATGTATTATTAACAATTTAGTTATGCTCAAATCCCATTAGAAAACACATCACCAAAGTATATCCACTTCCAACCCTTCTGTCCCCTGAATGGGGATAGAAAAGCTGACACATGGCTATAATGTCTTTCAGTTGAACTCAAAACTAAACTAAAAGTGGATCTGCAATATGAATTAACTCATAAATAGATATGTGACTTTCACAATAACCACAGAATCCTAATTAGTTCACAAAAATAATTGTTAGCAATTTCTTTATTAATCATGCTGTGGGCTTTTATGACAAAGAATTCACCTAAGGATCTTTCAACTTGTACACCAAAATCATTATTCTGAGAAATGAGCTACAAAATAGACATTTTGTAACTCGAGCGATTAGTAATTTACATATTAGTGATACTTCTTTTGCCTGCTTGGTATCAGTGCATTCAATCAGGTTCTGCAGTAAATACAATATTATGTGAGTTGGCATCTTATAATCAAGTGCTTGCTACTCCATAATACTGAATTCTAACTTTGCATCAGAATGCTAACTATTAGTAGAGTCCTTGAAAGTAGTAGGATATTAAAAATTACTTCCCCCCCCCCCCCCTTCAAAAACTTCTCATAAAATGTTATTGAGCAGTGGACAAAAATCAGGAGCACAACTTTCTTGAGCAATATGCATATGCAGAAGGAGACACATGACTGCTTGGACCCTGTCCAAATGACTCTGAAGTAACTCCTGTGACAGCCGGGCATGCACGCGGCAGTTTTTCATTTTGACTTTACCACAATATGCGAACGAACCCAACCTGTGCAATAAAAGTCTCAAGACCTTTACACCACTCTGAGTCAGTTTTCTACAGAAACTAATTGCTAGCTTAAAACCAAATAAAGTCTTGAGAACACACATAACAACCTACCCTACAGGATAACATACAGAAAAATTCTTTCAAATGATCCTACTGCAACTGCCACGGTCTTATCAAAAGGAAATAAACATGTGCTTCTCTTACCTCCCCCCATACACTCACCCTCTACTTAACCAGAATAATTGAAATACTAAGAAATGTACTAATAGCTTAGAAATATATTTTCACCTTAATTTTTGCAAGACTGTGCAACCTTAGCTGTGTTCAGACAACACGCCAGGGACAAAGAAATGTTTTAAACAGACGCCACAGAAGACCTCAAAATAACCCTTGCCTCCTTCTCCAGTCAGAGTGCAAGTCTGCTGCACACACTTCTAATTATAAATACGGTAACATGACATGGGGAGAGAGCCAGCCCCTCAAATATGATCACAGTCTACTAACCCAAATCTGTGCTGAGCACAAGGCGAGAGCAACACAATATAGCATAAGATAGGTTTGCTACTTTTTTGCTTTTTAAAAAAAAACTAACTACAAAACACACAGATACTTGCACAAAGTGTACAACAATAATATCGTTCCAAAGTGCAATTAGGTCTCTTACACTAATCAGTTATCCTAAAGGATCCCGTTTGTATTTCCAGCTCTGTAACTGGCACAGCTGAAGTCCCTTAATTTTTGTTCTTCAGTAAGTTGATTTCTTTACTACTCCCAACATAATAAAACAAAACCATTTTGAGTTCCCAACAGCATTTAGAATAAGTACAAAAAATAACCTCTGCATACTTTCATTTAAACTAAACTTAACGACCATTAAATGTCTATTTTCTTTCTTGTTAATATTTGTTTCTTGGCACTAAAGTTTATGTTAAAACACTAGATAACAGTTAAGTCCTTCCTCCACGTGCTTCATCTTCTAAAAACTTCCCAAGGAAACATTTCTAAAGTTCACAACTTCAACATACCATAATAGCGCACAAATTTTCTTTATTGTGATGAAGTAGTTACAGTGCCTAGTATCCCTCACAGTACTTCCCAGCTGTACAAACTTCAACTGTGAGCAGCATGCTTTTCCATCCTTGTTTATTTCTCCAGCACTACCTTTTACCATATAGTCAACCAAACTTCAGAAGTGTAAGTTCTTCAATAAAGTGTGAACTACTTCTAACACATATTTATGCGAGCGGCAGAAAAAAAAATACTCTCCCCCATAAAAAAATAAAGGTGAAAGGTTTAAATACAAACCAGCAGGAATGGCTTGTGGACAAAACATACCACTTATTTACTTCAGATTAAAAAAAAAAAAAAAAAGTGCTATGGTATAAGAGGACCAAACTGACATTTCTGGGGTGGTTCCCAGGGTCTTGGGTTCAGGCATATTTATTTTTTTTTTCCCATCTCTAGACGAAGCTAAGTAAGAAACAGGAGTGTTACAAAGCTCAGTTCATTTCATTCCCCCGGCATTCATATTAGCATTTCTACCCGTGGGTCACTGTCACTCGGAGCTGTGCGGGGCACTGAGGAGGAAACGCCAGCACGGATCAACAGAACACCCTGAGAGCGTCAACGAGAAACCGAGGGGAAAATTCAGCACGGGACATCAGCTCCCCGGGAGCAGACACAAGTAAACAACGGAGGCAAAGGCAGAGCAGCGCCAGTAAACACAGCGCTCCTGCACGGCGCTGCCCGGCGGGCGGCGAGCTCGGAGGCGCAGCCAGGCTGAGTCATTCCTTGGAGTAACTTCGCCGCGGATCCCCCGCCCCGGCAGTGGAGCCCTGGCAGGGAGCGGGCACCCCGGCCCGCCGATGCCCCGCCGCCGCCCCTCACCTGCGCAGGGCTCAGCCCCGCACCCCGGGACCGAGGCCAGCAGTGAGATCCCAGTACCCCTCGACCTCCTCCTCCCCCCTGCCCCCGCCTCACAAGTCTTTGTCGCCCGCCCCACGGGTGCAGCCGTGCGGCCAGAGCGGGGACCGCCACCCCTCACCAAGGCCGACCTCCCGGTAACGCAGCCCCCGGTCCCCGCCCGCCCCTCGGCTGGGAGGGACTGAGGCAGCGGGGGGAGTCGCTGCGCCTCACCCAACGCCACTTACCCGAAGGTCCCGCGGCAGCGCCGCGCATCCTGCGGCGACGGCGTCCTCCTCCCGTGCGGCCGGGCCCGGCGGCTCACGAGGGCACGCACCGCCTCAGCAGTCACCGCGCCCGGGCGGGGCGGAGAGAAGCGGCAGGCAGGCGGGCGGGCAAGGAAAGCGGCGCGGGGCCGGCGGGGTTGGGCCGGGGAGCGCGGGGCCGGGGAGCCCTGGCGCAGCCGCCACCGCCGATGTTTGTTATTGTCGTCAGCCGCTTCCGGCGCGGTGCATGCCGGGAAAGGGCGGCCCGGAGGAGGAACCGCGCGGCGGAAGCGACGGCCGTGGCAGTGGCGCGCGCGGGCCCGCGGGAGGCGGAAATGGCGCCCTGGCGCTCACCCTGGGAGACCCCGGGCGTGGTTGAAGCGCCCGCTCCGGGGCCTCCCCACCTCGGGGCCGCAGGCCGCCGGGACCTTACCCCGGCACGGGTAAGGAGGCGGGCAACAGCCCTCCTGCACGCTGACCTAACGTTAAATTCATTCTTCCCCCGGCAGGTGAGCGGTCCGCCTGTACTCACCGTCCTGACCGGGCTCCTCTGCTGCCGCCCTGCCAGAGCCGCGGGGAAGGACGGGCCCCGGTGGGGGCTCACACAAGCTCGGACACAAGGCAGACCCTCAGGGTAGGAGGGTAGGAGCAGGGTTCCTATCCGTTCCGGTCTGAGAAAACCGAAGCGAGCCTGGCACGTGTCGCTCTGGTTTCTCTCACTATCGGTTTCTCTGAAGGCATGGCCCACCGAACTTCTGTTTGAGGTGGGGACGTAGCCATGTAAGTCAGAGGCACAGCCCTTCACCTAATTTTATTTTTTACTTCTAGTTCATCAGCTTGTGAGTCTACCACTTCTCATAAGCGGGACCAGGCATATGGTTTTCACACTAAATACTTGGTAGCTACTTCCACCAGGTTGAAGAGCGTCATGCCTAACTGTCATGTTAAAGACAATGTTGGATGGTCACAGCCTATCGAGACAGGCATTTGTTACTGGAAAAAGCCACTGCCCTGGGATTTTGAAAGTAAACACATCTTGACTACCCCAGTTGCCACCTTGTTGCACGTGATAAGCAATCACTCCAATTTTGCAGCTTGTTGGGAGATGTCCTAATGGACCCACGTGCTGAAAGACATCTTCGGCACTTCAGACTGCAACAGTAAATGGAGCTGAGAAGACATCAGTACTCGGATGAATGGATGTGTAATGGAAAATATAATACAAGTTTCTAATACGGCAATTCAAGGCAGCTTTGTGTAATATAACACTGATTATGTCAGTGTAGTGTTTTAGTTATACAGATGTCAACTGCTTTTTGCATCACCTAAAATGGTCTTCAGAAATTCTTTGAATGTGCTGAAGGGCTAATCTTCAGTGTGAAGGGAATGACATCCAGCTAGCACTTCACAGAACAAGTGCTATACATATGATAAACAGGGAGGTTAGCCAGAGGTAAACAACAACTTTGAATTTTAGCAAGCCTGTAGTACCAATGAGCCTCATTAAACTTGTCTTGAGGAGATACTACTGAGAGTGACCTCTTGCAGTTTGAAGAGCTGAGAGATCAGCAACTATTCAAACACTGAAGCTGCAGTGCTGACAGGATTTGTAGTTTTCTGGCAAAGCACCTCTGCCACTCAGGCTCTCAGCAATTGCATAACATGAGGCTCCAGGCACTTATGCACTGTTCAGTTTTTTACAGCACTGGGACAACTGTTGATTTGAGAGACAGCTCATGCAAGACTGCAGCGGGAGCCAGGGAGTAAGCAAAGTGCTGCTAGCAGAGCAGGTTGGTCTGGCTTGTTCTTGTAACGTTTCATTATGTTGCTTCCTCTCAAAGTGATCCAGAGCCACTTCTTGCCAAGCAACTAATTACAGGGTTTTTTCATGAGCCTGTCTGAACAAAAACAAAAGTTTAACATATCTAGCGCTTCTATCCTGAAAAGGCAGTATTTTATGAAGATTATTTTGCTCCAGGTTATATGGAAAGAAGACATTAAATCAGGATTGCTGATAATTCTTCATATTTTCGAAGTGCTGTACCAAATCTAGGTTATTATTCTTTCATCATACTGTCTAGGATTCACCTGTATATTTTTTTCACATTCTGTAAAATAGACAAGAAGGTTGAAGGAGTTTTTCAATGTATGCTTCTAATTTTGGGTGCTAAATTTGGTATACCAGAGAATGTATCTCTTTTAAACTGTATGCTTATGCACTGTAGTCAGGGAGCAAAAAGAACAGGCTGCTGCTCAGCAAGGGAAGGCAAGCTGGCAGCCAAGACTGGCAGCAAGGCAGGCAGGGGCACCATCATGGACAAGGGATGCAGTCCCACGGTACAGGAGTGAGGTCTGGTGACAAAAACCTTATTCAGCCACTAGTTCAGTGAATGGCAGATGAATCCACGATGAGAAGGCAGATTTGGGGTAGAGCCAGCACAGTGCAGCGGGATCAATGGGGTCACAGCTGCAGCCTAGTTCAAGAAAGGGCCAAGGTCAAGGGCTGAAGCTTGAATGCAGCTTCTCAGCAAAAGGTAAGCAGCCTGACCAGGCCATGGCCATTATATCCAACCTAATGCCTGAATATGGTAGTTCATTCTGCCTCATCTGGTGCATTCATGACCTGTTTTGGCTTACTGCAATGACTCTGCTTCTTTTCACTTAAATACACACTTCTGAATAGTTTTGGTATATTAAACTGGGTACTGTAAATGTGATTTATAATGTAAAATTCCAATTGTAAAACAAAATTATACATATAAAAAAATTGGAAACGTGGTTGATTAGCTACTACAAACTATAGGGGTGATGGATTTCTTAACATCAAGGATGGGTTTGGAGAGGTCATGGTTTAGAGAAGAAAAACCAAAACCAAACAAAACAAAAACAAAAATTATTGAGTTCATTCAATTCCAAAAGAAAATTAGGAGATGGGAATTAGTCTGAGCATTCCACTTTCTTCTGAAAACAAACTGGACAAGACTGTGAAAACTCCTGCTTGATTTACAATGTGTTTTAGGAAAGACATTGAGTGTGATGGATTACAGTGACTAATTAGCGTCATACTATTACCTCAACTGGGCAGTTTCACTGTCAGACATTTAATTTGTTATGTGTTTCTCTCTGAAGATGTTTTTTCACATGTGGTTCTTTAACACCCCTTAGTTTTCTCCATGGCACCAAATAAACTTAAGTCTCCTGAGTTTTGCTCCTAAGAGTTTATTCCCATAGTTACCTGTAATTCTTCTCCATCATGCACCCCTCTTAAACTGATAATACCAGGTCAGGAAAATTATTTTGGTATCAAACAGAGAAGTAGCATATCAATCTTTCTGTATGGTTGTAATCTGCCATGCCAGTAATGGACCAACACTGTCAGTATTTATTTAGTTCTAAATGTACTTGAAAAACCACATCTTCCTATTTTCTTTAGCTCTACTGGCCATAAATTCTCACTGTGTACTTCTGCTTCCCTTACAGTCGCTATCTTCATTAACTTCCCTTCTTTTTTTTTTATTTTTTTATTTTTATTTTTAATATTGGAAATGGCTGCATTCACTTCCCTGCTAAGCCAGGCTGATGTTTGAAGCCTAAGTTCCTTCCTTCTCCATTGAGGCTTTGTGGCGTCTTGTAAAGTAATCTTGAACAAGTCTTCATTTTCAATTTAATTCATTTTCCTACAACTAAACTATTTCGTCACTCTGAAAAATAGTATTTTTTAAAGCACAAAATATATATTGCTGTTCTAAACTGGGATATAAGTAAATACCAGTCTCCAACAACACAAGTTCTCCTGCATGTTAGGGAGAGATGCTTCAAGAACTTAGTTATCCTCTAATGTAGCCTGACAGTCCATAGCAAACACCAACTACTGTCTCATCTTTTGCTTCTTTTCCAGAGCACTGACTGATCCATAAGCTCTCAGTAATTTGTTTTTGAATGGTCAGTGACTCAGGAGCAGATGATGCCATTTTTGAAAGCACTCCACGCCCTCTTGACACCTTTATGGATCATTCCTAACCAGTGATTTTAACATTGTGTGGCTTCCCAATATGTTTCAGTAATTCTGACTACACAGGTTTTGAATTCATAAGTGATTTTTCTTGTTTATTGCCCAAGCTCCTTACAGGAAGGGGATAGTTAGCTTCAATTTAACATCTAGGTCATGGGATCAGTTCTTGGTCCTGGGCAGAAATAAGCGAAGGTCTTTTAAACCTCAGATGAAATAGCCAGAATGGACAGACTCTGAGAAATGGTTAAGAACAGAAGCTGTCAAGGGAAAACAGGCAGCCTGAACAATCCTATAAAAATTGCCTGCTGAGCATTTTGATTTAAGAGACCCCATTTGTGTAATATAGCAACTGAACCTTCCCACACCACCACTTCTCCACAACACACAGATGATACTGGATGCGACAAGGCCAAACAAGTAATACACTGAAGACTACATGGAACAACAGTAATATTACATTTTTAGAAAGGTATTGCTGTATTAGCATTACTGAATATTTAATGTTCCTGAGAATAGGGTTTCCATTTTTTACTGTGTAGCAGCTTTTGTTTTTTATATTAAAGCACTTAAGTCATGTTGACATATACATTCATAGTTTTAAATGTTAAGTCTAATTCCTGCTAACAATAAAATTAATTACATAAGCAGTTATTTTGGCTGAAGAAGTTATACCAGGAATTCATTTGGACTGCATTGCAAGAAACCAGATTTATTTTTCTTTTTACAATTATGGCTCAGGATATACTGTCCCCATTTGCAAAACAACATTCTAAATATCTAATGGTCTTTCTGTTCACAGAGAACATACTCTGGTCCTTTCATGATTTGCATCAGTCACTCTCCTGGTTTGATAACCCTAAAGAGAGAATGTATAAACCCAGGGGTACAGGCACATCTGTGAGGCTTCAGCTCCTCCCTTAGCCGCTGGCCTCTCACTGTAACCCCTGGAACAATACGGGAAGCCAGATGCAAATGGCAGTATTGTTCCAGGAACGGATTTTGGGGCGTCTCCAGCTGAAACCCCAGGCGACAAGCCAGCCAACATCACAGCAGCAGGCTTGGAAATGTACCTCATCAGGCACTCCAGTTAGGCAGACTCAGATGCTTGTAGACTATGTCCAGTTCTTCTATATTTAGATTTTAATGCACAGTCTATTTTTTTAAAGGCTAGAAAAGTATGATTATATTTAATCTAAGTCAGTAATTTAGACAGTTGGGTTTTTTTTACATTTTGTTAATAAGGAAGGATTAATTGCCTTTTTAAATAAGCATATAAATTCCCCTTTCCTCCCATCCTCCCAAAGCTTTCTATCAACACAAACTAGAAATTCAAGATGCAGAAACTCTTCATTTAATGTATTTTATTAATTGTATAAAACCCACTTTGTGCTTACATGAAGGTGAATTGTTAAATGAAAATATCATCTATTAACATATTGAATTAACTTTTTGTCCTAGTAACCTATAGCATTCAGCCCTTTTTGTTTCATTTTTAGCCCTGAATGGAGCAGAAACAAAACCATCATTTTTTTTCTAGGTCCCAGACTCTCAGTTCAAAAAGTTAGTCGTTGACTTCAATTAACTGAATAAACTGAAATCATGAACTAAGTAAACTGAAATGGTGATTCTTTGGATCTCCAGAAGAGGCTACACTTATAAAACATTTTAAAGTACCTCGTTACATTATTTTAAAAGATACTGTGGGAGTAGACTAATTTAAACTAGGTTTTGAATCCTTTACAAAAAAAAAAAATCTGACGATTCTGACTGCACTTGCATTCATTACTCATTCTTAGGAGCTTTTTTATATTCATTGATGAGATCAGGCGTGGGTGCTGGTAGGATCCTCTTTCAGAGCTTTGCAGCTTTGAAATTTGCTCTACACTTGAGCTTTCCAATACAGCAACTCAGATGACTGCTGGTTCGATTGCATCATTTCTGTTCCCTATGCATTTTATAAGCATGTATAGATTGTTCAAATCAGTGTAGACTGGGAACTGTTTAAAGTGGCAGAAATTGTGGTAGGCTGTTTTGAAGTTAAGAATATCCAAAACTCTTAAATGAATGTCTTTCTAAAATGGATTTCTGAAATGATTGCATTTAGTATATTTATACTCCAGTCTATGAAGGACACCAAAATGGAAACTAACGTACAAATCTCTGCTAATGACAGATTACTCTCTTCTACTGAAATAAGCAAGTTAGAAATAATAGAGATCAATAACTGCATAATTATTTGAGCACGGGAAAGAAAGAAAAATACATCAAAACTGTAATGCTCCCTCTCTCCACACACACCCACACATGCACAAATGGGAAGAGGATTCTTTCCTGAAGACTACTTTGAGGTTTGGATTTTCTTCATTTTTTACAGTATACATACAAAATCAGATTTGTTCCTGAAGTTCTGCAGTGTTCATGTTTTAACAGTGAAGAAATTAACTTCAGTAAGCAGTATGTATGTTGTTGTTTCCTTAAACACGTATCCCAGTCAATTTGAACTTACTCTTTTGAATCCGTTTTCACAGAACTTTCTGAGCAACAGTAACGGTGTTCTTAATCCTTTTAGCTGTATTAACTGGATTGAACTGTTGGCATCATAAAGAAAAAGTGTGACGTATGTGTCACATCAAACTATAGATTAAGCAGTTTTATCTATTTGCCTTTTTGAACGAAACCCTAAAATTGGGACTCTTTCAGTCTTCGGAAGTTTCCCTGATTTTCACATTTTTATTAATATTAACTTTAGTGGACCACAGTGTACAACCCCAAGTTACCTGGACTCTTCTGTAAGTGTCTGGTAAGTTTCTTAGTAGTAGGCAATTTTCATGTCATTAACATTCTTAGCGCCTTGTTCTAGGCTCAGTGTAAGTTCTAGGACTTTGGGAACAAAAGAGAAACCGACCCCTGCCTTGACTGGCTATGGCTTTTCAGTGTTTCATGTTTCATAGCTTCCAGTTCACATTGCTCCTATCTATTTCTCTTTTCCTCCAGTGTTATATAATAGTGATTAGTTCTGTTGTTGCTGCTGTTGTTTAATTTTGAACTATGTCTTTTATAACTGATGAACCTGGACAGGCCCTTAGCAGTAGTTCTGTCTAGGTTGCAGAGTTGGGGGGTTTTGTCTTTGAAAGAATACTCACTTTTCATCCACATTTTTCTTTGTGTATATCTTCTCAGATCAATTTTACTTATTACCTTTACCTCTGGAAAATTAGGCAAAAGGAATTGCTGAGTTTGCATATGCACTCGAATCTGAACAAAATATACCTGTTCTGAATGTGAGACAAAAAGTATTGGTAGTCACTAAACAGGCACAAATCCCAACTGAAGAATTAGTTAATCTAGATTTATCTGCAGGAGGATTTATTTTTTCCAGTTTAGTTATGAGAGATTATTTTTGAAAGACAGTGCTGGTGAAACTATCATAAAGAATTTTGTTCCATATTTCTCTAAGCACTAACTCAACTTTGGAGTTTGCTTAGGATGCAGAAGAGAAACCTCAGATGTCTGTCCCAAATGCTTCTTAAAATCTGAGCCTGCTTAAGCTTACTGCTGAATTCTGCTCTCCAGAGACACAGAGAAATTCAAGCTTTTCCTGCATTATCTTTAATTCAGAAATACTCCACACTACCATATCAAAAAGCCTTTGTTTTCCACACACCCCTAAGATCATTGTGATGCTTAATATTTTGTGAGGTACATTCTAGCATGAATCAGGGTGTTTTGTGATTTTGATTTTACTGCAGACAGCTAATCTTAGAATCGACACACGATGCTACTGCTCTGTATGGGATTTCAGATCATAGAAGTGGAGCAGATCTTGCTTTACACAACTGTGTCTTTTATCAGTGACAGCACAGCTGAAACATTGTATGGCTCAGCCAAGGCTATAAAACCGGTGAAGGGGAAATTCTCAATCAGCTAACCCGGCCTGAGCTTTGTGTTGCTGCAGCTATGGCACTGGCAGTGCTGCAACCAATTTAGGACTAGCAAAGTCAAACCTTTGACAAGAGGTTTTGTGGTAGCTTTCCCTCTAATTACAAGATCACATTTCTGAAAATCTAGGATAAAATTCACCTCAAATTTCAGATGAAGATTGGCTACAGTATTGCACAGGGGTACTCTGAGGAAAAAAAAAATCCACATTGAAGCAGCAATAAAATTGAAGAGCTAAATAGCACATGGAAACTCTTACAGATGTAAGGAGTAGCTCAGCGGAGTGATTAACATTGTCATTATACAGAAAGAAGTAAATGTTATAAATTTTAAAAAGTGAGGAGCAAAGGAGAGCAAGCCAGATCCAAAAGTGGAGTTAAGCACAGAAATGTTAAACTCTGGCACTTGGTGACTAGAGCAAGCCCTGGAAAAACCTTGTAAGGTTTTGTGATTTCAGTTCAACTATGTGTGTGAAGTAATTCTGAATCCTTAAGTAAACCACACAAGGGTTTCACAGAAGACCTCGTATTATCTTTTTAACCACCCTGCAGTGGTTATTTGACCCTAAAGACAATTTTTCATATTTCACTGAAGCTGTAGACTTTTTTTTTTTTTTTTTTTAGTATTTAGTAGAAATAAATTGATCCCACTTATTAAATAATTGCACAGGAAATCTAAAAGCAAGATCTGAACTATAAGAGCTAGGCCAAGAATTCTGTGGTGTTACCAAAGTATTGTGTTTCCTCTCAAGCCTAAATGGGCGATTGATTTGGATCCTAGTACTGTGCATCTAGGTTTGTTCTGTTCACATTCATGGCTGATAAAGCCAATATGCAACAGGGACATTTACTTGTGTAGGGGACAGTAGTAGCATTATACTTGTATGAAAGTCATCTTAGAAAGCAACTCTGTCCTTTCTCCACGAATGGTCCAAAGGATGCATATCCAGCAATAGCGTGAAATATTATAGCCTCTCATTTGCTCTTGTTGGGGTTTAATTCGCTTTCTCCTGCACGTGCTGTCCTACCTTTTCTGGGCATATGAGACAGCTGGAGTGCATCTCATCTGATACATAATCCTTGTTGTTGAACCACGTGCAAAGAAAAGTACAGGAAGTTCCCCCACCTTGTAGTCAGAAACAGAAGCTATCAATCCAAACAGTATTCCACTAGTTTTCACTAGTTTGTAAGGAAAATGACAGAATATTTCTGCTACTGTTCGCTTTATTTAATAGGCAACGCATTTTTTCTTCTTTAACAGAGCTTCTTCTGTGTTATACCACATAGTTGAGTAATCCAGTCTGGAATTACCTGGCTGTTTCATGGCTGCTGCGGTTTATTGCTAGCAGGACTATATTGCAGTACTTAAACCGCAACACTAGAGGGCATTACTAGCCTTTACATTTTGAATCAAAGTGTTGGAGCAAGTGTTGACGCTCGAAGAGTTTAATGATAGGAATGACTTTTTTTTTTCTTCTTTAATCGTACACGGTGTGGAGTACATCTGGGATACACATCCGCTCTGCATGTATGGTTTCATAACTTGTGGAATATTTTTTTAGGGAAAAAAAAAAAAGGAAAAAAGGAAATAGAATGGTACAGCAATCCCAGAACAGACAAGTGAATGAATACATTAAAAACAACACAGTGGTCTAGCAATCTGCATGTCATTCCTCTGTGATTTATTTCTTACGCTCTAATTGGTTCTTAATTATTTTCCCAATCACTCATTTAACAAGGATTAATTTGCCTTTTGATATTTTTCATTAAAGGCCAATATTAGGAATTTCTACTGAATTCTGATGTGCAAAAAGGCATATCCTTGAATATTTCTGACAAAGAGTAGGTAGAAATTTGGAGGTCCAATGTAGCATGACATCAAATGTTTAAATATTGGTAATTAGATATTTTAGTAGTTACATATACCTCATTTCATATAGGATTGAAGTTGTTGGAATTGCTTAATGGGTTCCAAGGTTATTTTTCAATTGAAAGTTACGGCGTTCAAAAATCAAAGATAACCATAACAAAAAAAAAATAATTTTGGAACAAAATTTTAGTTTTCTTAAAGCAACATTTTAGGTGAGACAGTCATCTCTGTTATGGTATTTTCTACTGAGTTTCAAAGTTACTATTAGATTTTCCTTCAGCACACTTTAATGCAAGGAAATTATAGTTCAAATTTAAGAATAAATTGGTTTCTTTACGGAAAATGAGTTTAAATACTTTCAGAACCCTGAGATTCTGAAATTTTGTTAGTTACTAGGTGAGGCAATAAACAAGATAATAAATAATGCCCATATTTCATTGAGTTCCAAATGTCTTTGCATTTACCATATGGACCTCTCTGAGGACATAGTGGGACTTAAATATCACCTTCTATTCATCTTATTCTAACTCTAACCAGACCCCTATAATCAAGACATCACCAAGACATCAAGACGTCAAGACAGTGAGTACTACTGTAAGCTGCCAACTGAAAGAAAATGACAGTGTGTTCTTTCTTTTACTCACTAAAATCTGATAAATGTGGTTGGTTATTTATATATGTAGTAAATACAGGAAGAAAAAAGTTAAGAAAAGTCCTTGGTAACTAACTAATAATAAACTTTAATAAAAGTTGAAACCTTTATTCTCCTTACCCACTCGGCAAGCTTATTTAAGTCTTGCACTAACTGCCAAATGAATACTTTAAAATTTAAATCTTGTGAAGGGTTTATTATTTTTTTTACTCTTAAATTATATGGACACCAAGATTCATTCACTTGAACTTATAAGAATATTGCTGCCATGTTGTGAGGGTGAGCAGATGAATATGGATCTGTTCTTTTTAAACCTTTAACTCAGTGCAATATTTACATGTTCTTTATTATTATTCAAAGAATAATTGTAATATTCTGATCATTTTTCTTTTGCAGTCTAAGGTGGCATGAATCTGATTTGTAAACATTGAAAGTTTCTTTTAAAACCTTCATATCTTTTGTAGGTCGTAAGAGGGTGGAATCAAGGTTGTTTCTATATTTAAATTACCTATTCACCTACATAAACTATTGTTTTTGTTGGTTTGTTTTGAAAAGGCAACTTTTAATATATTTTTTTTTAAAATCACCCTTTTATTAGTACGGTTTACGTTATTAAATTGCCCTTCTGTCATTTTGGGTTATTTAGTTTCACTCTACTGCGTTTTGCCCTTGGAACGACATTTACAAGGTAAACAGATAATGTATATTTGGCAGCAGCCTTACAGTCAAGAACAGATATTAATACCCTACGTTAAATTTGTCATTTTAAGAGTCTGGTGCTGTGGTTCCTTGAGGCTAATTTCAGCGGGGCTGAAATACATTAACAACATCTCAGATTATTGACGTTTATTTTTAATTGTCTTTGCTTTTGGATATGTAAGCACAATCCCCACTTTTCTCAGAACATCTTGTGCAGTACTTGTGTGTTGTGAAATGAAAACTGAATTTGATCATGTGGCTGTGGCAAATATATGTAAGTAGAAACAACCGTTTCATACGATCTTTCATTTTGAAAAGTAACAAATATTTCCTTGAGAAGGTGACCAGATATTTTCAGTGCATTATTACTAATCAAAATTATAAATATGGGTGTTTATGAAGAGTAAGGCTTAACCATAATAGCTATGAATATGGCTCTGTTCTTCACTATGCAAGCTGCAAGTACACACTTCACTATGCACTATGCAAGTGTGCTCACTGAACTACCTTACAAGTGCCCTTAGAGCACGACTCATACCTGTCATGATTGCTTTCTTGTTACTTTATGTAGGAGAGAGGGACAATTAATGGGAAAGTATGAAATATATTTAATACATGTCCTTGTTTTGGCAATTTAGGGTTTTAGTTGGTTTTGTTTATTTGGGTGTTTTTTTAGCAATATGTCCTAACGATTTTCATCACTAGGCGTGTTTACTTATTTCTTCTGTTGAGTTGTGCTGAGATATTTTGACTGTGTTTTCTTCTAGCACACAATTCACTTAAAGCCCGTACACAACTGGGACCTGCAGTACCTGTTCCTTCAATCATCTTCTGTAATGGTATTGGATTTTAAATCTCTGTGTTTCCTCTCCGTTTCATATTTCCTTGCTGTACATGCATGTTCAGCTGCATAGACTTTTTCAAGGCTGAGTAGCTATATAGACAGAAGAAAACCTTGGATATCCAAACTTTAGCAATTGCTTCCTGATTAAAAGTTTTTAAATTAAGTTGGGAAAAAATAGCATTTCATTCTTCTGTGTTATCACCAAACACTTGCAGAAAGTTTTTTTGAACACTAGATGGCAGTGGAAGATAGTAATTCCAAACAGGATTTTGAAGTAGAACATGGTTGGAAACACAGATTCAGATTAAGATTACGTTATGATCATTGATACACTGCTAATGTTATTTCTGGAGTTTGGTATTTTGCTTGTACAAGGGAATATAATTGATCTTGTCTGTTTGGCTTAGTTTTAGTATTTGTAGTGTTAATGCCCAAATTTTCTCTATTTTTCTCAGGAAATTATGTGGTGTTTAATTCAAAGATTGATGGGAGTTCTGGTTTTCTGACACAGCTAAAAGTCAACCTTGCACGACAGTATGATATTGGGATCACTGCATTAGAAGGGCAGGGCCCATACTCTGCTTTCATTTCATATTAGACTTGAGAGAAGAGGTTGTTAACAGAAAAAAAATATCTGTATGTATATTAAAGAAACATTATTTTTATTGCTAATTACCACATCTTGATAAGACCAGAGATTTTTGCTTATGGATATTTCTGAAAATCACAGCTTCTGAGTAAAGTGAGCCTGTGCTTTGGTTCATGATTATTTTAAAACTAGATCTCTATCTCTGTGAATGATCCAGTATCTGGCATCTTAGATGTTGAAGGTCTACATCAGTTCCTGGTAAGGTACTGTCCTGTCATTTCCAATTTCCTTTTCCTACATTCATGTAGGATGTAGGACATGTAAAGTATACTCTGGTAAAAGATCTGCTTTTGAATTCCATATCTGTAGATCTTCAGGTCTAAAAAATGTTCCATTGTATGTGTAAGGAAAGAAAAAATAAATTTGCATCACTGACAGTCTCATCATTAAGGACTTTGAAAACTAGTTTAAAACTTCATCTATGAATTCACATGCAGGAAATCTCTGAAGTCTGAAAAAGCATTCATCTGAATTATTCTTGCCTTAAGACATTGCTATTCCTGATATCAACTATAAATCCAGTGTAGTAATAGATGAGTAAAAGTACACTTTTTTATGAGCATCTCTGGAAGGAGCAAAATGGAAAGTAGTTAAAAATATGGCAGAACCAACAAACTGGCAACATATTTATGTTTCAAAGGAAAACAAAACGTGTAATAGGGCAGATATAAAACAAATATGCTGCCCACAATAAAAATGGAAAAATTACATAAATCTATAGGAATGGGTCCCAGAACCCTGTATTTTAGATGGATGAGGTAGCCTATCAGAACTTTAATTTAAAAGTCAGGATGTCTTCTGGTGACTGGAGACAATATGTTTTGGAAAGCACAGTGTTGGTTAATAATCTTTGTTACAAACATATAGTTGACACTGAAAAAGAGAAGCTACTCCATAGGTTTGGTCACAAAGGCTTTTCCAGGTCTAACATCAGAACGCTTTCTCCAAGAGGCAGATTATAGATTTTGACTGTAAAGGGGAAACTAGAAATACCATTTCCTGTCTTATTAAAAAGTGAAAGATTTACACCCAAGATATTCTCCCACAATACTCAGATTTTTATGAAACATGGTCCAGAGCCAATAACAAACAGCAGAATGAATTTAGATTTCTTCATTGAGTCTAAATCAAGAACATATGAACAAAAGTATGCCCTGTTTTAACTTACCACATGGTTTAATTGGTTTTGGGATAGTGGAGTAGTATATTGAGTACAAAAGAGCCGTATGAGTTGTTTTGGTAGTACAAAATGCTCTTCAAGTCTGACAAGAAGTTCCTACTGTAGCATGATAAATAATCCCAAAGTGATGGATCAATTGCTTCATTACTGTTACACTCAGGTATGGTTAATAGTAAACTGATAAAAATGCTGATTTATAAATGCAGCTAGAAGAAAAACTGAGTAGAGGGCTGATTATTTTCAGTCAAATAAACTTTAAGGCAGAATAAAGTCTGTTAAACCAAACTAGTGTTCCCCCACATTTCTCTCTCCGAAAAGGAAGTAAAAGTAAACAAATACAGAGATATCTGTCCAACCCCATGCTAGTTTACAGATCTGTGAGAAGTCTTTACAGAAGCCATCCCAAAGAGTGTCGAAGGTCTGGCTACAACCAGAGGTAGCCATGCATCAAGCTGTGGAAGGCAATGGAGATTACACAGAGGATTTGCACCTGTTTAAGAGCAGGTTCATCCCTGCGACAGTCAGATGGACTTTAGTACCTTCAAGCAGCATGTAGGTAGTTTGACAAAAAATCAGTCCCAAAATATAGGCAGTAATAAGAAGTGCACCTCCTCCACACTGCTTTAGGAATAGAATTGCTATTGTGTGTCATAGTAAACAAATATTTTCTTGAAGTTTCTTGTCAATCCTCATTCCCCAATTGTCTTCCCAGAACTCTAGAAGTAAACAACTCTTTTTAGTGTAGGACTCAATTTTAGATTAAAGGGCTTAGCCTGGAGAATGAACATGTTACTGGTACATGTAACAGTGAAACCTCTAAGCCTGCTCTTGTGGCAGCAAGGATAGCTGAGGATGAAATGCTGTTGCTCCGGAGCTACATACAGCCACAATCACTGGCTGAGTAGCAAATAATTTGTTTCAGGGATTTTTGCTTGGGATTTTGCTCAAAATGCTGCTTATCAACATCATTTTTATATCATAGACTTAAAGAGAAAAACCTAAAACTGTTCAACAGAGTTGTGCTTTGGGCCAGGAAAATTGCCCAGGAAATAAAAATACAATCCAGCTGGTTTGTGTCATCATTTGGTAAAGATTCAAGCGAAGACATTGCTGACATAACGCTATTGTAGGTGTAGAAGTAATTTAGATATAGAACAAGAATGTTTTATAGATAATGCATAAAATAATGCTAAGCTCAAAAATGGTGCACTTTTTAAAGCATTAATAATCTCCTGATGACAGGTCAGGAAACTTGCTACTACATGGACATACATCCTTTCATTTCTAGTTTTGTGGTTAAATAGCAAGAGCTTTCTGACCTGTGACATGATACAGAAACACTGTCTACAGTGGCATTATTTTCTCAGACATGCATTATGCATTTTCAGAGAGATTTTCATCATCATGATTTGTAAAACTGCTGCAGCCATTACTATTGAACAAATGACTGAGGAAAGCATAATTTGTTCATTCATTTTGGGTGCTGGAAATCATTGTGGGTGTTTCTCTCCAGACTTCTCCCACCACCCTTTCCACAAAAAGGGAACTGAAAGGTTCTAACCCATACGGAATCTAAAAAAAGCAGATTTTGTACAAAGTCAAAATATTTTGGTTTTGTTTTCATCTATTCATAGTATTTTTATTAGCTGCATGCATTTTTCTATTAGACATTTAATGTGCCACAATTGTTACAACTGAGACAAAATTCTCTCTGCTGAAACTGAGAACTATGTTAAAGAAATCGGATTAAACTGTTGGGGTTTCTTGCCAATTTACGCAATATAACCTATAACTCGAACTTTGCTAACTCAGAAATTATGGTGTAAATAGATTAAGCAGAAACAGTTTTCTGTTTCATTTCTCTTGTTTTACCAGTCTTTGCCCTTGCTGTTGTCAAAGGCAGGTGTGCTTGAATGTCAGAATTAGTACAGGATCAGAACCAAGCAGTACTGCTGCAAGCTTATGAAACAAAACTATAATTTCACATACATTTCAAGATTCAAACAACCCCACTAGATTTCAATTCTGAGGTGGCAAATGTGCCAAGAACTTGCTTGAACTACTCACATATAAAGAGAACACAAGGCTCTCATGGACATGAATTTTTAGTGTTATGATGGTCAGAAATGCTAATATTTTCCTTTCTACAAAGTCCTTAGATGTGTTACAGTACTGTGAAATACAAGATTAGCAGCTATTAACAATTCTGTGATGCAGGAGTTAATTTTTAGTTTGAAATCCACATTACAGGGTGTAGTTATGCAGAGTTGGATACAAGCTTTGTGAGGCTGTTTGTAGGTAGTGGGAGACCTATGTGCATGCCCTCGGAATTCTTACTTGTCTAATATATTCATCAGCAGTTACTCCTAACCACACATTAATAGAAAAGGTCTTCCAAATAAGACTTTGTTCAATAAAATATTCCAGGAAATGCCTGCCATTCATCTCGTATTCTTAAAAATAAATACAGAACACTTGCATCTTGTTAGCTATATTTCATAATACAGCTTATTTTTCATGAGGATAGAAATTGCACTAGTAAAATGAAAACTTAGATTTCTAGAGTTCCAGCTGAACACATTTCTAGCCACGTGCTTCATAGCTTAGCAAATGTGTTATTGCAAACTTCAGGAGCTGTGGATTGTCTTGTAAAACCTCTGTTTGAACCAAGCCAACTGCTTGTGTTTTAGCTTGTAAAACCTCTATTTGTACCAATCCAGCTGCTCAGCAGTGAGGCTATGCCATCGGCTGGGTTGGTTGGTATAGCAACAACAAGTGGTTGTTAACCTGGATAACCTTCCATTCAAACAGCAGCACCTTGGAACAGTGCCGGTGAGAAAAAGAGGCTTTCCTGCAAGAGATGCACAGTAATAGAAAACCAAAAACCATAATGTGCATGTATGAAGAACAGGCACATTCACTGATTAGATGCAAAGTCTTGACTTGGCAAGTTACAAGGAAAAAATGTGTAAAAGTTGAAAACGTTGCTTGAGTTACAGAAACACCTAAAATTATGGGGAAGGGAAAGCATTAGTTTGGATGCTAAAGCAACTATCACATGATGTCCCTCCTATGAAAGTGATATCAGGCAAATAGACCCATAGCTAACTCTTCCCAGATTGCTGCCTGCATGGAAGCACCTAAAACTAGCCTGCAAGTTCAAAACCAGAAACATCACGAGAAAATAAAAAGTTGATCTATAACTGTGACAATTGGCATCCTCATTTTTCATCCCCAAGTACAAAATCCATTTAGAAGCATGTTTTTCCTCTCCTCCAGATATTCACACTGCCACTAGTAAAGGTGAATGAAGCTCAGCACAGTGGAAAGTAAATTCCTAATGTTGAAAGTCATTCTCAAATTGGTTTAGAAATGTCAAAATAGGGAACAGCTGAGAAATGGTTGTCTAAAAAGGTGTTGTCTTCCCATATATATAGTTTTGGGAAATGGATTAGTTACTGACAAAGAAAAATTATTGAAAGGGGAAAATTTTTTTTACAATCTTTATCTGTTGTTTTTAACTAAGAGTTAAAATAATTTGGATAACTTCTTGTTACAGCCTTGTAAATAGATTTATTTAAAGATATTAATACTGAACAAAACTGAAAACTGTAATTATACTCCTTCAAATCCCAGCATTAATTAAATCCTTGGAAAAAGCATTTTCAAACCCATACTTTTTTTTTAAAAAAAAAACACTTAAAATTGGAGATATTTTTTAATAAATAGGAGGAATATACTGTAGTAACACAGAGTTTGCAGAAAGGAGCACAACAGAAAGAGAGACAAATGTGGAAGAAGCAGAGGAGAGTTACTCTGCACAGCCATGGATGGAGCATAAACCAAATGGTGAAATGAAATATAGACATATATATATGTCTAGGAAACCCATATTTTCAGTTGTTTAGTAACAGATACATACAGGAAGCGTGGAAAGAAATAGTGAGGGAACAGAGAACTGAGGATCTTTTGATAATTTTGTTGAACGTTTTATGTGCATTTGGTTTCCAAATACTTGAAACAGAATTGCAGGATCATGAGAGGATCTTCTTAGCTGGCTGCTTCAGCTAGGATAATAAGTTATATAGCAATGTGCAGTATGAACTTTAACACCTTTAGATTTCAGAGTTGGTGTTTCATTAAAATTAATTGTCACTTCACAGCTCTCATAAGGATTATTTCAGAAAAGGAAAGCAGAATCAAGAGCACTTATAAACAACTCATCATGATGAAGGAAATTCATTAGTTTATACTTACATTTCTTTGAACAGCCATGTCAGCTACTGCTCCAGCATCACTGCTTCCGTTGCACCACTACAATTGTTTGTGGAGCTGTGTGATAGAGAAGGAGCAGCAACAAATTAAAAATGGCCTTTTTTTTTTTTCACTATTGGTTTAATTTTCAGCCATGAATTTCCCCTTTCAGTTGAACACAATATATTAATAAGACATTAGGACAGGATCAAGGATCAGGGCTGGAAGCAGCTTATGCTTTCATTGAAAGAAACATGCTGATAACTGTACTTGGAGGTTAGGCACAATTTGGTGTCTGGAGCATGCAAGGCATGGAAATTCCTGAATTCAAACAGAGCTCCAATTCTTGTTCTTGGGAATCTACTTACAATGTTTTCAATCTGATAATTTTCTCCACTAGTGTTTTTCAGCACTTGAGGTCTGACTATGCACCTTAATCCAATTATTTACCCTCTCTGAATGTGACCGGGGAGAAATGCAGAGGAGACACTGATTGGTTTTGTAGGTGATTGAAAAAAAGGAAGTCTCATTCCGTAGAAAATTCAAAAAATAATTACCTTTACTTTCATCCAACATCAAATCCTCCTCTAGCTCAACCAAAGGGAAAGGCCATGGTACACTGAGGCACTGTGTTAGATACTTGGCAAGCTTAGATAAGTTAATCTCTTGGGAGACTGAAAGTATGAATGAACAACAATTTCCATTAAATACAACAGCAGTTGACCTGGATATATTTATTAATATTGATAAGTATAAAATTCAGACCATATTTTGAGTCAATACAGTGCAACATTCATGTCATTTCTTCAGAGAAATTGCATTGAAATACTTCTTTTCCTGTTAAATTTTTTCCAAATGAAACTTTATTGCTATTATTAAGGAAGAGAAGAGACTATTAAGGGAAAAAATTAGCAGAGATCTTATGATAGAGAAGTGAAATTCTGTCTCTTCTTGTTAGAAGATCAGTACAGAGCAATACATTGGGGTTATTTTAATGCCTTTCAAAATGCATAAATAAAATGTTCACACATAGTCTCTCCCATCTGCTTTAGCTATCTAAAATGTCACTAAGGTGTTTTTGGTTTTGAACTACTTGGCTTATAAATTCTAGAATTAAAAAACATCATGTTGCATTCAATCAAAAAATCATTCAGCATTTTAAGCATTTTCCCTTTTAGCACCTGGCAAAGAGCAAAGCAAAGACCTAGATATCACTGGGGACAAAACATATTCTCTATTTTGGCATCTAACAGTCCTGTCGAAGCCAAATGTGCTCCCAGACAGGCGAACGGCTGTTATTACTTCCTTGAGGTGCCAAAACTTGTATTTGGAGAACGATGTTAGAAAATGGAAAATTAATCAGCATACATTAATTTTCTGCAGAGCTAGCTATGTTAGTAGAAATTGTGTGATATCATATGGCAGACACCACTTTAAATAATTTGTTTTGCATAAGTTCTCATAACATTTCTGGTAAGCATAGAGTTAAGGCTCAGTTCCTCTTACAGAAGAGTACAGTGGTAAAGGACAGGACTAAAGGTGTTACACTCTTCACTCCATGCATTAGCCCACAGAATATGCAATTTTCAATATCCCTTTTCCTGAGTGCAAGTCCTATAGCAGTACCAAAGACCACAGGCAGAAAAAAGTCTGTATCTCACAGGGAGTACCTCACGATACTTCAGGTTGCTGCCTCAAAATCACACTGTGGCTAGCATATATCAGTTATGGATTGTTGCCTCATCCTATCCTCAGGCACCATGGTTACCAGGTGATAAGTAGGTCTTGTTTTGCAGCACAAAATGTTTTGTTCTTCTTTGCATTATAGAAAGAAAGAAAACATATGTGATATTATTCGTTATGTTAGAGAAGGCAAAGTCAAAGAAACCCATCTTGTCATTGAAAAGTGGGTGGTTAGATCTGCGATGGTAACTAGTTCTAAGTATTTTTTGTTTAGAATCTGTTTCTTAAAAATTAATCCAATTATAACCTAACCCTGCCAGGGTTAGCAACTGTTGCTTTCTTATCTGGTTAGTTAATGAGAAGTCAAGTCATACATTCAAAATTCCTTAACTTGTCTCAGCAATGTTCTTCAACATTTAAATACTAACTCCTTTTTCATTTAAAGCCCTGCTTAAGATATCTATTCTGGAGTCTGGCAATGTGTCCTGACACTGTTTAAAAAAATACATAAAAAAACATTGTCATAGATTGACTGCAGCCAGCAGCCAAGCACCCCCACAGCTGCTTGCTCACTTCTTCTCTCCCTAAGCAGGACCTGGGAGTGAGTAGGAAGAGAAAAAGTGAGAAAACTCCTGGGTTGAGATAAAGACAGCTAAAGAAGTGAAGGAAAAAGGGAAAAACAAGTGATGCAAAGGCAGTCACTCCCTCAAGCAGGAAAATGCCCAGCCAGTATCTGAGCAATGGTCCCAAATACCCACTCCCTTTTTCCTCTACCCAATTTGTTGTTGCTGAGCATCATGGTATTTGCTATGGGCTACCCTTTTGACCAGCTGGGATCGGCTGTCCTGGCTGGGTCCCCTCCCAGCTTTTTCCTCAGACCCAGCCTGCTCACTGGGGCGGCAGAGTGGGAAAAAGAGAGAACCCTGATGCTGTGCAAACACTGCTCAGCAACAGCCAAAACATTAGTGTATCTTCAACACTGTTCTGGACACAAATCCACAATACAGCACTATATGGGCTGCTATGAAGAAATTCAACTTCATCCCAACCAGACCCCGCATGGGCACTTTTCAGTGTGTGTGTAAGGATGACAGCCTTTGACAACTCCTCTTCGACTATGTTGATGAAGAGAAAAACTGGCTCTTACTGACAGCTCAGGGCCTCACACAGAATGGTCCTGCATTTCTGAAACTAAAGACTGTGCACCCTATTCCTCCCCATCTACACAGTGAAATTTACTGCTCTGCAGCATACAGATCTGCTGCAAGGTCAGGAAAGACTTCTGCTTGTATGGCATCAGACCCATCTGCTAGAGGAGTCCTTTTCTCTTTTTAAGAACTATTTGCCGTCTGTAGCAACAAGTAGTGTCTACCATGGATCAAGTCTGGGCTGAGCACCCAGACCCACACAAGGAATAAAGAGATGGCTCTGGCCCTCTGTGCTTTTGGTTTCTGCAGAAATCAAGAGACAGGTCAAGGAAAAAGCAAGACACTATTCATAGTCCCTGGGCAGAATACATTGTGCTGCCTATTTGCTCAGAGCACCTAATCTCACCCAACAGAAGTGCTTTCTTACCAAGATGTTACTGAAAATACACCAACTAATCCTTTTTTACAGTGAACAAAGGCAGTAGTGGAGATGAAATGTGATCAACAGCATGAACTAATATTTTTTCAGACAACAGTTCAAAATAAAGCTATTTTAATGCTAGTGTTTTATTTTCATCTGGATAATTATTTTTCAGCTGTAACACAATTCATTTTAATGAAAGCATGCAGTATAGAATACAGAATTTTATTATAAATTTTAAAAAATGTACATGTTTTAATTACTGAAAATCTCCATTAAGAGTCCTTTAAAACACAAGAAAAATAATATTTAATTGGAAAAAAGTTTTTAAGGACAAATAATTCAAATACCCTTCAAGGTTAAAAAAAACCTAATCAGACATGCTCTTGATTAGAAAAGAGATACAATAAGAAACATTCTCAAAGAGTTCTTGAGGAAGATCTGAGACCCTCCAAAGGACTGCAGCAGGTTTTTTTTATCCTGATTTTATGTGTGTAAACACATATGTATGGGTTCTTATTCCATGTGGTGGAGCTGAACAGGGTATGCATTACCGGACTGGCATAAGTCAGTACCTCTCTTGTTTCAAGTTGTGCCCGTGGTCTCTCATTCTCCCACTGCTCCACTATGAAGAGCCTGGTTCCGTCTTCTTAGGTATTAAGCATGAAAGTAAAAAAAACTAGGTTTTTTTCAGTTGTAGGTGTAAAAATATACCCATTTAATATGGCTAATGCAATCACATTTCCAATTGGCTTCTTCACATGAAGATATTCCCACCACAGAGAAGCTGTATTACAAGTACAAGATCTGTTTCAGCTCCTCTAGGTAAGAGCACGTCCCCTTTTTCCCTTAAGTACCTTAGAAGTTGTATTGCGTAGAGTTATCCACATGGTTTGGTGAATTAGTAACTCATTTTCACAGTCCAGAAATAGACAATAGAGTTACAAAGGTTTTATGAATAGTTTCACAGAAATAAAAAAACCCACAAGCTTTCATCATTCTCAGTGTAAGATCTCTCCCTTCTTGTCATCTAACTAGAAGTTCAGCTATGTGTCTGTTTTACATAAACCTTTGGTCTGATACACAGGAGGAGTACTGCAATCGGAGGACATAGGTAAATTCTAAGCCTAAATGTCTCCCTGGGTTGGGTTTTTTTTCAGATCTGTCCCTTTTCCCAGTATCTGTTTCAAGATTTCAGAGCATAGAAATCACTCAGGACTTTGAACTTGGCGTTTTCCTGAGAGAAACTTCCTCACATACTCATAAATTTAGCAAACTTTATTGGCTAAGTGAAGCCATCCATAACCACATATAAGCAGTTTATCAGCCTTCTAAGACCAAAGTGTTCTTTCCTTCGTGACAGAGACTGAGATCTCAGGCCAAAGGCAGGAGACTATACATCAACTTATTTATAAATTTTAAATCTATGCTACATACAATACATATATAAGATTATGTATCGTGTTTGTAATTGAGCTAGGCACAATTGTAATAAAGCACATTTTTGGATTCATAACTTCTTGACCCAGGTATGAAGTCTACTATGACAAATACCTCATGTTTTCCTACAAACGAGTATCTATTCTGCTTTACTCCATTGTCTATGATCAGAGCAGCAAGGCTTTTATTATTGTCTTGTTGGATAATCAGCTGCTGCAGAAGAAGGGTTTATCTAGCCATCTTCTTTACTGGCTAAGTGTTGACATATTTATTCACTCCTGCGTGTTTCTGTCCATTTCCAGGGCTCAAAACCTCTAATGTGTATTTAGAAATCTGCCTTTTTTTCTGGTGCCAACTGCAAGGCATTCATAAGCAGTTAGAGAGGAAAATATTTCTCAGCATTTGCTTGGAGAATTAGCTCTGTAAATATTTGTGGTGCCAAGAAAACTTGCCAACCAGAGAGCCAACCAGAGATGAGTGAAACAATTTATATGTAAAATAACTGGTAGCAACAACCCATGACAACAGGAGAATTTTCTGCTGAAAATTTTTCTTTCTCCAGCTGTCATTCCAATGGGGAATTTCATTTATTACCTATCTAGCCTCCTTATTTTGTAACTTTCCTATTACAAGAAGATAACCAAAAGTAGTAACAAGCAATTAACATTTACTTCACTTGGTTCTGAAAGTTTGCTCACAGTTGCCAGTTTAACCTGCATATAAACTGATGGCCTGACAAAATTGGCCTTTCAAAAAAAGCATATGTTAGAGTTAATCACTGTGAAATCCTTAAGGCTTTGCAAATCATCGGAAAGGCATCCAAGCAAGCTGTTTGGCAACATGAAATCTCTGCAATTATATATTAGATACAAGAGATGAGAGTCATGTTAAAATATTTTATATCACTATAGTCTAAAAATATTCTATCACAGATATTTTAAAAAATTATTCTGTATAATTCGGTATTTGACTTATTGTCAAGTTATTTGTTATGAATAATAAATCAGAGCTTATATGTTGAACTATTTATGTATATTTATTCATGAATAAGTACTTATCTATACTTTATATATAAAACTATAACTGAAATTATTGCTTACTGAATCTCTCGATTCTGAATTCTCTGGCACTTAATTTTTCTGTTGATAATTATGTTAAAGACAAACTATGTACGTAAGTCCTCTCCTACCCTGCATGAGCCCAAACATGTCTCTGTAGACTGGATGGAACTACTGCTTCTGAATCTTCTGCCAAAGCACTCATAAAAACCCAAGGCAAACTGTTGTCAGGTCTATAGTAATAATAATGTCATGTGAAAGTTTCTTCTAGGATCCTTTCACTTAGGATAGTAGATTCTTTAGCCCAACCTCTTGTTCTTTATAACACTATCTAAGAAAGGAATACTGAATGCTCTCAATTTGAGCAGTAATCATAAAAGCAGAAGGTACCGATACTATCAGTCTATTTTTTAAGGTGAGCTAAACAAGATTCCTACATCCACAAGCCGTTCTTCATTGACCTGCAGTGTGGTACCATGGCTCCTCTCCTGGCCTACGATGCTGTGTTCCCTGGGAGGCTGCTGGGGCTGACCTCATCCATCTCTGGTCAGGTTGCATCTGACCTGCATTGCGAGATCTCATGTGGCCAATGAATTTACCATCACATAAGCTGCCACCAAGCTGTGCCATATACCAGATGTACAGTACTTGAAAGAAATAAACTTCACTAAGAGGACTCATTAACAACTTATGCATACACAGAACAGTACATAGCTAAGTAATATTTACACTTTCTGGGACTCAGGCCAAAAGCAGCAGATCGTGGAAACCACTGCCTCTGAACATTACAAAACACTTTTTGACTGTGAGGATGACCAAGCACTGGCACAGGTTGCCCAGGAAGGTTATGGAGTCTCCATTCCTGGAGAGAATCAAAAGCTGACTGAACATAGTCCTGGACAACTGGCTCTAGGTGACCCTACTTGAGTCAGGGATTGGAATCAGGTGCCCTCCAGAGGTCCCTTCCAGCCTCGGCCATTCTGTGATTCTGGAACCATTAGGGAATTAAGTACAACTTTGTCTAGCCTCTTTTCATTCTCTCACTTCCCACTTTAACATTTTCCTTGCTGTGTATGAGCTTACATCTTTCTCAACTCTATGTGAAAAGTTTTAATTCAGATTTCTTCTGAAACTTCTGAACTGCTCTGTGGTTTTACTTTCTAAAGAGAAATGGAAAATTTGTACCTGTCACATACTCAGGATTATATTTTCTAAGTTACATATGTTTCCCTACACCTGCAACTCAGAATATTAAATCTTCAGGCAGAAGGGAAATTACTGCCCAAACTTGGTTAACAAGATTTGAAAAGGAAAAAAAAAAATTCACATATTCTGAAAAGTCACTATCCAGCTCACCATATTTCAGTGCTTTGTCCAGTCCAGTGTAATGACTGAAAGTTGCTTCCATTAGTCAGCGAGCTATTACAGAGTTTGATAGATCTTACCATTAAGCATTATTTCTAGCATTTAGCCTAGATTGCCCTTGGCTCCTTTTCTTTCCATCAGTGTTAATTATAAGTCTTAATAGACACCAACAGTTTTTCTTCCTTACTGATGCACACAGTAATTTAATAACTGAATACTGATTCTGACTCATTTACATAAAGCTCAGTAACTCTTTGCTCCACTGGACATCCCACTGACTTCAACAGACTGTAATTACTGAACCAAATCTTCCATCATGAAATTTATTCTTAATGCCAAAATGTTAAGGAGTTGCATTTAAATCATGGGAATTAGAATGGCTGATTTTGAAAGCAAGTCTGCAGGGATTTTACCTTACTGTATTTGAATGCAGATCTACTAAGCAGGGGAGCAGAGGAGAAGGTGGAGACCTGCAAAAGAGAGAGTTGCAGTACCCCATTTGTCAACTCCTAAGTAAACACTTTGATGTTTGAAAGTCACTGCATACAAGTAGTAGCTAGGTGGTCACAGATAGGTAAGACCTGCGGCAACTTGCACTGTGTTGCCGTAGCTTTCATCATAGGATGTTTTTGCACTTTTTGGAGGGAGATTTCCAAATGCATCTCACTAATTTAGATGAGGGATTCATTACTCTCCTCACAGTTGCAATGTACAGAAGTTTGTCAGAAGCTGACGGAAGTTTTTTTGCAGCTCCATCAGTATATTGTCATACTGATATGAGCTTGGCTCAGTGATGTATTTAGGCAGACGGTGCCAGAACCTGCACAACCCATGGTCCTTTGGCAACTTATGGGAGAGCCCGTGCAGCCCCAAGTTACACATAAGAGTCCATAGTCCTCCACAGGTGAGAGGGAGCTAGCAAGAAGCTCAAGTTTTGCAGTTTAGCTGAGTTTTATGCATGTTTTTTCCAAGAAATCATAAAAAGTGCAAGTACTAATACTGTAATTTGGACACTAGACTAGGACTTTCTAACATGACCTTTTTTTTGGATCTTGAAATTTGCAAACTTCGCTGCACTTCTGCCTTCATTTCTATGCTAATTTTCTGTCAGTCTCATTCATGTATGTCACAAACTATTGTGTGCCAAGGGCTGCCTTCTTACCATGTGCATAGGGTCTGCCACTATGTAGGGCCCAGTCTTGGTGGCTGACTTTGGTATCTGGTGAAGCAGGACTGAAATACTTCCCGTATATTCTGTATGCAATTTCTATTAAATAATTTTCTCTCAATGCTTCCACTAGGTAGAAACACAATTCCCATTAAGAAGATGTGAGAGCATACCAGGGTACAGGCACTCGTTTTCTGACTGCTGTGGTCTGTTCTTTGGTAGATGTAGAGTGTGTAAATAAGAATGTAACTGTAAAAACACATGAAATAACCCTTGTATAGACCAGTGTAAGTTAGCAGTGTAATTTAGCGGGAAAACTAGTTGGGCCCAGACAGACTGTATTTAAAAGACACAGATTGTTTTTAAAAAAACATGTTTGATCCCCAATATGTTTTTCTTGAGCAGAGTTAAACAGACTTCCAAGTGCATATGGCTTTGCCTCTTATCCTTTCACCTGATATTACACAAAGTGATACTCAAGTATCACTTGCTCAAATATCGCTATGCTCTCTACAGCCTCCTGAGGAGGCGAAGTGGGGATGGAGGTGCCGAGCTCTTCTGCCTGGTACACAGTGATAGGATGCATAGGAATGGTTCAAAGGCGTGCCGGGCGACATTTAGACTGAACATTGGGAAACATTTCTTTACTGAGAGGGTGGTCAGACACTGCAACAGGCTTACTAGAGAGCTGCTCGATGCCCCAAGCCTGTCAGTGTTTAAGAGGCATTTGGACAATGTCCTTAGTAACATGCTTTAGCTTCTAATCAGCTCTGAAGTGGTCAGGGAGTTGGACTAGATGATTGTTGTAGGTCCCTTCCAACTGAAATTCTTTTCTTGTCTTTATTAAGATGAAGGTACCTGGCCCATTCACTGTTGCAGCTCAATATTCCTCTTAGGTTGATTTTTTTCTTACAACACAGCATCTCTGCTTTATGAGAATCAGAGTAGCTTGCAAAATTGTACAAATAACTACATACTTTCTTAGTTTAGTGTTCTGGTTAGTCACACTTCATCTAAGACCTGACCAGGTAAATAACTATAATTAATTTTTCTTTCTCCTCTATTAATCCCTTATGTAATACTAATTTAAAGCCCTGTTTATTCTAGTTACTTGATTTATTTTAATGAATTTTTACTGACATTCATTTGTAAACAGATCCTCATGTTTTCCTCCAGTCGCATTTTCACAGTTATACACAAGTTAATTCTTTCCTTTTGAAAAACAATATATAAACATAAATGAAAAACATAATAGTCCATTATTTGGTAATGAAATTACATTATTAAATGGTGCTTATTTGCTTAATATCATGGAAGATTTTAGATGTCTGTATTGGGTTTGTGTGGCCAGGTTTTGGTAGCAGGAGGGGGGGGGCTACAGGTATGGCTTCTGTGAGAAGCTGCTAGAAGCTTCCCCTATGTCTGACAGAGACAACACCAGCCAGCTCCAACACAAACCAGCCACTGGCCAAGGCCAAGCCCATCAGAGAGGGTGGCAGTGCCTCTGGGATAACATTGGAAGGGAGGAATAAAACCTGTTCAACAGCAGCTGAAGAGAGGAGTGAGAATATGTGAGAGAAACAACTCTGCAGACACCAAGGTCAGAGAAGAAGGAGGGGGAAGAGATGCTCCAGGCACCAGAGCAGAGATTCCTATGTAGCCCATGGTGAAGACCATGGTGATGCAGGCTGTCCCCCTGTGGCCCATGGAGGTTAACAGTAGGGCAGATATCCACCTGCATCCCATGGAGGACCCTATATGGGAACAGGTAGATATCTGAAGCTAGGGTTATTTTGCTTAGTGTGTTTAACTTCATATTTATAAATACATTAGTGTTTCTGCAGCTACATCTGAAGCTCCATTACTTTAGAAAATGCACCAGATTTCCTTCTTGGAGTCCTGAAGCAGATTTAAACTTTGTGTCAGATTCTGCTACTGATATTCTATTAGCCTGGACTGGACAATAGTGGTTACTACCCAACAGTCAGTTTTTATTACTTTAACACTGACAATAGCTAGGAATAATATTTTAAGCAATGTAATCAAAGTAATATAATTGACAGTCCACATATTAAAATCTAAACAATTGAAAATACAATGTAAGTTTAATAATGCCTCAAATCTGTGGTATGCATCTCTGTAATTATATGCTAAATAGAATGGATAATATTTGTATCCTATACTTTAAACTCATTAGATCGTTAAAGTTAGTTTTTTGAGTTGGTATGCCTAACTGAAGTTAAAACCTATTACATGAAGTGCTATAAAAGACAATAACCATTTTATTTGTTGAAGTATTCACATTAAGAATAAATGAAAGGTGTTAAATATCATAGGATGTTTGATCACTTACAAAGGAAAGTAGAAGACAAAAAGTCAAATAAAAAGGCTACTTTTTACACCCTATAGATAGAATTATGAGAAACAATGCTAGGATTCACCATGCACAAAGAGAAAGCTGGAATTCAACAATGTATCTAAAAGGCATCACTGAAAGGCAGCATGATAAATTATTTTTTATCCTTCTTTCCTGAGAAAAGCCTCACATGGTGATAAATCTAACCTATCTGGGATGATGGTATTTGAAACAGGGAAGCAGTAAGCCTGTAGGCTGAAATTACCTACAAGATGATATCAAATGTGGTGTTTTCTGCACCAGAGAAATGACAGTTCCATCTAATAAGACAAGCATTGAGAAATTCTCAAAATCAAAACTTCATTATTAAGGTTACTAATAAATGTGCTTTTTTTCTTTTTTTTTTTTTCCTTCCCTGAGCTGTAGGCCCAAGTGAAATTCAATTTCCACACAAATCATTTCTAGTGAGTCAGTATCTAAGGAACAACCATGCTACCAAGGCAGCAGAACACAATTGAGTTAGCCTCGCTACCAGGTATCCCAATAATTCTTGGCATTATTCAAGGAAGCAAACAATTAGATATGTATGAGCTGATGAGTACAATGTCACAGTTTTTCAGTTGAAATGAAAGACTTCTCTGATGAAGAAATCCCATCCATCTTGCAGAATGCTTCTCCAAATAATAGAATCCAGACTGGATGGCTGGGCAGTGGTCCTGGCCCCAGCCGTTTTTTCCCTATTTATAATTCCATTATCTGTTGTATAAGAGGGGGCAAAATGCCATCCTTCCCCTTTCTCCCTCTACACACTTCTCAGACCCTGTTACCTAGTCTTTATTCAAAAAGCTGTAACAGCCAATCTCCTCAACAGAGGTATTTATTTGCACTACACTCTGCAAGAAAGGCATATAAGCTCCAGAGACATGTTTGCAGATGCCATACCAATAAGCTTACACGTTTGTCAGCCCTGTCAACTTGTACCATCAACATAAAAAAAGTGAAGCTGAAGAGTAGGAAGGAAGCTCGAGAACTGTTTATTTGCCTTTAAATTAAAAATCAGAGAAGCTGGAGGTGTTAGGACTTGCTAAGAGAATCATGTTCTAGATGATGCCTTATAGAAATACTGCATATAAAAAAAAAAAAAAAGGATTTCTCTAAGCTTCAAAACACAGTGCTGAAATTCAGCTTTCAAATTGACAGCTGTTGTAATAGATGTCACAGCATCACAGAATAGCGTTGGTTGGAACATCTCACAACCTCTTTCAAAAAACAGTGTCCAAGTGATCAGTATTTGGGATCAAGTATGTTCAGAAGCTTGATTCATGTTTATAAGTGAGTTCAAGACCAATGTAGGATCACTTTAGTTTCCCATAGCTACAATAGGAATTTGATAGCTTTACAACAGGCTGAGAGGACAAAAAAAACCCCCAAAACAACAACATATATGCAACTGAGAGACTCAGGTGTCAGAACAGAGGTGAGTTGAAGTTATCAACTATAGCAAAACATTAGGAACATACCTAGGGTTACAAAACAGCTCTGAAGAGTTTTGTTATCACATAGAGAGAACCTGGTACAGTCTTTCGATTGGCCAGGACCATGAGGACCAGGACCATGACCCCAGGATGCCATTGGCCTTCTTGGCCACAAGGGCACATTGCTGGCTCATGGTCATCCTGCTGTCCACCAGGACCCCCAGGTCCCTTTCCCCTGCGCTGCTCTCCAACAGGTCAGTCCCCAACCTGTACAGGTACATGGGGGTTGTTCTTCCCCAGATGCAAGACTCTACACTTGCCCTCGTTATATTTCATTAAATTTCTCCCCACCCAACTCTCCAGCCTGATTCTTCTCTTGAGCTTAATTTCTTTTTGAATTATCTACCTATAAAAGCGACAATATGCCTTTAGGTTGAATGATTCCTACATTTATTATCTACATGATTCACCCTACCTGACAATATGTTAGGTTTGAATAGGCAATACCTATTGTCTTCTTGTAAATTGGAGCTTGATTAAATGAACGCTAATGAGCCATTGGCTGTTATTTGGCCTCAGAGCATACAAACTTAATGACTGGCAGTGTGATGGAAAGAGAAAGCACAAACTAGCCACAGTTTTACAAAAGAAAAGCTCTTCAGGAGTTTTAAGCGACCATGAGTGTTTACTCCCACATAACTTTCCATAAAGTGCAGTGAGTAGAAATTATGATAATCACATCAAAGTAAACACAGCAACTTTCCTTCAAAAAAAAATTAATTCAATTCTACAGATTTGATTCTTGTATTTTAGAAGAATACTATGTGGAACAATTTTTGCAACAGACTTAAACTTAGTGATTAACCACTTCTGACATGAACACAATCTGGACATCTAAAGTTATCCCAGAATAGGTGGGATGTGTCTGGAATATCAAAAAGGATATAAGAAACAATCAGTTCTCTAGTTGTTACACACTAACCTAGTTTATATTCTTAGGCTGATTTTCTTCACTGGTCCACGCACTTCTCCATAATTACTTTAAAATCTGTGTCTCTCTGGTAAAAGTTAACACTTAACTCAGTCAAATCCTCAGCTTTTACTGGTTTCTGTGTAGTGCTTGCAGCCCCAAGCCTACCTCAGTCTTAAGCATAGTCCTGTGGGACATCTGATCATGTACAGAAGGAAAAAAAGTGTTTAGTGGCAGACTTCAGCTTTGAAGACATTTTTCTGAAATTATGAATAATTCCAAATAGGCCTGTCTACAAATTGCTTATTGATTTCTTCAATTCTTACATGCAATTTTTCAGCCAGTTTGAGTGATGAACTTATTTCTAAGGAATCTGAACCTATGTTCGAGCCATGAGACTGAACAAGTAAGTCTTATTCTTGTCTCTCACGTCTTTTACGTTTGTGTGGCCAGAAACAGCTTTTCCAAAAGATTTAATTTTACCACAGTCTGTCCGACAGAATCCAAAGCAATAAGTAGGGTTTATAATTTTTAAATGATGTGGATGCACTTCAAACTAGTTTTTCACCGGTATCAAACTAGAACAGGTGTTTGGACCTCACTGTATTATCTCACCTTAACCAAAGCAGCATGCAAGTGTAGTTCTGCCATCTTGTGGTCACCCAGAAAGAAGAACAGAGGATCTTCAATCGCTGTTATGAGAGCTATGGGACATGACCTCACTGGAGAGGTTAGAGCATAAAGGGGACTTTTTTATGTTGAGTCAGAGCAGGCAGTGGGGGACTTCAGGACACAGGAGTCATGTGTCAAGGCCTATTGAGAACAGAGCAAACTATCCAAGAATCTGGAAAGGTTTACTAGCTTGACAATGGTGAAGTATTAGAGGGATGTTTACACTCCTAGCTGCAATCTAGTTTAGATTCCTGGTATATTGTCCCTTTATTCTCTTCATCCCACTGACCATTTAGTCCAACCTTGTTCCAGGGCCAGATACTTCAACAGAAAGCGTTGACACACTGCAACAGGGACACTGTATCGTCTGAGTGATTTAATGTGAGTTAGTATTCCTTCAACATGTGTGTCAACAACACCTAGAAGTAAAGGGATTATTTAAACTTGTCGCAGATTTGTTCATCTCTGCTTCCTGCAGTAACAAATTTCACAGAAATCAATTCCTTTTAGCAGCTGGAGAGTCATCTTTTGTTTCCTTTCTGCAGCTAGGAACCTCTGCCTAAGAGAAAGATTGTTCCTTCAGATATCAATGTGGTGGGTTGACCCCGGCTGGACGGCAGGTGCCCACCAAAGCCACTCTGTCACTCCCCTCCTCAGCTGGACAGGGGAGAGAAAAATATAACAAAAGGCTCATGGGCTGAGCGAGGTAAGGACAGAGGGACATCACTCAACAGTTACTGTCACAGGCAAAACAGATTCAATGGGGAAATTGGTTTAATTTATTGCCAGTCAAATCAGAGTAGGCAGTGAGAAATAAACCCAAATCTTAAAACACCTTCCCCCATGCCTCCCTTCTTCCCAGTCTCAACTTCACTCCGAAATTCTTTACCTGCTCCCCCCCAGCAGCCCAGGGAATGGGGGTTGTTGCAGTCAGTTCATCACACATTGTCTCTGCTGCTCCTTCCCCCTCAGGGGGAGGACTCCTCACACTCTTCCCCTACTCCAGTATGGGGTCCCTCCCATGGGAGACAGTTTTCCATGAACTTCTCCAACATGAGTCCTTCCTATGGATTGCAGTTCTTTACCACTGTAGCCCCCCCACCCGCTATCAAGACTTGGCCTCAAAAACCCAATACAATCAGATAATGTGTTGTTGGGGGCTGAGGTAGGAGAATGCATGACTATTTAGTTACGTCATAAGTAATATGGAACAGAAAATGAGTAGCAAAGTGAACCAGTGCAGGTGACACTACAGGCAAACCTGGAATTTTTAGGTACAATCCACAGGCTGTGACTTGGTTCATCTTATCCTGAGTACACTGCAGTTTTCGCCAATATGTACTCTTACAGAGAATCACTGCATTTTCTTATTTTTTCCCTGTGTATCAGATATATTATTAAACCTTAACCCACACAGCTGAAATAAAGCATATGGATGTTAATAACAGCTGTGAGCAAAAATAAGACCACAAGTCTAATGTAAGCAAATATTAAGCAAAAGTTTTCATAGGATTTCTTTAAATTTTAGATTAAACTCTAAACTTAAGTTACTTATTAAAGCTGCAATGCAGAGGCATCATAAGGGCAAGGGGTTCCTTCAAGCAATTTACTGACCCCACAACTGAGAGTATTTACATTACACTTATAAAAGAGTTCTGCATGGTTTTAACACTCTATTTAACGCTGTGATCCCTGTGTTAACTCCCAAGATATCTCATGCAGAACATTAGCTATAAAAGGCTTGTCATCTTTAGACAAAAGTTTGTCTACTGTGCAACAAGGGATTAATTACACACAACACTGCAAACATGTCCTGGTTGGGCTAAAACAGAACCAATTTTCCTTTCAGTGATTTTACCTTCCAGTTAAGTCACTTCAAAGACTGAACTTTCTGAAGTCAACAGCATGTTTTTCAGACACTGTCTGCTCCTAGAGGTTATAACTCTCAATGTTTATAGCTAGTACTGAGCTCACAGTACAATGGTTTGCAGAAAGGCTCTTGCTCACATTTAATCTTACAGAGACCAAGGTCACTGCTGAATTCTCTTGGTGCCGCCTTGGGGCCCCCCTTCGTGTAAAGGTGCACCTGGGGGGAGAAGTGGACAGGACAGGTGACCCAAGCTGACCAACAAAGTATTCCATCCCATACACATCAAGCTCAATATAAAGCTGAGGGATCATAGGGGGTCAAGGCCGCTTCCTTTTCTCTCTTGCCCCTTACTTCTTCATGCCCTTGCTCATCTTCTATGGCAGGCATCCTGGGAAGACTGTCCATGATCTGCACATTCCTGAATCCAGCTCCCATCTGCCACTGTGTCCAGGAGCCTAACCTGGGATCTTCCCAGAGCTGCTCTGCAGCGTCAGTGGTGATGTAAGCATTATAAGGGGGAGCAGCTCGATACTGGTTTTATATATATTTGTAAATATTTAGTTATTTTTCTTCTCATTATTGTATTTCTCTTTTTGTTGTTATAGTTTTCATTAAAGCTGTTTTAGTTTTATTTCCAACTTGTAAGTCTCTCTCCCTTTTCTTTTTTCCCCTTCCCTGTCCAGGAAGGGTTAACAGAGAGCATCTGCTGTCCGTTTAGTGGCCAGTCTAGCCTCAAACCACAACAAAACACTTCCATCAGGTTCAGTGCTGGTGGTGTCATGATAGGGGACTATGCAGTGGCACCATTGTTGCTCCATCCTATTACTCAATACACATCACTGTTTGCTACTATAGAGTGAATAGTTGCTCTATAGCTCTAACCTGACAAAATTACCCTAGAACAAACCATCAGGAATCAAAGCCCAGATCAGGAATGATGTCAAATCAGTTTTTCTTTTTCTTTCAAATTCTACTCCTCCCTGAACAGTAAGTATAGAAGTAAAAAAGCACACAACAAGAATACCTCTTACGAGAAGAAGGCAGTTCTGTCAAAACATTATTTGCCTTTTCCCTGTTGTCTGAAATAACGCATGACAACAGTCATGTCAATTTATGGCAATGAACAAAGCACCAAAAGAAGAAAAATTAACTTCTATTAGTAAGATATTAAACTATGGGTTTCTGATATAATTTCTTATGGGAAACATACCATACTTTGAGTTATTTTTCTGCCTTCTCTTTCCTTTCCTTGTCTCTTAGAAATGAAGATAAGGTGGCTCTTTCTAAGTTGCTTATGCCTCAGGAACATCTCTCACTCATTGCATGTTTCCCTGCCAGGCAAGTCTTTGTCTGTGTTTATATCCTGTATAATAAATCACTCTGCAAGTTTTCTGGGGTGGTGACTGTCTTTATATTTGTACAGTACCTGGAAGAAACAGTCCCCTAGGTTATACCTGCTGACAAGTATAACAGGAAGGGGCCTTAATGCCATCTTGCTACCTCTCCTTGAATAAATCTTCCCCATGAGACAAGAAGATCAGCTGGCAAATTGTTGATATTTAGATTCAGCCCTGTCAAATGTTTGAGACACCCATAAAGACAATGGCTGTCTCTTTTGGTCATTTCTGAACTATTACTTGATTTACTTCTTTACATTTTTTATTATGACTAAAACTACAATGTCCATCCATTATGTTTTGCAGTGTGGTTCTTGTTACCATTTCTGTCCATAAACCCACAAGTAACACTTGGAAAATATTTTGCTGCATAAACTGGCAAACTGAATTCAACTTCTTAATCACATTTCCTAATAATTTAAGCCACTTTCTACATATAGAGACCTAATTTGTATTTCTGTCTGCCACTACGTGTTTACTGGATTTAATGAGCACTTAGATCAGGAGCTAGGATTTGAGAAAATTTATTGAATTATCTAGTTTCTGTGCAGGTATGCTGTGAGATAGGAGTGATTTCAATTAGTATCTGCAATAAAGGCAAACGTTTTTCTGACCTTGTCTATTCACTCACACAGCTATAAGGATATCTTCAAAAATTATTTTTTTTTACCTAGTAAATGCTTGGGACAAAAAAAGTGTTTAATTTTTTTTTTTTAATGGGCCTGAAACTGTCTCTACTGCTGGACATAGTACATGCAGAATAAGAGCTTAATTGTTTTATTTAGGTGACAGGTTATTACAGTAACGAATGTAAAAACTGCCAGAAAATGGCACAGACTAATCGAGTTGTAGCATACACCCTTTTTTCCTGTCTGTAAAAAAGTTAAATGTCAGTGAAGGAGAGAAAAGGTGCAGAGCAGTGTTCAAAGTGATGAAGTATATCACCTCTCCTAAAAAAAAATTGTGTGCATCTCTAAAACCTTCTGCATTTCTATTCCTAATGGTAATGTATGTCCTTATCTGATTCCTTATCTGTGTGCTGTCACAGAAGTACAGAATGCAATGGTGTCTTTTCTGCCAAGCCTCTTTTTAAACTATTTCTTCTGCTTACACTCAAAGGAAAAGCTCTCAAAACTTCCCTTCACAAAGATTAGGCACAGTCTTTTAGGTACTCCAGATATTTTTTTTCCATTTTTCCATCATCTAAAAAGACTCTTCTGAACTCCCACCCTTCAAAAGTGTTTGATTAAGCCTTCAAAAATATCATTATCCTTACTTCCCTGGAAATAATCCTTCTCACTTGATATGGTCCTCCTCTGAGGACCATTTTGCCAATCACTAGGCCGGGCACAAAGGACACAGCCAGCAGAAAAACAAACCACTAACCAGATTCTATTGCACATAAAAAAGTCAGTATATGGGTGATCACTGGGGGTACAAACAAGTCAAACAGATCACACATAATAGACACCAACCCCAGCAACCCCAGGAATGACACAGCACAACCAATAATAGATGGAATAAACAAAGAAACAAAGTCTCCCATAGAAGAGATGGGAGACAACCAAGCCAATAGGCTGATCGCATACGATCAAAGTAGCCACATATTGTTCCCCCACAAAGCCCACATTTGCAAATGCCAAACCTGACTGGAGCCCAGTGGCAGGGAGAGCCAGGAGGTCCTTCCCCAACAGAAAACCTCTGCAAAGTGCATCCACCTCACAGACAGACACTCCAACTCTTCCTGCAAGTGGTCCCAGCTTTTATCCCCAATGCAGGACACCTGGCACTCATTTACCCAATGTGGGGCACCTGGGGCTTGTTTACCCAAGGGCTTTCCTTACAAGGCTGGCCGCACCTTGGAGGAAAGCCAAAAGGCAAACTCATCCCCTCCTCTCAAAGGACCATGGGGCCCACCCATATGTCAACCTTAATGCAGGGCTTGGGGTTCAGACCCCAGCACTTCAGGCTCAAACCCATGGCTGATTGGCCTAATGGCTGCTTATGCAACAGGAACATATAAAGCTCACATTTTCTTCTGAACTGTGTGCCTTTTCCTGTGTGGGGTAAGAACAAAAGAGAGGGGCAAAATAAATACTGAATAGTCTTGTAATTTTTTCAAATGCAGGGAAATTCTCTCCCAGCACCAGGAGCAGAACTCTGAAGCTGTCTTCTAATCAGCATAATAAAGCTGGGACTCATTGTTCTGATGAGAAAGCTCAGGAAACAGCAAATTATTGAAGTTACTGTCTGGTATTTCAAAAGGATGGAAAATGTTATAGGGATTGTCATCTAAATACAGTACAAAGCTTTAACAGAAATGGGCTTCTTAGTCCTTGTGCCTCACTTGGACATTTGAGGAGTAGGTATTCTGGAATTTCCCCCAGTGATCTCACCCTTGGGTGCTGCTGTTTGGACTCTGGCCATATGGCATGTCTGAAAAAGGGTAAACAAAACTGAAGTATTGACACCTGATACAAAGGTCTCTTGACTTTAGACCCCACAAGTCCCCTGTTGGCTTTAGTCATGGTACAATAGCCGGAAAGGAGAAGACAGACTCATTTTTATTCATATAACATTTTGTGTAATTGACTTTTAAACTACTTTTTGCTCTCCAGGTTTCCATTTTAACTATTTTCTATCCATTATTTATTGTTGAGCAATTGTTCTCTGAGGGCATATGGTTGGTAAGAAGGATTTAGTTTCCTGTGTGGCTCCATAACAGTATTGATAATTTACAGCCTGTGAAACAGCTACGGGCACTACTACAAAGAACATTCAAGCAAAGAGTTGCTTTCCTTGCTTTTCACCTTCTTTGAGTAAAATCCAACTATAAGTAATGCCCAGGAAACACAACTGAGACAAATTATTTTTTTAGAAAATAATTTGTAATGATACTAGAGAACATCACTTTGAGAGGAAAAAGTTGGAAGGCTGAAAAACTATTGTCACTGGACTGCCTATCTGGGCATCTCCAGCATCACACCTTCTCCATGAAAAGTTATTTGAGAGTTATTGGGAGAAAATTACAGTATCTGCAAAATACTTTACTGTAGAGCAAGTGAAAAGCTTAAAAGGACCATTCATTTGCTGCACAGATGGAATGAGCAGGGAATTAAATTACTTATAATCAAAATCAGACTGAAGTGTCCCGTAACAAAAGTAAGCTAAGTGCAGACAGGGAGATCCTATGCTAGAAGACCAGAGTATGGAATCTTGCAAATCCATACCTTACCTTTTTATCTTTCATTTTTGAGATTTGAAAAGCATTCATTTTATTTGAAAAGCAATTTGAAAAGGCTATATTTACCAGCATAGCTTTCTAGAAACCTATTTCTATGTGTGGTGACAAATTTGTGAAGTTCTAATAGCCCCATTTATCTAAAAGCAGACATTGAATTCAGAGTCACTAGCCAGACAGTGCAGACTTAACAATCTTTGCTTGCCAGTGATCTACCTTTTGTACTTAGAAGATTGATTAAATTGAAGTGGTCAGACTGTAAGACTGCAAGACTAATAGCACTAAAACACACAGTCCTATTTCTAGTCTCTGTCAGGGGCAGCAGTATTTGTTCCTCACTATCTTCATTTTTAGTTTACAGAAAAGTTTATTTAAGTTCTAGATTAATAAATCAAACAACAGAACATTTTAATTGCTATTGACAGCTGTTCTGTGCCACTGTAACATCTTCTGTAATGCTGGAAGAATAGAATAGCAAAAGATATATCCCATATCTTTATTTTCATTACATCCACTGATACAAAAGTGACAAATTCTCATCAACTGCTATCAACACTTGTCCCTTTTTTAGTAAGAATAATAATATCAAAATAACCTGTTTGAAGTTCTCTTTTTTAGAATTTTTCAAAGTTGTGGTATAAAATACTTTCTTCTACTCAAATTCTGAGCTTTATCTTATTCTCAATTCTATGCAGGAGTTAAGATTATAGAATCATAGAATCATTAAGGTTGGAAAGGACCTCCAAGATTATCAAGGCCAATCATCAACCCAACACCACCATGCCCACTAAACCATGTGCTGAAGTGCCATGTCTACATGTTTTTTGAATATCTCCATCACTTCCCTGGGCAGCCTATGCCAATGCTTGACCACTCTTTCAGTAAAGATATTTTTCCTAATATCCAATCTAAACCTCCCCTGGTGCAACTTGAGGCTGTTTCTTCTTGTCTTACCGCTAGTTACCTGGGAGAAGAGACTGACCCCTGCCTCACTACAACCTCCTTTGAGGTAGTTGTAGAGAGCAATGAGGTCTGCCCTCAGCCTCTTCTTCTCTAGACTAAACCACCCCAGTTCCCTCAGCCACTCCTCATAAGACTTCTGCTCCAGAGCCTTCACCAGCTTCATTGCCCTTCCTTGAACACACTCCAGCAGCTCAGTGTCCTTCTTGTAGTGAGGGGCCCAAAACTGAACACAGTATTCAAGGTGCAGCCTCACCAGAGCTGAGTACAGGGGCACAATCACTTCCCTCGTCCTGCTGGCCACACTGTTTCTGATACAAGCCAGGATACTGTTGGCCTTCTTGGCCACCTGGGCACACTGCTGGCTCATATTCAGCAAGTTGCCAACCAGCGCCCCAAGGTCCTTTTCCACTGGGCAGCTTTCCAGCCACTCTTCCCCAGAGCCTGTAGCGTTGCATGGGGTTGTTGTGACCAAAGTGCAGAACCCAGCACTTGGCCTTGTTAAACCTCATATGATTGACCTCAGCCCATTGATGCAGCCTGTAATTTATGCAGTAATTTATACAAATAACTATATTAAAATTTGCTCCTTCTAGTAAGACAATCACAGAGATTCAAACCAATACTGTGGGTGCAGAGTGCAAATACGATATGTTACAGATGACAAGAAGCAAAATCTCACGAAAGATCATTGTATCTCTTAAAGCCAAATGATTTTTTCCAGTTGGAACAGCAACATCTCTGTCCTCACCAAATCTTCACTTTTTCCATGCCAAGCACAGAAAACCTCCTGCAAACGTTATATCTCGACTGTAACAGCACATCAGAAGTCCCAGTGTCATCCTTATAAATAACAAGTAAGAAAATGTAAATGATGGAAGTTTTCTTTTCCTTGCAAGTACAGAAACGTCACAACTACCATCAACTCATTTAGATCTTGGTCCTGTGAACCAATAGTTAAATATTAGTTTATGATTAATGAAAAAATTATTAATATGGTTGCATAATTCTACAGAATTCCTCATTTCCACAGATATTTAAGCACTGAAGAGTGTAAGAGCAGCTGGGTTTGGGTCAGGCCAGAGGTCCATTCAGCCTGATAACCTATCTTCTCAATGGCATTTAGCCAATGAGAAGTTGCTAGCTAGAAACTAGCTCTAGCTGGAATTTCTAGCTAGAAAATAGAGGAGTAGCCTCTTCAGTAGGAGAGGAAGACCACAAAACAACTCATGGAAGTCCACTCAGCATACCTAGCATATGTTGCTAGGCCACTCTCCATCATCTTTGTTAAATCATGGGGAATGGGAGAGGTGCCTGAGGACTGGAGGAAAGCAAATGTCACTCCAGCTTCAAAAAGGGCAGGAAGGAAGACCCAAGTAACTATAGACCGGTCAGCCTCACCTCCATCCCTGGAAAGGTGATGGAACAACTTATCCTGGGTGCTGCCTCTAGACATGTCAAGGATAAGAGGGTCACTAGGGGCAGTCAATGTGACTTCACCAAGGGGAAGTCATGCTTGACCAACCTGATAGCCTTTTATGAGGACATAACCCGGTGGATAGATGATGGTAAAGCAGTGGATGTGGTCTATCTTGATTTCAGTAAAGCATTTGACACGGTCTCCCACAGCATCCTTGCAGCTAAACTGAGGAAGTGTGATCTGGGTGATTGGATAATGAGGTGGATTGTGAACTGGCTGAAGGAAAGAAGCCAGAGAGTTGTGGTCAATGGGACAGAGTCTAGTTGGAGGCCTGTATCTAGTGGAGTCCCTCAGGGGTCGGTACTGGGACCAGTACTGTTCAATATATTCATGAATGATTTGGATGAAGGAATAGAGTGCTCTGTCAGCAAGTTTGCTGATGACACAAACCTGGGAGGAGTGGCTGACACACCAGAAGGCTGTGCTGCCATTCAGAGAGACCTAGACAGGCTGGAGAGTTGGGTGGGGAGAAATGTAATGAAATATAACAAAGGCAAGTGTAGAGTCTTGCATCTGGGTAAGAGCAACCCCATGTGCCAGTATAAGTTGGGGACTGACCTGTTGGAGAGCAGCGCAGGGGAAGGGGACCTGGGGGTCCTGGTGGACAGCAGGATGACCATGAGCCAGCAATGTGTCCTTGTGGCCAAGAAGGCCAATGGCATTCTGGGGTGTATTAGAAGGGGTGTGGTTAGTAGGTCAAGAGAGGTTCTCCTCCCCCTCTATTCTGCCTTGGTGAGGCCACATCTGGAGTATTGTGTCCAGTTCTGGGACCCCCAGTTCAAGAAAGACAGGGAACTGCTTGAGAGAGTCCAGTGCAGAGCCACAAAGATGATTAAGGGAGTGGAACATCTCCCTTATGAGGAAAGGCTGAAGGAGCTGGGTCTCTTTCTCTTGGAGAAGAGGAGACTGAGGGGTGACCTCATTAATGTCTATAAATATGTAAAAGGTGAGTGTCATGAGAATGGAGCCAGGCTCTTCTCAGTGACATCCAATGATAGGACAAGGGGCAATGGGTACAAGCTGGAACATAGGAGGTTCTGCATAAATGTGAGGAAGAACTTCTTCACAGTGAGGGTGACAGAGCACTGGAACAGGCTGCAGAGTCTCTTCAGGTTGTGGAGTCTCCTTCTCTGGAGACATTCAAAACCCACCTGGACATGTTCCTGTGTGACCTGACCTAGGTGTTCCTGCTCTGGCAGGGGGATTGGACTAGATGATCTTTTGAGGTCCCTTCCAATCCCTAACATTCTGCGATTCTGTGACTCTGTGAAATGATTCTTTCCTCAAAGTTCAGGACACAGAGTAACTCCTCAATCTACTGCAATCTAACTATGACGTGTAGTTCAGAAGCGTCCTGGTTTCCCAGGCACAGACCCATGGGCAGCCATGCAGGCAGGCCATGAGTAGCCCCGAGTCAGCTGGGAGTTTCAGTCAGGGCAGCTGACCCAAGCTGACTCACAGGTGTATCCCATACCACTTAACCATGCTCATTATAAAAGGAGGGAGTTTAGTGAGAGTGGGGAGTTCCTTTTCAACCTTCTGCTCCTAAGAATGAGGCTGAGTATAACTTTCTATGCTTTATGTTGGCGATTGTATTAGTTTTATTATTTCATTAAATCTGTTTCTACTTCAACCCATGGGGCTTCTCCCTTTTTTCTCCAATTCTGCTTTTCAGCTCAGGAAGGGTCATCGGTGGTAGAACAACTGCTCCAGTTTAGCCCTGAGTACAGGCTAAATGTAGACAGATAGCTTCAGTGTTTATGAAAAGGCTTAAATGGCAAGTTTCTTAAACCCTTGGCAATTTTTTTCAGAAAAAAAGTTTTCCTTATTTCTCGTTTTATTTCACTAATCATGCCTGATGTTGTAAATCTTAGTACAACATGGAGTAAAGGCATCCATATTTCAGCTGCTATCTTTGTCTTTTAAAACTGTGTGTGAGAGTTACAAATAAAAATTATAGCAAGAAAATGAAAACTTTTTGTTCTCATACAAAGAAATCAGAAGTGTAAAATAATCTTTGCAGGAATATAGGTTCAATAGGATGACTATATTAACATGAAAGAATTCAGCTCTGCCACCAGTGGACTTTGCAACCACCTCTACAGCAAAAGGGAGGGAACTGCAGATGTTCCTGTAGATACTTCTTGATCATGTGGTTATTCTAAGATTCAGTCTTGATTGATTTAAAATATCTTACAATATCTTGTTTCTATTTAGAATGAAATGATGTTATCAATAAGATGATTCCATTGAAGATGGTTTGCTAGAGATGAGTTTAGATAATGCTTTTAGCAACTAAATTATAACTCAGTCCTGCCGTTTTGTGGTTTATCTCTTTTTTTTAAAAAAAAAAAAAAACTATCCGTTAGGCAAAACAGTGAATCATTATTTTACTTTCTTTGAAGTGAGAACTGAGAACAAAAGATGGTAAATTGCTAGTCACCATGGATACTTGCTTCTTTCATTGTACAGGTATTTTTGAGACTTTCTTTGAGGCAAAAGTGTAAAGTATCTGGTAAGATACTGTCCTTTGGGAAAAAAAACAATAACCTTACCTCTCCTTTTGTCTCAAGAAAACAAGAATAAATTATTTTTCACAATGTGGTCAATGGCAAAACTCTCAAGTGTATGGGGCAGGTGTGTAGAATTTCTTTTTTTTTTTTTTACCAATTGGCAATTGTCTTTGTGATTAAAAATTCCTGTTTACCAAAATTATCATTACTCTTAGTTTGCGGGTGGTTATTAAAAACACACATTGTTGCTGTGGGATTTGCAATATCTCAGCATAAACCAGGTAACTTCCTAACAAAATCCTGTAACATTAACAGGGAAACTGATAACATCCTAGTAACACCTGCTCTGCTCCAGAGGACACTGCAGCTTTGTGTTTCAAGCTGCTGTATCTACCTGTAAGCAGACACAGGTTCTGTCCCACGCTGCTCACAGATGACAGATGGAGAAAAGCTGTTTGTCACCAGCAAGGCTCTAAAATGAAAGGGTATAGATCCTCTAGAGTGCTTTGATATGACTGCACTTGTACACGCCAATCAAATCTCAAGGGTAGTTTGGCATTGTTCAAGACTGTCTCACAATTCATGAGCATGACCCCATACCACTTGCTTGAGGGAGCAAGTCCCAAAGGCAAGAGAGGCAGGAGGACATCTCACACAGGAGTAGCAGATCTGTGGCTTAAATTTGGGGTGGGCTGGATACCACTGAGAAGAGTATGTCATTGTCTTCCCCAGTGGAGCTGTCCTCTACTTACAGTGCAGATTATGAAAGTAATTTGAAATTGTGCAGCCCAGTGCATTCTCATCTTTGACCGAAAGACTCTCTTGGTAGGGTATCTGTTCAGTCTGGTTCATTCTTTAGTACAGCTTAGGCAGATAGCTTTCTCTCACCAAGCAGATCTGTTTTTGTGAATACATGTCAATGGAGAAACACAAACTTTATTTTTTTCTCAGGTAACTATGGTTTCCTGGGGCAGGCCTATCAATTCAACACTCGTGGACTTGCTTCTCTGACCCAGATCTTCAGTTCTTTGAGGTCAATACAGTTTTATAGCTCTAATATAAGCTATGAACTACATGTTAAGTGAGAAATCAAGTCTGAAACATTCATGTCAATGGGATCTTGGATTCTGTACAGTTGTTTCTCTTTTTCTAATATCTGAACAACTTGACATTTGAGGTCTTTGCACTGATGGGAACAGAAATTTTCGCTTTCTGTTGATGCCAGCTGAAATCTTTTTTGTTAACTTAAATGCAAGGAGAGTCTCAATCTAAGGATCTAGAGTATCAGAATGATATTCCCCGAGTTGAAGCAGATATATTTCAGAAAGAATCAAACCTCAAGCAAATGTTTTAATATTACATTTTGATTGCTTTCTTTCTAACCACTCCATATATTCACAAACAGATCCCTCTGTAAAGGTTATTCTGTACTTGTCAAAAGCTAACCTGAACATTGTGAATCCATTTTTTTTATCTCTGTACTCATTGCTAGCTCTCTCCATTTATCATACTAACAGAACTAAGTGTTGCTCCTTTTGGAAAAAATCAATCTGAATTAGAAACCTAAACACTTCACCTGAAGACAGCATTATTTGGAAATGTGTAAATAGAAGAGTTCTAGAGTATCTTAAACTATGTTAAAAAGAAGGGTTTATGGAAAATACTTGGACATGAGAGATGACAAAAAAATTTTCAGAAGCAGAAAATAAAAAACCAACTGTGACCCAATCAAGAGCAAGTAGCTATAGACATTTGCTTCCTGCTAAAGAATAATGTGGGTTTTAGCAGCTGACAGTTTCCCTGGTAATATTTTCAGTACAAGAGGATTATTTATTTCTAGTATAAATTATCCAACTGACAAAGAAGTAGAACCTGTTAGCAATGACTAAACAGCATTGTGTTTGGGCATGAGTAATGCCATGAATCCTTTCTTGATTTGTTCACAAAAGGGCAAAAAATAGATGTGTGAAAGGCAAGGAGGGTTCAACACACTGTAAAGTGAATTTTTAAAAGGTAGGTCTTATGCTGCCTTGTGCCAAGGACAAGTTTTACCTTGTGCTTCTAAACAAACTCACCTAATTCCAGGACTCATGCTGTTTCTAACCCTGGAAATACCAATCCCAGCATGTGTGGTATGGATAGCTGCTTTGTACAAACACATTTCCTCAGACCACCTAATCTGCTTTACCAGCTGTATGTGTCTTTTATACCAGAGTGCATTCCAAGGCAGGCAAACTAGATTTCCATCACACGGAGTATAGAAAAGAGACTGTAATTGGGCAGCATCTGTGCACAATGAATGAGACATAAGTCTGAAAGCCACCAGAGTAAGTGTCTCTGATATTCTATATCTAATGCTAGCCCTCCTCAAAACTCACTGAAACCCTTAAAGTCTCCATTATTGCTTATTTTCCTCTGCAGAAGACATACATAAAGGACAGTAAACAGAAGTTTTAATTCATAAATTGGAGTACCACAGAAAATCTAATTGCAGAACATTAAAAAGTTCTCTGTAATATGGTAAACAAATGCCACTATCATTCACTTGACATGATGGACATTACTTTTGACTGTTCTCCTGGATTAATAGTGTAGTGGGAGGCAACTGTAGGAGCACTCCATCAGTCCATATGCAAGCTGATAAGGATGGACAATGACAGAGTCATTCTAGTACTTGTTTCTAAAGACTGGCAAGCGTAAGGATGGATTCATGAGAAAGGGAAGAATAGATTTAGGTTAAGCTTGTTAATTACTGCAGTTTATTAGGACTAAGCTTCGAAAGGTATATTATTACTCATTTTCTGTGGAGACATGCCGTCCAGTGCTCATTAATATTTTTTTAGCTGTTAATGGCTTTATGGCTCTCACATATATGCTAATTTATTATTAAAAAGTCCTCTAGAAGAGTCTGTGTTAGCCTTAAAGTCACTACCAGCCTGTGTTGGAGACACTGCTTTAGTTGATAGATGAAAAAATCATGTACTTGCCCAGCTGATGATGCTCAGGGAGAATATTTTTACCTGTTCATCTATGCCCCACTGAAGCCAGAGATATTAGTCAGTTTTTTGCATGAAACTAAATTAAACCACATTTTTTTTCTGCCTACCTTCACAAACTCCCACAGGAGCTATAATTTACAGACACAGTGGACATACTTGGACAACAAAATGATTATTCACTGGTATTCTCGTCCTGCAGCTGGCAAATTTGAATGTATGAAATGTGTAGTAGCTGATAATGCTTATGGAACAGATGTCTTTTCATAGAGAATCTGGCAAAAAGTAAAAAAGAAGGATTTTTTTTCATCTGCTTCTGTGCGATATATTTGATGCCCCAGTGCATGTGTTAAGTAGCAATTCTTTTTGAAAACTCCTTGAGAGCTGGCATCCTGACCATGGCAAAAAAAGACACAGTCTTAGAATGAAGAAAACTCCTGGCATTTACCACCTGGGTTAATTTTCCCATTCTAAGAGCTAATTTATTCTAAAGGTAGCTCCACAGCTTCAGCCAAAGTGAACATTCTCCATTTTCCCTCTAGGCCTCAGTCTAAGGCCCTCACTGTCTTTTATCACTTCCTCAAGTTCACAAGATCTCTCTCTGGTATCCAGTGATAGGATGTGTGGGAATTGTTCAAAGCTACACCAGGAGAGGTTTGGATTGGGTGTTGGGAAGCTTTTCTCTGCTGAGAGGGTGGTCAAACACTGGAACAGGCTTCCTAGAGAAGTGATCAATGCCCCAAGTCTGTCAGTGTTTAAGAGGCATTTGGACAATGCCCTTAACAACATGCTTTAACTTTTGGTCAGCCCTGAAGTGGTCAGGCAGCTGGACTAGATGGTCAGTGTAGGGCCCTTCCAACTGAAATAGTCTATTTTCTACAGCTCTGTTGGACAGGCACTGGGTAATCAGCACCTGTGCAAAGCCATACGAAATGTGTGCAATAATAAATGGCATAAGACCACGTTCTATAGTAACAGAGCACTGATACTTGCTGTGTAGGACACCAGCTGAGCCAAAGTACAAACACTTCTACGCAGTGTATTTTTTCCACCTCTCAAAATCTACACAGTGAAGAAGGACTTCTCTATGAAACTTCAGATTCCATCAAAACAGAAAACTGAGCACACCTGGGAATCTCCTGCTCATTGGAAACATCGCTGAAAAGTGTCAAAATGAATTAAAGACTTCTTAAATATTTGTAATGGTATTCCATATCCTTTCATCAATGGTGAGACAGATCTTGGAGGTCTGCCCAGTCTCTAAGGTTCTCTTATGCTCTGGGTGAAGTTTCAAAGAACATAAGTATATTTTACTGGTTAAAATAGCAGCCAGAGAAAATGAGAAGGAGTTTCTTATGGCAATGCTGTGGGAGTAGAGTCAGGAATATCCTCCCTAAGATCACTTGGAGGGGGCTGGAGCAAAGTTTTAGATCTTATGTAAAAACTTGAGACTTAGAAACACAGACCATCTTAACATATGAAAAAAAAAGTGCTAAAATGAAAACCAGGAAAGGAAGATGAACAGATGCCCAGGACTGACAGAGTGAAGGGAACATTTCCAATGAGCCTCAGATTCACAAGCTTACTGTTCCCATGGACTTTTGATCAAAGTATCATACAGGCAGTTAAGAAGGTGAGACCAAGAACAGCCGTGTAGATGTTGGAGAGCAGGACCTGGAATGAATGCTGGTGCCTGCTCCTCCCTGCTCTACATCCCTACCCCCCCTCCCTGAGCCTCTCTGGCAGTTCTCCTGCCTTCTGATCAACAACCCACTTCACTTACATCTAAAAAGTGCAAACAGATGCTTTTGGCATGAGAAAGCTTCCATTTCCACAATCTCAACTGCTTCCCACACTGTGACCAACCTGGTTCTTCAGTGTTCAAGCTGCTCTTATTAACTACTCACTATGCCATTTTCAAGCTGCTCGCCCAAGCATCCTCATCAGCTAACCTCAACAAAACTTTTGCTGTTGCAGTTGTCTAAGCAACGCACCATTAATGACCTCTAGGTTAGTTTAATTATTATGCTGTTCATTATAGAAAAGGAAAAGTTAATGCTACCTGTTTGGCAATGTTAAAATGTGGCATGGATATATTCCAGGCATACAGGAATTTCAGCCCATTCCCTGTGGCTGAAATAAACGGCACATCAGTATTTACAAGTAAATGTCGATAGTTCTGCTGGCAAAGAGCCAGGATTGTCAGTGTTAGATTTCTCACTTGGGTTCATTGCTGACAGACGTTAACTCCAGACACTATGGCTTCATGCACATGCACATGTGTAAGATAAGCAGTGCCCATGAAAGGAGTCAGCTCACCAAAATTAACTATGCCTTTTGGAAGGCAAAATAGTTCCACCAGTAACTTTTTTTTTTCTCACTCTGAAGTTTCCCTGATGTGATGTCCACTTAGGCCAGCCACTTTTCCCAAGAAATTGCCTGGCACTGCTCAGGAGAGGCCAGGGACTGTTTCTGATGGGCAGCACTCCTCAAGCCACCATGATTTGGAGGCAGGATTTAGCACTAGGAATTCAGACTGTTCTTGCCTGCTGGCCTTGGTGTCTGAAAAATAGTTAAGAAATGCAGATAACAGTTAATTTTCCTCATATAGACACAGAAATTACACACTGCCTATCCCAAATTAGTTTTGTTTGCACACCATTTGCTGCACTTGGCAAGTCAAAGAATAATATTTTAGTGCTTAGGGGGAAAAAAAACAAGGCAAGTAAGAATTAGATCCTTGATTAGAGAGAACCCTCACTTCCATTAGAACCATTTCATACCTGGGGACAAGGGAAGAGACTGCAGTGTTAAAAACCCCCAAGCTGCAGTTCTGGCTGGTAGAAAGTGTATCTGGTGCAGGAGCCAAGACCTGTAAGTTTCATTCTGGAAACTCCTTCTAGAGCTCTAGCATTAGATCCTCATGGACTGAGGATCAGAAAGGACAGCAGCTTGACAAGCAGGAAGAATGTGCAAAGCCATTAGTGTGCCCTGAGCTTGAGTGCATGGCTGCCCATTTGCCCCTTCCTATCTTAGCTGGTGCTGAGTCAGCACCTCTCCCACCAGCTGCAGCTTCCTCCACAGCATCACTGCTACTGTCCAGCTCCTTACAGTGGGCAAAATCTGTTGTATGGGGCATAGTTCTACCATAAGGTCAGAGTAAAGTTCATACATAAGGTATGAATGTAAGGTACATACCCTTGGATGAAACCAGCAAAACACAATATGGTTTCAAGCATTTCTTTCTTGTCAGGGTCTGAGACTCAGTCTTTTCCTTCTGTGGAGTGAGAGCTGCTGAAAAGAAACAGTCCGCTGAAGAGGAACAGTTCAGAGCAACCAGCAGGTGGTTTTAGAACAAAGGTGGGTTACCTTGAAGATATCAAGGAGTGAAAAAACAAAATAAAAACATTAAAAAAGAAAAAAGTCACAGCATACCTGAGTATTCACAACGAGGCAGGAAAGGCTGGATGCTTGGTTCTGCTGCAAGTCAGAACAGTTAATTACACATCTACTTTTCAAAATCATGGCCAGAAGCCTGACTTTTTTTCCTCTTTATACTGTCTGGCAGCATTACAGCTACCAAGAGCAGATTTAAATCAATTCTGTGCTTGTTAGCAGTGAGCTATTCACTCCAGGAGAGTTTCTGTCTGCCTGGTGCTATCCAGATTGAGAAAAGTTTCTCAGATTTTTTCTGAAAAAGAAAAAAACCTCTTTTGGGAAGCTCCATCTGGATTAGAGCCACTGTGATTAGAGCTGAAAATGCTTGAACTGTCTCTGTCCTCATCCTATAAAAGTGCTAACAGCAAAACTGGCAACATATGGTTTGTCAGACTCCTGTTTCTGTATCACCCAGGTTGACCAATTTTTTCCTGGTGCACTGAGGCAGAGCCTCTGGAACAAACTGCCCATGAGACAACGCTAATGATCCAAATCTACTCTGCTGGCTTTCTAATATTACTTTATTTTTCACAATTAATTGCAAGCCTTTCCCCTCTACCATGAGAATTGTTAAGTTTCATTTAAGCATTAAAACAAACAACACAAGAAGAAACACATGGGAAAACAAAAGGACAAGTTATATCACAGGACATAGGAGATAGAAGTATTCCTAGGCTGGGGTAGTCCGTCTGACAATTTAGGCACATTAGTCCATCAGAAAGCATGTTGCTCTGTGCTTACATATGGTGGGAACAATGGCATGTTGGAATAATGTATACTATGTAAACTACAGTTTACCTAGAGGCAGTACCATGCACATAAGGCTGTATTGGTCTAGGCTCTAGCAGCTGAATGTTTTTCAATATATGGTAAACTGAAGACAAACAGCCAACTCCTAGCTCTGGTGTAGATCTCGCACTGGTCAAAAAGGTGAAAACTAACATGGACCTAGTTACAGAGTGGCCTGAAGCCTCAAATGTATAAGTCACTGTAACAATCAAACTCACAACTGTCTGGCTGGAGCCACAGACAGGCAACAGAAGCAATTGGACTCGGGAAGCAATAAAAAATTTTCAGTCAAAGGCATTCACAGGTAATAGTATCCCTAAAATTCAGAAACAGTCTTGAAAACACAGTTTATGATCAGCACATGCAGCAGGAAAGCATGAAACAGCAAGTACTGTGTTGCAGAAGGCTCAAAGTTAACATGAAGCATTTAGAAGAAAGGATTTTAGTTTTCTCTGTAAAGTGCCAGTCTTTTTATTCCAGCTCACATACAGAAATCTTTCAGTATCCAGTGTCTAAGCAGTAAATAAGGGAGGAAATAGGGACTGTATCTATAGAGAAGTCCCCCTATGCTTTTATAAAAGCAGCATGGCTTCCTTCCTTGTTTGTGCTCCCATTTTACATTTGTGGAAGTTATAACTGCTCCTTCTTCATTTATTTTACTCCTCTACATTTTAGTATATGTCCCTTACAAGGTCTACCTTGTCCCTTTCCCACCCCATAGAAATCAGACTATGTGTGGTAATAGTCCTCTTTGTTCCTAGCCTTTTCCATTCCTGTCTGCTTATACATTGCTTTTTTCAGACTAAATCCCTGGATTGTTTTCAAGCATCTCTAAGGTTGGGTTTCTTGATAAAGGAAAGGAAGGGGCTGGGGGAAAGAGCTTTTTGTCTTCTGTCTGTGTATAGCCAGTGTCTTGCCTTAGATGTACATGAGTGTGTTCTTCACGTTTCATGATTATTTGAACAGCATATGCCTGTTGACAATGTTCTTCATTCTAGTAGCCTGAACATGGTGATAACCACATCATAGCTATGGGAGCTGAAGACTAAGCAGCAGCCCACAGATAAAAGCTGGCCAGGCCCCAGCATAGAAGACTGGCTTTGCCTCTGGAAAGGGAACAAAACAATTTCCTTCACCAAGTGCCAGATATTGGTGGTTCGCAGACTAAAAAAGCTTGGAAGCATTTTATTTGAACACGTCACAGAAGGAGAAGTAATGGGAAAGCAGTGGGGTGGAAAAGACATGAAAAACTCAGCAGGAAAACCTGCTTTTCCCAGGCTGATAACAGGGACCCAACAAATACTGTAAAGAAAAAAAACTCACCCCATGTGGCTTCATCATTACAGCCAGTAAACCGTATTTGCTCTTCCGTCCACTGGAAAATGGATAAGCTTTTTTTTAACAGTCTCATTGACTTTTTCAATTTAAAACTCATGAGTGACTACATATTTAAAAGATATTCATAATTTGCACTATTTCTTAAAAAAAAAAGTCTCCAAGAATAAAATTATTTTCCTGCAAAAGTACTTACTCAGATATGAGGTATTAGTGTCTCCCTACTCCTACTCCATGTTTAATGCAGTAAGTCAATGGTTAAGCATAAAGGCTCACCAGTAGTTCTCCTTCGGGTATAGTTGCACACCACATTTGCAAAAGGCCAAAGTCAGCTGTTGTTTCCATCTTTCCTTCCCCCAAGCATCCAATTTCTAAATAACTGTTGCCAATGTCTAGTAAAAGCTATGTAGAGCAAAACAGACTGTTCATGCAGAGACACACAAAGTATTTTAGTACAGCTGAGCTCTGTAGAATAACCATTGCTAAAGATCTCGTGTCATCTAATTTTCCCAGCCAGGAATATCAAGTCTTATCTGTACTTGTCAAGGTTAATTCTTCTGTAAGTAGCATATAGATTTCATGCAATTAAAGTGTCAATTGCTTTTAAGAAACACTCTATAAAAACATATTTAAGTGTATATCAAAGTCAAATCCAAGTACCAACTACACTCTGAAGTCTATGCGTGGACAACTGAAAACCAAAATGTTTCCTGAAGAGTATTGTTTGACTTCTCTGGCAAAACAGAGAACAGCTTTAAAAACTGCTGATACTGCACAGTGTTCTGATGAAAAAAAGCAGGTTACATTAAAATAAGCTACTGCCACAAAGTCTGTGTGGCAACAAGTCATCTATAATTAACTCCTCCTTCCTTCCTCCTTTACTTCTATTTTTCCTGGGGGCCTCAGCTTGAAGAGAAGTCCAGGGACAAACTCAGAAGGACACTTACTTCAGTGTGGGGGAAGCAGTCAGATGCAACAAGACTGGAAATGCAGTTTCTGGAACATTTGCAGAAAATTCGGCTTTGGCTGCAAAGGGGTGGTACGAAGAGGAGTGCATCTGACTGTAGACCTCCAAGAAGAAGAAACTGAAAAAAAATCAAAAAGTGCATTGATTTCAAAATGTCTCCGCATTTATCTGTTATTAACACAGCATTTTCCTTCACTGCAGGATTGCATTTGAACAAGAAGGGAGGACGACTGTTTTCCTACAGATGTATTTTATTTAGAGTTACAAATTGGCTGAGATTTCAAATCTGTGTAAACTGGAAAAACTTTATTGGATATTGATCCTTCTACAACAGCTGAGGCTCTGAAACTACAAATTGCCCTTCTGGAGCTATTTCCCTCAATTCACTTATGATAAATACCCTTATAAAAAAGCCTCTGAACCATCTACAGGGGGTGAGCACAGAAGGCTGTACTTACACCCAAGTGTCGTAGATGGTGCAGCTTTCTGCCTGCACCCAACTACAACAGAAAATCGCAGTCTCCACTGTGACTCCTTCTTCATTTCAAACAGTAAGGATGATGCCTGGCAGCAAGATGGTTTGTGGCAGCCTGAACAGCCCTTTGAACTGGCATTCAGAGTAAACCTCACCACTTACTCCCTTTGCCTTAGTGTTGCCAGTGTCCCCTTCACTGAACATGGTTTTTTTGTACTCAGAGACATACCACACAGAAAACGGGCATTCAATGCAGTAAGTACAGAAACACAAGCTTTGCACAGGTGGTAATTGTCAGAACTGTTTCCAAAATTCATGGACAAATCCAATAAGAGCAGTGAAATTAGTTCTTCTCTCCATAACAGACAGTAGATGCAAAAAATCCAAAACATAAAACCCCAACAGTACCTGAAATTAGGCAACATTATAATTATTCATTTATCCATTGCCTAAATAAGGCCCCAACATATAACTGGCTGGTTCTCTCAGTGGCTAAGTAGGAGAGCAGAGGCTGTGGGGTCTGCATCAAAAATATCACCAGAAGAGGAGGCACTGAGTTTCACAATAAAGCTCTCTGAAACACAGCCACATGCTCTATAAAGTTAAGTGTATAAATCACTCTGTCTCAGAGCCTCCAATGCACAAACCCAGAAGCAGTCAATCACGTCACCTTGCTTCCAGCAAAGTAAAACTGCAACATTTTACAAGGCTGGCAGGGTAGATTTATTCATTTTTGTACACTTTTCTTGTAAAGACTGATATTGCTGTCAGTATCACTTTTATTTTCTCTTCCTTTGCATGGCAAGACAGACATGACACAGGAAGGTGCTTTGAAAAGGCTGTACACTTAAGCTTGTGAAACAAGAAACAAGGTGGTTTTACATGTAGTTTAAGTTCTGCATGGAGAAAAAGAAAAAGGGGAGAAACAAGAAGGGAAAAAAAAAAAGCCAACAAAAAACAAACAGAAGGAATGTACATTGTTAAAAATGAGAAGGGAAATTATCCAAGTGTCCTCAAGTATTTAGGGGTCTTTCTAAAATAATCTCCCTTTATAAATATTCATTTCTCTTGTCTTGACCTAGCAAGGTACAGGCTTCAAAACTGGGGAGATGGAGAGCCCTGTTATTCTTCAACACAGTCCCACTGAAACGAAGGGTTTCCACCCTTTCATAGCATGGAATCATAGAATCATTTTGGTTGGAAAAGCACTGCCAAGTCCACCACTAAACCACGTCCCTAAGCTCCACATCTACACATCTTTCACTCCAGGGATAGTGACTCAACCACTGCCCTGGACAGCCTGTTCCAATGCTTGACAACCCTTTCAGTGAAGAAATGTTTCCTAATATCCAATATAAATGTCCTCTGGCACAGCTTGAGGCTGTTCCCTCTCATCCTATCACTTGTTACGTGGGAGAAGAGACCAACCTCCACCTCACTACAACCTCCTTTTAGGCAGTTGCAGAGGGTGGATAAGGTCTCCCGTCAGCCTCCTCTTCTCCAGACTGAACACCCCCAGTTCCCTCAGCTGCCCCTCATCAGATTTGTGCTCCAGACCCTTCACCAGCTTCATTGCCCTTCTCTGGACACGCTCCAGCATGTCAGTGTCCTTGAAGTATGAAAGCATGAAAGTATCCAAGTAAAAGCTGGATACAAGTGTTAAATGGCCAGTAACTAAATTGCATTTGTGAATAAACTTTGCCAAATTAATAAATATTGCTTAAAAGTATGCTAAAATATAAACTTATCTTAGTGGGTTTAATGGTTATGAGCAATATGAAAATAAATGGCTTTTTATAGCCTGTCTCAGTGGAGAGCTCCATTTGACACTAACCAAGTAGCTGCTTATTCACAAGCTTGTAACACCATCTCATCACCATGGCTACCACTTTAATCCTTTTTGTTACTGTTTAGCACCCAAAAAAGGCTCTAAGGGAAAAAACATGAGACTCTTCACTCTCAACTTCCAAATCACAAAGTACATGTGAGGGACCTTCACAATGGTGCCACTGAAGAACTTTGGTATACAGACAGGAAGAGTTAAATACATATGCTTATTAAAACACCCTGAGACCTCAGAGCAGATAAGCATTTTTAGGGGGGGGGGAGGCAAGTAACCAGGTTTCCAGAAAAATAGTAATCAGAGCACCAAACCGTTCTAAAAAATTACAGTTACCTTCTCCGTTCCCCCATTGTAAGGACTGACCTGTATGACTGTGTTGGAGATGTGCATCTCCTCAGACAGAGAATAAGTTCACCTCTAGCAGGCTGCAGGCACAAAGCAGAAGAGGCAATGGTGAATGTGCTCTCCCTGCAGCTGCAGTGTGGCTGCCATCACAGAGACTCACTGCCCAGCAGCTGCTCCAGGCAAAGATCTCCCAGCATCTCCAACCACTGTCCCCACAGCTGTTGAAGGAAACACCTAGAGCAGAAGTGCTGTATTCATTCAAGTCCTGATGGACTCCAGAAACAAGGTTATCAGCTCCTAAATCAATACGCGTATTCGTAAGTGCTTTTGGGGTCACAAAGTAGAAGCCTCAGACCACCAACAATGCTATATGATAGCACATTCTGCAATAGAGGTTTTTACTAGTATTAAAGAAGGGAAGGGAGGATGACTATTCCCCCCAGTGTCCAATTATCGTGTTTTGGAGAAACAAACTAAGAACGTAGACATCAGGTAGATGCTATTTCATGTCACACCTGGTGCTGCTAAGTCCTTTTGCCTTAAAGGATGTCTCACAGAACAAGATGAATTTCACAGTACATCCTTTTTCCTGGCTTATTCCACATGCAGATATGGATGAGCATTCAGTCAGGGAAAGGGAGGAGAAATAGACAGGCTAATAAAAAAAAATCCTCTAGGATCCCAGCACTGATTGAAATTCTTTTCTTTATTTTTTCCCTTTCTCTATCCTGCAAGGAAGGTTTCAAATTTTTGATGCAGATGTTACAGCCATGGAAGGATATCTCAAGAATCAAATTCTGATGTTCTGGTCAGTTATGGTCAGTCAAGGGACCCAAGATCCATTCGCAAATTCCATATGCAAAACAACTCCAGTCAGGAGCAGTCATAATCCAGTCTGAGACACTGACTGATTCATGATATCCCTCATAGTTTTCTTCAGTAAACCCTGATGTAGTACTTCTTATAGACCAAACATTCTAGGGAGAAGAAAAATGTTATTCAGGAGGTCTTAGCCAACTTAGTTTTGTTGGGTTTTTAATAAAAGTCTGGCACTTATTCACATGGTTGCAGTGCCAGAACTCCACTGCACCCACAGATTTCAGTTGTGGGGAAGCACAGGGCAGAGAGATTAGTTTGCTCTAGATGATTCTGTGATTCTGTGATTTTCATTGCTTGACTTGTGAAAGTATGAAGTACACAGAAAAAGGATTGAAACTCCATGATAAGCCTGCAGCATAGTAATTCTGTAATTCTCATAGAAGCACACAGGTGTGTAAACACCTTTTCTTCTCAAATCTTTCTGTAAAGGAAGACAAGAATCAGAGAGCAGACAGTGTCCTCTGTATGGTGTATCATTTGCTATATTGTGTAGCTAATAGTATAGAATAAAATAAAGACAGAGCACTAGAAAGCACAAACACAGTGAAGCAAATCTACTTTTCTTTGCTTGTACTTTTTAACCTGTTTACTCATTAGTTTGGTTGCTTGGATTGTCATATTTGTGATATCCTGCTAATCTAGGTAATTATACATCATTATATGGGATAATCAGAGACAGACTGTTTATCACTCACTCCATGGCATTAGCTTAGAGATATTAAAGAGTTTTGCCAAATTATTTGCCCCAAAATACATATATTACATTATTAATTATTAATATTAACGTACATGGTCAGTACTGCTGGCAACACTGCAAAATAAGTTGTTTACACTTCTGATTTAAGAGATGCAAAAATTTATCATATGTACTAAAGCTCATAGAATTCGATCTCATTTAAGAGGTAAAGCAAATAAAACTGAAGTGAGATAGATTTTACACCATGTGCTTTTTCAAAAAAAAAAAAAAACCAAACCAAAACCAAACAACAAAAAAAAAACAAACAGGGTAATCAGGAACTCTGAATTACCCTCTAAAAAAGATTGCTTCCCGGGTTTATATTCAAGCCCGTCATTTTCCCAGCGTGACAGACTGGAATCGTCGGGCAGAGGTACAGAACTGCCGTGCCTGCATCCTGCCTCAGTTCCATCCCCACCCCGTGAACACCGCGTCCGATGCTCAGCACCGCCTGCCAGCCGGGCGCTGCCGGTACCCCCGCTCGGCGGACAGCCCCCGGACCGGGCGGGCGGCGGGGCTGAGCTCCCAGACCCGGTACAACCAGCAGACGCCACCTGGAGCTGGGATTTCCCTCCCCTTCGCTGCACTGCCGTACCAGGGGAAGGTGTGACTTCAGGTAATCGCACAAATCTTCCAGCGGTCCAGCTTTTAAACCATCGCCTCGGCGGTTCGCGATACCTGTCTGTTCCTACCCAGACCGAGACGGGCACGTGTTTAACTCCCAGGATCAAGCAAAGCAGCGGCACCGGCATCCCCAGCCTGCACGGACACCCCCACCCACGGCTCCTGTGCCCCTCCCAGAGCCCCGGCACCGCAGCCAGCCCGGCAGAGGTCAGTGTATCCTCCCTCCCCTTCCAAAGCACTCGTCTCCGTCGGTCGGGAGGGTGTTTTGTTTTCTGGGGAGCATCCCAAAGACATTGACTCCCCCCGAGGACAGGACTCCTTTGGTCCACCCCGGCCACCGCTAGGTTCCCAGGTGAGTGCTGTCACCTTGGGGTGGTCCCTTTAGGGGAGTCCGAGGCTGGGCACTGACCCCACACAGTGCCCATCAATGCGGGAGGAGGGAAAGGGCAGCCGGTGAGGGACCATCCTCACTTTGGGTGGATGATAGGACCTTCTGCTGCTGGCAGTGCCCTCAGTGATCTCCTCTTGTTCCTGGTAGGGCAGCAGCGGGCAGCATACGTGAGACCTCGGTGGTCAGATGTGCTGGAGGAGACAGGCTGAGAAGAGCAGGGGTCTCGCCTTTTTTCCCCCCACTTCTAAGTCATCCCCATCACCAGGGGGCCTGACCACCCTCTCCAGTGGCCATGAAGAACTTGTCCTTCCCTGAGACCAATTTCTTATGTGCAGACTGCACCAAGAGGGGGGATGGAGGTCTGAATATGTCTACTCCCTCACTGAGCCCCAGCTTCTATGTGACAGTGCCTGTCATTTACTTGGTCATCTGTGCCGTGGGGCTGACAGGCAACACCACCATCATCTATGTAATCCTCAAAGCCCCAAAGATGAAAACAGTCACCAACATCTTTATCCTCAACCTGGCCATTGCTTCACCTTAGTGCTACCCATCAGCATTGCGGACTACCTTCTCCTGCAGTGGCCCTTTGGAGAGTTCATGTGTAAGCTCATCATCTCCATAGACCAGTACAACACCTTCTCCAACATCTACTTGCTCACCATCATAGGCGTTGACTGCTACCTGGTTGTGGTGGCCACCACCAAGTCCAAGAAGATGTCCTACCACACCTACCAAGCAGCCAAGATTGTGAGCCTCTGTGTCTGGTCCATTGTCACAGTCGTCATCCTGCCCTTCGCTGTCTTTGCTAAGATACACAAGGAGCAGGGGCATTCCCAGTGTGTCTTCGTGTTCCCCCACCCTGAGAGTGTGTGGTGGAAAGGCAGTCAGATCTACACCCTCATTTTAGGATTTGCAATCCCAGTGTCCACCATCTGCATCCTCTACACTGCCATGCTGTGCAGATTGAGACGTGTGCACCTCCATTGCAATGCAAAAGCCCTGGACAAAGACAAAAAAAGGTGACACTGATGGTGGTTGTCATCCTGTCTGTGTGCCTGTTCTGCTGGACACCCTATCACCTTAGCACAGTGGTGGCCCTCACCACAGACATCCCACAAACTCCACTCATCATTGGGATTTCCTACTTCGTCACTATCTTAAATTATGCCAACAGCTGCTTCAACCCTTTCCTGTATGCCTGGCTGGATGACAGTTTCTGGAGGAGCTTTCACAAACTCACAGGTTGCAGAACCACCTCATAAAGCCAAACCTCTGTTCCCTGATGTGTCCCTCTCACAGTCATCTGCTCCTTCTGGGTGACTCCAGCCCAGAGAGTGCTTTCTGTCCAGCCTCCTTATGATAGCCCACAGGGCTTCAGATTATCTCACTACCCAACACACAAACTGGGGACAGGTGGATCTTTCTTAGCTTTCCTGCACTCATTTCCTCAGCACTACTCTCCATCCTTTGCCCCACTTCGGTTTTGGTTTGGGTTTTTTTTAATTCCTTCTCTCTGATCTGCTTTCTGTCCTAGATTTGAGGCTCACAGAGCTGCAGCAGGTCCTTTTTCCCTTTTTAAAGGTATTGCTTTGTGAACACAAGCCGCATGACTGTCTGTTACTGGTGGTTTGTAAAGCCTAATAAAGGTGTGTTATTGAGTGTCTTGCTGAATGATTCCTCAGCCTCTTTCATATCCACAGGTCCTGGTTACCCAAACTCTTACACACCTAGCAATATTGAAAAAAGGCACAGCTCCAAAGGATAAGGAATAGACCAAGGTATTGAGCTCATTTCGATTTACAGGGCACTGAGATAAGGTAGTCAAAATAGTAGACGAGACACTTCGGTCTGGCTTTAAGGAAGAAAGAGCGAGACCTCACTAATGAGTAAAATACACAGATGTGGGTTTGGAGCCACTTGCTGTAGAAAATAGCTTAACAATGTACTTGATAGCTGTAGTTTGCAAAATTTGCAGGTTTTGTTTACATCAGAAGTGGTGTTTAGTTTTTTATTTGTCATATGTTCATGGGCAATCTCCTTCTTGCACGTACAGTATATATATTTTTGGTCCTAGAAAAGAGAATTGGAAGGTATTTTCAAAACAAATTAGCCTTTAAAGGTTTGAAAAGGACTTGCTGAAACAAGGAATATTCTGACTTCTTCCCTACAAATAACAAGCAACATATGCAGCGATTCAGTTACTTTTAACAGTCTCACACTTATATTCTGCTTGCTCCTGAGATTTAGTTATACTTCTCTTAAAGAGGAAAAAGGAAGTAAACAAAAAACCCCAAAAGATTAGGTTAATTTTATCTGGAGGAGGGGGGAGAGGGTCATTGAAAGTTTCACTAGAATTCACATGTCCAAACACCACATGAGGAGGCTTTTTCCTATTCTCTCCTCTTTTAGCCCTCTAAGGAAAACTGAAAAAATGTGGAAGACTGGGTAAGTTTTTTCAGTCACTTAACATTTTTCATCTCAGTGGTCTTCCCTCTTCTTCCTTGCAGCAGATGCTAAATTAGTGTAACACAAATTCTGTTACATATTTTCCCCTCCATTGAATACAGAGAGATAGGGAAATGTGGCTAAAGAATTGCATTTCCACTTACACAGGAAGGGATTAGGGAATCCAGGATTTGCATAATGTGTGACACATGCTCAGGCTTGCAAATGCCTCCTGAGAGCCCTTGCATCAGGTCCCTTCCCACTGTTGCAGTCTAAAGTTCTGCCATAGGCATGTGGAAAGTTTCTTTTGCTAAACCCTTCAGAAGGAAGTCCAGATAACGATTTTACTTGCATATTTTAGCAATCATACAGTCTCAGTACATTCTAATGTCATATAACTGTGTTGATGATTAAATCATTTCTCCTTATAAGCCATGAATGTTCTCTGAGACAGTCAGTGCTAATTTCAACACCAGGTCCAGCTGTCATGGAAATGAAAGGATTCCTTTGGAGCACAATAGTGTCTAATTTTGCTTCATTGGACAGTGCATCACTGAATTCCATCAGACACAGAAGCTGGCCTTTGAAAGTGCAAGGCCAAAAGGTATTGAGTACCCATTTCCATACTATGTACAAAAACATGCTACGGGAACCAGTGCCGCTCACTTCATCTTTCTGCCTGAAACAAAAGCTAATTAACTCTTCCCACCAGCTGCCTGCTGTTTCAGCTGGGCTTGTAAATTGTAATGATGCATCTCTGTGGTCAGCCACTTGCCATTGAGAAAGGTGTTACTCTGTATGGGCCAAGTAGCAAAGTCTGTCTTAATTCAGACTGCAGATCTATATACACACACCACCTCTCATGTATCCTTAAGGCATCATGTCCGCAGCAACATCACTTGTGTAAAGACTGTATACAATTTTAAAAGTAAACAGTATTATTCTCTGAAAAGACATTTTCAAGATCACTGTGCTCTCATTGCTTGCTGATCTTTCCCTGAAGACTGAAGAATGCTGGTGAAATACGGTTCTCTGTCAAACAATCACCTTAGATAGTGGCACAGATTTGAGCATTGCTCCTGATAGTGACCCCCTGAACATTTTGATCAAGCTGCTATGCAGACACTTTTGTCTCATCCCCTGTCGGGTCTTCTATTTACCCCAGAGTTGTTATTGACACTTAAGTAGTTTTCCTGTGCTTCTGCAAAAACTAGCCTATCCCTCAAATCTATACCAATACATCAAACATCTCTGAGATGCTCCACTGATGTTAACAGTAGGTTATAAGAAACTCTGATTTGTATTTCATTTTTATCAAGTTTCAAATACCAACATTTTAACTGTGCCTGAACAATATAATCCAGTTCAAGATTTAAAACAAACAAAAAAAACCAAACACACTTTCTAATCTAAATCAATGTAAAGAGATTTCTTTAAAATCTTCCTATTTCTTAGGAAATAGGAAAGCATTTTAGAGTGTGCCTTTTCTCATACTCCCTATCTCATCCCTTTGATTTCCCCATACTCAGCTCCTGTTATCCATAGGGGAAAATACGGGAAGTGCTATCCATTGACAAATTCCATTTCAAAGTATCTTGTGCTTCTTGTCTTTTTTTTTTGTATCAGAGATATAAAAATGCAAGCAGAACATCCCCTGTCATAAACCACAATCCTTCCTTAAATTCCTTCTCTTTCTGAAGCCACATCGTACCTGTTCTTCTACTCACAAAACCTTTACACCACCAGAGGGAGATCAAAGACAATTTATTGAGCGAATATAGTGAGGGGAAAACTCGAGTTCCTGCTCTCATGCCTGACAGGGAGTGTGCATTTTCGAGTAATATTTCAGGAAAAGACACATTACATAGAAGGCATGATAAACAGAAGTAGGATATTAAAATAGCTTTAATAAAGGAATAAAACATAAATATATATATACACACATATATATAACAGAGTTTAGGTCAGAATTTTCTAAATGTGCGATTCCAAAGCTGTTTGGCATTTTTCTGTTTCCTTATAAGCATCCTCTTCATATGTGTAGTGCTCTTGAATACTAAGACGAGTGATGTTTCAGTACAGCTGAGGGACCCATCTCCTCCTGCACATTCCCACTCCCAGTCCATCAGCACCTTGGAGGGGATGGTATGGGGGAGTGTTGGGCAGGTGTCACTAACAAAAACCAAAGGCAGGTTCAGCAGACAGAGGCTGCATTTCCTCTTCACCATTCCCCAAGCCAGGGCAGCCCTGAGGAGCCCAAGATGGATTTCTGGGCAAGGATTTGGGTGTCTCTGTATTGTGCTTCCTGCTAATTTCAAAAGCTGGACTTTTTTTCTATTATTTTCCAGGTTTCTATTATCCTCAGACTGTATTTAGTGTTTTGGACGCTTCCTCCCTTTCAGCTTTCAGCCCCTAGACGGCACTGGTTCTTCACTGACAAGCCATCACTGTTTTCTTACACTCGAGCTAAAGACTGAAAAAATGCTCCCGAGAGTAAATTCAGACGCTGTGTTACAGGATATGCCAAAGCTAATACAAAATAGCCAGGGAAAAGAAAAAAAAAAAAAAACCACAAAAAAACCACCTAAGGTTTTTATTGTAAACTATATATAAAATGGCGTGAATCCATATGTATTTAAAACTATTGGAGATTAGTATGTTTTAACAGGTATTGTTTCAATGGTTGAACAGGCTGCTGAAATTGTAGAAGTAGTTTAGTTTAAATCTAGATTAAAACTCCTTTTTGCTCCCAAATTTAAGTTTTCAGCTCAGACACTGGACAGATCAGTAAGACAAGACATTCTCAACCAAAACTCTCATGTCCTTAAAGCAAAATGGGGGTTTTCATTAAAGGAAATTTGTCCAAAATATTTTTTCCAATATAGATTTTTTTTTTTTTGTTAATATATACATAATTCTGATAAGGAGGAAGGAGTGTGATTATTCGCGTATCTGGCAGAATTTTGGGGAGCTGTAGGTAGTACAATGGGCTTGGATACAGTTCATAGAATTTTAATATATGAATAGTCAACAAGATAATCTGTCTTTATGTAATCTGTCTTTGTCAGGCTCAGATGTTCCTATAGTCCCCTTAAATACTGCAATGTATACTTAAGTTTCTTATTGCATGGAAATCCTAGAACATGCATGTGTGGTAGCAGTTCCCTTTCCTAAGGGTAAATATCCAGGCTACGTGACCTGGCACCTGATGAGTAAGCCCTCCTTGGCTCTGGCTCTGAAATGCATTACTTCTGCGTTGGATCCTTACCTATTGCGGGCAAGCCAAATCAGTAGAAAAATGCTAGTACAGCAGAACTGTTGGTTGATTATTGTTATTTACTGCTGGTACTATGGTAGCACTGAAATGCTAACCAGTCTGGGTTATTGTGGTAGACATTTACCCACCTACAGAAAATGAAAAACTGCACAAGAGAATTTGCACTCTAAAAGAGACAACATTCTCTCGCTTTCCTGGGGACACTGGTCTCCCGAAACCCTGAGAGGAAAGTAAGCCTCCACATCCATGCCTCTGAAGAGGCATGTATTTTCCAAGGTCTACATTTCACTTCTGCATTAAATTCACCTTAAAACTGAATCTGAAAAATTGCACGTGGGCTTTTAAGTCTCAGGACTTAAATGGATCTTCAGATAACAAAATAGCAAGGTTATTTTCTGGTTGGCATAGTTACACAGCAGCAATATACTATATAAAACTTTCATGTGCTTTATACTAAGTACTTATAGAAGCTATTGTCTTCATATTTGATGTGCCTTAGTTTGACATTTGTTCTTTGCGATGAGCTAGAGGTACCCAAGTATCAGCAGGAGCTAGTGTGATGGATATTTTTTTGTTTCTGGTGCTGCAACATGTGATGGGAACTTCGGACAACTAAATGAAAATTTCATATCATGGGAGAAGGCAGTCAGCTGTCATCTTTTGGGGATACCTTGGTCAGTTTGAAAAACAAACCAAAACAAAACAGCAAAAACCCACAAAAAACCCCTCCAAACCTATCTTCTAAGTAGTACTGCAGGATTAAAAGGAAAAGATTTGAAAGATTACCATACGTAATCTTTCTCTTCTAAAGCTTTGATACTCATCTTAGGTACTTGTTCATTCACACAGGCAATAATGTCTGGTAAAGAGAATACTAAAATGTTATAAATCTTTTCAAAAACTGCAGTTCTCAAAAAGCTCAGAATCAGCTTTAAACCCTATTGACAAGTTTCTTTAGTGTGATGAAGTGTTCTGCTGACTCTTACTTAAACTCCACTAAAACAAAAAGGCATCAAGAAATGTTACCCAGAGAAATTAATCCTTGAATAAATAACTTAGAACACAGTTAAATAAACTAAACCAAGCCAGAGTATAAGACAGAAGGATCAATGCAGAAATCACTGTAATAGGTACTACTGTTGTTAATGATCACCTTTTGAATTTTTGCTGTATTGATTACTGGACTCTCATTCAAGGCTCGTTAAATCCAAGGTGGCCAATTTCCATCTCTCTGTGACTAGGTGAGAAATGAAGTGGCACTCAGTGGATATACTACATAGGTACATTTTTTGTGTTTTGAAGAAGTGCTACCATTGAGTCACATTACTATAGCTAAAAGTATTCAAGAAAAAAAAAAATTGTAAAATGCTGGATCTCCAAGACAAATTCACTATTTCAGAATCACCATTCTGGATCTAACCAAAAGTTTGCTTTGCCAAGTAGTCTGTTTCCAGAGGGCCTTATATTGCTTGATATGGTAATGTATAACTGTTTCCAAGGACATCATTATAATGTTGGGTGGAAAGGGGGGGTTGGTATACACCACTGCCTATCAGAATTAAACCTGGCAAGGTAGAAACAGAAACATTTTACAATTGTTTGTATTATTTTTACAATGAGAGCATACAGTGTCTCATGTAGGGTTCTGCTGGGCTGGCCATTCTGCAACACACTGACTTAAAGAGAGTTTGACCATGAATAAAATTAAATCTAGTCTCTTTAAGACAAAGTAATAAGTGGACAAAGGAAGACGTTCTAAAGCTTCATAAGGGTAGGAAAAGCAAAGCAAATATAGGAATTCCAAAGTTTGATTATCTCCAAAATTGTGGATACATCCAGATTTCTTTCCAAATGATGGCCTGAAAATTCAGAAGAAAGATTATAGAGGAGAAGAACAGCAGCAGCTTTCTAGCAAGCTAGAACAGGTGAGCAGATGACCCTACCTACTACATGCCAACAAGCCCCCATCCCACTCACCAGTTAGAGCTGCCAGAAGAGGCAATGTTTTTTACCTGTTCATCAACTGATTCAAAGGAGGTGGATAAGGAAATCTCTACAGCAAGGGAGAATAGCTATTCTATCTTACCATATGTTTTGCCAATTACTAGGCCCAGTACAAAGGACACAGACAGCAGAAAAACAATCCAGTAAGTAGATTCTATTGCATATAGAGGAGTCAGTATATAGGGGATCGCTGGAGGTACAAACAAGTCAGGTAGATCACAAATAATAGATATCAACCCCAGCTACCCCAAGAATGACACAGCACGACCCATAATAGATGGAATAAACAAAGATACAAGGTATCTCATAGAAAAAACGGGAGACAACAAAGTCAATAGGGTGATCACATACGATAGAAGTAGCCACATGTTGCCTCCCCACAAAGCCCGCGTTCGTAAGTACCAGACCTGACTGGGATCCAGTTGCATGAGGAGTCAGGAGGCCCTTCCCCAACAGGAAACTCTGTGAAGTGCTTCTTCTTCACAGACAGACACTCCACCTTTCCTGCAAGTGGGCCCAGCTTTTATCCCCAAAGCAGGACACCTGGCACTCATTTACCCAATGCAGGGCACCTGGGGCTTGTTTACCCAAGGGCTTTCCTTACAAGGCCGGCTGCACCTTGGAGGAAAGCCAAAAGGCAAACTCATCCCCTCCTTTTGAAGGGCCATGGGAACCACCCATATGTCAACCTTAATTCAGGGCTTGGGGTTCAGACCCCAGCACTTCACCATAACACTTGAAAGACAAATAGAGTTATATATGATGCCATTAGTCACCCAATATATGACTTGATAGTCAGCACGTACAGGTTGCATTAAATTGACTCCACATCCACTACAAATAAATGATGCTACAGTTAAGGTAGTCCTCACAAGTGCTGTTTCTCAGATCCAGACGTCTTTCACTGAGGATGTTAGGTCAGGACCTTCTTTTCCTTGTGTCCTTATCTCTGGTCCATCAGCCATACCCCATCAGTCTCTCTTTACAAACTCTCAGGTACTCTGCAGAACTTATTTCTTCTGCCTTGTAAGGGTCTTTACCATGTCCACATTAGACAGTCAGACTTCACCGTTCATTCCCTCCAACACCCTCTGGTCTTCTGAACTGCCTCAATCAAGTTTATACTACCACTAAAATGGGAGGAAGGAACACAATATGTTCTTTGCTGTACTGTCAGCTGTTCTCTTCCTCCTTTGTCTACTTTTAGGAGACTCCAACACTATCTGCACAACAATAAATACCTCCCACTGATTCTGAAATGGCAATTTGTCACTTATGATGTGCTGCAAAATCTTTTAGGAATTGTCATCTACCTACTAAGAAGCACATGTCAGGGGCCATGAAGACAAACAAAGCAAGGCAGCAGAAATGCTAATTCAAGGATGGAAAAAGAAGATGTAGCATAAACGAAGAAAAAGAATCCTTATCCACCACCTTTGAACAAAAAAAATGTGGATAAACACTAAACATTATAACACTAATCTGTCTAAGGAATCAGACAACTTAATAAACTAATGAAAATCATTCAAATCTTATATAAAATTTCCAACCACTTTTCCACCAACTTTATTGCAATGAATGGATCCAAAGACTGTTCATGCTACAGTTAAATTGTTCAAAAGTTAGGTTACAGAGTTTTTAGTCCATTTTTATTCACTTTCTAACACAAAATTTAACCAGAAAATATATTATTAATGCACTGTAGTTACCATTGTTTATAAACAAAAAATCTGATTGTCAGGTTTTGTGTTTGTCTTGCATGTTATATATGCAAAACTGTAGCTGTAATGTGCTAAGTAGAAAACTACAGATAAGAACGGATCTTTTATATATTTGGAATTCTCCTTACAAAAATTAAAAGTAATTGCAGATGCCTGAGAAATTTATGCACTGTGTAATTACAAAATGCTAGAAGTACAATTATAGACTTTTCAATAAGGGATAAGGTTTTCATTTTCTTTCCTCTTATTTTAAATATTGCTTCATCTAAGATGATTTATTCCTTTGTTTCATAACAAGTCAGTAGGTTTTCCAAAGTGCGAATTTTTCTAGAGCTTTGCCATTTCTTTTACAAGGGAATAAATTTCTAGGAACTGTTTATATGCACTTTTTATATTCAGCAATAAGGACATGGAGTAATTTAAAACAACTCCATGCTTCAGCAAATCATTTGGGTCATCAGTAAATGTCTACACAGCTCATAAAAGTTTTCAGTTGAGAAAAGAATAGCCAAGAAATCACAAAACTTCTTACAAAATAATAATATTTTAAACTAAGTAAGTTTATGAAAACCCCCTAGAGCACATTGATCCTATGAAAATTAAATCAGCCCTGTTCAGTATATTCTATCCCTTAAAATTAAATGTAGTTTGGAAGAAAAAAAACAGGACTTTGAAATGACAAGTGCAAACCTCGCCAGTGTTTATCTGGAAGCAGCTACTTCACCACAGCCAGAGTAAGGATGATTGCTCTTTCCAGCACTAGGCTTAGCATCAGGAGAAAAAATCAAGTCTTCAGAGGAATGGGGAGCAACAGGCCAGAATTTGTTTAGGAAAGGTGATGAGCATAGGCAAAAAGAAAGGAGGAAACCCAAAATAGAAGTACTTGATTTTAGCTTTTCGTGTTTGCTTTTCATCTTTGAGTAAATAAATGATGCTTTGTTTAAAAACTACAAGTGCAAGGAATAAGTCATTCAGTCATCTGTCCAAAGGCTGCCTAATCCAAACTCTGTACCAGTTTAAAGCAGAGATGGGCTGCAGCAGGGATGTGTTTACAAAAAGCCTACCTGAGTGTCCTTTCCACCAACAACCATGTTTATCTACTACAAAACTAACAATTTCCTGGGGTACAAATGGATCTTTCCCAATCTAATCAGAGCTTAATGTGGACCCAAGAATTTCCTTGCTCTCACTGCAGCTGGCATGTTCGAGTGAAAAAAACATTCTTAACAAATCTGCACTTACTAGGAAATTATTTTGACAAGGTATTTCCAACTGCCCCTCTCAAGCCCTTTTTAAAAGCAATTTTATTTTTTCTTACTGTTTGTCTACATGGTAACAAAGATAAAAGAGCCACATAGCATGTCACACCTTCTGGATTTGATTGTTTGCCAATACATCATCAATAATATAAGCAGCAATGGGTCTTAGCAACACGGTTGAAGCACTAGCAGGTACAACAAAGAAACACTGCAGGGACAGATTAATTTCTCTGTGGGAAAATATGTGCAAGAGTGAGCACAGTATTTGCTCCACTTTCCAGGTGTGTCATGAATGTAGTAACAGAAGTCGGGTATTTTCAGAAGTCAGTTTGTTATCAACGAAAACATGTGCTTTGGAAAAGAGTTACCTCAATAAACTCCCTGTGGTGCTGTCGCTTGTCAGCTTATGCTGGGTTATCACACAAGCACTTTGTGATTCTCTGCAAGAACATGGCTTCATCTTACAATACAATTGCATTGTTTACTCTTTTCACAACAGTAAATATATATAACAACCTACTAACACAGCTGTGTCCAAAATAAACTAGTTACAATATGTATGAATTATCATAAAAGAGGGGCAAGTATTGATATCGTGTATATATGGTCATTATTGGTTTTGTCTCCAAAGCAACATCAGCTCAAAAGCCCTTTCTGGACATACTACTGTGGTACTACTAGGAAAACCTTAATATCTTTCTGCAGAAGGCAGCTGAACTCTACAGAGAAAAAAACCTGCCATCTGAAAGCTAATCATACATATCTTTCTCTTTCCCAGGAAATTCCTATTCAAACAACGTAGTGATTTTTTCCTCCTACACAAATCAGGCACTTCTAAAATATGCTAAATTGGAAAAATAACACAAAGAATACTTCTGAGAATGTGATTTAGCAGGTGATTTTTATTACCTCCATTATGAGAGATACCTCTCAAAAATCAATGAGGTGAGAACAGAGATAGGCATGCCAAAAATATAATGCAGCATACGTTGTAAAATTGTAACTACTATGAAGTATATTTCAAATTAAAAATATTGTTCAGAGTTGGTAAAGTAGGGATAAATAAATAAAAAGGACTGCTAATTTGCTTTGATCGAGGTATGTCCCAATCTTGAATTTGCTTTGGCCTTCCTATCTCAACTAGCTCCTCAGGAGGGAATTTTGCCTGATCAAAAATACAGCAATCTGACCAGATTCCAACAACTTGCTTTAGCTGAACTGAAGACAGAAAGGTGTTTAACTGTACTTCCCTGAAGTAAAAGCCAGGGAGTAATCTAGTGTTCAAAAACCTCAAGTAGGAAAAATAGTCTTTGCACCTTTGGAAAGGCGTTTTAGGTCACATTATGGCTGTTACAAGCAGATTACTTACCATTTGTATCAGGATGTTTACCTTCAAGAGGAACTATTTTCTCACTGAAATTTCCAAGAGACAGCATTTTATCCAAGCAGCTGGGTGCTGGAAACAGTTTTTCTTTAGGGAAAAACTAATGATGCCTTGTTCAAAGCAAATATAATTGACGTTTTAATAGTTCCTAATGTTTTGCAGGATACAGGCTTTATATCTATTTAGTTTCATCCAGATATATCATCCCACAGTTATGCAGGCCTATAATTTAGGCTAGTAGTCCAATCAGTAGTTCCATAATAACACACTGTCTCAATGAAAGAGATTATCCAAACACACATAACAAACCTGCAAAATAATGCCCTTATCTTAAAAGGAAATGGCACTGATTTCTGTTGGAGTTTTGCCAGTAGTTCAAAAAAAGTTTTTATATCTATTGCATTGATCTGTAACTTTTTAGCAACTGAATTTCACACAGTAATCTATGAGCTCTCATCAAGCGGCATCTTCTATTTCATGTTTTCTGTTGTTCCACACGTCAGATTTATTCTGTGTCTCTTCTCCTTCCACAGACCTAATCATCCTTCAAAGTCCTGCTTATTGTCACCACTATAAGCTAGAGAGCTACTTCTGCCTATAAAATAGACATGCTTATTTTTGATGATGCTTTTTCATGCAGGATCAAAAAAAACCTGCATGAAAATAAAAAGATCAGTTTCCATAAGGATTAATTCATCCAAAAGATGACACTTCTGTTGTTGGATTTAGTTCTAATAAAAAGCTATAATGATGCAGAAATAACAGCATAAGCATAGGAAATTTTTGTGTGTACACATATAGGGTGCTGCTTCTTCCCTCTAATGTTCAGTCCTAATGGGAATTGAAATTGTGTGAAGTGCAATCTCAGAGAGTCTCAACCCTTAGTTACAGAAGAATTACCAAGACAATAAATGAAGCAGCCCACAGTGCAACATTGTAATAAATGCCTCTAACCCACAGAGAACCCCATCCTTTACCAGTGTACCAGAAATAATGCTGCTGAGCAGAGACTGCACTGCCAAAGCAATAACAAGCAGTGCAGAGAGACAGAGCCCAACAACACGAAGTGGGTGGGAGAGAGCAAAGAATAAACACGGGAGTGGGGCCCTGCGAGCAGCCTGGGGCTGCCAGTGGTGCTGCACCAGGGCCAGCAGAACGCAGGATCCCTCACACAGCAGAAGAGAATGCTCTGCTCAAGCACGGGGATGATGCGGCAGAAGTGCAGCAAGCGTCAGGACTTGCTAGAGCCAATGGAAGTGGCAGAGACACCACTGGAGCCTTGGTAAATAAACATGAATGTCATTTTAGGGTTTTCAAGTACACTGACACTTGTCTTCCTCCCACTTTCTCCCACAAATGCTCTCAGGTATTTAGATCCCAGGTATATGTTTTGCTGTACTTTCATAAGGGGAATACTCTATTTTGAAAGAGTTTCTAACCCAGAAATTGAAAAAATATCCTTGAAAACCAATCAACAGTCAGTTCCCTGTCAGGCAACGAATGTCAGTGACCAAGAAGGAAGTCAGCAAAGGGAGCTTTTAGTCTAACAGCAATAATTGCCAGGGGTAACATCTGAACACAGCTTTATTTGTAGTACCAGGAAAGAGAGTGTGATTTGCACTTCGGAGCGAACACAAACACTCACTGAGAAGTTTTACTCAAGTCCTGGCAGGAGAGTGCTGCTGTCCGCTTTGGTCACACTTGGCACGTACCCTATGAGATTTCTCTGCCAGCTTCAGCACTTCAACTGTTTCCCAAAAGTTTCTATTGAGCCATATGAGTTACCGTCTCACCAAGGGCCCCGTTTTTTTCACTGGTTTCTCTGCATCTGTACACATGAAGATCTCCAAGTCAATACAGTGGTGCGTAAAATGTAGGGAAAAATAGCCTTGTCACTTGCTATGCAGAATATGTAAAGGTTCACTGTGGTAAAAATTGAAAAATCAAGTCATTGTCTCTGCCAGCTACTGGGAATTTCATCACTGTCTTCAATAGGCAAAGCTTTACCTCTCCCACTAATCTCTAGTCACAAGAACTTGTCCCAAAACAACAGGTAAAGACCCCCAAAAAGGTAGATAAAGTGATGTCCCTCAAAAGAAGCAAAACAAGAAACCATAGCCTGAATGTTCCTGTAGTTCTACACTGAGTTTTGTCTGACACTCTTCTTCCTCATGCAATAACACAGAACCACCTTTGGCCATGGCCCACATGCGGCACTCAGGTGACATCACAGGAGAAGGTTGAACTCATTCTTCCTTTTCAAACTTTGTCAATTAAGAAAGCGCCAACAGCATCAACCTCAAACTGAATGATTGGAAGCCTAAACATTTCAGCAAACTGACAAGACATCAAACAGAAACCCCATTGGGTCTGGATCAATTCAACTGCTTTGTTTTAACAACACTGTAATGTTTAAATTAGCATCAATTTGTGTAAGCTAGATTGTCAGATACATCACAGTAATTAAGAGCCCATCACATTGTCAAGTGCAGCTGAAAGGCAGAAAGCTACCTTAAGCTTTCAGTCACTAAACAAAGATGGAGACTCAGTCCTGTATTAAATCAGACACAGAATCAGTGGATCAGAGGCTTGTCAGGCTGACCTCCAGGTGAACCATACCTTCACAGTAGAGATCCTTGACCTTCAGAGAGAAGGGGAACTAAGATGAACTAATGCACTATCCAGAATACTAGGTTTTCTTGCAACATCATTTGTAAGAACTCCGACCAGCTGACCCAAATTTTATAAAGTTGTAATATTTTTCTCCTAGTTATTACAGGAACAGAAAGGGAACAGGTATCAATAGAATTAAGATATGGAAATCAGATTTTTAACATGGCACAGATGTTTACAATTGAAGTGAGGCTTTAGCTGTCTTTATTGTATTAATGAAGAGACGACCTCTCTGGGAAAATCTTTGTGTGTGCCATTTCAGTGAAGGTGAACACGTTCCAATACAGAACAAAACACCTTGATAAAGCAATCTTTCAGTGTGAAGTTAAAGGAATGAATTACACCTATGAAAATTTTCTGACAGGGATGGTTGTCTGGGATTTCTCGACATGCATTGTCTTTTGTCAGATCTCTACTAGACCACCAGTTCTGGTTCATGTGCAGGCTTCTAACCCACTGAGATTTTTCTGCCATGAATCAAAATTGCATTCTTAAAAGATTACACGGCCAAAACCTAAAAAGAAAAAAGAAAGATTATTTGTTTTGAAAGACAACTGATATTTGGCCTGATCTGAAATACTCATGAACTAACTTCAGCAATTGAACTCAAAACCTTTCTCACCATGGATGGAGCTGAGTAACCAGAAGATCAGGAAATGGGAACAATGTTGGCTGAAATACCTTCAAGAGTATTTCTACAGTATCTATCTGTAGAGTCTACACTTCAAATGAATTTCTATCGTCTGTTAAAATCTTGATAAAACAGATCTCCATATTCACTCCATTAATTTGAATTAAATGGATTTATAAATAATTCCTTATCTGAAATACTGGTAGGTAATTGTACTACTTCTGTTTTGGTTTTTTTATAAGATTTTACTTCCTTGGAAGCAAAATATTCTGACTACATCCACGTGTGTTTGCCTTCTCACTTCAAAGTCTGACCCTTTCAAATTTAAGGCAGATTTTTCAGAATCCAGTTTTAATACCAAAATAAGATTTTTAAAAAAAACAACAAAAAAAACCACCTCTCTTGAGCTCCTGTGCTACCTTTTAGAGTTTGCACTTCAGAGTCCTGCATGAGTCCTTTGAAACTCCTCAAATAGCATAGGTGTAAAATAATCTCTTCACACAGGTGTATCAGCTTCAGCTTCTGGGAACTAATTTGTTAAATAGACAATTTAAATACTGAAGAGTTAATGAGGAATGCCATTTTTTTCAGTTCCTTAATAGTGTAAGTTCATGGCAGTTTCAAGAGGACAGTAGTATTTTTAGAGGATCTTGGCATATCAAATTCAAACCACACTCTTAGCCATGAGTACACATATCCTACAGTTCCATTTATTGCCCTATGGAGACCACAGTTGATATTAAGCTTTCCCTTGTAGCACAGCCAGCACCAGTGACGAATTTTGAGACAGATATACAATAATTAGTCTCTAAGTACAGCTTCTTATCTCACCAAGGGTACAAACTACACTATGTTAGTCAGTGAACTCTTCATGGATAAAAACAGCATCAGTCACAGACCAGGAACATTGCCCGTTGTGGAGACAAATCATCTGCCCTACCAAAACTTATTAAACTTGTTATTACAAAAGCCATAGACTCAATTTCATTTCAATTTCTGTTCAGTCACTTTTAAAATAACCAGACTTCCAGATTTGTCTCAAAGTTTTTTTTTCCACTCACCTTGAATACCAGTCTTGTAAACAAGGCAAATGAACAGTCACAGCCACTCTTTCTCCACTCAGAAGAGTATTTTCAAATTGTTCATTGCACTGTGCAGATCCTTTACTAAAAAAAAAAAGGTAAAAAATCTAACATTCCAAGGCTCTTAATTTCTGTTTTTTAAAAAGTACTAGATAATTTGTAACCTCATGATCATCAGCAGCTGCTTCTTGATAACAAAAAAAACCCTTGGCATTCCTCAAGATTACCTCCAGTGAAGATTTTCTATTTTCTTTTTGGGGGGAAGGAGGAGGGAAGCACCAGGACAACCCAGCACCTGGTGCTGGTGGAGCAGCAGCTCCCTAAACCTAAGCAACAGTGAAAGGAGGTGAGAAGTCTTCATGCACTGCAGACTAGAGGGAAAAGGGAAGAATTAAAAGTCTAAGAAGAGTAAGGAGTGTTTCATGCACTGTATTTCAGGTAACACAGATGACAATGACAGTAAAAAAATAAAAAGAAAATACATATATAATTTTTTTAAAACACATGCTGAGATTCCTGCTAGCATTGTAGCCACATTCATGCTAATGAACCCCATCATCTTTCTGACTTCTCCCTCCTGCAGACTATGTGCCTGTCTCCAAATCCTAGGCAAGTTTCTATGGAAACCATCAGCATGGCTACAGAAATGGGGGGAATTATAGATTTCATCCACATATACATAGCTTACTTTCACCAAAAAGAGTCAAATTACACAAAATGTCAGGCCCTGTTACTGACACACTTCAACCCTGAAAGAGAAAGGACCCCTGCAGACTCAGGAAACTATAAGCCAGTCAGTCTTGCCTCTGTGCCTGGCAAGATCATGGAGCAGATCTTGCTGAAGGCTCTGCTAAGGCATATGGAAAATGTAGATGAGGTGATTGGAAATAACCAACATGGCTTCACCAAAGGCAAATCATGCCTGAAAAATTTGATGGCCTTTTACGATGGAGTTACAACTTCAGTGGATAAGTGAAGAGCAACCAGCATCATCTACCTGGACTTGTGCAAAGCATTCGACACTGTCCCACATGACATCCTGGTCACTAAATTGGAAAAGCATGGATTTGATGGATGGACCACCTGGTAGATAGGGAATTGGCTGGAAGGTCGCACTCAGAGAGTGATGGTCAATGGCTCAATGTCCACATGGAGACCAGTGACAAGTGACATTCCTCATGGATCGGTACTAGGACCAGTGCTGTTTAACGTCTTTGTCAGTGGCATGGACAGTGGGATGGAGGGCACCCTCAGCAAGTTTGCAGATGATACCAAGCTGTGTGGGATGGTTGACATGCTGGAGAGAAGGGATGCCATCCAGAGTGACCTGTACAGGTTGGAAAGGTGGACCCAGGCCAACCTCCTGAAGTTCAACAAGGCAAAGCGCAACATCCTGCACCTGGGTCAAGGCAACCCCAAGCACAAATACAGGCTGGGTGGAAAATGGATAGAGAGCAGGTCCGAGGAGAAGGACTTGGGGGTGCTGATTGATGAAAAAGTCAACATGAGCAAGCAATGTGCACTTGCAGCCCAGGCGGCCAACTGTATCCTAGGCTGCATCAAAAGCAGCGTGGCCAGGAGGTCGAGGGAAGTGATTCTCCCCCTCTGCTCCACTCTCGTGAGACCCCACCTGGAGTACTGGGTCCAGTTCTGGGGCCTCCAACATAAGAAAGATATCGAGCTGTTGGAGCGGGTCCAGAGGAGGGCCACGAAGATGATCAGAGGGCTGGAACACTTATCCTATGAAGACAGGTTGAGGGAGTTGGGGTTGTTCAGCCTGGAGAAGGCTCCGGGGAGACCTTATAGCAACCTTCCAATACCGGAAGGGGGCCTACAAGAAAGCTGGAGAGGGAGTTTTTACAAGAGCCTGTAGTGATAGGACAAGGTGTCATGGTTTTAAACTGGAAGAGTGTAGATTTAGATTAGATATAAGGAAGAAATTCTTTGCTATGAGGGTGGTGGAGCACTGGAACAGGTTGCTCAGGGAAGTTGTGGCTGCCCCCTCCTTGGAGGTGTTTAAGGCCAGATTGGATGGGACTTTGAGCAACCTGGTCTAGTGGGAGGTGTCCCTGCCCGTGGCAGAGGGCTTGGAACTAGATGATCTTTGAGGTCCCTTCCAACTCAAACTATTCTATGATTCTATGATCTTAATTCGCTGTACTGTGTTCTTTTTAATCACTGTCACTGCCCTGCTCCATTGAAGGAAAGGAATTACAAGGTAAATTACATTTCATGACACAACTTTCAGAGCTATAAAAACTAGGGAAGTACTGCAAGTTTAGGACTGGAAAAAAATAAAAGAAGAAGCCTTCCCTTCCTAGGCCCCAATCCACTAAACACTTAGAGTCATAAGTACATGAGTAATTTAAGTGAGCTCTTGGATTCAATCCCATAGATAAATGTTAAATATGTGCCTGGCCTAGCCAATGTGCACAATCTGTTGTTAAATTTGACATTTACATGTATATATCTTTAGCATTTGGAGAGATTAGAAAAGCTGTTTATAGACTGGAACATAAGGCTATAATCATTATTAAAATTGTCCTGAAAGTCTCTCTAGTGGTACCATGAAGTATTGTATAATTTTGTTTGGAAAGGGCTTGGAAAAAAGAGACATTGATGGAATTTACATTTAGCTCATTTTCAACTATATATGGCATGCAGACAAGCTATGACGAGTAAAATAAACAGGTTCTAAACACAATTCAAAATTTCAAGACAACTAAACTCCATAGAGTAATTTGATATTACCTATTTCAATGTCATTGAAAGACAGATATGAGTTGAAATTACAGTTTAATTGGCATTAATGCATTTTCAAAAAAATCACAGAACAGTATCTTGTCTTTTTTATTTTTTTTTAAACTGGAAATCAAGGATGGTGGGTAAAAAAAGGATATTTGACTCTCCAAGGAAAATAATTATTTCAGTTTGACAGGAAAATTGAACTAACTGCACTGAAGGATGAGTAAGTTTAATGTTTCCAGACTTGAGTTTTTGCAGGCTTAACTGTCAGATAATAAAATACAGTTCAACTTTTTGTGGCTTAGATATGAAAATGTGAATATGTTAAGTATGGTTTATGAATGCCAGGCAAAAGTAGAGCTAAGTAAACAGAGATACTTCAACACTACCACAACCCAGACATTTAAAGAGAAGGAATCAAGCTTGTGTCCTTCTCATATACCCACAACCCCATCCTGTGATAAATCTGCCTCAGTGGGACTAATGACTTAATCCACCACATTCATGAATTTGAAGAGGCACCCATAAAGCTTCCCTTCAAATCCTATTGATGTCAGCAATCTGCAGTAAACATGAACAAGCCTTAAATTAGCCTTCAAGGGACTTTATGGTCATTGTTGCTACAGTTGGCCTTTACACATCTCATCCTACAGAAAATCCCCTTACGCACTGGGGTTCACTATTCATTCACAGTCAGGTCAGATAATAGAGAGCAGATCTGAGGGAGACACTAGCATAAGCCTTTGAGAAGGGAATGCTTACTTTGGTCCACTGGTAGGGAGCTCTCACACTTTATAATTCATAACTCAGTAATCTCTGCTAACATTAGCTACACAATTCATATTTTTCAAAATCAGCATGGGGACAGACACTTTTTTCCAAAGAAGAATGTAGTACTATCACCCCCAATCCAGCAACCCAATGGTTAGAGTATCACCCTCTTCCCGTCAGTAGGAGATGCAGCTTCCAATTCCCCATGTTGCTTGTAAAATTTCACAGAATCAGAGTTGGAAGGGACCTCTAGAGAACATCTAGTCCAACTCCCTCACTATAGCAGGATCATCTAAAGCACATTACATAGGACTACATCCAGGCAGGTTTTGAATATCTCCAGAGAGGGAGACTCCACAACCTCTCTGGACAGCCTGTTCCAGTGCTCTGTCACCCTCACAGTAAAGTTTTCCCTCATATTTAGGTGAAACTTCCTGTGTTCCAGCTTGTGCCTGTTCAAATGTGACTTTCTTCCTGTCTAATATTTTTCACTCCTTGGGAACCTAACCATCCTCCCTTGTGTCAAAGGGAATAACTATTGTTCTATGGTAACTAGTTCCTTACAGCTTCTAAATACAGACTCTCATAGTCTTGAGCAGACAGAGACTGGAGGCAGAGAGGCCCTAGATGTGTCACTGGAAAAGAGACAGGGACATCCATTTGCCCTTGTAGATGAAACTTCTGATAACCAGCCTGTGAAATCACAGAATAGCCTTGGTTGGAAGAGACCTCTAAGATCATCAAGTCCCTCCTCTCGCTGGTGCTTTAATTATTCTAGGAAAACGAGACTACCTCACTGGTATGAATCTAATCTCACAGAATAATATATAGCCCGTTGATTATAACACTTTCCCTGATGTTGTGTGTTTTCATCTCCTGAGACAGAAAAGCTCTGAAAGTCAAGTCTCACATATTGTATGGAGGTTTTGCGCTATGATGCAGCATATTACTGAAGAAGGGGGACAATGTTGCTTGCTCTTTCAAAACAGGATCAAATTAATGATTCAGCCTATTGGATCAGAGCAGCCTTTGGATCCAATCCATTGGATCAGTGCACAGGTTGAAGCACTTTGTTAGTAGGTCTAATCTATGAGTCCAAGGAACATAAGCATCTGTGATAAATAGGAATTCCTATGGTCAGGGAACATCTCAATTTTTTGATATTAATATTGGTATCACAGTTATCAATAAAATTAGACTTTCATTAATTCAGTGAGTATTTTCCTCAGTAGGGACATACAAGACCTTATTTTTATAGTATCAAGGCTGCTATATGTCATTATGTTCTAAACAAAATGATCAATGTATTTCAGAAGCTCAGAAAAAAATTCTAACTTTCCACACCTCCAGTGTTGCCCTTGACTGTGGTTCCCAATATTAGAAGATACGAATTAGAAGGGAGAAGAAATTAATCACTTTAATCCCCTCTCTACCCCTGCAAAAATTATGCAGATTCCTGAAGCTCTTTTAGTTAAGAATATTCAGGCCAATTTCTAAATCAAAACTTATAATTTCATAACATCTGAAAGCAATTTTTTTCATTTATGTCTTGCTGAGAGCTACCCAACATAATTATCATCTAATGGACCAAGACCTTAAAGAAGCACACACAGTGAAGCTAATTACCATTAGCATCTGGAAACATTGTTGATAGGAACATCAGAAATATTAGGACATGTACTAGATAGTTAGAAAATTATAATGGTTTGTAACTAAGTTTGTATCTCCATTTCTGGCAACTTCATCTGGGAAAAGAAAGAGAGACTGAACTGCTCAGTAGTCTTCTAGGGCAAAGAAAAGCATGCCTTAAGTGAGGAAATGCAGAGAAGTTGCACTGATGTAGTTCACCTATTATCCAGAGATAAGCTACCCCTTCTCATGAATATTCAGTGTACAGGTTTGTTGCTCTTCCTCGATGCTTGATGCTGATGCTCAGCTTACCAATTGCCAGGAACATGCACTTCTGAGCACTGTTCAAAAACAATATCCTAAGGCTTAAAGGACAAGAAATGAGACAGATAAGTAGAGAGGGTCAAAATGTTGAAAAATTTCTCTCCTGGTCCAATGGGTGGCCAGTGGGAAGTAGGAAAATAGGTACTGTGACTTGGTCATGCCTCATATGTGGAGGATATAGATAGGATCCAAGAGGGAAAGACCTCAACAAGAAGTCTTTAAGGTCAAAGTAGATGAAGTGCAACTGGGTGTGTTCAGTGTTCACATGCTCCAGGATCTTCCTTTCATCACAAAAGTACTGCAAGTCTGAGGACCCTATGGACACTAAAAATGCACTTGTGCTCAATGATCCATGAAAGATTTTCCAGTTTGTGTCTCTAGCATACAATGGGATTAGCTCAAGGTACAAACCAGGTCATCATGTTTCTTCATCTTCCTGTGACGTTAAGATATCTTGTCAAGACATTAAAAAAAAAAAAAAAAAAAGATAACTTAAGCATGGGTATGTGCTGGAGGCACCATTTGGGTATTATCCAAGAGATTGCCACACAGCCTACAAAAATGGCGTGCAGGAGAGGAGCTGAGGACAGAGAGGTTCACAGATCAAAGGCTCAGGCAGAAGGTCTGCCAGTCTGGCAAGTAGGTTGGGTAGGGACTTCTGGGTAGGAAGTATTGTGGGGTTCAAGGATAACTTCACTTGTGGAGAAAAATGGAATAAAGTAGCTGGGCCATCCCACACACTGGGCAAGCAGTGTGAGGTCTACCTTATCTGACAGCTATAGTCTAGGAGTCTGCAATTTTGACAGTGCACACCACGGTCACCTCTACACCACCTGTGGATCTCCACCTACCTGTGGTAAGAGAGGGAAGATGTGCAACAGGGTCTCTGCTAGGACATCCACTCACTTGGTGGCCAAAAGAGTTATGGTTTCTCCTAAGAACACTGAGGTCTTGGCAAAAGATTGGAATCTAAAAGATGCTTCTGGGGAAACTCCTCAAATCAAAGGGTGTGACAGTCATATCACAGCCCTCAGAACTGGTAAAAAGATGCTTGCCAGGATGGTCCAGAACTTCATAGGTCTGACATGATAGGATTATATTCCCAGTAAACGCTTTTCAGGGGTATGGCCTTTCCTGCAATCCCATAATCTGCTCTGAGAAGCATTACTGTGTGCCCATTCCTTGAGCTGGGAAAGCCTGTTGCCTTTGGTAAGAAAATGCCCTCCTGTGCGAGAGGGGGAGAACTAGTTTAAACAGCAGCAGAGTCCATGATGCACACATCTCAGAAGCCACAGTAAAACCCCATAGTCAGCTTGCCCGTGCCCAAGGACTTTTTAGTAGGCATTTGGCAGTAAGTTTCCAAAAACAGTGGGAACTCCATTGTCCGAGTTCTTTGTACAGACCAGTGCAAACCTATGCCGTAAGATCTACCAAGCTCTATGATGAATGGAACATGAAAATATGGGTTGCACATCCTCTCCAGATCTCCAAAAGAACTGCTATCTTTTCCTAGAGACAGTAAAATGTGTTTCTTGGTACCCTGTTCTTCTCCAAGGTATTGACATACATGCCAAAGTCCATAGATACATATACCAGAGAACATGGGCACACGACTGGACAAAGGTACCCCAAGCCTGATGGGCTTCTAGTATCTGGAGCTCATGCTATGTCTGACATTTGTTGCATGAGTTGTCAGGGAAGATCAGGGAGGTACCTCAGAGAGATGCCTGATTATCATGTCTCACTAGTGGCTGGCTCCTATACAAAGTCATGCCAAAAGAGTCTGGTGTTCATATTCCCCTCATCCCACCACCTTTGTTCTAAAGGAAAGGCATACCTCAGCTCCACACAGGGGAAATAAGACTCCCAGAGGATCACTGCAAAGCCCAAACCCTCAACATCCACCCCACTGAAATGCCAGTAGGTGATCCTCACTGCAGAAAAGGGACAGCCACTTGCCACAGACAGGAGGTTGGAGAATTTTCAATTGATTGTTTGCATCTCTCCCCCTTGTGAAAGACGACTTGTTGACATAGTGCTTAGGGATATGGTATAGTCAGTGACTGTCACTGTTAGGTTAATGGTTGGACTCAATGATCTTAAACGTCTTTTCTAACCTAGGCTATTCTGTGAATTGCTAGATATTGCTGGTACACCTTCCCTTGTATGGCTTACAGATATATATAAATTCATGTTTATACATGAATACATGTCATTCAAAGACAAGTTTCTCCTCAAACACTCATTTACACAACTTTTTTCTGAAGGAGCAAAGAAAAAATACACATATTGTCAAATTGAAATGGTTTCCAGGAAAATGTTTGTCCCTACAGTTCTTCACAAGTTTCCAAAAGCAATAAGCCTTCCAGCCTCCAGGAAGGGTGCATTTGTTCTCAGGCTTCCTCCAGGAACTCCACACACATCTAAACTGCACTGTTATGGAGGTAGATAGCATCACACCAGCTCCAAAAACCGTAGTGTTTGCTGAGCATAAGTTCTTGCTCAGAACAAGCTACCCATGGGAGCCTTTGTGCAACTTTTAGAGGACTTGTGGCCATCACTGAGTTCCCTACAGTCCTGGATATGCTATATACAGGTTGGCAGATTTCACCACGGCTCATACAAGCTTCAACAGTGATTCAAGTTAGCGAAGGGGAAAACATTTACAGTAACCGGTGATGTCCAAACAATTCAGCTGACCAGGAAACGTATTCCAGCTTTAGTGGTGTAGATAGCCACTCCTGAGCTTCATGTCCATAATCAAAGTGCACACATGTAGCACAGTCCAGCTGCAAGCGTGTATTAAATTTATCTCTTTCTGGCAGTGTCAGACCAGCAGTGCCTTGTCTTCAGTGTGTATGTCATGTTTTTAGTTCCCCATCTGTTCATCACCAAGGAAATTAAGCAAAGCATATAAAAAACCCCAAACTGTTAACCTTCAAGATTAGACAGAAGACCAAGAGCAGAAGTCCTTTCTCCCTTTTTCTCTGTTTTAATTTAAGGTACACACTTGAAAGGTATAATCTAATGTAATCTAATCTTTGAATTTGAAACAATATAGTTACATCAGCATAGTAGGAAGTGTTAAAGTTAATGCTTAAGAGTAGAAATATTCAGGTTAATGTCAATAAATATTGATTTCGTCTAAACCAACAAGGACCGCAGTTTTACCCATTGTACTGGGTCTGGCTGAATCGGAATTGATTTTCCCCTATAGCAGCCCTCATGGTGCTGTGTTTTATGTTGGGAGCTGGAAGGTTGTTGATAACACACTGGTGCTGTGGCTACTGCTGAGCAGTGCTTACACAGCACCAAGGCTCTTTCCAACATTTCCCCCCAGAGGGATGGGGTGGGCAAGATCTTGGGAGGGGACACAACCAGGACAGCTGACCCGAACTGACCAAAGGGATATTCCATACCATATGGTGTCTGCTCAAGTATCAAGCTGGGAAAAAGGAGGAAGGGGGGTGGGGTCACCCTTGGTCCTCTGAGGCAACCACTGTACGTATCACAGCCCTGCGTCCTGAGAAGGCCCCACATTGCCTGCTAATGGGAAGTAGAGAATAAATCTGTTTTCTTTTTTTTTGCTTCCGTGCACAGACCTTGCTTTGCTTTGCTTACATTAAAACTGCTTTTGTTTTACCCACAAGGGTTGTTTTTTTTCCTATCTTATTTTCTTTCCCTCTTTTTGCCCTGCTGAGAAAAGCAGTGGGGGGAGGAAGGGGAAGCGATTACAGTGATTTGGTGGGCACATGGCATTTAGCCAAGGTCAAACCACCACACCCATATTTCAATTACATTCTTGTTTTACAGCATCATGATATAAAATAGCTCGACTAGCATAGAGGAAAGTATACCTTTCACCTGCTCTGGAGATTAAATGCCATTGAAATCAGTCTAACTTCTTGCAGAATAAGATTCTCATTAATCTACATAAGGATACCATAATCTCTCCATTCAAAATTTAGCTATGCTTTGTCTCCTAGACAGATATTTGACAGTCATTAATATAAGCACTCATAACTTAGAATTAGTAGTCCTGAACATGCAGTATTTACTGGGTCAATGCTGATAAATTGATAGATTCCCATCTATATAACAGTCCAGCAGTGCTTGTCTAATTTTATTTTCTCACTTAACTTTTCAAATCCCACTTCAGTGCAAAAATGTCCTAGAAACTCATCTTTCTGTACAATCTTTCACATATTCTGTCCTTTTTCTAAAGCATCTGCTGAAAGTGTTGGCCAATGGTGAAACATGCATGCTTTCCTTTCATCTCTGCCATAGCTTTATTCCAACACTGTATTTTGGCAGAAAAGACACCATTTCCATTTCTTATGCAAGAACTTCTTTCACATGCCGAGAAACTCCTGCTGCATGTGAAACCACTGCTTCGAAGCAATAGCTGGCTCTGTCATGCGACAGCAGGGACTCAGAGAAGTGGCACTGATGACTGAAGAAGGTGTAATGACAATTTTATCCTTCTGCGCTCTCTTCCCTCTGCTACACAGTTTTCTTCGAACCTCCTCGGTACTCCCACACACTTTCATGATGAGCTTCTCAAAGTGCCCCTCATCTTTTCATGCTGTAGGGGCATAGCTTGTAGTTTTAGGCCAGGGTATACCACACTCTGCTGTATTTACATTGAGAATCTATAACGCACTGAGCTAAATTCACATCTCTGGTTAACTCCACTGATTTCTTTCTTTGGCTCAATCCGCCAGGCGCATACTCAGAGATACGTTTTTAGGGTTTTCCACCTCTCTTCCCCAGCTGAAAAAAATCTCTTTCAAACTAGCTTTGCAGTGTTACTGAGTATATTACCCTCTGGTAACAGAGAGTTTCAATTTTCTCTTATATAATGGGTCTTTAACTGATATAAAAAATATAACTGGGGAAAAAAAATCACCAGTAACATATGTTCATAATGACTAGACATTATAATAAATTCACACTGCTTTAATCAAACCATTTCAACTGATTAAAAAAAGCAAAAAAAATCTGAACCACAAGTTGTATCAATATTATGAAAAGTTTACTTTTTTCCTTTAAGATAACCTAAATATTTATAAATATTTTTTTAAAAAATGGCAGTGTCTATCCAACTAGAAAATTTATCGCAGTGTTTAGTTTCAGTTAGGACAGTACATTTAACCCACTTATTTTTCTCCTTTTCAGCAATGAAACACCACAAAATTTCACATTTTTTTATAGTTCCAATCACAAAATACTTGGCAGGAGATAAAGTAAAAAAATCACTGGGATCATTGGATGAATCAGCTTGTTAACAATTAAAATGCATTCCCATTTTCTGTCCATTTCCTAAATAATCATTATTAAGATTGATTAGAGACTATAACCCAACTGAAATTATCAGTTACAATTCACAGCTCATTGCAGACTAAGTTCAGTTTTCGACAATATTAATCTTGAATAACACTGCTAGCCTTTCTGTGGTTTAACGAAATAGTCATCTTTTGTGATACTGCCTTTTCCATTTCATTTTTACTTTGTAGGTGATTCATTTTCCCCAACTGATGAGTTTAAAAGACAAAAGCTTAACAATTACTTTAACCTATTACGATGAAAGCAGCTCTCTCCTTTAACAAAATCCCACCTCCCTTCTCAGAGGAAGACACTGTTTTTACCTATCTGCAAGACAAGGGCACTTAGGGCTAGCAGCAAGGCATGGCCACTCCTGTTAACTGGCAGAAGAGGCTAAAGGCCTTAATTTTAGCTGTCCCCTTCTCTACAGGTAAATCCATCCTTGCTTTCTATTTGCCTTTTGAGGCTGGAAACTGCTGGAGTCTATTAGTAAAACTGCTGGAACCATCTCTTGTTATTATTGAGCAAAGCACCACTGCAAAATTGAGCACTTGGGTCATTTTTGTCTTGTAAACTGCACAACAGGGCCAGGCAGCCCTGTTCTGGGGCAGGGCTTTCTGTTCTCTGACTTTTGCCATCATTATTCCCCTACATACATACAGCCTCAGTGTGTTGCTCCCCTATCTTCTCACTATCTGTTGCTTGTTCACAGAGAGAGTAAGGGAGAAACAAGGGAAATGTTGGGTCTTTTGGAAAGGTTTATATATTCAGTAAAAAATACTAGTTTCTACTTGGAAGCAACTGACTCAGCCATCCCTGCTGATGTTTTAACGTCCCTCATCATAAATAGATGCACATAACAGTAACATAGAGTGCATTAAAATTCCTTACTCCTTCCACCTTGGCAACACAAGCTGCACACATCATTTACAGCGTAGTTTTGCTACCTAGGTCCTGTTGTCAGGGAAAAAAGCATGACCAGCACATGAGGTACCTTGCTGGCAGGCGCGATGGTAAAGCTCTGGATTCACAGCCAGCAGCATAGTCACTACGGGGAGTAGGGACCCCTTACAGGCACAGAAATGCAAGGCAGGCGCTGGGTAATAGACTTCAGCTCAGTTAGTGCATCAGCCAGATGTGCTGATCCCAGTAATGCACACAGATTGCACGTATCATTTGTGTTAGCTGTTTATTTAGGGGTACTAGTTTGAGTTACATTTGCAAAGCCTAAGAGACTAGATATTTCCCTGTGTCAGTATTCCTTTTTTTGCCCTCAGAAAAACTATTTCACATAAAATACGGAAGTTGTCCTCTTAATATTAATCAGAATGAAATGTCTTACTCTCACTTTGAGAATACTGATTCTCTTACTGCCAACTTGACATGACTAAATTTCATGTCCTGTCCTTACTATAAGCCCTATTTCTCCCCAATTTCCTCAAAAGAGCTTGAAGAGAAAAAGACAGCACAGTCTTTAGAAATCCCAGCAATTTAGGACTGCTGTGTTTTGCACAGTGACAGTAACCATTTGAAGTTAATAGAGGCAGTATTTCCAAAGCTGGGATAATTTGCCCTAGAAGTTCCTATTTACAATCTCTTTCTAAATGCTTATTTTAATAACAGCTGGTTCTTTCATCGAGCACCAGGCTGTTTTCAGAGGATGAAAAAAAAAAAAATTCCACCACTTTGTTACCAAGACTGAAAAAATACATTTTAAAAAAGAGAACATGAATGTTACACATCCATCTACCACTGAATTTCAATGAGAATTAGGTCCATAATACCTCCCACAGACCCAGTCGTAACTTATTATAAATTTGTATTACTGATCCTGACCAATACCTATATGAACTTCCAAACTGCAGCTCATCTTTTATGACACTTTTAATCTTGAGTACTCATTGCTACCTTCTGTTCTCCATATTTTTTATTTTCCCTTCATCTTCTGACCAAAGAAATGGCCCATAATGGTCTTCATATTTGAGCTCAAATCTACCCCTTTGTTATAAACAACCTAGACTCCTAAGTTAAATCTAATTCAGAAGACTACATAGAGACTAAGCAAAATATTTCTTTAAAAGTATTTATTTTGAAACTGCGTACAAGTAACCTTTTTCTGCAGTTACATTAAAATATTGAACAGTATAGCCAAATGTGTTTCAGGTATACTTCCATTGGTATAGCAAAATTACACTAAAGATGTATGTGGTCTAATAATACAGTTTTAAATAATTATTTCCCAATTTCTGGTAAGTGATACAATCATAAACAATTCCTCAAAAAAAAAAAATTACCTTCTCTCTGAGAAGCAACGGCTTTTCAAACATCAACAAATTACGCATTCAACTCACTTCATTTTAAAAGAGTGGCATGCTTCGCTGTGTCACCTCAGCATGCCAAAAATCAAGGTTAAGAAACTGTGGTCCTGAAATTGCTGAATGTACTTTTATATCAGCAATATTAAGTAAATGTATCACCTATATTATCTGTATTAGTTTCAGGCTATCTCAGCCGCCCTTGCAATAAAATGTAGCAGATAACATCTTAAGCTTCAAAAAAGGGAAATTATTCAAAATCGGAGGAATACATGCCTAAATATGACTGTCCATTATGATGCACATAGAGGTTCTCCCTGCATTTGAACAAAATATAAAAGGATTTGCTTGTTCAACAGAATGGCAATATGCTTATATTCCTTCACTCCTATCTATGTTTAGCTTGTATCCAGAGCTAAACTGTAGCAGTTGCTCCATCACCCAGTGACCCCTCCTCAGCTGAGAAGGAGAATCAGGGAAAAAAGAACCCATGGGTTGAAATAGAAAAAGATTTAGTGAAATAACAAAACTAATGTACACTTTTTGTTGGTATGTGTAACAAGGTCATACTCAGCCTAGTCCTTGAGAGCAGCAGAATGAGAAGACAACCAAGAAGGAGAAGCCCCAGAAAGAGGAACTCCCCAGTCTCGGTGAACTCCCTCCTTTTATAATGAGCATGATTAAGTGATAAGGGATACACCTGTGAGTCAGCTTGGGTCAGCTGCCCTGACTGAAACTCCCAGCTGACTCAGGGCTACTCATGGCCTGCCTGCCATGTCTGGCCCATGGTTCTGTTCCTGGAAAACCAGGAGAGCTCGCTACCCAGCAATTTTTATTCACTTATAGAAAGTTTTCATTGCAGCAAATGTCTTTGTGGGCTAGGGACCTGGGATTACAACATGGCAAGGGATTAGATAATGGTAATCTTTAACTACCCTTAGCAGTAGCAACTCTTTGTCCTTTCCTGAAACATGGAGCACAGTAATTACAAAAGAAAGAATGCCCAAACACCCATAGGACATGGAGGTCCTGAAGGGAAGAGAGAGACTATGTTAAGGAGGAAGTGTTCCTCTTGGAAGAGCAGACCTTGCTATTAATGTCACGTAACCCCCTGACCTGATAAGAGAAACCAGCAGAAGTCAAAAAGGCTTGAGAAAAAGATAGGAAGAGAGCAAGAAAGGTGAACGCTTGAATAGAAAACAAGTCAGTGAGGTTTAAAACACAGTAGGAGTTCAAGTTTTTTCTAAAATAAGTGAGAAGTAGGACAAAGTGAGAAATAATGGAAGTGGATCTAAAGCATATGGTTCCTCTGCCTCTAGCACTAATGTCATTTAACCCTTATGAGATCTCTTGAACTTCAGCAAAATGGTTTTTTCTAGAGTAATAGAAGATGAACCTTTGACAGAACATGCTGACCCCTTCCAGGCATCGTGGCGTTTAATGCTGTCCCAGTATTAGCAAATAAGATGTTCAATTCACGAAAGAACTGTTCTTAAATAGCTGATTTTTTTTATTTTTTTTTTTTTACTGATGTTTCCACAGCTTAATTTTTTTCATTCAAAGTTAATAAGCTGTGTACATAACTCTTTACTCTGGAATGCAAGAAAATTAAGAATTTCTACTTGATAACAATACAGAGGAAGAAACCCAAAAGATTTTCAACTGATATAAAACAAACTTTTAGATTCTTTAATAATTTTCCATGAACAATTTTATGACTCATTGAGTAACCCCTTCACTATCAGTAGAATTCCTTTAATCATTTCCCATGCAGAAAATAAAGAATTCTTTTCCAAGTCTTTTCCTTCTGTGATTCACTTTGAAATATAAAAGGTATTTCAACATCATGTTATGTTGTCTTTTTTCATTTTAGCAGCATTTAACTTTATATTTGTACAATATACCAAGACATTCCTCTTCTGCTCACGAAAATTTTTTTTTTTCTGACAGTGCTACTCAAGAGCTTTAGTTTTAGTTTGTTGGGTTTTTTTCCCCCACAGCTTTTAGGGCAACTATTTCATCTCTTTGTGCTTCTACTTTGTTTCTCTTTCCTTCTCTGTCGTGCCTCTTTACCTTCTGAGCACTTTACATTTTAGAAAAGTAGCATTTAAAATTCACTCAGTTCATGTCTCTGGAATAATAAAATAATAAGGGAAAAATAAAATGCCTGACTTTGCCAAAGGCCAAGGCAGATGTACTGTTTTGATTTCAGCACATTTGCAATACCTCATATTCTAAAAACTTCAGGTCCTTCCTATTTTGTGGATGAGATGAGCTCGTGAATGGAGACCTAATTAAATAAAATCTTATTACCAGTATAAAAAAAATAATAAAAGACCCTTCCCACTTTTCTAACATCACCAACTTAAAGGACAGCAAGAAAAATGACAAGACAGGCCATATCCATAGGTATCATTTTCTCCATTACACACATAAGCAACTTGTTCCCATTAAGCCCAGGTCTACTCAGAGTGACTTTTGTTTTAGTTACCTTTCAGTCAGACTGCAACAACTTATGCTGTGGTGTATGATCATCACAAAAAAAACCCCAACAACAAACAAAACCTAAAGCTGACATGGTGTTTGTCCTCAAGGAGAATGAGAACTTTTGTGGGTACAGTGCACTGGCTTTTGCAAGATTGTCCTATTCTCACTTTGTATCTCCATAGCTTTAACTTTGCAATGGGCTTTAATCTACAAACTGAAGTCTGTTAGCTCTTGGGTTGCATAAACTTCAGGACAATTACAATGCAGAGAAAAAAATACTTTGGAGAGAGTTGCTTTAACTCTTTGGCAACAGAAGATATGCAATGTTAAGATTTCTCATCACAAAATTTCTTTGCCAGGAGAAAAACACAGAATATCTGTAGGAAAGATTATTTTTTTTTTCTCTCCTTTAAGGCGTTTGGTAGAATATCATATCAACTACATCTCTTTAAATTGCTAGGATAACTTGTTGTGCAAAATTTGTCCTTCCAAGTGAATGCTATACAGATTTACATTACAGAAATTGATACGCAACCGTTTTCATTAAATATATTTTCTAAAATTCACTCAATTCATTTCTAACTCGATACTTTCAGGATTATTTTATTATTAATTCAATAATGAGAATAAAAAAAGAAGTAGCTTATTATCTTCCGTGTCCTCTTTCTGCAGATCGGTTTGCAGCAGGTGGGACTTTTTCTTGGCCATATCTTTCTGCCGCATGGCAAGATTCTTCTTCTAGTCTCATTCCAGAAATGAGGTCCAAGAGCTTGATACCTTTGAAACAGGTTAAAAAGGGCTTGTCTCTGCCTCTGCATCAGATTTGGGTTCACTTCAGGCAATAAAACACAGTAAATTTTAGGCTTGGGCCTAAACTATTCATTTATCTCACAGCAACAGTTGATTGTTTGGTTCCTTTGGAGTTTAAGATCCTCCTTTAAATATCTCACTCCAAAAGCAGGGAGGTTATAGAAGCAACTTCTATCAGGACTGGGGTTTTTTTGTTTTATTCAATATGACTTATGAAATGAGGTAGTCTAAATTTGTTTTCTTAACATGATTTCACCAAGATTGCTCTAAATGAAAAGGATGTCACTGATTTTTCTTACCTGACCTGGTTTCTCAAAGCGACAAAATCCTGCAACTTTCAACCTCCTCAGCTGCTCAGCAGACACTTAACTAAATTTGGAGGCAGATTTAAACCTGAAAACTTGGACAATCATGATTTTCATGAAGCATATCAGAAATCCAGTTTTTCATTGCTCATCTGCAACACTCTACGTGTCAGGACCCAGTTTATCAAAGGTTGCGAGATTCACTGATTAGCCTTCATCTTTATTGCTCTGCAAGAGACTTTTAATTTCTTTACATCAGACTACACTATTACATGGCTTATTGTGCCTCCAGTAATTCAGTCACTTGAAGGGAGTACACAAAGTCTCTTTCTCACAGAGTGTGATATATCCTATCCATTTGTCATGCTGGTATACATATTTAATTGTAGCTGACAGTGTGTGGGTAGGCCGGAACAGCTCCAAGTAGGAGGACAAAAATGGAATGACAAAACCTGTGGGATCAATACTGAGCCACAAAACTGCTTGTGGGCTTCCACCACCCCTCAGCCCCTTCTCCTCTTCACAGCAGTCTCCTGGAACTGGTGTGACCCTGATCATCTGCTCATCACACCTGCCCCAAGAGACATGAAAAGACAGCTGTGGTTGCTTTCAGCCTAACAAGAATAGCTTAACATGAACGCTGTCTTTTGTTCATGATGGTATTAAATTATGAAACAAACAAAAATAAAAATATGGCCATAAAGCAAGTTTTGTTTCTATGTGAAAATTTAAGAGGTATACTTTAGTGCACAGAGCTTTAGCAAACCTCCTAATGGCTTTACTACCCAAAGGAGCTGGGACATGCTCTTAGGGACCTGTCATGTTCATTCCCATCACCATATGTAGAACATAGTTATGTTTGTGACCAGACAACCCAGTATACAGCCTCTGCAGCTCTCCCATCAACTCATTTTGAGAAAAGAAAGGACCTTGGAGCCAATCAGACTGCATAATAGCAGCCAGATAATGCAAGGGTATATGAAAAATTATGACAAACTGGAATGGATATTGTCCTCTAGTTTCTTGCTTGAACAATTCCTCTACCTCAAAGCATTTCTGTTTGGGATAGTGTAATCTTTAGGGGAGAATGTATTAAGTACCAATCACAACAGTATATAAGAACCAAAACAATATTTACAATTGCTTCAAATAAGTTTTGTGCAACAGAGTAATTGGATGTTAAAACAGATTATTATCAAAAGAAAATTTCTCTAGTTCATGCATTTCTCTACTAAGCTGTTGAAAAATGGCAATCTAATTTATTAACTTTGAGAGCTTTGAAAAAGTTCTTGTTAATCATGTTCTTTGCTCTATGTAAACTGTTAAGTAGTTACAGACAAATAACCCATTTCAACCGCATATAAAATTATAGTTACTAAGAATAATCCTAGCAGAAATGCAACTGCTTTTTGAGTGAGGCCAAAGCTTGGAAACTTGCAAGGTGGTGGTTCTTTATGAAATACATAAGAAACTGAGAGCTGTCGTTATTGACTTGTGACACTTTGCATTTCTATATCAAGCATGCCAGGATCCATATATTTGATCCTACTATTTCTATCATTCTTAGCAGAGATGATCTTTTACAAAAATACAGTAATAAATATAGAAAGATTATGAGAAAAATATCTGGTTCTCATGAGGCCAGTAGCATCTCCAGTTAGTAACTTAGAGAACCTTCATCAATGTTCAGAATTTTCAAATTTAAATTTTAAGTACTGCATGATACATATCTCTGAGGCACAGTGCTTTGGCTGGGGGAATTCAACCCCACAGTGCCATAAAACAAGGGCTGAAGTCAAATTTCATGTTTTGCTTTCTTTTCTTTGTTTCCAGCATCACATTCTGCAAAGCTTCAACTTCCCAAAATTACTTACTTGAGGTCCAGTCTGTTAGCTTGAGGAAAACTCTTGCATCTGGCCTTACAAGCTAATCAGAAATATACTAAGTTTTCCTTACTTATGATACTGAGTATTTAAAATATGGGATTTTTTCCTCTTTTTGTCTTCCTAGTCACAGCCTATCTTGCCAATACTCAAAATCCAATCAGGAATTCAAGAGGGTCATGTTTTCAGTTATTAACTGTAATTTTATCCATTGATGTACAAGCAACTATTTTCTTACTGCCTGGAACCTTTCTCATTACTATTTATTTCATCTATTCTTATATGAAGACATTTTCTAAACAAAAGATAGGAGGCCAACTTCAGAGTGCAGCTGAAATAATTTCGGCTAGATCTGAAGTCACTCTTTTGTGTCTGTATTAGGAGAAAAACATTACTGTCATACATTGCTTGTTTCAGTAGTCCTCTGTTATTCTTAGACTGTAGACTCTTATCTTACTGTCTTCTCCCCTTCATTAGCTGCCAATCATCCTATTTTACGTGGAGCCCAGACGGTCTTAAGTGCTGTAATTAGCACAACTAGTCACTGAGTACCTCAGCTAGAAGCAAGACTTAAGTGTATTTAGCTGAAACATCTTCCTTTGTCTTATTTTGTATCAAAAACTCCAAATCTGAAGCAGCCTGCATTTAATGGTCATGTACATCTTCTACAAAGCACCTTTCATATTTACAAATGATTCCTATGCTAAGCTTTCCATTTGCTATAGAAAGACATTCGGTAACTTTGCAAAACTCAATGGTGTGCCATGATTCATTTGTTACAAGAGAGTCCAGTATATCCCAGGAAAAGAGATTAAATCATTGTGCATGTACCTCTGAATGTCCTTTCTTCCTAATGCCTTTTAAAATAGGTACTAAAATGTCAATTAATCAAACATGACAGAAGGACTAGCTTCTCAAAAGTATGAAGTTCCCACACATTTTGTGAGGTAAGGCAGCTGGTTAGGACAGAGAAAAAAATCAGCAAAATAAAAGTTACCTCTTCAATTTATTAGTGTTTATATCACTTTAGCAAGCTTTGCACAGCAGATGAGCTCTAAGATTCACAGAGGGTTTCCGACAATTAATGTAGGCATAATTTAGGCACTGAAGTATGAACCAGCATGATCCTCAGAGCTTCTGTCTTGACTCATAAGCACCTGCATTTTCACTAAGTCACTTAAGCATGCAAACTCTGCTTGTGCACAAACCCAGGTTTCCAGTTTTCAGTACTCATCAGCTACTTCTTGCCTTCAACTGGGCCTTCTACTGTAAATGGTCCAATTTATCAGACAAGCTCAGAAATTCATCTAAAAAACAGGTCATGACTGTTGTCCTCAAAAAGTGTTTTCAGGCAGAGTAGCAGTCTCTTCCCACAATTTTTCTTCAATAACCTTCTGATCAGAGACCTCAAAGGCACAGTTGGACTTTTCTCCACCCCAACAAAAGTAAAACTATCATATTTTAAAGATTCAGTCAGAAAACACCAGTAAGAATAGAAGAAAAGCAACATGGCTATTATTAATGATTAGGCAGCTCTCTTGGAAAGGGGTAAACCCCATTTTCCAGCCTGTCTATGTTTAGCCAGTTCTCAGGGCTAAACCGTAGCAGCTAGCCTATCACCTAATGCTCCCTCCCCAGTTGAGAAGGAGAATCGGAAACAGAGGCAGAAGGCCTATGAGGTGAAGTAGAAGCAGATTTAACAAAATAGATACAACAACCAACATAAAGCACAGAAGGTTATACTCAGCCCAGTCCTTGATGTTGACAGCAGGAGCAAAATACCACAAAGGAGGAACCTCAGGGAGGGGAGGAGCTCCACCCTTACTGAGCACCCTCCTTTTATAACGAGCATGATTAAGTGGTATGGGATACACCTGTGAGTCAGCTGCCCTGATTGGAACTCTCAGCTGACTCAGGGCTACTCATGGCCTGTCTGCATGGCTGGCCCATGGGTCTGTGCCTGGGGAACCAGGACACAGCCGTATTTTAAAGTCAGTTTCTGCCTTTGTATTACACAATCATTAGCTAACGTGCAGTCCTTACAGTAAAAATATACCTAAGCATCCCCAGTGTATAGCTTACTGCTTATTGCATGAACTTGAGAGTTAAGCATTGTTTCAGATCCCTCAGGCAATGGCAAAACGTAAAATAAGGAATCCTCCATTCTGGGTAGAAAGAGAGTGAAACATTTCAAGTCTTTCCTAAAAGTGAATTAACATGGACCTTCATCTTAAAGAGAAAGTTTACTGAAGGAGAATACAGCTCCATGGAGCCCAGGTTTAGATACTTGAGCTGTATATAGGAAGGACTTTAAACTTATTCCCGACATCAAAGGGTTCTCTTGTGGCTGATTTTGCCTAGTCTGCTTTCCACATAGCATATAAGTACTCTCCACAGGACTTGAGATTTCACAGTGCAAGGTAAGTACCTAAGAATAATGGGTGCAACGATCAGCCTTGCAATACCCGAGCTCCTTTTTAGACACCCAGGAGAGGAAATATGGGAAAAAAAACCAAAACCAAAAAACAAACAAACAAAAAAAAAAACCTCAACCAAGCATCAATTAGATTATAAAACAGACATGGTAGCTCAGGGGTCTGTGCTGCCTCCTCCTAAAAATGAACTAAAGGATCACACAGTGACTCTATTTAAAGGTTATCCTCCTAGAAAGACTTAGTAAATACATTCTGAGCCTTTCCCAAAGTTAGTTTTACAGGTTTGACCATAATTTAGGCTTGGTAAGTTGGACTATGCTATTGCAGAGTTGCCAAATGACTTACATCTAAAATGCAGCTTAATGAAGAAGCCCTAATGAGCACCGACCAGATAGTGTTTTTCTTTTAACCTAGAATATCAAAACACTGTAACATTAGAAGATCTCACAGAGAGTAGAGGATGGATATAAATGCACACAGAAATAGGATTATATACTTTTTTAGGACCAACGTCTTCATCCACCAACAGTTGCCCTCATATATTTTTAGTTTTCTAACTCTGTTTTTTCAACACCTCTCAATTCACCATGGCCACATATCCATCTGAGAAAACACATGATGGTCAATTGTTTAAGACCCTCAGCTTCTGTTCCAGCCTTGACGAAAGAACAGCATTTGAGAATGACTGCAAGCTTATAACACTCTTGGGAACACAGTGTACTAAATACTAGACTCAGAGCAGAGGTCTTGTTTTTCTAACTTTTTCCCGAGAATAGTCTTCATAATGGGTTTGCATAACATCAGTCAGCAGCAGCCTGTCCAGCACAGCGCTCAGTTTGCTGCAGAGCCAGTTCTGTGGGGCCATTGTTAGCTGCGTTTTCACAACTGAATATAACTCCTGAAAATCCCTAGGTCTGAGTTGCCCTGTTCAAAGCCCACAGAACCAACCAATGACTTTCACAGATTTTTAAGCAGAAACACACTTCACTTTCTAAAAGGCTTTCCAGGAGAGAAATAAAAAATATTTTTGCACTTGGACTTTCAAGATGCGTTTCCCTTAGAAAGAAAGCAGTGAAGAGATTCCTATTTCTTATTGCAGATCCACAGCTTTCAACAAATCCTATATAATCTAAAATCTTCTGATGACTTTAACAACTGAGCAAGAAGAAATCACACCATAATACAGACAACTAAGAGTAATACATACACACAGTAGATGCAGGTCTTTAATGAAATGTTAGTCTTAATATTAAAAAAAAACCCAGTGAACACGATAATACATGAATCTGTATGTTGAGTCAGAATAGTTTTCGATTACCCATATGAAGTTTCTTGCTATATTCCTGCCTATTTACCTAGGTCCTGGTTTTGGCAAGCCTTTTTGTAATTTTCATACATGGTTCTTTTACACCTGTAATCCATTTTGCGTACATGGCATGCCTACACACATCCACAAGTCCTGCATTCTCTCCACTGATGAAGTTACTCTGCAAGAGTTTCTACTGTGATGTAAAGGAAAAAGTTCCTTTTTGTCCCAGTTCAGGAGTGTCCTGTGCACTGGGTTTTTTTGGAAATTCAGTAGAATATTTCTTGTTTCACCATCTTGTTTTTCTACTTCTGTTTTACAACTATTTTTATCTGGGTGAAGGATCAAGCCTACTTCTGTATTTGATGACAGATTACTTTAGAGTATACTGTAAAAATGTGCATATATGTCTATAAATACAGTTAATCAAGATTTCCTGACCATCTGCTATATTTACATTTTTATACAAGAGATGTTCTTGGAAAATAAAGATGTACTTGGAAAAGGTGATCAAGGAATCTGATCTAAAATCCACTAAACCTATGTGAAGGCTCCCATTGATTTTAAAGAGTTTTGAAATAAACTTTTTCACATGTTGTTCAGTCAGTTGTTAAAGCACTTCCCAAGGAAATTACCATTTTACTATTACAGAAACAAAAAATCCCACCATGTAAAGTACGCTAAAATGCGTAAATCATTTTTAAAAACTTTGGAAACTTCACTCAGCAGGAGGAAGGCTAGGAAAGATGAAAAAGAACAAATCTGTGCTTGCAAATTCACGTTTCTTTAAAGGCTGATGACAAAAGCCAAAAAGAAACAAGTAAATTATGGCAAAGTAAGGTAGAAATTGAATTAATTTGAATTAAATTGAATTAATGTAAGGATGCTGCTAAAAACCAGCAAAAGTAAAATTTTACAAAAAGAAGCCCACACCTCCAAACCCTACCATAGTCATAACACAATATGGAGAGACATGAGAAATCAACAAATCAACTGAACATCATCAGGATCTTTGATAGCCAAGAGACATAACAGATGGCTGAATAGCAAACACACAGACATTCTGGTTCTTATGTGGAGCAAAGCTTCTTCCAAAATCTCTCAAAATGTAGTTGCTTAATATGCTGAATTAGTTTACCTCCTACATTTGGTAAATTCATAGCCAAGAAGGAAGGAGAGCATTCAGATATTTTAAAACAACAAGACCCAGAATCTCAAAGAGTTTTTATTTCATCTCTGCAGATGGAGAAACTGAGGAACAGGTGAATTGAGAGGGCCTCTTGTCCACTTAGAAACTCCCCTTGAATTCAGCCAGTAATGAACACAGATTTGGTGAAAAAAAATTGCATAGCACAGCTAACTACTGGAGTCAGAAACTGGATCTAACAGCACCCTCAACCTCATACTTCAGACTCAAAGTCAAAAAAACCCTCTTTTCTCAAAATAAGAATCTGATAGCTTTTCAGAACCTATACTCTGCTAATCATTGCATGAGGTTTTATACCCCAGAAGAACACCCACCAATATTTTTTCTTAAAACTAATAATTTTCTGACTTGCTTTTGCCGTAGAAATGTGAAATGGACCCAATTTTTGAAAAAGGAGGTCTGATGAGCTGTATTTTACTTTGGGTGACTTCAGAGATTTATATGCAAAAAAAAAAAGGCAGATTTTGATGCGAGTTTTTGGGGGATACCCAATAGTGCTAGCATCTTTAGAAGGAATTCCACAGGCCTGGCACAGCCCTTCTCTGCTGCTCAGACCTGTTGTATTTCCTGTGATATTGGTCTTTTCACCTACAGTGTCTAGAATAAAGCAACCTATACACCTAGATCCAACAGGCTTAACTGAAGGCACAGAACTGCATTGTCTTAGGCTCCCCATATAGCCAACCCTGTGGGTTGTGCCCAGAGCTAAACAGATGGTGTCTAGACCTTGATAAGGAAAACATTGCCGATATGACTACATTGCATTTCAGCTCCTGAAAGAAGTGTGCTTTCTAAGTTAGTATCACTGTTGTCACACCTCCGCTTCACCTCACAGCTAATTCTAGAACCAGATGTGAAATTTTCTTGTCTCATATTAAAAGAAACCCTACGATCTTGAAAACTGCATCAAATCTCATTAAAATTTATTAAAATCATTAATGCTATTTAGATCCTTTAAAATATTTCTGCTCAATTTATATTTACTTTTGAAATTATTTAAAGAAAATGTTTCGTCCCGGGTTTGATTGAGGATGTTTCTGTGGGGGAATTTGGGTTTTTTTCCTATATGTTAGAAATGGTGAGGCACAGCCCATTTATTTTTAACCATATAAAAGATAGATTGCTTTCAGAAACACAGGCTTGGGATGGTGATTTTTCCCACTGTTTTCAGACACTGGTTGTAGGATAGGTTAGACTGTTCCTTGAAGTGGTTAGTGAAGGAGCCTAGAAGTGCAATTTAGTTTAGAAAAGTAATATTTAAATACATACAGCTAGGAAAGGTGAATCAAGGCCTATATTTCATAACAAAAAGCCATTTGATTCCCAACTTTACTTCATTTTTAAAAATCTGAAATCAAATCTGATAATTTCATAGCTCAAAAAGGAAGAATTGTCAATGAGAAAAATCCTTTTCCATAAACAGTTTTAATCTAAACTAACTGGCATTTTGCAACAAACTCCCTGTGCTTTTGTATATAAATATCATGGACTTAACTCTAACTTAATCAAGTGATTTACAGCCATGCCAGATCTATTAACAAAAATGTAAATTACATGAGAAATGAATAGATCTACTACAGCAGACAACTTTCAGCCCTTCTAGGCTCTAGCTTAACATTATAGCCAAAAGTACACAACATAATATTTTTGTGTGCTCACTACAGATCATTTTTTGCCCCATGAAAAACTTATCTTGCTGAGTTAGCATATTGTTATTTTTTAAAATATCCATACTAAATAAGCTTAGAAGTAATGTCACAAATAATGTAACATTTTGTTAGCTCAGTATGCAGTGCTGTTCCAGTCTACATGATAGGAAATGTGACAAATAGTATCCATAAGGTCTGTTTCCTCTAGCCCCTTCCTTCACCTTGAAGTGGTGAGAGCAAGCCCATAGATGACCTTTCTACCCACATCGTCTGGGCAGTCAGCCCTCTCTGCCCAAAGTAGGCAGAGAGAGCTGAGTGCCAGGCTACAGAGGGATGACAAAATGATATGAAAATACTGAAGACTTCTGAGGACCAAAATAAGACTTCTGGACATCATAGAAAAATAAAAGTGATAATATTTAGGATAAGTTCACTTCCAAGAACTGAGGTTTATCAGTAATTTGGAAATATAAAGGAAGGTGAACTGATGAATGAATGACAATTTTGGCACAGCTGTTCCAGTGAGAATCAGTTCTCTTTACACCAATACAGATGTAAATAGGAGTAACTCAGCTGTAAGTTAATGGCACCACTCTGATCTTAATCAGGGTCATGTTTATGTAGAGGAAATTTTGGAGTTATGAGGCTTGTGTAAGGCCCTGGAACTGTCACAGTAAAGAAGGCAAAATGAAGGTGGAGTTCTGAGTTCATGTTACTCTGGTTAGTTCAAGGCAAAACAACAAACAGCAGAAAAAATGTGTCTACAGGAACTGAGAATGAACTCTGAAAAAAAGAAATTCATAAAAGTATAGAAGACTAACAGGCTCTACAAACAGATTGCTGAATTTTCTACATGACCTTGCATCCACAAAGGAGGTCGAGGACCACGGAGAAAGCTTTTGTAGACTTCATAATAGCATAGTACATTGGCAATAAAGTTTGTAATTCATATTCCTGTCAAGGCTTATGTTACTCATATTTGGGAAAAGGACAAAAGCTGACAAACTGCGGTTTGCAAATATCACAGCAGGTACCGGAGATAACAAAGCATTTCCAAGATCATCTAAGAAGATATATGAACATGCATTATACTTAGTAATTTCTGCAGAAACTCTTTCCACTGAAATAGTGAATTTCCACTGTCAGCTTTAAGAGAGAGCTGGACTACATAATGTTACTAAGGAAAATTAATTTGAATCAGACAAATTAGCTACGAATTTAAATGCATTAATTAAACACAATTAAATCTCCGAGTGGAAAGTTTCGTTCAAAATTAAAGTGACATCAATATGATACAGCATAATTCATTTTCAAAGTGAATTAAGCAAAACCAAAATACAGCTGTATTAATTCGAAGAAAAAAAAATCCTTGTAGATGTTCACTGTAATATAAGTAGGCAATTTTAAAAGTTACTTTCTTAGTGTCATCTTCTAGTTTATTCTCTGGTCTTGCCTGAATTAACCCTTTAATAATGTATTGACATTTAATAATGAATGAAAAATCTCAAGTCAGATCCACTATTCTTTATGCAAGACAAATTCCCAGAAACTTAATAAATAACAAAAATCATAAGGGATCTAGAATCATAGAATAGCGTTGGTTGGAAAAGACCTCTAAGATCATCAAGTCCAACCATTAACCTAGCACTTCCAATTCACCACTACACCACGTCCGCCAGCATCACGTCTACACGTTTCTTAAATACCTCCAGGGATGGGGACTCCACCACTGCACTGGACAGCTTGTTCCAGTGCTTGACAACCCTTTCAGTGAAGAAATGTTTCCTAATATCCAATCCAAATGTCCCCTGGCACAATTTGAGGCCATTATTCCTCATCCTATGACTAGTTACCAGGGAGAAGCAACTGACCCCCACCTTGTTGCATCCTCCTTTCCGGTAGTTGTAGAGAGCAATAAGGTGTCCTACTCATTCTACTTATGATCTTCCTTTTCCACAGGAAAACAAAATCAGCAGCAACTAGTCTTCAAATTAACAAATCAAAGAAAGATTATTAACTAATAAAGTAATTTAATGATTCAGAAACATAAGTTTCACATTTATGAAGGCAGCAGTTCTGGCAAATATGTGTTTATATATTAGTGGTTAAAATTAGGTGGGACATAGCTATTTTTCTATTATGAGATGTTCTACCCTGGTAATTCATCTGAATTTGCCCTATGGAATCATGTTTGGAGAATGAAGACTTTGACTTCAATTTCCTTGGAAAAAACAGATTAACTTCTTTCCCTAGAGAATTTTACTTTCCTTCTATTTATTTGTTTATTTTGATAAGACTTTAATAGCCCTATTTAATACCCAAATCATCCAACTGATCTCTTTAAGGAAGAGTGATTTTTATTTCTTTTACATCAGTGTACAACTAAAATGCCTATTTATGACACTTTGTGGGAGATCAGAATCAGATTGACTTGTAAGTAGAGTAACAAGCACTGTTACTGTATGTCAAAAGGTTCTAATGAACAGGCATACTCATAAATGAGTCACTCAAATGGGAGTTGAGAGGAAATTTTCAAAGTTAGCACGTAAACAAATTTAACATCAGTGAAATTTACTTCATGTATCAAGAACAAGTAGTGAATGTAACAGAGGGCATCACTGCTAAGCACTGCAAATTCACCATTTATTCTAGTCTTGCACTTCTTAATCAATTTCCTATCCAAAACAATCACAATAAATAGTACCTCATATTTTTTAAAGCAGAATTCTTTAGGTCATGGTGTTGGTCTCTTCTCCCAAATCACTAATGATAGGATGAGAGGAAATGGCCTCAAGTTGCGTCAGGGGAAGTTTAGGTTGGATATTAGGAAGAAGTTCTTTCCTGAGAGGGTGGTTAGGCACTGGAACAGGCTGCCCAGGGAGGTGGTGGAATCGCTGTCCCTGGAGGTGTTCAAAAAACGAGTGGATGAAGCACTTGAGGCTATATAGGGTCTAATGGTCTAGTGGTTAGGGAGATGCTGGGATAAAGGTTGGGCTTGATGATCCTGGAGGTCCTTTCCAACCATGGCGATTCTATAATTCTAACTAGTTTAAAAACTGCAATGTTTTACAATGCCTTTAAAAATAGTTTTCTGTGTAGAAATCATTGAATAAAAAGCTGGAAGGGATTTCAGTCGACCTTCTCTGTGAGACAGGAGCAAGTAGGTCACTGCTCGTCAAAAGCCTGCTCCTAAAAAGTCCAATGGTGGGGGCTCCATGTCCTCCTCAGACATCCCACGGCAGCTTATAAACTCTTCTTACAGTTAAAAAGTTCACCTACATTTTTTCATTTTCTCTTTAAAGTGTTCTGTCACAAATAATGACTTCTACATTTCTCAGTGTTTCTTCTCTAATGTGAGCAAACCAAATTCCTTCAATAATTTCATTTTGTAGAATACCTGTCTATGTCTTTTCCCTGGACTTGCTCCAGTTGGATCACATCTTTCTTATTCCATGATCGGATACGGCCCTCAGCCGAAACTTTACCACTGTTGGAGGAAGAAGAGTTACTTTTAGTAGTATCAGGTTATAGTCTCTTTTGCACATGCTCAGCAACAGATATGCCTGGTTTTGCAAGATCACCACATCACTCAGTGAAATACGAGTGACTGGTTATAATCCTAGTACTTTCTCCAGAGTAACTGCTTAGGCAATTGTCTTCCAGTCTGGATTTAGTTAATGATGTAGGAAATGTTCATGTACCTAATTGTTTCATTTCAGTATACAAGCTTGGAAAAATTCTGTTTAAAGTATAACTTTTTTTTTTTCTTATGTAAAATCTATTCATATTTGAATACCGTATGAATAAAATTACAAATTTTTGGAAAATTTCACTTATTTTTTCCTGCGGGCAAATCATGAGCTTATTTATACCCGCATTGCCACATGAAAACATATTTTTTTATTACAACAGAAGAGATAGACTTGCAAATGTTAAATTGAAAATCTACTAATATTTCCTCCCAGCAAAATTTACAGCATTCAGATATACTTGATTTCAGTAGACAAATTTCTAATTTTTGTGAAAGTCAAATTTCCCAGGTTGCATTGTACTCTATTATGTGTGAACAGGTACTTCAGCAATCCAGTCACAGTAACATCAGTATCATCACTGCTAGTCTCAGCAGGGTTAATGGATGATTAACACTTCTCTGAAAGGCCTTTTACTCATTTCCCTCACTTGACAGACATGCAGCAGCATGTACTGGCCCTAGAAGTTAAACCATGGTATTTAAACCATCTGGCAGCTGGAAGTCTTCAGAATTATCTGGTACTCAGATCTACCTTATCCTTAAAAGAGGAAGACTTCCTTGCCTTGCCATGCCCTCCTTTTGAGATGGCTTCATTACAAAACCCACAAAAACATATTGCTAAACCACTTGGCTGGGAAATGTGTGCTTGGGTTTTATTCCTCTCACTCACACTTTTTTCTAAGAATGTATTTTTACCTATACCTTGATAAACGTATGTTTTCTAACCCATGGTTCCTTGGCATTAATAAATGGAATCATGTAATTTAAAACTGAATTTTATTTCAAAGTGCCACCTATTCTTACATGTATAAAAATTGAAAATTGCCTAGGCAACCTGCATAACTACAAGACACGAGAAGTCCTCCAGTGATACTGGCTCTGACAGCGTGCACTTAATCATTTTCTTCTTTAGGCATAAGCAACAGATAGCCTTGCATCTGTATGGCACATCACTCTCTCGAGATGGCAGCTGTGCCCCTCACCTTCAGGCCGTGTACACAAGCCAGCCAAGGATAATGCTAGCCTTATGTCCTTGGTCTCCTTATATTGCCCTTGCACACAAAGGAGGGAGATACTTTCCTCCCATAGATGGGCAAGAGTGACTTTACCACTGTTGCCTCTTAAGGAAACCTGAGTCAGTGAGCCCAAATAGATTAAAGTTAGCGTTTGTGAATACATCCTAGTATCCTCTCAAGCAATTTATGATGAACCCATCATTCATGTCTCTTACTCCAATGGCTTGTTAAATATGGGGTAAATCATAGAATGGTTTGGGCTGGAAAGGACCTTAAAGATCATGTAGTTCCAACCCCCCTGCCATGAGCAGGGACACCTCCCACTAGATCAGGTTGCTCAAAGCCCCATCCAGCCTGGCCTTGAACACTGCCAGGGAGGGGGCAGCAACAACTTCTCTGGGCCACCTGTTCCAGTGTCTCACCACCCTCACAGGAAAGAATTTCTTCCTAAAATCAAAGTCTACTCTCTTTCAGTTTAAAACCACTAGCCCTCATCCTATCACTACATGTCCTTTCCTTGTGAGGTTAAGCCCTTTTTAGACCTCCATTCTCAGGCCACCACTGATAAGAAAACCATCTGGGAAGTTTGTTTGTATAACCTTAAATTACAGGGGTTTTTTTCTGAAAGCTGATAGCACAGTCAGTTCTGTGCCACTCCATGTTGGCCGATTCAATATTTTCCATATCAATGTGTTTAGTTTATGAGTAATAATGTTCTTCTGATTTTTAGCCCTATACAGAATTAATCACAAGAAGGCCAATTTGATTTCTTTCCATCTCATCTTTAATAAAACTTTACAAAGTATACCCACAAAATAATCATGAGAGTGACAAAAGCAAATAGCTACTCAAGCAGGCTGAGTCAAGTCAAGTCAAGGACCACAACTGTGTGGTCACATGGGTGCAGATTTGAGCACTGGCTAAGTTACCCACCCTGATGTATACCAATTTTAACTATGAAACATCTTGGTCTTCAGTGTGGCATTGATGTACACAGTCTCTTACCTTAGTTTTTGCACAGTTATAACCATTTTCATCAGGAATGTAGTACATTTATGCATTTAGGATTTTTCTCTAGAAGAAAAAGTAGCATCCAATTCACTTAGAGTTCTGCAGTGTTCAGTAGCAAAAGTAGGAGCAAAAATTTACTTTAACAAAAGCAAGAAAATAAGCCTGAAATGCACAATAAGTAAAGAAACAACCCCAAAAAGTACTGCCGCTGTAGTCTACTCTCAAAACAAACCCCAGCTATAAGTAGTTATGTCTGCATTTTTAATTCACATAATCAAATTAGCATTCATTACTCACAGTCAAGATAAATCCCACGTAAATTGAAATTAACAAGTTACAACACTGAATTACATCAATCTAAGGTGAACTACCCTATAGAACAGAAATTAAAATTCAATTATTCTTAGCAGATAATAAATTCAAGTAGATTCTATATTTTATTGGGAAAAATAATCATCAAAATTCTCAAAATATTTAGAGCCTGAATTAGGTTGGCAATGTCCTTGCAAGTCTGAGGCATTTTTCTGTCTAGAACTTTTAACAGGCTAATAATCCATAGAAACTGAAGTAACATTTTGATCCAGCAAAAAACCCACAAACAATATCACAAGCATAGTCGATGATAAGGTCTACTGCCCCAGAATAAAAAAATCCCTGGAGATATGACTGCAACTTTGTCTTCCGTGGCACCCTTTTATGTTAATCATATTTTTCTCTCATATTGCACTCCTTTAGCCTATTTGAATGCCTCATTTCAACTTGGTGAGGTTTTACATTTGTGGTTTTCAGTGTCTCTGGTCTGCTACTGAACCACAGGTTTGTGTTGAAGGTGTTTCTTAGCAGCTGTTGTCTTTGCTCTTCTTAGTTGACAAGCTGTCCCAAGACTTGAACAATCATTGCTTGACAATCCTTTGGTTCCCCAGTCAAGTACATTATTTAAAAGCAAATAATCAATTAAAAAAAAAAGCAAAGTAGAGTAGCTTCTGTATGAGATACTTGGAAACTGCTCATTATAAGGGTGAGAACTGTATTTTGGTTTAAAAGAGTGCATTACCTATTTTTAAAAAGCGTTAATCCCTATATTCTTATGTCAAAGTGCAGTAGAGTCTACAGAACCTATAGGGGTTTATTTTTTTAATGAAAATGACATGTTCAGCTACAAATATAGGTGTTTCTACCATGTTCAATTCTCTACAATATGTCTAAACTATATGATTTTCATCAGCTTACCCATATCTTTATCTCCATACTTGCATCTTCTCATTTTCATGGTGAGGTAAGGCAGACAAGATGTGTTTTACAGACCTCAGTTTTAATGAAGGTTTCTCTAAAAAGCTGTGAACAATTTCTAATGGCCACTTTCTGATTCTTATCTCAAAATCCTCATATATCATACCAAGGGTAAGCCAAGTATGAGAGATTATATAAAACTAAAGTGTGAGGGTTCATAGCATGCCTACAGAAGACTTCAGGGCTACTCAAAATACACCTATGGACACCTCAGTGCTTGGAAAGGTCAAAGGTTACACAAATGGCCCATCTGAATTGTTGCATGCACCTACAATATATGGCACAAATGCTTCCAAAAGAGCCAAAAAATTGGATAAAATTATGCAGGTTTGAAAAAAAAAAGCATGGCAAACTAAATAACTCGTCAGAATTTGGGAGAACAAACACCAGAAGGAGCCCTCAAGGAGATGTGTGTCTTACTGCACTTTAAACAAATGTCAAGGTAGTTAATTTGCATGATAAATACACTGTCATTTGATTTCAGTAATTTCTTAAAAGGAATAAAATTATACTTGTTTATCTCAAACAACTACCAAAATTGCATAAGTTGCTATGTTATTTTCAAACATCATTTCAGCCCCTAGCATGAATTGCAGACGAGACTTTCTGTTGTATTTTAAATGCTTTCAAACCACAACTTGTCCTACACAGGGAATTCATGCTCTGTAAGTTTTCAGGGCACAAGGTTATATAAACACATTCTTCACCATTTTTTATCCCATCATATGCTAGCTTTATCCTCACACTCGCTTCTAGTGCTAATTGGCTTACTTAAAAAATCAGATTTTAAATCATCAGATCTATTTTCTAGGAAGCCACTTACGCCCACCCCACCTCTGCTGTACCTATAGTCATGCAAGATTTTCATATGTAGAAAAAGGCTGTTTCCCAGTTCAGGGTCTACATGTCTCTCACATTAGTTTTGACTCGAGCTCTCAAGCAGTGCTGTCTGCAGTCATGTACCCCAGCTATAGGACTCGTGGTCCAATCTGCTCATCACAGTCAGACCTACAGCAAGACAGTATCTTCAGCCAACAGGAGGTGGTACCACTTCAACTGTGAAATTACTTAGCTCCTTTAGGCCATCTTTGTAAAGGTATCTGAAAATCCATATATGCCCCCAGTGTTATTTTAATACATACTGACACCCAGTTCCTTCGGGGAGTCAATGGCTTCAGCATTTCCAAATTAATCTTGCTAGAAACTACCCTGCAAAATATGTCCACCTGATTTCTTTGATCTTCCCATACATATCTGTGACAGTGTCTGGGAGCAAGCTCCAGTTTACCAAATGCTAGTTCAGGATACCTGCACTGTCATCTTCCCATTCATGGAGCTGCTAACTGAAGAGATGGACTATAAGCTTTTTAAGGGACATTATCAGCCTTTTTTTTTTTTTTTTTTTTTTTGAAAAGTACAGCAAATATATCAATAGACTCTGTTAAAAGGAAATTTGGAATTCACAGTCGGTTTCCGCCAATGCAAGTTTCCCATAAGATACTTGTTGAAAGCAAATGAAGAATATGGTGTGGAACAGAGTTAGCGTCTGTGCATTCACTTATACCCAACACCCTATGCTTTGGCATATGATACACCAAAACACGAACACTTACATGATCAAATCTCAGATCAAAGCATTGCCTACATAAACTCTTAGTAAGAAAGCAGAGAGTAAGGAAATAATTATAAAAAAATAACTCTCTTTTCAACTGAAAGCAGCTGCTCAGGCTGTCTGAAAAATGAGAATTCAATTTGTAGCAACAAAACTGAGACCACTTGAAAATGTTCAAGGAGAGAGAGAGAAAAATCCTCAGATACAAACCTGACAAGCCTCCCACGCTTGGCAAGACACTCATGCAGCTGGCTCCTGTCTCACAGTCCTCCTCAAGCAGAGCTGTCCCCCACTGCTTTGCAGTACAGTATCACAGCCTCTCTCCTGCCCTGTGCTTCAGGTGTCTGGGTCTAACACAGCAGGTCTGACACTATTTGGGCAGAGACCACTTCCCAAGCAACCCAGCTGAAAGGCTGAGTGTCCTGTCTTCACAGCCCCTTGCAGTAATGTAGCTTCTCTGAAGCCCCCCATGCAGATCATCTCCCCCATAGCATGAGCCATTCTTGGGACTCACATCTCTCCAGGAGAGGTCTGCACAACTGGAAAATGACTACCAAAAGTTTTCATTTAGTCCAGGGATTAAGCCACTATCTAGGACATGGGAGATGCACATTACAGGCCCTGAATGCCTCTTTTGAGCTGTACTAAACTCTGTCGCCTGCATCCCCAGTAAGCACATAGCAACTGAACTGCAGGTGGAAAGTGCTGTGTTTGTTTTCACTAAAAATTACACCATTCCCTAAAAAACTCCCCTAGGAAAGTTTTATGAGAGCAAATACTTTTACAAAGAGTTTCACTTTTGACAGAACAATACTTCCTTGTGGTAAGTACAGCTCTCATGGTTGCATCCTAGTGCATCAACGTATGCTAATTACTGGGATGCAGTGAGCTTTGTTCACTGTTTACAAAAATGAAAGCATAGGCATGAACTCTTTCTGTCAGCTGTCATAATTAGCAACAAGCTAGTGCTCACTGAAGAAAGTTTCTGGCAAGTTGTCAGCCAGAAAATTGAAATTCAGAAAGAGAACACTTATCAGACTTGAAAAATAAGTGTGGTATTTAATCATTCTTAATGCAAGGCTTGATTTCACTGCATAGAGCTGATCCCTGTAGAGTGCAAACCAACAAACGGGTATCTGTTGAAAGATAAGAAAAGGAAGAGATTAGCTAACAAGGGGAAAAGTGTTATGGGAATTGGCAGGCAGATCTAAAGCATCCAGTTTATCTTGTTTACTAAGTTGGAAATTTCTGGATATAGCTCATAGTAGAAATTCTTCTTTATCTATTTTATTTTATGAAATATAACAAGGGCAAGTGCAGAGTCCTGCATCTGGGGAAGAACAACCCCATGTGCCAGTATAAGCTGGGGACTGACCTGCTGGAGAGCAGCATAGGGGAAAGGGACCTGGGGGTCCTGGTGGACAGCAGGATGACCATGAGCCAGCAATGTGCCCTTGTGGCCAAGAAGGCCAATGGCATCCTGGGGTGTATTAGAAAGGGAGTGGTTAGTAGGTCGAGAGAGGTTCTCCTCCCCCTCTATTCTGCCCTGGTGAGGCCGCATCTGGAATATTGTGTCCAGTTCTGGACCCCCCAGTTCAAGAAAGACAGGGAACTGCTTGAGAGAGTCCAATGCAGAGCCACAAAGATGATGAAGGGCGTGGAACATCTCCCTTATGAGGAAAGGCTGAGGGAGCTGGGTCTCTTTAGCTTGGAGAAGAGGAGACTGAGGGGTGACCTCATTAATGTTTATAAATATGTAAAGGGTGAGTGTCATGAGGATGGAGCCAGGCTCTTCTCAGTGACATCCAGTGATAGGACAAGGGGCAATGGGTGCAAGCTGGAACATAGGAGGTTCCACATAAATGTGAGGAAGAACTTCTTCACAGTGAGGGTACCAGAGCACTGGAACAGGCTGCCCAGAGAGGTTGTGGAGTCTCCTTCTCTGGAGACATTCAAAACCCGCCTGGACATGTTCCTGTGTGACCTGACCTAGGTGTTCCTGCTCTGGCAGGGGGATTGGACTAGATGATCTTTTGAGGTGAATTTTTTGAGATGATCTTTTTTGATCTTCCAATCCCTAACATTCTGTGATTTGCCCATTTTTGCATATCTACTGATGGATTTCACCTTACACTTGCTACAAAAGCATTTCTATCTCCACTGAGGACAATGAAGAATGCTGAACTGGAAAATACTTAATCAAAAAGGCACAAAAGTTTGTAGGATTCACCTGTAGGCCACAGCCACATGCCACAGACAGAAAGCTGTTCAGGATGCCAGTTTAGTTCCTGAAGCAACTGTTAGCTCCCGAGTCACTTCCTCCATGCTCCAAGAACATCTGCCCACTACTAAACTCCTCAGGGGCTGGGGATCAGAATGCCAAACCACCAGCAATGCACTAATTTTTCCCAGAAAGAAGAAAAAAAAGGGTCTATTTTCCTATCCTCTTTTTTCCCGTCCATCCATCATAATGCTTTTCTGAAAGGAATTCCATATTCAGATCAGCTGTATTAATAAACAAGGCAGCTTTCCCCATCTACCAAATCCTTCCCTGCTAAGCAGCAAATTTCCATTTCTTCTCTCCATTTATTAAAGTGATGATTCATTTTATACCTCAGAAGGTTCCTGTAAGGCTGAAGCATCCAGGATGTGTGAAGTGTTCATATCAAACCAAGCCACAAAATGGTTCACAAATTCATAAACAGCTGTTAATGTCATAGTAAGCCACAAATATTTCTCACTGACAGATTTTGACCCCTGTTTGTGTTTGCAGAGAGAATAAAGGTCATTCCACAACACTCATCTCATGAAGACCTACTTCCCCGAACAAACACTGTAAAAATATGACTCTGTACACCCTGCCTGAGATTATTCCAAGCCTTTAAGAGTAATAAAAGTAGGTGGTGGAGCTAAAATAGAACACACTTTGTATTTTATTCTGAAAACAAATGTTTAGCAAGTAGTGGGTAGGAAGCAACAGAACAGATACGTGAATGCTGTAGCCCACCCTAAGCTTTTCCTATAGCATCTTCTAGCATGGTATATGCTCCCAGCCATGCAGTGCCATAGCTGGTAAACAGCGATGTGTCCCCATCAATATCAGTGCTTTGTCTGGCTCTGGAAGGAGCTAAAAATATCTTAAAAGGCAGCACTTTTTAATCTCTCATTGCAGAACTGAGAAAAATCAGAAAACAAATTTGTGAAAGAAATATTTTCTTTCAATACTTTTTTGCAAAAGTATTGTCACATATCATTTGTTTTGGAAGGAAACCAGAGGAAAGGTGAAAAGAGTACGGCAATTTCCAAGAAGTGTCTTCTAAGCATCTGCTAAAGTAGCAGAAGTTTTTGAAATAAAGAGCAGTGCAACAATTCTTAGCTTATGGGGAATGTTTTTCAGTTTAGCTGACTGAATTGCTCAAGGTGCTTGTTGAGAGAACAGTTTTTTCTGTGCATGTTTATATGTCATTTTTATTTTGCCATGAGGTACCACAAAGTTTGTTTTAGTGCAGTAAAATAGAATGAGATAAAATAAATAAAACATAAGTTTCTGGGATGTGCAGTGTTCAACAACTTATGACTAGAGCAAATACTGTCAGACTGTCTCAGCGATACTCAACACGGAAACTCATCCTCACTGGGATGCAGCATAGGTGTCAAAGCATTTTGAGTAAGAAGTACAAACCAAGGCTTTCAGCTGTATTTTCTGTGATGGATACAAGGCCAGGAGATGCCACTTCAGCGATACTTCTGTAGATGTCTCGGCCATTGAATTGCCTTAACAAGATACAGTTATTCTGTAAAACAGGAGGTCCTCAAAGTACCATCTGAGGGACTAAACTTCTAGAAAAATCTTTTGCTGGTCAGATAGGACATACTCTGTGAATAAAAGTCCTACTTATGCAAGTGCTGCCAGCAATTCCTCTCCATGAGCCCTTTTATGCAACCGGCATGCCCTCCAGTCCTGTCTCCTGCCTGCTTCTTTGTACTTCATAAAACCAATCCCTTTCCCTTCCCATGAACCACTGCTTGCCCTTTGGGAATGTCTCTGTTGTAAAGAACATCAGACTGGCTGGAAATCCTATCTGTGCATTTTCTGCAAAACCATATAATTTCCTTCAAGAGGGCTGGCTAGTTATAAGCCTGGCCATTCACCTACCTGGAATTCTCTGGCTTTACATTGAGCGAAAACATCTTTTCACTTCTCTCAATGACCAAATTGTTTGCTGCATTTCTTCAACAGAAAAGAAAGTTCTATTTGTTGTATGTATTTTGTGAAGCACCTTGAGATCCTTCCCAATGAAACGGGCTATAAAAAGGTACAGTTGTATTATTTATTTGTATGTTCTGTGCTATCTGACAAGAATCAGAACACTTCTTACAGAACAGCATGATGCATGTCCTCACTGTCATCCTATATAAATGAAAAATATCCCTTTATAAAACCTTCTACCTTTTCCTGTACTGGTTAAGAAAGGAACAAAAGTATCATACGTGTTGTACAGTGGTTGTGCCAGGGAATCTAGTCTGACACATCACATATATGACACCAGTTAATATTACTTGAACAGGTAGTATTCAAAATTTGTGTGCTGCTGGCCAGAACTGGTATGAATAGTTCAGCATGTAAATTCATAAAAAGAGCTCTATATTAGTCATCTGATGTTAATGGGGTTTGAGTTGCAGCTGTGATGTTTATGGGGTTATCATTAGGTCTATGAATTGTGTATTTTATTCTCTGTTTGAAATTCATTTATCAGAGTGAAATCAGAAGTGTGGTTTCTGTCACGCACAGAACAATTACCTTCAGTACAAAGCCTGTGAAGAGAAAGGTCTGCTTCTCTTTAAAGTATAGGTAGAATTTAACAGAATTTTGAACACCAGCAGCATACTTTCTATATCTTGACCAGCTGCCATTTAACACTACAGAAATCTGTTGGAATATATATTTTCCTGAAGCTCTTTATACATTCAAGTGTTTATTTTGTGTATGCTGAGCCTGTGCCCAAGCCAAGCAACTCCTTTCCTAGTCTGTGCTTTTGCCTGACAGTTGTGGCTTTGGAAACCTCTCAAACATTCCTCTTGGGCTTCAACATAAAGTGCAGTTGCAGCTACCACAATTTGGTGTTCAAGCAAGTGAAAATAACACTGTATTACTCTACACCATGTTCAAATCCAGCTCTGAGACCTACCATGTTAGGTTCAAACTTGTATTACTCACTCAGCTGAAAGCATCCCAACAATGCACACTGAAATTACTGTGTTGCAGGTTTGTTGAAACTAGAAGTTGTAGAGAATTTTATACAGAGGAAAACAAAAACTTTTACACTGTATAAAACAAAATAAAGCCCTTTGGCCATAACTGAAGTGTTCTCCTGGGGTGAGAAGGGCTTCTGTTCTCCTGATGCCAAAGATAGTACATGCATTTTCTCATTAAATTAATGAAATGTTTCAAATGCCTCGTTTTGTCAAAAAAAATATTTCTATTACTTTAATAATATTTATGATCCATTTGTTATTATTACTCATTCTTCTGCCCTCCACACTGAGGAATCAATTTGCATTTTACGCTGGGTATTGGCACAGTCAACAACAAAACATTTTAAAAACGGACAAACACAAATGCAGTTAAGAACCATCTATATCATCATAAGTTGCTGATAACTACAGGGTGTAGTAAAGTGGGTAAATTTGACTTTTCCCTCTCAGATAAGGAAATACAAACACCTTACCAAGAGACAGCTACCAGGGAGTACTATATGCACATACTTACATATGGGGCAGAGCTGTAACACCTGCCATAATTTACATAGGCCAAAGCACTACATTTTTCATGTGAATCATAGTTAGAGGTAATCACTGAGTTTTGGACATCTATAGGAGTTGCTAAGACGCAAAAATAGATAAATAGGAAGATACTGACACAAAAATAACAGATTTATGCCTAGGTATAAAATTTCTAAATCTCTTTTTTTTTTTTCAGCCAAGACAACAACAGGAGGTGGAACAGGAGTGTCAAAAAGAGCAGGGCATGATATGCGAGGTAAGCCCAACCCCTGTGCAGAAGTTACGCTGCCTTCGGCAACACCAGCAGCATCTCCTTCCTCAGCTGGTGCTGTGACTCATTGCTGAGCATCAATCAACCCATGACTCTCCCAATCCCACCTCAGACACTTCTTGCACCATGACACAAACCGCAGATAAGAAACATCGCCAGACCCAGGAGGAAAAGTGTGCCTCAAGAGCACAAAATACAAGCTTACCTACTACAGAGAGCAGTATATTAATACTATTTTTGAGGTGAATAAAGGTATTTTCAAATAAAGACATTTTTGGCCATACAAAATTCTTCTAGAAGACAGGGAAGACAGAGGTGAGGTATGTATCCCTAGAATGTGTCCTGCTACTTCCTTGGATAATTAAGAATGGCTTTGCCAAGTACATTACAATTTCACAGTACAAGAGTATTTTCACAGATCAATCAAAAAATTGTCCAAAAGATGCAAAACTTCAATAGTGTTTCAGACTTTTAGAAATGGAAAATAAATACATTCAACAGGTTTCTTGCCCATAGAAAGCCATAACTAAAGAGCAGCCTTTAGTCCTAGCTCTGTCATCAGGCTGCCTTCATGATTGCTTTCTGGTGTTGCTTTTGAAAGCCTTCTTGTACAGCAAACCATTTTAAGAATGGTCATAGCTTTTTTGGAGATAGACAGCTAAGTATTTGCTTTGACAGAAGGCAGTCTGGAACAAAATGCATCAGCAGTAATAAGTACTCTTCTTCCAAGCCATGATGGTCTCTACCAGGAAATTCTGCAATATTTCACAGAAGTTTCCAAACTTCCTTTTTACCTTGCACCTTTTTCCCCACCACATCAAATCCTTTTTACTTCAGTACTCATCTTTTCTACTTTATCTCCATACACTGCTTTCAAATCTTTTAGAACATATTTCAGCTGATTTGAAGAGAGATAGGTTGCTTTTCTATTCAAATGATAAGAGGAAATATAAACTTCAGAATGCATTATCTTTCAGAAAAAATACACAATTCTTTCAGTTTTGTTCAGAAAAGCCATTATTTTTAAAATATAATTTTCTTAAATTATGAGTTTGTTTGAAATTGAAATATTTTTATTTTTCTTTTTGTTTAGCTGTGTGTCTGTCTTTAGCCTGTACCCAGGGCTGAACTGTAGCAGTTGTTCTACCACCCAATGACCCCTCCCTAGAGGAAAAAAAGGGGGAAGCCCCAGGTGTTGAAGTAGAAACAGACTTAATGAAATAGAAAAAATAATACAATCACCAACACAAAGCATATAAGATTATACTCAGCCTGGTCCTTGAGGTCAACAACAGAAGCAAAGGGCCAGAAGAGACTACGACCAGGAAAGGAACACCCACACTCAGCAAACTCCCTCCTTTTATAATGAGCATGATTAAGTGGTATGGGATACACCTGTGAGTCAGCTGCCTTGATTGGACCTCCCAGCTGACTCAGGGCTATTCATGGCCTGCCTGCATGGCTGGCCCATGGATCTGTGCCTGGGAAACCAGAACACTGAGCCATAAGAGAAAATGCAAATTAAACAATTCTCATTTCAGATCAAAATATAAAATCTTTCTTCTATTAAAATCTTTAAAAATGAAATATAAACAGCACTTTAGAGTGCTATCCCATCTCTACTATTAGTCTTCAAAGCCACATTAAAAATTTTCCTTTGGTAACTGTTTTTCTCCATTCTTTATACCCTTCTCTTCCTTTTTGCAAAATAGAAATTACCTCAGGATGGCAAACATGCACTGTTGTATTGAAATGTTAGGTCAGCTATGGGCAACATATAGTCCTACTGGGTGCTGATGACCATTAACAGCTTCTCTACGATACATGCACTTCATATTAAAACTTAATATTTCAGGACCAGACTTCTGCAAAACAGCATTTTATAGCACTTGACTATTTTAAGACAAAATTATTCTTTTAATAAAGTTTGCCTTAGGATGGACACAGAGACCCAGTGCTCAATCTCTACTAACAGCTGGTTTATGAAGATTTGTGCACAGAAGTCACCCAGGAGCTGCCAACGTGTATAAGTCAGAGGAATGCCACTTTCACCTGACATTTGTATGTTTCCCTGGGGCTTCAGCTCTGCCTTGATGATGCTACCAATAACTTTCCTTTTTCACCTGGACCTACTTATTTATGCTTTAGAGCAGCTTTCTAAAACTGTGAGATCAGGGTTCTGTGCCTTCCCATTATCATATTTCAAGAGAATATTACCTCAGCAGACAGATGAACAGGTAATTGTGTTGCAATGAATGAAGAAACACCTACAACAAAATATTTATTACAAGCCCAGGAATAAAATTATATTTGAAGTTACAGAGAGGAATCCACAAAAACTTAAGGCTTTTTAGCCTTCATGCTTTGTGAAATATGGATTTACTTGCAGTCTTAATTTCTAAACCAAGATTAAAACAGACCAAGATTAAACCCATGTTTAATTCTGGAATCTTGTGGAGTATTTCCATTCTGAGGAGAAACAGATGATGAAGTCAGCTGTTTCTTTGATGCAACCCATGTAAAAGAGACACAGTTTTTCATCAGAAAAAAAAAAAAGAGATCTTGTACACCCACACATAGGTACACACATGCACACCCTATTTCTTATGTCTCCTAGCTTTTATACTCTTTTTCTAAGCATCTGCTGTCACTTTAATATATTTTTCTCATACCATGTACCCACTACCCTACCACCAAGTTTTCACACCATTAAATCACTAATAAACACTAACATCTCCAGGAGGTTACAGGTTTTGGTGCAACTTTGCAGTGGAGTGCAAAACAGCAGACATTTTCCATATTACTTTTCACAGGGAAGTAGTAATCTAGATCCCTACAGCCATCTGTCTGCCCCAGGACTTGGTTATGAAGGAGATGAGTATTTCCCTTCTGAAACTCCCTGAACCCAGGTCAGCTGTTGCCACTGGTACAAAGAGCCTTGGGAGCTGGATGAGACAGCTTGTATTTTCTGCTGAGTTAAAATCAGCACTGGAAGGAAAGCACATTGAACAGGCTGGTTTCTTCCGTGATTGCCTTCCTTAAGTGGTGTAACCTAAAGATGAGCAGTCCTTGCACACAGCTCGTGACATGTAGGTGGGTACTTATCCAAGGCAGCAGCCAAAGTAGCTGCTGAAGCCGGTGGCCTCCCAGCACAGCAGTGCTGTTCATGGCAGCAGACAGCTCCTGAGGTCGACCACTTTCCTCCAGCAAGCAACCCTCAGTGGTTGCATGCTACCTTTCTTGCATTAGCCAAACAGTTGGATGATTTCTGGACGTCAAAACGCTTTTCAGTTAAGTGATGAAAATCTGCAGTCAGAGATCACTAGTACCTTGTACATCAGTGCTTTATGTATCAGCCGCTCCCGAGCCATCAGGCAGCTACTCAGACATCTGAAGAGGCAGGGAAAGCTTGTTTTCTGCACAGTTATGAAAAAACATTGCCACAACAGCTAGTCCTTTATGAAGAAAGATACCATTATGATTCTGAATTACCAATACTGCTGCATATTATCTCAGAATTTTACACTTCCCTTCAAGAGGAGAATTTTTGCTTCCTTGCTAGCAAAGCAAGGAAACTCAGAGCCCAAATGTTAATTTGAGAAGATGACTTTGAAACTGGTGCTAAATCCTAGCTTTCTAATTATCATTTGCTTCACAGTCCTGATCTACCCCAGGGGCATCCTCAAAATCATCAAATCCCATATAGAAAGCATAGGGGTCCCCAGAATTTCTAATTAGGGCTGAAAATATAATAAATCATACAGACAAAAAAATATTGATCTTTTACCTCCTTGCAAGCTAGAACATAGGAGGTTCCTCATAAATGTGAGGAAGAACTTCTTCACAGTGAGGGTAACAGAACACTGGAACAGGCTGCCCAGAGAGGTTGTGGAGTCTCCTTCTCTGGAGACATTCAAAACCCGCCTGGATGCGTTCCTGTGTGACCTGACCTAGGTGTTCCTGCTCCGGCAGGGGGATTGGACTAGATGATCTTTTGAGGTCCCTTCCAATCCCTAACATTCTGTGTGATTCTGTGATTGATGTAGTCATATCTAACCACATGCTTTCTAAGAAAGTTTCAGCCTTAGCATTTTATTTGCAACCGCAGTTAAGAAGCTTTACCTCTTGAGATACTTTCATCAAATATGGTATCAAGTAATGCTGAGCAACATGCCCTGCTGTTTGCATGTCATATGAATGCAGCAGGAGGGAGGAAACTGTTTATTTTCCCAGTAACATTATAATCAGTCACATGAGTAATTTGTGACAAATATTTGTATTGATTTCGAGATGTGTACAAAACATGTGCCTTTTGAAAATAGGATCATTTTGTCAATTATCTCCCTGTCACACATGCAAAGCACTGTTGCAGATACTGAAGGGCAAAACATGTTTTACAACAGCTGCAAGCAGAAAAAAAATGGTATTTCAACATTTTATTATGAAGTCTGACTATGAAACATGTTTTACAAGCAAGTGTACCATTTCAGTAATGATCTGTTTATACTGACCACACTTTGACAGAACTAAGGAAGCCTGAAATTTTAGGGAAGGTTCTGTTTACTGAGACATAGCTGCTTTTAATGGACATTCTCTTTGAACCTGAAAAGCAGTTTTAGATCTTGGGCAACACCTCAGGGGCTCCTTCTTCATCTGCTGTAAAATACCATCACTTCATTGACCTCTGGATTTTTTAAGTCTAAGATTCTTTAAAAAATAAATAAAAATATCTGGTTTTCCTTTAATTCATTACCAGAGACCATCTTTAAAATAAAGTGCTGTATGGATATACGAAGGAGACGTTTAAAGGATAAAGTGAGATAAGACATCTAAGGCCTACTAGAAACTGTATGCACTGTTGCATACATATTTTTGAAAGCAGTTTCTTTGCCCCTTGGGACATAGATTCCTCTTGAATGTCACAGTTGAAAAGTTGAGAGTGACAGTCTAGCCTGAAAAATACTGGCTTAGACTCATTGCTTTAGCTAGGCAAAATCTGGAATTTGAATTAAAACATCTGTTTGAAAAAAAATCATTATCATCTTTAGACTTCCTATTAAAAATTATTATTATTACTGAGTATAAGGCGGATAACTAATTGTGATGTTTGTGTGACATCACTTTTCTCCCCAGGACACTTAGGAGTCATTTATTTTGAGTAATGATGCATAATCTTCCTTTAATATTTTATTTATCCATGTAGCTAGAAAATTTAATGCTGAATATTTGTTTTCTCTTCAATTTAATGCATTTTCAATGTATTTGCAGTGAGACACTGGACAGTTTTCCACATGCACATGCATGTGCACATGCACGGGAAGAAAAATTATTTCTCATGCATGCAAACAACCTCACATTCTCAGCACCATAGGTGAGATGTTCTGCTTTTGCATTACACTAATTGAATTTTCTTTCTGTTTCTAGGCTGTCTCTGTCACAGAAATTAGTTATGTAAATTGTCTCTCTTTCAGTGCTTATTTGTTTCACTAGGTTCCAGGGAAACCATGACTATCATTAAATTAAAAAAAAATAAAAGCTGTCTTGGACAATAAGAAACAATGCACTACAGAATTTTAACTGAAGGCAAAAGGAACACCTTGTGGCCACCTTGGGTTTTAGAGGGTAATGTCAAGCCTAGGCAATAGTTTTCTTATTGAAACAAAGACACTTTTGATGTGTAGAAGATATTTAGCATTAAGGGAATTGAAGGACATTTGACACACATGAATTTCACTGGGATTTTTCCCCAACTTTAAAAAAAACAACAACAACAACAACAAGCACACAACAAAACACCTCAGTATTATTCCTTGTGGTGCAATTCTAATACACAAACATGTAGACTGAGTTAAATCCCCAGGAACAGAGAAATTTCTTACACGTAATTGTTCTTTTTCAATCTGTATTAAAAAGTACACAAAATTAACTATAGGAGTTGTCTAGTGGTAGCTGTAGAGTATTTAAACGTTAGTTAATTTTACAGTGGAGAGAGGTGAGACTGAAACTGCCCTCCACTTTCAGGTTAATCTGGTACCTCTACACTGCAAAAGTCTGAGATTTCAGAGAAGATACCTGACCTGCAAAATTCTGTAGCTCCACAGTAATGTTCTTTTGCTCTGCCCTCCAAAGTAGAGACAAAAGCACTGAACCAGAATACCTGATACGTTTTCCATATGAAGGATTTCTAAATGAAAAGAAGCAAGGAACACAGAAAGGAACACCCCAATATCCACACAAGTTGATTGGAAATTAACCCTACAAGGAGGTCAAATGACCGTGTACCATACTTTTGCAATACTAAATTTTTGGAACCTCCTGAAAGGACAAGAGGTAAGAGTGGCTGCAGCAAATACATCTGATTCCCAGGCTGCCTGCACCTATCTGCCCACATTACCTTCCTTCAGAGCCCATGGGACAGCACAGCCTGTCCCTGCTACCCCATCCCCTACCCAGGCCCTTTCCTCCACCTCTCGTTGCTTCCTGGAGGTAGATGGCTACACAAGAGCAAAGGCAAGTCATTTCTCTGGAGTTACACAGAAAGTGAGATCATAGAAACGTAGAATCATAGAATGGTTTGGGTTGGAAGGGACCTCAAAGATCATCTAGTTCCAACCTCCCTGCCATGGCAGGGACACCTCCCACTAGACCAGGTTGCTCAAGGCTCCATCCAACCTAGCCTGGAACACTTCCAGGGATGGAGCATCCACAGCTTCCTTGGGCAACCTGTTCCAGTGCCTCACCACCCTCAGGGTAAAGAACTTCTTCCTTATATCTAGTCTAAGCCTAACCTCTCTCAGCTTCCACCCATTACCCTTTGTCCTATCATTACAGTCCCTTGTAAGAAGTCCAGGCTTAAATACAGGTTTCCGAAGTTATCATGCATATTCCTGTGAGAATAATTGTTTTTGCCTGTCAGCCATTCCATTCTGGGAACTGCTGAACAAACAATGGGAATGTAATCATCTGAAAGTAGAATCTGTGAGCGAAAACATAATATTATTTTCTAATATACTTTCTCAGCTATAAAAAAAAAATCTTGGCCAACTTTCCTTTGCTGTTCAATGAAGTGTGGTAAACTACCTAATTTCACAAGAAAACCTCCAAGACTCCTTTCTACTACATCCAGAATAATTTGGCTGTTCATTTTCCATGAAAGAAGTGAATCTTTAGAACACATTCTTATATCAATTTTCAAGCCTAATATTTCCATACCAAAGAAAAATTGCTAAGATCTCATCTTTTCCTCCCACTATGATAGGGAAGATGGCCTCCTTACTGAAACCTAAACACAAAAAAAAAAAAAAAAAAGAAAAAAAAAAAAAGATGTTTCTAAATTTCCATTTTATAAATTAAGAACATTGATTTTTCATTACAGTGTGGAGCACTGCACATAACGTATAGAGTAATACCTCTATTGAAACACAGACAAACACATGTAAATGGTAAGTCATGACCAAGAACACAGGTTACTTGGAATGAAAATAATTCATTAGGGCCTAGTTCTTTCATAGTTCATTTGCTCCTAACTTGATAAGGTAAAAATTGACAGTCCATGGTATTTAAGTATTCTCTTTTTGTGACCATTTAAAGGTCAAAACTTGATTCAGAAAGATTTATGCAAGCAAAAAAAAAAGAGTGAGAGAGTAGGAAGTTGGACTCACTCAATCAGTTGTGTGAGCATCATTCATTTTGCTAGGTAAATTAAGTATCCTGAGGTGAGATATTCATTCATCATGAAGAAACAGTCAGAAAGTGCTAGATTTGTCCAGAAAGGATGATCTTGAATATTTGTGTTAACAAAGATAATTGCATTAGAGCGGCTAGTTCTCAAGTACCAGACCCCGTGTCCCGAATCTCACAGCTTTGCTCCACACGGCAGTGCCACTGAAAGCCTGTGAACACCTCTGCCTGTTCATAATTGGTTTGGTACTGCAAGATGAATGTGGGAGCACTGCATTTATCAGCCTGATATCAAAAATATTTGACATACATGACTGTATTAACAATAAAAGATGTGGAAGTATTGCAGAGAGCTGAATCGCTACAGCATTTCTGCAGGAACTGGACTGCCAGCTACAAGAGCAAATGTCGTGATTTACAGTGGTGTGCACCAAGGATTTTTGATCCAGTAGGATCAAACTAGACTGTGTTTCTCAGAAAATTTGCCATGCAATAAAGGCACCCACCTTATTCATGATTTTGTACAAAGAACAAAGTTACCAGGAAGATGTCTGGTGACCAGATCTCTTTCCAGTGAATATAACGAGAGCATTCCTCTGAACTTCAGCAATAGCAAAACTGAGGCTAGTTATATATAACAATTAGGAAGACAAAAGACTACAGACTGAAAGTTAGGCTCAGTTTTACCATAAACTTACCTTCAGTAAGCCAGTAACTTGTGTAGTTGTGCTTTGGCATTTCTATCCTCACAGGAAAACAGAGAAATTTACTGAATTCATAGGACTGTATCAAATAAAATATATTATCATTGATAAAATGGGAACTTTTGCAATCAAATGTCGTTAAAGCATCCAGTATATTTAACCTTCATTTCCTTTGTATCAATCAAGGTAATCCATGTGCTAATTCACTAGTTTCTAATTTTTCAAATATTTATTTTAGTCTACTTACAATTGTCCAGGAAAACAAGTACAGCACTATTTTTAACTATGCCCATTTGTCACCTTTACTGGAAATGGAATGCGATTATTTCCTCCCGTGTAATGAATGTGGCACAGTTTTTCATCAGTTTTGTAACAAGTGGAGTATTTGAAGTTTTCTAGCTTCTTGTTCAAAATCCATTCTGAAAATTCATGTATTATTCACAATCAATAATTATACAATCATCTTAGAAAATCACACATAGAAAACATTACACACAATGATTAAACATGTGCTAAAAATATACTAACAGTTCTCCTTAGAGCCCAATATTTTTAAATGCCAAAATGCTTTACCATACACAGACACAATAAAATCAGCTTCGTGTGTAGGCAGATCATGCTTGAATTGGATTTCCACAGCACAAATGAATGTTACACATATATTGGTTTAGGACAATAGCTCTGCCATTGATCTGTAGAAACCTAAACAACACTCTTCACTGTAAAAGGGTATGACAAATCAAGTTGTCAAACTACATAGTTCAGAAGCAATCACCGCTGGGGCAAAAGTTTCTGGCATAATTCAGTGTTATGGACAAACATTGCTTAATATAACCTTACGTATTGTAAAGAGAAAAGCCAAAACTTTCCTTATGCAGAATCATCTAGTACAACACTATCTCATTTCTCCCCAAAAGTGTGTATTAGTACCTGCTCAAGCACAGCAAACACGGTGCAGAACCTGACCATCAGCCAGGTCCTTTTCATTTGAGCTTATTTTCAGGAGGTCCTTGTTTTTCAATAGCAAACTTGCTTTAGTTCAAATTAATAGGGTTTCTGAAATATTCCAGAAACACCTGTCTGGGTGAGACTCATTCAAACTGCAGTGGTAATCTGTGTCAGTCCTAGGTCGTTGGACTCTTCTCTCTCTCGGGGACAGTAAGACGACATTTCCACGACTAGTCATACAGGTTTGTTTGTCCCACCTGCTTCCCTCATATAAGCTGGGTCTTGCACAGTGTTTCTGACTCTGCTGGTGCTCTGCCTGTCCATTCTTATCTTAAAGGGGAAGCAGAAGTCCTTGAAACATCTCTTGAAGTTTTCATCCAAAAAAGCGTAAAGGATTGGATTGAGGCTGCTGTTGGTGTAACCCAAAGCAATACAGAAGTAATAGCTGGATATAGCAGCAGTGCTGTGGGACACATTCCCTAACGCTTCAACGAGCACGAAAATGTGAATAGGAGTCCAACAGATAATAAAAACTGCCACAACCACAAGAACCAACCTGGTGATGCGACGCAGGTTTCGATCTTTTTCGCGAGACCCTGAGAGAAGCCGCACACTTTTAAGGCGCAGAATCATCAGGGTATAGCAAACAATTATAATGAGAACTGGAATAACAAATGCAAAGACAAAGACACAGATTTTCATGAAGATGTCCCACCACACGTAATCTCTGTCTGGAAATTGCAAGGAGCATTCAGTGCTAGCAGTATCTAGGAATGAAAGAAGCAAGAAGAAGAACTTTTAGATATTCTAAACAATGTCATTATCATAACATAAGCTAGGAAAAGTGATTATCATGTAATGTGATACTAATAAATGGAGTTATCATGAAATCACTCGAATGAAAGCTTTCAATTACCTTTGAAACTGTTTTTATGCAGCTGTCTCTAGAAATTACATAGAGAGATATGCTTTTTTAAATGTATAACGTTGTATAAAATTTGTTTCCCATGAGAGGATCTAAAAATGCAGAGCACAAAAATAAAAATTTGTGAAGATGTTTCCATTTGAATCTCACTGAGATTTAAAGCCAGAATGAGTACTATGTTCAGTGGAGAAGAAATCTCATAATAATTATCAAACTACATATGTTTTTGTATGTGGTCAGAGACAGATTTTTGGTATCAGGAATGGTTGGAGCCAAATGAGGTTTTGATCATAGGAAGATTTTGCCATTATATAATTGTGTAATAATATTTTCCCACATGCCTTCTTCAGTGCAAGTGGAACACATGTAAGCGCTTGCATTCAGAACTCATTTCCTGGCAACAGCTTCTTTTCAGTTGGGTAGAAGCAAATAGAATACGTGTGTACGCGGAGTCAAATGGAAGCTGCTCTTTTTGCAGATCATGTCGTTGAAAATTCAGTCTGCACAGAGACTGCAGGATCTAGGCCACTGGCAGCAGCCCACTCCCTTTCTGATTGCCCATGCCAGGATTCAGAGTCACAGGCTGTCACTGGATTTTATGTCCCAGAAATAATCCATCTGACAGGAGGCTGCTAAGGAATGAAATATTTGAGGCTTCCTTTGCTGACCTCATTGGAGCCTTCCAGCATATAAACCATACGGAAAACCAAGAAACAAGATAAATGGCAAGGCAAGAGAAGGAGTAAATTTACAACTGCTATCAGCAGTTGAACTCTACAGAAGATAAGTCGAGGTAACACAGGGATTTTTCACTCTGAATTATAGTTAGATTTTATCCTCTTGAGCACTGCATTATTCTTTGTATATCTTTCATTTTCCCTACTGAATTTGTCATTCTTCTACAGATTATTATCCATTGGCTTTTATTGAATCAGATCTAAGGGTGGAATGATTCAATATACTCTTGCACATCACTTATTTCATATCTGTCTTCGGCAGAACTAGTCAGAAAAAATCCATCAAACCATACTTCCCTGCTATCAAAATGCTTCACAAATCAGGATGATATTGTATAGAACTTGTTTTAAAAACAGCTGGGGGGGGAAGTTGTCATTATGGTATCATATACACTTTTCTATGATTAGATATCAGAAAGCTCTTACTGGGTGATATTGAACACTGAAGCATTCAAATAAAAAAGTTGGTATCAAAGCTAAAGATTTTGAGGTTTCATTTTAAATGATATAACAACTAATGGATGATTCTGAAAGCTCAGTAGTGAAAAGACATATCTTTCAAACCTGATGGAGGATGCTAGCTGACAGCACAAATCTTAAGACACTCTTGACACTCAGTCAACTTTTCCAAATCCTTTTCATAACTGTAGTTGTTTTAACTTAATTTTATTCTAGAAATGTCAACAATTGTCTTCAAAGAAGTTTTCACATTGATTATTACTGTTATTTGCAGGAAATCATGGCCCAGCAGCAGCAACAAAATCAAGATGCAGCTAAAATATATACACTAGTCAAGTTGCATCCAGATGTATAGTTCTGGATAAAAGCAAGGTGTGATCAGGTATGACTGCTCTGGACCACACCCAGCTACCCACTGAAACTCCCTCCTAGATGAAACTGCCTCTTCAGATCCACTGACATAATTTATCAAAATAATTAGATTGCTACATTTTAATATAATTTGTAGTTGGCAATGATATTTTAGAATTCCAAATTATCAATTACAAATTTAATGACTGTCTTGTATATCATTACAATTTACTTTCTGTGGAAAATCTTACTCTAAATTAATTAATATTCATGAGTTTCATTTGATCGATATAATGCTGTGAATTGTATGGAACTCATTTACATTTTCTCAGTTTACGACTGGCAAACAATCAACAAAGATCCTTGTCATAATGCACAATATCATAATAATTTTCAGGAACTTTGGAAGATAATACAAACCAATTTATATTTTATTCTTATTGCCTGAAAAGATGCAGAACTCAGTGTCATAATCTGAGTACTTCAGATTTCATACTGGGCCTTTCCACTCTTAAAGCCAAACATTCCAAAGACGTTGATATCTTTAAGGAAAAATACTGCATTCTAGATGGTATTTTAGTGTAAAAATATTTTTAAATGTGTTTGATAAACTACTATTTAAGATTAATCTTAATCTTGAAATAGGAAATACATTTCTGTTAGATAAATCATTAATTATGTCACCTTCAGGCATCCATATTCCTCTGTACTCAAAGGAAGCCTTCATACTATTACTGGGAATACCAATAGTTCTTCTAATTTATTTTTTATTTTAAAGTGAACAATTTTTCAGCAGGAAAAGTGCCATTAAGGCCAGAAAGGAAATATTTACACAAATGCAAAACTTATTCTGCAGGCAAAATGTATTGAGAAGGATACCACTGAGAACAATCCTGTACTGTGAGAACAGAAGGGACTAACTGAGCCTGGGGTAGGAACTTTAAATAGAATCACTTTCCATTCCATATTCAGCTGTTGATTAAATCTGAATCCAACAGAGGCCCTGTAGCATATCAACAACAACTATTTTGACCAACAAAACAAAGTTTCAGTCCTGAGCTCGAGCTGTCAGGCAAAGGGAGGATTGCTGCTTCTCCCCTTCAGCATCTATCAGTTCAATTCATGAACACACCAGACAAGTTAATTGGCAGTAAATGCCCCAGAGAGACCTCAGATCAGACAAGCAGAGCTGAACAGTAGAGGCTGACATGCATTTGCCAATAATTTCCAACCTTGTTTGGCCCAGATGAGCTGTGTATTACTATTCTGTTTCAGGATTAAAATAAAAGGCTGCCTGACATATAACGTGGAAAAGGCATTTAATCATTGCTGGCCTCAGAGCGGCCCCTTGATCTAAATGTGATGCTTACGATGAATGGCAGGAATATTCTGCTAGTTAAGCATGCTCCAACAAAAGACCTGACAGAGCCAATGATGTCCCATGGCCTTCAAGATCTCATAAGTAGCAAGGCAATTGTTCTTCCCAAATGAAGATGCCTGGAAGTTAATGTTTCCTGAGCTAGACATTGTTTTATAGAGGCTGTCAAAACTTCATTGGGAAGAAGAGTTACAGCACTGCAAACCAGGACACTTGATCCCCCAAAGGGCTGAAAGAAGAGTTCCCAAAGGCCTCTCCTGTCACCCACCCACCAAAAGACCAACAGCAAGAACACAATCTATACATCAGCCCCTGAGCAGCTGTTACTGAAATGTTTTGTATGCACTGATCTATGCCAAACACACAGCATTTATTGTCTCCACCAGATAAAAGAGTGTCCTTATATAAAGTTTACGATTTCTCTTGAGAGGAGTGAAACCTTTCTAATAGAAAAGGTTGATAACTCAGGAAATTATTAATCATTTTGCAAAAGATTATTTACATCTCAAACAAGACTTCCACCAAATAAATATGCATGTATTGTATTTTATCCAGCCATCCATTAATAGGATGTCCCCAACCCAAGGACATCATTAGAGGCCTCAAGCCTTTTAAAGACACTGAGGTGCTCCTGCACCACAGTCATGCCTGTGGATATAAAGTATATGTGTGTGAGAATGCTTCTCCCCTTTCCTTCTCAAGAAGGATTTCAAAATAAGATTAACCCCATAGCAGGGCAGTTTTGGTAACAAGTCACCAGTTATAGGGGCTAAATCCACAGTCCTTCATGGACTATAAATTTCAAGAAGAGCCTACAGGTAGTCTGCATACAGATCACATTGACTTTATGTTCTTGTAGTTGCTTCTCTGCCAAGGTCTGTATTCCCAGTTCCTCTGCTAGTCCCAGTTCTCAGCTTTTCCAAGTCTCTATATACATCCCCATCCCTTTTTAAACAAGAGTTTGAGATACTGTGATATATAATTTATCTTGATATTCTCTCTCCAGATACTGACTTTTCCTTTCTTCACCACGCCTTCAAGTTCTCTGAAATGGCTGTTGATAAAAAGCTCCCAAGTCTTAATACTGGTGATAGTTTTAATATCAATATAATGAAAAGCAATCTAGTTTCTACTCTTGGAACTTCATTAGAACTACTCCCACAAACACTTACAAAAAGCACATTAAGTCCACATTCCAAGTTTCATCCTAAACTGATCTTTGATCTGTTCACTGTGATCAAATTCCTGATTATTTTTCTCTGTTATCTGCTAGTAGTTTTTGATGGTCTCATCCTAGCACAGACAATGCTTCAAAGTGCATTTTGTTCTTTTAGGTAGCCAGGGCATCTGAGATTAGGTGATTTATATGTCATACTGTAATGTTGCACAAAATCTTTCAAACTGTCAGAAATTTAGACATACTTTTTGAAGAAGGAATCAACGAGGTTTGATCAATGTTCAAAGGTACATTTTGCATCATCTAAGAAATAAAAAGACTGATTTTTCAATGCTCACACTCACCTTCCCTAATTTTGGTACCTCCAAGAACTATTGCAGATATACCAACGGATGAGGACAATAGCCAGATACAGATGTTGATTATCTTCGCCTTGAGAGGTGTACGGAAGTCCAGAGCCTTCACAGGGTGACACACAGCAATGTATCGGTCAACACTCATCATGGTCAGTGTGAATATGCTGGTAAACATGTTATAATAGTCAATCGAAATAACTATTTTACACAGCACATCACCAAAGGGCCAAGAGTTCATCAGGTACTCAGTGCTTTGGAAAGGCATAGTCGTGGTAACTAGTGCATCTGCCATAGCCAGATTGAAAATGTAGATGTTGGTTGCTGTCTTCATCTTCGTGTACCTGAAGAACAAAAATAGTAAGGCTTTATTATTTCAAAATATGATTATGCACACTCAGATATGTAAGAGCTGATCAGTCAGGCTTTGCCATAGTTGGTTTTTTTCTGTCATTTCTATTTTATGACAGAAGTGCAAACAAATGCAAGACTCTTGGGATAACAGTAAACACATTTGACTCAGTCTCTCAGCACCTGCATTAGCAACTAGGACTATTCACCACAGGCAAAATACATTTATTCTAGTTAGCCAAACGCAGGTTTCAATTCTATCTTCTCAAATCCTTCTGCAAGGAAATATCGTTACTTTTGCAAGTGATCAAAATGTTTTGTGTTTCCTTTTTTTACAGCTGTCAGTCATTGCAAGCTTTCTTGCTTTCTTTTGTAGAAGAAACAGTTATCCCATTCTCCAGTAAGAATCCATGTTAATCATTACACCTGCTCGGCCAGATTGCCTCTGATATGCCTATTCCTCGAATTCACTACAACAGTGTCTGCTTATAGAAGTTTCAGTCATTCCCCTTCTTTACCTCTTTTCATTTCGTTTCTCCTTCCTTATTGTCACCTTTCCCCAGTCCTCTTTTTTGTGACAGTAAGTAGGATACCACAGTGGGGAAAAAATTATCATGGCAAAAAGTTTTCTGCATCCTTTACTTTCACCAATCCCAGATCAATCTCCTCAACAGGCTCTCCTGCAGAGGAGGTATTCTGTCCTGTAGGTCATGACATAGGCCATAAGGCACTGTTCAAACAAAAATATGAGAGTAAATATCTGGAAGAAACAAATATAAGAAACATTAACAGACTAGGAATTTTCTTTCTGAAAAAAAAAATAGCACCTCTGAATGCATCTCAGCTGTAAGACCGAGCAAAAGCTCACTAAATACTCAGACTGCAAATCTGTGCTAAAATGGACTAATCACAGAATCACAGAATCACAGAATGTTAGGGATTGGAAGGGACCTCAAAAGATCATCTAGTCCAATCCCCCTGCCAGAGCAGGAACACCTAGGTCAGGTCACACAGGAACATGTCCAGGCGGGTTTTGAATGTCTCCAGAGAAGGAGACTCCACAACCTCTCTGGGCAGCCTGTTCCAGTGTTCTGTTACCCTCACTGTGAAGAAATTCTTCCTCACATTTATGAGGAACCTCCTATGTTCCAGCTTGCACCCGTTGCCCCTTGTCCTATCATTGGATGTCACTGAGAAGAGCCTGGCTCCATCCTCATGACACTCACCCTTTACACATTTAAAAACATTAATGAGGTCACCCCTCAGTCTCCTCTTCTCCAAGCTAAAGAGACCCAGCTCCCTCAGCCTTTCCTCATAAGGGAGATGTTCCACTCCCTTAATCATCTTTGTGGCTCTGCACTGGACTCTCCATTAAATGTCTGAAAGGAATAGCAGAAAGGTGATTTTACTTCTATGGCCATCACTGATGGTATTTAGAATTGCTGTCTTGTTCATATTGCAAAAAAAAAAAAGACTATGAAAAGTTGGAAAGTATGCATTAAAAGTGCCACAAAAATAAGTGAAAGAACTGGAGAAAAAAATCTTACTGTGAGTAACTTAAAGAGCTCAACACATTTAGTTTATCAAAAAGAACACCGAGAGGTGACTTGATTACACTGGCTGAAGATCTTCACAGAGAGAAAATGGCAGGTACTGAAGAGCTCTTTCAGACTGCAATGAAAAGCCTAACAATGGCAAATACATAAAAGTCAAAGCCAGACAAACTCAAGTTAGAGACAATGACAGATTTTTCCTAACAGCTAAGGTGATTATTATTGGAAACACATCACACAAGAAAGGAGTCATTTTTCCATCTTTTGATGTCTCCAAATCAATGTCTGCTGCTTTGCAAAGGATGTGCTTCAGTCAAGTACAAGTTTCTAGAAGAAATACAGGAATATTTAAATGAAATGCAATGGCCTGTGATAAGCAGAGGTGAAGTGACTAATAGTCCTTCTGAATCATTACTTCTGTAGATCTTTAAAAATTTCCCCGAGGGACTGGATAGGGAAAGTTTACTTTCACAAAAAAGAAGAATTAGTCTGACCTTTTTTCCTTAAAGAAAAACAGAAAATAAGTGAAAAATAACTAAGAGGATTTTATTAGCCTTGAAAAATCAAATATCTGAAAGTATTTATATCTGATATTTCCTATTTCTTGAAACCTTAATTCAATTCTTTTTTGTGCGTGATGCTGTGACCTTATATACCATATTTTCCCAGTACCACTTTTCCTTCTCCCCCCAGCCTTCCACTGGCAGAATAGAAAAGACCCTCTGTAAAACAGAACTAGTTTTTTAGGTAACTTCAAAATTCAAATTTTTGAAGCTGCAATATAAAGCATGTTCTCTGTATATGTAGTGCTTTTGTTATACTTGTAAAGTGATCAATTTTGATTTTTTTGACTATGCACATATAAGAAAATTAATTTTCCTCACTACTATTGATCCAACAGGAAGGACATCTTGTCATTCATAGGCAGCAAGAAATATAGAGTCATTCCAGCATAGCATTTAGACAACCTTCAATGTAATCAAATCAAAGCTGTATATGGAAATAAAATTATCATAGGGAAGAGAAAATCCCGCTGTGTTGCATTCCTCCCATTAAAGCTCTGTGAAAACTTTGGCTCATTTCAGGGATATATCTGCACATAAACATCCCAGCTTTGGCAACCTTACCTGCTGCACATCTAGTGCTTCCCCACAGCTCACCAGCCTGGCAGCCCCATGACTAGCTGGCCTTGCTCTAATCCACCCCAGTTCACAGATCACAGGTGCCTCCTTGCACCACTCGCTCTGAGCCAGAATAGGCACCTGACCTCTCCTCTGCCAGCCTTTAAACACAAAAGCTGGAGACCAATAAATACTGCTCTAATAAATACTTCATTACATTTAGGCAATCAGTTCTCCTGGGCACTGCAGAGGAATCATGTGTACCTAACTCGGGGATGAATGGTGCACTGGTTAACCCCAGCAATGTTCAGTCCAAGCACATTTTACTGATGAAACCTTAAAATTCATTGATCTCACACTAATAATGTAAAGAGTTTGATTACTTTCACCTGAAAGCGTTGGCCCCCGTGTAAATGAGATGTTGGCCTTTAAAGTTGTTAGGCAACATAGATTAAATCGTATATTCGTTTAGAAATTCATAAAATTCAGAAATGCCTTTGAGAATCTGGATTCAATCATCCAAACACCTTTAAATATTTTTAATTAAACACCTAAAAATTATTAAATGCCTACACATCTCTGAAGTGTGAAGCTTGTAGGCTTAATCAAAAATCCAGTTAAAGTACTGCAGTGACTGCTGTAGCAGTCAGACACTTAGAGTGGACTCTGATAAAGCTTTGACTCAGACATGAGATGAGGGATTTAACTGCTTTTCTACAACTCATTCTATTGCACCAAAATATAGGAGGCAATATTTTATGTGGTTTGGGGTTTTCCCACCATGCCCTCCATTCACCCAAGTCCGCACTTGAACGAGGTCAAAACAGGGACTGAATAAGGGAATCTTGTCTTCCTTTGCAAAATTAAAATTACTGATCACATAACAGAATTTCATTTAAGGAAAAACTACTGTTATCTGCTTTAATTAGTCTCGCAGAACAGACAGGGGAAACCTGGACATTACTACAGCATGGATGGCACAGTGGTAATTAATGACTAACATTTTCTTAGTGTCTTTGAGATATAACTTTCGAAGACCATTAAAATATTTATAAACTATTCTTACATAAAGCATTCACAGGAAATACTGTGTCTAGAAAATGGTTTATTAAATACTTAAATTACTTAAATACTTAAATTTCTTAAAATTACTTAAATACTTAAATTACTTAAATACTTAAATTTCATAACAAGATGACAGCTTTCCTAATACTACATAGGAATGGAAGGTCCCTCTCTTAAATCAAATGCTAGAATCTAATTTCAAGAGGCAGAAAAATCTCTGATGTCTTAAGCTATTTGCTAGATCTCAAGACTGCTTGTCAAGCTACAAGCAGGCCTCAGGCCTCTGTAGACTTTAAATAATGATGTATGGAAGACAGAAGGAAACCCTGCAGAAAAATAGTCAAGATGAAAAATAAAACTTTGGTTTCAATGGGCTTCAATGGGCTTTTTTGATGGATATATGCTGAGAGTTTTTAATGAGCAAGATTTAAACGATGTCCACTTACATGTCAAAAGTAAAATTCACAAAACTATCACAACTTAGGCTAAGTCCAGTTCCAAAAGTGGAAAGGTCTTAGAGGCTGACTTGAGATTGACCCTTAGAAAATTTCCCCTATTTCTCAGTTGACTCATCATTGCTGTACTTTTCATTCTGGAGCAGAATTTACCTTACACATATTTTTAAGACAGTAAAAAGGAAGAAATCACACTTCCAGCTTAAGCTTACTGATGAAATTGTGGTAACAGAAGAAGGAAGCATGCTATTACGAAGTTGGTATGCTTTCAGAAAAAATCAAAATGCATTACTACATCTGCTGGTAGAGCCCCTTAAAGTTATTATCTCAAGCAGAGGAGAGGAGTGTGATTCTAAAGTACACCATAACGTTAGTGAAGTTAATAAAAGCTGAGGAGGCTCTGATCAAATTTTTTTCATGTAACTGTAATAAGATGAAATGTTCCCTGCAATATGAAATAAGGGATGGGGAGGGGAGCAAGACTAACAAATATACTACAACAACATTCTCCAGCAGCAGAGTGAAAGTACAAAAGCATGAAATACAATGAGGTATAACTAACACATATTTTTGGCAGATACCTGAATCAGTGAAGGAAAATGAAAGCTAAAGCACATCTAAAAAGCAAACTGCAAAAACACCTATCAGCAGGATGCAGGCTCTGTTCCACTATATTCCTCTGAATGAAGCATATGGAGATCAAGCAGCTGAAAAGCTTAGTCAGGAAAGCTCTAAATCTCAAGGCTATATTCAGGGCACACTCAATATCATACCATGTCAGAACAGTGGGGAAAAAAACAAATAAACAAACAGAAAAACAACCCAGGAGGATCTATTCCAAACACATACCATGTCAAAAGGATGGCTCAGCTATCTTTTGGATCTTCATAAGCTGATGTAAAAGGCTTATGTCAATAAGAAACTAAGACCGAGGTCATTTAAAGAATGTAAAAATCAAATGCTTCTGTCTCCATGTTCATATTGGGTTATAAGTTATTAATACATTTTGAATGACAGACAGAATTTAGCAGGGGACAGGACCTCACAAAACACTTTAAATAAAGGTAAACATTGTTATTTCACACACTTAAAGGTTGCCTGTCTTTAATATCGAAATTGTTAGGAGTCTACAAAAGATTTTACATATTGCCTACAAAATAGTATCCTAAAGTGGAATGCTCTTTATTAATAATCACCTATAGATACATATTTTTAAGCAGCTTAAAGAAGAAATGCATGATCTTGTCTTTTAACCTCCTCTCAAGGAACATAATCTACCTGAATGTCAGAAGGTATCATTAAAATCCTTACAATTTACCAGTACCATTACTTCTCTGAACTAGCCATGAACTAAACTTGAACAAGATCTTGCAGATTTAGATTAGATGTGGAAACTTTTCTTGTTGAGCTGAAGAACCAGCTTCAGAATTATAGAAGAGAAGTTGAAGTCTATGTATGTCCTGGTAAAAATGAAGAAAAATTCACACTGCTTAACAAAAATGAACTTTTTTTCTTTATTCTATGATGAGGACTTTTCATGTTTTTATGTGAGCTTCAGAGTCCCCTTTTGATATATGCTTAATGTTAGAAACATCAATACTGTGAAATTTCTGCTTCCATGATTTTGCTAGGAAAGCTCAGAGAAATGTTAAGGTGCTGTGATTTATTGTGGCTTAAACAGTGAGAATGCAGAATTTCACGAAAACAGTACTCTATCCAAAACAAAGGCAAGACAATTAGCTTATACTATGTACCTCTATTGGTGCATAGATTTTTTTACCTCTATTGGCAAGTAAGATGAAGCCAGACCTTGTCAAGCAGCCGACTCTTTCTGTTGAGAAACTTTATGCTGCTGCAGATGTTTCCCAGAGACCAATCATGCTATGGAGAGTTCCCAGGGTGTTACACAGCCTATCATAATAATTCTTGCTTGCCATAGGTACATTGCCCCGGTGAGCGCTGAGTCTCTATTTCTGGTAACATTCACCCTTCTCATTGTTATCTATTGAAAGGATTTTTACTTTTTTTTTTTTTCATGAAGGACATGAGTTCCCTTAGTAGAGCAAAACATTTCCTATGTGTTTGTGGGAGGGGGAAGTGCATTTCCTATGCTGTAGCACAGAGATTGCCTGGCAAAAAGAACAAATCTCATTGCTAAAGGAGACAGAGATAGCAGCTTCAGTAGAAGATTTTTCAGGATCTTACTTTCCTTCTTATTCTTTGGAGAGGCTCTGATCTCCATAGGTAGCTACGTATGCAGAATTAGGCTGGAAGCAGCCAAATGTCATTGAACTTTCGCTCTCTCTAGACATTTCTGCAGGAGGGAAATATGGAAAGAATTCTAAAATCTCTCCCACAGTGTTGTTGGGCTGTGTGTATCACTCACTCCCAGAACAAGGCACCCACTGCCCATTTTGCCACAGGGATGAATAATAACTGCCACTGCTGGGAGTGTTTTATAGGACAACTCCAAACTTGGATGTGTGGAGACCTGAATCTCTGGTCAGCACTCCTGTAATAAAGTTGAATGGGAGACAAGGGACCTCACTCTATAAGAAGTACAGGATCATGCGGTAAGGCAACAAATGCTCATATCAGTAGGGAGTCCGCTCAGGGAAAAGTCATCAGTTCCTCTTAGGAGGCAGCTAGGAGGGTTTCTCTGGACTCTATCCATTCATTTGTCTTCCTCACCTGCCTCAGAGGAGCCCATAGCACAGACCAATCAAACACACATTTTTCCAAAGGAGATGATACAAGTGAAATTCACAAAACTTTAAGACGTGATCAACTGGAAAAAAAAAAACAGAAAAGCACAGCTCATAGTTTTCATGGTGAAAATTTCTTCTCTTGCACACTTTAGCAAGCCATTCATTCTGAAAGGCATGTCTAAGAATAAGTCCTGATGCTGTCTGTCAGCCAGCAGCATGCTAAAAAAACTTTTCTGAGTGTGAACACCAAATGAACATTGAATTGCTTGTCCAAACTAATCTTACCACTCAGGTTCCCATCTATCAGTATTCAAGAAGGCCTTTCCCAGTTGCCCTGTGGTATTCGCAGTGGCTATGCTAATGGGAATTGGATTAGCTACATAGTCAGTCAGCAAATATAAAATCCTCTGTCTTCCAGGTGCAGGGTGGCTAAGTTTGGGAACCCTGGCTATTCACTCATAATGCACTCCTGAACAGCACCAATTTTTTGAGCAGAGAAGAGCAACCAGGGAGAGTACTGTGTATTGCATAAGAGGACTGATGTGAGGAGCAGAGAAAACAGAAAGGATCTGCATATATTCTTGCTATGTATTAGTGGAAATTTGTGCACTGAAGAAAATCATGTTAGGCTCTCATGAAGAGAAGACAGAGGTTTCATTGTAAATAAAGTCTCAGAACTGAAAATAGAAAACTGCCTAGAATTAATTTTCACTTCCCTAGGGGTTAGAAGGTGAATCTAATGAGAGATGAACCCTCCGGCTTCAGGAGAAATAAATATTTCAGAGATGATATAGGCTGGAATGCAAACTTCCCAATTAGACCATGGAAATGCTGTGCACCTTTGCATATTCTTTAGTTATATTCTTTTTACATTTTGTAGAATACCAGCATAGTCAAACACTCCTCTCTGCATGTGCTTTTTCCATCTGTACAAACCCCTTCCCCACAGCTAATTCAATTTGTGCCTTCATGACTGCCTATAGACAAAATGACATTCATACTGCCATTTCCTCATGCCTCTTAAACTCCACAAAAGAGACCAACAATAAATTAAGCACAAAGTCTTCTTTGAGGAGAAGAGCACAGGGTTCACACTTTTCAAGAATTATCTGATTCTTATGAATGGAAGGATCAAAACAGAGACATGAAGTAAACTTCCTGAAAGTAGAGTTTATCAAAGTTTTTCTGGATGCTTTTCCTTTAGAAAGCAATATGTAACTGAAATCAAAACTCTCCTTGGGAACTCATCTGTTTCAGAGAATTTAACTTAAGCAACGAACTAATTACAGTTTGACTAGATATTGAGAGCAGGCAAGCCAGGAAGATTATCCTCCCTTACTCTTATTACATCCCAGGCCATCCAAAGTCACCAAGAATTTTCTGCCACAACACCCTTCCAGCTAATTCAAAATTCTCTATTGGGAAAAAAAAACAAATGAAGAGTCCCCAATCTTCCCTTGCTCTATCCCCCTTCACTAGAAGGACTTAGTCAGCCTGGCTCCTCTGCCCCCCACATTAGGCTGTGCTCCCTCCTCACACTTGGGCCAGGAGCATGACCTTCCCCACCACTCTCCTGACTGAGGACAGGCAAAATGTCTCAAGCTTTCTGCCTTGCCAAATTGGAAAGTTCTTGTCAGTTTTCACTTTCTGCTAGTGAAGGGCTCCCCGTAATTTGTCTTGCTTCCAGACATTGATTCCAGCTACGCCTTTCTCTGAGATAAATGACTAGCTGGCTGCTAGCCCAGTGGAAGTGTCTGGCTGGATACCAAATTACTTCTCAGAAGCCAAACAGATTACTTACTATAAGCTATTGCCTCTCTCTAATACTGTTTCTAGTAAATAATCCTTCCAACCCTTTCCTCTGCTCTCTCTGCTTTTTCAGTATCTCCTCTTCTTATCATAGCATCTGTCCTGACCTGGTCAGTAACATTAGTCACTCCAATCTGGTCGGTAGCAAAAAAAAATGATTACACTAGTCTCACCCATTAGGAATTCAGGCACAAACCAAGCAAGATGTTGAAATTATCGGTTACGACTTTTGTGTACCTTACAGCACCATATTAGGAACTCATGTTGAGTTTCTTGCCTGCTTAGAAACACCAGATCCCACTTAATCATTGTCTAGCAGGGTATTAAATGTATTAGAAAGATTCAAATTGTTTTGTAAATCTGTCCTCTTCCATGTTTCCTGCTACACTGGTCTTTGTGCCATCTGTAGAAACTATTGGTAATGATCAGTCTTCAAAGTCATGATGAAAATGGTGTCACATTTGGCTAGATCCTGCAAAACCCATCAAAACTACCTTACCATGCAGTAAGGTGAGGTTAGATGCCCTTTGAGGTCCTGTGGTTCATTACTATCAATCCATTTGATACCTCTGTACTGATAATAGTAAGGTGTCACATGTTTGATCAAGTGAAAAAAGGTAAAAAGCCATAAACTTCACAAAGTTTAGGCAAGCCTACAGCTAGACCTTTACTTTTAGCAGCTAAAACCATAATTTCATAAAAGAATGAAAACATACCAACTGCAAGTAACAGGGAACAGGCAATTCAGTTAGGTTGACTCTTCCAGAGCTTCATTTTTCATTTCAGAACAATATTCTTTCCAAATATAGTTAAATAAAATTGGAAAAACAATTTAAAGCAAATTAACAAGTAAACTTTGGATGTTATCAAAATCTAATATTGATGTAAACCACTCTGTTGAATCAACTTAATTTTTTTTTTTTTTTTATATTTTCATTCTGCTTAGGAATGAATAGCAGAGAAGATTTAAAAATATGACATTTCTTAATAGACTCTTCCTGTTACATAAAATGCCATTCGGTTCGATGAACATAAGAACAAAAATGTATTACTCGTTATATTCTCTTCAACATTAGACTAAGCAGAGGAATACAAGCATTCTTTTTTCCCTTAGGGATGAATTTACATATATGTGACACAGCCTCTTGTTAAAACTGTTTTTGAACGTAGAAAATATTCAGTTCACTGGAAGCTTGAAAGATAATTTTAAAAGAAACATGGGATTGGCTGTTTAAGATCCTGATGATAGAAGCTGCTCTCAGTAAATGACTTCAGGAACAATGTGGGTAAGGCACACACAGAAAAAGTGAATCTGAAGTGGGTAAGAGACAGCATCTCCCAGAATTTTTATCAGAGAATGCTTATGGTTTTGATAAGGACAAATCCACAGTTAAAGTTCTAATTTTATTCAGGAGACTTTTCTTCCTCTCTAGCTGTCACAAGAAAGTACCATTTTCTTTAAAGTTAGCACTAAATTTTAAAGAAATAATGTCAGGAAGGCAGAGGAAGAAAGGGAAAAGACTTTTTGCTTCCAAGGACAAGCCATTTATTGATCAGCTTCAGTCAACTATTTTACCTCCAGAAATATCTTCTAAGACCTCAGAAGTAAAGCTACTCTCAAAAGAAAAAGGTTGGGGTTGAGATAGTCTCTGATCATGTGAAGACACACACAGATGTATAACTTTATTCAGGTGAGGTCAGGTAATTTCACCTGGTTTCTACCATTCTATCTCATGCTTCCTCTCCTCCATAGCAGGAGGATGGGGCTTCCAACATAGTACCTGCATTTCTCACCAGTGCAAGGGCAACATGATGCTTTCTTTCTCTCTTACCCTCTCCCCAGGAGAAGCAGCAGCTGCAGGAGAGCATTACATCCCATGTGCCATGGCTTGGAGCAAGCGAGGCACTGGCAGCACACCTGGCCAGCTGCTGCTCTGACAGGAGACCCCCAGGGCTGGGAAATGTGCCTCATAGCTGATCCAAACAGGGGGAGAGTTCCTGCAAACCACCCACACCGTGACAGGTGACTGCAACGGGTGTGCAAAGAGTGCAGGATGCACTGTGTACACATCCCAGAGCTCCTTCTGTGCATGAACAAAAAATTTCTTCCCAGTGAGGGTAACAGAGCACTGGAACAGGCTGCCCAGAGAGGTTGTGGAGTCTCCTTCTCTGGAGACATTCAAACCCCACCTGGATGCATTCCTGTGTGACCTGACCTAGGTATTCCTGCTCTGGCAGGGGGATTGGACTAGATGATCTTTTGAGGTCCCTTCCAATCCCTAACATTCTGTGATTCTGTGATTTTTGATGTCCCTGAGGAGTCTGGGGTGCTTACAGTAGTCCTAATATTGCTCTGTTAGGATTTTTAGTGATTGGGCTTTGGCCTGTAAATCTAGCAATTGCTGTGTGTTTAAAGACAGTGAATACCAGTATCTCCATTTTACACGTGAGGAAACCAAGTCACAGCACCACGAAGTGACCTTCTCAGGACAGGACAAAGTGTTGAAGTCTGGTAGTAAAACCAAAAGAACCCAGGTCTCCTGAGGCATGGTTTGACAGGCCATGCTGCCACCACCATACTGAAGTACCATTCCCACTTGGCCTTCAACACAAATCTCTATTTAGAGGAGCTGTACCAACTTCACCTGCTTTTCTTTCAGGAGCTTGCACGTTATCAAAGTGCCATCCTCCTGTTATTTTTCCCTCTGAGGGAACTCCGAGAGGTTTTTCCCTCTCAGCAGAAACACACCCCACCACACCTGGAGGAGATTTCAGGCACCCAGCAGTCTGCATGCAGGCTGCTGGGATGCTGACTCGCTGGTCTCCATGAGCTTCCTCAGCAGCCCTGGTGCAAAAGTAGCAAAACTGCCCCTGTGGACATACTAAAGCAAGGAGTAGGCCAAGGCCTGCCTACACCACAGCTTATGACTGAATTTGAACCTGTTTCTGAGGCATCTCATGACTATTTGGAGTCTCCTGAATCTACCACAGCATTGGCACTTCAACAGTTTCACTGAAAGTCTCAGAACAAAAGCGGTCTTTTTTGTGTCACCCAAAAGGTGACACAGTGTCAGCCCTGAAGTGGTCAGGCAGTTGGACTAGAGCATCATTGTAAGTCCCTTCCAGCTGAACTATTCTTACAATATCAGGTGGTGTTTAAAAAAGCAAAGGGAGGAGGAGCCAGGCCTGCCTTGCCTGCAGGTCCAGAGGGGGTTAGGAGGAGGACAGCAGGTCTGGGACTCAGAGAGATGAAAAATGGCAATGAGGGGCCTCACATAAACCCTGTGCTCAGCAGGAGGGTAAAGGAGAGCCACAGTCTGCCCCCATCCTTCTTTAGAGTTTTAGCATCTGGGTGAGAGGCAAAGTGGAATGGCTGTGGGATGCGATCCCACTCTTCCTTGCCACCTTCTTTCAATAACTTCCCACAGACCTTGGCTTTCCACACAAAAGGACATCATTGCAGGCTGCATTTTTCAATGGGTTATGAAAACTCATCTTGAGATGCAATCATACAGAGAGTGGATGTGAGGGAAAGAGAGAGGGAGATGAGAGGTTAGGACCAAAATGCAAAAAATACACCCTTTGCACGAACATTTGGAATATTTCAAAATCATAAGAAATGTTTGAAACTGTAGGTGTGTGTATACATGCACTTTCAGCTAATGATTCTAGCAGTGTTTAAAGCATTTTCCACAGGAAAAAAAAAATAGGAGAGGACGATACTGGGGGGGAAAAAAAAAAAGAAGAAGAAAAAAAAAACAGGTGTTTTGTCATACTTTTTTTTTCATCATGTAATCAAAAGACGGACCAAGAGGAAACTGAAGCAAAAGGCTAATGTAGGAACTGGCAGGAGAGTGATCCATAGCTAGCCGACCCTCACAAAAATAATCTCAGGAGGGCAATAGGAGAGAAAAGGAAATCTATATACACCAGTATAATCCATGCATGCTAACTTTAAGGTTCTAAGTTTGAATTTATTTCCACTTCCCAGTCCAGTTAATCAGCTATCATTGTTAGTGACTAAATGGCTTAGAAAATCTCTGTCTTTGCAGCTCTGTGTGTGTCTAGAATGGAGTCTCTGCTCTTGCAAAAGAAATACAAAAAGAAATGAAATATCCAATCTGAGTGAAGGACAAAAGGACATGGAGGGCTATAAAAATGACAACATCATAAAGCTGGAGCAAACCAGTTTCTCCACATTGACCACAAGCATCTTTGTTTCTTGCACTGACTATTAAAGGGGATTTATTTCAATTTTTCAAGAGTATTCACTGGGTTATAACTCATCTTTCGTAAAATACCTCATCAACAACTTCATTGCTTCTAGTTAACTTCCCCCTATATCAAGTCTGACAGTTATTTCACCACTCCGCAATTGCTTGACCCTTTCATGGGCCATGCACAATTTACTAACAAAATTTCTTCCAATAACTCCCTTTTTCTTTCTGTGTACAAGATGACGTAATTTGAGCAACAAATACCTCACAATTACATTTTTTCAGAATTTTTTGCAGGATTCAAATGGGCTGTGAAGCAAGAGTCCAAAGAGTTGCATTCTTTCAGTCCTCTTGGTTGCTCATTATGGCCCTGCCAATCTGCACGGTCCAGATATTTTTATAACTTGCAAAAGGAAAGGACAAAAAGAGAGAAATCATAGTGCAAGCTAAAATGCACACTAATACACCAGTATAAGTACAAGTGTAAGTGCTGGTGCATTCCACTAATTGGTTTAATATGAAAAACTAACACACACAGATACACAGCCTTCTCCTGTTTCCTGAAAAACATTAGGAAACGTAGACCCCACTCAGCATCTTCTTTGCTTTCTTCAATCCAACACAAACACCACTAGACAAAGAAAAAAACATCCCTTGCTTCACACTAAGCATTTCCACCTATCTTGATCGTTTCCTTTTTTTTCCCACCTTGTTAAATGAGCCACTGGGTGACAAGGCAGCCATATATCAGTGTCCACACGACTAGACACATAAGCTATCCCTCGGGGTGTCTGCACAGGGGCAAAAAGCTGCCGTGCAGAACTTTCTTCCACTTGAGCTTTCCCTCGGATGTGAGCAGCCTCTCATCCCTAGAGGGCACCCGACGAACACAGCTCCGGGGCACGAAGCACTTTTCCCGCAGGCTGCAGGATTTATCACTTTTAGCCAGCTTCTCCCTTCCATCTCTAACTGCGCTTCCAGGCAAACCACTGGGACTGAAAAGGTTTGGGTCACGCCAGTTACCTTTTTTCCAGCTCCCCATGTAAGCACACCCAGAGAGTTTCCATGAACTGCCCCCCTCCCTCCACTGCCAAATTTAGGGATGGCTATTTATACCAACAGGTACTCCAAAGCCACTTACCTTATGATGACAAACATGACCAGAGAGTTTCCCACCAAGCCAACAACAAAGACCACTGAGTAGACAGCAGTGATGATGATGGGGATGGCAGGGGAGATGCTGGTGTGGTTGTGCTGGGTGTCCCCAAAGGCTCCAGTGGCATTGCTGCCATAGTCCGCCCAGCCCAGGAGCCAGCTGCTGCTGGTGCTGGGGGGACGACAGGGCCCCGGGGAGCAGGTGGAGTCCAACTCCTCACGGAAAATCTGTACGGGAGCATCCATAGGGGCACAGCCCCCACGGGCAGGAGGGAGACTGGAAGGAGAGTGTAGACAGCAGGAGGCAAGTATGCTGGAAAGAGAGAAGAGAGGAAAAGAAACAGAAGCGCTATCAGAGCCCCTGGACATTAAGACCTCTGAAATTTGTACCTGTTAAGGGAAGCTCTGCTATAATGGTAACTGTAATTTGCCAAGCAGAGGTTTAAGCAAACCACATTCACATTAAACAATTAGAAGTTTTACATCTCGCTAAGTGCTACTCCTCCAGGTGCACAAGGAAAGTTTTTCTCCACTTTCAGAGATTTCACAGAGAAACAAATCAGATGGGAAACAGCTCAGATCCACCTCCACACTTTAACCCTGTATCTCCCATTCTCCATATTTTAAGTGAAATAGTATCCTAATGAGAAGAGCTCCTTACTGCCTAAGCTCTTCTATAAAGGGGGAGAGAGAGAAAACCCACCACCTTTCTGCACATCTGCTTTGACACTCTGCCCCGAGTTATTTTTTTTCCCCAATCCCATACCTGCTTTCAAAGAAGAGACACATTAATGACACAAAATACCTCTTTCAGTCCAGGAAAAGGAGTGGAGTCCTCAAACAGATGTTCTTCACAGGAAAAGAAAAAAATAAATCAGCTCCGCTTGGCTCCTGGAAGTACCACCAACCTTCTAAGACTTTTGAACCTGAGGGATCTGTGCCTTTGGAGAGGCGTGCTGGCAGCGGAGCCGATTCCTGGGCATGAGCTGCAATGTGGTAGCAGCAGTTGCTGCTGTTCCAGCTCCTACCACTTTGCCTTTTCCCTCCTAGGCTCCCTCTGCCTCCCTCTCGCTCTGCCAGGGCTCCAGCAGCACTCTGCACTGATCCACACGTTCTGCTCTGTCTCTGTCCCTGCAGCTCAAAAGCTCACATGACTTCTGTCTAAACCCTGAGAGGCAGATAAATTAAAAGAAAAGCAAAAAATAAGTTCTGCAATGAATTAATGCTTATTTTTAATACACTTTTTCAAGCTGCCTTTCCTCATTCCTCCTGCACTCACAGGTCAAAAGCAATGATTCTCTCAGCCTTACTGAACCCCACATACTTTTGTAGAACAGTGGATGCTGAATAAACCAGGAATTTTTGGTTTAGATGCCTTGCCTGGTCCACCAGCTCTTTCACGCCTCAGCTTCACAGTTGTGCATCCAAAACACTTCTTGCTGGGTGGCTCTTCCCCTGTTCCTTTACACCTGCAACTTGGAGGAAAGTAAGAAGCTGGCTACCAAAGCAGAGAGAGGCACCCTGATAACTGTCTGTAGGTTATTCAAGCTGTCCCACACTGTCTGAAAAGCCAAGAATTCCTGTAACACTGTTAAAGCTCTGCTCTCTGCAGGCTCTAGCTGCAGCCAGGGATGGAGAGACAGTGTGTGCAGAAATCACATCCCTCAGAGCTTACCCCTAATATACTCCATGAAGCAGGGGTTGGGGACACACCAATCTGTGTTCAGGATATCCCTTTAATTTGCAAACAGACCTTGAAATCTCCACCAGGAGTCCCTCTAGATGGCAAATCAGGGAAGTGAGGCAAGACCCTGAGTTGTTCTCACTCCCTTGGAAGAGGTGGGGAACAGCCAGGCTGACTGCATCTCAAAGCATGCAGCAGGAAAGCAGATCTCTGCTGACAATAGCAAACAGTCCTGTCTCTCTCAGCATTTGGTGAAGCTTAGACAGCTGGGAAAGGGGTTGTGGTTTTCCTTCACCCTTTTCTAACATTGAAACTTTACTTTATGCTCCTCTTTTTCAGTGTCTGTGATCAGGCTGCAGTTTCTGTTTCTAAAACATTTCTTTTTCTAAACCTATAATCAAGATGAGAAATTATGTCAGCTGTAGGGTCAAAAGTCACAAAGCAAGTTTTAAAGCTACAGAATCCCCTCTCTTAGAAGCAGAGGCTTGTGCAAACGTGGTGATGGCTTTGACTCCAGTCACTACTTTCTCCAGAACATCAGCATCTGCTCACTATCACCTGTATAGAGCTGTCTAAAAGTTTCATCCTTAATGAAGACAGAAAAACATGCAAAACAGCAAACATGTGACACAAACACCACCAAGCCAAATACATTTTAAGGGTGGAACACATACCTGGGACAATAATAATTTCTTGGAAGATAAAGGGAGATCCTAACCTGAAAGGTACCCCTGTTCTGGTTTTATTCCCTGTAGTCCATGGGCTCTTGCAAATGTACTGAAAGGAATTACCACTGCTACTTCTTGTCATACATAGTTTTACTTGGCAATTTTCAACTTCTCGTTAACATCTTCCCTGGACTTCTCCCCAGTGTAGAACTGTACAGGAGAGCTGTAAGATAGCAGTATCTCAGCATTCATTAATAATTCATCTCTTATGAGCAATCACTTTGTGAAAATTAATCTATAAAATGGATTCTAAGAGTTAGGCTGAAGTAAGGGAGAAAGAAGTAACAGTTTGTCACTCTGCAATTGCTCTGGGTAGATCAGAAACTTCTATATGGGGAAGAAAAGTCTGTTATTTCTCTGCATAAATCTAAAGCACAGATGACGTAAAAAAATCAATAAGATTAATAGCAGACTCAAAGCTTTTTCAAGCATCAGTGGCTGGACAGTAAGCTACCCTTTCTTTAGCTAAATTCTGCGCTGAAACTCTCTAGTGATCTTAGAGCTAGCACAAAAAAAAAGATGTGCTCACAGCTACAGTCACTAACCCTTAATGGAGCGTGCATTGGAACTACATGGGATAAGAATGAGACGCAGTTCAACCACAACACTGCAAATTACAGGGTGAGCCAGAGACATTTAAGTTGTCTGGTGCTTTCTGTATGTGTGTGCTGCTCAACTCTGTCTCTTGGTAGCTGTAGGCACTTGCAATTCAGTAGAAAGAAAGCATTTTCTTCTGAAAGTCAAGTCAAATTCATATAAACTACTAAAAAAATATATATTTTCCTTTCTTGTGTTTGCTTTCTTAATGAAAACTTTAATATCTGGATTATCAGGAGGTATCTGGATTCCACAGGTACTGAAAACTTCTGCAATGATATCAACAGTAAAAACAAGGGCAGAGGGAGAACCACACTCCATCATAATCTCCCTCTCCTTCAACATGTAACTGCTCAGTGCCTCTGTGCCCTTCGTGATAGTCCTGCAGAAAAGGCCAGGAGACTCCTGAAGTAAGGAGGAAAGAGAAAGAAAGGGTTTTCAGGTGACCTGACCCAGTCTGTCCACACACTGATGCCAGAAGTCCCTATTCCCTCTGAGAGATCACATTAGAAAAAAAAGGCCCTGTTGTTTCAAGGGAAAGCAAGGGAAAAACTTAGGGAAGACAGAAAGCACAAAAGCAGTCTCACCACTCAGCTACAACTTTCTTCCAGCACTGCTGTTACAAACCTGTGGCTCACATGTCCCCAGATTTTTTCACTACAGCACTGTAGAGTCAGTGTTCACCTAACTGGACTTTGGGAGACACACCAGAAATCATCTGGACTTTTTTTCATTACAATACAAAACTATACACCAAATTCTGTATTTAGGGAATATTGTTTAAGCTGTGAATTCCAGCCCTGAAAGGTAAAGAAATACCACATTTAGTTGTCCAATAACTAGGCACCACAATACATGTGCATTTACACAACCGTTTTTTTTTTTTCCCAGACTCTCTGCCTCATTCATAGATCAGCTACACAATCTTACTACATTTAAGCAGAAAGATAACCATAAATTGGGAATTTAGTATCTGTAAAGTGTTTTCTTTTGCAGTCCTAGTGAAATTGTTTGAATGAAGGAGGTATGTGATACTTAACAACAGCAGGTGGGAAGGGTTTCAGCGTTGTCTTTTTTATTACCAAAAGCTAAATTAAAGAGCTGCCTCCATCAGCATGCTGCTTCAAAACCTTAACAGCATGCTGGGACATTAATTCAGCCCTGACTCAGAGGTAAGAATGAACCACATTGAATCACCAGCACGACTCTGTGCAGCACCCGCTTACTGCGCTGCAGCAAAGACCCAGATCCATCCTTCCAGCACATGCAGGTTTTGAGTGAAAGCTGCTTAGTTGCCGACATTGTTTCCCATAAGACTGTGACAATTTTTAGGTTTAAGTTAAATGTGCAGGACAAGGCAGACCTTTAAGTTCAACCATGAATTGCAACAGTGAATACTTTGATACAGGATCATTTGCAGAGGTCACGTTTTGTCCTAGAGGTTGAGAGGGAGGTCAGATGAGTTAAGTGGAGCAGGCTATCAAGATGCTTTTCTTAATTCATAATTGGTTCTACTACCTTATTGATCAAAGGCTACAATAACTGTGAACCTGGATAAAGGGAGGTGTTGCTGGAAATGCTTTCTGGTAGCTCCAGTTGCCAGGGAAACAAAGTTCTCCTGTCTCTCTTCATCCAGAAATGTTAGCTCTCTGTGTGAACACAGCTCTAGGGAAATGGTATATTTTATCTTCTTTGAAGACTAGCAAGGGAGAGGAGAGGGAAAAAGAGAGACAGGAAAGTATATGCAATACTGCTTCCTCAACAGTTTTTGTACACATATTTTGCTCATAGCAGACTGTAAATATTCAATGTAAAACTTGTGCTTTGTTGTTTATGTGTAGATGGCAGAAGTTCATGTTACGTTTTAAAATAAATTACTAGTACCAATCTCCATTGTCACCTTCAGAAAACAACCCAATGAGACCCTGAGCATCGGGATAGCCTCTGTAGCCTGTCATACAGATGGGAGCTAACTGGCAGTGAGGAGATAAGTGGCTGGGATTAAAGAGTTCAGGAGGTTATGACAGGAGGCCATCTGCTCTGCTGTCACCATGGTGCTCCTCAGCCAGCTGCAGCACACAGGCCATCAGCTAGGAACAGGGGCAGAGCTGTCAAAGTAGGTCACCACTTTGCAGGCCACTTTGGAGGCCTGTAACCAGTGGTGTCCCCCAGGGGTCAATACTCGGTCTGGTCTTGTTCAACATATTCATCAATGACCTGGACGAGGGGACAGAGTGTATCCTCGGCAAGTTCGCTGATGATTCCAAGCTGGGAGGGGTGGCTGACATGCCAGAGGGCTGTGCTGCCATCCAGTGGGACCTGGACAGGCTGGAGAGCTGGGCAGAGAAGAACCTCATGAGGTTCAATAAGGGCAAGTGCAGGGTGCTGCACCTAGGGAAGAAGAATGCCAGGCACCAGTACAGGTTAGGGGGGGGACCTCCTGGAAAGCAGTTCCGAGGAGAAGGATCTGGGAGTCCTGGCAGACAGTAAATTATCCATGAGCCAGCAATGTGCCCTTGCTGCCAAGAAGGCCAATGCCACCCTGGGCTGCATAGGGAAGTGTGTGGCCAGTAGGTCGAGGGAGGTCATTCTCCCCCTCTACTCTGCCCCGGTCAGGCAGCAACTGGAATACTGCGACCAGTTCTGGGCTCCCCAGTTGAAGAGAGACAGGGACCTACTGGAGAGAGTCCAGCGGAGGGCAACGAGGATGAGTGGGGGATTGGAGCATCTCCCCTATGAGGAAAGGCTGAGAGAGCTGGGACTCTTCGGTCTGGAGAAGAGAAGGCTGAGGGGTGATTTAATTAATGTTTATAAATACCTAAGGGGTGGGTTGAGGGAGGATGGAGCCAGACTCTTTTCAGTGGTTCTCAGTGACAGGACTAGGGGTAATGGGCACAAGCTGGAACATAGGAGGTTCCATTTAAATATAAGGAAGAACTTTTTTTCAGTGAGGGTGCCAGAGCACTGGCACAGGCTGCCCAGAGAGGTTGTGGAGTCTCCTTCTCTGGAGATTTTCAAGACTCGCCTGGATGCAGTCCTGAGTGATGTGCTCTAGGGGATCCTGCTTTTAAGCAGGGGAGTTTGACTGGATGATCTCTGGAGGTCCCTTCCAACTCTGAATATTCCGCGATTCCATGATTCCATGATTCCGTGATAAATTTCATTTAATCAAGGTCACCAGCTGAAAGTTTTATATCTTCCCACTTTTTTGGAGTAGGCTGCAGGCTGCAGCTGTGACTCCCGGAGGAGATGCAAGGACACTGAAAGTAGCTGAACATAGGCAGAAGAGTGATTTTTAGTGCCTCTCCTTAAAAGATAAAATTGTAGTATTCCTCAGATATCTGTAGAACAGATAGAGATATCTGGCCTACAGACCAGATCATCTGATAGAGATTTTTTTAACTAAAAAAACAAACCAAACCAAACCAAGTCTCTCTAATTATTATTTCCAGTTACTTCTCCTATGGGGCACTATCAGTTATCCAATTTTCACAGAAAGTTGGCTTCCCAGCGTGTGAAAGCATAGTTCTGCTGGTAGTTGGTACTCTGCTCCAGGAAGGGAATGGGTATCAGCTGACACAACCTGAACTTCCACCCAGCTTCAGTGCTGAAACACGAGGTGCTTTTGTCACCATTGATAAGTTTATGGGAATAAATAAAAGTCACTTTAATATTAGCCTGATCATTTCTTTTTGGGATGATCCCAGTGGATTGTGTGGGATAAGTACTGCCTTTTCCCCAAATAGCTCAAGCTCCTGGAGAGTCTTTTCTTTACCTTTTTGACAAAAAACGAAAGATGATTCATTTTCAGGAGGTAGGGACTGTGTTGATTATATGCCAATGATACCCAAATCTTAATCTTCTTTGCTTCAGACTTAGAATTGTTCTTTTTTCCTGATGCCTGGCAGAAGTAAGAATCAGACTGAAAACAAATGGTGTAGCTGGAGCTAGAGAAAAGCAAATTTTACATACACAACCCCTAAACCTCCCCCGTCCCACCTCCTCTGCCTCCACTATTTTGGCACCTTCATTCACACATAACTAATTGTTTGAGCACAACAGTGTTGTGATAAAAGAGAGGTGAATTTAGATCTGAATGAGGGGCTGTGCCTGCACCGGCTGGTGAAGCCAGTCTCTGCTGACTCCAGGATAGAGCAGCAAAGGCTAAAACTCCCTTAGCCTTTCCCCTTCCCTCTTCCCTGCTAATCGAGTCCCATTAGCTGTTCAGTCGATGCCACAAAGAACCTACTTGAGCTGCAGGAGTGAACAGTGTGTGAATAGTGATGCTGAGAATGAAGAGCATCAAGAAAAAACAAGTGTGGAGGACAAAGCTTTTCTCAGCGCAGGAGCAAGAGTGATGTGAAAGAGGGATTATTTACACACATGTACCCATGACACTCACAAAAGAAACCCTGCATTACTTGAGGTTATTTGGGTTTATTTGAGCCCCACTGAACAAAGAGTTAAAAACTACCGTGCAATTAGTCAAACAGAAGGTTCGGGGAGACTGTACGTTGTGGAAGCACACCGAGACCCCACCTCTCCAGCGCAGGCCTGGGCACACGAGACCTGCAGGCCGCTGTGGGGACGGGCACCCGGCACCGCCTGGGCGCCCTTTGCAGAAGGAACGGCAGAGGGTGCCGCCGAGCAAGAGCAACCGCCCGCCGGGACCTGTTCCCTGTCCCCTCTCCCCCGTCCCTGGCCTGTGTGCGGGTCGCTGCCCCGACCGGGCTCCCTGCGAGACTGGAGGTGCCTCAGGGAGCGCCGGGGGCGCCCTTCGCAGTCCCCTCTGCCCGGCACTACCATCTACCCACACTCATTTTTTTCCCTGGTTATATATATATAATTATTGCATTTATAATTTCTGTGAAGTGACAGAAAGGCACGTACTTTAAGCCTTTGACAGCCATTTGCATCATCATATGAAACAGCAACGTTTGTTGGAAGATAAAGACCAAAAAACAGATATTTAAGCTCGTGTATAAAATGCCACAAAGAAGACAAACAGGCACTTTATACAGTTTTGTTTGGTGCTGTTACTAAGTTGTAGATTACTAAGTGTGAAAATGAACCTGAAAACTTGTGCCAATGTTTGGCAGCATATGGGAGTGCACGTATAGAGATGTTTGTTTAAATAAGCGATGCAAGAAGAAAATGAGTCTGGGATGAATTTATTGGTTGCTTGCAGCCGAGTTGTGTATCAAACTGGAAACTCATTTTTCACTTAGAAGGGTACTAAACAGGTCACGTGCAATACCAAAGCTCAATTTTATTGCCATTACTTGCTATGCGTAGTGTCACTAAATTCTGTAATACTGCTCAAGGAGTAAAAATACCAGGGGGAAAATGTAATTTCTAAAAGACAAGGAGGAAGGGAAGGAAAAGCAAACTCTCACTAGAAGTACACAGAAAATTCCAAGAGCAACCCAAGCTGAACAAAACCTACAGAAGAAGAAAGTGTTGACTAGCTATCATCAGTGCAAGCAAGTGACACCAAAGAGAAACATCCAGTGTAAATTAAGACTTTGGCAAGGGAACAAAGGAAATCATCAAAGACTTAGACATTACACTGAAGTATATACCACGTGACTGAGTTGTCTTCACCTTTTTTTTCTGATTTCACCTCTTACTGTTAGCATAATTGCCTATTATTGCAAATTATCAGCATATTCATAAAGTAAATGGCACCAAGGCTGTTCCTTTTTATTTGAATAAATTAGAATTCCATACCAGGTAATTTTCCAAAGTACTTTTTAATTGTGGTAAAAGAAGATTACTAATTGCTTTAGGTTGCTAATTGCTCCATGTACTGAAGGATTTTTTTTAGTAAATGCAAAGATCCTTTGAAACCTCAAGAACAGAAATTATTTTAGTTCCCAATGGCTTCATTTTAGTTGCCTGAATAGCATGTTTTAAGTGAATACACCAATGTGTCTTTACTGCCTGTGACGTCTTACTTGCTTTGTCATGCAAAGTGGCAGAAACTGCTGCTTTCTACCAGCAGGATGAGGAGGCCAGTCAGGCATTTCACACAGGTGGCTGTTACAGATGGAACAGTCCTGGGTTTGTCCACACAGACTATTAAAGGACAAGGTGATTAGCGCAAAATCTGCGTCTTGAAATAACTGTAAAGATGATGAGAATCTTTAGCAGCAGGTATTTGTTTATTGCGGATCCGGGGACTCGGGGGATTGCTCCTCCTAACGAGTCCACCTGAGGTCAGGAGTGTGCTCTTTTTACAGCCTAAAGTGTTGCATATTCATAAATTTACCTCAGGTGGGAATGAGGATTATATCATTGGGAGGGTCTTAGGGAGGAGATTTACGGTAAATCATTATAATATTCCACGCCTCTTGCTCCACCCGGTTCCGGTGTGGAAACTATCTATTTAGATCACACTTCGTTACTGCCGAAGATGGAAGATGGATGCATACAGGGAGACTGAGAGCAGGACCTCCAGCAGCTGAGGCTGTGAAGTGCTGGGGTCTGAACCCCAAGCCCTGAATTAAGGTTGACGTATGGGTGGGCCCCATGGCCCTTTAAGAGGAGGGGATGAGTTTGCCTTTTGGCTTTCCTCCAAGGTGCAGCCGGCCTTGTAAGGAAAGCCCTTGGGTAAACAAGCCCCAGGTGCCCGCATTTGGGTAAATGAGTGCCAGGTGTCCTGTTTTGGGGATAAAAGCTGGGACCACTTGCAGGAAGGGTTGGAGTGTCTGTCTGTGAAGAAGATGCACTTCATAGAGTTTCATGTTGGGGAAGGACCTCCTGACTCCTCATGCAACTGGATCCCAGTCAGGTTTGGCACTTACAAACACGGGCTTTGTGGGGAGGCAACATGGGGTTACCTCTATCGTATGTGATCACCCTATTGACTTGGTTGTCTCCCATTTTTTCCATGGGTTACCTTGTATCTTTGTTTATTCCATCCATTACGGGTCATGCTATGTCATTCCTGGGGTCGCTGGGGTTGATATCTATTATTTGTGATCTATCTGACTTGTTTGTACCCCCAGCGATCCTCCATATACTGACTCCTTTACGTGCAATAGAATCTACTTGCTGGTTTGTTTTTCTGCTGCCGGCTGTGTCCCTTGTACTGGGCCTAGTAACTGGCAAAACAGGCTGGCAAGTGGGTTGGTGGTTAAGGTTACAGAAACAACCTATCTTCAGACTTTAGCCTTTCCTCTTGGAGTTGGTTCATTGTATAAAAACAAATATTCAGAAAAAGACAGGCTGCTCTCTAATCTAGTTGCTAAAACTCTTGTTGGACATGTAGAAAGCCAAGGTTCATCTCCTTGCTCCAAACCAGGTATCATAACCATCTTGATCTGCCACATGCTGGCCAAATGAGCTTGTCCTTACTGGGTTGCACCAGTGATGTGTTTTTGTCCAGAACATTCCCATTTAAATTGCCACTTTTTTCAGTAGCCTATAAATCCTAGTAATGAAATGTAATTATTTCAACATAAATGATAAAATCATCTCACTAAATTTTTAGGTGTGAATCTGAGTGTCTTATTGCAGTCATTCAAATCTGAAGTTTTGACTGTAGATTTTTGACCTCTATTTACCTTGAATTTTACCAAGTGTTTATGGTGTGTTGCATAGTTTAAAGCCACATAATGCTTGCAGAATGCTTAATTCACCTCTTAAATTGATGAATAGTTATGAAAGTCTCAAAAACTAGTCAGATTCAATTTATTCTGTTAGGAGTCAGTAATAAATTCACACACAGTTATGGGTTCTCTAGCAAGAGAGGTTTATGATTTATGACGTTAAAATTTATATGGAAGAGGCTAAAAGTTATAAAGAAAAACTTCTACAAGATAAATGTTGTCCTACTATTCTGGAATAGTCAGGCAAGTGTAACAGGATTAACATATTTATTGCAGAATTGCAAAGTGTGTACCCTTGTAATGCTGCTTGGCAGTGACCCACGCAGTATTGTGTCAGAAATCACAATGTACACATGTCATCTCAGAAGAGAGTTTCAGAGATTGCCTTAGATGATGGCAGGGATGAATAATGGTTCTAAGGAAACAAGGGTCTGGGTTTTCTAGACAGGTCTACTGAGTGGAAAGGATCATGATGAGCTGTACACCTTTATGCATTTTGGAACAATGCAGGATACCTCGTCATTAACTTTCCCTCCACTGTTAGAAATATTGAAATACAGGAATAGCTTTTAGGAACCAAACAGGATGAAAGAAGAGAGAAGAGCTGTTCTCCTACAGGAGAGGTGACACTCTAAATTTTGTATACAATCTGGACAATACAATAATGAATCATTTGAAAGTAGACAGAATCTAACAGAAGCCTCTGCTCTTTTACCTTTGTTGCCTCTGAAAAAAAAAGGAAACATGGAATGAGCCCAAGGCTGTCATGAAGAGTTACATTCCTGGATTTCTGTAAGTGTCGGGGGGGGGGAAAAAAACAGTTAAGCTGTTCTTATAATTAGATTTTCTCTTCTTTTGTGTGTCTATGGCAACAAAATAACCAGAGATCTTCAAAGTTCATTGTCATCCATGCTGTTCATCCCAGCCCTGCGGGCAAAATCAGTCCCACCGCCCCTGGAAGTGCTTCATGCAGGCACGCCAGGGTTTAGGTGAAGGTCTGCTTTCATGGATGTTACCATGGAAGCTTCTTAGTAACTCAGCTCCAGTAAGCCTTTACTGTGCAATTAACAGCTGGTGGTTTGGCTCAAAAAGCCTACAATCCCTCAGCACTGGGATTAATCTGAAGACTCATGGCGTGTTTCAGCTGACACTAGTATTACACACCCATGGATTGCCTTGACTTGTTAGCCTTCCATTCCAGCTTCTGGTTTTCCTGTAATTCCTACTCCATAGCTGCTAGTTTATCCCCATGGATTAGTACATTATACCAAACAACTATATCTTAATGAAGAAATCATAAATTAAACCAATAAATATTTAACGATAAACTATGGTAACTCAACCATTTCTATACACCTAAAATAATATGATAGTGCTAATCAGGTGAAATAGTAATCTTACTTACATAATGTGAGCTTTCTACAGAGACCATTTCTTCAGTGACTTACTTCAACAAATGGAAGGTCAGTTTTATTTGATATTGTTCTTTCACAGATTTTGTCACTTGAAAAGATAAGTAAGAATTTACCATTTCCAGGTTAATAATTCCTCTTAGAGAGAACGTGTCTCTGGGAAAGGATCCAGGTTTAACATTTCTGAACATACCGTACACACATAGAGTTCTAGCTTTCCCCACATTGCTTTATAGAAATGCACTAAATGGATTTTGGGGTACACTCCACTTAAACAATTTTCGTCATAATTATGTGTCCAGGTAGGTAGAGGATTTTTAAATCCCCCAACTCTTCTTTTGTTTCCCTATGGACCTTGTTTTGTGTATAACTGGACATGCTTAAATAAATTCTGCCAGCAAAATTGTCTGAACCAGCCTTGCATGGAGGAAGAAGGGAAATGCCACTGGTGATGGGGACTTTCTGCATTTTGTGCATTCTGATTAATTCTAGCACAGTGTTTTACAAACTGCTTAAGCACTGCAATACAACTGTGAGGCAAATACAGTAAAAAGGCTCACCATCTGTAAGACAGAGAAAACACACAAAGGTTGTACTGTGCTTCCAGACATACAGAAGCAATCAATAAGAGGGTCAGAAGCAGACTCAAAAGTCTCTTCTTTTTTTCCTCTACTTATTCTCTCCTTTACCAGGTCATGTGTCTGGCCTTTCTGCAAGTTTTCCTGTCATTCCTCTTCCTAAAATTTTTTTCTGTGTTAATATCACCGGCTAATTACACATCAGACATGTGAACCCACCAGACTGCACTAGTACTAAACCTTTCTCATTCTTAATTTTTAAAAAGTTTTTTCTTTTATCTTTTTTCATTTTATACTCAGCAGAAAATAAATATTTCCTTTTCAACCAATTCTGCTGCAACTAAATTCTGAACGTATAACTACTAATCTCTTGAACACGAGATCCACAACTTAATTTCCACTATGTACCTATTTGCCTTTTGAGATAGGGACACAGACACATGTGGAAGATGCAATGGGATAAGGTAGTACAACAGCTTCCTTGGTTCAAATTCAGAATTTTTACCTTTCAGAGTACCAAATTTGTCCTAACCAAATGAGTTTAGCAAGTTCTCCTCAATAAAAAAAAATTTGTTCTACACCCATCAAGTATTTCATTTATGCAGCACATATACAGTTGTATATAACAAAAATAGGTGACATTAAACATCTCTGGAGAGTTTTGTACAGTTTTACCAACACTATCATCCCCCTTTTCCTGTAAATTCAAATTGTCAGTAGCTAAAAATCATCAAACTCACAAAAGACAGGTAATGCCTGGTGAGCAGGGAGAACATTTCCAGAATGAATATTATTTTGAAAACATATTTAACCTACCCTGACCTAAATATGCTTCCACTGAAAACTGGAAGAACAGAATAAACATTGAAAGAATATACTTCCATGTAAAAATGTTCCCAGTGATTTTGATGACTACGATTAGCTGGCAGGATTAAGCCATTTTGCTGAATCACCACGTTCAGCAAAATAAGCACAGGTTGGTGGCCCACTCGCCTTGCCCTACGGCAGCCAGCAAAAAGGCATCAGCAGCAATCCATGGAGAAAAATGAGTGACCTCCCTCTACAACAAGCAAAGAAAGCCTCCTGCTGCCCCTTCCCACAGCCCCCCATGGAGGGCTATGCCCAGAGGGTTTAAAATCAGCCTTTAAGAAGTTACTGCTGCAGCAGGTAGAGATGCTCAAACATTGTCCTCTCTGAGACACTTTTTTTTCATTTTTCAGGCAAACTTTTAATACTAGATCTGGGTTTTTTCTTCATCTTAGCTTTCTACCTTTAGCTAAATGATTTGAGAGAAGTTGGCAAAGGAGAAAAGCATTCAGCCAATTTGAGAACAAGGTTAGGTAGTTTGGTTTTACCTTGTCTTTTTGCTGAGGCCCTCTGGCACCAGCACATCTTAGGGGAAAGACTTCATCTTTTTGGGAACAGAATCACCTTGTGCTATGAGAGCACTGCTTGTATGGAAATTTTCCCAAATGGTACTATGTTGAAAGCTTTTGAAAACTCTCACCTAGTAAATGCCTTGAGGAGACTTGTCACACCATAGGAAGATGACATCTCCATGGAGTCTGCTTGCTCTGAGCAAGTTGACTCCAAGCGAACATGGTAATCTCAGCTCATCAGGTCCTGCCCTGGTGCCAAGGCAGCAAAGAGGAAAAGAGACACACAGAGAAAACAAGGAAAGGAGAATTCTCCTTTGAGGAGACTGGACAAAGAAAGAGGCAGAGGCAGACAAAAGCAGCTGGCTCTTTGCCTGTTGCCTTTACTTAGAATAAGACATAAGAACTGTAGAAACTGCATGGAAAAACTGATTTTTAATTATAGTCTCTGCAGAGAGAGTGCAGCCTAGGAAAAGAGCCTGTGATTATTTTTTAGCTTGTGAACAGAGACAGTAAGCATTATAGTTTTGATCAGTTGAATACTTTTTTCTGCCTGTTCCACTTTAGCCTTTCTTTCGTAGCATATCCAGTCATCACACAAATACTTGAATAACAGAATAAATCCAGCTGAAAATGCAAAGATTAAAAAGATATCTCGCCAGAATCCAGCCACAGGACAATAACTTTCAGAAGTTTTGGTCTGTCTGTCCTGGAGAAAACCTAAGTCTCAAGTCTTTCCAAGTCAGACAGGGAATTACTACTACAGGGATTTACTACTATTACCATTTTAAGGACTATCTTACTGCTCATCGTTTTCTTCTACAAGCAATGTCCAGCAGGACAACTCCCAGGCAAAAAACATTCCTTAATTATGTTCATACTTTCCTCCATGTTGCCTTTTTAGTTCAGGAGTCCACAGGAAATACCATAAAATTACTATTTGCCACCTCATTGCGAGGTGGATGAGAAAATTAACCTCTTTCGCAATCATATTTAATAAGATTATTTTAAAAGATGCTTTGAAGTAAATCACCCAAACTTGAGAGAAAAAGGATCCTCTGAAGTCCAATGCTTCTCAGTGTTTTTGCTGCCCTGATGTCTGTAGGTTCTCAGCAGTGCAACTGGTACTACCCTTCTTATCTGGTGATGTCATTTTGTTACCCCATTTGTTACCCCAATTTGTTACCTGCTTTTGTGTAGTCTAGTATGGAGAACCTTCTACAGCCATGGGAGTACACTCTCTCAGGCAGGACCATCAGTTTGATAAACATTTGTTGCTGGTGGATGCCTTCAGCTCCACCACTGTAAAAAAACTTATTTTTTGGCATTAGCAAAACAAAGATTTGCTCAAAACAGCAGAAAGTCCACCCTAGGTTGAAGGCTTATTTCCCTTCCCTTTTCTCTGCCTTTGCCTTCCAGTTTTCTCACCTCAAAACCCTGTAGCCTTTGGTCCAAGAATGTGTTTGGAGAAAAAAAGGAGACACTGCTTCACAAACCAGCTAGGTACTTCCAGGAGCCAATAGAACTAATAAAACTGAGGCAATAAATGCTAGAGAAAAAAATAAAGGGTAAATCCTGACCATTTTCCAGTGGACAGAAAAACACCTATTGACTGCTTCACCATTATGACTATACCTGTAATTTCCAGTATTTATGGGTTTTAGAAAACATAAAAAAGAAAAATTTTCATGTACGCAAGATGGAAATTTTCTACCCTGAATTCTTCCAAACTGCATATCCATATATCCTTTTTAAAATCTCTTTAGACAGTTTTTACCTAGCTCTTACATAGAAAACCTTGCATTTAAGTTTTCAAAAGAAGAATTTGGTGAATTGCTTCTTTGCTGTTAATAAAAAAATCTGAATTTGGAAGGACAGTTGCACTGGTATTTGAGTGCTTCTAATCAAATCTACACAAATTTACGACCATGAGTAAGTGTCTAAGGAAAATTACATTCATTTAGTATGAAAGATTTTTTTATATATAATTTTCAAGCCTGTTTTGATTAAGAATATGATTAAATAAAGTATTTAATATTTAAAAGGGGGACTAAAGTTGGACATCAAGTGGTATTTTTTAATACTAGAAAAAACGTACAGATGATAAATATTTATTTTGCAATGAGGCCAATGTAATCTTCATGGCTAATCTAGAATGCAAAGCTATAAACCTACATAATAGTCTATCTAGTTTATATAAGTTCTACAAAGACTACATGCTCCCAGTGCACAGAAAAATGCAGAACAACGTGTTGTTACTGAGGTCGATCAACATGCTATTCCCAGAGAACCACTCAATCACAGACAGAGGCAATAATGGATTGGAAAAAATGCACTGAAAGAGAGTAAGTTTAGACTGGACATAAGAAAGAAGCATTTTATGATGAGGGTGGTGAGACACTGGAACAGGTTGCCCAGAGAAGCTGTGGCTGCCCCCTTCCTGGCAGTGTTCAAGGTCAGATTGGATGGGGCTTTGAGCAACCTGGTCTAGTGAAAGATGTCTCTGTTACCCATAGCAGGGGGGTTGGACTAGACAATCCTTAGAGGTGCCTTCTAACCCAAACCATTCTATGATTCTATAATTTTTATGCCATTAAAGTCTGGTTTAATAATGAAACCTGTTTGTTCAATATAAATCAAATATATTATTCAAGATTTTTAAGATTAAAATATACTTCCTGTAATCAATTAATATCAATATGAACAACAACCTCTTCAGAAAAATCAGTTTCCAGAAGAAAATACTTGTTCATAAGAATGAAAGTATTTATCAGAAAGAAAGGAGTTTCTGCATCCAAGCCTCATTCCTGGTTACTAAATGAAGAGATCATTTCCTCAGATATTGCAGCTACATTGAAATGAGTCAAGGGCATTGAAGGACAGCCAATGATCATTTAGTGAAGGAAGAGAGATGCTGGCTTATAGCAAAAGGTTAAAATTAGGTAAAAAATAAACATTAAGTATGGAAAATATCAGGGGTTTAGAAACAAATGCATTATTTTTTTCTGGAAGAAGATTGGTTTATAGGAGTAGGGAGTACAATAAGGAGAAAATAAGCAAAATTCAGGAGAAAATAAGTTTGGAAATAAGCAATGGTCTATGACACATAGCTGAATGATTTGAAATAGATGAGAAAGCAGAATGAGGATCCTTTGCTCCATTTTAAAGACAGAAGAATGAGACCCTGATTACTACACAGACATTTCTGAGGCCAGAATTTTCATTTAAGTAAGCCACTAGAGTGTACATCTTGTTAGAAATATATCACCTAATTTCTCTGTAAGTCTCTTATTTAGACTACCATTTAAGCTACCAATGAGAGAAGCTGAGTTAGCAAAGCTTGTCATACCTTGATAGGTGTGTTATATTGTTAGTTATCTACTGGCTGGATTAGCATTTACAAGGTTAGGGGTTTGCATAAAATCTGTGTGTGGAAACCAAGGAGATGAGTTACAACATTTTATTTTGGCTGCAGATTAAAATGAGTCACATGAACAAACCCTGGAGAAATGAGTCATGGGTGGCCTCTTTGCCACTGGATGGACCCCCAGGATATGTTCACCATTTGTGACACATAATGGCTCATGAAGATCCCAAACACGTGAAATGCCCACTGCTCCATTTGTTGTTGAAGCGGAGAACATGGTTTTCCATTAATGAGCCAGCAGGGTCCAGTTTCAGGGCAGGGAGTCAGAAGGACCTCCTACTCTTCAGCTGGACCAACTGCCCCTGGGAGTGCAAATTTTCTGCAATTCTGTCACACACGTGCTTGGCCCAACAAAAAGAGCAAAAGACTCCTGCACCTTCATATTTCTCCCTTTCTGAATCCTCTGGTATGATACTGCCTTGGGGAGGAAAAGCCATGACAGAGAAGTGTCAATTTGTTTTTTCATAAGCTTTTTACCACTTGTTACGGAGATCTGTGCTGCTGCACTGAAACCCCATGGAGTACAAAGCTGTTTCATCGTAAGTGAAAGCTGACAAGGAAGTGCCGAAGCTGGTGTCCATTCTCCTGCCATGGAAGCAGCTAAACATCATAAAAATACTTTGCACACAGTGTCCATTTGCATTCGCACCCATTTTTATTGGTATTTCAGCCACTGGCCATTTAAAATGCAATTTTGACAATGTGAAAAACTACACTATTATGCCATTGGCTTTAACTCGATTTGAAGCTAAAATTGAGAAAGGGGAGCAAACAACTTGGAAATGTTACCTGTTCTACAGCCAGGGCATATCTTAGTCATACCTTCAAAAAACAGCATGGTGTTGATTGCTTTCAGTTCAATAATTATTTTATACTTGCCCCCTTGTTTCAACTCTAAGTAATTGGCATAATATTATTTTTTTAAAATACATGTTAACTTTTTTTTCCTACTTAATTAGTTTTGCATCCTTCATTTTTCTACAATTGACAGGATTGGTAGTATCTGATCTAAGCTTACAATCTACTTTTTATTTTAGTTACATTTATCATACATTATCTTTACTAAATCTTTGAGAGGCTTGCAAAAGATACATCACAAAAAATAATAAATACCTAGCTTGGAAAATTAAGTTTCAAGATCAGTAGGAAGCAGGAAACAAGAATTTGAAACAGAGAAAGTAGATAACTGTTTTCTTCGTCCAGCACTGATAAAACTGCAATCAGTAACAGAATAGATTAGTTAGAGGACTTTTCTAGTTATGGAAATGAATATAGACTAAGTTTTTTAAGAAAAACACATTTCAAAAGCAGGCAGAAATCTCAGGGCATTCTTAAATCACAGGGGAAAGGGAGTAATCCTCAAGAATGATGGCAGATTTGCACTGAAATTTTTCTTTGTAAAGGGTAATGTATGCAAAAGAAAACAGAGAATATACATCCTATAAAATATTCTGGAAAGTAAATTATAATGAGAGACCCTGGTCTTTAACATAAGCTGTGGAGTAAAGCAAATTCTTTCCAAAAGGAAACTGCTAAAATTAACTCAGGACACTTCTGATCCTTGCATCAGACACATCTGATCCTGAGGCAACAAATTTGCTTTTTGAGGCTACTCAAGAAACAGAGGGAAATGAAGAATACCCATCTCTACACAGAAACTATTTTGGCTGCTTTTAGTGGTAAAAGACACATTGGAGACAGATGGATAAAAAATAGGAGCATTCCTTCTGCCTAACCAGCTATCTGCTGTATTATTTCCACATAGTATGAATTTATCACACTATGTTTTCCACACACACACCCCCCTCTTTTTTTTTTAATCAAGTTCTCTCTGATATATTAATTCTGACATTTATATGCCAGAAACTTTCAAAATGACTTTTTGATAACCTGTCTTCCATATTTTAAATTTTCAGTTATTTCAAGTATTTAATTTTCATAACAATCCACACTGCTGCTGTTGCACAGACAGCAAGGAGACTTGTCATCTCGTGTTAGCATACACTACTTCTGTACAGCAGTGTCACAAAGTCACTGACTTACCCTCTCCTCAACATAGAAAAATTAAATAATTCCCAAATTTCAGTTCCAAATGAGATGTAAATGCCTACTATAAGACAGGAGTGCCACAGGAGACTCACAGCAGGCAGCAACTCATGGTCATACCCACTTTCAGTCCCATAGCCAAGACAACCATTGCACTGAAAAGTGCTTGACCAGTCACATTGACAGAAACATTTTGAACACTGCCAGGTTCCTGTTCCAGGTACATTGTAGCATTGGTGCTTGTTAGCAGCATGCTGAGCATAAACCCAAATTAGGATCCTTTATAATGAGCATCCTCCACACACAAAGAGTGATAAGCTATGCCTGCTGCAAACCGTTTATACACCAGAAAGACCAGGCAGCCCACCTGCGGGGCTGGAGCTCCCCTTCACGCACTGAGCATTTGCCACCTGCTCAAGGTTAGTCCTCCAAGTCCTCCTCTGCAGTCAGTGAGAGAGACTCACCGCACCTGGTGTGGACACCAACAAGGCTGGGCTGACCTGGCACTGAGGATGGCCACTAGACCAGGAAGTCACAGATTATTTCTCTTAAATCTTAAACAATAAATGATGATTATATGAAATCATGTAGTTCACTTTGAGGGTGCACTTCAGATGGGAATTCAATCCAAGAGTTAAATCAGTTTGAAGAAAAGCCCAAATCATACTCATGACTATAAATAGAATAACTGACATGAACTCTTCCAAAAGAAAGTATTGTTGCTAAACCCAAATGTGCAGTAAAATGTGCTCCAAAGACTGCTTGACTTAACCACTCTTCTACAGCTAGGAGATCAATAAAATGCATCATAAATTTTGGGACTGCTATTAGGTCTTATTGAATAAATTAGTCTATATCCAGTGTAAGCAGGCTTTATTCTTTGCTTCGTTTAAAATGTTAATAGCCAGTTTGAACAGTTATATAGTTCAAATGGTTTGTGCCATTTGATTAGACATCTACTTTATGCCTACAATATCTCCTAGTGTTATTCTCTAGCCTGATACTAAAGTTATATGGAAGGAAGATTCTTGAGAACTGAAAATCTTCCACCTGCCCCGAGGATTCTATGTATTGAGTACATGTTAGACTGGTCTTACATATAAAAAGTTTAGAGCGTCTTTGCTGCTCTAAGGAGCTTATAGTCCTACAGGGGCATAAAAAATTTATTGAAGTTTCACAGACAGCTATTTTTTCCCTTCTCTGGCTGGCTTATATTGTGTCTGAAGAGAATGAAGGTCTCCTGACTCCCTAAAGTTGACTGTGTTTACTGTGTTAAATTCCACTCTTATTATACTTATTTAACTGCATGGATCTTTTATTACTTGTTTCTCTTCATTTTCCCTGAAAATTCATCTTTAGATACAGAATTTACTTTGAAATTACTGTGACATTTTACTTTTCTATTGTGTCAGTACATATCTACACTTGAATATAACAAATAGAGTTTTGAATTTAAATTATTTTTGTCCCTAAGAGAAAAAAAAATAAAGTATCTCCACAGTTACTTCCTTTCGTTGTATTTTGAGTACTCCTGCAGTTCATAGGATACTGCAAGAGTGGCATCATTGATTTTCATGGTTACTGTGTTTCAATACAGTGTATATCAATTTAGAAATAAAAAGGCGGCTTTCTACCATCTGTGCCTCAGAGTCTCAACACAAACTTGAAAACTAGTAGGATTTCATGCTTTGTTGTGGGTTGTTTTTTTTTCCATTATGACCAGTAATAAACATTCTGTAAACCAAATCTTACCCTTTCTTATGTTTCAGTAATTCCAGTGTCTTTATCACCTGCTTACGGAGACAGCTGAAATGCTATCACACCTTGTACAGAGAGATTCACCAGCTTATCATCTCCTTCAGCAGAGGGTACATGTCATACCAGCTAGTATTTCTCTGGTGTGACACTAACTGTGGCTTTGCTTGAATATATAGGTATTTCGTCTGATCAAGGTTTACCCTAGGAGTCTCTGGGTTTTCTAAGATGGTGAATTTCTGAGGACAATGAACCAGGTAATTATAAACAACTAATTTGCTTCCTTACAACTGCCAAAGTAAAGGCAGTTTTTAATATGCTTTAATAACATCTTTTAATTAACAGACATCTTCTTTCTTGTAAGACAGTCTGAGGTTGAAATCCTGGCCTCACTAAATCCAGTCTGGTTGTATCCAAAATAGTCAGCCTGTCACTTCTGCCACAGTTGCAGCCTATTAAGAATGAAAGGGTGTGAGGAAACCAGGCTGTAGTTTTTCAAGCAGCTACAAGAGCTTCAGGGGAATGTTCTTTGGTGAGACTATATAAATATTTTCCCTTTGATACAGCCCAGCTTTTTAACCTGGTAAACAAGATGTCTGTAGCACCAACAAACCTCGTGCTGGTCTTTAGCATCTGACTGGTTGTATGCTAGGACTTGGAATTAAAATATTTTGTGCTTACATTGAAAAATTAATTCATTGATGGGTTTGGACACACAAGGGCTGTAAAATCTGGACTGATTTACTGTGTCTTGTAATGCTAGCAGGAGCACTCATTCTCCTGCTGTTAGTGTGCTGAAGCTTTCATGGTCTGGAGCGTGTTTTCCCTCAGTGTGGCCAGCAAGATGCCCACCAGCACAGCCCAGGGCTGTGCACTGCCTTAGCCCCGTGCTGCTTCAGGGAACAGAAGTGTGACATTTTCTTCCATGTGCCACAGAGACTAAGTTACACAAACCACCAATGCTGCAAAGCTCACCAGTCCACAGAGTGAGTACAAGAGTTTCAAGAAGGTTTTTCCTCAATGCTTTTAAAATTTACCACCAATAATGCCAGATGTCACCTTCTGACTTACATTAAAAACCAGAATTCCTACCAGCCATAACATCTTGGCATAAAACAGGTAAGACATTGGTCCAGTAGGACAATAGGTATTATCACTATATAAATACTTCCAAAACTAGGCAGCCCATTTGCTTCCATTTGGTTTGTTCTTGAAATCTCACTGGGACTCAAAAATCAGGTACAGACTCAAAACTGACTTGTCCTTTTTGTTCAATTTGAACAAATGCTTGAATAAATATTTGTCACAGAACCTTACCACAGCATTTATTCAATCCAAACACCAAAAACCAAGGTAGTAGAACATGAAGGATGTTGTGTATCTTGTAATGTACATACATTTTGCAGTGAACACAGAAATGTATGTTTTGTCTCAAAGATCCTTAATTCTGATCTAAGCTTTTAAAAGGTTTTTTTTAGTAATATTTTTAATCTTGATTCTGGTACCAAAATGTTCTTTTAAATGTCATTGGTAAACAGACACTATTTTTAGAAGATATTTATTAATAGACAAAACTTTTGATAAGGTATTTTTGATCTCTATCATGGAGTCTCCTTCTTGGGACACATTCAAAACCCACCTGGATGCGATTCTATGCAATCTGCTCTAAGTGAACCTGCTTTAGCAGGGGGGTTGGACTAGATGATCTCCAGAGGTTCCTTCCAACCCCTACCACTCTGTGATTCTGTGATCTGAGACAGTCTCGCATAACTTCTGAAATTGTCTATGTATATGTGTACATGTGTGTATATATTTATACATAGACATAGATATAGACATAAATATGCAGATTTACAACTATAAAAGTTTATATAAATTTTTAAAGCTATTTTGTGCTGTGTTTATGTCCAATTATGCTTTTCCAATTACTAATGAAATAATATTTATCTTGAATTACTGTGGTTGAAATTTACTTAAGTGCAATATTTTCCATGTGGGAAGCTCACCAGGCTGGATATGGAAGAGGCCAAAAAGGCAGAAGGAAGGATGCTTGGGTTTGACTTGGTTTCATCTGTGCAACTCTGTCTCCTGTGCCTATGCATTACTATGGAGATTTTCAAGGAGGTGAATTCTTTATCACCTTCAGGATTTCTGTTTCATGCTGGGAACAGATTCAGCGGAGAGATGTATTGAAAATATCAGTACTCATTATGTAAATAATGAGAATAATTATGTAAATCATGTAAATAATTCATACTAATAATGTGAATATTCAAAATAATGAGAATAATTATGTAAATAATGATAATAAAATATCAGTATTCATTATGATTAGTGCAAGCCAGGACCAAGAGTATCCCAATGCCATCGCTGCACCTGCAGGAACCCGCAGGAATTCAGGTTCCAGTTTAATCTCAACCCAAATTTCTTTGTCATCTTGAACAAGTCTTGCCAGGTATCACATTTGTTAAGGGGGAAGCAGCAATATTCCTCAACTTCACAATGACAAATTAAGGTTGAATTAAATAGCATCTTGCTACAAGCAAGCATTTGCTTACAACTGAAAAGTTGTAAAAGAAAATAAAGTCTTCATTCAATGCTGGGTGAAAATAAGAAGTTGCATGGGCTGCATGGCAATACCTCTCTTCACTCTGAGCTTGTGGTATATATAAATGTATAAAGCCCATGCCTCTCATTGCAGACTCTTTAATTTACCAAATATCACAACTACCTATCTCCATAGTTTGGAAGAAAGGTGGACTAATCATATATACATTCATCATCCGTTCATTGCCCACTTGCTTCCAACCTTGCTAAGATCAGAAATCACTCAGTTCAGAACCAGGCTGAAAGCAGATTTATTTTCTAATTTTTTATCCGTTGTTCTCCCCTACCCCCAACTGGTTCTTTAATGGTGTCTATATGCCATGTGTCCCTGTGGTGGGTTGCCCTTGGCTAACTGCCGGGTGCCCATCCAGTTGCTCTCTCACTCCCTATCCTCAGCAGCACAGGGGAGAAGGTAAGATGGAAAAGCTCATGGATTGAGATAAAGACAAGGAGATCACTTAACAAGGGCTGCAGTTGCTGACAGAAAATGTGCTCCTGCACAGGCTCTCCACAGGCTGCAGGGGACACATCCACCTGCAGTATTGCAGGATTCTCCCCAGGCTTCAGGTGGATATCTGGTCTGGTGTGATCCTCCATGGACTGCAGGGGAACAACCTGCTTCACCATGGTTTGCACCAGGGGCTGCAGGGGAATCTGTGCTCCAGTGCCTGCAGCACCTTCTCCACCTCCTTCACTGACCTTGGTGTCTGCAGGGCTGTTTCACATTTTCGCACTCCTCTCTCACAGCTGATTCACAGTACTTTTTACCCTTTCTTGAATATCTTTTGCAGAGTCACCACCAGCTGATGTACATAGCTTTGGGCAACAATGGGTCCATGTGGGAGCCACCTGGATCTGGCTCAGTCTGACATGGGGGCAGCTCCTGATCTCTTCTCACAGAGGCCATGCCTGCAGCCTTCTCCCATAACAAAGCATTGCCACATAAACTTAATAAAGTCTCATAGGCTTTTCTGCATCTTTTCAACTCTATTTGAATACTGATTCACACTAGGCCATTGGTAAGAGCACATAAAAAATTTAGGGCACCTTAGACTCCAGTGAGTACATGAGAAACTACAGGAAAAGAAACTGAGAATTCATAAAAAAATGTGAAGTCTTTTGTAAAATGGTGCTGAAAAGTTCTCTTTATGCTTTATAGGAAAGAGAGAAATATTTCATTAATTTTCTTGCAAAGTATTTGCTCCAATATCTCCGACATTTGCTAAAGGCGATATTTACCATTTTGCTCGATAACACTGCATCATTCACTTTTAGTACCACTTGAATGACATGACACTTTTCAAAACCTAGCGTGCAGGCTCAGAATCAGTGCTCAGAACAGATAAAATTAATTATTCAAGCACCAGTAATGTCAAAAAGGTCAAAAAGGTCAAATGAACAGATTAAAAACTTGCAGTATGAATTAAATATATCAGTTGATCTTTATGACAGTGAATACATTTCACACAGGCAAAAAAGATTTGTACATTTTCTGCTAATAGATTTGGACACATCTTTCGCACTTTCTGCTCAAGGAAGTGCAAAATATGTTTGGAGAGAGGCAGATGACAAGCATGAGAGAGTAAGAATGTGAAATTTTGCACATTGCCATTTTAAAGGGAAGTGTTGACTGAGAGAGTTGTAATAGAAAGAAGTGTAATTTTTAATCCTCCTAAATGGACAAAACCTTTCTGACTGAAGAGATGGGTCAAAATTTTATGTACCTAAATACCACATATACAAATAGATAATTCTTTTTTAGTCTTTAAAGCATTCTATAAAGGGCTTACAGAAGTCAGATTCACTTGTAAACTGTATGCAGTCATTGCTAATCTAGGAAGTGTAATTTTAAACAGAACACTTAAATCAGAGTCCATAGGACTAGAAAACCCAGACATAGAAATACAAAATCCAGACACAGAGCATAATCATAGAATCATAGAATCACCATTGTTGGAAAGGACCTCCAGGATCATCAAGTCCAACCTTTATCCCATCATCTCCCTAACCATTAAACCATTAGACCATGGCCTCAAGTGCTTCATCCACTCGTTTTTTGAACACCTCCAGGGACAGTGACTCCACCACCTCCCTGGGCAGCCTGTTGTGGGAACTGTACAACTGTGCCTGTGTCACTGATTAGCTGTCCTCATGAAGAAAAGTTTTTCCTTATATGCAGTCTGAACCTCTGTTATTTCAATTTGTGCCTCTTCTCTTCCTACCATGCACTGTTGTGAAGGGGCTGACATTCAGACCAAAAAAAAGAGAGAGTAGTGAACAATAACCCATGGGAAACCAGTACATGGAATCGACAATCATATAATACCACTGAGAAATAGAATAGAAAGAAATATTAGTCTGAACCCTATGGAATAACTGGGCTATTTCTGCTGCTTGTCTTTTAGGCTTTAAATGACCAGATTGCCATAGAAAATTAAAGAGGAAAAGAAAATAGTTATGGTTGCATCTACAGCTGTCTATGAAGTATGAGAGCCAAATAAACAACAGTGATAGAATAGCAGTTACACTTGGCCGAAGGGAATTCATCACAGGGAGCACCAGATCACTAGTCAAAGAGGTCAATGACTGTTTCAGTCCATTACTGTTGAAACACATGGATGCATCCTGATTTCACAGTGGAGCAGTAGCTAGCTTTCTACTCACAATACATTTTGAAAGTACTATATAGTGATGTTATGCCTGCTCCTGTGTTAGTGTATACATGTTTTTACACATCCTATAAATTTTTATAAATTTTATAAACATAACTTGAATAATCTAAGTTTCTGTATGTCAGTGGTTGTTAGGTGTTACCAAATATTCCAGTCCTCCAAAATAACATGAACCACAACTAGAACACATACAGCTGGCAATGCCCAGGCCTTTCCTTCAAAAAAGGACTTAGCTCCATGATCTTACCAGTCCCCAAGCTGCAAAAGAGAGTGTGCACACACCCCACAGCTCCCTTTAAAGGTCCCTGTCAGCCTTACCTGGGGAGAAAAATCCTGCCAAAATTGATACCTGGATACTGGACTAAAGCAGAGAAATGACCACCCACACCCACACATAGCTTCAGTTCCCTTTAAAATAAGCATGCCAAACTTGGGGCTTTATAACTAAGTAGCTCCAACTGTGTATGTCAAAATGTCATGTTAAGAGGAGATCTGTTTCCAAATTCCCAGTCCCAAGACTTTTCTTCTCTCAGCTGTGAGAGTGAACTGGTAGCATGTTAATCCGAAAATCTATCCCTTTATTTGCAAAATTAATCAAGCAGTAGTCCATCTATCCAACACAGTTCTTGATGCAGGATAGTCCTCCGGAATATTTCTCTGCTCTGATTTTAGATGCCTGAACAATGTAATTTTGACCATATGCAGGTCTTTTGAGATCGAGGATACATTTTTCTTCTAGTGGGAAATATCCTATTGCTCTCATTTACACCCACATATAACAGTGAAATCAATGGGTTTGGGTCTGGGAACTACTCCGTATCTTTCCTTGGTGCTCAGAGAGATTTCCTGCCACACAACATACTCTCTAGCTCAAGACATTCCAAAGGACAAATTAATGAGTACAGTATCTCTGGCCCCATTCCCCTTCCCTGGAAATGTTGCGTCCCTGGAGCCACAGCACCAGTTAAGTGCTCTTTGCCCAGGCACCCCAGGTTGCTAAGACCCAGGAGAAATTTTCTATAAAGTTTAGATGATGATGCCTCTGAAGCAGGCTTTTTATATCTCTGATTGTGAATCTCCAGTCTGTGCTTCCATCACAAACACCTGAGACACTGAAAGCTAAAAACATGCTGTAGCCTAAATTAATCACTAAACATTATTACAGATAATGCACTGCATAAGCAGTCAAACCACAGATGGCATTTTCATTTTTACCTTCAGAAAAACCCATCCAATTTTAATTGAAATAAAACGACTACTAAGTTTATAACAAGTGTTCTGGTTTCAGCTGGGAGAGAACTAATTTTCTTATTAGTAGCTAGAATAAGACTATATTTTGGGTTTAATATGGAACTTGGTATGAGAAGAATGTTGATAATATACTGATGTTTTTTGTTGTTGCTAAGAAATCAAGGACTTTTCAACTTCCCATGCTTTGCTAGTGTGCAGCTGCACAAGAAGCTGGGAGGGAGCACAGCTAGAGCAATGGATCTAGTTTGGGCAATGGAATATTCCGTATCATGCAACATCATACTCAATATATATTTGAGGGTTGGCTGGGAATTTCTCTTTCTTCCAGGATTGTGGTTTCGGGGTTTCTCTCTGGGATTGGTAGCCAGGGATGGGCTAGGCATTGGTCAGCAGGTGATGAGCTGTTGCACTGTGCATCACTTTTTTGTATATTCTATTATTATTACTTTATTTCAATTATTAAATTGTTTTTATCTCAACTCATGAGTCTCTTCACCTTCCTGCTTCTCTCCCCGACTCCCTGAGGGGCAGGGGAGGGTGAGCGAATGACTGCATGGTAATTAGCTGCCTTCGGGGTTAAAACCAAGACAAGTTTAGCTGAGCACATAATAATGAATATGCTTTGTACTTGCAAATTAGTCCTTTATTCCCTCCTATTTTCTAAAAATATTCTTTTGGACAGTTAAACATACTGTGTTTCCAGATCTGGTAAGTGGTGAAAACATCTATATCCCTTGATAGTATTCTCCTGTACCTGCAGACCAGCAGAAACCTGCCTGCTTTTCCTCTGTATTTGTATGGTTTTTTACAAGCAGTTGTCACAGGTTTACAAAAGGTTAAGAATGTCACCATCTATAACTAATCTGCTGCCCGCTGTCACCCTGAGGTTTTTTGACATGGTAATTTTCAGGGTTTGTGCTTTGTCTGGAATTTTCCAACCTCTCTTCCACCTCCATTTGCATTTTTTCAATTTGAATGTGATTTTAGAGTGTTTTGTCTCCAGCTCTAGTCTGTTTAGGTAGCACTGAGTTATTCTTTTGATCTGAATGGCTTTTTCTTACTGTTACCCCTGTGGATATGTTATGAATACACTCTTATTTTCTTAGTAGGATATTTCTAAAAGATCTGTATGTTCCAGCTCCCAGCCAAGTTTTTTAAGAAATATATGCATATTAAAGAAAAAAAAAAAAAAAAAAAAAAGGAAGCTTGGCTGCTTTTTTCCTGCACCTTCTTTAAGTTAGCAGACTCCAAGGTCTAGGGTTATCATTCTGGCATCTTCCATAAGTCTTGCATGTAAAGTTCTCCCATGACAAATCTAATGCATCGCTTCAGATGGAAAAGGGATTTCAAAGTAATCTGCTTGGAGCCTATTGAAGTGACTTATAAACTAAAAGTATCGCTTCAGCTGTGTCATGCTCAGGCTTTCTATCAGTCTGAATTTCTTCTGTGTGAAGTTCTGCTGCATCTTTCTGCCTTCTCCTCAGAAACTAGATAAAGTCAATGCTGTGTTTCCCAGTTTGCAACAGGATTGATACTGTTAGTTGACCACAGAAAACAAGTTTTCCCTACGTCCTGCATGGAGCTGGCAGAAGGGTCTCATGTCCTGCACGGGGACTCATAGCAGGGCAGGCACACTGCAGGCAACCACATTGCCAAGCCAGGCTCCAGAACCCATAGCAAACCCATCTGTTCTGGGCTGAGCAGAGCTTTGCACAGGATCAGCCCGTAGCACATTCAGGAGCTCCAGCTCTCAACCAGCACACCCCTGAACAGCCTGATCATGGGGTACCAGGGTACTTTTGGGGGCTGTAACTGTTCAAATAGGTTCCAGGAAGATGAGGAAAGATGAAGTTAATTCCCTGTTGGAGAAGTATCTCCGTTACTGCTAGTTATTAGTCCTGTCAATGTAAATTAAATGCTCTCATTCTGTTAGGCATAGAGTGTTACTTGGAATTCATTATTAATATTTTATAAGGTGTAGTTTATTTGCAGCGAGATTTGTTATTCCTCACCCACACATACAGCTCCAAGAAGTTACATAACCAAGACATATATATAGATAGATAGATAGATATATGTGTATATATAGATATAGATATAGATATAAAACACATATATATAACTGTACATGCATGTGGGTGTGTATACATATGTATTTCTGTGTGGGAGTATGTATGTGTCTAGCTGTTCAGTCCAGGTTTCTCAGGCCACACCAGAGGTGCAGCAGAAAGGCTCAACAAGAAAGGCTTTTGGCTGAACAGCTGAAAACTATGTCCTGACTTAAATAGTCCCTGAGAGGTCCTGATATCCCAACACTGGAATAGAGCTGCAGAGATAAATCCCGAGTCTAAGTTTCCCTTATGACACAGCAAGTTGATTCGAAGTACTTTTGTTTTGCCACCCAGCACTTTGGTGGATAAAGCTGAAGTGATAATGTTAGACAAACTACCTTCCAAACATTGAATATATTGGTCTGTAAATTCCCAAGAGGCAGACACTTGCAAAAAGGTGTTTTCTCTGTTTCTCGGGGTTTCTTTCTAAAGCTCCACACCCACCCACACAGATCAGAACTAATTCACTAGTCACTCCGTTGCTTTCACCTTTATTATTACTGACTACAGTATTCAATTTTAGCCCCAGGTCTGTTGCTTCTGCAGAGCTATTTCTGTTTGCTTCTGGCCAGGAGAGTACTGAAAGTGAGGAGATAAGGTAATAAAGATTGTTTTCACTTAAAAGACAGTGCACAACAATTGAGTAAATTTACATTAATATCACTGAGAACTGCTAGAGCTGGTGGAAATCTAAGTAGCTCATTTGAAGGAAAGCGAAGCTACAGTGTAGGTAGCTCCTTTGAATTGACTGCAGTTTATCCCAGGGGAGAATCTAAGCTGGAATCTGGAAAAAATCAATGTTACTCTAAAAATTTTAGCTTATATAGAACCTGCTCAATAAATAAAATGCATTCATCTTAGGACAAAACACATTTCGAAGGGCTTGTTTACAGAAATATCTAGTCTGCACGGAGCTGGGCATCAATTTCTGAATACTGGGTGATCCACAGAGCTGACTGCAGTCTTCTCCCTGTACCAATGAACTTCCTGCTCAGCCTCCACTTCGCCTGGGAGCAGGTGTCCCCCCATCCTATTCCCAGCCCCAAGTCATTCTGCACTGGGAGGTTTCTCTAAGTTGCACTGGGGCAATACAGAAGAAACAACACTAAAAGCAATGGAGATCACACCATTTACCACACCGTAGGACCCAACTTTCAGACATGTTGGGCACTAGCTGCCCCAATCAAACACAAAAGCCTGGTGTATAACTAGAAGATGTCATTGAGCTTGTCTCCTTTTATTGTTGATGAAGAGTACCCCACTTTGAACTGTGGGAAAGCACAAAATGTCACCTAAATTTCCCTTCATAAATGCAGTGTTCTTCACATGCACACATTTTTCAGACTCCTGCTTATGAAGGGACAGGCTGAGTGGGGGAGGTTGGAGAAGATGATCAGTAGGTCCCTCCTAACCCAAACAATTCTGTGACCTGTGATGGCACATGCAACCATCCAAATGCCATCCACATGCGTTCACATATGCTAACCCACCTGCTGGCACGTAGCCACCACCTTTCCTGCCATCACCAGCTCCACAGGGCAGAACTTGGGAAGTCGTGGTCCTGCCCACCACCCTGGTGATGGCTGTGGCTGTGGAAGGTACCCATGCCAGTGATGGTGGGAGGCTAACTCTGACCCAGGGCAAGTTACCTGACCAGGATCTGTGCCTGCTGCTTCTCTTCCTTGGGCATGCCATGAAGGGTGTCTGAAGGAATGTTCCCAACCTCAACTCACTATGACTTTGTGCTTTTTCTGAATGTTCGCTGGTCTGCCATCCAGTTGGGTATTTCCTCGATCACCTTGACATGATTTTATCTAGTCATCATTGGTCTTCAGCAGACCTTGTCCATCTACTGTTAGTTGGGAAAAATTGCATGTAAGGTCAACAGTTTCTTTTTGGGTTGTATCAATTCCTTACAGCTCGCCAGTTAACTTTGTAGCTGTCTGGGCAGGCTCTGGGTTTTAAGGGAAGGCTGTGTAGATTCCTTCTACACAGGGAAGCTTCTCAGACAGCAACTATCTTCTGGAGGAAGCTCAAGATTTTCATTTTTTTCCACATTTTAGCTCCAATCTGTTCCTTCTCATCTTGAACAAGAGTATACAAAGGCCACATGCAATGGGAAGTGGCACTGAGGGAGATGTTGCTAACTGCAGAAGAATTCACAGTATGGCCAGCTGTACATGCACTGCTCTGCTTTCAGCTTAATAACAAAAACCAGTAAGACATTCCACTATTAGATGGAACAGGAAAAAAATGTGAAAAGAAAGAACCAGTCTCTCGACAGATCAGTTATCACTTTTTTCAAAAGGAGAGAGTCCAGTGTCTAGGTGTCCTATTATCCTATCTCAGTGAGAACCAGAAACTGCTGGGAAAGAAATCAAAGGCAATAAAGGAATTGTGCAACAGAACTTCATGAGTAGGGGCAGCCATTTTCCCAAAACAAACTTTTCTTTCTCTGATGGGATCAAATCTAGAGAATCAATACTTTACCCAAGTGGTTCATGGTTTTCAGCGGAATCTTTCTGGAGGAAGGGACTAATTTCCCCTGAATAAAACTGATACTTGAGGGGACAAATACAGATATAGGTCTGTTTAATGTTATTTAAATACATTAACCATGTTTTGTGAGAGGGGAAAAAAAGTAAAGGAAAGGTTCAGCTTTCTGTCCCAGCACTCTCAGGGTTGAACTGGAAAATGCTGCTGTTTCCCTAGAAATACTGTAACTCTGATTTCAACAAGCCCAGAAGGTTAGTAAGCAATAAACAAAAATTTTTTTGTTATTAGCTTGTGTCCTTGCTTTTATTGAGTCTCATGTTTCTTTGCCAGAAAGAATATTATTAGTTTTCCTTCTTTACCTCCCAAACATCTTCAGTCTGTACAAACTGGGGTTTTATTCCTCAATTACACTTTTATATATTTCTGTTAAAATACATATGTATACACACACAGAGAGTTAGAAATAATTTTGATATAATATACGTACTATATATTTACATAATATGTTGATAACAATAAATGCTTATTTCATATATATTTATGTATGAGATGCATGGAATTAGCATTCAGAGTTGCTGTGTATTTCAAAGAGTTTCACTGTAACCCAGTGTCTTGTGAGTGAACTTCCTCTTGTCCCATTTCAACCCATTCCTTCATTTTCCTTCACTTCCAGTGCCATGAATAAGAAAAATCATAGCAACCTCCCATCTAAAGCTTTTCCTAGAGGTCTCCAGTTTAGAAACATGATACAAGTGTGTCCTGGTTTCCCAGGCACAGACCCATTGGCCAGACATGGCAGGCAGGCCATGAGTAGCCCTGAGTCAGCTGGGAGTTTCAGTCAGGGCAGCTGACCCAAGCTGACTCACAGGTGTGTCCCATAGCACTTACATTAAGCTCATTATAAAAGGAGGGAGTTCACTGAGGGTAGGGAGCTCCTCTTCCTGGGTCTTCTTGCTCTTGGCCTTCTGTTTTGTTTTTTGTTTTGGTTTGGTTTTTTGGTGGTGGTGGTGGTGGTGGTGGTGGTTTTTTGTGGGTTTTTGTTTGTTTGTTTTTTCCTTCTTCTTTTTTCTGCTGCTGATCCTAAGGACGAGCCTGAGTATGAACTTGTGCACTTTATGTTGGTGTTCGTAGTAGTTTTATTATTTCATTGAATCCATTTAAACTTCAAACTCACAGGACTTCTCCCTTTTTCCCCCCAATTTCCCTTCTCATCTGGGGAGGGGACATTGGGTGATAGAGCAACTGCTACAGTTTAGCCCTGGGTACAGGCTGAACATAGACAAAGTGGTGTCCAGTGACAGGACAAGGGGTAGTGGGCACAAACTGGAACACAGGAGGTTCAATCTTAACATAAGGAAACACTTCTTTAACTGAGCACTGGAACAGGCTACTCGGAGAGATTGTGGAGTCTCCATCCCTGGAGACATTTAAAACCCATCTGGAAGTGTTCCTGTGTGGTCTACTCTAGGATCTTGCTCTAACAGGGGGTTGGACTAGATGATCTTTGGAGGTCCCTTCCAACCCTTGTCGCTGATTCTGTGAAAGTGCTAAATCTTGGGTACTACAAACGCATTAATTCCTTCCCAGTTTTGTAACCTGGAATTGGTGAAGATTTCCTAGCCAGGGAAAGACTGAGTTTCTTAAACACATACTTGAGCTTTGTATTGGGTCAGTCCTTCATAATAACTAGGGAAACCATTTGGCAATTTCTATCAACTTTGATGTTGGGAAGACACTTCTACATACAGTCCTGTAAAAAAGGGAGAAAAAAGTATTTATACCCAAATGAGTAAAAATATTGAAGAAAGGGCAACACTACTGTATTAAGGGCTCCTTACTATAAACAGTTAATTTAGTGAACTTAGTTCACCAAGCATTTTTATTTTAAAATGTTATTTAATACCTGTTCTCCTTATCCACCTGCTTTTCTGCTGATCCCCCTTATTTGTCTTTGCAAACAGGGTTTTATACAGGTATTTTAAAATTGGAGCCTCTGGATAAGTATGTACTCAGAAATTCATTCTCAGCATGTCACTCACACACACTTTTAATTTTATAAAATACATATACTTGAAAAAATAGCAGTGAGCTTTTTCAATTGATACAGCTAATTTTATTAGCTGTGGGAAGCAGAGAGTGGCTGCCTCTGGCAGAAAAAGAAGCAGATGTATCATGGAGGAAGGGAGATTATTTTCCATTTTATATTCAGCATCTGCTTTAATCTTCTTTGACCTGTTGAACGACTAAGCTCCAGCGAGACTGTTTACACTTGGATCTTCCTGAAGCCTCCTCTTACTGGGAAGGATTCTGAGTCTATTAGGAAGGATTTGATGATCTACCTATTCAATTTTAACATCCTGCAGAAAATTCTGCAACTTCTTTGTTTCAAAAGTAGCATCTTTCTTTCTGTCACCTGGTCACTGCTGTGCATGGAACAAGCAGCCCACTGCACTGCATTTTTTCTTTGTACAACCTTTGCTTGTAAACTTAGGTCAATAATAAAAGCAATCATAAATATACAGCATAAAGTATAAAGACTAGAGTATGTGCCTGTTACCATTATGCAATAGAAGTTTTTCATCTTGAAAATGCCACCTTCAGTCACCCTTTTTAGTTGCATGCATCGGTTTTATCTGGACTGTGTTTCAAATGCAAATGCTGGGGCTGTAATTATTGGTGGATGCAGATTTTTACTGGCTGAGGTGGAGATGGACTGAAGATCTAGCTAAAGCTTTGGCTCAAAGAACATTAATGACATGTTAAGGATAATTCAGCAAATAATTTGTTCAATGCATTTTATTTCTTTTTTTTTTTCTGTATATGGAGTATTTATTTCTAATAAATATATATAAAACAGAATATAAACCAACTGTTCCTCACATATCTGATGCTACAAAAAGATAAGCTGTGTCTAGCCTTACTTCAATGGTTTCATACAAGCAACCTCCATGTCACCACAGAGATAAGTTTCTGTGTAAGCATAAATATTCATGGAAGACTACTACGAACTCTACATTTGTGGGGGCTTGACCCTGTCTGGACGGCAGGTGCCCACCAAAGCCACTCTGTCACTCTCCGCCTCAGCTGGACAGGGGAGAGAAAATATATCAAAAGGCTCATGGGTCAAGATGAGGACAGGGAGAGATCACTCAGAAATTACTGTCATGGGCAAAATAGACTCAACTTGGGGAAATTATTTTATTACCAATCAAATCAGTGAAGGGTAATGAGAAATAAAACCAAATCTTAAAAACACATTCCCCCCCACCCCTCCCTTCTTCCCAGGCTCAACTTCACTCCCAAATACTCTACCTCCTCCCTTCCCCAGCAGCGCAGGGGGATGGCAAATGGGGCTTACGGTCAGTTCATCACACCTTGCCATGCAAACCCAGTACAACATTATAAAGGAAATTTTACATTTTAATTTTAAGAAATGGGAAGTCTACTCTTCTAAGAGAATTATCTTAACATAATATAATCTGGGAAATTAAAAAAAAAAAAAAAAAAAAGGAAAACTAAAGAAATAGACTTCATAATGAAGAACCTTGAATCTTATTAGAAAACATATTTTTTATGATGAAAATAAATATTGTTGTGCTCTCACAGACATCACTTATTTCTGCGGTGAATATCTCCTGAACTAGTAGGTCTCTCCCAGACTGGGCAAGTCTGGGCAGGCAGCAAGGCTGAGCAAAGATGGATGGTCAGGAGGAAGAGCCAAAACTGCCACTGTGGCCAGGCCGCCGCTCCTGCTGGGACACCCACATTGCACACCCACTCCCCGTGTGCGAGGGACCAGGAATTAACTGTGTGTGGGGCAAACATCACCCTCGAGACCATGTCTGCACTACTGCCTTATTTTAGATATCTTTTGCTGATCCTCTCCAGTTTACCAATAGATATCAGAAAATGTATAGTTTAAAACACCTTTCTGTAATTCTGCACATGCAAGGCTGATGAGATACCAGATAGAGGAGACAATATGGTGCGTTACTGTGCTGTCCAGACACTGGCTGGCAGCTGGTGTTCACAGCTATTCAGCACTACCCTGAATAGCTTTGTACATTAGAAAAGGACTCAAGGCAATCATACTTATCCGATGCAGTTATTGTTTGCATGAATCCACATTTTAATTGCCATCCTAGTGGCCTCACACAATTAATTTCCCCCACACTTTGCTTCAGTTTCCCAGGACTGTGATATAGGCCTTTCTGTGAAGTATTCAGGAACTGAACTGATGAAAAGTGTGGGTTGAAACAGGAGCCCTCACACAATTACTCTGTGATAATGATGATGATAATCATAACAACAACAACAATAATAATAATTTCACCTGGTCATTGCAAGAATTTATTTTCCTCCTATGGCTTGAACACAATGGATATCTCAAAACTAGAGGCATTCCCAATAGACTGTGGTGTATTTAAAAGAGTGTATCAAATAGCAGATGCTGCTGTAAGGTTTAAATACAGAAAAGCCATAATTAGCAGCAAGATGTTAGTGGTGGTGTTATTTGAAATTGAATTAGATCTTGCATTGACATTCAGTCACATGCACGTGCACATACTTGGTTTCTTTTCATATTTGGATCGTTTTCAGAAGGGCAACTATAAACTTTCCCTTGAAACATCACAATATTATTTTCTTAAACCTTAATGATTCAGGAATTATATCCCTTTAAAATAACAGATATAAGTATCTCGTGTCTTACAACATCAAAATATTATCTAAGTTTTAAGGATTCAATAATTATGTCTCCCTCAAACAACAGGTAGAGGAATCTTTGCATTAGATAACAAGAGAGACTGGGCATCTAACATTCATCAGGCACCTGAATTTCAAATGACAAAAAAGTGTATTAAAACATGTTAGCTCAGCTATGCATCTGAATCCCAAGAGCATCATTATGTGAGGGATTTTGCTGTCCTTTGAAAACAGGGAAAACTGCCTTGTAGCTAGTGCACAGTCAGAGCGATCATCAGGGAAATTAGATCAGAGTAACTGGCTTACTATAAATTATTATGCCCTTGCTAACTGCAAAATAACTTTTTCTAATAAACAAGAACTGTGAGAAGACATGCCTGGTTGCAGAGAGTTCCTCCCTCTAATCATTCCTTGTCATTGCACTGATCACAGATTTTAAAAATATATTTTAATAAACTTTTTAGAGGACTATAGACAGTTGTCAGGGGGGAGCGAAGGAAGAGGATTACTCTGACACAGTTTTATCCTGGAATTTAAGATCTCACAACAAGGTTTTGAAACGTAGGACAACAAAGACACGTTGATGGTAAAATAATTTTTTGAATAATTCTTGATACATTTCTGATACAAGCAAGCTAAAGAATCCAAAGCTGAAGACTTCAGCAACTAGTCAAAATTAATTATTTCTTCTTAAACATCCACTACAATTGAACCTGGAGAATAGGAATTGTCTTTACAAGTGAGTTTAGTACCCCATGTGCCTCTAGCTAACAGAGCAGTATTCTCCTGAGGAAAATGTGTTTTTGTTAGTAGGGAAGGGAAACTTTGATAAACATTGTTCTCTCCCTAGATCAATTATTTATACTGTGCCACCTCACTTGTAAATTTAATAAATGCATAGATTACCATTAAATGCTTCAGTTACTCATGGAGTTCAAATAATTTCTAAGCACTTGATATTCCTGTAGTGACACAGACTATGAGGACTGTACTAGTATGTCATACAGAAAACAGGAAAGAAAGATTACTGCTAATCTCAGCAACAGATGTCATAACTATGATTATAACCCTCTTGAAATACCGGTCTATAAAAATCATCTGGAACATTTTGGATTTTAACTGTTTCTAAAAGCAGATTTAAAGCCTCTACCCAATAGTTTGTTCTCACTGAGGGTGCTGCAACCCTTACAAATAACTTCCTTGGGATTTCAGATCACACTGAGATCTCCCAATATGTCAGTTATCTTTAGCACATACAAGAGAAAATTAATTTGAACACCGTGAATGACAAAATTTCCTAGGCCACAGCCACTGTCCATAAAGACAGCAGGCAGAGAAGCAGAGCCAAACCCTGCACAGCCTGGGGTGGCCAGTGGGAATCACCCAACTGCAGTGCGGATTCAGAAACCCAAGTGTTTAGTCACACTCTCTAAAAGGCATATTCATAGACAAGATACTCAACCCATATCAATGTCTGTAGGATGAAAGTAACAACCATGTTTTGGTGCTTTCCAGTATTATTCTTAGACTCTCCGAGTGTCTTTGAAAATTCAGTAATTTGTGGTATAAGTTTTGGTGGAAGTCTGTTTTCCAGCTTGATATTCACTTAACATTAAGCAAATAAGAGACATTTTACATACAGGTGTGGGTGTGTGCATGCATGCATGCATATGTGTGTGTTTACACATATATATATATAATTGAGAGTCACTCAGGCAATGCAGAAAATAACACCTAAATAAAAACCTGCAACTCAAAGACAGAGCTCTCAGACTTTGCTTTGCTCCAGGAGGGAGGAATTTGGAATGGAGATGTCTCCAGATAAGCACCAGCAATTTGGGAGTTTGGCTCCTTATTGAGGTCCTCACCAGTCCTGTGCCAGTGCAGTGCAGGTAGCAGGGTACAGCCAGTGCTCAACCGCTGGGCGTTTCCCTCTCTATAAAATTCAAGCTTCATCAGCTGAAGCTGGTGTTAATAAGCCAGATGTGAAAAAATAGCAAAGAAATAGTATCCAAGATGTATAAAAGTTACCATTTATAGAAAATTCAAAAGTAACATGAAGCGGGAGACCAGTGGAGTGAAGTGTAAAAGAGTGATTATACAAATGACCCCAAGTGGATCCTTGGAGAGGAAACCAGCAACATGAACATCATATTCCTCTTGGCAAAGAGCTTCAGATGCCGACAACATGCCGTAACACCCCTCCACACACTGAACACTGGAGTGAAGCCACTGACCTTTGGACCCAGTGAAGTAGTGGAAGGATGAGCATAACCCCAGGAAAAGTGGCAGAAACCACGGGGGTGTGTTACAATTTTAATTGCATTAAAATTATTTCTTTTTCTGTAACAACTAGATCTAGACTAACAATTAAACTCTTAAAATACCAATTATATTAAAAAGAATAATTCTTGGCTTACTTTTATGTAGATGTGCTTCCTCCTTATCCACAATCAGGATTTTGAGCATGGCAGGATCAAAATCTAAGGCATACCACTGCTATACATCCTTCACAGCCCTATGCCGCAGAGTCAAGCTCTGATTGCTTCCTGGGTCGAGCTCCCCCTGCATGCTCTGAGACGAGCTGATGAGTGCTAGGCAGTGAGCTGGGGGGGACAGGCTGGCGGTGGTAACCTTTCCAATTGGAAACATAAGGCAGGATCTCTTCCAGATTTAGGTTATAGACAGGAGCAGGATTCGAAACACCCAGCCCACACTTGTGTTTCTTTTTGGTGGGTATAAATGCCCCTCTTTCCAAACACAAAATCTTATTTTGAATGTTTATGTCCCTAACTACCTCCACTTTCTCCTCTTGGAGTCGATATTGTTGGAAGTCAAATATTCATGTCTCAATTTACAGTTTCCTCTCCATCCCAAAATATCCTGTGTAGGAAGGTCACTATTCAGTTGCTGGTTATAAACTTTGCAGTTCTTGCCCAGATACAATTCCTTCTCATGACTGCACCCCTGTTAGCAACGTGCAGTTCCAGGGATGTAAGAACTTCCTTTACTAATGTGGTAGTATATCATTTTCCTTCATCCACTTAACCATCGCGTAATCTTAACATTAAGGCCAGGTTATTTTTTCACCAGGCTAATGGAAAAGTAACTCCTTTGTCCATATGATCATTACTAAAGGTTACAAGTGCATGACTTGTATAGGAAAAAATGGTTTCAGTGTAAGGGAAACCTGTGTATACAAAGAGAACCCAGAAACTTTGATAGAAAGATAAGAGAAAACTTGAACAATTTTAACTTTTCATCAAGATTCAATATTCCTACAAAGAATTATCTCCATGTCTTTCAAATAAAAAAGAAAAGTTTTAATAACACCATATTTAGAGTAAAAGACATTCAGTTATTGGTAAACCACATCCTTCTAGCCTGGGACTTTGTCAGAGCCCTGCCCTGCCTGCTAGCTAAAATTATTGCACATATCATGTCTGACTTCTGACTGCTGTCCATCTTATCAATGCAATCCAAAAATCCCAGTAACTGATAAACTGATAAACTTTTCAAGACATAAATGAAAACCAATGCAATGCACGAAATCACTTGCTATAGGGTTATGTGTAACACGGAGAAAAGATCTTAATGTTACCATCCTAAGCCCTGCCTAATGTTAGCATCCAAAAAAGACATCTAGATAAAAATTCTATCAGATAATTTCAGGATTTTCAAAGAGACTTTTGTACTTATATTCCTTTGAAAAACAGATGCTCTAAGCACATTTAAAAATCTCTGTTTAAGTATTTGAGGTTAATACTGTGAATTGTGTTGATGCTACAGATCTCAAAAGTACTATTAAAAAAGTATAGCTATGCCATGCCACTTGTCCTTGGGGCCATCAATTTAGCGCAGCAGCCTATAACCACAGCAAATGTCTGCACTATTGTGAAAGAACTGGAGAGCAGGCGTGCAGTTTTTAAGGGCCCGGCAGGGCACATTTTGCATGTGACAGTAAATAAATCAGGAGCATGCACTTATATTTTGGAGAAGTAATTATACAAGTGAGATGAATAAAATGAGTAGCTGACTCACAAGGCTTCAGAGAAAATTCACAGAAATATTTTTCAGAAAGCCCACCATCAATTTTGAAATGTTTATTATTTGGACAAGTGAGTTTCCAGACTGGGCAGAGGAGTATGCTTCCCAGAATCCTGGAGAGGACCCAAGAAATGTGGCTGGTTTATTTTACAGTTCATTCTAAATAGACATTTTTATATTTCATCATTCTCAAAGAATACAGAAGGCTGTCATTCATATTGATACCTATAAAAATGTGTAATTCTGGTCAGGAATCAAAGTGTTTATTAAATTTTCCAATCAAGCTTGCCAATTCAAAGGGAATCTGGGCACAGTAACCTTGCAGACAGTTAACCTCTATTTCCAAAGTGCTGAGATTTTCCAGCCACGACATTTTTATAGCAGAACCTACCTGTCTTCACATTCAAAATTGTCACAAGACCAGCAGTTCTGCAGCTAGAAGGACTGTGGATTTCAACAAACAGCAGCTTGTCTAGATTTTCCTGCCACACCTGTCCTAGACCACTAGATACTAACTGAGAATCAAACGTACAATTTGGGGTAGGCAGACCAAAGAAAGGAGATGAAATTCAGAAGTCTCCTGCTGTAATTCTTCATTGCCTGTTACCTGGAGCAGTTGTTCAAGCCAGGCTTCGTCAGATCCGATTCAATGCAACGCTCATTTATACTGGTTTCTCTCATTAAGAGGAGCTATCATTCTGGAAGAGTAAGTGCCAGGAAAGTTGCTGGGATGGTGCAAATCCAATTTTGTACACCACTTCTGTACCAAGACAGCAGCTTGGGGTGTACTGAGACACTGACAGATTTCCTTTATCCCTGTCTATTGCATAGACACTGCAATGTTATCGGGCAGTTTTAGGTGCTCTGACCCAAATTAAAATCAGCCCTGGGTGAGAATTCTGGTGAACGTGAGAATTAACCTGGCTGAGAAAACAACAGGGAATCAATAAGCCATATTTAATTTCAGATTTCTTGCTCTAAAAATCAAGTGAAGTTGTGCTGATAGATCAGATTAACTGACCACAAGATGGTCTAATGCAGCTCCAGTTTTGCACACATTTTGTTTGAATAGGGCTTCAGCTGCCAGAAAATATGGTCTTGCATCACATTATAGCACTACAAGAGGGAAAGCATATCCAGGAGACGGCAGGTAAATCCTTTGCTGTTTGTTTAAATTCAAGGAGATTTGCTTGGAATGAGCTCCATATCACACAAAGGGCATACACTTCTTCCATTATAAAGCCACATGCCAATGAAGTTTATCTTACCCTTATACCATATTAATCTGATAATTCCCCTGCTCAGGTCTTCCCTGGTGCAAACAGCTCACCTCTCAAGTGAGCTTTAGCTTGGAGGCTCTAGAGCTACTCAAGTCAACAATGTCAACTCACCACAGGTGTCAAGGACAGAGTCTGGAGTGCTTCACAGCCTGCAGGAGCCCTTTCTTTTCGACCCAAAAAGCACCCGGCTGTGGCTGGACACCTGTCTTCAATAGCATACAGCTCATTTGAAGTAGCATTTTAGGTTAGGGTAACAAAATAGATCAACTTGGTGATGTGCTACCAACAGATTTATTTTTTCCACTACTCAAAATACAGGTCCCAAAACACAAAGCTTCAGGAAATCAATCAATAAATTAATTGCTACATGGGAACACTTAGAAGTAATAAGAATACCAGGCATGGAGACTGGTCTTTCACATTACTAATCATTTACACAGTTGGTATTTATAGGAAGAGAAAAACTCTCCCTTCTTTTCTACTTCCAATATGCTCCTGGAAGAAGGTCAAAGATTGTTCTGCTTCCCAAAATAGAGAAGTTTTGTAGGTTACATTTGTTACACAAAAACATCAAGTCTGATGACTTCTTTCAAAACTTTTTTCAACATTTTGAATTAAAACAGATAGCCTGGAAGAACCCTAAAACACTGACTTTGGCCTAGATTAAGTCACCTTCCTTGTCTTTTTCTACCAGGAAGAAAAAGGCCAATTCGGTGCAAAAGCATGACTTAGCCACTCTGAGTTCCTGGACAGGGAAGCCCTTTCTCTATCAGCTGTAGAGAGAACACATTTATAAATTAAATTAACATTTACTTTTGCTTTGGGTTGGTTTGTTTTTAATTAAAATGCCCAAAGCTTTCCAACAATTTTGAAAAAAGGCTTTTCTGCACAAATTGAGTGCTGAGAAAAGATGGAATTTGTCTCTATCTTACTTCCATTATCATCTGAGGAACAGTAGGAGCAAACAGGCAGCTTTCTTGGGGAACCTGAAAGTCATCAATTTCAGGCAACTTGAACCATGAAGAAGATCTTCCAGTATGCCAAGCACCAGCACAGCCATAGCTATGATATACCTAAAATTCTGTGTATATAATGCTCATCCTGACAGAGAAGAGGGATGGAAACCAAATCCTGCACAGGTACCTAGTGTCCTCAGCTGGAAATATCACATGGAGAAGAAATTTTATCAGCCTACCCCACCTAGAAAGCCCTGAAAAACATGAAGTAAGAGCAGTCCATTTGTCATCCTCATCACATTTTGGCACTTACCTGAGTGTCAGAGTTATTTGGTGGAATAGAGGAAGAAGCCAAACTTGAGGAATTTTTTCCTCAATGATAAATTAAAGTTAATAAAAACAATAGTAATAATAACTCCACACAAAGTACTTCAGACAAAATATTTTATTTTCCAGGTCCAATCACTCAACATCAAAAATGTCTAAATTGAGATGATCTACATAGTCTCCATGCAGGCCTCCTAGGTACCATATTCATGTGTTTAAGTAATATAATTGAATTCTCCTCAGGATTCCTGCTTCATTATGTGAACAGGATGAAGAAATTGCTTTAAGGGCAGCAAGTGTGCTATGGAAGTTTGACTGGCTGAAAATACACTATTGACTTATTTTCACTTAGATGGTATTTCTACCACAAAGTCTGTTGTGTTAAGTCTGTGTGGGAAAAGTTTTATTTGTCTTTAAAATAAGCAAAGTCTGACAAAAGTGACAATCTAATTTAACTTCTAGACAGAGAGCTGAATTTTTTCCTGAAACATTATATTCAAGACCAGAAAAAAAAAACCCACCCAATTCCACAACTGGTTGTAAGTTCCTACAGGTGTTTCTAGAAAAAGGAATAGTAGAAAACAACCTGGAAGACAGAGCAATACCATTTTTCTTGCCAGATGTTCAGATCATTTACTTTATATAAGTTTAAAATAAATTATTTCAAACTGTCAAGATACCTGTACATCTACATACAATGATACCAATCAAAGATCAGAACCATATCTAGATCAATACTGTTCTAATGAATGAAACCTTTTACTAAAATCTGAGAGAACAAGATCTAATTAAAAGAGTAAAAATCAATTCAGTTTAAGAAATACTTCAACAGGAATTTGTGTTTTACAATCTGTAGCACTTTTGTTTGTAAAAGTAGGAAATTCAGACATAGCAGTGCACTTAACACATGGACAACCAATGCTTTATCCACAGAAAACAGGGAAGCACATCAATAAAAGCAATATTTCAACCAACTAAAAGCATTATTTGCATTAACTGTCCCTTTTACATTCTAAAGGCAATGAACAAAAATTAAAAAATGTTTCTGAAAGCTGTCCCCTACTGCACAGGAGCTTAAATGGAATTTATGACTTTGCTGTTAAAGCAATATAACCCCAGATCCTTTCACTGCAAAGAGACAAGTCATATAGTGAATACATGAAAAGGAAAGGGAAAAATAGGATGGACAGGAAAACAGACACAAAAAAACCTGGGGACATCCATTCATATTGTCTCCTCATATATTAATTCTTTACAGGATGTCATTGTTTCGTTTCTGGTATTTCAGTCTTTTCTATTTTTTAATAAACAAAATATTTAATATCTAATATAATGTGTTATTCTACCTAAAATGGAAACATTCTGGGGAAAATTATGATGGAGGAAAACAGAGAGAGAACAATCAAGTTTTCCACACTGCCCTCTTCAGTACCATCAAAGTCTGATTGTCCAGCTGGCTACTTCTCAGGCTGGAAAAGCTAGAGGAGGTTTTTAAAAAAAAAAACAACATAATGGCAGCATGGTGCAAGAGTGGAAACCACAAGGGAGTTGCTCTGGGGCAGCACGCTAGCTGCAGACAGGCTTGGAAATGTGAGCAAGACAAATGCCTACCATTTGCACCATTAGGATTGCAGGCTAGTGTGCATTTTCTTTGTGAAGAAGCCATCAAAAACGTCTCTGCAATTTTTCCTCCTCACAGGACTAATCCACCTTGCCCTCAGCATGACCCTAAAAATTGCAATAATAATAACTTTGTGCCTTTGCTTTAAGCATTACATTAGACCAGAGAGCATTATAGTGTGTGAATGTTAGATGATACATTAGAGGGAAGACTTAAAACAATAAGGCTGTGCCACTCTTGCTCTGAGGGTTTTGCAGAAGGCTCCAGTTTCTTGCAAATGCAATGGAAAAAATAACCTGAAAAGTCACGCATGGATCTTCTGCTTGAAATGGCTGCTAAGAAGGAAACACTGGCCAAAGAAAATCACAGCCAAAAGCATTAAGCCTTTGTAAAACAATCCCATTTAAGACAGAGATATTTATTGCATATGTAAAAGCACTATAAATCCATGAAGCATGTGGTACAGTATTTTAACACAGATATATTTGTATTAAGTTCATCATCTTTAAATATTCAGGTGTGACAAAAATATACTGTGAATAGCTAAATTTTAGGCATAGCTTTCATGAAATTTTATGAACCTGTAAAATACCCAATAAATTTAAAATTATCTTTCCCTATAGCCTTACTGCTCTGGAACAGCAACCATTTAAAAAGTTGCAGCCTTTTCCCACATCAAGCCTTAAAGTTTGTAACAGATTCTTGCGTTCTTCCACTGGTGCCTGCATAATTCAGAGGCCAAACAGGTGACAACCATTTAGTATGTAGAAGTAGTGATAGAGAGAAAGAAAAAAGGTAGAAAGAAGTATTGCAAACAGTCTCTGGATTCCCAGTTACCATCTTCTGATTTAATCTTTTCACAAAGGGAGAAAAAAAGGGTTGATCAGGCACAAGGGGAAATCACTGATCACAGCAAGATGCAAGTTTGCAATGCCATTTCGCTTGCACCTTCTAGCATTTGCACACTCATGACACTGAATTCAGAAGCCATTTATTCACGGATAATAAATTAGTAGGTGGTTTTGGTTGGGTTTTTTTTGTCTTTTCCAGCTTTTCTGAATGATTGCAGAACTTGTAAACTTAGCAGTAATATAAAATTTCAAGAGCTGAAGATTTACCGAAGTATTTTATGGAATTTCTTCCAGGCACAAAATACTATCAAAAGTTCTAGGAACTGCATGAAAAGAATTCAACAAAAGTACCAAAGAAACTGCCCACTCCTCATGCAAGATAAACACAGGGCATCTGCAATAAGCACCCTTCAACACAAAGTACTCCATATAGCAGCTTCCAATAATCCAGTTCATGCAAGGAAATGAAGACACCAAGGAGAAGTCATAAGTCCACTTTTCAGGTAAATGTTAAACAAAATTAGTTTTTCAAGCAAAAAGGTGATTCAGGGTAGTGAAACCTTCATATGGCATCACCTTCTTTATGGGGTCTCCTGTATGAAGCAAGTACAGACAGCTTCTATCTCTTGCATTAAAAGTCCCATTTTCTCTGTCTTTTTGAATGCCATAGGGTTATCCTTTTAGACATCTAAGATGTCATTCACATTTAAATCCAGCAGTGTACCAGTTCATATGCAGTCAAAGAAAGAGTTTGGTTGTCTCAGGCCAGACTCTCTGATCCCAGCCACAGTATTTTATTTCCTTAATTCTCAGCATTTCCTGGAGACTCAATTCTTCCCTCCAGTTCTTCTACTGTATTTTTAAAGGAGGGAGAAAATGTGTTTTTCCTCCTTTTCTCTTGTTTTTGTTTCCAGATCATCACCACTTGAAAAGACTATCCTTCTATGGCTTCTAAGTATAGCCTTGTCTCACTCAGCCTTTCCTTAGTGGGCGACTTGGAGATGATCTTCTCCAGTAATACTGGAGATGAAAATTAATCAGCACACAAGGCTATGCCAGGATATTTTAAAACAAATGTCATTATTAATATTTCAATAAGCTTATCATAGCGCACTTACTGGAAGTAGTAAGGATAGCGAGGCAGTGGAGCTTCTGTTTTACTGCTTCATGCATTGAAAAGTTTCTCCACCTCTTATTGGTGATATGGTTAATTACAATGATAAGGTCTAGGCCTGCACCTCTCTGAATGACTTTATGAAATTGATTCATCCTGAAAATATTCAAATAGCCTCTTCCACCCTTGAAAGTGAAACCTTCTTCTGTAAAGAAACATTAAGCATGTCTTTTGCTGTGAACAGACACCGCTTGCCCTTGTGCATGCCTGGCTGCTCTCTGCCATGTTTGAACAATCTCAGGACCTTTAATATGAATTAATTTATTTTAAGACAAGCCACTTGAAAAAGGTGTCATGAGCCCGAACAAGTAGCGAGATTGATTTCAAAGTGTAAAAATGAGGTGTACCCCTCTATGTTAACCTAGACTCCAGCACTGGAGCTAAAGCTCTGATGCCCAGGGGGGATACGGGTTAAACACAGTCAGATACCAGCTCAGCTGTGAGATGGCAATTTGCAACTGGAGGAGTGAGGCACTGGGAGGAAGATGCCCTCTCTCCAGCTGTTAGTTACCGCACTCAAGCCCAAAGCTCTGTGTCCAGCCATAGCGCCCACAAAAAGGAGTCACAGATCATCCAGAAGGTCTAGCTTTCATATAACAACACCTAAACGAAGAAGGTCCCAGAGCTCAGCAATGGGGTTCAACAGTGTGGATAAGTGACAGGGTGGGAATCATGCTCCAAACACATAGAAGAGGTATCACCTACAGCAAAGTCTTACAGCTGCAAGACAGAAGATATTTTATCAAATCTACAGATTTTCTCAACTCTTTTGTCTTATATGCCGGTGAGTTTGCAATAGCCAGCGTGAAATTCAGTAACTTCCTTACACATCTTATCCCACTAATACTAATGAACCTGCTGGCCTGAGTAAGCAGCAGACTTGTAAGGAAAGCTTATGAACTTTCTAGATGCTGAGGAGATACAAACAAGGTACATAAAGGATTTTGCCAAGCTTAGGAAGCAGCAGAGAGTTAATACAAAACTTCTGGACTAAAACACCAGCAGGTGACACCAAGCAAGGTTTTCTTGAAATACAAAATTGGCTGATTCATATCCAGCCTAGTGCAAAAATGCAAATCAGTAGTACCTTATACTAGAAGACAAAACTGGCATTCCCCTGGGGAAAAGGCACTATCAGTATAGAAAATCCAGCATCCAGTCTCAACAGAAGGAGAAAAATAAACCATATATGTATATTTACACCACGGCCTCTGTTCTGCACCAGCAGTAACTACCTCAGAAGGGAGCATATTCACCAGAAAAACTCTGCAAGACCACTCAAGCAATCCTATGGAGTTACCCTGGGGCAATATCTCACTCCTTCATAAAACAGTCCCTTTTGCTGTGATTTCTCACTGCTGTTTTCCCATCGTCTTTGATGGAGCAGAATATCACTTGCTGTTTCATGTCTATGCTTGAATTAAACTCAAAATCCCTTTTTATAGCTGCGTGAGGGGAAACAATGGCATGGGATTTGTCAGAAAGCTACTCTGGTTTTGGTTCAGACTTGATATTAGGAAACATTTCTTTACCAAGAAAGAATAAAAAGAGGAGTGGGATTTTTCCATTACTTCTAAATTGCCTTGGAGAGAGGGCAAGACCATTTTTCATGAAGTGTTCTTAGTGAAAATAAATAAATGAAGGTTAATTCTATCTGCCTTAGCATGGGCAATCTTTGAACAGCAGCATCTTGATATCATTATTTTCATATGTAATTCCCCTAATTAACACCTAGAAATATCAAAATCCAGGCAGAGATTTTTCCCTGGGGCCATTGTCACCAAATCCTTGCACAGGCTATGCCTTCTGGTGGATGTCATCCACCAGCCTCAGGACCAGGCTGTCCATCAGCTGCCTGGAGTCCTAACATGAAGAGTCAGAGCAAGAGAGACTCACAAAGATACATTTAAGACCTTGACCTCCCGTAAGCCTTTCCCATCAGGTACATTGTTGTCAGGCACAGTCCTGAATCCTGTGGATCAGAACAAGGTACAGATTGCTTAGGTAATTACAATATATGTGGTGAGCCTGATGTACAAGCCAAAAGCCCATTAACTTTATTACGGAGCCTGACCTCACAATCATGAAGCGACCACTCATGAGCAAACTTCTGCAAGTTTTTAACTTAAATGAATCTAATATTTTAGCAAGGGTAGGATTTTGCAGGTACCACTGGCAGAAGCTCATCTGATGACCTTGTATATTTGGCCTGTTAGACTTGACTCAGTCACAGACTTTGTACATACCAGTTTTTCAAAATCACAGTAGTTGAAAGATTATGTAGTTGCAGACAACAACTTCTGCTAGAAAAACATCATCATGATCTTCCCATAAAGACTGAGGCTGTACAAGATGGAAGTTGTGCATTGACTAGGAGATTTGAACTGAGCCACCAGCTACCATACAGATTGAATCATTTGCCAGGATGAAGAGCTGTGAAACCTTGCAACAACACATAGGGTTTCATTCCACAGAAGCCCAGATGAGAAAGGACAATGTAAGAAAAATAATTGCACCTTTTGCAGGTTTGTCTAGGGAGCTCAGCTCCAGCCCTGTGACAGTTTGACTTGAGAACCTGCTTAGATGGCTGTAATATAGAAACCTCCTTGAAGTCAAACCAGCATGAGAATCAGAGGTGGTGTCTTTTATAATTTAATTTGTCTAACAGCCTGGAACAGAACGAACAGAGATCAAGAAGGGAAGGAATTTATCTTGTGCTCATTGATCAGTAGAGAAAGATTATTATAATTATTATAACACGGCTATTTAACAAGGTACACTGTCATTTATTCATGTCCCAAAGCACAGCTGATAATTCCCCATTAGAAATTTTTTTGACTGAAGAAACTGAAAGGCACAACAGGAACTGCTTTATTTAATGTCAGGAATTTACTAGGATGGGAATGTACATTTGAGTGAGCCACATATATTTTGAGTATCTACATTTGTTGCTCATTCACTACAGGATAAACATTACCAAAAGTGATCCAACTCATGACAAAGATTGCTCTTCTGATAACGGCTGAAACACAGGTTTGCTCAGGAACATCAGGTTTAGCTGCCTGCACTGGGACCTTTGGGCTATCGTAGTTGCTCCAGAGCATTGGTTCTCCCATGGCATGTAGGCAAATGGTGATGACAGCTTTAGGATGTAAGTGTAAGATGTTAAAACTTAGTTAAGAACTATACTTTAAAACTGAAACATGTCCTCAGAAAAGAAATATGTACATACCAGGGGAAAAAAAAGAGAAAGACCTGAACAGACTTACTGCTAGTATGTGAAACAGTGATTTGTGGAACACTCTGTGCATCTGGCTGCTTTCATGCCCGCCCAGCAGCACAGCAATCTCCCAATCTTCTTTGGGACCACAGTAAATGTATCAGAACTCTGGAAAAATCCCCTTGACTCATCCATCGTGTGCAAAACATAAGAGTTTTCATCTACCACAGACATTCAATACCTAATCGCTTTGTTCTTCGGTGTGTTGGCAATGCTTTTTTTTCTCCCACAGTTGCAAATGCTCACAGCAACTTATTCTGTATGTACAGCTAAGCTGTTCCTGTCTCTTGACTTCCCAAGCTTAAAATGGATCCTGCTGATCTGCATTACCATTTAAAAGAAACACAGCTCCGGGTTTCTCCTTTAAAATGTGCTTGGTTTAGATTCATCATGTCACAGTCCAGTCCTCTCTTCATCCTTACTGAAAATTAGGTCTGAATAGGTTCATCAATCTATTTGGTAAAAGAACTGATGTGAAGAAATCATCTCACATGACTGATGGCATTTAGTCTGTGGTTGTACTTTTCCAGCAGGCTTTTTGCAGGCCAGTCACTACAAAATGCACGTCTGGTTATTTTTGTTCACCTCTGGCCTCCTTTTTCCCCTTTTCTCTCTTTTTTGAATTCCAAAAAGGCACTATTAGCACTCCTTGATTTCAGTGGGTTGGTCTCACCATTTTTGGCAAGATACTTGCTGAGATCACTTAATTTCTTCCTTCTTGAGCAGGGTATTTAATCATAGTTTTAAACATATTTTTTTCCCCATCCTTTTTACTCATTTAGTTCAGGGACTGAAGTACTGTGATACTGTAATCTCAAACACTTGTTCACGTACTTGTTGCAATGAATGGGACAGTTGCAGAACAGGAGACTGAGAGAGGCTCCTTGCGGAGTATTCAGGAGTTTTGTAATTGGCACATTTCCCTAGGATGCAGATCTGAAATCAGTTTCTTGCTCAAAACCAAGCAGAACGGAAAAAGATTTCCCTCCAGCCCAAGAAGCACCTTACCTGCTGGTTTGTGGGATCTAATGGACACATGCATACAGTCTTACAGTCTCAGAAAGTGTGTTCTAGGATCACTTTTTTGTAAGTGGAAAAGATTATTCACTTTTACACCAGATCAGGCTCCACAAGCAAGGCAGACCTGGTTTAACAATCATACCTGCCACTTAGCTGTGGTCTGCTCAACAGGAGTAATACAAACATGACAGCAGTGTCTAAACACTGGCCATTGGCCCCTGCTGTTATAGTTATATCCATAAGACCCCTCTTGGACTTTGACAGTGTTCACTAATGAGGTGAAGATGGGGAGGGAAAAAAACAAATGTGTCAGTGCTGTAAAGCAAGTACAAAACTTATTTCTGGTTCTGTGCAGAGAAGCTCCGAGGGTCCCTCAAATAATTTCTGAAGATAACAAAATAACATAGCAAGTAGCCGGGCAAACCAGCCTGGCAAACACAGCAGTCTGAGTGGGGTAGCAGGGAGCTGCCACAAAAATAGTGCTTCTGTTCCCCTTTTGACTGTTTCCCCATTCCCTGGAAATATCCTCTGAGGAGAGGAGCCTCCCCTGCGTGGCATGTTTGAGCATGTTAGAAGTGAGGTAGGGCTTGCAGGCAATGCTGCGGCAACAGAAAATGCTACAAAAATTGCCAGGATATTCTCCAGTGCATTTCTTGGAAATTCCTATTCCAAAACTTTTCTTAGAAATATGTCAAGTTAGTTAACACTCATCATTAAGAAAGATTTTGTGGTTCCTCATTGTGATACACAGCTGCAGAACTGGTGCCTCTCCAGCTCCTCTATACCAGAATGAACAAGATCCTGAGAAGTTCCTCTTGATTAGAGCATTAATCAGGGCTTTGAGAAGTAGTTCTACCTACCTGATATAAAATAAAGCCTTTAACAGGAATACCCACATCCCAAATTACCTCTGGATTACCAGCTTCATCTTTTTCCTAGGAAGGGCTCATTCCTATAAAGAATAAGAACGTATTTCATTTCTAAATAGTAAAGAAGCTTTTCACACTACATTAAAAGCAGTTAGTGAAGTGAAATAGTCTGTATAGATGTGCATGGTGGGAAATAGTTCTGACAGTACATAGTTAGAACATATCAAATATTTTTAATTAAGGACACTGGAAACATAACCTGAAATGGGCATTAAAAATCATATTTATGTAAATATATTAAGATAATCATGGGTGTAATTATACATTTAAATATCTAGTTTATTATATTTAGAGGAACTTTGGAATAATCTTAAAATTAGCCTGAAATCCTCTTTAACTTGGAATTAATTGTTTATCTGTAAAATACTTACATTTCAAATTACTTACATTCATTTTTAAAGTATATAAGTAGCTTTAGAGCCTAAATACCACTGATTTCTGAAGAAACTCACATTTCTAATAGCAAATTTGTTATGGAAGTAAATATAGATCCACAAAGCACCTAGGCTTTTTTGAAAACATAACCTATTTATTGTAACTAACACATATGTGATTAAACGATGATGCTCTATTGTAATCCCAAAGTTGTTACAATACACAGGGAAAATATAGTCATGTTTCTATACAATACATAGGCATTACTGCTTTTTTCTGTTAACAAAATAATGTATATTTTGACAGAAGCTGCTGGGAAACTTGTGAATACCCTAATCTCACTGCCTACCCATAGCTCTGCTAAAGATTTTGATAACTCTGACAGCACACACAGCCCGAAAAACACTGAGATGTTTTTAAAGATCAGAAAAATCCTTTCCCCTCTGTTTTATCCCGCTACATATCTAGTTATCCTTCTCTGTGAGAGAAGGTCTGAGGGGTGTGCTCTGTGCACCTGTGCAGTTTGGGTGTATTTCAAGTGTAGACTTCTCCATGTCACACCTGGGACTTTAGGGAGGAGTCGTTAAGGAGGTGGACAGCAAGCTCTCCCCTGAAGGGCTGATCCCTGCTTCTCTGTGCCTCCACCCTAGGGTCTCTGGGCAGGAGGTAGTGACCAGGCTGAGGTCCTCAACCCACACCAATGCCTTGACAGCCTTCTGAGGTGCAGAAACGCATGGAGCAGCATGCGTGTGTGGGCAGAGCACACCGAGACCCTACTGTGCTGATGGGCACAGCACATGCCTTGCTCAAACAGTGGTGGGTCACAAGGGACTAGGGTACATCTCCAATACTCTCCCAGTGTCTCAGCTTGGGTGAGAGCCTCTGTTCCACTTTAAGGCAGGATGCCAAGGAGGCAAAATACCATCAAGGCTAATTATAGTTGCAGCACGTGTGTACATATCTCCTGAGAAGGAGGTGGGACCACAGCCTTCATAAAGGTCTCTAAATTGCTAACGATTCTGCAGTCATGTTACTCCCCTTTTCCCCACCAGCACCACCCCATTTACTCACCCCTCCTCTCCAAGCTCACTCTTAATCATGAATAAAACTCTACGAGAAGCCCTCAGTTTTCTAAATCATCCTGCACTTCCTGCCTAAATGAGCTGCTTTGGCTTCAGCCACAGCAGCTGCGGTTCGCACTATTCAGCCTTTCCGGACATTTCAGCTCAGCAAAACCGCTTGAAAAAAGGACAAGAGATATCCTCCTCATTTGACAAATGTGCGTAACACTGGAAAAGGAGAGCTGCCCCGCTGCCTCAAAGAAAAGTCATGTGCTGTCATGTCAGCAACTCTAATAGCACACACAAATCTTAATCCAGGGCTAACTGGAACTGAAATATTTTGCCTTCTGCATTACACCATTACCCCACACATTTTTACAGTCTGTGGGTTTAAAATATCCATTGGTTGCCCTGGGACTGTGCGATCTGGCCCCCAGGCATACAAAGAATCAAGACCCCATGCTGCACAGCATTGGTTTCAGTTCCTTTACAGTACCCAGAGGAAAGCTGCTGCTCCAGTCATGCACTACAAGGTCTGGTTTTCTGCTGACCTCCCCTTTTTACTGCCAGCAGGCAGCACTGGTGCAAATTGTGCAGAGCCCAGGGGAGGGGGGAAAGGCAGTTCACACAACTCATTTTGCTGCCCCATCAAACATGAGAGGTGTCAGCAACAAGAGGCTCTGGAGCTCTACTCAAAGTTTGGTGCAGAACTGCAGCAGTTTGGGCACTCATTTTGACTTTGTGTCACTTTAAAATATTGCATAATCACCAATCACATTTTGGTGGGGTTGAGCTACAGTGGACATTCATAGGTGCTGGAGGGTCTCTTCCAGCAGAAGGAATGAATAAAAATGCAAAGAAAATGGCAAAACACAGAGGCTCAGTTGTATCTGGGTGCTTACATCACGAAGTGCTAAGTACAATAATTTGATATTGCCCAGATTGTGGCATTCTGTCAAGTTAATGAATTTTAACACAGTGACAAATCACATTTTTTTTTCTAAGTAGCCTGTACGGTATTCTCCTTTCAGTGAAATGATTTTAAATCATTAAAATTTCAATTAAATTTCAGAATTTTCTTTTTGCATATGAAGCATGTGAGTATTTTAAGAAAGCTTTCCCAATGTTTCAGCTGTCTATTTGAAAATGCATACAGTTAATTCCTGTTAACCAGTCCTACCATTCACAATCACCCCTAAAACATGCAAATCACATCATTATTTATACATTACCCATAGCACCAGATTGTGCAAAACACTCTTCTAAGAGTCAAGGAAGTACTCAGATCTGAATGCATCATTTCTGTAATTTCAGAGCGTGAAAATGCACTGATGAATGAACAACCCCACAGCTGCAGAAACACATGGTGCTTTTCCTCCTGACTGCCTCCACCAGCATCCTCACAGATGACTTATGCAGAGTTTTTTCTGAATTATTGAAACACCCTGCCTGTACAGCCATATGCATATTGATGTTCTGTTGTTATCAGATGCTTACACTGCAGAACTTCTAATTGCAGGATTGGACACTGCCTAGATGATGGTCTGTCAAATTAATAAATTGTAACTCAGTCATTTATGGCTCCACAAAGCCCTGTTGTGGTTTTGCTTTCTGTGGGATTTTTAATGATTTTGATTCAGAGGATAAGGATGTTAATAACTTTCTCATAGACATACAAAGTAATATTAAAAAACTTACAGGCAGGTATTTATAGTGTGTTCAGGAGCTAACACAAAGAATGCAAATTCTTTTAGGCACAGGTCAAGCATTTGCTCTTTCATATTGCACCTGCTTCAAGTAGAAATAACCCAAATAAAAGAACAGGAGGCAAATAATTCAATGACTTGAGGGATGCAGACCCAAGTCCTTAATTACAAGCAGTTTGACCAAGGTCCAAAGGTGCTGAGTGCTTCTTGCAATGGGAGTGAAGGAGAGCTGGAAGACATCCAGCACCTCACAGGGCTAAACTCTGCTGGACAGTTTCTGCTGACAGTGAATGATTGTATACCACAGCAGGCAGAGTTCACCCTGGTGAGAAATAAAACTAACGCTTTCCAAATCCTAACCTACATTAAATTCTGCAAATTTTGTCTTCCTTTTTTGCGATGTAAACTTATGCAAATTATAAGAAACCTTTCCCTCCTGAGTGCAAGGGAGATTAGATTTTTAATTTCATCTGCTACAGTGGAAAAATCTAATAAGCGCTTTTTATTAAATTAAGCCTGAAATTAATTACCTTGAAGGAAATAATTGCACCATCAGCTCTGGTTTATATTAGCAAATAAGCAAAAGGAAGAAAAAAAAAATAAAATCTATGTGATACAATGCGCACAGGATGGATGGATGGATTGGTCTTAAAATTAATGAGCTAGAAGCTAACATTCATTAAATAGAAAAACAAATAATGCCCCATTTCATACATGATGATGAATCTATGAACTAAACCTCCAAGGACAACTGAACTCCTCCAGTAGGGAGAAGCAGTGCTAGTCCTGCAGCCCTCAGTGCCCCCATGCTGAAAGGCTAAATGCCTGTCCATGTGTCTAAGACCCAGCCCCGAGCAAAAGTTTTTAAGTTCTCTGATCCTCTCTCAGGCTTGGTATCTGTCACTCACATTAGTGCATCTCTGATGTTATTACTGAATTAGTTTTCCCATTTGAGTGTGCAATTCTTTGTCTTGAATGTACGGTAAGAACACAGTATATCCAAAAGCACCAGTGTCAAATTCCATGCAATTCTACTGGTTCACTGTTTTATAAATAGATGTGCACTTAAGACTACTGTAAATATTATAAACACATATCTACATATAGCTGACAGCCAAAAGAGACAAAGTAAGATGGGATTTAACACATTAGCTGTAGCCAAATAACCAGATGTAACTAATACCAGAATCATTCCAATATGAGACAATAATATATATTTGCAAAGTATGCCTGCCTATCTGACATGTATAATAAGTTTTATTGCTGTAGCAGCCAGAGCATTTCTTTAGAGCCTCAGAGAGCTGCAATTCCACAGCCATGGAAGTTGCTGTGTCATTTGTCCGTGGTTGCAGAACTGTATTCCTGGACTTCAGCCTTCATTTAAGTCACTGATGCACTCACCCCAGACATGCTCCTGGAGCCTCACAGTGATGGCAAAAATACTGGGAAGATGAATTGCTAACAGCCCCAGGCTTTTGCTTAAAAAAGATCATTAATTTTTTTCTGATATTTTTCTTCTTAATCATCTATGAAAGGTAAATGGACGATGCAAAGATCATCATGCTTTTAATTCCTTCAAGACAAAATTAGATTCCACTCTACATATTTTAGTTGGAGCATTGTCTATATACTGCAGGATCCCATGTTTAAAAAAAAAAATAAGAAAAAAAAGCAGTTCAAAAAGGGTGTATGCAATGTGTGTTTTGCTTCAGTGACTGTGACCTTTAAAAATATTCAAGCTGCTGTTTGATTTAACATTTCAACAGCAAATACATTTTAATGCACAGAGGACTATTCTCAAAGTTCACAAAACTGTTTGCATAGATGAAAAACGGACTGAAAGACTGTAATAACAAAAAAAAAAAAAAAAAAAAAAAAAAAAGCTGTAGGTTCCTGCCAGGTGTAAAGTAACCTGAAACCAGCAAGTTTGCTCATGCATAGTCTGACACCACACATTTCTGTTCAACCCCAGCTCCAGACCAGCATTTTATAAGCAGCTTAATTCAAAGTTCACCATGAAACCTTCCACTACTTCAATGGACTGTTTCATTTAATTAAATCCTTCTCTCTTCCATTAAGCATTTTCCTGCAACTGTGTCACAGAGCAGAATCAGAGATTTTGTAGAAAGGACAGACCTCAAGGAGAGTAAGTGAAGACATCAGAATATAGGAGAGGTTACACCATCACCATCCCCTGCCCTGACTGGGGATCACACTCCAGTTCACTTGTTTTACTGCCCTGTTGCAACACAGCATGACCCCAAAGGCAGATCACTCTCACTTCAGCAGAATCACCTGCTGTTCTTCTGCATGTGTTCTACAGGTATTTTGGCTTCCTTTACTTTTTCTTAGCAAGCATCTTCCATGCACTGATCTAAAGCTTGATTTAGTCTCCTGAACATCAGCACCTGGTGCCACCGGAGATGCCTCAGGGAATCCTACACACTGGCACAGACTGGCTAGTAGAACTGATAATCTCTAAGGTATCTCAAGTTGCACTAGACACCTTCACTCAGGTAACTAAAATGCATCCATTGTCTTAGAAACCTTCCCCACTTCATCTCCCCAGTGTGTTTGTGACCATATAACTTGTCCTTGCGTTTTTTCCACACCACCCAAATCTCAGACTTCACTCTTCTGCCATGGAGCCAACTCTGTGAATGAGGACAGTTCTTGGAGGGTTAGTGTTCACCCTCCTCAAGTTGAGGACAGGAAGCCCATCCCCTTGCCCAGGAGCTCAGCACAGACTCTTGCCCCAGCAGAAGAGCAATCACAGTGCTGAGCTCCTGCTGACAATGCATACTCCATGCACTGAGAAGCAAGAAGGCAGTGTGCCAGAGAAGGCATTTCTTCCTCCCTGTGGGATACTGTGAATTTACATACCTGTTCTCTTTATGATGGTTCATTCCTCCTAGCAAGGGCTAGACAGAGGTGATTTCTTCCTTGCAGATGGGAGTATTTTCAAGCCTATTACATCCAACTGTCATATACGTATTCATTGTACATGGACTCTATTGGTGTTTTGTTCCTGTTTGTATCCAATTCCCACCTCACTATTATCCTTCTGCAGAGCACATGGGTGACTGTTGTAACATAGAGTGCTTCAGGAAAGCACTCGGCACATGAAGTGCTTTTTCTATTTTGTTTCCCCCTCCCTTCACCAAAATCCCTCATCAGTCTGAGGGGCTTTTGCTGATATGAGCAATCATTTATGTCCACTGGAGTTGTACTAGAGGCAAAGCTCCCAGCTAAAGCCATCAGCTTCCTCTTTAGACATACAAACACAACACACACACACACAGAAGTAGAATTTAAGGTAGAATTTGCTTTTTTTTTTGTTTTCTGCAAAGTCTGTGAACAGTCGGTCCTTTTACCCCACATCTCCTGGTCAGTTCAAGCTCAGGTAGGGTTTGAACTAAGGAGCATGTCGTATGTCACCACCAGCCACATGTTGATGGCTGCTTCTGCATCTTTGGTGCTGCCAGTGTTGTCACTAACTTAGACAGCTCAAAGGTCTCCTATGGATCCAGAGGGTACAAATTACTTTTGGGTTTTTATTCTATCATTAGCAATATGTGAACTGAGGTGTTTTCAATTAGAAGAGAGTAGCATGGAACATGCCAACACTGGACAGATCAGTGCCTTGGATGGCTGCTTCTGTATCTTTGGTGCTGCCCGGTGCTGGGATGAGTTCAGATAGGGTCTCAGGCAGACCCCAAAGAAAAATTTCTTTTTTGGACTTTTGGTCTGTCACTAGCAGTATCTGAACTGACACCTCTTTAACTATAAAAGAAGCACTATGAAAAGAGCAGTCTCTACAAAATATTAGTAGTTTGGGGATTTGTTTTTTTCCCTTTGCTTTAAATAATGCACATACATTATTGAAAGGCCATGAGACCCCTCCTATTTATCTCAGCTTTTGAGATAAAAAGCTAGGTGGGTTGGTTCTTTTTGCTAGGTCTAGTGGCATAATACCACTTTAATCTCTCCAGTTGGGCAGATGCTATTTTTATGGATGTCGTTTATCTTTTTCTGCTGTTGCATTATTTAAACATTCTGTTACAGACAGTGGCACTCAGGCTAAATATTTTAAAAATCAATAAAACAAAACCCCTTCAAAACATTAGCTGTGAGGGGGGAAGTTTTATCATGACTACTGGATTTCACTTTTATAGCAGCCAACCTTACTGATACTCTATTTATGCTTGTAGACATTTACAGCTAAAAGTGAGCTTCAGGAAAAAATACTAGTGAAATATTGGCAAGTACACTTGAAATATTCATCAAATTATTCAGCTCAATTCCCTTTCAAAAATATATTTTGGAAAATTCAGGAGCAACAACACAGCATACGACGAAAATGAGATGGAGAATCCAGCTCATCCTTGGACTGATGCTCCTTTATCCTGCCCTGTAAGAGGGCAGATAGTTCAAGACCAGATTTCATTGAAGGGTCAGAGAAAGCTTTCCTTGACTTCAATATATGAAACTCAGCCTTTACTGAGGACAGATTTGAATTCATAGAATCATAGAATGTTTTGGGTTGGAAGGGACCTCAAAGATCATCTAGTTCCAACCCCCCTGCCACAGCAGGGACACCTCCCACTAGACCAGGTTGCTCAAGGCTCCATCCAACCTGGCCTTGAATACTAACAGGGAGGGAGCAGCCACAACTTCCCTGGGCAACCTGTGCCCATGCCTCACCACCCTCAGGGTAAAGAACTTGCAATGAACATTTTTGTTTTTAAAGAACATGTTCACGGTTCTTCACAAGGACTGGGTCAGCTACCAATGTTTCCACTTATTCCAGGAAGAAGATTCCACAGCTAGAAAGAAAAAAACAACAACAAAAAAATCTTTGAGTCTCTGCTTTTATTCTCACAGATGGACAGCAAGAGCATGTGTGCAATTGCTTTCCAACTAAATTCTAACAGGTCAAAGGTACAACAGAAAAATAGTTCTCTGGAAAACTGGTTTCAAGGCCCATAGTTTTTTGCTCCCAAGAACAGTTTTGTCACTATGCCATGCTTCATTGGGTGGTGTGGAGGTTTCATGTCAGCATCTCTCCAAGATACGGTAATACGGATGTAGAGATGGCTCCAGGAGGGAAGCTAAAGGTATGAACATGCAGAGCACTAACAACTCTGGGAAAAAAACAAACAAACAAAAAAACCCCAAAAAACCCAACCCACAACAACAACAAAAAAAGAAAACACCACACAAACGAGTAACATTGTCACCTGAGAGGTGGTTATACTGCAGTACTCTGTCATAGGGCATCACAGCTATAAAGAGTTGGGTTCAAAAGGGCACTGGACAAGTCTGTGCAAAAAAAATTAAACCCGAAGATTATTAAAGCTAGATTTTGGTGCAAACAGATATAAATCCCCTCCAGAAGTCCATGAACTTTAGCGGATGCTGGTAAAGCACTTTAGGGCATTATGAAGGTTATCCTGCCCTTCCCCTGCTCCCAGGATGTCTGGAGCTGACAGCTCTTCCTGCACCAAACAGACTTTAGCCCCCAGTGAGTGCAGCCTTTCTCACAGTCCTGTGCTCTTCCTCCCAGCGCTGCTCCTCCAGCCAGCTGGTAATGAGCTGGGAAGGCTGCTCTGATGCAGCAACAGCATGATGGGAATAAAACAAGTCACTAAGGGAGCCATAAAATCACATTTTAGTTATTACACCATAACTTCTCCAAGCAGGCCAGTCCTACAACATATCAAACTTCACTGGAAAAGGTTTATTACCCAGAAAACCCCAAAGGACAACTCTCACAACATATTTTTCCGAGTTCTACTGCCAGGAGTCCCTTGATAAATAACATCCTAAGTCATCTGTGGGACACTCATCTTCCCACAGCTATTTGTCCAAAGAACAGGCTTGAACTATCCACAGAGCTATTCAGTGCTTTGGCAGTAAGTTACAAATATTTATTGATTTAGCCTTCCAACAGACTTGAGCATTCAGCCTGTTATCTAGCATGAAGGTACATATCCCCCTCTTAAGTCCTGCCAGAAAAGTAAAGGATTTCTGCCAAACTAGTTTAATGCTATTTTCTTTCCCCATGGCTGTCAATACCACAGAGACCTGCATGTCAGCCTTGATTTTACCTTCTGGTCTGCTACAAACGTGGTGGCATTGACATGTGCCTTCTTGATGGACCTGCTTTTCCCCCAGGGTAGTGCCAAGAACAGAGCACCTTCTTCACCCTAATCCAACTAAGTATTTATAACAAATATTCCTCCTGCAAACTGCATGCTACATATTTTTCTGTGACAGAAGCAACCATTACAGGGAGAGGTACAATCCAGCAGTGCCACCAGATGATTTGCCATACAATTCGTCTTATAAACTCCAGCTTTGTTTGGTGCCAGACATCCCAATAAGAGGAGACCATGAGAGCTAGCTTCGTCGACACCTGGTGTACTTCACAAAAAACAGACTTGAGATGTCAGTGGTGGTCGGTACCTCTTTCTCTATTTAAAAAGAGGTCCAAGGTGAACAGAGAGCCAGAAAAGTTCCTTTGAAATAATTACAAATTAACTGCTTTAGTTTCACAGGCTCACTGTTCATTGCACCCTGGCACTCTCTGCACAGCGCATGCTTATAAAGCTATTATCTAAATCTGATGGTTCACATTCCCTCAGGTTTTGTCCTTGTATGTTTAACACAATGCTTATCAGCTTTAAGTGCCACAGGAACAGGATTTTTAAATTATTCCAAACCACCCATAACTGAATTGGTCAAATAAATTGTATACCTTTAGGTTTAATTCATCATACACATCATTTTGGTGCTGTTATATACAAAAAGGCCCTGAAGATGCTTTGCTTACTGTCCACTTGTTAAGTAAAAGGATCATGATCCAATTGTTACTGTATTTATTTTGCCTTACAAAGGATTACCAGCCACTAATGTACTATTGAATAGAGAAAGCCAAAATCTCTTTAAATTTCCATTTTCCTGTTGTTTTTAAATCTCAGTTTTATTATTATGCCTTCTTTTCTTCTCTGAAATAATTGGCAGTTGCTCAGTCACAAACATGCCTTTCATCATTTAAAAAGCCCACAGGTCTCGTCATGCTAATTCTCTCCTCCCACATATATGAAGAGCAGCCCAACAGGCAGTGGTTGAACCTCTCCTTTGAAGTACGATTGTTCATATGTCATGGATGTTTCTTCTAACCTGACCTTTTAAAAGAGGTGATATGCTTTTTATTCTCCTGTTTCCACATAATTTAGAGTCCATTTAAAGCAAGGAAATGAGAATTCATATCTCTGTAAATTTGAAAAAGCACTGGTTTAGATTGTCATCCAGCCTGCGACACCAGTTCCCTGCTGCTCCTGCTTGCTCACAGCGCTCTGGGGACGCCAGAGCCTTCAAGCACAGAAAAGCCAATGTCTGTGCACACACTTATTTTATCCACACACAGACACTGACCCAGAGCAACAGGCTGGCATAGACACAGTTAACCCTTATGCTGCTGCCTGGCCCCAGATACCTACTTTGCTTTAATTGAGAGAAGACACTGCTCTGCTCCCCTCCACCACTCCTTTGCCACAGCCTCCTCCTAAGCAAACAGGTAACAAGCATCTGGAGGGACAAACATCATTTTCCAGGACTTACAGGGTTGGGTGCAGAAGCAAACAATGACACGAATAGTTGATGTATCATGAAATAATACATTGAAAACTCATGCACATCATGCATCTATTGCCAGACCTGTACACAGACAACTGTGTCAGCTGCTTCTCCAGGGGAGGTACCACATCCTCCTATTTCACTTTGTTGTTCAGACAGGTGCAGCTGTGCTCCGCAAATGTTTTCATCACCTTTAGTCATCAGTTCACAGCTGTCAGGTCCATAGCCACATATTCCCAGCAGGCTGGCCCTTGGCCATAGCTCAAGGTCTAAAGCACTGTCACTCAGTCAGATATGGCTTTCTATGCTTATACAGTATGAGCTCTTTCTGTGCAAAGAGCACTTCCTACCTAGGCATTTCTGCTACAACAATATAAAATGGTTACAGATTCCTAAAGCATCTCATCTCTCCTCTTTTGGAATTCTATATTCCTTGATTTTTGCTATTCCTTTATATAAATGTCTCATTTATTTGGTTTTATATCAACAAAATAATTGTTGACTTCAGTCCACTTCAGTCTCCATGGTCTTTGTGCAGTGCTAAGTTGCAGCTGACTCAATGTATCAAGAGCACACAAGTCTTTTGTACACAGCAGTGACAGCTAGAAATTGGAGAATATCTTCTCTCGGGTATTTGGGATGTATAAACTCTATTAAGAGAATATTGAAGAACTATGTTTAGGAGAACTGCATTTTGGAGGTGAGTTTGAAGACAGAAACGAAAACGTAGCAAAGGAGTGATAGCCCCTGGTGTTGCTTTAAGTCACATTGGCAAAGTGCTGCACAAAACAGACAGCAAAAATAATGTTTACAGAGTTAACATGATCCTTCTGTGCAGTTTGAAGTCCATGGTGGTCTCCACATGCTAGCCTACTTCACTCTGAAATTCAGATCAGAAATTATCTTTCAAAATTTACATGATGGATATATATTTAAATTTTCCATTAAAGAGTTCTTTTTTTTTTTCTCTCCTACTTTTTCCACCTCTAAATGGGGGGGTGGGGGGAGAAAAAAAAAAAAAACACACCACCTTGTTTGGATAAACCTATTCTTCCAAATTCTCCAACTGTTTATTCACCACAACTTTTTATTCCAGTTCTCTCATTCCACTACACAGAGCACTTGGGAGCTGACGACGTAAAAAGCATGTGCCACCCCTTTTCTGTCTGTACTTGAAAATGAGTAACAAAGTGGCAGTGTTTCATCAAACCTCTGCCACCCAGCAATTATTTCCGGAGTATCCTTGAAGCTGACTTTAGGCTGACTACCAGTTACTAATTTTTACTTTAACTAATTCCATAGGAAAAAAAGGCTTGAGAGGAACATAAAATTTAACGCAAGAAAATTATAGTCTGTTACATTAGAATAGATTGCTGCTCTAACGAATCATTTACCTACTTTCTTCTCTTACTTCAGTCAGCCTTCAGAGAACAAAGTTTAAGCTTTAGAGTACTAATTTGTAATAAAAAGTGATAAAAAAAAGAAAAAAATGCATAAATGCACTCGTTTCAAAAGCACTGGAAACCCAACAAATAACAAATAGCTTGAAGTAAATACTGCTCTGTAACACTGGGCTCCCCATGAAACAAAGAATAAGGAAAACTAATTCTCTAAAGAGCTACAAGGAACTTCAGTATTTTTTATGATAAGCATCTAGGTTTTAATAGGCAAATGAGTAAACTGAAGAACCAGAACTTTCAAGAACAGAAAACCACAGATGGATATTGAGGACTAAATAAAAGCTGTATTGCTCAGACACCATGGAAAGTCATTCCTTTCACCTATGTTATTAGTGATTTTGTGCATCACTGAAGAGACATTCAGAGAGAATATGGCTTCAGCCTTAAAAAAAACCACACAGTCCTCCAGTAACAAGCAGTTTACAGAGCTCATTGTACAGATGCAAATGAAGCCACCACTAAAGATATATGCAGAGGATTCAATTATCCTTTTGACCTTAGCTCTTCCATGCCAATTGTTTGTCTTATTTCAGATAGTTATTGCTGATCCAATGAAACACACCTGCTGTTTCCATAGATGTTAACCTTTCTGCAGCCGAACTGAAGCTCTGCTCCAACAGCTCTTTCAGAGAATCTAAGGATTTAGGATGCTTCAGACACTTATTTTCTTCATCAGACAGATAATTTCCCTTTTGAAAGCCAAGTGCAGATATATCCTCAAGAAGAACAGTATAAACCAGGCACAGCAAAGCCTGTAAAACCTTTATTCCCCTATCTGTGCAAGTCAGGTCATAAAATACCATAGAAATTCTGGAATCAAAATACAAAAGGCTCCAGGGAGACCCTATTGTGACCTTTCCATACCTAAAGTGAGCTTTTAAGAAAGATGGAGAGAGACTTTTTACCAAGGCCTGTAGTGACAGGGAAGGGGGTAATGGTTTTAAACTCAAAGGGGCTAGGTTTAGTTTGGACATAAGGAAGAAAATTATTTTTTTTTACAGTGAGGGTGGTGAGACACTGGCACAGGTTGCCCAGGGAAGTTGTGGCTGCCCCCTCCCTGGAAGCATTCAAGGCCAGGTTGGATGGGGCTTTGAACAACCTGGTCTAGTGAAAGACGACCCTGCCCATGTCAGGGGAGTTGAACTAGATGACATTTAGATGTCCAACCCAAACCATTCTACAATTCCCTCCGCTGGCTTTGCCTCAGCTCATGAAGATTCACAGCAAAACTCAGGAGCTGAGCATCCACGTTCATCACTTAGGGCTTGAATCGCACTCAGAGACCACAGAATAAGTGCTGTTTCATAACCTAAAAGGTGAAACAGCTTGCACATTTGCAAGAAAGCACATTAAGAATTTCTGTTCACGGATTACTGTAATCTTGTAAGCAGAATGGCTGCAGAGCTGACATCTCTTCCTACAAAGAACCAGAGAGATGACAGCTACTCACAAGGAAAAACATGCAATAACCAAAACTTATCAGAACAGGTATTTTTCGCTCTTGATAGTGAGGCCTGTATCCCTACCAAACTAATTCACCACATTAACATTTGTCACTGTCCATAACTTCTGGTAATTCATCTTATGCCGTAATTTATACACCTAAAGAAAGAGGCTGAGTAGTAAATAACTGTCCTGAATGTGATCACATTTCTTTTACGCCTGCTTCCCAGAACAAGAAAACAATCTGCTGCACATACTTCAGTTATAAATAAAAGTGCTCAATATTTAAACTACCAAGGCTCTGCAGCTAATACAGCACATATGAGCTGATGGGATGGGATGATGGGCCCTATATTTCAGGCAAACAAGTAAGATGCTGTTAGCATGCACAGAGCCTAGCAAAAAGGGCAACAACCCCCATCAGGGCAAGGAGAAACTACTGTAATATAAGTAATTTGCAAAAGAAGATTTCATTTCACATCTGAACCCAGAACAGATATAAACAGGCTATTGTGTCTAGGATTGACATTTTAGATACCACTTGGGTCAAGAAAAGTTTCCTGATCCTCTTCATTTACTGTTGCTCCCCAAGAGTCAAATCCTTTTGCTCATCCCATGGCCTCCACTTTTTCTCCTAATTACAAAGCTGTTTTCCTCCAGTCAAGATATATAAGTGATAGATTCTGACTTATGTAATTACAGCAGCTCATCTAGCTCAAACTGATGGCATCAGTTAATCACATAACTGCTGCCAACAATAACAGAGAGGAACAAAACTCAGAAAATAAAGTCAAACAAATTAAAGAACAAATAACCCTGATGGAATCACAACCTGTTCATAGGCATTTTATGAGCAAACTTCATCTCAATAAATCAAATAAATTCTGTAGTTATCCACTCAATACTGCTGTTTGTACAAATGGATAAAATTTTACAGTGAATTTTAGTGAGAAACAATAAACCACTACATTAAAAATCAAGACAATATTATATCAGCTCTTCTGTGTGCACAAGAGCCGTCCCCTACCCAGGTGTTAAGTGGATTAATTTATATATTTATATTTAATTTATATTGCAACATAAGATGAAATCAAGTTTGCCCGGCTGGATTCAATTTCCATTCCGTTTATGGAGACTTCCCATTAACTCTGAAAAGCATTTAAGCTGTTCAGGAACTTAAGCCTAAATGAAAAAATCTGCAGGCCTCAAAATAATGATTTGACTACTCATTCTGGTTGTAAATACTCATGTTCAAACATCTCATCTGCCTAATTTGAAATAATCAATTTAAAACTACATATCTCTCTCCGGAAGGGTGTTGTGACCACCAGCCTAGCATTCTCATGAAGTTTCTTCATCTGCTTTGCTGAAGCAGTTCCACTTTGTATAGCTGATTCACTCAAACAGATATAACCTGTCTTCTGTATCTATAACAGGTGCTCAAACTACTATGTCCTATTCCCTGCCCTGATATTTAACTTTCCGTGTAAAGTAGAGAGTAATGCATCAAGAGACATCCTGTTTCCAGCATTAGCTTCACTGTTCACTTGGAGCTGGATACAAACTAGAACCAGCCAAAGACACTGACTACAATTTCAGACTGGGAACCCTCCAGCCCTCAGTTCATTCTATGGAGAGCCTCAAGTTTGCATCATTAGTTCAACAGCTATTAATTAGCTCCTTTTAAGGTAACTGTACAAGAGAGTTGGTATCATGCTCAGAGAAGTTACCAATACCATAATACATAAGTTATTTAGTTAAGGTAAACAAATCACTAACAGCTCATCACTTAAACAAGTTTTGTAAAAATACAAAGCAAAAAAAAAAAAGTCATGCTGCAATAATAATCAGCCCATTACACCTTGGAAATATTTCAGGGCAATTCAGCTCAGGAAGACGACTGCAAATCCTCTTAATTAGAGCTTGTTATGTAGCTACACACATGCAAAACCAGTCCCACATTTCAGGAAAACACATTAGAAGACTTTTAAGTCTTGCAAGCAAAAGCAGGGGTTAACCTCTTAGCTCCAGAACTAGAGAAAGCAGAAAAGCTTCATCCTCACTGCTAATAAAATCAGCAACACACAAAAAAAAAATTCTACCCTTACATTCAATAATCTTCCAAAGCCTTTCAAGCTTTTACAGGATTATACCAGTTATCCCCATCAGGAACACAGATGGTGCTCATTCACTGCAGTCAAGAATTAGGTTCCATTGGCCTGTGTTTTGAGATACCGGCCAGCGAAGGCCAAAGAGCAAACGGCTGAAATGGGGAAGGACAGGTAGAACACAAATGCTACTGCACAGTATTTCATACTGAGGTAAAACAGGTCAGCATAGTAAAGGCAATGACACTGCCATCAAGGACCATCTGACTAATCAGGCAGCACAGAATTATCTGACTGAACACCTATTTAATGCTACATATCTTCCCTCCCTATCTTCAACTTGCTATGAAACAAACAAATTATGAGGCCACTGTGAAGGCACTGATGAAACAAGAACACCTCTGTGACCTTAACAGAACATCATAGCACTTAGATCAGAAAAACTATTCAAAGGAAAACAGCTTTGGGAGAAAAGTTTGAGACAGCAGAAGTGACTTTCCCTATTATCTTCAAGAGAATATTACCATGGGAATAGAGTAATGCAATAACAAATAATACCTGAGTGACTTAAGATGGTTAAGGGGGAAGTGAAGACTGACATATTTGACCACATAGTTCTTCAAATCGAAGAGGAAAAAAATGAATTCTGGTAACAATACACAAGAAGTGTATTGTCATATCACAGGGCGGCTCATTCTGCGTGAAAAACAAGTCAGACCAGGAGACTCAATCACGACGTAACTATGAAGTACCACCTTTACAAAACCTGTTTTTTCTCCCCTACAAAAGCAAACAAAAATTAGTTGTGTGTGTAAAAAGCTTAATTAAGGCATTTTTTAATTTAGATATGATACCCTAGCCTTCCCCAGAAAGCCACAATTCTGACCCAGCAAAGGCAATAGAAACACAGCACATCAGTTTGGCAATTAAGGCTTCAGTTATACACCAGCTCGTTAGTTCTGCCTGTGCTCCTCACGGTTAAGATTTTACTTTGTGTGAGGAGATACCAGCTCCATTACGGATAACACATGTACAGCCCATGTCTCATAAACCAGTTCCCTCTAACACCCATGTGATGTTCAGATTTTCTAACACCTCTAATACATCAAGCTTCATGGTGCTCTTAATTTTTGCATTCTGACTGGAAGAAGAAAGCAGACTTTGCAATACTGTTAGGACCCACCAGAGACAGAGGTAACAGTGTTTGTAAGTGGTTTCTCTCTAAATGACTTCAGGAGGTGTCAGGGGGAAAGCTACTGCCATTGAAGGTTAAATAGCTATAGGAAAATATCAGCATAAGTTACAATATCCTTAACATAGCTTTAGTGAAGATGGAAGCAATAAAGTTTGAGGACATGAGAGGAGTGGGTCTCTGGTCCAATCTCCCAACAGGAAGCGCAAGAAACACAACGGACTCTAAGACAAAGGCAATTAATACCGCAGCCTCTGAGAATGGGGGAACAGAACCAACAAGACATGTCTTTGCAGATCTTTCCTGAAACTTTCCTACTATCATGAGGCAATGTTCTGCTTCCACAAATTCAAGGATTCACGGCCCTGCAGGGATACCAGTTAAGGCCCAGGAAAAATTAATGGGGAAACAGAGGAGGGCTGTCCTTCAGATCCCTCCCCTCTCCCCGCGCAAACCCCCTGCATTCCCTGCTGCAACACCTTGTGCAGACACTTGTGCTAGAGCCTGAGTCCTCCGGTTCAGGAGAGGTCTGTGTGAAGATCTGCCCAGGGAAACCAGATTACTGAATTAGCCTTTAAAGGGGATGAAACAAAAAATAACGTTTATGCTAGGGCAATCCACCAGCGCAGCTAAACATAGGAGTTTCCCTCACTGGTGTCCTGCTCAAGCTGCTGTGGTGGTCTGGGGAGTACGGGGTTACCAAGCAATGCCCCACACTGCTCACTGCGTCTGCTAACAAAAAAGCTGGCCCCTTCCCTTGAAAACCTTCTTGTTTAATAGAAAACAGTTCTCTCTTGACACCATACCTCAGAAGGGAGGCTGCACAGCAAGTAAACTGTGGAACCTGCTCTGTCCACATGGCCCATAACCAACTATTTTCATAACAGATTGCATCAGGACACAGATTGCTTTTGTTTAGCCTCCTTGGTTTATTACAAATCCTGGGCTGCAACAGTGGTGATTAAATAGCATTTCCAAGCACTGGTTTAATTAAGCAGTGTCACTAAGTTATTTATGCTAGACAGGAGCTCCTGATAATATTGCAACCTTTATTTTGAACTCCTTTACTGCAAAGTTGTGCTGAGAAAAACACCATCTGTCTTCTAATTTGTTCACCCCCTTAGTATTTACCAGACACGCATTTTCATTCCGCGATTTCAAAAATGCTAAGAAAAGAGCATGCATTTTTGCCCAAGTCATGTTTACTCTAAGCAAATTCCCAAACATTTAGAGAAGCTTTATGCAGATTGCACTGTAAAGGTCTTTCATGGCAATTATTGTATTCAAAATACTATAGCCAGAAGATATTTTAAATGGACACATGAGTTGTTACCTGGTCTGGAAGAAGTTCCTAAAAGCTTTAAGTAGTCAACAAAAAAGTTAGAGATTTAACCTTTTGTTATCAGTGAGAAGCCCCTCTGAAAGCAAAACAGAAATTATTAATACATACTGCTTCAGGTTTACAGGGCATCAGTTTAACTCACCAAAGACCAATACCAGGAATTCAGCCAGCACACTGGGACTTAGGAAAGCTGGACTTACTGAAGCAGGAATGCGGACAGAAATTAGGGGCAGCGTGGGCCCTGGCTGTTCCCGAGGCCCCTTCAGCCACGTGTCTCCCGCCCGCAGCTCCCTGGCCAGGCTACGGAAACACAGTGGTGCCCTTCAGTTGTGCAGATGCTTTGCTGCCAGGTATCTTTACCTACACAACCCAACCAGATCCTCCTGCCCTCATATAGGTGACTTACGTCCTCTCAGGTGCACACATCAGCCTGAAGGAAGAGAGCTTCAAGACTGTTACCAGTCCCTTAAGTAAATCTCAGAAGCATTATTTGATCAGGTCTGGCTCTATTTCACTCACACCCCAGGCACTTCAGGTAGGATACAGCTTGCCTACCACTTCATCAAATGACAAGTTCTATCGACAATTTCTAACAGCTCCACATAACAGAAAAAAATATAATCGAGGTTTAAAAAAAAAAAAAAAAAAAAAAAAAGCAGCTAAGCAGCTTTAAGGGAAGTACAAACAATTCTCACCCCTGGAAAAGCTGCATGTAGCCCTTTAGCCTTAACTACACCAGGAGGAAATATTACCTCTCCTGGCTTGCCTGCTGTTGGAAGAGAGAAAAATGAAGCTGTAGGTCTGCTTACAGAAGGAAACAAGTTGGCAGCAGTGAAATAGATTCAGCACAAGCCATGCAACCCCTTCTGCTGCTTTGCCAGCCTCCTAGAAAGTCAAAATGTTAAGTGGGAACAGCAGCAAATTCTTCACCACCCTAGGAGTCAGCATTTGTATCAGGACACAGCATGGAAGCAGGGTTAGCCGCGCTCAGAACACCGAAACTGTAATACATGCACTGCACTGAAGCCTCAGTATAAATTCTCAAGGGAGTTGGTTTGTTATTTTTTTCTGAGATAGGCAAGGTGGCAGCTGTCTATAAAGGGGGAAAAAACCCAAATACATATTAATTCTTTTACAACTCTTGCAAGGCCATACAAGCTGTTGACAGCTAAATTGCAGCTTGAGAAATCATCCTCCAGTTTTGGAATCCGTTTATCTGATGAACATCCTCAATTTCATTACTTCTGTGGAATCCAGATTGGGCACAAGGGAGAAGCAAACGGCTGGAGATGTTGCACCACGGGCATTTCAAATTAAATATGGCTTGAGACACTGAGCAGAGGGAGGAGTAGATGGCACAGAGCCATCTATTTCGCCAAAGACTAAGATTTAACTGGCTTTTGCATAAATTGTTAGCATCACTCACACAAGCTGCAATGGAGATCATTTCAGAGTGTTTCTACAGAAATGATTTACGCTTCACTGGCACTGATTTATGATAAAAAGGGAACTGATGAGAAAAGAAGTTACCTTTGTATTATTTTTTAATTGTTATTTTATTTCAGAATTTTCTTTTAAATTGAGAATACATTACCTGATTCTGTCAGGCTGTGGAGTCTGAGGCACACAGATTAAATTTCTAGTACCATGCTGCTCACACTGCAGAGCCTGGATCTTGTGAGGTATGACCAGAGTGGATAAAAATACTCCTATTACAAGCACTGCATGAAAAAGGTCTTCAAGAATGTGGTCTTCAGCATCATCGTTCTTCAACATGTTTCTTAAGTCATCTTGGGGCAGGAGGTGGAGAGGAACATTTTAAAAATCTATCGGTTTCAAGTATTATATTTATTGTGCCTAGTGATCTAGGATTAGTCCATAGTATGAATTCATTTTTTTCATCCAAATTGCTATTTGCCATATCTGCCTACAACAATTTAAGCTATGCTAACATGAAGCTATAGTCTCACAGCCAGTGAGAGAGATGTGCTTGCATCCCCATTGCTGTAGAAAAAAAACCCTCAATTTCTTCAAAATACAAACTTAGAAACATTTGCATAAACAACATAAAAATGTGCAAGTGGCTTTTACAAAACAAGGAATGAATGGTCCTTACTCTCAAAAAAAAAAAAAGAGAGAATAGATAGCGATGGCAACTGAGGCAGCACTGAAAAAGACCCAAATAAAGATGACTATAGAGAGAAGTTCTGCTTAATAGTTTTGAACAAGCACTCAAAAGAGTACTTCCCTGCATAAAGCACTGGATAGCTGGAGACTAAAGTTGGATCTGGAAATGGAGTTCACACACAGTTTTGAGGAAATGGAGAACAGTTAATTCAGTACCTACAAGTTAAATAAAAAACACCCGAGAAAAATGTCTTTAATTATGTGATCAAAGAGGCAGCAGGCAAACCAGAAAAAAACAGCCTTGCAAGACTTCAGAACAAGGAAGAAAGACACAGAAAGAGAAGGGATGGGGGGGAAGCACCAAGCAAAGATGGTGTAAAAGAAAGGAAAGCCAGAGAAGACCAGAGATTCATCCCAGTGCAAGAGATGCAACTGCACATGACTGAGGACTTTTTTTCTCATGCAATGAAGCAGCTAATGGGAAATTCAGGCTGTGCATTGAGATCAGGGACACAGGATGGAGAACTGAGAATGAAAGAGACCGCAGTGGTTTGATGGAATAATCCACTACTTATCCTCCACACTGAGTTGCAGCACCACCAGATTCTCATCAAAATTATCAATTACTGCATTAGGAAATAAAGACAAAAAAAAAAAAAAGCAAGATTCCAGCAATCTCCAACAGAATTCCTTTCATCTCCAGAAAGGGCACAGAGGCATGACAGAACCAACAGGTTGTTATAAAGAAGTTACAGTGCCTAGTCCCTGCAGGGCAGTCAAAGCCATGAAGTATATGCTTGGCTCTGCCGCAGCCTAAAGGCTCTTCAGATGGACTAATAAAATTAAGGTAAGGAAATGGAAACTTCCATAGAAACAAAATCTAGGGAGCTTAATTTTCTCCTAAAGCAAATGCATTTCAGCCCATTCCAGATTCCTTAGGGAAAAAAAAAAAAAAAAAATGAGCACAACGTATATTAAGTCTTATTATTATTAAACAGACTTTCTGGATTAAGAGCAATAGTATAAAAATCTCTTCCTTTAGAAATAATATTTGACAGAATTTGAACTGGAATGTTTAAGGAAAACCGGTAAAATGCAACAAGACAGAAGAGGCACAAATAGCCCTTTCTTACCAGAGAAAGATAACTAAAAACTTTTGCCTTATTCTAGGTCTCATCCATCACCTGCTTGACATAGTGCCATACTGTACTTAAATGGGGAAATACTACCAGTTCTAAGAGGGATTAAAAATAGAATAGGAATATAGAAAGAACTAGATGGCACCAAGAACTGAAATACTAAGAGAGGAGTGACATTCAGAAATACAACAGAATACAACAGTATCTCACCAGTGTCTCAAGCCCATGCATTTGGATAGGAAAGGACTGGCTCAGTTCAAGTGCACCAGCTGGGGAAGCCAGACACAAAGTGATTCTTCTTAAATGCTTTGGGATTAAAATATCCTGTGATCCCCAGTCAAACAAACAAACAAACAAACAAACAAACAAAAACAACAAAAAAACAGTTGCAACACTGAAAAATCTTGAAAGCAAAAAAAAAAGCACATTTCTCAAGGTTATTTTTCTACTCAGTATTTTATACCAAAATAATTTCATCTTTTTAATTGATGACCAAAGTATCTTGCCCTGAGTTTGCACGCATCCACAGCCAACCAGCTGTGATCCCCACACTGGCAGACCCGTAATCTGAAGCTGTATTTTAGCCACTTGAACCTGACAGAATAGGTGTGTTTTGCACACTTCCATTTCACAAAAATTATCTAGAGAATGATGACTTTCAAGCCTGCAATTTATCGTGTTTTCTTGCAGCCAAATAATCTGATACTGTAGCAATTCTGTGATTTCCAAATCAATAGGTTTTAACTGTCATTGCTGAAATCAGCTACCCATTTTTTTTGCCCCCCAGATCATCCTAGGATTCTACATTTTTTTGTCAGAGCTGGATGTGTGCTGTCTTTTGAAAATAGTTTATGATGACACTGAAAAAGTTACTTAAATTTTCAGTTTGGCAGTTTTGTCTCTGTACAGAATCCAAAGAAGGCAAACTAATTTTCTCAAGGCTCTTTAGTTATATCATGAATATGCACATAACAGCACCAAACATGACTCATGAAAAACTTAATTGTTCCCTTCTGCAGATTTAGTTTTCACACAGAAGGACAAATTGTGCACTTCTCAGAAAATATGCGTGATTATAAGGTCAAAAAAAAATTATTATTGTCCTACTGCCCACTTTCATTTGAAGAGGGATTTTTTTCAAATTTTCCCCCCCAAGAAAAATTATGTTCCCATAGCACAGAAATGTTCTTGGATACAACCAAGTAACAAACAAGACACTGCATAACAGTTAGCTATTACTCCATTTCTGGGGTTTATTAGGCTCCTTACCGTACAGTTATTTAGCTTAAAATCAGCCCTAAGGCCAAGGGGCAGGTCATGAAAAATTTTCTTAAAGGATATTGACAATTTTTAACACATCATTTGTATTCAGCAATGTCTGGTGCATCTCAGAAACAGCTGTATTAATAAAATATGCACACCCCAAGGTAAGAAGAGTTCCAGGTAACTCCCAAATTGCTGTGTCTAACACTTGCAAGCAAGCCTGGTGCTTTCTGTGGTATTTGAATGATGATACCCTTGGCTGCTTGAAAAATTCAACAGCAGTTCACACATTTTGAATAATCACTTTGGAGTCTAAGAGAAAGTGAATATGATCAAGTTAATATACCTGGTCATCATGAGAGCAGTAGCTCTGTTCTCAACTCTGACACAGCACGCGGTTCTAAGAAGACAACTCACAACTACTCTGCAGAAGCTGCCAAAGGAAAAAGCAAAAGCTTTTGAATAGACAAGGGTCAACAGATCAGGTCTTTCTTACCCCTTGTCACTTACTGGGCTAAAACTACCAAGTCATATTCACAAAAAAAATAAAATATATTGACCCAGCAGGGCTAAGTATTAGAAACTGCTGACAGTCTTTGTTTGTTCATGCAGGTGCACAGACATTTTTGCAGTTCTGAGAGGTTCGATGCAGTGTGGTATACCCCGGGCCCAGACAGCCCATCTCCTGCTCAGGCCTGGTTTGTTTCTAGCAGAGTAGCTCACGCTGGCCAGGATCAATATCTGGCCTCTTCTTCATTCAGCTGCAGGCCTTAACATCTCAAATGGCTCGTGGGAACCACAAACATGCACTAAGCATACGATTAAAGCATATTTCTGCCTTAGTTCCAGATACCAGTACTGCTGTTCATCATGCTTCCCCTGCATCTCTCCTGCATTGAATTATGACAGGTTCAAATTCTTTTCACAGTTGCTGCATCTTGCAAACTTACTCAGATTTACTTCCCATTTAGATTTCAGGCTGAGAGCAAAGTTTAAAGAAAATCTTTTAAGCAGATGTATGACAAAAGCGAAAGAAACTTCAAATGCAAAACTTGAATGTCAGCTTATAAAGATTTCAAAGACTCGGTTCCTTTCATTATATGAAAAATAAATTCCATTTATTCTTGGGTGCAACATAAGAGTGAAAACAAAAATTAGGAAAATGGAGAAAAAATTCATAAAGAGAAGACTGATTACCCTAATTTGGAGGAAGGTAACTATCACCTCACTTAAGAAGCAAGTTAAGTCATATGGTCCACAGCAGTTTATCTCCTGTCATCTCCAAATCTTCACATCATCAGAGGGAAGGAAGCTGCTGGCATGCTTCCCTTCCTAGCACTGAGCACTACCCACACCGCCATCACACAGCCCCTGAGGCGTTCAGTCTGCCTCCACGGCATCGGCACACCTGCCTCCTGCCGGATTTTGGGACAATGAGGCTGAGCAAGTTAATCTGTTCGCGTTAGCTCGCTTAACAGTAAGAACAGTGCTCAGCAGCAAAAGCTAAAGCTACTTATAACTTGTTGGACAAAATCCAGATGCAGTCGAAAGGTTTACAAGTTAGTTGAAATTCAATGAAAGCTTTTTGTCGAGTTTCCCGATTTCAAATGTTAAAATTCAGAAAAAATTTTCCCGATTTCAAAAGTTAAAAGCTCCAGGACAGCTCTGCCCCATTTTCTCTCTTGGGACCATGGATCCAAGGCCTTCCAGTCTCCATGTATACACCTGTCATGGGATGGGAAATGGAGAACCCTACAGAACTGCAGGAGAACCCTACTGGTCTGCAGCTCCCTGCTATGCCAAGATTCCCCAGGACCTCTAGGAAAAGTTTCACAGGCACCAGAATATCAATACTGCACACTGATGTAAGTGAAACATCACAATCATTTCTTTAAGTACCTTCTTCTGTCTCCAACAGGTTTCTAACTAGATGGAAGAGAATGCCAGGTATCATGTAGCTTGGAAACAGACCACATAATGAAGAATTAAATACACGCAGAATATTACTAGCAAAGCTACAGATAGGAGAATTTAACTGTATTATACATTAACACAATATGTAGATGTTTCAGGACAACCCCTTTAAGCAATTTTGTTCCATGTTATGAATAGCTTGGTTATTTCTAGTTCAAAAAAAAAAAAAAAAAAAAAAAAGGAGTGGTTGCCATCGGTAGCATTCATTGTCTTCACTCATACAATTCAAACCCAAATCCTTTCACCAAGCAGTGCTTCAGTATTCCCTTCAGACAAGGAAGCAATACAAACTCCTGGATTTGAAGATGGCGGTATATTCCTTCCCTGTTAACGCTGTCATGGTTCTTGTGCCCAACGTTACAGCTGTAACCATAGGACCAACCTTTCATGGCATTTTCAAAATAAGTCTTAGGCTATGCTTACATCAGGAAGAAGTATGACATAAGAATCTGACTTGTAGAGCAGACATTTTGCACTAAGAATCCACGTTTCACTCTGCAGGCATTTCAAAGGGCCATACTTCAAATAAAATCTTACCTGGTCTGGTGTACTGAACACTTACCAAGTACCCAAGACACACAGGATGTACGTCCTGCAGTTTAGCTTTAGCAGAGAATCACCCCATTCAGGCACTGACACTATCATGTGATGCAAATTCAAGTGTGAAAAGCAGGGAAGATCAGAGCTTTATTTCAAGAGCATTCAACTCACCCAAGATAAAAATGGCAGTGTAGGTGCACCCTTGCACTCCCAGCAGCTTTCCACACCACCGGTATCCTTCATCATTGTGGGAACATGCATTGCTGAGATAAAATCCACTCAGATAATCCTCACGCCAACTAAACTCAGTTTAATTCTTTCCAAGCTTCAGCATCTATTCTCAGGATACTAACTTCATTATCAAAGCCTATGCCTGCTATATGCAGAAGTAAGCAAGACATTAAATCTGCACAATCCAATTTTAATTAAGCAGGCCAAGAAATCATCACAACCTGTCATCCCCTAGAACTCTTCTCTCTCCATTGCAACAGTGGTCAAATTTTAGTCATATATGATAAAAAGCCAGACAAGGTAAGAAAAGTTTTCCCCAATTTGTTTGGTTTTGTTTTTTTAACTTGATGAGAAAGTACCCTAAGCTTCCTCAGAGACTTGCACCATACAAGACTACTAAAGAAAATAAGCCATGTTCTCTCATCTTTTTTCATTCTAAAAATGAATCCCAAAAATATTAACTGCTTAGTGTTGCAAGTGCTTGAAGCCAAGTTCCTACATATGCAACAAGCCTGTTTTCACATGCAAATCCAATACCATCTTTGATTTATTGATGCTTACATATTATTTTTTTTTTTTTTTACTATCAGGAGCCATAAAACACAAACGATTTGATAGCCAAATTATTTGGCTTAATATAAAGGAAATACAATAGATTTTAGAATGATACCAGAACCCTAATGTTTACAAGTATTTTCAAAAACTAAAACACTCCATGAAATCCCAAGTTCAACAGTTACTGCACATTTGTTATTAAAAAAGAAAAACAACAACTTGATCTCTGATCTACAGCCTTAACACTGATGTTATATAGCTTGACTAATAATCTTAAGTGTATCAATTTTCATTAGAAGAGTGTTCATTTTCCTCTTCTTGTGTCCAGATTTTTTCATGCAGCCTCTAACAAGAGCCAAGTACCCTATCCAAAAAAAAAGCCCATACGTTTGCTGTTTTGAGACTTGTTATATATTTTAGTACCAATAATTAATGTTTCTCAGGCTATGGCATTTCCTACAGAACACCAAGCCAAAGCTTTAATAATTTTTCTAGAGACAGAGAGGGACAACGTTATTTTCTTAGAAAATGACAACACCAATAGCCCACTGAAAGAAGAGAACAATTTTTCTAGGCTAATTATAACATGGAATGAATATCCATTAATAACATTCTTTATTATGAGAATAAATACATAAAACAAACGCAATATATTAGCCACATTTCCTCATATACATTCAGAATATAACAGGAAGCTAATAGGCATAATCATCAGAACTAGTTGAACAAACAAATTTTTACTAAGCCAGCAACACTAGAGGAAAACTGGAAAGCTTATGTATTAGTAGAAGGTAGAGAACATGTGATTTCAGTGTTTCCTTGATATTAAAGACAAACATACTGTAGTTATAAGCATGAACTGACAGAAGTGTTTAGCTCCGCGCGGCAGCCGTTTGAGGTTGTTCTGACTGCAACTGCTTTCCAAGGTATTCCCTGAAATACAATAAAAAATTAAATTGAAATACATTCTGGAGAGAAGCAGTTCAAAGGAATGATGGTTAGAAGGAAGTCTTTTAACAAAAAAACAAACAAAAAAAAGTATGTACTTTTGCTTTATTTAAAAAAAAATTTAAAAAGAAAAAAGATCAGTTCTTATTGCACATTTCAAAAACTAGTTTTCAGTTTAGTGTCGTGTTGAACAGCTATTCCCTAGGCATTACAATTCATATCACACAATGAAGTTTTGCATCACAACCATACCGTCCAACAGCACTTTTCTCAGTTTTAAAGTACCTAGAAAAGCAAAATTCCTATTAAGTATAATGTTAACTTCAAACTAGAATTCACCTAGCTCTTCATCTAGCTCTTATTCTAGAAGTAACAGAAGGTTGGAACTAGTCCCTTTAGAATGAAGCCAGGAGACTATAGGTTCACAAATCTTAAACACAGAAGATTATTCCTACTGCCCAACTTCAAGCACTGATGCTGCTCTCCACTGCCCTGAAAAACAACCTGCTTCTCTGTTGTGCAGAGGAACTTGGGCTTCTAACTGCAGGTGCTTTGAGTCACAACATCCCATCTCTGAAGTTCAGTAAAATGTTGTGCGGTGAAGCACATGAAAGGCATGTACTTCATCTGTAGAAATTAACATACATATATCATTTTAAAGAAATGCCAGTAAGGGCTGTCAGTTTAGAACTTAATGATTTGATTCTTTTAAAGTTTGCATCATTAAAAACATTGCTCCAACCAGCACTAAATTCCTAAAACCAGTTCCTTAAAATGGTCAAGTTGGGTATTGCGTCTGAACACCAGCAAGTACAAGGAATAAGGAGATGAGGTTTCTCATACACAGTTAAAGCACAAATTGAACAGGGAACACAAAAAATCTGCACCACCACTGTCGTGCTGAACTCCACCATCTGCCAATAACAGGTTTCTACCATCAGCATGGAGTGCCACGACTAACACAGTAAGTTCAACTGAGATCAAAACACAGGATAAATTACCATTTAAAGACATTAAGTGATGCTAAAAAGATATCTCTGCTCCCTGCTTTATCAAAGGCACAATCATTTAACATGCAAATGTAACTGGAATATTTCACCTGATCTTATCTCATCTGAAAAGCTGAAGCCAACCTAGCTTCACCACTTCACAGAATGCTTGACAGTCTGATTTCCCCCCATTATCCCTGACTTAAAAACCCCTAAGGAAAAGCCTGTTGAGATGTCTGTAATGAACTATTCAAATTACTTAAGAGTTAATTGTCTCCAAGTTGAGTTATTAGCAGTCTAATGATACAGCTGTGTTTTAAGTAGAATGCCATTTCAGTTGCCCCGTAACACAGCCCTGGTTCAGGTACCAGTTTTCCTTATTCTGCTGATCCAAGCACTGCACTTCCTCAGCCTGGCAGAGCAAGCTTTTAATTTCTAATCCTTCTCCCAGTTAGCCTCCAGATCTAGGAAGAGCCTGACTCCCTCTGTCATAACTGGAATTCCAAAACGCACAGAAGCAAGGGGAAAAACACTGTTTTCCCAGCTCTGAAGATCAAGGTAAGCAAAACCTTGATGTCGACGAGTAATCCATCTTAAAGCAAAGTTAAATAAATAGGCACTTGAACTGCACAGTGCAGCAGTCAGGGGACTCTTGTTTTCCCCACACACAAGCTATAAAAGAAGAGCTCCTGACACACATGAAAAGCCAGTTCTATGTAAAGACAGATCTAGCTTCCCACATACAAACAATGTGCCATTTCCTTAGCTCAAGCTATCAGATGTCCATTCCAGGGGGAACACTACTTTGGCAAATACAAGCCAAAGATAAGTGTGTCCAGAGGCTTGTTCCAGTACAAATTAAACAAGAAAACATTTCCCACTGAAATGACAATATGAATCTGAAAATGGCACTAACTTCAACAGATCTTTTTTATTGACACATCTGAAGATCTGAAACTAGATGTAATTGCAAGCTCTCAGTCTCAAGTCTAAAGGTTCACAAACTATGAAGAGCCAGCACAGAAACGTTCATGCCACTAAAAAAAAAAAACCAAGACAATTCTAGAAGAGCAAATGCAATGTTTTTTAAAATTAGCATGCTTAAGCTGAAAATGAAAAAAAAAAAAGTCAAGTTAGACATCTAGGAAAACTTTTGCTACCAGTGAGGTTTGTGCTGGATCAGAGTTTTATAATTGTATTACCAGATTTTCAAGACATCAGAACACACATGAAATAAGAACTGTCCACCCTGCAGAAGGTAAATTCAGTAACTAAGCCTTCCACACTGTAATCTCTATTTACCTATAGCCAGTTTATAATATTCAGAATGCTTCAAATACATCAAAACCAATATCACCAAACTGAGAAGCAGGGTGGAACACAATATGCAATACTGCCCCAAAATTAGCTTTCACATGACCACACATTTAGTCTCCATCTCCACACACTGAGAAATTCAATGTTATTTACCAAAGTCCTCCTTACAGGTGGAGAATGTTAACTCTGGATTTGTCACAGTAGGTTATTAAAATATGTAAATTTTTCTCTGTTATAGAGGGGAGGATAAAAAAGCAGGATAAAATTAGTATTATAACACGCACGAGAGTAAAAACCCATATTCAGAAGAAAAGGAAGAGAGTCAGCTTTGTTTTACAGAAGATAATACTGCAGGGAGAGGGGACAGGAGTCTTTGTCAGCCTTGCTAACCTGTCTTCTACAGCAAGTAGGTGACTTAACCTGTAAGAATGTGCTTGATAAACACATGAGCTTTGGTGAAATCACAATAATCAGATTAAGAATTCCTAATTAGCATTTTTAACTCTCTATGCTTCATGCTTAGCATACGCAATTAGTTTGGCAAGTTATACAAAGCTGTTAAAAGAACACATGAAGTTTTTCAGAACTTCAGCTCTCCAATGCTTCCGTATAAAGGTCCTGTGCTCTGCTGGAAAGGCAGCATCACCCACCAGCAAGTTCTGTGGCAGAACATGCCAGGACTTCAGGGATTTTTGCAGTTTTATTAGAGAAATAGTTGGAGAAATAGTTAACAAACAATTAAAGAAAAACCTTATTTCAAATGCTATTCTCGGTAACTGATAAAAGAGATACCAGCAAGTGATTTTCAGCTTCATTAAACCAACCAGCCCATAAGCTTTTTCTACTCCAGGAGGTCAAGAAAAATTGTACTTGAGCCCCTTAAAATGGCAACATAAAAGTAACAGTGTAGAGTGGGAGAAAGGACTACAGCAAAGAACTACAATGCAAAAGAATGGTCAGGCATGCGCTTTGCAAAGCAACTGCCAATTAAGTACTTGAAACATCAGTTCTTACAACTACATCAATCTACTGATTCCTTCAGCTGAGATTAAGTAAACTTGCTAAAATGCCTACACATATCCTTAACATTCTGAAGACTGCAGTTTTACAAGCCTAAATTACAGCTCATATTACATACAAAGCAGCTGAAAAAAATCAAAAATATATTGTTTAAGTGAATTACTCATGTGATATTCAGTCACATAAGGTAAAGCTACTTAATTCAACTGCAACAAAAATACACAGAAAAACTAGCCGAGATCTTACACATCAGCATCATATTGCTCTGTCATTTAAGAACTGCAGTCTTACCACGTTAAAATGTTATTCCCCCCTTAAAGAAACCTACTGTCTTGAATCCTCTCTCCACAGCCCAATATTTCTTCCTGTTAATAGTATGTTAAATAATCTTCACATACCAGTTATGAACCATCAGCTTCTGCACAGCCAGTAGCGCATTATAACGAACTTGTTGGTCTTCATGATGCATGTGGTTCATTACCAGCTGTTTACCCCCAAGTTGTTCAATCACTCTGAAAGATGAGAGGAACAGGGTTTTTTGACATTATTTCAGTTTCTGGGTAGCTATCCTATCCTACCACTTAATGTGCAAGGCATAAAAAAGTTCAGTCACAGAATATTTATGGTATTAAAAGTATTTATTTCCTAACATAGACATTTTATTTGACATGTTACAAATGCAGGTCTCTCATACCACCTACTGATTTTTATTTTTCTTTTAAGAATTCACATCAGAAAGTGTTTGTACTAGACTCCTCAGTTTGCCACCTGCTACCCACTTCCATCAATTCTGAAATAAACAACCATCAAGGAAGAAGCCCTTTTCGGAGAGGGTTATTTTCTTTACCCAGCTTGCTAAAGAACTCAGTATTGGCTTGAGAGGGTTAGCAGGGTACAGCACAATCAGTTATTACTTAGAAGGAGGTAGTGCCCTCCCCTTCATAAATTGATAACCAGGTCACTCTATTTCCTGCAAGACTAAAGCCCCAATCCAATCCAGCACTGCCTAATCCAGAAAAAATGCTTGCAATCACAGCAACACCTATTAAACCAGCCACCTGGTACTCCTCATAGTGGATTTTGCCATTCAAACTGTACTAGAGCCACATCTATTCTCCCACAAGATGAAGAACTGGTTGCCAAGTTACCACTACTAGGGGAAAAAAAAAAAGAAAAAAAAAAGGCATGTTTGAGCTGCATCTTTCACTACAAACTTTACCACCGTAGTCAGCCATAGCTTTTTAATAGCTATACCAAATCCCACACAAAATACTGATGATACGTTGCACCACATGTCATGAATATATAATTTCTTAAAAAAACTGGAAGGCAACACACTTAAAACCTGAAAAAGTATCACCATCCAGATGACTCTCTACATGCAGCATTTTGGTCTGTCATAGCAAAGGAAGTTTGGAGAGAATTTGCAAAGAATATATAAGCTGATTACTCACCAACTTGCATGTTTTTTATATCTGTTCCCTCACAGGTCACTGACTAGTTAAGCATAATATCCTGTGAAGAGGCTATCGTTTGCACTGCTCTTAACCTGACCCTATCCTGCCATTCTAAGCTTGACTCAGCTGCCTGCTTTTATCACTGTTCTTTTCATTGCCTAATGCATTACTGCTGCATAACACACCATGTTCTGGCAAACTGCAGAACAGCATAAGGACATAGGGTGGAGATGAAGAAAATTTCCCATTTCACTTTATAACTCAGCCAAAATTATGCTGAAGATCTCAGCTAACATTGTTTCCCAACAGTATTAAAACACTTAGAGATATTTCATACAACAGGAATGCATTCTGAAAAGCATATTGTTTTAAGACAGAAAATCCTCACCAAGAATTCAAGAAGTTATTAGTAATGTAACAGATTCAAAAAACCTTTATGTCTGCCTTAGGCTTGCTCCCATTTTTAATCATGACTTAAATGTAAAACCACTGCACACATACAAGACAAACAGAAACAAGAACCTTTTGACAAGACTGACTTAAACACTGATTTTTTCAGAAACTGAAAGGAGGTAAAAGAGGCACTAAACTCAAAAGCTTCCTTTTGCAAGGGTCATGCAAGTATCAAAATGAAAATTTAAAATCCTATAATCACAAATGGAAATAGAGTATTTCAGATGACAGTACATCACTCTGAAATTATGGCTGAGAACATGAAGAATCGAAGAACAGCGCTACCGTTCTTGTATAACACTGCCTACTGGTACAAACTACTTCCCAGATGTGTGTTTCAGACCAAAAGGTAAGCAACTGTAAGGAAGCTTCACAGTGAATGCCATTCCTTCAAGTTCCAAACCTGCTCAAAACACTATTTTTAGTTCTGTTTTCCCACTCCTCAACTTGTGCTTACTTTACAGCAGCAATAGAGCCTAGTGGGTCCATTATGGCACATACACATCTTCTGCACAGACCGTTTCCCGTAATAACAGTGCATTAAGCCAAAACAGCAGCAATTCAAACAAGTTTTTAGATGCTGAAGAGCCAGATTTTAACATGACCCATTTAAAGGGAGAAAGAGGATACAGAAGATGAAGACAAATGAGAAAAGTTTAGACCATTATAGCAGAAAATATTAATATAAAATCCACACTACATATCTAAAAGCAGACCAAGGTGAAAAAGGGAAAGCAATTAAGCTGTTTCTAAATCATGAGATAAAGAAGGGAATGGCTCTAGGTGTCAATCTCTTGTTTCAGTCTGTTGCTCATGATTCTACTACTGTCAATATGGCTATCTGCATAAGTAGTATTCATGGAATTTCCAATAAGCCTAGAAGACCATTCGCATCTCCCCATTAAACCCTATGCAGAAACCAGAAACAGATCGCTTCTTTGCTACAATAATTAAGTCACATGCCCCTGTGGGTGACTAATGAGCATGATTCCTGCAAAAACCAAAGGCCTCTTTCTGCTTCAACTGTCTCTTCACCTCAGAGATGCAATTATTCAGGAAAAAAACATCTCTGCTCACAGGTTTTTAAAACAAAACAAAGCAAGAAAGTATAGCAATGTCTGTCTGTATATTTTTACAGGAATTCAGGCTTACAATAAACAAACACTTTCACCTGAATGCGTATTTGTCTAGCTAGAAGAAGACATACTAAAATAGAAGAGTGGCAACTGAATCTGTGCTAACATCGCTGAAATTACAATAGCAATTGTTCGTGAGAAAAATCTTGTCTCAGTAGTCTTAAGCCACAAAATAGACTTAATCATTGTCCATCCCTACTGTAAGTCCAATAATTGTAGTCCAATAGTCATGATAGAGAGTAAAAATGACATGTTGATTAAATACTTGGTAGCTCTTTTAATGCCTTCTAGTGCATGTCTTCTGCTTTAGACTAAAGAAGTCTTGAATAAGTTGTTTAGACATACATTCCCTTCACTGTTAAGAGACACTGAAATATACGAAGTCAAAGATCTACTTTGTATTTTCTCATCTGATCTAGTTTGTTTCCTCACTTTCCCAGTGAACTAAACTAAAGCATAACCTGCAATCCCTATGTAGCGTATTTTAATATAAATAAGCAAAAAACCTACAGGCAAAGTATATACTTAAGTCTTATAAGTAACAGCATATTTGTATTTTTCTTACCGTTTCCCACGGGGATAGTGTCGTACATATTCTCCCACATCATGAGCAGCTACAGCCAGCACTTGTGGATCATCAGAAACCTCCAGAAGTTTTGTCAGGATTCTAGGAAAGGATTTTAAACAATCAAGTCCCAGGTTTTGGTTTGGGTGTTTTGTTTTGGTTTAGGTTTTCTTCATTGTTGTTTTTTTAAATCACTGATAATTTAAAGTAATACAGCCTGCAACCATATACTTTACAAGCCACCCAAACAGCAAAGCTAGAATAGAACTTTTTCCAGAAGTGCAGCTGCACTTAAAACAATGGAGAACCTGCTCTGATTAACAGAATTATTAAAAGCATTCACTAGAGTGAGTTTAGTAAGCCACATCTACATATACCCATACCAAGGTTTACAAAATGACTCCGTTTTTTAAACATTGTCTTCAAGACCAACAGTTTTGAGTTCAAGATAAGCTGTACTAACCAAACAGATAAATATTTATAAGACAGGGACAGGGGTGAGATACAAAGAGAAAGTCTATACAAGGCCAAGAGATGCTGCTGCTTTTGTTATACAACAGACCCCAGTCATGCTTGTATACTTGTTCCCAGCTCCTTCACTCAGAATCCTGGACTATGAATTCAGAAATCATTAAGGCCACATTGCTCGTGACACAGCAAGGGAGTATGACAAGCCTGCTGTCTATAAGCCTCTCCCCAACTCTATTCCTCCTCTCACGACAGTAGCCTCGTTAAGTGCAGCATAGAAGGACAAAAAAAGCAGAATTTTATTCATCCTAGCAGTCGAGAACAAAGCAGTACACCGAGTTCTTTGGGCCATGCAATTGTGAACTTCTCTTGGTTCAAGACCATCAACTTCATCTCAAAAACATCACTCATTCAGTAAACTGTTGTGGTGTAAAAACCAGTCTGTCCTAACTCAAAGACTGATATGATGAAAGCTATACCTTGTAACTGACTCCAGTTTCACATATTAATTATTTTATTAGCATGAACAGAAATACAGAGCTGTAAGAATTAGAAAACAACTCCTCACCTCTTAATATTGTCTGCATTTTTGAATTAAGTAGTTGAACTCATTTTAGTGGAAAACAGCTACCAGTAACACTGCTCTCTAGCCAGTAATGAGGAGGGGGGCAAAATTGACACAGATACAAAGGTTAGGCACTAATAATAAGTTTAAAAGGTTAAATATACAGATCACTGGAAAATTAGATTCATCTATGCTTAGTGAGATGACAAATGTGTTCTAGTCACAGAAAGTTAGTAACAAGTTGAAATAGTTAGGTAGGTTAAAAATGCAATTGGAATTAAAAAAAAGAATATGCTGGTAAAATTAAATTACCACAGCCACTGCCTCCCTAGAGGCTAAGAAGTGAAAGATGAAAAAAAGAATCCCGAATTTGAACAAGAAGGAGGAGCAGAAACTTGAACCACCACACTAATCAGTAGGCACTGAAGATTCATATAATATTGTTGAACAATATACAAGTCCAGCATCACTGGCTTAACAAGTCAAAAATAGCAGAAACCATGGGGAAAAAAAAGTTTAACAGTAAACTTGAGTATATTAGAGTTAAAAAACAAGTAAACTGGCAGATAGGGAAAAAAAAAATTAAGTAGCTTGAAACAAAGAAAGGACTGTCTGTCAAATGCCTTAAAATGCAAGGAAGAAATTCTAAGGTGCAAGAATCTCCCTATCACATTGGAGGGCAAGTGGTTGGTTGGGTTTTTTTGCCGTTTTCGGAGTTGTTTGTTTGTTTTAAAGGAACTATTGTAGATCATTATCTGTGGCAGCACAAGCTCAATAAATTTGCCTAACAGTCACAGAACCAGGAGAGATGGACACGATGAAACATTGCAATTGCTACAGGAAATACTAAGCCTCAACTTCATGTTGCAGTTGGCAGCATCTAAAATTTTTACATCTATAATCCTACATATTTAGCAATATGCCTTCAGGGAAGAATTTACCAGACTTGTTTTGGTGAGGTTTCAGGGCAGACTGAAACACACAAAGCTCAAGATCAGCTTGCTCTTGCCCTGCCTTCTAACATCTCACATGTTCTACTCGACCACCTGATTTCTCTTAGGTTTGTCACTTAGCAAATACTGAACAGGAAGAACATCATGTAGTATCAGTTGTTTAACTGCTTTGTCATTAACTAAAAGCTCCTACAAGCTATTTAAGACGTAGACATCTTTTGAGTACGTACTTGCATAAGCCAGCAAGTAAGTCCTTGCTCCAACGGAAAAGATAAGCTTCAGCTTCACTACATCCAACAATCTACATACACCAAACAGTCCCAGGACAAAACAAACTTCAACATAACGCAGCAAGTCTGATTTTCCATAGAACAGAACCACAACTTTCAATCCCCAAGTATTCAAGAAAGGAGTTCATTACTCAGATCAACACAACACACAACACAAAATTAAGACTAAGTTATGGTAAAAACATTTTTAACTGTGTCAGTTAGTATAGCTATTTTTCAAGTGAAAGCATTAAAAGAGTCGACAGCACAAACGTGCATGCAAGTTAAGCTAGAGATATTCCCTCTATCATCAATACATTTTGACCAGTAAAAACAAATAATTCTGCTATTGAACAAAAACCATACATGAGTAAGGACCTCGCACTAAAAATAGCAAGATGTTCTAATTTGGTTTCATTCTAGACATGACTTTGTGTTGAAATGTAAAACCTGTATTAGATAAAGGTTCAGTTAAACACAGAGAATATTAAAATAATTATGTGATTCAAGACTTTGAAAACTTACTTGAGTAGTTCATAATTCTTCTCATTTAGTCTTACAGCATTCTCCCGCCAAAACTTCTCAGACTTGTGTACAGGACTCCACTCCAGTCTTCCTGATTTGAGCTCAGAACTGTACTCATCAAAAGAGCTGGAACACAAAAGACCTAAATGAAATACTGTCTAAGCTTCTATGAACAGAAGGGGGGGAAATTCAAGCCACACAACCACAGCTGTTTTTAATTAGGCTGTTTTGCCTTTTTTCTAGGTTTTAACCTCCCCTACCATGGATTCCAGTCTTTAAATTAAACCCTTGACATGAACTACAATATGCAGTTCAATTTATGCACAAGAGCAAGAACCTGGAAAAAAACTAGCAAAATCCTGAGTTAATATGGATAGTAAAATGTATTCTAATCAGGAAGTCTTCAGTCTAGACTGCAACTCTAGTAAGATCCCTCCGAAGTCCTTTAATACTTTATTAGTTACAAAGATCACATAACCAAAAGTGAAGATTTATGTTCTATTCAGTCTGAAAATACTCACTTAGAATAGGAAACTTTATATATAACCAGCAACTCTGCATGCTCTACCTTATCAACTAGCATTTACTTATGATAGTTCTGTATATTACTTAGCCTTTAAAAAAGAAAAAGTGTTTTACCAATGTTTGTATAATTACATTTTTTAGAAGTCCACACTGCAAAGCATACCTAAGGTCTTGCACGCTCTCACCAAGCTTGTCCAGTAGAAATTTAATATCTTCACTTATGTCTTCATCATCATATTTCTGCTGATCCAAATTCTCTAGCTGCTTTAAAACTTTACACTGAATCATGGCAAGAGCATATTCTTGGCGAGTTTCTCTCTCAGTAGATTTCTCTAACAAGTTCTAGAGAAGTAAAAATGTATTTATTTTGTTTAAGAACACGCTATTTTGAAACAAAGTGGTATTTTTAAGAAATTCTTATTGGCACTTCTTTACTTAGTAAGTGACAGAACTGACCACTTCCCAAAATAATCTCTCTGAATAAGTTGAGTCTACCACACAGTGGCTGCTTTACACCAACATACCAACATTTAGTAGCATAAACTGCCTAGGACTGACTCCACTACAAAGGAGGAGTATTCTTACCTGTCACTACAGAAGATGAACGAATAAGACAAAAAAAAAAAAAAGGAAAAAACCCTCTGTCTTGTAAGGTAGAAGTAACGCAACCATATGTGCTGAAAAGCACAACCACCACTTCATTCAAGTTTAGGTCACTTAGACCTTACTCCTAGATGATATGCTGCCTTCAGTATTAGAAAGTATTCATTCACCTGTTTTGATTATTTTCCACATCAAATAAGGATGACTACAAAGACTATTCCAAGAAAAATGGCAGGCTTATGTCCCAAATCCCAGAGTATCTGCCATAAACAACTACTTTTACCTGAGGTAATCATTTTAGCTTTCTGTGCAGCAATAGCATAAAGCAGGAAAGCCTTAAAAAATATGTTAAAAAAAAGAAAAAAAAGAACTGAAATCAACTTTCCAACTCAAGACTTATCATCTGGATTAGATCAGCTTCTTTAGAATTTTGGAATATTTCAACTAGACATTTTTATTCAAACATAAACTTGTTGGTAAAACTGGAATTACAAGCACACAATGTAATAGACAAGTTACATTGTCATTTATTCATTACATTTCTACTCAATCAGCTGCAGATTATGTTGTTCAGAGCTAGCCACCTGCCCCTTTTGATAAAGCTGAAAATATGAATTTAATATAAAGACAAAGTCCTTAACGAACAGAATATGTGCTCATATAAATAAGTCTTAGCATCTAGCAGAAACAAGCAATGAAACCACACAGAAGGAATTCGACTGCATCACACTCATTCATGTTAAAGAACCATTCCACTTAAGGTTTCTAAAATATCAGACATCACATTAGTTAGTAAGGCAGAACATTGCAAATAAATCATATGACTACTTTTAACAGCCACATACAATTAGCTTTAATGTGGGGAAAAAACACCAAAACACCTTTCTATTTCAGTATGAGGATCAAAAAGCAAAAGTTAATTTACAGCAAGTAATGATAAATTAGAGTTAAAGTGCTAATGAGAGCAAAAGAAGAAATTACAAATCCTAAAAGACAAAATTCCACAACTTCAAGGAGCAGGCAGATAAAGTTTCCAAAGAACTCCTAGTTAAGAAAATTATAAGCAGATATGGAAGCTATTCCAAATATTATTACTTATTTCATACTACTGTGAAATATTCAAGCTTTTTATAGTGAAATTGAAAGGATATGTTAGGGAAGTACAAACAGGAACACATGGCTAAATAGAATGGATCTGTGAACTATTCGGTAATAAAAAAAAATCTTAAGGTAATAAAGGTAATAAATGAGTTACAGGTAGGCAACTGACATAAAAGGCACTTAAAGTATGAAAAATGAGGGAAAAAACCCATTTTAATAAGAAAGTAGTTGATTGTAATTGACAAAAGTACCCCATACTTGTTGCTTTATAGAAAAAAAAATACATTGCAATTACATACTTCATGTATGTAATTGCAACTTGCCAAAGAGGTGAAACAGGTCAAACTAGGAAAAATCAGACAGAAGACGTATGCAAATTGTCAAGACTCAGGGCATACCTTCAGCAGTAGGTAGTAGGGATGGATCTGGCAAATGGTCAAGCCTAGTCCTTAATGCAATTCACCTATTATTTTTTTCCATAAACTGACGCTGTGGCCTCTCATACAGGAAAAGGGCTATTTTGCCTCCGCTACTTATTTTGATTCAGAACTCACAGCTCTGATGTCTAATTTCTAACCTATTATTTCCTGGCTGCCACTTTATAACCTCATTTTCATGCCAACATCAGTCTTTGATGCTGGAGAAAAATAATAGCTAAGTTAATTTCCCCAAAGCCTGTAACAGAACCATCTTGTTCTTTCTTAGCCTTTATTTATGAAAACAACTTGGCTTCATTTTTGTCTCCTCTTGCAAGACACACTAAATCTAAGAACCAGCAATTATTTCTTCTGCTTTTTATGACCTCAGAATTGGAGGAAGTTGAGTATGAATTGCTGAGCCCCTCCATTTTTTCCTTTTTTTTTTTTTGCCACAAGCTGTCTTGCTCTATGTCCCTGCTTAATCCTGTCATTAAGATCCTAAAGAACACTAGAACACCTACAAAGCTCTACACAGTAAGAATAGCCCCTACTACATACCATGTGCCACTGACCTCCTTCAACAGGATAAATAGCATATTCTTACGATCTACCTTATCCAGCAGATGCTTTTGGATAGAGAGACCATTTAAATGACAGAGTAAGAATCTTCATACAGCTCATTACTGCTCATCAGCAAGTCCGTAAGCAAAAATTCCCCTCTCCATCCTAATTTACTTGCAACACCTACTACTAGAACACAATCAGTACCCAGGAAAACAAATAGTTTCCAAGATCTACGTCTCCTACTCATGATACAAGTCCTGTTTTGAAACAGGATTACAAACTGTTATAGCATCCCTGTATTACATACAAGACACTTGCCAAGAATGAATGTAAAAGTATGTGCACATGCACAACTAGCACCTGTGAACACAAACTGGTACTCTCACAAGGAAAATAGTTTGAAATAACTAAGCACTTACTAGCTTGAAAAGGACCAGTGATTTTCAGGTAACATGGACACAGTAAGTCAACTAATAACTCTTACACAGATATCCTCACTCATCCTGACAGAGCCACTGAGAAAAGATTTTTCAGACTAGAAGATACAAATAATTTCCAAGTCAGTCAGACAAATAGATACATGTTTAAAATAATATTTTTTAATTAGATCTTTGTAAAATAAAATTTATCAGGTATTAGTAACTACAGTGTTTTACACTAGTACCACTAGAAAAAAGAATCTTGAACTAAAGAAGGGAAATCAGTAGTGCCTGTGTTAACACAGTTTTTGCTAGTCAATCTTATTTTAAGACGACATTGGATAGCAGATGTCTATTACCTATAATAGCACATCTATTACCTGTAACAAAACTCAGCTCACAAAAAAAAGAGACACAGAGGGAAAATTAAGCTTTCAATCCAGTTTACTGATACAGTCTAGCAGAAACAGCTATGCACTAGCAACATTCAATACCTACTCATTTGAGAGAGAAGCACAGTGCAATTGCAGTCAGCAGACACTTACCCGAAATGCTGCAAGGATGATTCTAGTTACTTTCTCTTTGACAGACTCCTGAAGAATATCCGACAGCACTGGAACAATATTATACCGACGGAGATATTCACACATTTGAGGGCTAAATGCCAGCAGCCACACACAGAAAATCATCTGATACTGGAGCTGGAAGCCACATTTGTTGCTCAAGACCCCCATGATACTGAAAAATTAATGTAGTATACATTTGATTTTTAAATAATGACTGCATAGATTTCATCGCTCCACCCTGAAACATTTAAAGAAATGGTTAACAAGAACTTATTGGAAAGAGCTGTTGTGCATGACACATGCTTCACAGTATACAGTACCAGTATTTATCATGGTACAAGCAGCTTGTTCAGAAAGCCAATTTTTAAAGACACAGTTATTTCCTCCTTAGCCTTCCAGCCATAAAAAAAGCTTTTCTCATGTGAACTGATGTGGTACTGTATCCATCTTCAGGTTCACTGAGACTTTTTTCCTACTGGCATGTTTAGAGTATTATTTGTCATTCTAGGAGAAACACAGAAACACATAGCTACTCCTTCAGAGTTAAGAAAAAGGAGTAAACAGACAAAACAAAATATACACAAATTGAACTTGTTTCCTTAATTGCATCTCTCCACAGTAGTGTCCAAAATGAGCTGAAGTAGTCATTATTTAACAAGCGAGTTCTCAGAAAACAGCTTATAGATATAACACATCATGGATATACAAAGCACCACCAGAGAAGAAATAGTATCACAAGACCTCCAAGAAAAAGCATGCAGAAGCTTTGTTCAGCTGAAGTTTCAGAAATATAATAAGCAATTTATAAGTCCATTCCAAAAAAGCTAACCCAATTTAAAACCAAACAATTTAAGATCATTGTTATCAAAATTAAGAGAAATTCAAATTTCTTGAAATACAGGGTTATTATAATGCATTAACAGTTTATTAAACAGCTGCCTCAGCAAAAAACGTTTGTTTCAGTAGTGTCATCTTAACACACATGAACATCTTTTGAACTTTCATTTCACTGGCAACTTTGACTTTTCTCCATTTCAGAGTACAGGGGTACTTTTTCTTAAAGCGTTAATCATACGGCCACCTCAGTTAAGAAAGACAGGGAACTGCTGGAGAGAGTCCAGCAGAGGACAATGAGGATGAGTGGGGGACTGGAGCATCTCTCCTATGAGGAAAGGCTGAGAGAGCTGGGAATCTTTAGCCTGGAGAAGAGAAGGCTGAGGGGTGATTTAATTAATGTTTATAAATACCTAAAGGGTGGGTTGAGGGAGGATGGAGCCAGACTCTTTTCAGTGGGTCCTGGTGACAGGACTAGGGGTAACGGACACAAGATGGAACATAGGAAGTTCCATTTAAATATAAGGAAGAACTTTTTTTCAGTGAGGGTGCCAGAGCACTGGCACAGGCTGCCCAGAGAGGTTGTGGAGTCTCCTTCTGCGGAGATTTTCAAGACTCGCCTGGATGCAGTCCCGAGTGATGAGCTCTAGGGGATCCTGCTTTGAAGCAGGGGAGTTGGACTAGATGATCTCTACAGGTCCCTTCCAACTCTGACAATTCCGTGAAACCATCCCAAATAGACGCACACACAGCAGAAAAGTTATAGACAGGCATTTTTTAAATAAGATGAGTGACAACATCCTAGCCTCATGCAGAGCTATTTATGAAGAGAATCTGGATAAAAGAATGACCTACTTGAAGCTCTATGTTGAAAACAAAAAACTGAGCTTAGCTCTAGAATATGTTTCTCTTTTCACTAATATTTTCAGACTGAACAACTTCAAACTGAAAGACAAAGAAGATTAGCAGAAACTCATTTCACTACTCCTTGTTCTATTAAATGAAAAACAGAACATCTTCAGCTGAAGAAAAATGGCTGTATTCCCCTTTACATATTTATTCAAGCAGTTCTCCATGAAAAGTAAAGTAACATTAAAGCTTCAACATTGGTACCTATATCTGAAAGTTTAATTTGTCTATTTGACTGTATTAATGTTCAAAAACAAATAGGTTTTGTACTCAAACAGAGCAGCTGTCTTTTGCAAGACAGTTCTATTCCAAAAGAGGTCACAGAATCACAGAATGTTAGGGATTGGAAGGGACCTCAAAAGATCATCTAGTCCAATCCCCCTGCCAGAGCAGGAATACCTAGATCAGGTTGCACAGGAACGCATCCAGGCGGGTTTTGAATGTCTCCAGAGAAGGAGACTCCACAACCTCTCTGGGCAGCCTGTGCCAGTGCTCTGGCACCCTCACTGTGAAGAAGTTCTTCCTCACATTTATGCAGAACCTCCTATGTTCCAGCTTGTACCCATTGCCCCTTGTCCTATCATTGGATGTCACTGAGAAGAGCCTGGCTCCATCCTCATGACACTCACCCTTGACATATTTATAAACATTAATGAGGTCACCCCTCAGTCTCCTCTTCTCCAAGCTAAAGAGACCCAGCTCCCTCAGCCTTTCCTCATAAGGGAGATGTTCCACTCCCTTAATCATCTTTGTGGCTCTGCGCTGGACTCTCTCAAGCAGTTCCCTGTCCGTCTTGAACTGGGGGGTCCAGAACTGGACATAATACTCCAGATGTGGCCTCACCAAGACAGAGTGGAGGGGGAGGAGAACCTCTCTTGACCTACTAACCACACCTCTTCTAATACACCCCAGGATGCCATTGGCCTTCTTGGCCACAGGGGCACATTGCTGGCTCATGGTCATCCTGCTGTCCCCCAGTACCCCCAGGTCCCTTTCCCCTACCCTGCTCTCCAACAGGTCACTGGGGAACGTGTTATTGTAAGTGCAAGTGTATCTCCATATAAATTGAAATGAATGCTCACCAATTCACTCCATCTGCTTCTACCCACGCAAAGCGATATTCATTGACCCTGAGCATCAGCTGCAGACATCCAGCAACACATTGTACATACTGGGAACTCTAGGTGAAAAGAACAACACATCATGTCTTACAAGAACAGTTAGGTAGTAAGTGCTGAAGCTGTTTTCCAAACCAGACTTTACTGGCATACTTAAATACACATTTCTTCAGCGAAACTTCCGAGTCAAACAGGCTCACCCTCATAATGCTTTACATCCCCATATTTAAAAAACAAAACAAAACAAAGCAAAGCAAAAAACCCACTCACCAAAAAAAAGGTGAGAAGCAAAATACAAACGGAGAAGAGTTCTGAATAGGAAAGAAGCATTATTCAAGTGATACCACTTTACCACAACAGATTTTTATAGCCCATTTGAAGATGCCTTCTTTCAGCATCTATCAATGAAGGCTCTCTTCTGTTTGATTATACTGCCAGAGTCCTTTCATCCATGGAGTCAATTGTTATTCCATTGAGCAAACTTTGTGCAATAAATCAGCAAACTGGTTAAAAAGCTTGAAGAAGTTTACTAGAGGTCATTGTAGAAAAAGGGATCTTGAGCTCAGGTTCTTCTCACTACCATTCTGCAACTCAAAACAGCAGAAAACATAACAATTGTATATTTTCCTAAGCATGTGCCACACAGTAAGTACCATGCTTGTCATAATGAGATGTACATTTATACAAAAAAAATACCACTAGAAAAACAAGTATGTAAAATCATCCTCACAGTTTAGCTTTGCATTTTAATTATACTGCGCTAAGAAAAGAATAGTAAGACTAAAACTTCCCCCCATCAGGAAAACACTGAGAGATGCACCAGTGAATTCTGTTTTAATTCAGACTCTTCATATATGAACAGTCACAAAGACAGAATGCTTAAACAGCTTTTCATCTTGAAAAGCATGTATTTTCTGTGCAGTAACACATCAGATAGGCTGCAGTTCAAAAAAATGGGTTTTGGTCAACACATTGTCCCTCCCACTACAGCAACAAAGATCCCAAGGTACTAAAGAAGTGAGATTTTTTTCTCTCTTCTTGCTCAACTTCTGGCATTACCTTCATTAATACTCAGTTATGCTGCTGATAAAATATTTTCATATTTTTTTTTCATATAAGCCTTTTTCTTTATTAAGTCTTGAAAGTCTTGTGGTAAATCACTTGCATAACACAAGGTCACAGGTTTCAAACATTTAACAGAGTAAGAAGTTCAGCAATCCCATATGAAAAGAATAAAGAAGAGACAATAAACAGAATTTAAAATAAAGATGAATTCATTCTGTGTCTCTCAGAGATTAAGATCTTTATGTAAAAACTGAGTCTGAACATCTAGGCCCAAATCATCATATAGAACATTAATTTCCCCAGGTAGATATTCAGTCTTACACACCATGCAAATACAACAGCTATAACCACACAGACAGCCCTCCCACCCCAAATAACATAATAATTTATTTGTATCACCAACCTGTGCACTACTGAACTTGGGAGTTTTCCTTTTCAAGAGTCTGTCATAAAAACATTCTCTTCTAACACTACTATAATTGAATTTTCATAATAGATCCCAGCCCTCTTTTCCTGTGTAAAGTGTTACAAATGCATCCCTAAATTATTTTGAAATAAATTAGAAAGGACCTGCTTGGAAATCCTGCACAAGCTAGATCTGAAATCAGAACACTAACGAAGTCAAGGTGATACTTACCCAACTTAATTATCCTAGAACATATTTGCACTATCAGTTCTGCTACTTTGGGACCCCACAGTGGTACAGTACATCCATGAGTGCTACAGTATAAGGAGTATAGACTTCTAAGCAAGTTAGAAAAGCTCACGGCTCAATAGCAAGTGGTGTAGCATGCTGTAGAACTATTTACTCTTTTAAGGCTATATGACTGAGAGCTGTCAGCCTAACAAAACCTAACAGTATGGCATACAGAACTGCACATCAAGTACTGAAATACTTCAACTTCTATGCTTAGGCCACAATTTTACCCCCTATCCATGGTCATGCATAACAGTCATTCATCTTTTCTATTTTAAACCCTAGTCAGGTGGTAATTTAAGAGGCTTTTTCTCAACAGGAAGCTAACGCTTTACAGCAACAACACCATTTAGAAGAAAAACAAACTCCAGGTTCATATTTAAGTCTTCTGAAAAAACTGTGAACACTTTCAGGTTACCAAAGGAACAAAAGACCAAGCTGAATGCCGCTCCATATTCAAAATCTACGATAAACTGCCTCGTTGTGCCTCAACAAAACAGAAAATCAAGTTATGATGATCACTTGCTATACTGCTATACTGCTGCAGTTCATCTCCAAGCTCAGTAGCCATTACAGTTACACAAAACTCAGTATAAATAAATACTGATGTGAAAAAGAATCTGCTTTCCCCTGAATCCAAGCTATTCAAATATGAAAAGCTTACAGCTTTGAAAGCACTCTTGCTATTTCACGCTACAGAGGTTGAGGGACAATGTAAGCTTTAATATCCGATGAGTTATTTGAAAGTTCTGCATATCACAAGAGCCAAAAGCTTCTTAGTCTCAGGTTTCTTCTATAAGTCTGATGGTTCAGTGCTAAACAGACAGCATTGTTCAAATAAAAAAAAATTATATGCAATTAATTTAATAAGTTTTAACAAAGAGAATGCTAGGCACATCTACAGTTTTAACAACCCAAACCAACTTGTAAAATACACATTTCCACTGCCAGCATTTTCTGTGAAATCAGTTTTTAAAATACTTTTGTTTCTTGGCGCCATCACCTGGCACTCTGTTGTTGTACAGTTCTGATTCCAAGTACTTTCTATTGCTGACACCAGAACAGCTCTGCACCTTAATCCAAGGAGTGGATATCACCTCCCCAAAATACCAAACTGACAGATTCCAAAGATATACTCACATCACTTGTAGAGACTGCTCCTGCTTCCACAGAAACCCCTGTACCACGTAGTTTCTAGCAAAAAAAAAAAAAAAAAAGCTTAAAATCAGAGCTGCCCTTCACCATTATGGAACAGTTGTTACCAAGTTTCTTTCAATTCTCCCCATCTCTCTAGTCACAAAAAGATTAAGAATCTCTTAGATACTTTTCCTGCTCAATATATTACAATAATATATTGTATTTATTTCACACACACAATCATGTCTAGAAGAATATGCTTGGAGCTGATCCTGGTACATCAAGATTTAATTTTATTTATGCAAGTGTGGATTTATCCAAGACTTTTATCCATCTTCATGTCAGAATTTGAAAACTGTTCTCTCGAATCTTTCTGAAGGAAATTCCAACTTTAAGATTCTTCTTCCAGAGAAAGAAATAAAACTTTTTAATAAACCCAGTTTGGAAAACTATGAAAAACATACCTTTACTAAACATATTGAATGCTTCTCTGCTCTCCAGAATCCACTTCTGCTACAATACTACCTTAGAGAATGACAAATCACTGGGTTTTGATAAGGACTGAAGGGAAAAATCTCCAAAAATTAATACAAAGAAGAACGATTCATTTTTGAAGGAAAAGCCAGCAGTAAGCAGTTCGTACTGAGCTAATGCCATAAAAATCCTGTCCAAATAAGTCAGGATTTATTTAGTTTCAAGAGACAGGACTGAAAATAAAAGCTTTGTACTCCAGTAAACTGGCAAAAATTTTCAATATTCACTCCCTCCTGCCACGTGATTTTTCTTTCCAGCAAAAATCTGAGAAACGGAACAATACAAGGAGACAAAAAAACCTCATCACATTCAGTGTCCAGAAGAAAAATCAAAAAGCCTTCTTTTTTATTTTTAACTTACATTTCAAGGACTAGGGAGGAAAATACACAATATTACGTTAAAAACAATGTGTTTGAATAAAGGATATTTAGCTTTAAAAAGGAGAAACTAAAATTTCATTTAAAAAAAAAAGAAAACCAAAAATGTACCTCTTGTTTGCACATCTATATATTCATATTCTCGAAAAAAGTTTCCAAAGTCACGGTAATGTTTAAAAACAAGTAGCTTTTTACCTGTGAACTGAGCTGAGTTTTAATCCAGTTGAAATAGTAATTCAAGTCACTGCCTTCCATAAGTTCCCTCCCCCATGCAGCCAGTTTGGCAATAATTCTTGCTGCCTGAAAAAGAATGCAATAAACACGTTTTTCAAATGTAGCAATTTCAAGATTCAGTGAGAAGTCCTATAAGGTCTGGAACCACATTTAGGTAAAAGATGGCCCTTTACAGAAATCTATCTCTTTTCTATGTAGGGGGCTCTTCATGCCTAGTAATTTTGTTTCTTCAGCTTTTTACTGCTTCTGCTTCATAGTAACTGGTATATTTTCACAATGTTATCAGGTATCTGCAGCTGATGAAGTTCACAAGGCACCAAGGAAGACCTCAGAAGGGGGTGGAGAGGAGCTATCAATGGGCTACCGCTGTAGGACACCATTACAGTCACAAATCCATCAACAGTAAGATGCTTAATGGCCTAACACACCCATAAGCAGGCTTTCTTCAAGGAACTATGGCATATGCCAACATAAATGATAGCAAAATATTAAAGTTTTTTGTACTTAAACTGAAGTAAGTCATCTTCAAGAACAGAGAAGTTTCATGCCCAGGAAAAGAGCAGAAGACCAAACAGGAAGGTAGAATTTAAGAATGAAGCTGAAGAGTAAAAATGTAGCCAGGTTAAGAATTTTCATGATGCCTATGGCACAAGAACATCTAAAACAGTATATTTCTAAGTCAGCCTTTCTAATTTATGTTTGAAGTAACTCGACACTGCAGCCTGTACCTTATTTGCAGAAACATTTGAGCTAGCTTGTATATAAAGAGGCAGTCTAACCCAGAAACTACTAAGTAGGGGGTTGTTTGCCTGGATACAGCTCCATGATGCAGTGAGGAGACTATTCCAGGCACCTTTCCACTATTCTGCATTCAGATGTATAGTACCACCACCACTGATTTCTAGAGGAATTATGAGCGAGACTCTGGAACAACCAGCTCTGCATTGAAATGTGTCAAATCAAACAATTCATAGCCATGCAGTTTTCTCCCTCTTCAAGCCATAATGTAAGTTTTATTAGCAGAAACTATTGTCTCCATTAGGAATTTACAGTAATACAACCATATTTTTCCCCCAGAAGGAAAAAAACTGCCTATATGAAATGGCCATTTCTCACCACAGATGACAGAAGACTATTAAGAATTTCGGAAAAGTTATTTCATATACACCAGCAGCACCCAGTGGCTCAAAACACAGCAGATACCATACTATACACATGGTTGCCGTGGGCTTGGCTGGGATAGACTTAATTTTCTTCATACCAGTCCATATGATGCTGTGGTTTAGACTGGTGACCAAAACAGTGCCGATGATAAACCAATGTTCTAGCTGTTGCTGAGCAGTGCTTTTACAATATCCAGTACTTCTCTGTTTCTCACTCTACACTCCCAGTGAGAGCGTGGCCAAGAAACTGCGAGGGGACACAATCAGGACAGCTGACCAGATATATACTGACTGGGTATCAGTCTCTGGTGTTGTGTGATTGCTTTTACATCACTTTTTTGTTGGATTTATTTTAGGTTGCACCCCTCCTACTTCTTTCCCCTTCACTTACTAAACTGTCATTATCTTGATCCATGGGTGTTCTCACTTCTGCCCTCCCGATTCTCTCTCCACTCCCTATGTGGGCGACTGCACAAACAACCGAGTAGGAGCTTTCATGTCAACCCACTATATCAGCAGACATTATTTCTTCCCCAGTATGCTTACAAATGGTTTTAAGTAGATTTCAAGTGGCATTATAGTAATTTGAGCATATGAGAGAATAAGACTTTGCAAGATAAAGATATTTCCCTTTCACAGGATAAGAACTTAAATTCTAATATTTGTACAGCATGAAGAGCATTGACTAGCAGTTGTTACAACAGTTATTTTTCTAGTTATGTCTGAGCCTTTAAAATCTGCTCTAATCTCCCAGGAAAAACAATGTCAACAGACAATGTAACTTTTCTTTCTAAAATGTAGTCAAGCAAAGACTGCAAGAGGAAAACTTTCCATTCCAGGCAGTAGCTTAGCTTCAAACTCCAAAATCTCCTGAAGAAAAATAAAACAAGCATTTTTTTTCTCTGCCATCTTCAGAGATACGTTCATCTAAAACTTACCATATGCACAGTGAAAAGATCTTGTCGATTCAACATCGGGAGAAAATAGGACCATGCAGTGTTTTTACCACGTTTTGCATAATCAAAGAAGATACAAACACGCTGATGATTTTCCTGTAAAAATTGGGAGAGAGATGATGAGAGACTTGTAAAAGCATTCAGTATAAAGCAGTTATTTGCTCCTCATTAAGTTGGCATGCATTATCAGAGTATATCCTGGCTTGTAATAGCCCATGGAAATTTTTCATTTTGACAGTTACTTGTGGATGCAGTTCATTTCAGCACTCCAACATTCAGGTTAGAGATTTGGAGAAGAGGGAAACAAACTTTGAAACCCTAGTTATGTCTCAGTACTCTGACACCTACTTGAGTAAAAATGGATGTATCCTTTTGATCAAGCAAGTAGAATGAGAGAAATGAGAGCCTAGCTAAATATTGTCATTTTCCAGAGGAACACTACTCTTCATCCAATCAATTATGCTTCAATAAAGTCCACACAAAGTGTTCCATGTATCGCTACTTCCACACAAAAGCCTGTTGTTCAACTTGGCTGCATGTGCTACAAATGAAATTTCAGAGACATAAGCTAGTCCTGCCTCTGCATTCCTCTCAATGGGAAGTGAGCTCTTCCCTCCCAGATAAGGCTGCAACCAATTCAGCTGTTATCTCAGGCAACTTGCATACCTGTGAGAGTACATCGTCACCAAGAGTCTGTTCTCCAGGGCTTCTAGACTGAACCACAAGAGACCACAAGTACCAGAACCTGGGCACTACGCACAGTTTCTTCTAGCATTTCACCTAATAATCACTGTGAAAAGCAGCTGTTATGGGTCTCCTTAAAGCAAACTAAAGAGGCCATGCAACCCTGAAGGACAAAGAGGAGCTCTGCTATTTCCTGAGAGCCTAGAACATAGACAGTCTTCCAGAAAATCAAATACCTGGATTCTTTCTTTTCCTCAGCATTTCCATATATTTTCTAGTCTGGTGGATAGTAAGTTTTCATTCTAAAGAGATATCTCCCCATTGAAGTCAACCTACTACAAACACGTATACAACTCCTATCAAGGAAGGTAAAACTATTTGAAAAACTGTAATTGGGAAACTCGCATGAGAACAGTATCTCAGTCTCCACTACCCAATGAATTTCATTCTCAAACTTCCCTAGCTGAAGGGCTTTCCTCAATCCATTCAGCACCCTATTATTAACTCTATGGACCAAAAAACAGCTAGGCAAGCCTGCTTGTTGGAGTACGATCCATTAATGACCTGAATGTATCCATGATCCAAAAACTGGCATCTTACTAAGCATCAGAGTTGCAACCAATCCTTCATTGAAAGTATCAAAGTTACTGCACCACATGTCCTGATCACTGGCTGGGTAAGGTCAAGTGTCCCTAGTTATCAGATAGTCATAACACTTAAAGTGATTAATGCTCTATATGACATGTATCAAAAAGCACTCAAAAACCACCTCAAAATTTGTTATTCAAACACAGTGCCTTGGTAGAGAGCCTCCACTCTGTGAGGGCTAGTTTGATGAAAAATGTCAGTTTGATCAAATAAATCACTGTTAGCATCTACACTTGTGCTACATAGAGTCTAGCTAAAAAGATCAAAAACAACGAGGTCAATTGAGTTCAGTTTACAATGTAACCAAGGAAGAGACAGACGTGTAGAAGTAGAAAAGCTGAAATAACTTCAACATGCTGTCAATCAGAAGACTAGTCTGGTTTGCTGTTAAGGTGCAAGGTAAAGACAGGAGAGAATGAGGAACTGCCCATGGCCCTGAAATACATAGTGCTGCACCTTTCTAGACATCTACTGACTACACCAATAAAAAGGAAATCCTGAAACTCTTGTATCAACAGTTGAATAATTTAGCATCTGTCATTTCTGCAGAAGCATAATGAAGTTCACTTAAGTGGTACTGCTGCCTGCACCAGCTACGGTACAGTTTCTTAAAGATGTCACAAGTAACAGACCGTGCAATATGTTGAGGTCACTAATCCAGATAAATTGTTCCAAGAATTTACCATATGAATAGAATAAGATGTTTCCTCAGGGATTCCAGTATGCTAACACTCTTCACCTTCAGAAATAATCAGAATGGCCAATATGCTGCTTTCTGAAAAGAATCTTACAGCTTGAAGATGTGCAACCAAGAGTCCATAAGGCATCACTGAGAGCATGTTCTACCACCTGAATATCAGCAAAAGAAAACAGAAGTCCTGTTTCAGCCTTGCCTAGCAGAGACACAGAGGGTTAGGAAGCCCTAGGATGATGCCGTACAGATGCCTGCACACAAGCCCTCTATGCCAACAGCCAGATATCCCTGAGTAATGAAGTCACACAGAGCATTGCAAAAGCCAGTGCAGACTTTCAAACAGTGAAGCAGAATTTCCCAAGTTAAAAAGGCATCCAATTTCATACAAAAGCAAACATATACTGTGCACCAACATCTCTTCTCCTATATCACTATAAAGCCTGGACAACTTAAAATCATTATGTTTAACATAAAAAATTCCACACATGCCACTTCTGTGACAGGGTAAGGCCCTGAATACAGAAATGTCAGTGCATGACCATAAATAAAACATTTTCATCTAGACAGATGTGACAGAACCAGTATGACAAATGAGAAATTAACCTAAACTGCTTTCTGTGACCACCTAGAACTAATGCAACCATTCAAGAGTGGGCCAGTGAAAGCCTTTACTGCAGGGTATTAATTCCACAGCACAGAAGACAACAGCTATCACATATTGTAGCTATAGGCTATGTGCTAATGTCAAAGAGCATAAACTAAACAAGACCTAGTAACACTCAACAGTTCAAAAGAAGGGCAAGTGAAATTATTACTTCTGTGGCCAGCAGCATGTCTCACACTGGAAAGGAGACCCATTCCTCACAAAAGTATCCAGAATATATCCAGAACAGAGTTCTCAAACACCAAGACAAATTTTGTCATTAAATGCATAAACCAAAACAAGATATTCCCAACTCAGTGTCCTAATCAAGGAATAACACTGAGGTTCCCTTTTGTCTTCTCTGCTTCTTGATGTCTGTGACACAGTTGAGAAAAAGTAAATCTAAGGAAAAGAGGAAGAGGCTTAGAGTGACAAGGCTGCAGATGGGTATGAATAAACTACTGCTGTCACCAATAGCTATTATTCTAGCAGTCAGGGCACTCAGGGCTCTAATGCTCAGACAGGCACCTGAAAGAACACCATAATCCCCATATCATACGTACCGTGGAGAGGTTCACACTTTTCTACTTGTCGGTTGACAATACTGAATACTCAGAGCTGGAATTAGAACTTACATGGTTCACCTCCTAAGGCAATGCCCTAAACCATTATGTTATCACTAGATACATTTCACTGTAAACTTGTATTAAATATAATGTAAAAAAGAAGAAGAGAAATTGTTGATCAGCTAAATATTCTGTGTGAATACCAGGAGAAAACCTTGCACAACACACCTTGTTACATCATCACTCCAACCACTTTCTCTTAGACTACTAGAGAATGAAAAAATACAAAAGCAGGATTTTTTTTATTATTGAGTAAATTACTGAGCATTTATTTATCTTTATTATTGAGTAATTACTCTATTATTATTGAGTAAAGTCTCCTCTTGACTTGTCCAGGTCAGCACAGCAGTCCCGACACCAAATTTATAAGCCACGGTATCCCATAGCTACAAAGACCCACATTTCATTGAATCAAAAGTTCCCATTTTATAATTAAAGCATGCAGAATTTCAGAACATGTTGTCCTAAACAGTCTAACTTATATTAGAAACCTGAAGCTGCAGAAACTACACCTTCTTACTGAGAGTGGCCAAATTAACACCTTTGTAGGAAAAGCTTCAACAACTTGAAGTTAGAAGTCATATCCTATCTACACAATGGGTAAGGGCTGAGGTCACATCAAAGTTTTGCATCAAAGATGGTTGAGAGCAGACAGGCAAGCATGTTTTGTTTCCAGAACATGAACATGTATATAGAAGCCTAAGTTACCCATACAACTTCAGCTCTAACATTTAACTTCTGAAGACAAGACCTAAAAATTTAAAAGAATATTTTTAATACAGTATGAGAAACACCTGAAGAGACCTGAATTAGGCTAAGGAAACATTCAAGCATGCATTTAAAGACTTAAGAATAAGACAGGTTATTGACCTACTTGCAGCATATCATCAACCATAGTCAGAATGTACTGAACCGTCTGTTCCTTGGAGATATGAGTCATCAAGTTTATAAATGTTTTAGCACACTACAAAAATAAGAGACATTAAAATTTATATTAGCAATTGTCTTCATTCCTTTTGATAATATAAAACAGGACCTCATTAATTCACAGTTAAGTTTTACATAAGTATTGAGCATCCCAACATCTTACTCAATTGCAGTGAGATGAATACATGTGAGATTACATTACCAAAAAAAAACTATCACATTGATTGTTATGCTTTACAAATTGTTTTATGACTTTCAAATGAAATAACAAGTACTCGCTAGTGAAAGTCAGCAGTCAGTTGAAAGACCAATTAGAAAAATCTCCATCAGCACCCTTTTTTACAGCAGTGAGAAGAACCAAGTAAACTGACAAAACAGCAACAAATGCAGACATGGTGTAAGAAAGTTTCAGCAACTTGAATGGGAGGCAGGGAAGACAGGTCACTCTTACTTGTTCACCCCTGTACCTTGTAGGCAAATCTTCTTGAGCTCTTTTCTGCCTCCTGAACAACTCTACAATTTCAGCAACACATATAGTAGGCTGAAACAGTCACAACACTACCTTTTACACTCCCTCCTTCCCCTTCACCACATTCAACTAAAAGAAAAATGGAACTCTGAAATGTTACACTGTAATTACATAGTGGCATATAATGTTTACCATAAATGCTTTTGTCACCATGCAAGTTATGGTCCATTACATAGCAGCTACACAATACAATTTAAGGGGGCAAACACCACCACAGAACAGCCTAAAATTGAAGTATAAAAAAGGGCTTTTGTGTCTGAAGTGTATCTCCTACTCTTCACCATTCCCCGTCTCCGCCAGTCCTCTTGATGTCTGATATTGTCTGATAGAACCTCAGCTTTGAGGCAGAGATTCTACTGCTTCAAATATCATTAAAGTGTCATTGGGCAGCCTGCCTGGACTCCCTAAGCCAAACGGCATGGATCACCTATCAATCTTGTATCAGCTCTGTCCAAGATAGATGTCTCAGATCTTGCCGTGACTAAAAATGACACTAGACACCTGTGTTTAACTGAATCCATCTTAGCAGTCACTGGACTCCAGTACTTTATAATTGTTCAGCTAGCTAAGCAGAAATCTCACTGGTAGCAGCTCTCATCAACAAACTATAAGGAAAAAAGCTCAAAATACAAAAGTGACTCAAGTACAAGTGTGCATGATTAAGTAAACTGGGACAAGGAAAGACTTAATCTAGGCTTGTCCCACAACAGAGTCAAAGTCAGATGATATGTAATAATTATTTAATAGGTTTTTAAAAGAATGTCCAACCTATATCTAGAAAAAAAGAGAATCACAATAAAGTTTTATACTTTTTCCATAGCATCTTAACTGTATACAGCCAATAATAAAATAAGAGATGGTACAAAAACTTCCTTCCCTCCCCCTCCCCAAATGTTAGATTATTAAGAGAGGAACATTACTTGGTTGCCTTCTGTTTGCAACAACTCCTGTTTTTCTTCTGGATTTCTTCTCTGTTCAAATCTTTGAATAAATTCACAGTCTTCACCTGAAATCATCTGCCCTCTGAAAAACAAAATATGAAACCACAAGCAACATGAATAGGTTACATGGCAAGACCTGAGTAGCAGGCAGGCTGCAGGGCCAGCTTCTATGAGAAGACAGCAGAAGTGGCCTCCATGCTAGACAGAGCCAGTTTCAGCCAGCTCCACAATAGACCCACCACTGGCCAAAGCTGAGCCACTCAATGACGGTGGTAGCACCCCTATGATAACAGATTTAAGAAGGGGTAAAAACTGCTGTGCAACAGCAGCCAGGAGAGAGGAGTGAGAAAATGTGAAAGAAACAACTCTGCAGACCCCAAGGTCAGAGAAGGAGGGGGAGGAGGTGCTCCAGGCACCAGAACAGACTCCCCCACAGCCTGTGGTGAGGCAGGCTGTTCCCCTACAGCCCATGGAGGTCCACAGTGGAGCACATCACCAACAAAAAAGTCAGAGAGGATGAAAGTATTAGACAGCGCTCTTTCTCAGCTATTTCCAAGCTTCATCTCCTCTTACATTTCCACAGAGTCAAATGCCTCTTACACTTTGCAACACTAAGTAGCATGGATTCCTTTAATCCATCTCTTCCACGTTCTGGGCCAGTGTCCAGATGTTCCATGACTAGAGGTTATATTAAAAGCCTTGTAAACGTACAGGAAAAGTTTGGGGTTTTTTTGGTTGGTTGTTTTTTTTAATTGGCTCACCTGGATTCTTGAAATACAGAAACAACTTAAGACCTACAAAGTGTTCTTGTCTTTCCTCTTACTGAAATGGTTATGTCTTGAGGATTGCACAGAATCACCTTTTACCTACTTACTTTTCATGCAAAGAACATAAGTAGTACAGTAGCACACACACCATTCCTGTGTACTAGCTGCTTTGTTAGAAGTATCTTCACATGCACTGAGGAAAGGCAACTAAGACTTACTTACTAGATGGAAGATTCATAAAGGCAGTGGTAGTCCTCAACTAGCTTCTACTAAAACTTAACTAATCATAGATGAAAAAGTAATTAGCTAATGATAACCATGCTGTTACCACATGTCTTTTAGATTGACTTGTGTTCTTTCTTGCCTATTAAGGATGAATTTGAGTAGCTCTTGAAAGATGAGGACAATTTGTTCGCCACAAATAATGGACTTAACCCATAACTGGAAGCCTCACATGTTTCAATCAATGCTGGCCAAGACAAAGACTTCTGGATGATATTGATATAAAGTAACCTGATGAGCTGCTTGTATTGTCATTTAGGAAACACTTCAAAGACAACATAAGGTGAACCCTTAATTTTTAGCTTTAAAGCATGAAAAAGCCTCAGCCCAGGAAGAGAGAAGCTCCTTTACAGACAAGCCATTAGAAGAGGTCAAGGAAAAAAGCTTTCAAGCTTTTGCTTTCATCCTACATTAGACCACCAGAAAAAAAAAAAAAAAAAAAGAGAAAAAAGAAAAAGAGAAAAAATGGTGTGGGGATTGATGTTGCCTTGAGAAGAAAAGAAGTCAGGGTTTACCCTTTATTGCTTTCTAAGTGCCATTCAAAAAGACACTTTCCAACCCATACAAAACAGTTTAAGGGATTTGACAGCTTTGTAAACAAGTTAATATTTTATCAGGGATCTCAAACATCTGATTAATAGTTTTAGTCATTTCAAATGCATTCATTTCCCTTCATCTCACTTTAAAATTCAAGTAACTGACTACTTAGTAAACTGTAGCGATCAGCTTCAGCTGTCTGGGTGTATCAGGTTCAGACCAGGAGCCCTGCAACCACCTTTTACAGCTCTGTGTTTGTGATACCAAGGTCTGCCTTTGAGAGCAGTAGCTACAGTAAACTGAAGCTGCATAAGATTTAGAAAGCATGAATTTGTAAGACCACCATTTTTAAAACCTCTTGGTCTCTCAAGATGATTCAGAAACTTGTGATTCGTTCTTTTCATTATGCATTTCCTCCAGCAGCTCTTGTTCCTTTTTTTGTCTGAATGACTTAACAAAAGTCATTCTGGAGGTTAGGGTTTTTTTAGTTTGTTGTTGTTTTTTTAAAAAAAAATTGGGGGGTTTGCTGTGGCGGGTTTTTTTTTAAAAAAAGCAGCAATTTTTTATGACATATGCAGCAAACATGAAGCTCATATGAAGCCAAATCATAGGAAGTCAAAGCATAATTTCTTTCATCCATTTATCTACAGTACTTTGCATGTACCTAAAGGACATTAATTTAATCCAACTGTTTAACAGTTTTAGCATTACAAAATTAAAACAGTAAAACAGGGTGAATGTATTCTATGAGACTGAACCAAATTTAAAAAACAAATTAAAAAAAAAAGCGCACACAAAAAAAGCCCACATACTGCAAGTTACGAAACTTTTTCTTCTAAGACAAGATTTTCTTTTAAAGTCCAAGATATTTAACCTGCTTTAGAAGGTTCCCTTACCCCAGGAAACTCAAATAGATATTTTAACATCAGAACTCAGAAACATTTATGTAAAGTACTTGAAGGCATGTTGGAAGCCAAGTACAAATTAGCCATCAGGTATCTCTTCTGATTAAATATGAAGTATTGTCAAATGCTGTATACCTAGAAAACCTACAGTGCACTAAGATGCAAGTTAAACTCTGAAACAAGTTCATTTTTCCACAGAACTCATTTACTACCCTTAGAAAGCAAAACCAAACTTGCCTCAGGCAAGTTATCACATCCTCCAAAGGCATTCTGACACCCTGAGACAAATGCTGAATGCAATCACACAGTACGCAACCATGACACACCGTGTTTTCAACTAGGAGAGGGCATGAACACTTCTAAACTGCTACAAGTCTCAAGATCCTTAGGCAGGAAAGTCTGTACAGAACTAATGGCCACAACTACATTTAGTTGCAGGAAAGTAGGTAGACCTATGCATCACGTTCCACTTTTCCAAGCTGTGCTACTTTCTTCTCCCTCTAACACAGGCCCTATCTGGAATCCAACACAAAGAAAGAGTAAATCTTTTTTCCATAGCCTAATTTTGAAGTGAGCAGTGAACACAGTGGCAAACCAGTAATATGTACAGTTGTCATACCTAAATATTTCACTTTTGTGCCAACAGTATACACAGAAAACATCAAAAGTCAGCAGTTGTGTGTTAGTATAGTTTGACACTTAGCTTACAGTTATAACCTTCAGAGATGGAATAAACAACATGCCAGTTAATCTTTAGCTTGAACTGGCTCTACAAGAGAAGTCAGGCTACTAGAGCCTGACCAGATATTAGTAAGTCATCTTACTTTTGCACTGAAGAACAGAGAATGCTAAAAACTTCAGAACGCCTTTCTGTGTGACCCACACTCCAATGCTGTTGCGACTGATGCAATCTTTAAAGCATCTTTATGCACATGCAACTGTCACAGCCAGATTTAAAAAAAAAAAAAAAGAAATAGTTCATCATAATTTATTGTGAAGTTCTTTGACTTCAACTACACAAATACTATTTATAGTTTAAGGAACACAAATTATGTCGTATCTGAGTCGATGTGTTAACTTCGGAAAAACAAAAAAAAATTTTTCCTCTAATGTAAAAATATCTGAACACTTGAAGTATGCCTCCATATATTTATATGTAAGCCTACCACACCAAATGCACAGACTGCCAGAACAGGAGCTCAAAAGAAAGCAAGAGAAGTGTCCTGCAAAATCATTAGCATCCCATCTTCCTTCTACTCTACAGACCAGAACAAACCACTCTGACCTGCCTCTAGCAGGTGCACCAGAAGCAAGCAGTTTCCACTCATTAATAACATTTTGATTCCAGAAATGAATCAATACAGCTCCACTAACTGAATTTTCAACAAATCCCTTAAAGCATCAGCCTCAAAGACGCCATCAGGTCCAAACCTGCCAGCTGTAAAAGGGCCATGTCCAAAACCAGGTATCATTCTATTTCCTCTTTAGAAGCACCAAAAGTTCTGCTGATATTTTCCAGTAACTAATGATAAGCAAACTCCTCAGCCAAGGAACTACAGTTATCTCCAGTTATCTCCACAATGCTTCACAATCCCTCTGACACCACTTAAGTTCGTCCTTGAAGCTACCTTAGCCAGACAGCCAGGCTGTTATCAGTAAATACAAGACAAAGATTACATTTGTTTCAGAGCAATAATGATCAGGACACACCGTCATTGACATACAGAGGGCAACAAGCATTGAACAGTCTCACAGCAGGATCACAAACAGCAGATATGCTACAGCAGCATCTAAAACCTGGCTAACCCATCAAAGAGAGGAAGTAACTAGTACATTCTTCTTTCATGGATTCCAGAAAAAAAGTCAAATTCTACATCTAGGATCTGAAAAAGAACCCTCAATCCTGCTCCTGGTCAAAAGAAGTTACATAGAAATTTGCTGACAGATAAACAAACATAACTCCCTTATCCTTATTCAGCACCAGAGAGAGAGAACCCCAAGAATGAAGGCAAATTATAAATGGTAGGACCACATAAAGCACAGTCAAGTAATCAATACTACATATGCATTCAAAACAACTCCTTGCCAAACAGAACCATCCCCTATACTAATAAAAGCAACAGATGAATCTCACTAGTGTTATAGTCTGAACCACTAGAGACACAGTGAAAAAAACTATCCCATATTCACTTAAATTGACAGTGTACTCCCACTTTCATCCCAAATAAGTGAATTAGTTGATCACTTGCCACTACAACAGCACAGGAACAGCTGCCCAGGCTTCCCCAGGACACACTTCCTATCAGATGGATAACAGGGCACGCAGTACCAGCAAAAGCCATTTAGGTTGTCTGACAAATACTTGGTAGCTGCCACTGTCCAGTTACCACACCAACCTCACCCTTTCGTTTGCAAAGCCACTGTAATGTCACACTGCAAACTCAACAAGGAACTGATGTATCTGAAAAAATAGCCTAGAAAAAGGAAGTTTCCTCAGCAGATCAGTTCCTTAATCCAGTTTACCATGCAGACATACAATCACAAAGAGAAGAAATAACACAAAGGAACAAATGGAACAGGCAGGACTGAGCTACATAGCACAGGGCAAAGCAGATAGTCATTAATGAGATTCTACCACCTTAGCATTTCTCAGCTTGCATGTGTACAGTTTTGCCACCTTAATATATAGCACGTATTTATGTATCACAGCCATCTCTTTTGCAAAGTGGTGTAAAGTTGACAATCACAAAGCATCATCAGCATGGCTTATACTTCTAGAGCCATCGAGATTTCTCCCACTTCAGTTACAAAGCAAGGAACATTGAAGTAATTGGCTATTATATGTGGACCCTCAAGGGAATACTAATTTACACTTTGCCAATATTCTTCATAGCTACTTGTCATGAGGAATGCTGGGATGCAAGAATCCCGCATTGTTCCTTCTCCCCATTCCCTACCTTATGCACAAATCTGGTTTCCTCAGCTTGTCCTTATATGCTCTCTGGACAATACTTCTGTCACTACCTCCAGAGCCATTATATACCTTCCAAAGTAAACTCTGAGCTTATCTGAAATGGCAGCACAGTTCTCCCCACGCAGAAGTATTTGTTTCATCCTCCTCCCCAATTTACTTGTTCTGATTGCCCTCCAGTACTATTCTTTCTTTAGTTGAGGTACATCTTATTTTCCTGGACTACCAGTCCAGTTCTACTAGTACAATTTGTATTCACACAAAAGGCACTTCAGCTATAGAGATAACATACCTACATACAAAACAACTCTTACTGTAAACTTTTCTTACTTCAGTACTCATCCAATAAAGTTAAAATTGAGAATGGTGTTAGAATGATGAGAAAAAAATACGGACAGTTTCACTACACATTTTTGCAAGTTTGTATTATTTGTTATTACAGCATTCCATTCCAAAAAGTAGAGTCCACTTTCTGGTAATAAGTCATAAGAAAATTTTCCCCAACCACTTCCATTTAGTGCAGACTTTTTCCACCTACTTCCATGGGACCAAGACACAATGTTCCTCACCATAACCTAATGTTCCAGTGTAACCCAAAATCTTAAAAAGTGTAACACTTAAGATGGAAGGGAGCGGGGGGCGGGAAATGTGGAAAGTTTTTACTTACTGGAGATATGACTGCCAGTTCACTTTGTTTGCCCGAACTTCAGCAGCTTTGGCAGCAATGATGTTTGTTGGGACAGCAGCATCTACAGCACCTCGAATATCCATCTTTGTTGGTAATTAAAATGTACCTAGAAATGCAAGTCAGATTTGAGACCTTTTATTAAAGTATTAAAGGAAAGAGTGTCCAATATTTTAAAGAAATAAAAAGGAAAATCTGCTTTCAGATGTCCCATTCCCTCAAAACGTACTCAGTACTTTCTCAGAAATCCAAGTTTCATAAAGGATCTAAAATGTGAGTTTCATGAAGCAAACAAAAATAAGTCATGTCTACACACTAAACTGTAACAAAACATGTTTACCAAAACAAAATATATATGCCATTACTAAATAACTCCCAGTCTTGTAAATTCTTAAACAATCAAATAAAGTTATTTGAATAAAGACTACACTTCCGCAATGCCCATGTAGCCTTACTGATAACAGAAGCTGTCTTCCTTCCAAATAAGGGTTAAAATTCAGTGCCACTCCCACACATTAGGATTGATTTAGTTCAGGTACTTGTCTAAGAGTATTTAGTTAGAAACACATGAACTACAGCTTCAAGGAAAAAAGAAACAAACCAAAAACAAACTCACAAGTTCTAGAAATTAAAACCACCGTTACATAGACTAAGAAGAAAATTCATACCATCACTGTACAGAAAGCAAACCGAAAAATAAATATCAACAAAAGCTCTTCACCAGGACACCCTACATTACCACAGGCAGTGACCTTCACAACTTCTCCTTTCTTTATGTTTTAATCTCCACTTGACTTTGATGCCAAAACAAGAAGCATGTTTGCAGAGGCTTGAGATCCAGCCGATGCAGGAATTCTTTACAACCCAGACTGCATCAAGCCTCTTCATGCAACCTATTTCTGGACTTTTCTGGCTCCCTTTACAGAAGCAAGGAAGAGCACACTGGCACATTCTGCCCCATCCCTAACACTCATACCTTGCTTGTATGACTGAAGGGAAATAGGATTTTAACAAAAGCAAAGAAAGGAAATACCCCGAACAAATGGAGCAGCAGAACTGTCCTGCCTTTGAAACTGCTTCAGTGAGCTGACACCCACAGGGACAGCACCATTTACTGTGCCCTCCAGCGACCACTGAAACATCTCCTGGTTCTTACACGACCCAGCCAGAGACATTTAAACACTCCTGGAGCCGAGGAGGAGCACAGGGTAGGTAACAGCGGGTTCAGGAGCACGCAAGCTATACAGACAAGCCGAAGACGCCGAGAGGGCCTGGGGCAGAGGGGAGAGGGGCAACTGGCCCTGTCCTGCCGCCCCCTGCCGCCTCCCGACGGGTCCGGGGAAGCCCAAACCCCTTCGGAAGCTGCGGCACCTGGTGGAGCCCTTCGCACCGCCGCCGGGCCCGCCAGAGCCCCCGTGAGAGGCCGTGCGGCGGCAGGCCCCCACCTCGGGACGCCCCACCCGCCCGTCCCCGTGGAGGCCACGGCCCGGGGCAGCCCTCACTCACCCCACGGGCACGCCAGCTCTGGGAGCGAGAAGGCCGCGGCCGCCCCTCAGCAGCCCACCCGGGGAACCCGCGCACCCGAAGGCCCCCGCCGCCCTCCGCAGCGGCCCCGCAGCAGCCGCCGTCATGTGACGCCGCTCACCTGACCGCGACGGCGGCCTCCGAGGGACAGCGAGCCCACAGCGAGCCCCGCCCCGCCGCCCGGAGCCGCACGGTGGGCGGGGCTCGCGCGGCCCCACCCGGCGGCCGTTGGAGCGGGCGGCTGCGAGGGCGGGGCTGCGGCGCCCCGCGCCCGTGGGGGCCTGTGGTGTATGCTGCGGGTCGGGTGTGTGTGTGGGGCTGGACCTATTTCATTGTACATACATATTTACGGGACGTGTTTAAATATACACACGCGGACATACGATTTTATATGGGGATCTAATCCCGCAGCGAGAAGACTGATGGGAGGATACAGTGTGTGGGTGCCCACCCGTGCTGTTTACTGACAAGGAGGGTCTCGGCGTATCTCAGGGGGAGATACGCCCTGCACAGCTCCTTCCCTTCTTAAAAATAACGGCCTGTGTATTTTGGGTTTGGTCTTTACAAACGAAAGGAGCAGGAAACTTTTCAGACTGGAAGTGCAAGTATTTCAGAAACCACGGGCTTACATTCCTGTGTTTCCAAGAAGAAATCTGCAGCTGCTCAGTGTAGTTTTCTAGTCGTACTGTGATGAGGTACAGGGACAAACCACTCCTAGTCAGAAATGATCCTGAAGAGTAATTCTGCTAACATATAAGGAGGAGAGGCAAAGAAAAATAGGTCAGAGAGTTTTGTGTGTGAGCACATCAAAACAACCAATGTATACTTCTTCCATAAGAATTTTTTTCCTTTCAAATCAATCTTTCTTCATACTACCAAAAAAACGTTGATTTCTTGATAAGCTCAGTGGTTATGCTAAGTCATAGGCACAGTCCAAGTAACAGCATTTGCATTTCTTTATGCTTTAGCACAAGAAAGCTCTCTAAGCCGCGTGCACACTCTGTAACAAACACATCCATTAATGTGATTCTGCAGATTACCCAGCACATGGGGCTTTGAGGTTTAACCTAGCACGTTTGTGTTCCTGCAGGTTGCTTACATACATCGGTAAGAACAGTTGCACAACTCCAGATCTCTAGCATAGAAATCTTCACACGCTCTTGAAGTCTGTTACTTTGAAAGTTTATTTGAACCTCATTTTTATTTCAGGGCCGAGAGACAGAATTAGGCCTTATTTTAAGCAGTTCCTCTTTTACAAGTGTTTATAACGTCTGTCCTGTGGCATTCTGCATTTCCTGCTTCTGCTCTGCCTTTTTGTGGCACATCTCTCATCACTCTTCTTTTGAGTCCTGGTGTCAGGCACCTGGAATAAACATATTCACCTTTTCCACAGTCATTTCAATTCACATTACCAGTGATGATACATATGACTACTCATTTTATAAAGAAACCATAGCACAAAGAGTTTACAAGATAATCTGAACAAGGACTGAAGCTTTTAAAATGGGACTTGAAGAAGGAAGTCAAAGGTCTGTACAGTGATCCTACAAGCCCTTATCTAACCTGGAGGCACTTCAGACTATCCTTCCTTGAAACTTCCTCCGTTGTCCACAATGATACTTCTGCCCAAACCTCAAAATGTCCCAGCTCTGAAAACACTAAGTTGTGCCTTCTCTTACCTAAGCCAGGTATGGTATTGTTTTGCCAATTACTAGGCCTAGCACAAAGGACGCAGCCAGGAGCAGAACAAACCAGCAACCATATTCTGTTGTATACAAAAAGGTCAGTACATGGGTGATCGCTGCTGGTACAAACAAGTCAATCAGATTACACATAACAGACATCAACCCCAGTGACCCCAAGAGCTATACAACACAGCCAACAATCAGTGGAACAAACAAAGCAACAAAGTCTCCCATTGGCAGAGATGGGAGACAGCCAAGCCAATAGGCTGATAATATAGGAGAGAGGTAGCCACATATTGTTCTCACGGAGCCCGCATTGACAAGCGCCAAACCTGATCGGGACCCAGTTGCAGGGAGAGTCAGGAGGTCCTTCCCCAACAGGGAAACTCTGCAAAGAGCATCCACCTCACAGATAGACACTCCACCCTTCCTGCAAGTGGTCCCAGCTTTTATGCCCAATGCAGGACACCTGGCACTCGTTTACCCAAGAGCTTTCCCTGCAAGGTTGGCCGCACCTTGGAGGAAAGCCAAAAGGCAAACTCATCCCCTCCTTTTGAAGGACGGTGGGAACCACCCATATGTCAATCTTAATTCAGGGCTTAGGGTTCAGACCCCAGCACTTCGGGTATTTGTCCTCTTTCACCCTTCAAAGCTTAGTCCAGTAGCTGTTCTCAGAGTTTAGTAAACCCATGGAAACTGGATCAGCACCTCTGAAAGTGCAATTCCTGCTACAGGTTTTAGGACACAAATAGTGTTGCTCCACCCCATCAAGTGCCTATCCCTGTCTAGCAGGGTAGCAGCCCGAATACTTGCCTAGGCATGCAAAGCCATTTCTTCTTCTGGGGATCACCTCTTTCCAGGAAATCATCCAAAACACTGGATTGTAGTTTGCTTTGCACAGCTTATTTCCCCCACCCCTTTAGCATGCTTCTAGCTTAACCTGAGCACTGGTAGTCGAGTACTCTGGCTGAACCAGAGCACAAGTATATACAGGATTGTGATTCCCTCACTTCTAGCCCCTTCTCCCAGTATTGTTCAGTACTTTATAGTATGCAGTGTTCATGTGAGAAAAATAAATTAATGGTTTCAATATGGTGTCTGATATATTCTGTTATTTGGAGCATGCACTACGTCGTCAGTGGTCCTTTTTTTTCACAGCAGACATTTTTTGCCTAATTGTACCACCTGCAAGAGTCTAGCACCATCCATTCAGTCTTGCTTAAAGAAGACAGTTTGCTATTTGCAGTCAAAATTTTGATACTACAGCAACATGGTCATCATCTTTCTATAGAATAGAACTTTGAAAAGCTGTGATTTGACATGTTGACTTCATCATAAAAGTCAGACTCCAGCTTTATTATTCATTTCAAAGGTGGTTGAACTCAGTAAAAAATATTTTCCTGTGAATTTTCTGTAACCTTGGAGTGAGGTGTAATGGCTGAAAGCATGCATCTACTGAGTTAGCAGAAAGAGAAATGCAAAGAGAGAAGAAATAGTTGTAATAGTAATTAATTACATTGTTTTTTTAACAGCAGTTCCAGGGCGCATTTAAGGAACTAACAAACAGAAGACATCTGTACCAGTCAAGTTAGTAGAGTCTCTAGCAGAGGAATCAAATTAGTGAACACAGTGTACCGTATTAGAGAATGCAAACAATATATTTTTCCTGAATTTACCTGTATAATAATATACTTAATATAATAATATACTTAATTTACATTCTTTTTGTACAGCACATAAGGGAATAAATGCAAAACATTAACAGAGTCACCACAGATCTGTAAGGGACAGTCATATCTCATACCTCTGCTGGAGTTCTTCATGCATGTGGACAAGGTTGGTGCAGGTAGACTCCATCCACTTGGATTTCCAAGAGGCATTCTGTGAGATGCATCTGCAGGTGCTCTTAAAAAACATAAACTCTACTGTGTTAAAAGGAAAGGCCTATGCATTGATTCATAACTCTTAAACAATATGTATACAACAGAGCATAGGAGGAAATTATCAGCTTTAACAGTGCAGAAGGGTCTTCAGCAGAGTGCAAAAAGCATCTGGCTGGAGTCCGTACTCTTCAACACACTCAGAAACATTTAAGAAAGGAGGTAAATAGTGAAGTGAAAACTTTGCCAGTGATAGTGCTACTTCTTTGACAAGCACACAGATAAACCATGAACCACCATGCCAGAGGACAGTGGGTATGCTACAGATTTGCATGTGCTCTTATGCCCCATCTGCCAAACGCTTGGGCACGTCTGGAAATTTTCACTCAGTGTGAGTCCCATGAGGCACCCTCTGTGTTAAGGAACTTCATTGCATTGAAAGAGTAGGCTTTTAGAAACAAAAGCATATAGTCATTATGGGAACCCGTCTCTTGTGCGCCTGTCATCACTATGACAGCAAGAGGCAATCCTCAGCAACCAGTACAAACTCATCATATGCCATCAGCTTGAGAGAGCACCTCACAGTGCCTTATTCATGGTGGTTGATTCTCTGAACTGGATCTTGCTAAGGATTATGTTTGGAAAAGTGCTGTGCTGCCATTTTTTGGTAAGCATATATCCTTTAGGATTCAGGTGCTGCAAAACAATTCTCCTTTAGCTAATTTTGTTCACATCAGGGCTTGTCCATTAACTCCTGGCAGTGCAACTTCACTTGACATTGCTATGTTTAGAAGCCTGTGTGAAACATAGAGAAAAATGAAATTTATATCAGCATGCAGGAATAAAAGTCATCAATTACCTGGATCACAAAAATTAAAAATGTTCAATAGTTTAATACTACTAAAATGAATGCGGATGAGTCATCCTCACAGCAAGACTACAGACATATGGATCGTGAGAGTATTTTTCTGTTCTCTCCCTCTTGTAATAAGAACAATGTATCATTGTCTCTCATACATTCTGAAAATTACAGAAGTGTTTTGCACACCGGATAGAGTATCCCATCAGATATTTTCAAAATGGAAACTCTTGTGGCACTTCTCATTTGAAAGTTTCAGCTAGTTCTAATAAAAAATACTAATTTAAAATATGATATTATTAGAACAGGAAGTATTTTGAACTGAAGAATAAATTTAATGATTGATTCTTTTCAGTGAATATTAAAATATGTATCAGGTTGATTTTCTGCTCTCTCCAGGATCAGATTTTTTAAAAGGCTCCTTTCCCACACAAGGAACACTATTAATTGCTTAGCTCTCATTACGACAGCATTGCTAATGTCCGGAACTATAAACAATATTTAAATAATTATTTGAATGAAAAGTTTGCAATAATTTAATATTCTTCCTAATTTTTCTGTTTCCCCTATCTGTATTTTGAAAAGCAGAAAAATAAATAGCAAGTGAATGTTGACAAACAGAAGGCAAAAGCCTGGCAGCCCTCTATAAAGCTAAAAAAAATAATCTATTAATAATCTACCTGGAGTCTTAGTCTTTATATTTAGCTCGTCTCTATCTGCAGACATGGCTGCTGCTCGTGCAGTGTTTTCATTGGGGCTGGAAGGATTACCAGCAGACCATCTGTTCAGTTGGTGAGAAAAAATGTGATTGACAGGTGCCGCTGACCTAAGGCAGGCATCTCCATTTGGTTCTGCCTGCAGAGTATAACTACATGCTGAGTTGCTTCTTCCTTCAAGCTGTAAACAAAATACATTCACTCCGAGGTGATAAAATGTGTTTCGTGATTGTTACAGCCCGATTCTCTGACATGTATTCAACAGCTATGCGCCTGTCTTCCTCCTTTTCAACTTGCTAAAACCCACGAAAGTCGTAAATCTAATCTCTAAGCTAGCACGATGCTGAGGGGATGAGGCACTGCAGATATCTGAGGGCAGATAATCTTGTTTGTCTCCAGAACTGTGGAGGCTGCAGGAAGAACTGGCAAGCTGCAAGAGTCCCTGACATTTGCCCATCAGTGTAAAGACAAGCCATCTCTATGTTGTTGTCATTCAGCCCAATGTCTGGGATTTGGTTTTGTTTCATCGTTAAATAAAAGTGGTGCTCTTCCAAGAAAGGTCGTTGTAAAATTGGATTCAGGAACAACCTTTTTATTTCTCGATGTGGAGGCAATTTTTGCTCTACTTCAGGACTCACAGCTACCATGCAGACAACTATCGAGCAAAGGAGAACTTCCAAAATGAAGATGAAGAGGATATTAAAGCAGCACAGTGGATTTTCAAGGTAAGACAAAATGCAGGGTTAGCCAAGTGTCCTGAGGAAGTGGGGAAATAGCGTATCTGCAAAGAAACAGAAAGTGTTAATGCCATGTATAACAGCCATAGACTATTTGTCACCGAGACATGTAGTTTTCATTTATTCCTGATCATCATCCTTTGCCCTCTGTTCCTCAGTGTGTTGCAACCACAGTGACAAAGGAGGTGGTGATCTGCCTTCCTGTCAAGTGTCTGCTTTCAGACAACGTATTATACACATCCACCTAACTCATAAAAATAGTTCATACTTTGCAGAGCTAATCTGTGGTTAAAAGGGTGAGAAAAACGTGTTGCTTCATGGTTTTTAGACACTGAAGAGGTCTGCATTTTTTCCTGATGCTACCTCAGATGATTTTTATTGGTAGTTAACAAAAGAAGATATCCCAAAGAAATCAAATACAGCATAATACTAAAATCTATTAGTGTTACAGTAAATCCGCTTCAGTGAACCATTTTTCTTGATTAAAAACAACAGTCATGTATCCCTATAGATTTCGTCAAAAGCCTGTAAGCTGCCTGGGGGGTGAACCAACATTATTTATGGTGAGCAGCATGCTCCTGTGCAGCTCAACACAGCAAGAGAGATGGGTGCAAGAAACCGTATCTTATTAAAACTTCAATGCAGAAATGGTGCATCCTGGTGCATGGTAGAGAAGATAATGTAGTAACAAAGTCACGCACTCTCGGCTCCACAAAGTTTAGGCTTGTTTCAGACTAACTTAGCACCAGAGTGGAGAAGGACTAAGATAGCCAGTCAGGGTTGTTGGCAGGGTTGGTGAAAGGTAAGACAGGGGAAGAAGCTGTTCCCCATTCCACATCTGCCCTACAGACATTCAAGTTAAAGAAAGAACTGGCTTCTCCATCCCATCTCCTTAGTCAATGCATGTCCATTTCCAGGAGGCCATTTCATTTGAATTACAGAAATACACTCATTAGAAATCCTAAATGACTTTCACTGCTTTTGCTGAGGGGAAATACACAGCCTGCTTTGCCACTATCAGGAAACTCTGATAATGAACCAAGTATGTTCCTTTCAGAATTTCATGTCATTCTGTCTCATTATCTGTCCATTTAGCACACAAGCCTGGGTACTTCTTGGCCCTCTTGAAGGCAGAGGGGGTTGTGTCACAGGCACAATGGCTCCTGAATTTAACCCTTGGTAGTCATACCTTCTGAAACCCAAATACTGAGTTCTTCACAGCTCATGTATCTAGTCATTTCTCATTTAGCCATCCTACTATTCATCCCAGGTGAATCGTTCGTTTCAGCTTGGTGATCACTTTGACATCTCTCATAGTTGGTTACCGAGTCTCTGAGAACATGGTGCACAAGACTGACTGAGGGACCTCACAGAGGATAGCATATTATTTCTCTGCTCTGTGAAAGGATTTAACTCCCGAGGGACCTAAATGATGCTGCAAGGTTCAGGGCCACTTACTGTCCACAGTTACTTAAACAGCAGCGCTGCCAGCTTCCTTTCTTCAGCTGGCTATCTGTGCCATTTACTTTGTTCTGTGCTTATGATTCTAAATGCTGCAGTTCCGCAGGTGTGGCTCTCGTCTCTGGCAGCCTGCACGGACAGCCCAGGAGATGCTCTGTAACCCCTTCATGAGCTCAGCTGAGGTGAAATTGCCGTCGTGCAGAAGTTCTAGTGTGAGGCCACATGCTCTAAGGGGATATGTCTTCAGGACTTCATAAACCATATCAGCAAATGATCCTTTCACATATGTAATATAAGCAATGTTACTAGTAGTTAATTAGTCTACAAGGACTGTGCTAGTGATAGGCAGTTAGAAAACTCACCTGTCTAGAAATGTGTACAGCCCTAAGGCTGGGGGAATTAAAATAAACTGTAGGCTTTACTTCACATAGGAAATAAATACTTTTCTTTTTAACTGATAGAGAACAAAGGCACAGAGAGTTTATATGATTTCCCAGGACTTTAGAAATTAACTTGAAGTTTGAAAGATTCAGGACCAGTTTGTCACTTACACTCCCAGAATAGACAAGGTCGCAACAAAACTTTTTCTTCTGGTGACACTGAAGCCTGCAGAGAGTTCAGATTCTTTCTGGTACATTTCTGTATGTGACACTGATGGGTATAGACAGACTATGTTCTTAGACCCATAAGTTTGCATGACTGACCAAGCCTTTGATCAAACTGATTCCCCAGCCCTCATTAATTCTCATGTTCCCTTCTGCCTTAGGTGAGGTTTTGAATTTGATGTTTCTGAAAGTGAGTGGTAGCTGCTCCTGAAAACAAGTTGCCATCTAATTCAACAGGCCAAAACTGAAATACTAAATAGGTTAGGATTAAAAAAAAAACCAAACACAAGCCCAAATCTTTTTAACAGAAAAAAAACCAAGTCCAAATCTTTTTAACAGAACACTTTAATTAAGTTTATTTATTCTTGAAAATGCTTTCAAAGAGAAACTGAAGTACAAGAGAAATGTTTTTGAAAAGTGGTAGGCAGCATTTAAAGGCATTTTGAATTCTCTTCATGACATTTAAGTTAACTCAGCGAGTTGTTTATTTCTAATCTCCATTTGCATTGCTTAGAAAGCCTTTCCTTCTGACATGTTTGCACCTTCGTTTATAAACATGTTATAAAGCAAAAGTGAATAAACTTTCTATGAGTCTCAACACAAAGATGCAAGGACTTACTTAACCCAGAGATAACACAGACCCATTCTCACGTGTTCCCAATGCACTTTTTGCCAGTCAACAAAATGAACACCTCAGAAACATTACACTGCACAGGGAGATAGTGAGAGGCTGCAAATAGAGCACAGTATTCTCTTACTGACAAAATTTGTCCAAAATCTCATTACATGGAGCTTGTTGCCATCATAGAATGAGAATATTCTCCACAAAGATGCCACATTTTAGTTCACATCCAGGTTATGTCTGGATAGGACCCATTTCACTTCTAAAACATAATTATGATTTCTAAGCATACAGGCTCCAGATTTGGTTGGTTTTACATGAATAATACACCTACAGACAATAGGTAACTGGTCAAGCACAGATAGGCCAGCAATGCTAGGGCTCTGAAGGCACTAATAAGCATTAATGGCTCTGACCAGCCTCACCTGGGACCTCCACCCTCAGCCATGGACTCAGCAGCTCTATTTAAGCTCAGCCCTGGTAGCCTTTGCTTGCCTGAGCTGTGCTGATGGAGTGTTGGTCTCCAGCTGAGGCAGAGCTGTGCCCCATTTTGTGATGAAGCCACCTGGTTGAGATCTTAACCCCAAACGTGGGCTGACTTACTGGCTTATCTTGGCTGTCTCTTGTCAGCATGGGCTTGCCTGGTGATTGTGGGACCTGATCTCACTGGGAGGGGGTTTGGCTTCCACCTTGCTGTGACACTGCCTTATAATCTGGACCTTGCTTGGGCAATCTTCACATCTGTCCTGTTTGCTTTGCTCAAGTACTGTGGAATGGGCTGTGGGATCCCTTTAGCTTCCAGTTCACCTTCCCCCAGGGAGCAGCCCTGCTCTTGCTTCTCCGTGGCAAGTAGAACCCTTTCCAGCTCCTGTTGAGATTTGCCTTACCTGTAAGGGCTTTCTGTTCCCCAAGTCGTGGAGCAGAGAGGTGAAGAAAAGCATCATGTGAAGTGAGGAGGCGTGTGCCAAGGAAAGGCAGAGAGCAGCTGTTAAGCTTCCTTTAACATCAACTTGTAGGCTGAGGTGTAATGAGACTCCAGTTATACCAGCGCTGCCTTTCTGCTTGCCAAGTCCTATCCATGTGAGTTCTGTGTGGGAGATCAGGCAGAAACTGAAATGGCCACAAGCATGCAGTCTGGAGGAGCCACTCAGGGGAAGTATGACATCATTTTTCTTTCATCTAAGTAATCTCAGCTCTGCAGAAATCCTATGAGTTTGGAGGTGTCAAACATTATTCAATGAACTGCATGTAATATGGAAGTCACTGGTGACCATGCAGAGTTCATCTAAATTATTTGGCAACTGCTATGGTCATTGTTTGTTTGATAAAATAAGGATTTATTCACAAACAACTCCAAAGAGGTGAAAAATCATAAAATATGTTATTTGCAATGGATAGCATGCCAGTTGAATGATTGCACTGCTTTGCCAAGTACTCTAGTGTCATGCTTAGTCATGGCAGCATTTGTGTGTCTTGAAGCTTGTGATTGTGTCCTAGGGCGTCAGGAACAAACCAAACAGTAACTTATACCCAGAACACATTCTTTCTGTTCTTTTGAACAGGTGTTGTGCTTAGTTAAATAGGCTGAAACATAGCTTAATAGTCACAATTTATCTAATTCTGAGGTTTGAGATGGGTAGGGGATGCCAACTGTATGGCTGTGGATTGAATCACTTGACAGCTAACATTCTTGGTCTTTGCCAAAATAGTTATTCTTACACAGCAGATGTAAAATTTGAGATGTGTTTGGTGTTCTGTTTTATTCAGAAGAAACGTTGCAAAGGGAGACAAAATTCTGAGAGAGAAAGAGGAGTATTACAGGGTATTTAGGACCACAAAATTGTGAGCATCTACTCTTGTTGACAACTTCTTTGTTAGTACAGTATACTTTCAGGGAGGGAAAAAAGTGGGTATTTTGCTGAATAGTTATAGATTGAGAGAATGAGGTAAAACAATATGCCGTTGGTTTTAAAGGTAAGCAAAATTAATTCTAGGACAAGCTGGAAAATGTTATCTCTCTGTGGTCTTCTATGGCAGTTAATTTTGTTTTCTTGACATGTATCCTTTGTATCAAGGGTTTATCTTGTCCCTGAAGTGCTTTTGCTAGTTAAGAAAGGGCTACTCCTGCATATTTTTTTACAGACTGTATAAATCCTAAGGTATCAATCCTTTTCAGACCTGCAGTGTCCAGCAAAATATTGGGCCGTGTCTCGTCAGCAGACCTATTAGGAGGATTAAGGACTGTCAGCCCCCAACCCTGCAAGAGGGGTCAGGTAGAAACTGGAAGTAGTTTCTCTTATTTGCAAGAGAATTCCTCCAAGGAAAAACTTGTTTCATGAATTCCTGCTTTCAGAAGCCACAAAGCACTCCTGGGCACAGGAGGTGGTATTTCAGGGTTACTCCGTACCCAGGTCTATATCACTTTTTAGGTCAGGTCATCCAAGCTGTGAAAAAGACTTTTCTAGTCATTTGGAGGGCTGGAGTCCTCCCTTTCATCTAGTCATCTGAAGTGGGAGATCTTTTAGCTTAACTATAGTACTTGTAACTATGGTATAGACATTTTGTCTTTGAATGATTGATGTTCATCAGGGTACAAATCTGCTGGTCAGGTAAAGCTCCTACAGTTTTCTGTATTGAGTGTGGGAAGTAAAACAAATCAATAGGTTGAAAGCAAAAAGTACAAGACTGAAATCCAAAATAAACACTAATAGCTATTAAATAATTATTCTTATAGCTGAAACCAGCACAATTCACAATAGGCTATGGTCACCCCAGTGACCAGCGTCACTGTGTGCTGTGTTTAGGTGTGTTGGTATCCCCTAGAGCCCATGTGTCTGAGTTGGGGACCAGGTGTCTGCATATGTATGAGCAGAAAGGAGTATGTAGGGTTTCAAATAGGATTCTAAAAGCCACCATTCTGGAGAGGTGGCTGCCAGCAGAAACACCACAGAATCACAGAATAGTTGGGATTGGAAGAGACCTCTGGCGATCATCTAGTCCAGCCCCTCTGATAGAGCAGGTTCACCTGGAGCACAGGACCACATCCAGGTGGGTTTTGAATGTCTCCAGAGATGGAGACTCCACCACCTCTCTGAGCAGCCTGTTCCAGTGCTCTGCCACCCTTAAACTAGAGAAATTCCTCCTCATGTTTAGATGGAACCTCCTATGTTCAAGTTTGTGCCCATTGCCCCTTGTCCTGTCACTGGGCACCACTGCAAAAAAGACTGGCCCCATTCTCCTGAAACTCACTGTTTAAGTATTTATAAGCATTGATAAGATCCCCCCTCAGTCTTCTCCAGACTAAAAAGTCCCAAATCCCTCAGCCTTTCCTTGTAAGAGAGATGTTTCTAGTCCCCTAATCATCTTCATAGCCTTTTCCTGTGCCCTCTCAAGCAGTTCCCTGTCTCTCTTGAACTGGGGAGCCCAGAACTGGACACAGTACTCCAGATGTGGTCTCACCAGGGCAGAGAAGAGGGGCAGGAGAACCTCCCTTGACCTGCTGGCCACACTCTTCTTGACGCACCCCAGGATATCATTGGCCTTCTTGGCCACAAGGGCACATTGCTGGCTCATGGTTAACTTGTTGTCCACCAGGACTCCGAAGTCTTTTTCCGCAAAGCTGCTTTCCAGCAGGTGAGCCCCTAACCTGTGCTGGTGCATGGGATTATTGCTCCCTAGGTGCAGTACCCAACACTTGCCCTTGTTGAATTTCATAAGAAGGTTAGTCTGTCCCCAACTATCCAGGTCTCACTGGATGGCAGCACAGCCTTCTGATGTGTCTCCTCTGAATGTCCTGAGTGTACTAGTCTGCTCCAGACAGCTCAAATCATAGAATCATGGAATGGTTTGGGTTGGAAGGGACATTAAAGATCATCTAGTTCCAATCCCCCTGCCATGGGCAGGGACACCTCCCTCTAGACCAGGTTGCTCAAAGCCTTGAACTCTTCCAGGAAGGGGGCATCTACAACTTCTCTGGGCAACCTGGTCCAGTGTCTCACCACCCTCACAGTAAACAATTTCTTCTTGATGTCTAACCTAAGATTACCCTCTTTCTGTTTGAAACCATTACCCCTTGTCCTATCAGTACATGCCCTTGTAAAAAGTCCCTCTCCAGCTTTCTTGTAGGCTCCTTCAGGTAGTGGAAGGCTGCTGTAAGGTCTCCCCGGAGCCTTCTCTTCTCCAGACTGAGCAACCACAGTTCTCTCAGCCTGTCTTCATAGGAGAGGTGCTCCCAGTCCTCTGATCATCTTTGTGGCCTCCCTGTATATTAAATATAACTCCTTTAAAAAATAATATGCGTCAATCTTTAGCATAAATCACGGGTGTAAGAACAGATGAATGTGGCTTATGCAGGAATTATTCTGTCGGACAGAAAATGTTTGGTTTTTTACTGTGGCGGTGGTTGAACAGTGGGACAGGTTGCCCAGAGAGGCAGTGAAGTCTCCGTCCTCAGAGCTATTCAAACCCTGCTCAACATGGTGCTAGGAAGCCTGAGAGCAGGAGGCTGGATGATACAATCTGAAGAGGCCCCTTCCAACCTCAACTATTCTGTGAAACAAAACGCTCTTCACAGTGTCTTTCTTTTTCAACTGTTCTGTAATTACGTGGCATAATAATATTTTTTAATTCATAAAAGATTTTTCTTTTGCATCCAGAAACTGTTCTGAGAATAGCTAGCTATATTGCTCAGCATTGTCTATGAGCCAGTAATAGCTGCGCAGACCGCAATCAGAGGGCATTCTTTTGTAAAAGTTGTCAAAAGAATAATATACTACACATTAATGGGTGGATTACTTGCATATTAATGGTGTGCAAATTTTCTAGTCCTCAGAGATAATTTGTACTAACTTGTAATGGTGTGTTTTTCCAATTTAGTCATTTACATATTTTACCTTTGAAATAGCCCCAAAACTTCCTTTTCAGCTGTGCACCTTTGAAATGGAAAAATTCAGAATCTTGGGCTGATTAGGATATCTCTGTCAGAAATAATTTAATTAATACAAAAAAAAAAAAAAAAGAAAAAAGAAAATATAAACTGTTTTCACACTAGTTCCAGACATTTTTCAGCAAAACAATCCTAGACTGGCCTGAATTACAGAGACTGTTTTCATTAATGTAAGATTAATTTCTTTAAGTGGAACAAAATGTCATGCTGCTTAATAAATAACCCATTCAGCCTAAATCTAAATCAACTAATTTAAGATATGGGTAACTTTGGATCTACAAATATATTGATTTAGAATATCCTTCCACCAGCAAGAATCAACAGTTTAGATAAAGGATACTGGGGAAAAACAACCTATCTCTCCCTGGAAAATCATGGAGACCTTCTTAAAAAGGCAGCTAGTTTGGGTGTCTGTGAGTCAGGAGGAATTGACCTTTACTCCACGATCTGCCTCTCACACCCAGCCTGATGAAAGTAAATGATTTCCAGTAAAATACAAAACTAAAATAAAGTACCTTTGTGCAACACCAGCCCCAGAGTGATAAGACATAATACAGTTAGTGTTGCTCTGATTTATGGTTTCTCTTAGAGTCCATTGCATGGCAGAGATCACCTGAGCACAGTGTTCCCATCACACTCTGTTTTATTTCCAGTACACCTCATGTCCCATTGAAAGAGGAATTGTGGCGTGGTTCTTTTTCAGCTCAGATTTCTCAAGGATTTCTGAGTGCCAGAGGAATCCCTAAGTGTCAGAATAAGTCATGCCCAGATTGCAGGTATCAGCCAGTCCACTCTAATTAGCAAATCCTTCCACTGACCCAGGAGAATGACGTAGGGTGCAGTATCATCAAAGGCAGTTCTAGGTGGGAGCTTAGAAGTGTCATCTGACCTTTGCTGCTAGGATCAACCATGCCCAAGCCCTTCCTAGCATGGGTTTACGTTGCCTGCTCTTTGGAACCTCACTAACACAGACTCCACAGTCTAGGCAGCCTGCTCCAGTGATCCACCATCCTACCATTAAAAACCTATGTTTAATCTAAATATCCCCACCTGCAGTTTAAATCCATTACTCCTTGCTGTATATGTAGCAAGCATGAAGAGTAATTTACTCCTTCCCCTTGCCTGTTAGTATACAATACATGCTAATTAATAGCCATTTCCCATGACTGATGCAAAGACACAAAAGTCATGAATCACGCACATGCTTTTTCACAGCAATTTCTTTCCACAAAAAATTCAAAGACTCTAGGGAAAGATATATGTTTCTTTCAAGCCATTTAGAGTTTACTCAGTCCTAAACTTTGCTGGCCCTTCTGTACAATAACAGGACAGCTTCTTACTCCCATTGATTTGAATCTCTTTATAATTCAGTCAAAAGAAGGATGCAAAAAGAGTTCAGAATATCCCACCACAAATATCTTCATTTCAGAGCCCAGCTCCAGGCTGCAAGGTGACAGCTAGGCACACCCTCCTGAGAGCAGGTCAAAGTCAAAGCCCCACCAAGCCAGGAAAAGCAAGGGAGAGACCATTACACCTCTCCCAGAGGCCACACAGGGAATGAAAGCACTTTGTTTATGTACAATATAAGTAACTGTGTGTTTCATCACAAGCATTAAAACTTACCGCTGAGGCAGGTGGAATGTTATTTTTCCATCAGCCACATCTGAAGGATGCGCTGAAGGGTAACACTTGGGAAGTGACAAGGATCTTTGAGCAGGTGAACTGGTGAAGCCTGGCTCGCAGTGGGTCTGTGCCTGCTTACTGACTGATTTTGATGTCTGAGAATGCTTGGCCTTTCCCACAGCCTGTCCCTATGCTGGAGGGTGATTCCAGTGAAGCTTTCAGGAACTTAGAAGTTGAAGTCTTTAACTTAACAGATCTTCAGTCTACCACTCAGGAGGCTAATTGTCCTCAGTATTATACCTGTAGTGTTATTCTCAAAAGAAAACTAATCTAAAATACCATATCAACTGTTAAAGGTAAGAATACACTGCAACAAACCAGGAGCTGCACAGTGACGCCATCCGAGCAGCAGCTGATGATCGTACAAAATGTCACATCAGTTTTCCTGGTTCACTGTTGCAAGCGCTTAATTGCACTCACAAGAAGGATGAAAATTATTCTCAGGAGTCTAGAAACGTCAGGTGCAGGTTGAGAAATTCATACAGAAAAAGAGGAAGGGCTCAGCTTTGTTTTGTTATTCATTTGATTCCATTTGTGAACACAGCCTAATTTCAGTAAGTAGTTGTGATTTTTCCTGTGACATCTTATGTGATTTACTTTAGGACTCAATAAAGAAGTAAACATTTCTCACTGTTCTGTCAACTTCACTGTTTCCTTTGAGGGTAATCAAATTAAAAGCAAAAACAATGGATCAGACTTAGACCAAGATAAGATAAATTATTTGTTCTTGAACTGCAGAACAATTGGCATTTATTATGAGAGGTAGGAGGATTATAATATTTTAAAGTATTAATTTTCTTGCATTGCAGTTCTTGATTTTGTAAAATCTGTGGTCTTCTCTCTATTACCAAACCAATTTGTTTAAACACAAGCATTCTTCTGGGAGGGATGTCTTTGGGGAAAGGAATCTCATTTTATGGATTCTTTGCCAATCCTGGAGTTTAGTATCCCAAATAATCTTTGGCACTCACACCCTTTATGCCTTTTGGTACTTGGAACTTGCACAGGTGCTTAGGCTGTGCTGAAGAAGTGGCTGAGTTGCTCCTCTCTGTCCCTTTGTTCTGTTTCTTCATTTGCAAATTCTTGCTCCATTTACTGATCTACATTACCCAGAATTCTGCATGTCAATAAATGGGACACCTATAACATCTGTTTTTAATATGGGCTCTAAATAAGAGGTTTAAAGGTGTTTCTCAGTTTACATCCAGATCTTCTAGATGGTTTGGCATGGAATAGTTGGATAGTTCTGCAATCAAAAGACTGATAAAGTGAGTCACCACACCTTAGTGAGTCACAGCCTTAAATGCCAGGGACATTTCTTCAAACTAGCATTTCTTTCTGCTCACTGAAATTTTTCCTTCAGAGATGGTTGCTATTTTTATCAGAGACCAGCCTTCCTCACTGCACTATGTTTGTTCTATTCATACAGACCCTGTGCAGATAAATGCATGTGCTTCTTTTAAGTACAAGAATAGCATCTGCTTGAATGATTTACCTGACCAACAGTGGCATACTCAGACTATAATATTGTTTCAGACTCACAAAAAAGCTGTGCACTCTAAAGTGCTATACCAGATTCTAAGTTTAGAATCTTTAAACAGAAAGATTCTCCTTTAAACAGAAAGAAAAGACAAAGTCTACTAGATTCTTGCCAGCCTTTCCAAGTCATCGGGAGAAATAAGTTAAAGGTGTTACAGCTCAGAGAATAGACTGTTGCAGACAGGACACTTTCTATCCCACTTTGTCTTTTCTGTGTTCAGTCAGGAGGCAGGATTAGAATGAACTGCAGAAAGGAGGTTGGGAAGGGCATTTCATCCACCCAGGAGGAGGACATGGTCTTTCAGAACAGTAGTGTAACGGAGGGGAACCACCACAAGTATCGTCTGTTAATGAGTTGTTTTGAACAACAATGCATAAAGATAGGATATAAAAATAGGTTTGTCACAATTTCCACCCATCTGGACTGCTGTTCTCTCTCTCTCAGGAAACTTCCAGAATCCACAGCAAAGTCCAGTGTATTTCCAATTGCAGGGAAATGTGACAGACAGCTGCAGAGTGACCAGAAGAAAAGGTTTAGCCTGCAGAAAGGAGTGCCAGTCTCTTTGAGCATCAAACAGGAGAAACATGATCTCGCAGGAACCTATCTAGTGCCTTCCCCAAAAGCTGAGTAGCTCTGAGCTTTTTTTTAACTTTCCTTCTTTTTTTTCTTGAGGTCCTCAGTATCTATAACCTGTAACTCGGTATTTGTGGTGTCAAGGGAGACCTGGGAACTGATACCATTTGTAAGTCTGCTACTAAGCCTAAAGCAAGCATGGCATTTAGCCAGTAATCTGTGCTGTCTGCAGCACAGTCTCTCTAATCTGGGCATCACTCCTATGCGTGATCCTAAGATCACTTAAGGCATCTCTGAAAGAAAACTAGTAAGAGATTCTGCAAGGAAGCCCCAGGCCTTTCTTCTCACTTCCAAGGGGTATCTACATAACAGGGATAACCTCACCTCTCTACATCAGTACTTGTTCAGTACCAGTGATAACTTGGTACCCTGGGGTAGATATCACCTGAAGTTTTGCCATTTCCCAAATATGTTCACACCTTCTCTTCACCGTCATTCTTATCAGATCAGCTCATCTTCCTCCTGTTGACATTCAAAAGTCTTTTTAAAACACTGGAGAAATATTCCTGGTCACCACCTCAAAATAGTTTGCAATGAGACAAATGCAGAGTTTGCTCAGTATGCCAGCGTATATCAGCCTAGAACATTCTTGTTTCTGATATTCTTTTTAACCTCATATACTTTAGCAGTCTCTCATTGCCTGCTCCTTGCTCTTTTGTTCTGCTTTTTCAAATGAATTATATTGTACTTTAGCTCTGATTTCTTTTCATGTTCTCTACCACATCCTATGAGTGTGTTATATTTCTCCCATCGGTTAGCCTTTTAACATAATTCCCCCAATTCCTTCAGATTTTCTAAAGTCCAAAATCTGATGAAAAGTCAATGGCAGAAGTCACAGTGGCTTCCTCAGGAATCTTGTCAATCTGGAATATTACTGTGCAGCCTCGTTGTGCAACCTGGTTTTGAGACTCACTTTGAACTACTTTGAAAACTCAATCTGTTCAGTAACATTGGTTCCAAATTGCCCCATTAATCTTCCTTTCTGAATCAGCTCTGGAATGTAACTGCAAACTACTTTCTAGACCTACAAATTGCAGTTGTGTTATTTTTGGATTCTGCTTTAATTTAACTATATTTATTACTTACCAAGCACCTGTGTAGTAAGGATCTTGTGTAATAATTAGGTTATGTGTGACCTAGAATATCAGGAATATTCCTGCAGGTCAAGGTTGGATTGGTACCTCTTGGGTGACATTGATACTATGAAGATTTTTTTTTTTCCTTTGCTAACCACGAAAAGAGGAAAATATTCGTGTCACCTGTTTTAGTTAATTTAATTTCTGTTATGGGTGGAGAGGAGGACACAGGAGTAACAGTGCTTTGACGGTAATCCTCAACTGTTGAGGTTCCCCATTCAAACTGTTGGTGCACAGTGACACCTTCTGGAAATTTGTAATGAGAGTTCCGAACAGCTTCCTTATATCATCTGGAAACACAATTTTTGTACGTAGAAGCTCATCTTTTTCTGGTCAACATTTTGCCCAGACCTTTGGTACGGGTTCTATGATGTCGTCGGGACATAAATTAACAGAATGTTGTTGTGATGGGCGATTTTTTAAAAAATTTTTTTATTAAATCAGCCCAAACCTGTAAGGTTTTTTAATGACTCCAAATAATTCAAAAGGTTAATAAATAAATAAATAGGATAGGATAGGATAGGATAGGATAGGATAGGATAGGATAGGATAGGATAGGATAGGATAGGATAGGATAGGATGATAGGATAGAATTAGAGATGTATGTTAGCCTCTTCATTTAAAAAGATGTAGTTTGCATTACATTTTTAACTATTTGCTGACATAGATAAGGTGAGAGGGCCAGACAGTGTAGTGAGGCTTCATTTTGCCAAACATGGCAAATGAAATGAATGACATAGTTTCTTAATGCAGTCATACTTCAGCAAAGATTTCATTTTTTATATGTGTCATATTGCAATTTCTAATTAGACCTTCTTTGCCCAAGCTACTGGCTTCCTGGGTAGTCTGTCAATCTGCCAGAAACTCTGAGTCAACAAGGATTTTAAGCACAAGAGTTATACCACAGAACTCCATCTGAAGGCTCAGGAACCCTGTGGTGCCCGCATTCATCAGCTTGTCTGGGGCCAGAATGGAGAGCAGAGCCGTCACTGAGCCGACTCTGATGCTCTAAAACCGGTATTCAGTCCTGTTACTGGAAAATATCTCATTTTTATTATTTAATTCCATCTCAAAGATTATTTCTCTTTAAGCTTCCTCTTCCCTAGAAGTAACAAAGATGTGATATGTAGGAGTGGAAAGGAAACAGAGTTGTGAGTGGAGGCAGCAGAGGCTAATTTCCAGGCTTTCCGAGACTTCAGAGTCAAGGCTGACTGATATAAATACTGAAGCTGAGAGTTCTGGCAGAACATACATCTGGGACTGGCCAACCCCAAGAAAGTGTATCACCCCAGAAAATAACCTTATGGTGCTGAAATAATTAGCAAAGTACTAAGCAGAGCCATCAACAGCAAATGAGCTGAATGAGCTCTGTTCAATGGTCTAGAAACTCTCTATTTAACAACAGAAGTGAGCAGGAAACACTAAAATAGACTAGTACCTATAAGCCACCATACATAGGACCTCTCCTTGGGCAAGGAGCAGAAGTTCAGGTATGAGGCCCAGCAATCTGTCCTAACACCTTAAAGCAGATCAGGCCCCCAAAGAGATAATACGTGCATTATTTCACCCACTGAAATGTAACTGCAAGAATGTTGGAATACAGTGTTACTAAAATACAGATACATATTCTGTATTACCTTCTCATAACCTGTTCTTAACATTTGCAATGAGAACAAATAATATTTTTTTTAAAAAAAAAAAAAGGTTCCATACAAGTTTTCAGTAATATTAAATAAAACAATACTAATAACAACAACAGGTTTCTTAACTTCCACAAAGGCAAAATTAGGAAAATATGTTAACTGGACAAGTCTGCGGAAGAGAGAGGCTGAAATCTAAGAAACATACAAAGGAACAATATTGAATAGCAAGGACACCCTCAGGTAAAGCCATTCCTTTCTGATGTAGAATAAACAGTCCAATGTGGTCTGTTTTTTACACTTGGTCCATTTTACATTTGGACTTCAGGCTTCCAAACCGCTCGCTGTTTCAGGATTTAGGTGGTTGTGTACATATGCAATGATGCGGATGTACCTGCCTACAGAGCTAGGTAGAGTTGTCTACAAACACCAAGCCCTGGGAGATGCACAGCTTAGGTGGCTTTGTTTATCTTACACCATTTATGCTAGGGAGCATGAGTACCATCTTTTAATACAATACTATGCACTATCACTATGCATCACTTAAGTTGAAAAAAAAATAGTCATCTTTAATAAGGTGTTAGTTCATCATGATCCTCCTGAGATAAAAGTTGAGGATGGAGCAAGACCATACCTTCCAAAAGGGTTACACTATTGCCAGCATTTTAAACCTGCTCTTGTTCAAGCATTCCTGCTAAGATTTCCTTCCAGCAGAGTGACTAGGAGCTGGATTCAAAGGCCAGTGGTGTTAACGGGTGTTTTGATCTTGGTCTCAGAACATGTGAAGAGCCACCTTGGTACACTTACTGAGACTTTCTTCCCCTTTCTCTGCCAAGGAGTGAGGCAGTATCATTTAATTCTAATTGTCAATCCTATAATATGTCCATAGGTCCTGTCTGGGGCTTGACAATTGCAGTTCAGCACAGAATTGTATTTAACACCCTCATCATGTGCTTTGTGCCACGACCAAAAGGGAAGAGATCTGTAGAAGGACTCCTTGCCACTGGGCAGGAGAAATACTAAGTGGAGGTGTGGGGCAGTAATCAACCTTTCTGTTTTTCCTGCTCTCCTGGGAACATTGTCCAGCTTCCACCCTAGTTCACCTCTCCAAACAGACCTAGGGGAACTCTCTGCTGCCAAGCAACAGCAAGGTCTCCTTATGTGCAGGAATGGCAGCTCTCCCCGCAGGTCTCAGCTCTAACAAGCACCTTCCCCTGGCACCAACGGCATCAGCCATGCTCTCCCATTGTAGTACCGGTGGCTTTGGCCTTTGAGGGCAGCGGCAACATCACTGTGGGAAGGGCTTTCTTCACACTGTGCAGACTTCAGTTTCTATCTGTCTCTTTGATGTCAAGAGAACGGTTGTAGGCCAGAAACGGGGACGATGTTTCAGCGAGGGCTGGGCAGAAACCATTGCTAAAGAAAAGGGAGGGCAGAGCCCGAATGGCAGTGGTTTCTGTCCCTTCCTATCCCGGGCCCATCCTGCGGGACACTGACACTCACAAGGAAGGGGAAGGCCATGCCGCGCTGCCGCTCGCAGAGCGGGGCGGTGCCTGCGCTGCCGGACCGCCCGGGAGTGGCGGGAGGCGCGGCGCCGTTTCAGGACCCTGGACAGGGCCCGGCGGCGGAGGAGGGTGCGGGGGAGAGCTCCGCCTGGCTCCGCTCGGCTCCGCTCGGCTCCGCTCGGCTCGGGGCCCGCCCGCCGCCACAGCTTCTCCCGCCGGCGGGGGTGGCACTTTGGGCGTGGAGTGTTCTTTGCGTGCAGGTTGTAAGTGACCAACCTCGTGCCCGTCGTCCGCTGGCAGTGTGTCCAGCCCTGAACCCCAAGGGGCACCGGCTCGGTACGGGATGTCTCCTCAGCTCCGCACCTAAAGGGACCGCTTAGAAAAGTTAAAAACACAGAGGGTGCCTGCGGGGTGGTGAGGGGCAGCCCCGAGCACCCAGGGACCCACCGGTGGGGGTTCAAGGCTGCCACTGCCCGGATTAGCACCGCGGTGGAGGGGCTCCTCCTGGGGCTGGGCTGTGCGGGGTGCCCGCCTGCCCGCCCCCGGTAATGCTTATTTTGTGTTTTTCTCTCTCTCTCTCTCTCTCTCCCCGCCCCTTCCCCCCGCTCCCACGCTTCCCCCGCACACCGCAGCCTCCGAGGCCTGCCGGGCCCCTCTCCCCGCTCCCAGCTCTGCTCTCCAGCCCCTTCCTGCGGCTGCAGCCCCCCTCCCGCCGGCCCTGCCCGCCCTTCCTCCCGGCGCCCCCTCGAGACGCCCCGAGGCCCCGCTTCGGTCCCGCGGGTTTGGCGGCGCTGCTGGTCGGGAGCGGGGCAGCCCCCCGGTGCCCGCTCGCCGCCCTGCTGCGGGGCCGCTGGGCTGAGCCGCTGCCGCTGCCGTCGGCCTCCGCCCCGGCCCCGCCGCCGCCGCCCAGCCACCTCCCCTCGGAGCGCCGGAGATGCCCGGTGTGCCACGGAGCCGCGCCGCCCCAGTCCCGCGCTGCCCCGGAACCGCCCGGCGCTGTGAGTACCGCTCGTGGGGCCACGGCCGCCCCTTCCTCCTCCTCCTCGCATCGGGGAAGCCGCTGTCCGCCCACTTCCCCCCCACAGCCGTCACCGGCGTGGTAGTCTCAGGGGTGCTGGGAGAGCTCCCCCGAGTGCGAGCCCCGGGCCCCACCGGCAAAGCCTGCCGCTCCCTGTCTGCCGTCCGCATCGCCCTCCGTGGCCGCTGGCTCCGACGCACCCGGTGCGCGGGCGGGAAGGGAGCAGCCCCGACGGCAGGGCTGCCCGCCAGGTCTCCCGGTAACCGGCAGCCTAGCTCCGCAGGCAGAGACGCTGAAGGCGTTCATGAACCGGATCAGTCCCGTTTTCACGGACAGAGTGTGTCGCTCTGCCCGGGCAGCGGTGACACAAGCCAGCCGCAGCCGTCCCCTTAACCCTTGTCCCGCCGACGGGCGCGCTGCGTCTTGCCGGCAGACGGCATCTGGGCGGGGGGGAGGGGGCGCGGTGGCGGGACGTTACGAGTGAGACAGTCCCCAAAACGTGGCGGTGGTAGTAAGGACGCTGCGGAGGGGCAGGGGGTGAGCGCCGAGCCCGGCAGCCCCTGCCCGCCCGCCGCAGGCGATAGCACCGTGCCCCGCTGAAACGGGAGAGCCGGACGAGCGAGAGCCCGGCGGCGGTGTGCCGCTGCGAGACGGGAGGCGACGGGGGGCGGGAGGGAGGATGCATCTCTGCGGTTACTTAAGATGCAAGCGTGCTCCAATCCCCGTGTTTATAAACCCGGCTCTCATTTAAGGCATCTATGAACATAAATGCACCAGTACCGAGCCCCGCGGCGGCATCGCCGCCTCTTCAAGCCCCCCCCGCCCCCTCCCGGGCGCACACGCTCTCTCACACACGCGCATTCTCACGCCGGTTCCTATCGCATCCCTCCCTCCGGCGCCGGCCCCATGGCTCCCCCCGCGCCCCCCCCAGCCCGCTGCCGCGGTGCGGGCGCGGCGGCCGCTACTCCCGCTACAATCCGCCCCTGAGCCGCAGCGGCCCCCGGTGCTCCCTGAGCCGGGGGCGGCCCAGCGGCAGCCCGCCCCGTCGTGCGTGGGGAGCACGGGCTGCCGGCCTCCCCACCCTTGGCTCCGGCCGCGGCGAGCGAAGCCCACCCGAGCCCGCGGCCGGCGCCGTGAGACGAGCCCGCCGGGGCGGGGCGCATGCGCCGGGCTGGCGAGCCGCCGTCCCCGGGCAACCAGCCCGCTGCCACCGGAGGGGAAGCGGGCGAGGACTGCTGGCGGGGCCCCGCCGCCGACACCGTAAGTACCGCTCGGTCCTGCGCAGCGGCCGCTGAGCGCCGCGGCTCCGCGCCCCGGGCAGCCGTGACCCCCGCACCGCCGCCGGGGCCGCCCCGGGACAGCGAGACGGGACGGGACGGGCGGCGCTGCCAGCGGCGGCCTCGGAGCCGTATCCGCACTCCCCGGGGAGAACCAGAGGGACCCGGGCAAAAGGCGCTTCCCCTCGTCCCCGGAGGGTCGGAAGCGCCCCGCGCTGGGACTCCCACCGCCCCGTCCCATCCCTCCCTAAGGGTCTCCAAGCGCGGGGCCCGGCAGCAACAGGGATGTCCGCGGCCCCGCCGCTGCCGCCGCTATCGGGGCGGGATCGCGCCCCGCTCCGTACCGCCTCCCTTCGCCCCAGCGTTGGCATCAGCTCGGCTGGGCTCCCACCATACGCCCTTCTTCCTCCTTTCACGAGTGAGTATGAAGATAAGGCAGCATCCATCACCTCCCGCCCGTTGGCGAAGGGAGTCCCACCGCATGTCCTCTCTCGGGGCCCTCGGCTCTCCTGTAGTTAGAGAGAGGAGTGGCAACAAGCGAGTGTTTCCATGTAGACTCTTCCAGTGTCAGCCTGCCGCACCATGCACCTTCGGGTGAGAGAGAGAGCTCTTCCCAAGCTCTGTCATTGGTTACATGTCATAGGTAAGAAAAGCAGATAATGAAAATTGGACCCAACTGCAGGAAGTGAAATAAGATTATCTTTGTTCTGCCAGTAAGAAGCACAGTAATACCGATGTAATTTACTTGATGCAACCGTTCTGTTACATCATTTTTGCTGTTGAGAAGCGTGAGATCAAAACTTTTCATACAGTGCCGTGGGTGTGACGTACCAGTGAGGAGACTCCGTGTACCTCTGTGCCCGTTGCGCAAACAGAGCAGCAGCGTCAGCTCCCACGCTCTGCAGAGCTACGTACCATGGTGCCGGTTACTACAGGACCAAAAACCAGTAACCACTTGCTCAACTCAACGAAGCACCAAAATCACTATCGATGAGGAGAGTCCCACTTGTGGTCGGGTTAAAATTAGGAACATCTTTCTAAACTAAGAGTATGCTCAAGCCAACCGAATGTAAAACTAGCACTATGTTTTATAAAATGCTCTGAGACAGCAGTTACTTTATTTCCCCTTTAATATCTTATCCCTTCCCCCTTCCCATCAGTACTTATTTTGATATATTTACTCTGGGTCCCAAATAGTTAATCATGGCAGTATCGCCTCATGTTTTTCTGGGCGAGTAGTCATGTTTGAGAGCTCAGCTTAAAGTGACCAGGAAGGAGTTTTCAGAGTATAAGGTGTGTGTGTCTTTTGGACCCCAGGTCACAAGTTGATGAACCTGAAGCGTAGACAACCACCAGTACTCAGTCACTGATTAAAATTCATCCCTCTTTTCACGACTAAGAAAAGTTGTCCCAAGGAGGTGGCAGGTCTTGGAAATACTGCAGAGATCTCCAAGCATTCAGAAGCAACAGAGTATTCTTCGCTAGAGATTCATGAATTTTAACTGTCTATTTATGGCAAGTTTCAAAATTTGTCATAGCCAGGTGAAACAAAGAAGTCCAGAGAGTGTCATGACCAAACTGACAGTGTTCCAAGTCCCGTTCTGACCTTACTTCAGTTTTACATTGACTTCGGTAATACTCCTCCCCTGGCTGACACTGCTCTATTGGCACTGTAGCCAAGCTCAGAAGGCAGAGGGCAGCTGCCACTGTGCCTGCCCCACCAGAGCAGCCAGATGCCAGCATAGTACAATCTGAAGTGAATCGCGACAATCAGAATCAATAGGAAACGGTGTGTGAATCACTATTTCATGCACTCCAGGGTGAGTCATCCCGATTCAAACCAGCGTTCAGACCAGTACAATGTCAGTCAGCTCCTTGCACAGTTCGATATGAGTCAGATCTCAGCACCGAGTACAATATGAAATGAGTCACAAACTAATACAGCGCCATGTGACTCCAGTACCAAGTGTGAGTTGTCAGAGCTTCTCTGTGATATGAGTCACTTCATAGTACAGTAAAATGGGCTTTTTGGAGACCATTCATAATTAAGCACGATGCAACCAAGTGCTCAGTGGGAGCTGATGGGAGTGAGCAGAGCAAGCTGCTATGTGCACCAGTTTCACTGTTCACATAGTAAAGAGGTTTGGAAAATATTAGGCTGAATGATTTTTTTTTATCTTTTTTTTTTTTTAAAGCGAGCTGCATAAAATTAACTAGAAGTAAATACTTCCTCTGATGTTCAAGCCAGCCAAAGCAGGGCTGGAGCAGCAGTAGTACTCCCAGCACTGGAGAAGCCTGGGTTGGGTTTTTTTTTTGGTTTGCTTCTGAGAGAGCGGATCAGTCAGTGTGAACTGACTGACATAGATCCACTGAGGTTGACTCCAGCTGCCTCGAGAGACAAGGCAAGGAACGATGACAGTCTGTGCTGTGCAGAGGAGGACTTGACACTGATTTAACTTAATTGCAGTTCACAATGACCTGGTTTGTGAAGGGACTCAGCATGGGACGAAGTTATATCCATACTCACAGTTGTACTGTTCCACTGTCGTAGCACCCACATAAAGGGCTGGACTGGAGTGACAGGTTGCTTCTATTGCTTCTTCTATGTAACCGGTAAAAAAAAATTCTCATGTCTTTTCCATATTACAGGAGAAATAATGACAGGGAGTGACCCTGCTAATTGCATGTTACAGCAACATTTTTAGTGAAGTCTCTTGTGATAAAAACCAAAGTAAATAAATACTTGATCATACTACCAGAGGAGATACAGGGGATCCCTCCAAAACAAAAATACACAAAAATCCCACTGAAACCCCAAATAACTGTTTCTTAACAAGAAGGTCAGAAATTACTCAAAACCAACTTTTATGCAGGAAGCTTTTTTGCAGGCTGATCTGGCAGTCAAGTGTGCAGCACTGAATACCAAAGAAAAAGGAGCAGAAGACATTTAAGCCCTTGGTAGAAAAAGACCTCATTTACAGGTGACATGACCAAGGCACCATTACCTATTACTATGCGGGTGTGGTACTCTTTCAGCCATTCCTTTTGAAATGTAAAGCAATGCTTTAATCTGAATAGATGAACCCAGCTCCTCTGAGCTGCTGCTCCTCTCGAAAAATAAATTAAAGAAAACAGGTAAAGGCACTCAATTTCTGTACATGTTACATAAAAGCATCTCAGAATTGTTATTTAAACTCATAGAAGGATACTGCTTTCTCTTGTAATTTTATTAATTTAAGCCCTTGATAACTCGGGGGCAGCAGTGGAATAAGCAGCTGCTTTATTCTGCATGCCTCCCGGTCTCCTCCCTGCTCACCTCTGTCTTGCATTCATACTCTCTCACCCATTTGTCACCCCACTAGAAGATGCCAAGTCTCCAATAATACAAAAAAAAAACTCGGAAGAGCTCTTGCTCTTCACCCACTAAGCGGGCAATCAGATACCTATGCCTAAAGCATGTGCATATGTGTGGGTGAGTTCATTAACATATATTATAATTCTTCTCTGTCTAAAATAGTACACTGCTTGATGCAGAAAGCCTGCGTGTCAAATTTGTCAATGAAGAGGAAGGAGCACGACCATCAAGCTTCCTGTTCATATTTCAGTTGACAAACTGCCACTGGCTTCAGTGGGAGCATGTTGCAGCCCCAAGTATTTCTATTAATTAATTAATTAATTAATTAATATATAGATGCAGAGTTTTCCTTTGAGCTTGACCCCAGCTGCAAGCATCTTATAACAGCAGTAGACAAGGACAGAATCTTTTATCTTCCAGCTCACTGTTTATCATTATTGGGGTAGAGCCGCAACTGCAAGAGTTGTGTAACCCCACCTAAAGCCTGCTGAAACCAATTAGTGATTTTCATTGTTTTAATGGAGTTTGGATCAGGCCTGAAGTATTCACTGAAAAATAACTGGACTATGATGATCCACATCTGCACACTCACTCCAACTGACTGTCAGCTGGCGTTACAACACAGCGCCTCACAAGCTGAATAGTTACTGTGAATGCTTCATGCTGTGGCCATGCAAATCAGACCGGAGCACAAGTGAAGGCTTGCACACCTCCCTGACTGTAGTGTGTGCAGGGAGGAAGCATTATTTGTATATTTAAGTAATACAATCATTACACTTTAAGATGAAAAATATCATTGTGCTTTAGCATAAAATAGGCATAAAAATATAGAAGCTTTGTCTATAATCTTTTTTTTCTTGTGTTGTTTTCTTTGTTAGTTTGTTTTATTTAAATCTGACCTTCATTGCTTAGATTTTAAATATTACCCCTTTGGGAAGGCTATTTTCTTGGTAGCCCACCTTTCTACTTAGACGTTAGTAAATACTATAAATGTTACAACTAAGCCAAATGTCATCTGAGGTGCTTTTAACCAGGGAAATAATTTTCCTTCCTGACCTTCACACTCCTTTGCGTTCATAAGGTTACATATAAAAATGCCTCATAATCTGAATGTCAGATAGGCATACCTTAGAGTAGAAAAGGTACGACAGACATACTTATTCCAGTACTTCAACATTACTCTGAAGGCATACAGTAGTTTTTCCACTGTTGTCAAAAGTAGCTTTTCAGATGCTTGTTTAAATCCCTGGACATTTTATTTTTTTATAAAATACATACTTATTAGCATTCAGTAATATGAGTGTGTACTTTTTATATGAATCATAGATGCTATCCAGCTGGATAAGAAGCAAGAATATGTACCATATTTTTTCCTTTATTTTTAGTTCATTGCTTTTTAGGGACATTTTTATAATGGACTATATTTGTTGTTATCTTTATATAGAGAAGCACTTCTCGGTCCCTGGGAGATCCAGAAACTCCACACCTAGGCATCTGCATAGATGCTACATTAGATTGACTTGAAATAGTGAATCAACCTGAGACAAGCTGATCAATTCAACTTCTACTTTCCTCTCTTGATTAAATATTTGACTAATTGGTACTCTCCATGCTGGATTTGGACAGTTCTGTGGATTCCTTCAGGTAGGCCCCACTGCACAGACCAGTCCCCATGTGTTTCAGTGTGCTGATTAACATCCAGGACTTTGGGAGTCTCACCTGGTCCAGCCAACACCATCACTACAAAGACCTTTGCAACAGAAACTCCTGTTGCCATCTGGACAGTGACTGACTGTCCCGTTCAAGGATTTGATTCTCCACGGTGACATGATGTTAGAAAAATCAGATCCAACTACCCACAAACCAGCAGAATAGCACCTTTTAATTCTTCCCTATCCATATGAACCAGAAAGTCATAATTTTTCTTTTAAATTATAGCTACCTCAGCCCTCACCAAGCAGACATAGGTGTCTTTGACAGTGTTGTCATTATTTTGAGCAGTCGAACTGATATAATTGGACATAGAGATACATTTCATGTTATATCCAGCAACTGGCTAAAACTGTACCCAGACTGGGGTTAAACAATACTGGAGATGGTACAGTTTAAAGTCCTTTGGTTAAAGGTATCTATCTCACCTCATTCCATCAATAGTCTAAATTTATTTTTGGATTCCTTACAAAACATGTATGAGATAGTAGCCCATCTCCAGTTTTTAAATCCTCTGTTTTTTCTTCTGAAACCCATTTTCAAACAAGGTATGTAGCTGCCTCAGGTGGTGGGGACAGAGAAAGCAGACCCCAGTTCTCAAAGTGCAAAGGGTTCTCACACAATTTCTTTCTCATAGCACCTCTGAGAGATTGGGAAATTTGAGAAGATAAAGGAGCCAAAGGGAGTTTAGAGCAGTGAAATTTCCATTTTCATGCCAGGGAGATAACCTAGAGGAAGAAAAACAATTTTTGATTGTCTTTTTCTTCCTCGGCAAGACAAATTTTAGGGTATGGATCTCTCTTGTATTACAGCAACCTAGTAAGGAAGTTTAAGGTAATAGGGAATCACAGAATCACAGAATGTTAGGGATTGGAAGGGACCTCAAAAGATCATCTAGTCCAATCCCCCTGCCAGAGCAGGAACACCTAGATCAGGTCACACAGGAACATGTCCAGGTGGGTTTTGAATGTCTCCAGAGAAGGAGACTCCACAACCTCTCTGGGCAGCCTGTTCCAGTGCTCTGTTACCCTCACTGTGAAGAAATTCTTCCTCACATTTATGTGGAACCTCCTATGTTCCAGCTTGTACCCATTGCCCCTTGTCCTATCATTGGATGTCACTGAGAAGAGGGAATTAAATAAGATCAAGACACCAGGTAGCATCTGAGGGTTTTTGAAATCCAGGTGTATTAGGAGATAAATCTGTCCCAAACTAGATTGATGAATCCCTCCACTGGGGCTCAGCGCTAAGTTCTCCTGGACCTTCCTCCCTTACCTTGAAGCAGCAATATAAGCTTGCCCTCTTAATGAGGGAAAGTGCTAGAGCTCAGTGCAACTACCCAAGTGACTTAACCCAAAAAACAGAACAGCAATTTGAGTTTAAACCTGTGAGACAGTGATCTTCCTGAACCTGCAAAGACCTTAATGAGAATAGGAGAACAGCATCTTACAGGTCTGAATCTCTTACTATTAGAACAGCATCTTACAGATCTGAATCTTTAACTAGTTAAAGAAATACATCTAAAAAACTAAACATACTTAAACTACCTTAGAAAAAAATAAAAACATCCATCTCTAAATTTACTTTGTAGTCAAAACAGTAAGAGTTCTCTCAAAGAATAAATACCAAACTATTCAGTCAGAGCAGAAATAGAGAACAATAGTTTATGCACACTGACACACATTCACCCTCTGCATTCTTTTAGTAAGATGGAAAAAAATCACTTTCAGTGATAAGATAAAAATCTCACTATTTGTAACCATGTGGCTGAGAGACTGGTGCCACAGACAGAATTTTGGGGTTTTTGAGCATGGGGAGCTTTATGCTGTGTGGAGTCTGTGGGCAGCAAATGGAGTTAATCTATCTGAAAGGGGGAAAAGAATCCTGGCATCTGAGCTGGCTGGGCTCATTGAAAGGGCTTTAAACTAGGTTTGAAGGGGGAAGGGGGTACAACAGGGCCTGCTAGAGTTGAACCTAAGGGTGGCAGACCATGGTTGGAAAATGAAGTTAAGCCCGGCTCAAGTGCCTCTCCTCTAATGCACACAGCATGGGCAACAAACAGGAGGAGCTGGACAGTTACGATGTAGTTGCCATCACGGAAACATGGCAGGACAACTCTCATGAGTGGAGTGCTGCGATGGATGGCTGTAAGCTCTATAAGCAGAATAGGCAAGGTAGAAAGGGTGGTGGGGTGGTGCTTTATATTAGAGAGTGTTTTGATTGCATGGAGGTCAGTAAGTGTGATGGACCAGTTGAATGTTTATGGGTGAAGTTGAGGAAGGCCAGTGAGGCGGATATCCTGTTGGGAGTCTATTACAGACCACTCAACCAGGATGAAGAGGTCGATGAACTGTTCTGTAGAAAACTGGCAGAAGCTGCAAAGTCATAAGCCCTTGTTCTTGTGGGGGACTTCAACTTACCAGACATCTGCTGGAAATATAACACAGCAGAGAGAAAACAATCCAAGAAGTTCCTAGAGTGTGTGGAAGATAACTTCCTGACTCAGCTGGTAAGTGAGGCCACCAGGGAAGGTGCCTTGTTAGACCTGTTGTTCACGAACAGGGAAGGACTGGTAGGTGATGTGGTGGTCGGAGGCCATCTTGGGCTGAGCAATCATGAAATGATACAGTTCTTGATCCTTAGCCCAGTTAGGAGGGGGGGCAGCAAAACTTTCGCCATGGACTTCCAAAGGGCAGACTTCAACCTGTTTAGAACACTGGTTGAGAAAGTCCCCTGGGGAACAGTTCTAGAGGGCAAAGGGGTTCAGGAAGGATGGACTCTTTTCAAGGAGAAACTGTTAGAGATGCAGGAGCAGGCTGTCCCCATGTGTCGTAAGACAAACTGGTGGGGAAAGCGACTGGCCTGGCTGAATAGGGAGCTTCTGCTGGGACTTAGGAGAGAGAGTCTACAACCTTTGGAAGAAGGGGCAGGCTGCTCAGGAAGAGTACAGGGATTTAATTAGGTCGTGCAGGAAGACCATTAGAGGGGCAAAAGCCCAGCTTGAACTCAGCCTGGCCACTGCTGCAAGACATAATAAGAAAAGTTTTTACAAATATATTAACAATAAAAAAAGATGCAGGGAGAATCTCCATCCCTTATTGGATGTGAGGGGGAACATTGTTACCAAGGATGAGGAAAAGGCTGAGGTACTTAATGCCTTCTTTGCCTCAGTCTTTAACACTCAGGCCAGTTATCCTCATGGTATTCAGTCCCCTGAGCTGGAAGATTGGGATGGAAATCAGGATAAACCCCTCGTAATCCAGGAAATAGTAGTAAAGGACCTGCTGAGTCAATTCAACACCCATAAGTCTATGGGGCCATATGAGATCCACCTGAGAGTGCTGAGGGAGCTGGCGGAGGAACTTGCCAAGCCGCTCTCCATCATCTCTCAGCAGTCCTGGTTATCGGGTGAGGTCCCGGACAACTGGAAACTTGCCAGTGTGACGCCCATCTACAAGAAGAGCAGGAAGGAAGATCCAGGGAACTACAGGCCTGTCAGCCTGACCTCGGTACCAGGGAAGGTTATGGAACGGTTCATATTGGGGGAGATCATGCGGCAAGTGCAGGACAACAGGGGGATCAGGTCCACCCAGCATGGGTTCATGAAGGGCAAGTCCTGTTTAACCAACCTGATCTCCTTCTATGATCAGGTGACCTGCCTAGTGGATGAGCGAAAAGCAGTGAATGTTGTCTTCCTGGACTTCAGGAAGGCATTTGACACTGTTTCCCACAGCATTCTGCTGCAGAAGCTGGCGGCTCATGGTCTAGACAGGTGGACTCTTTGCTGGGTTAAAAACTGGCTGGATGGCTGAGCCCAGAGAGTTGTGGTGAATGGAGTTAAATCCAGTTGGAGACCGGTCACAAGTGGTGTCCCTCAGGGCTCGGTCTTGGGGCCAGTCTTGTTTAATGTTTTTATCAATGACCTGGATGAGGGGATCGAATGCACCCTCAGTAAATTTGCAGATGACACGAAATTGAGTGGGAGTGTCGATCTGCCTGAGGGTAGGGAGGCTCTGCAGTGGGATTTGGACAGGCTGGAGCAATGGGCTGAGGCCAATTGTATGAGGTTTAACAAGGGTAAGTGCTGGGTCATGCACTTCAGCCACAACAACCCCATGCAGCGCTACAGGCTTGGGGAAGAGTGGCTGGAAAGCTGCCTGGCAGAAAAGGACCTGGGGGTGTTGGCTGACAGCTGACTGAACACGAGCCAGCAGTGTGCCCAGGTGGCCAAGAAGGCCAATGGCATCCTGGCCTCTATCAGAAACGGTGTGACCAGCAGGAGTAGGGAGGTGATCGTGCCCCTGTACTCGGCACTCGTGAGACCGCACCTTGAGTACTGTGTCCAGTTCTGGGCACCACAGTATAAGAAGGACATTGAGGTGCTGGAGCGAGTCCAGAGAAGGGCAACGAGGCTGGTGAGAGGTCTGGAAAACAGGGCTTATGGAGACCGGCTGAGGGAACTGGGGTTGTTTAGTCTGGAGAAGAGAAGACTGTCAGGAGACCTCATTGCTCTCTACAACTACCTAAAAGGAGGTTGTAGGGAGGCTGGTGTTGGTCTCTTCTCCCAAATTACTAATGATACGATGAGAGGAAGTGGACTCAAATTGCGTCAGGGGAAGTTTAGGTTGGATATTAGGAAGAAGTTCTTTACTGAGAGGGTGGTTAGGCACTGGAACAGGCTGCCCAGGGAGGTGGTGGAGTCGCCGTCCCTGGAGGTGTTTAAAAAATGAGTGGATGAAGCACTTGAGGCCATGGTCTAATGGTTTAATGGTTAGGGAGATGATGGGATAAAGGTTGAGCTTGATGATCCTGGAGGTCCTTTCCAACCATGGTGATTCTATGATTCTATTATCCATGTAAATGCATTCAGGAAGCAGAAGAAGGATTTTTTTAAACAAAACATTCATACAAATGTTGAAGAAAGGCATCTCAGGCAATTCATAACACCTCTGCTCCACCTGGTATTAAGTCCAACCCCAGATATGAAGTTACTTTTCTCTGCAGCATAAATACAAGTACCAGATCAGATCCTCAGCTGGTATAAATCCACTTGTCTTCACTGGCCATAGTGAAGTGGTGTAGTCTTTTAGCAGCTGAAAATGTGACTCATACTACATGTAATCAGCATTAATACTTCAAAATTGAATGTATAAAAACTAGGATGGAATTTCCTCTCATCACGAGATTTTGATGTTCCAAAGAAAACATCCTCTTTGCTGATGGATATACTTATATTTGATTGTCCAGGGAAATAAAACAGAAAATACTTGACACTGGCCAGTAACAAATCCATTCAAAACCAGTCCTAAATGCATGCCATGCAAACTGAAAACTTTAGAAAAAGCACCTCCATCTTGTTTTTATTTCAGAGTTTCAACTGACTAAATAACTGACTGTCTTGGGAGGCTGGTGTGACAACAAGCTGTATTTACCAATTACCATTTTCAAAGTGCACACCTGGCAATAAGGAACAGAATATTTTGGCTGATGGAAGAACATTTGCACTAATGTTGCTCCTAGTTTATTCTTTTTTTTTTTTTTTTTTTTTTTTCCTCTAATTGCATTATAAAATTTCTCTACATGGAGAAATCTGTCCATTTCAATCACTTCAATGCCATATTGACTAAAACTCGAATCTGACAGGAGACTGCTTTATCTCCCTGACAGCGCCAGGTGTAGGAAGATGGCTATACACCTTGTTTTCCTTAGGAATGCATCCTTCTGCTCTACAGACAAATAATAGCTCTGAACTCTCTCTCACCCTTGAATGCACTTATTTTTATACACACTTCAGCTCTCAGGGCTCCTCAAGCTCCGAAGTATTTCAACGGATTGTTACAACTAATGTTTTCCCTGCCCAGCTCTGTACATGCATTTCTCTGCAACATCATACCACTGGTTTAAGAAAACAGATCATTATTTAAAGCATCACGGTCAGGCTGTGGGGACAAGGCCAGGCCACCTCTTGTGCTACTTATGAAACGCAGCAGCTGGTGGGGGAGCAGTACTCACATGCCTCATCCCACTTCCCCACTCCACCACCTCTGGGTCTGCCAAATGAATTCTCAAGTAGGATAGGAGAAGAAAAATATTTAGGTAAATGTAAGTATCAACACATGTCATTCCCTTTAACAACTTTAAGGTAAGCTATTAGCTCAAAATGCTGTTGATAATTCAGATTTTTCATGATCAAAGCAACCTGATCACCCACAGTAACAGTCTAGAAAACAAGGCAAGCCCTTTTGCAAAATTAGCAGTCACACTTCCTCTGCTCCTGATTACAGTTGGTTGAGGCTCTTCAGTCTGATACTGTGGGACAATAAACTTGAGGTCACCAATCCTTGGTACCATGTACCATAGCAGTATGATGCACAGGTGAATAATTCTTCAACTAATATGTACTGTTAGTCTTATCATTGATGCAAAAGAACACTGGCACTAGATTTTCTAATCGGTTTTACACCCATTGCATCACCCAGTCAGATCATCTGAGGTTCCAAATTAACAAGTACAACACTATATGAACAGAAGATCTTTTTACAGGGAGGTCTAGAAAACCCTTCCTTTTTTGTCTTGAGCACCTAAAGCCACCTACTAAAGGCAAAAAAATCGCTGCCTCCATTCCCACAGATCCATCAGTCAGTCAAGCAATTGTTTCAATTGTTGCTAATGTGGGTTGTACTGTAAATTTGTAAATTCCTACATATAATATTCAGTGGAGTCGATGATAAATCTACTGTCCATTCCTGCATACAGCACAACTCAAAACAAACAATGTGAGCAGTTGTCTGGAAAGACACATTATGCAGCTGTCGTGGCTGCAACAAGCAGCAGCAAAGTGTGATGGAGAACTCTGATGACCCATAGTGAAATTCTGGATATACTAGAGGTAGCAGAAAAACAACTACAGACAAAATAAGGCTTTTCTGTTTGCATCCCATTAGTGGCTCTGTCAATAGCTGACTGCATGATCTTGGGTAACTTGCTTCATCTCTATGAATTTTTTTTTCCATGCACTTTCCAAGGTCATTATACTTCCCTCTGTACAGTCATACTCAGATAGCTCAATGCTTTTCAAACTACTTCTCTTTGAAAATTAATCCTTAGATGACTTGCACAAACTTGGTATCTGTGCCTTTACCTCTATTCCAGCCAAGGAATGGTTTATAGCAAAGCAAAAGCAGCAAATAGGGAGCTTGGGATAAACGTCTTGTATCGCCATGCACAGCTGCAAAATTGCAGGGTTTGTGTTTCCATGGTTTACTTTTTTTTTTAATTACAATTTTTTAAAAAAAAAAGTGCAAGGAAATCTAGAAAGCCAGTGTATATCCATGAATATACATATGAAATTATGACACATCCGCTAGGCACAGCTTATGTCTTACCATGTATTCAGGCCTCACGTCTGGCATTACATGGTCTCGGTACAATCATGATTGAGATATAAATTTGCAACAAATTGTGCTACAAACATGAACATTTTAACTTTATTTTGCAATTCTGATTAGAGGATGAACCACAAAAACCTAGACTTGTAATGTAAGACATCCACTTCTCCTGCACACTAATCGTTCTTATGTGACCAAAGGGAATTGGTCCAGGTAGAAAGGTATATACAATGATGTGTGCTTGAAGAGTTTGGTTTAGAGCCAGAGCTGCATTCAAGAAAAAAAAAAAAAAGCAGGGAAGAATTAAATTAGAAAAACAATGCTGGGATGGGTCACTTACTCATTCCTTGTTCTGTGAACCTGGACCCATCTGATGTGTCTTTTTCTTATGGGTCTTAATACTATCTGTGCCAAAGGAGTTTCTACAGCTTTGTAATAACCTGCATCACTACTTAGCTCTGTTATCTTGCTATCCTATAAAATCAAGCCTTGATTTTATTTGGCCCAAGCTAACTCATTATTTATCTGTGAAAGAAACAGAGAACAATAAAATGTCATAGCCTTTTATTGATCAGATCATCAATACACTTCTCAGTTCCCCTTTCTATATTAACAATTCAAACTCCTACAGTTTTTCTACACAAGTCACACTTTCTTGTGTGATTTTTTTAGATGTTTAGACAGATGCTCTGTTTTTCTTGGAACGTGATACCCATAATACTTGCACAGAGGAATAAATTACTTCCTGTAACTTACTACAGTGTTCCTGCTAACACACCATAGAAAGTCACATCCTAAGACGTTTGTGATCCACTCCAAACCTTTATGGAATGTACAATATGACTGTCAATTGCCACAGGAAATACATGCATGATAATCACTAAATAGCTCTGTAATTCAAAAGCGTGCACTGTCTTCAAGCCAACAGATATATTCCATCCTCTTTCTCTTATTTCCCATTACTCTAATACAGCTCTGATGAAAGCATGCTTTATCTGCTAAAAATATCTTTCAAAACAAAACTTCATCACATAAATGACCAAAACCTGCTTGCTTATTCCATGAGAAAGTTGATATACATCTGCCAAATAAAAATGAAAACGCATAATTTAATCTCAAAAAAAGTGTCTTGAATTTTTGTGTTGCTCAATCCTTAATTTTTTGTAAACTGTCTGAGAAATCGTGCAGTGATGAACATTTTCTAAGTAAGGCATAAGATTCAGAAGTGAAACAAAGACACAATGCTGCTGGGCAGTTTTTGCCATACAGCTACTTACATACTCTTCCCTTTCATTAAGGATGTCAAAGACCAGTTCCAAAGAACCTGAAAAGGGAACAATGGATCCAGAAAGATCTCTTGAATTAAGCCCCAGTGGGATGAGGTGGGGAGGAAGTGTGTTCTTCCTACTTCTACCGTCCTTACCTTTCTCCTTGGGAAAAAAGCAAACGAGGAACCAGCTTTTCTACAGAGACCACTGTCAGTTCAATTGTAATTTAGAGATATGAATGTGTGAACTATCCACATAAAACAAAAAGTTTACTCAAAAGTAAGAGTAGGTGGATTAGGCTATATGAACCGCACATATCTGAATCCAAGTGACGCTTTTCTAATCAATAGTGTTTACTGCTCCAAACCAGCCTGAAATAGATATATTATTATTCTGATGATGCTTTATATGCTATCACTTTCTAACTGAAATATGAAGATGCTCTATTTAAAACTATAGGTATCTGGAAGGAAATTAATACTTAGGGCTTCATTCTAATCTGTGGATCTGAAACTCTGAAGGAAAGAAATCTGAATCTAAAAAAGTATTCTACATTTCACATTTATTCTTCCACATTTTGAAACAAGAAAGGTTGTGGGGGGTTTGGAAGTTATGTTCTCTTTCTGATTTTCTATTTCTGGGCATTTAGGCATTGCTTGTCAGATTAGGTCTACAGAGTTACAAAATGGGTTATCATTTCTATCTGTATTGTTGTTCTTATATTTTATTTCTCCTGCAAAACAGGTGCACCTTCTGCTCAGCATGTCGCACATTTTTCTCCTGGGAGGGTGGGTGGTTCTCACAAAAACAAAAACTATTAAGCTCTACAAGACAGAAACAAATTCAGCATAAAAAAAATCCAACAAAACGTAATGCTGCACTCTGCTAAAATAATCTCCTTTTTTCTCCTGACACTTCTGTTGAGCCTGTTACAATGTCTGTGCATTCTCTATCAAGTTACAACAGCAGTATTTCCTAAACCTGGCTGAACACTTCAGAAAGGAAGGTGACTTTCAAACCTCCAGTACATAGCTCAGATTACGTTTCAAGTCTGGTATTCAATTATCAATTAGAAAAAGAACTCAAAATTGGTAGCAGCTAGTTTTAATTCCCCTACAATTGTCATGGCCTCAAAAGAAGGTTTAGCAACCTGAAAAAACCTACACACAAAGGGATCTCATGACTGAGGAGGATGACTAGTTATGTATCTAAAAATCAAATACAATCAAAATGAAGATGTACTCCTCTTTGCACAAGCTGTCATTTCATCTGTAAAAGACATCTGTCACTTCAATATGGTACAACCCTCAGCGTAATATGGAGGGCGTTATTAATGCGACCAAAAACCCGCATGTTAAATATTAACATCCAGTCCTGTGTTTTCTCTGTAAGTAATTCCTCATCGTCATAGAAGCACTCGATTCTTTCTTGAGAGAAAAATGTTTTAAAGAACTGTGGCAGTCAAACCTATAATGGACAGATAAGCATTGGCCCTTCCCCTTTGCTACAGCAGGTTTGAGACATCCTCAATACTCACCAAAGGGCAGATTTTCAGGAGAGCTCAGGTATCTCGCTCAAGCACCACTAAGGCTGTGTGTGTTGGCTAATCAAGAGAAAGACAGAAAGAAAAGAAAGATATAAAAAAAAGAAAAAGCCTCTAACCACCTCTCTTCTGTACTATTTTCTTTAGGACTGGCCTTGAAGTCAAAACCTCAGGAAACCCTTTTCAACTCCTAGGCTTATATACCACTGTGCTAAGAGCTGCAGCTCTCCGAGACCCCTCATTTCCAACTTGTGCTCTCTGCATCACCGCTCTCTTCTCTTTGTATTCCCACGCATGTGCAGAATTCATTAGCCCTTTGCCTTCCATCACAGCACTCAAATAAAATTAGCGAATCTTTCAAAGGATTCAACACCTAAGAGCTTCTGTGGATAAAAATCAAGCATTTAGCTTTTCAGTTCCATTGGAGCTGTGGCCTTCAGCAGTTCTTGGTAAGACTTTTAAAGGAAACAAAAGGGGAAAAAGAGAGATATTTCTTACTTCCACCTTCCCTTACTGTCTTGCAGCCCATGGGATCAGAGCGGATGGAGATGCGCAAACGGCAGATGTCTATGACCCAGGAGACCCCGGGCTCTGCAGAGGCACAGCACAGCACAGCAAATCGAGGGTCCAATGCCTGCTGCTTTTGTTGGTGCTGTTGCTGCAGCTGCTCATGGTAACCCCTCTCATTTTCTGGGGAATGGAACTGCAGGGGTGGGAGGCAACAGCCAGTGTATAGGACAACATAAGCCACACAGACCACCTGGGTAATTCTGCAAATCTGGGATGAAGAGAGATGACTGTGCTCTAGTACAGACATAACCTTCTACTCCAGTTTACTTTTTTTTTTCCTGCCATTGAAATAACAAGGTTCTTTTTAAAAAAAAAAAATCTCTGTACAGTACCTCTGTTGTATATTTATTGCCAATTCTGTGTAATGGAAGGTCTGTTTCATGCAGGACAGGTTCTCCTCAGCCCTGAGCTTCACTGGGGCTTCCACTAAAAACTAAAAGCAATACCAGAATATGTCACAGCTTTAGATTTAGGACTGGGACTTAACAAGCAGCACAGACAGTGTTAAACTGAGTTAGGAGTAGGTGAAAGAATTTGCAGGTCAGAAGATGAATAACCAGGTGTCCAGCACTGTTTGAAGGCAACTGGATCAGTTGTTATTAATTAGTGTTGCCAACTCATGGCACCTGCAATTCATATGAAGTCAATCCTTAGGATCAGAGACTTCAAACATTGTGGGTATTTGCTGAGCATAATTTAGAAGAATTCTGATTATAAGGTGTTAAGGAGAAAAATTTATCAAAATTTAGCAAAGCAAAAGAGGAAAAGGAATCTCTTGATTCCTTAAAATAATGATGTGTTCACCTTCTCTCTCTTACCAGCTCCTCCAGATCCAAGTGTTTTCATTCAAAACTCAAATAAAGCTTCACATATTCAAAATTCCTGTATCTGTTTGGGGCCAAGTATTAATTAATGAGCGAAACCAGAACTTGCATCGAAATAAAAGAAGTTTTAAACAACCATAGTTCAACCAAAACACTGACAGCAAGCTGAGTGCTTCTTGTAAATGCACTATTCACCATAAAAACACTTCAGAGCAAGCAAACCTTGCACTGAGGTGAAGGGAATAAGTCATAAATAGTAAACTATTCCACCATTATTTTTTTAACAGCAGCTAGTAGCAAATGCTTTAGAAAACACCGTTAGAAGGCAAAGGAAGAGCAGGCTGATCATTCTGACCTCCCAAACTATTCAGTAGGTGTTTAGAGGTAAAGTATGGTAGAGTTTGAAGAGACAGCAGTGCTGTGCCTGTGCAGGACCAGGGTTTGCTACCTTGCAGAATGGCATCTATGTTAAAGCATCACCATGCAAATTCCAGTGCCATCTGAACAGTTGTCCAGTGCAATCACAAGTGACTCAATTGAGAACTGCTTATTACATAAACACACGTCTTTCATAAAAGGAAAAAATAAGGCACATCTATCTACTTTATAAGCCAGAGTACATAAACTTTGCATTTTATCTTTTAAATTGTTGATAAAGTGCTTTTTTTGCCATTTTATCTGGTATTTTCCAGGATGCTTACTTTCTGTGTATCTATCTCACTACTCAAACAATTCAAAGAAAGCAATTTACTCAATAGGGTGTGTGAAAGTACCCACATTTCATAATGCTTAAAAATTCCTATTTGCATTTCAGAATCATCTGGGAAACTAGTACAGGGTCCAAAACAGAGCAGCTTGTTTTAGCTTTAAAATAATTTCCAATTTTTTTGAGAACAATTGTTTTCTAGTAGCAAGAAATGCAAAACAAACTGTAATTAAGCTATTTATGTTCCCTATTCATAGAGCCTTTCCTCAAAATAGCTCAAGTACTTTGAACAGAAAAATTATGAATAGGAATAAAAATTAACAGTCTATGTGAGTCATGCAGCTGAGTTGCTAAACATCCAATACTCAGCGTACTCGTAATAATAGATTGAGAATGAAGAAATGGTGAAATGAGTCTCTCAGCTGGATGCTCAGAGCCTGTGTTCATTCCTACAGCCAGAACTCAAGCCACCAGCATGTTACTCTTCCAAATCCTGAGAAGATGCAGGACTGCGCTAGTGCCTTTTGTTTGTTTGTTTGTTTACCTGTATATTTCTAGGGAAAGAGCCTACCTGCAAGTCATTGTCTGAGGCACAGCATGTTCTCTTAAGAAACCTTTTGTTATTTCTTTTGGCTTTTTCCCCTTTCATGCATTATCCTATGAAGACTGTAATCCTTTCTGTTGGATCTGTTGGCTCCCCTCAATCCAAAAATAACTCTGACAAGCATATCACTTGTCTGTGTGTGAGGAATAAATAATATATCACTTCTCATATTTAAAAAAAGGCCAGAATCACTGGTAATAACGGTAGTAAAGGATTGAGACCTGCACACTTCAAAAGAAGAGAGAACTAACTACTTTTTTCACTGAAAAAGTGAATTGAAATAGCTTGTTGGTTTCAATGTATGTTTCAGATGTTGCAGAGAAAATAATGTGTGTGCAATAACTGCTCTCCAGCTTATCAATAGGAAAGCTTCCCTACCTCTTCAATGCATGGACTGTGTTGGCAAAGGGAAAAGCAGGTGTCTACAGATTATGGACTAACATTAGAGAAAGCAAGAGAAGGAGATGACCAGTAAATAACAAGGTTGCTTATCAATAGGAAAGCTTCCCTACCTCTTCAATGCATGGACAGTTGGCAAAGGGAAAAGCAGGTGTCTACAGATTATGGACTAACATTAGAGAAAGCAAGAGAAGGAGATGACCAGTAAATAACAAGGTTGCAAATAAGACAAAGCCATGAGTTTAGAAGGCAGAAAGGACAGAAAAATCAACTGGTTTAACAAAAAGCCTTACTACAGATGAGATTCTTAAGGATTAAGACAACAAAACTGTTAGAACAGTAGCATTAAAGAAAGGTAAGATACAAATGAAGAAATTAAGTTTGATGTTCGCCTAGAAGTTACAACAACTGTACTGCTTTATTTCAGCAGGAGGACTGGTTTCATATAAATTTCAGGTTATAATTCACCAGGACCTTTTCTTGACAAATTTTAAGCAGCTTTACAGATTAGATGAATGTATGTGTGTGCATGCACATGCCTTTCTTACTGAGCTGTGACAGCCTATGAACTGGAATGTAGTCCCCAATCCCTAAAAAGAAATATATTCTCAAATGCAGTCTCAAACGAAAAAGAATCATCTGAAACTACAAAAGGAATTTTTAAAAACTAGAGTTATTTAAACTAATGTTTGGTGAAAGGAGCAGGAGTTGACAGCTACCCTTCCATGGGACACAAAAAACTCTCAGTGATCACTAGTGACTGCAGCAAGTAATTATTTTTTTGGTAGTGCTGCAAACAAGCTAATACTCATTTCCAGTCAGGCATACTTGAAACAATATTCAGCAGTGACATATCTGCTCTTTGTGCTCCAGGGCTCAGATTTTGAGGCATATACTATCACCTTCTTAAAGGTGCAATCAATTACCACACAATCTGGCTATACGTGCGTCTGAACTCTGAAAGATGCTTAAACTTCCAATAACACATACAGCAGCATCTAGCTTGCTTAAAACTTGTGCTCCAGCTACTGAACTCTAGTTTTCTTGTAACATAGTATCACTATTCTAAACCAGAATCTTGGCCCTCATTGTGCCCCACGGATATAAAAACTAGCCAAGGAGGAAAAAAAAAAACCCAAACCCAAACCAAAACTAAAACTCAAACCACCTTGAAATCTAACTCACATAAAATCAGTGCATCTAGTTGAACTTAAGTCAAAACATCAAGCATACACAGTATAATAAGCACCAGTGGAGAATAGATTTGGTATGTCAAAGGGTACTCACGTATACATATATACGCAATATATACATCCTCATGTGTACATATATAGAGGGAACTGGACTTGATGATCCTTATGGGTCACTTCCAACTTGAGATATTCTATGAATCTATGATCCCTGTATAGAAAGTCTATGTGATATAATATTAAACAGTGTTCAGCTACATAAAAGTTTGCTGGGTTTATACAACTGTAAAATTTACATCATAATGCGGCTACTGTTAACTTCAGTCCTTTTAGCAGATATTTTTTTTTGTAATACAGGAGAAAAAGCATCTGGTGTACTTTCAGTCTTTTCCTCTATAAAGTTGACTACAATTTTGTTTGCTACCTTGCAGTCTTACTGTTAGAAATCAAGATGAAGAGAGAGCAAGGAGAACATCTCATGAACTCCAAGCAGAGGGTATACCAAACTGCGAAGAAAGGTATGGTCTTTATTAAGTGTTCTGTCAAACTACAATGAAACAAACCTAACAAACCATATTAAATAATTGAAGGGAATTACCTGAAATATGCAAATATTATTATGTATTTGTCATTTATGCTGGATTTAGAGTCATCTGCCCCTTACCTCCTAAGGAACCAAAGGTCTGATCTATAATCTTTTACCTTATTTATATGTAGCATGTAACCACATCCCCGCTTTTGTAACATGGCAGATCAAAACAAGCACTGCAAACACAGTCTCCCTTTTTTATGAAGTAATTTTTAAATGCATCCTGTTCCGACCCAGCAACTATGTAATGAAGCTAACTGGCAATGCTCAGCCTTACAAAAATAATAAAGAGGAGCTCAGATCCTCCCAAGAGTCAGGCAACTGTCTCTTCAGAATTGCTCAGACAGATGGGACCCCCTGTAAAACTGTAATAGACAGAAGAGTACTTTTTATGGGTTTTGAATCATTGCTTCTATGCATTTTCATTCATTTTTTAACAATGATTCAACAAGGACTATTAGGCATAGAAAAAAATGCTTAGCTGTTGCTGAGGGACTTCTTTGTTGCAATTACGTTGAGCAGTAAACTGCAATTTCTGCATCAAAGTGCTGGCAACCATCTGCATCTGAGCTTTTGATACGCACACTTTCAAAAAGCATCTTAAAAATATGTTTATTTTACACTTGGGTAGTTCTGGTGAAGAATCAGAGCCCCATAAACCTTGCAATCCTGCCATCTGCAAACAGCTTCAGTAACAATCATTCATTTCTCTCTTCTTGTCCCCCCCTTCCTCCTCAAGCCCTGCTCCTACTCTTGAAGAAGTAAATGCCTGGGCTCAATCATTTGACAAGTTGATGCTTACTCCAGCTGGCAGAAATGCTTTTCGTGAATTTCTACGGACAGAATTCAGTGAGGAAAACATGCTCTTCTGGATGGCCTGTGAGGAACTAAAACAAGAATCCAACAAAAGTGTCATTGAAGAAAAAGCAAGACTAATTTATGAAGATTATATTTCTATTCTTTCTCCAAAAGAGGTATGTTACTTTCCCCAATACATTCTTTGATGCTGCTTTGCACAGTTAGTTGTAAAACATGTTTAAAGCTTCAACAGTTCTCGGGGAGAACTTTTCCACCCACATACATTCCACTGCCATCAAGCAGACATTTAGGGGAAAAAGGCAGACCCATCATTGAAATGGTCAAAACTACTTTCACTGGCTCTTCCTATGCTACCCTGGCATACTGGTGTGAAGTCTTTAGTTTGAGGCACAAATACACAGATGATCACTTTATCCTTGCTCAACTTAAATTTTAGTTGTTAGACAAATCAGTTTCTTTTTTCTTTGCGCTATAAAGTGGGGGGGATGTCTCTCCAACAGCACAGTAGCCACAAATAGTTTTATCTGCGAAGCACAAATTGCTCGAAGAGCAGCTGACAAAATATGGCATAGAACAAACACACTGACTTCCTGAAAATTTTCACAACTACTTGAGTTACTTTGCTGTTGGCAAATATGTCAAGTTTTGAAGACACCTCAGTTCGGTTTTAATATAATCCTGCCAAGTAGACTGGGATTTTAAAGCTTCCAATATTCTTGCAAAACTCAAACTTAATTGTTTGTGGAGTAAACTGTACTCATGTACTTCTAAAAGTGCTGTTTAAATGTAGTCAGTCTATTTCAGTAATACTAGTATCTTTCCACAGACACTAGAGCCTTGCAGGAAAAAAAACACCCCAAACATTAATTGTACATTGTACGGAATCATTATACAGCCATACCTGTGGTTTGCATCAATTCACGCTGCTCTTTAACGGGAATTTGATTAAGGAACAGCTTCTCAGGTTAGAGCTTCCATCTGTGCCATACTGTTTACTTCAAATTCAGTCTCTTTACAACAGCGCTAACTCCCAAGGAAACAAACTGTCACCAAAAAATTACAAATCCTCTCTACTACAGAGCAGGAAGTTGGTCTGGAAGTAGCCGGCCAGCCTCTCAGGTTTCAGTACGAATGAGATCGCAGGCAGCCTTGTTCTAAGGGAGGTCACCTCAGTGAGAACATTGTTCTATGCATCCTCAAGATACTACTGCTTCCGAATTTCAACACAATCACTTCTTGCTTAAGTAGATTTAGCAGTTTTTATACTTTTGAAGGATACCAGCTGAAGGTGTTAAAAAAAAGGCTGCTTTTTCAACCAATAAAACCTAAAACTCTGCATGTACTGTTCACTACTATTATTTATGTGACTTTCTATTTTAATATGCAGGTCAGTCTGGACTCCAGAGTAAGAGACGTTATTAACCGAAATATGCTGGAACCCTCACAACACACCTTTGATGACGCACAGCTTCAAATTTATACCTTAATGCACAGAGACTCCTACCCACGGTTTATGAACTCAGCTATTTATAAGAACTTGCTTCAGTCCTTATCTGAAAAATCCATTGAAGCATAGAATTTTTTCTTAAATGTATTTGTTTTAAAAACAAATGGAACTCTGGGCTACACCAATCCACAGGGAATTAAGAATTAATCAGATATTTACCTGAAAATAACTCAGGCAAGTTTTACTACAGACTGAATGACTTAAACCTGCACAAGGCTCTGACACAATCAGCTAACTACAGTTTCTGATCAAATTCAGTGTTACTTTGCAAAAGAGAATGAAGAGAATGAAGAGAAAATGTTGTTGTTCAAAAAATGCAGTATTTTTTCAAACACAGCACGCAACTCAGATGCAAATCTGCTACAGCATATGTCAGGTACAAATGCCAGCTGAGTACAAAAACTAAATATTATTTTTAAGTGGAGTGTCAGAATTCCCTTGAAAGGCAAATCAGTTGCCCCATCCACACTGTGAGCAGAGTAAAAATGGTACTGTTAATATCTGGGTTACTCTAGACAAAGTTTCACATATCATACCTGGCACAGGTACGCTCCACTTGTCTTGGTATATTTAATGTGTATGTGGTGTGCTAATGAAAATCAGTATGGCAATCTCAAGTTTATGAAAGCTAATGGTTGAAATAATGCTGCCTATAAAAAAATCTTTTGCTGAAGAATTTTTATTTTACTACCAGAGTCTGCTGAAAGGATTTTTAAGTTCATGCTGTTGATGTTTATAAAGTTAAATTATTTACTTAAGAGGAAGAAGAGTCTGGGCATTTAAATTCCAAAATAAAGCACAAGAATTCTCACATGTTCTTCTCTTCCCCTCGGTAAGTAGATGTAAAAACCCTTCATTATTCACTCCCAAGAGAATGGCAGTATCAACCATCTTGGGTTTGTACATATTAAATACGGTTACGTGACAGAACTTGTAAGGTTTCTATTACAGATACACACACATTTTATTGACAAAAGGAGGAAGCTGGAACTATTCTGTGCTGACACAGCACTATTTCAGACAGCCCAAAAGAAAAGCAACAGCTCTATCCACTAATAAACCACGTTCATTTACAGTATCCCCAAAGCATTACACTTGATTTCTGGTCCTATCTCAAAATCCGTAATCATTAGGAAGAAAGTAAATTGAATCTACATAATCTATGTGTAGATCTGTTGTTAGATTAACTTCTGTATTGAAATTACAAATTTCACTGCCATTCCACTACATTAAACTTCGGAGTTTATAGTGGACTTCCACTGAATTGTACTTTTTTCCCCCATACATTTATTTAAATGAACCAAATGACACATATAGGTAGGAAAAGGACATATGAAGAACAGAAAGAAAAAAGTACCCCTAGAAGGGAAGAACCAGGCAGGCATAGTTCAGCAATATTTACTGTAGCCTTTCTAAAACCTATTCTTTGCTCAATTCCAGCACTACGAAAAGCACAAGATAGGGCCTTTCTCTGACAAAAAGAAATGGGAATAACAAGGCAGAATTTAGGAGATCAATTTAGTTCTTTCCTCAATGCACTCAACAGGAGACACGTTCCCCCCTTACTGCATTCGCATTATTAAACAAATAACAATGAGATTCTTCATTACACAGCACCACAGGACAAGACCCAATACACGGTAAGTTAACAGCAGCTATGGACCAGTTCCCTTCATCGCCTTCCAAAAACAAAATGCAATTCAACATGTCAGCACAAAAAAAATAAACCAAAAAAGGTTAAGAGACAGCAAATCAAAGTGCTTTTGTCCTCTGTAGCACAACACCAGATGACTGAGTTAAGAGGAAACCCTTCTATTTACCACTACTTAAGACGCAGTCCAGTTAGTGGTCTCTACTGCTTAATTAACGTATCAACACTGGTTATCTCAGCTGAATTTCTAGTAACCATACCCAAAGCACTATCAATACAATTTCAGTTTACATACAGTATTACTTGACAGGTAAAACAAACTAGACATATCAGTAAGGCAGCATTCGTGGGGAGCCTGCAGTCAAGCTGATGACACTGTACTTGTTTTAATCAGGGCAGCTAAGAGTCCTCTAAAACTCTTCAAGTTGACAAAGTAAGTTTAACTAGGTCGAATTCAGCTTGCTGGAAAGATCAGACGCACACATAAAAAAAAGTTCAAAGTGTGTCATTTAATGAAATGGAGGATTTCATTTCTTTTAAGTTGTCTCGCTTCCCTGCAAAGATACCTCATTAAGAGCTGGAGGACAGACCACACACTCTAACTTTACATCAAACAATATATTCTGTTATTTCACAAGAAAAAGAAAGATGCAATGAAATTAGAGGGGAGAGAAAACGATATTGGTTTGGGCAGTTCCATGGTTAACATCAGATTATTAAAAGAAGAAAATAGTAATTTCTAAGCTTATTTTCCATGTGGCACAACTTCTAAGCAATCAAAATTCTCTAGGCAATTTTCATTTTACTTCTGCACTGCAATATGCTGACATCTACAATACACATCTTTCCTGAAAAATCTTAAATTTTAATGCTATGTTTTAGGTTTAAGCTTGCATCCAACCCCAATGGCAGACTGGTGGTCCCTAGATACCCTAGGAGTATCTCTTAAAAAACCCAAACAACCAACCCGCTCCCCCAAATATCTTATTTTGAGGCTGTTTGATGCTGGATTTAATTGACATGGGGAGAAGAAAAAAAAGAGAAGGAAAACAAAAACCCACCTGCATGAAAGACAGGTTTTTAACTACATTGCATTACTATAGTCTTCTCAGAGCAAAAGTGAATTGCACTGAAAAGGAAAAGTTACTGTAGACAAGCTGTTACATGAATAGTAGAAGAAAATAATCATATTGACACAAGGTATTATTTATAATACATCAAGTAAGAAATTATCCCAAAATCAATTTATCCTAGCTTGAAAATAAGCATGGCTGGTTTGTCTTGGCATTTATCTAACTGCAGGATATCATTAAGCTCTAACAACTTTCCAGTCCACTGGTATTCCTTCTTCAATGTCTGCACTTCACAAACTAGTAACTCCCACAGAACATGCATACTGTTAATGACTGCTCTTTTCACCAGCCTGCTAAGCAGTTATTAAAATTGCATGGGCTCCTTCAGCCAACATATTGTGCTTTACACTGACCTTTAAATTCCAAAGTCATTAGCACAATATAAACAAAGAAAAAAATAATTGTGTGCGTGTGTATATCTCTATCTCTCTCTCCTGAAGGGCTCTACTATATAAGGACAGATTAAAATTCACCACACAAACATCATGTCCTTATGCACTTTCTGATTACAAAGGATATCTGAGAAAGAGAAAGTGATGAGGAAGACTAGCACACTCTGAAGTAATTTTTAAACAAGTTTGCTCTAAACAGTACTTAAGAACACATTTTCTGCCACGCAAGGTATCAGTATCATTTCAATGACAGCAATGAATGACTAATGTTGTAACTAAATTAACCCAAAACCTTTTAAAATGGTAAAACAATTCAAGATTAGTGATAGATCTAGTGACACAGAAGCTAATATACAGCTGTATGAAATTGTACTTAAAGAGGTGAAACTCCTCAGGTTTATTTATAAGAACAACTACTAATGATCTATTTCAAATGGCCTGTGTTTGAAAAGTAATACAACTGCTTTTTGCAGAATGAAGACTTCATGTTGATGAATTTAAGTTCTAACCTAAGCTGGTACGGGTTGTAAGTTTGAATTTAAAATTGTGTGTGTCACACTGGTACGTGACCACAAGCGGAATCCTGAACTCTGGATAAAAGCCAGGCACTTCCTTTGCAATGCTTGGCAAGGACAACAGGGCTTCCAAGTGGGATCCACAAAAACCAAGATCGTTGCGCAGAAACCTTTAGCCTTCCTTACAGAAGGATGGCATCATTAAAGACCTACACACACATATACACTTTAAAAAGGAACATGGCCTCCTCTTTTTCTCAATAAGATTAGTGTAAAAGTCTCTCTCTCGTCTGAGAGGCTTCAAGTGTCTGTAAAGGTAATAAACAAAACTGCTGTTCTTGGGTGAGATTCATCACCAGTTCTGCTGGCATGCTTCACTGCATAAAATGTCTGAATGTACTGGGTCAGCTGCAGCATGACCACAGCTCAGTAGATAAGCCAGTCAGTTGAGGAAATGAGATACAGTCCCAGCCTCACCTCTGCACCCTTCTATACGTTCTTCAGACTTCGCATCCTTTCTGATACAGGAGGGCAATTTCAGACAACTGGGAAAACGGAAGGACATGTTGAGCAGAGGTGTATCCAAAGCTCACTGCTGGGCCATTCTATTTTTGGGTTTGGGTAACCAAAATGAAGCATGAACATTATCTAGGCACCTATGATCTTTTTGGATCCGGTTCTTGGACTTCATCTTTCACTGTGAAAAAGAAACTGTTCTTTTTACCTCGGGGACAGAAGAGAGAAAGGGTGAAGGCTGTTGTCACAGCCATAAGGTAACATTAGGTGAAACAACGTTTTATTTGAATTCCTACTTGGATACACCTACATTACAGAAAGCACTACCACAGTTCTAGCTCTTTTAATAAAGTTCAGATATAATTCAGTAAGTACAGAAAGACAATTACTATATTTTCTCAAAAGGCAATTTTCCTAAGCATCACAGTCAGGCATAAAGATTAAAAGACATGTAGCATGAGGAAGGTTATGCAAACCAACCTGTGCCTGCCCTGCTGTGAACAGCAGTGGAAATTTAGTTCTACTTGGTATCCAATTTGCAATAATTTTAAACATAATTTCTTGGACTTGTTCCTTTACAGAGTTCTCTAAACAAAGCACTGCAATTGATATTAAACGTCTGTCATTAGTTTGTTGCTGTCTTAAACAACTTGAAAAATATAAAATCAATTATGCATCTTTAAGTAACTCTCAAGAAGCAATCCTGCCAAAGGACCTACACACAGGGTAAAAACAAACCTATTCTGTTAGTAGAAAAAAGAATATTTTCTGAATTAGGGCATTAATATAAAATAAATTGAGTAAAAAACCAGTTCTATATGAAGTTATGCAAGGAACTAAATGTGGAACAGTTTTCTGCCTAAAAAATATGTTTGTAACTAAACTTCTATTTCAATAATTTTTCTTGTCAACAGAAGAGCCACTTTTCCTTCCTTGTACAAGCTGACTGGAAAAGCTTGCTCTATGAAGTATTTACCATATACTACTTGTCTTGCAAAGCTCAAGTGTAATCATACTGTTTCCAACTTATTTGTTATGATCGCCACCAGCATGCAAAAAATATTCAAGATAGAAGATCTTGGTTTTCCTTGACAGTCAAGGAATTTATTCTCTAGGAACCACACATGCTCTTCCCATCCCTCCACGAATCCTTTCTAGGCTGCCAGGATAGATCTCCTCAGTCCCAGGCTTCAATAAATTAAATAATATAAACCTAGGTATAATGAAAGAATTTAATCTCTTGTGAAGATGTTGACATATTTTCCCTTGAAAGCGCATTTGAAAATACTTCTAAACATGTGCACTCTTAAAAACAGGCTCTAACAAAGCAGTATTTATATCATTCCACATATGGAAAAGACTAACTTCAATAATTTATTCTCACCTGCAGGTCTATGATTGACATCAGATACTCAACATCTCAAAATTCAGTTCATGAACAAAATTAATGTAATTTATATGAAGTCAATTTAATATTACCTCCCCAGCCAGTTTATATTGTGTTGAATTGGTTAGCTGGTGTTATTAGGACAACTTACAACACAATGCCTTTGCTTATTTACAAAGTCTAAACCAAACTTGATTGTCAAGCATATAAAGCAAAACTGAACACTCCAATCAGATTTAACTGATTATTTTAAGACATTCCTAGAAATAATACCTACTGGTAGAACATAAAATACATGCTTTGGGCAATAAAATATATTGCATTGATCAAAGCTGGTTACATAAACAAGCTTAACCAATCATCACAAGAGAGGTCATCATATCCACTAATAAATTTCCAGACCTCATATCCACAAATTTTGTCCTAATTCAGAAACAGTACATACAAACTAGAGAGTTAACTAAATTGTGATTTAGTTAACAACGGAGTTTAATGTTATAAAATGAAGTTAAGGTACCTTTTCTCTTTGCCAAACTAGTGAACACATCAGCAAGAAACAAACTCCACTCTTAAAACTGAACAAATGTGGAGAGGTAAAATACATATACGCTCCTCCTGTATGTTTCAGACCGCAAAATATACAGTACATTATTCACATAGTTAGAAAAAAAAACAAGCCAATTACCAAAATGTTTAATTGGTAAAAGTTTAATGTCAACTTACTTATAAAAATGAAAAAATATTTTAACATTCACCATACAATTGAGCAACCTGGCCCTACTGACTATCAGCTATAGGAAGGCATTTAAAGAAATGATGGTTGTGTCAAAACAAAGGCTAACTCCAAGCATGTATGCCGCTTTAATTAAAAAAAAAAAAGGAAAATAAAAGAGAAAATGAAAACCAAAAAAAGTCTCATTTGCAGGAAGCTAGATGCTTAGCCTAGTTTTTTAAAGCTAATTACAAAATCCTCTTTCATACTGGTCCAGATGTCTTGACAATTTCTTCTTCTAACAGAACTGTCAAAAGAAAAGAATTTTTATGAGCTCTTCATACAGCTTATTTCTAAATCTTTGCAAGAAGAAACAGAAATATGACACCACACTTAGGATATCAAATTACTAGTTAAAATATTTGCTTATATCATAACCACTCCTTTACTCAAGCATCCTTATACGGACACTGTTGTAACTGCTACCTTACAGAAGGTTTTAAGGACAAATGAACTTTTCCAGGTACCGCATCAAACAATTCCTAAGCTTTATAAATTATTTATAGATCTGAATAGTATTCAGTAACAAGATATGTAAAACAAGATGCACAAAGATGGGGTTTTTTATGCAGTAATCATAATGTATGCTGTGCAACATGGTTCTGCAGAGCTGCAGCATTCTTAACACAGAAAAACAACAGAATAAGGGTATCAAGCTTCATATTGCATGCTATCACATCTTAAGCTTCAAATTTTACAGGCCTTCATTGCAGTGTTTCTCTGTTTTATTGGACTACTGGTGTTCCTCAGAAGCTTTTATAATTCCCATTTCCTAAACTTAAAAAAATAAAAAAATTTTTAAAAAAATCAAGTTATCGCTGCCCTACACTTATCCCGACACAGGAACATGGCAGCAGTCCTCTCTTTTTATTCCTCCTTTTCAGAGTAGGAAAAAACATTAGAAAAAAATAGTAAAAGGTATAAAAAGGCTTATTCCACTCTTCAAAGCAGAGATTAAAACTAGTCAGAATATCTTTGGGTGGAGAAAGAAAACATAGTGACTAACTTGTCACTACTTTGTATGGCAAAGCAGTACTGCAAGTAAGTGTCACAAGAACTAAGCCAATGTCCTGACTTCTCCCCCTCTTTGCCACTGCCCTACTTGTGTGATCTCACATCTTCAGTCAAAACCACTTTTCTAACCTAAATCTATTTTGCAATATCAACATGTAATATCATTAATGGGCTAAGAAACAACCAAAAGTCAACAGAAACTCATTTGTCATTTACTATAAACCAAAATTAAGCACAGAGCCTGGCGGGCTGTTATCAAAAATGCAGACTAACAGTCTTACCTTCCATCTGTTTCCACATTCATTACAGACAACAAACGTTGTCATGGGCTCATCAGCACTGCGGGTTTGAACCTTTGACAAAGGCAAAAGCCCGAGCAGAGAAGGAAAATTAGTATCTTCAACTTTTGTTAGTATGTGTTCAGTATAAAGGTTTAAAATAAAAGTTTCACATTAAGAGAATACATTTGGATAAAAATATAAGTTAACTTTCCATATCAGTTGGAACTGGCTTTTTGTCTAGACTATAAAGCGATTCATAAACTTACATTTTGACAGACTTAGTAGCACTAAAATATCAATGTCGGCATAGAAACTGTGCACATAATTCTATGAAAAGATTCTGCAGTAAAACTACAGGTTCAGGACAGCTTTACATATATTTACTGATGCAAAGGCTTACAAGTTTCACGACTGAAAAACAGCTTTCTACTTGAAGCATGTGATATACAATACTAAATCATAAATGCAGTTGATCCTGTGATCAAAAGTACATGCCCTGAAGCACTGCAAACAAACCAAGACCTTCTTGCATTTATTACCTAATTAAAATAGAAAAAGGTTGTAGGAATGATTGTAAATCAGGGTCTAGTGTTAGTCAAATGGTAGATTATATATAAATATATGAGTGTATATATATGAGCATATATATTTTATATGTATGTATCATTTTCTGCTATTTATTCTCTTTGTAAAGAAAAGTTTACATATATTAAAAACAGTAAATTAGCTCTCCTTCACATAAAGCCATATTAATAAGTTGTAATAAGAAAAATTAGCAAAAACTCAGCACTGCAAAGCAACTGATGTTTCAGGCTATAGATACTCAGCTTGGATTAACATAAAATCTTTGGTAAATGAATAGAACAAGCATTCTTTATATAAGAACACCTAAGTAGACCCAACTATCTTCATATATTTTGTAATTTGTTAGCATTTTCTTAAAAGTTCATTTTGTAACTAAAACTTTTTTCCTCTGAAAATCTTTATATACGACTTAAGCTTTGGGAGAGAAAAACAAAGAGTCTGAATAACCACGTACCTGAGTGTATGTACAGTTCTTCTTTTTGCACTTGCCACACGTAAACAGATCAGTTTGGGTACCTCCTGTTTTAGCCATCTGGTGCTCTCTGATAGCTTCTTTGGTCAGATTTTTGCGCATTTCTTTCAGCTCATCACTTGCCATTTCCTGTTTTAGTCAAAGAGCAGACAGAGTTTACTAGAGTTGTAGTTTTAAGAAAGTCGTTACCACCATGTGAGCCCATACCATTTCTTATTTAGAATCCATGAACAACAACTCTATTGAAGGGCAAATACATTTTTAATTTTACAAGATATAAGTTGGGATATTTCAAAGCACAGATGCTACAAAAAGTTTAAAATGTTTGTTGTTTGGTTTTTTTTTCCCCTACGCATCTGGAAGAAAAATTTTAAGTTACAATATCAAACACCTAGAAACATTTCTATGCAAATTCATTTCTGAAGTTCAGAAACATAATACAGAGATACAGAGACAAGGTAGAGGAGGACTTAAAAAGTTCTCCAGAGAGAAGGAAAAAGATCCTCTTCCTAGGTTAGACCCTTGCATAATTATCTCATTGACCAACAGAAGGTTATTATAGGAGAAATTTACACTATTTTGACTATTTCTGTATGTGTACTGAGAAATACAGTATGGCCATAATTTACCATATGTTACCAGAAGTCATATACACTTAACTTCAAAACACCATTTGAAGACCTCAGATTCACCAACTTTCTTTTTCCTTTAAAAGAGTTCTACTGTGCAAGATCTCTGCAATGTACAGTAATCAAGTGCACACAGCAAAAACAAGTTGTTACATTTTTCTTCAGTGAAGTTTTACTCCACATCCCATGTGGAATGTGAATCTTGTGTTAATGCTGTTTCACTTCAGAAGTAATCCTAATTCTAAGAGGTTTTTTAGCCATTAAAATTTTAAGCCAAGACGTGAGTTCAAACAATGAATGGGCACTGGACAATACAAAACACGTTTGTGCATAGGTACATACGCACATGTAGAACAAAAAAACCCTCAAAATACATACTGAAGATACAATCTATTTTCCTTTATCAGCCTCTGTTTTTCCTAACCTTTACGTAAAGCTAGAGCAAGAAAAAAAGCCAATAAAAACTTTTCTTTAGAATAAAGCTAATCATGATTTTCATCACTTGATCAAAAATTTAAATGTCTTTCAGTCTCCAAGATCCTCCTTTATACCTGATTTGGGGGGGGAGGTAGAATCCAACACATACAAGCAGAACTACAAAACTAAACCAATGTTAACTATGCTTTCATTTTTCTCTCCCACAAAATCTAATTTTTCATTTGACTTCCTAGATTTATTTTGATCTGTAAAGACAATGAGCATCTGAACAGGAATTTGTAAAGACAGTGAGCATCTGAACTGGAATTTCTATTCAACTGTCTAAAATGTGCTTTCAATAACATTAATTTTATTTGATTTAAAGGGCAATTCTCCTAGCTTCTTTCCTCTTTATGGCTTTTTCTATTTATTGTTGAGTTTCCTTCAAAATCACTTGAAGTATTCTGTCAAATTTGAGATAAACTTTAAACAAACACTGAAAATACCAGCAGGAGAGGGACTGATCTTTAAAACCACATTGCTATACCTTGCATAGGAGTGTAACTGCAGAGGTTAGCATCTGAAAAACAAATGGCAAGACAGGCTAATACTTACATATCCAGAAAGGCGAATGGGTGAACAGCGTGGAGTCACTAGCCAGATGTATTTACATTTTCCTGAACTTAAAAGAACTATCACTGTTATATCATGTGGCCTTTTTAGAATGCCACAACATACCGTGTTTCACGAAATTTACATTCAACAGCTTATCTGCCTTCTAATTTACCAACAAAACCAGATATTTAGGAACCATTAACAGACACCACTTTCATTTCCTCTGCCCCAACACAGCCCTGTAATTCAGACTACGCAAGCCACAAACAAGCCAGAGACTTTCAAAAGCGGGGGCAGCTTACATAAATTATTTTTATGGCTAATAAATGCAGGCCAGTACATAAGTCCAACAAGGAAATAGTTCAAGATCTGTGCTTTACTCACCTCTGCTGTCATTTTGGCAAACTTGTCAGGAGGAATGTTCCCACATAACACATTTTTCCTTAGGTTGGGATTCTTTGCATCCTTGAGATTTGCTATTCTACTTCGTACCCTATTCTTGTATTTCATATCAGTGTTTTTTAATTCTTGAAAAATAGGTGCTTTGGATTTAAGGAACAAAACATTAACAAGTAAAACACAGCACTATAAAGGATTCATTTTTGGTGGACAACTTTTCTAAAGCACTGTACTTCACTGTTGATCTAGTCCCCCCACTCCAACCAACAGTTACTTTCCTGCTCAACACAGCAGCTTTCATGTCCTGAAGCACATGGTGAGTGAAACACGAATTTCTGGATGGTAGGATCTCAACTGAAATTGTGAAAAGTCGCCCATAAATTTACGTCCAGTTCCTTAACCTCATCTTGAGGATTAATTGATTTCTAAACCAAATATTCGAACACTGGCAGCTCACTAACAGAATTTTAAAACAGGTTTGCAACAGAAAGAGGAAATTCCTTAACAGGAATGATGGCAGACTGTAATTACCAAAGGACGTAGGCAAGTCAGAATCATGAAGCTTAGGCTATTTCTATGCTTAAGAATACCCCCACCAAAAAACACCCTAAAATAAAAAGAACCCCAGACTTCTGTTCTGTAACTATTCAAACACTGGTATCAGAACAACCCTTTTGAAAATTCCCAAATCGTTTAGAAAAAAACTCATAGAAAATGAAATAAAGACATTAGAAAAAGATTAAAACTGTTAACGAGAAAAGATTTAAAAATAACATACAAGAGACCAGCATTTTATGTAAGAATACTTCAGTAAGATATAATATTGCTGCTGCAAGAAAAACATACTGAATTGAACTGAAAAAAACCCCACACACATTCTCCTACGGACATTCCTACATGCTTTAAGGCAAATCATTTAGGTTGTGCTGGTTTTTTAAACACTAAATTGCTGCACTGATCTGTTGAACACAGTTCACAACTTTTGTTTTAAATGAAATTAAAAGGCATTCAATTCATAAACCAAGTTAACTAATTTTAACATTATCAATGCCTTTAAAAAATACTCTTGTTCTAGAGCACACAGATGTACAACAAAGGATATCTTCCTCAATCTGAGAACCCAGCTCTTCCTCATCAGCACCAATAGCAATGTAATCATCTGAGGAAAACAAATATTAAAGTATTAGCAAGCTGACAACGTCATCAGTGTTCCACATCTCTGAGAGGCCAAACTCAGAAACTCAGCAAATTATGAAACAACTGCAGTGAATTTTCCTTTTGTACAGGAAAGCTTAATTTACTGTATACTTATCCTTCCAACTTTTAACTTATTACTTGTAAGAACAAAAAAAAGTGAAATGAAGAGCAACGGAAGTTTAAAGAACAACCCATGATCTTTCACAAAACCAAAAATTCTGACATCTAGTTACAAACACAAGTAGTAACCAAAAAGAAAACTGCCATGGAGAAAAAATTTTAATATTCTAATAGGCTTGGCAAATGCCCATCTCCACTATTTGTGCAAAGAATAGACTATTATGAAAAGAAAACATTTTGTATTGTGTTTCCTCTATTCTTTCAGTCCAAGCATGAGCAATGAATGTTTTGCATGCATGCAAGAGAAAGATTTCATTAGAAACATTGTAATTAAATAACAGAAACAATATTATTAAGATATTTTTAAAAATACAAAGCAGAGATGTGTCATAAAACATGTAAATTAGAAATAAACCATAGCAATCTTGAAGACAATGTAACACTTGACCTAAAATGTCTCAAGATAATTGTTTACTGTTTCTGACCAAAATCCTTACTCATAAAGGCAGCTGTCTTCCCAAGATAGCTCAGGACAAATTAGATACAGTATATGTTTTCCTCCTTCTCATTTTAACATGGGTGTACTTCAGTGAGCAATCCAAACACCATTTATCCTTCGATCTCATGAAGTAGGCTATAAAATCAGAAAATAACCTTGTTTTTTGGGACTGGCATTCAACCCATGAATGATCGGTTTACATGTCCTGTAGAAAGTAACATAGCAAAAAAGAGTTCCTGGAAAGCTATCTAAAATTAAGACCACATAGAAGATGCTATATGCAACTTTCTGGTCACAAATTATTTTAGAAGTCTATGAACTACATATCCAGAGGACCACAAATTCATGGTCTTTAGTCAGCTTTGATCATTGTCTGTATCTGAATTTATGTGAATTAAAAGAAAGAATAAAAGAGTGAAGAGGGTAAAAATGGATGATCCAGAAGTCTGCTTACACTGGGTCAGGTTGCACTAAGCTAAGAGGAAAGGAACAGGAGCTGGGCTGCAAGTTCAGGTAGAAGAGAAAGATCCACAAGAAAAAAATTCAGGTTATTCTGACAAGTCAAACTTTTAGTTTGCTCCTTATCTAGCATATCATTCAACTTGCCAGTTTAAAGACATCCAAGTGTACATGAGGGAGATAAAGAAAAAACCCCAAAACAGTCAAGGAATTTGCAGATGCCCAAAAGGCATGAAGAAAGAGCAATGCAAGACCCTCTTATTGCAAGTATCTCAATAAAACATCAAAATTAAATAGAAACAGGAAGGCAGGTGTCAAAAAACAAAATCTGAAGGCCCACAGGATCTCTGGTGCAAGAAAGGCAGGCATGTATATAGTGGCACTCTCAGTCAGAGAAGACAAAAAAAATAGCAGCTTCCACAAAAGGATTTAAATGAGGCACTAAGGAGGCGACAACCTTCCTGAAAACAAGTTCCACTGTAGGCGATGCATCAGATGAACAGAAGCTACAAAATGTTCAGTATCTTCAGCAACGAAAATGTATTTCAATACATTCCTGTGCTGTCAAGGTTACTCATTACTTGCAACTTGTGTGAACTGGTCCATGGGTAAGTACACACAAATGAACATAAACAAGGTTTATTCTGCCTTACAGGGCAGGAGAAAAAAAAAAAGAAAAAAAAAAGAGTGGGAAGGACTGAAATAGAGTAGAAAGAAATAGTTAAACTTGAAAATACAGTCTACAAAGCTCACCTCCTGTTCTGAGAGCTGCAGAGAGCATTTCTCTACATTTCACTCGTACAGAATCCGAAGTGCTTGGAGCCCGGGGGAAAGAAGGGATGAAAGAATTTGAGGGAGCACTACCCTCCTCTTTCCTGCTGCTGGAATTGCTGCTTGAACTGCTAAAAAAGGCAAAAAGAGAACTAATATTAATGGTTTTCCCCCTCTTCAAACAACTTTGTTCCAGGGCAAAACACAGATCCTTTCGCTATATTCATTTGATGGTATTCCAAAAAAAGAACACAGGCCACCTTTTTAAAACTACTTCTAGATCTAGAGTCAGTGCAATTTTAAAAGTGTCTTTAGAATATTCACCAGAGTATTCCACACAACACAGACACAGCAGGTATTGCATTCTAATATGTCCTCTAAGTTTTAATTCTCAGATCGCCACATTAACATGAAATCTCCTTTTTTCCCCCCATGGAACTTTACTTTAAAAAAAAAACAGTGAAGAAACATCACAATAATATTCTGTCTGCAGTGAATGCATTGCATTCAGTCTGCTTACTGGACTGAAGTGGTACCATGGTCACAAACAATTAATGTAGCTTTGCAAACCGTAAACCAGAAAGTTTTGAGCTTGCATCAGGACAAATAGTTAGAGGTTAAATTCCAATTTGAAAATGGCTGCTGGAAATAAATTCACTAAATCAGAAATGTATAGAAGAAATGGGCTTGCAAATACTAACTTGTAAATGCTCTTCAGCTCCTACAGTGTCATTAACATGAGTTCATTTTTCTGATAACATATATTTTGCATTTACCAAAAGAAGAGCAGAATGAGATTGTTTATTGAACGTAAAAGCTAACAGACAAAAGAAGTATTCTAAACCTCTAACATATGGAATTACCACAAAGCTGCGATTGAAAAGTGTGGTACAGTTCTCAAAGCTCAGTGCTAGTATTCAGAGAGGAAGGAGCATTTGACAGATGAGACAGATTGAAGAAACAGTAAGTAGTCTAACCATATCTTGACCTGTGGCTTTCATCTTTTTTCAACAGCAGCAGCAGCAGCAGGATCTACTTCCCTAACAACACACCATTACTTATGCAGCTCTGTGTGTTTCAGAAAAGAATGTGGAAGTTGCCTCTAATATGACAAATTTGAACCACATAGTTTAATGTTCATTTATACTGAATGAGATTATTTGTATAGTCATGAAGAATTAAGCACCTTTCTTCTCTTGCTTCAGGGCTGTTTTGTGAGGAAGATGCAGGCTCCTTTTTCTTTTCTTCAGAATCTTTATCAGTTGAAGGTCCATCTGGAAATAAAAAAAACATGTGAAACTCTCTTTTACCCAGAAATAGTAACCGATTTAAAGCAGTGGTAAAGTATCTTTGATGATTTCTTCTGAACCAGCTGGAAATGCTATCAGCTCCCACTCTCTGCTTTGACCTTCTCTTGCAGTACAGCCTTCCAGTCCCCAACACCCTCCCCAACACTCCCCCCAACCCAGCAAATGGAAAATATAACACTTCAGATCCTTCGAGTCAAGTCCAGCATCTGCTTAATCTGGCAGTGAGGACATGACGAAAATGAAGATTTTTATGATTTATTTTTGTCAACCCTGCTGCATGAGATAGACAATAACTTCTTAAACTACTGCATCAAGTCCTAGAGTTTGTCTTCCATGTTTTAAACACAAGTTCATACTAAATGTACGTCATTCTTTTTAACTATATTCACAGGATTTCTACCAAAGGACTGAACCAAACAGAACTGTGGTGTGAAAGCTACCATGGTTGCCAAAAAATATGAAGATCATTTTCATATGCTTTTGAAGGAATTTTCCAGACATGCACACAGTATTTTCAGTGATAGCTCTTGAATTATTTGCCTTAGTGTTTAAAAATATTTGAATTTGTCTTTCCTATACAGTCTATGTTTAATGATGATTTTATAAAGAATAAAGATGAAAGCCTTTATTAAAAAGGGCAATCACAACATTTAACTTTAGCCTAGTGAGAACCCATACACCCTTCTGTTGTAAAGAAGAATTCAGAGTGGGTAAATCAAGCTTTTGCTTTGATATGCTCTCTATAAAGGCTGACTCTCTACACTGCCTACAGAGAAAGCCTAGAGGGATTGGCATCACTCACTGACAGTTCGATCTTGTGAATTCATCTCCCTATGCCCTCATAAAGCTGCCATTACACTTCTAAATCTGTAGAGTATTGGGATAAGCATATATAATAAACTTTAAAAAGAACTAAAAACTGATAAAGAAATCTGATAAAGCTCAGTCTTTCCCACAACGATGTTCTGAACTAGTTATCTAGATCCTTGTTTATGCATCTAAAAGTATCCTCATTTCCAGAAAAGCCCCATCCCCACATTTCTCAGGGGAATTTGGTGGTATGGAACATACAAATTCAGGTCTCTTATTCAAGGACTAAGCTTTTTTTCTCTTTTTCCTTTCCTAGAAAGTAGAAAATTATTGTATTGGCTTATTTTTAATAGGAACAATTTACATTTAAAGCTACACAGAAAAGATGCTTGATCCTTTTGATCCTTTCCTTAAGAAATTCATCAAACCATATATCACTTCATTAAGAAAATCATCATCATAAAAGGTAACTAGAGACAGCTGTACAGGATCAGACCAAGCTTCCATCTACTATTCTGTCTCCAGCTGTACCTAAAAATAGATGGCTACAAAACAGTTTAGGAACCAGGCAAACACATAAAGGTACTTCTCCAGACTATTTCCCCAGCCTTCAAGAGCTTAAAAGTTTAGCGATTCCTTTACCCATCATTTGTAACTTGTTTCCAACCCTTGATAAATTTCTCCATTAAAGAAAAGAAAAAAAAAAGAAAACTAAACACAATAGATGATGCATGTGGACTGAATGTTTTTAGTAAGCTAAAAGTATTATTCAAAGAAACCTAATAAAAATATCAATTTATCAACTATTATTTATAAAAATTTAATTTCACTAAGAAACAAATGAGGCTATAAGATGAACTGATCACGTAAGTTCTTTGCTATGACACCTAAAGTGCACAATACTAAGAGAAAGAAAATAAATCCCATTTTTAACATGTATATTCACATGACTACTCTTTATGGCAACAAATGCTTACATGTTATATAATTTTAAAAAATATTCCAAATATGCACATAATCTCATTTATCCTCATCATTTTTTAAGTACATGATCATTTTTGTCAGAGGCTTTAAAACAAACTGCTAGATCAAACAGGTATCTCAGGGCACAGGTCAGGTTCTGCAAAGCAGCACAGTTGACTTAGAAAGTTTTCTGAGTATTCAGTTTAAATAACTTAAAGCAATTATATATAAGAAGAGGTAACAGATGATGTAGTCATTAATTTAACAATGACCATATTTAATAATTCTTTAGACCCCATTTTCCAGACCCTGATCAAAATAATCTTGAGATGCACAAACCACTACACTTGTCAGCAATTCCTCTGCAAAATGTAGTAAGACAAAAAGGTAAAATAGAAAAACTTCTTCCTAGTAGTAGCATAAGGAGGAATAATATCTAAAATTCGTAGATAACAAAATAATAAACTGCTCACCATTTTTAAAGATTTTTTTATCATCAGTGACAAAACAGCATGACACATTAACTTCTTTGCTATACATGTTTTTTCTCTTATACAGTACGATGTACTTTGCATCACGTGTTATCATCTCTCTATTGATAATCCTAACAAATTATAGATCTACTAACTGTACATGGAACAGTTCCAAATATACATTTGACAGGAGATTATTTCCACAGCTCATATTTGATATGGAAATAAAACTACTTAAATTATTTTTGCACTTGATTTTATTTGATATCTTATAAAGACATGTACTCTTCTTATCAATAGTAAACAGTACTCTTAAACAATATTAGACTGTAATTTAGGAATTAGGAATTTGTTTTGTAATAATTTTTTTTTAACAAAGCCTGTAGGTTACTGTATGTCCTTGAACAACTTCACCTAATGACAGCATTAACATACCTGTAAGGTAGTCCTATCCTATACCAGCTTGTTCCAGTAGAATCAAACTCAGGTTTGAAATAACAACAGATTGTATGAATGAACTAACCAGAGTAAAACACTTCTGTGAAGTTTGGCTGGTGCAATCTTCTCTCAACAACATTAAACGCTTAAACATTCTTTTAAAATAAAATTACTCAGGCATGCACTTTTTTGAAATAGGCATTTCAAAATGTTCATGGCCCTACTTTTAGTTTTCAGCACTGGCAATCGATGATCACACTTGCACTTAATGTTAAGACTATTGTCCAATCACTCCGCATTTCCAGTTCAGTAGATAAATTTACTGGAGTTAAGTTTAATTAGTTTGTGGTCTGGACATTATTTTTCACTGTATACTCTTAAGTTCAGTAAATAATTACTTGTCATGGAGAATGTTAAATTCTTAAAGAATTTTTTATTGTCGTATTTTAATATAAAGGAACACCCCTCATAACTGAAATGGGTATGCGTAGATCCATTATCTGCATAGTCTGTACGCTCAGCTACTTGGCAAAACAATTGTTATTTGCAAATCCCGTGTTACAACTGAACAGTAGTTTATTCCGAGAGCAGAATTTGCTGCCTTATGTAAATTGTGACCAACTCGGCTGTGTGGTTTAACGTTCTTACAGCAACATCTGAAAGTGATCTTCCTCTGCATCTCACTCAGTGAGTCACTTCAGATGAGGCTTGCAAGCTCTCTCTCTGCTGGGCAGCTTCTGACCCCACTGAAAAACAACTGGTAACCTGGCATGGCTCTGGTCAAGCCATAAACATCTGGTGATTCACAACCTTACTTTGATTTCTTCTCATGTTTCCCATGCATTCTTAAGACCTAAGTTCTGATAGCATTGAACTTAAACAGTACATGCAGCCTGAACAGTCAACAATTCCTGCCTAAATTTAAAATGTCACTTACAAAAACAACTCACAAAGACTTCAGATCTCTAGGTACAATGCTTGGTACGATTAACAGCATCATTTTACATGCACTATAAACAGCATAATCGAAACTGATTTCTCAAGCAGCTCAACATATGGTATTTCATATTCTTCTGAGAAAGCCAAAACTAATGATAAAACAGAATGAGAGTACTTTGTAAGATTCCCACCCATACTGCACACAGCCCAGGTAAAATCTCATAACTGTGGAAGATAGGTTAAGTTCTAATGAATTCCTCAGCAGTGAAATAAGAGGTAAAGCTTAGTAGGGCAAATGTTTCATTATAAGGTCTACACTACAATCAAGAAGAATTTAACTACCTAAGTTTTGAATAAAAGCAGTGCTGTATTTTCAGGAATAATTTGATTTTATGTAAGTACACAACCATAACTGTACTAGACCTGGCATAATAACATACACACAATATCATCTGCTCTGTAACAAAAATTAGAGCATGAACAAAGGTCACATACCCACTGCTTCAAGAAGAAAGCATTCAGTTCTGATTAATGCCAAATATTTGCTATCTACTTTCCAGTTCCTCATGTTTTATTTCACATGATGTAAGCAGCCTTAGGCAGTGTCTCTCAGCTGCCTTAAAACATTCTGAATGTAGGAAGCCATCATAAGGCCAAGGTCCACCTTGCCCCAGCTGTGTGTTACTGCTGCAGTCCCTGTGCAGGAAACAGTTACTGCAAACAGGTTGGACCAAAAAACTTACACAGTTGAAATTTAAGCCAGAAGAAATAAACGAAACAATTAGTTTCCAACCAGTCAGTTCCAAGCTCTGATCTCCTGGGTATCCACTTGAGCACTCCTTGTAGCACAGGAAGGAGTAAGGATCCACCTGTACAGAAGAGAAGCCTGAACCACCCCTTTCAGCAGCAGCCTACACCTAGACTGACCTGCCGTGACCATCAGGCACCACTGTCTTATTCCAGACTTGTACAGCATGAATGCCCTCTGTTGCAGTATCAAAAGTTTGAACTTCAGAGAGAAAAAAAAAACAAAACACCACCAAAAGTTTGATAGGGCATTTTTTTAAAACTTAGATTAATAACTTGAGAGCTTGGTCACTTGATCCAGCTGCTGCTTTTAGAAGTCCTTAGAGTAACTCAAGTAAATATCCGAGTCCATTTCTCCACTTATGTATCTTACCACTTCTATGCATTGGATATAATACAGTTGGACTTCAAGTTCTAAGTGAAAACTGAAACATAAAAATGATGTAATTTTCACTATTTACCAGTAAACTCTCATCAGGTCCTTTACAAAGTTTGCATTTAATTTATAATAAAAGTCAACAGCATGATTTTAGAAGTATTTTATCAGCATATGTAGTATTATCTAAATTTAATTACTAAAACTAACCTAATTAGTATCATCTAACTTTTTAAAGGTAGGTTAAAAAAAAAACCCACACCTGCTGTAGAGGTTGTTGCTTCTTTCTAGAATATAGATTTTTAAAGCTGTGACAAATCATCCATTTCTAAATCCATACATATGGATACAAAGTAATTTCTACACCACTTACAAGAGTAATAAAGTATCTGATAAAATAACTCACAACTGATACAAATGAGGCTGACTTCAAATGACAGGGGACTAACACCTCCTGGTACTTAGCGTATTTTTCTAGACAGAATGGTAAATATTTATAGCAGTAGAAAATACCATAAACTGCTTTCTATTTCAAAATTTTAAGCTTCCTAAACCTTAGTTTGCCTAAAACTAGATAAAAAGAAACAAAACAGAGTACAGCACAGGGTATGAACAAAAATACCTGGACATGGTTTGAGATTTTAGCATTTTCAAATACATTAAATACTACAAAATACCCTTGAACAAAACCCTAACAGAAAGGTTTCATTAACTGCATTCATTGCTTTAAGGGAAATTAAACAAAAAGTATTAACCCACTAATTCATAAGTTGTTTAAAACTATGAAGGTTTTTAGGAAGTGCAGATCTATTTTTCAATACCTGTAAGTTTTAATAGATTTTTCACAACTTTTTACTGTTTTTTCCTCTTCACAAATCACTTGATAACCAAGCTTCAAAGCCTCCACACTCTCATATGAGATTTTGCTCAAGTTCTTCAGAGTACCTGTTATAGTTGACAAAGGAAATACTAACAGGTTCGTTAGTGCTTAGTACTGCAGTGCAGTCACTCTAGCTCAACAGCAGGCAACGAGACTTCAGAAATGAGTCATGTCGCAGAAGCTGGCTTCCTACTGCTTGTCAGCCCCAATAACAATACATTAACTTTTTCTCTGAATATCCTTTCACAGTAATGCACTGGTGACAGTCAAAGAGTAAAATAACAACTACACCAGCGCAGAAAGTTTCAACACTTACACAGGAGCACAAATATATCTAAAGCAAGGCAGTGTCAAGGATTGCCATCAAGCCTGTACACAATTAAAACATGCAAGAGCAGGGAAAAACCCAAGTTTGTGCTGCCATACCTAACAGTTTCTTCCAAGACTTGATAAGAGATTTTGCTAAAGATGTAACTTCTTCATCTGTGCTTTGCTTGCGTATTGCATTCACTGACATCCCAATTCTGGTAGACTGCAACAGAAATAAAAATATGCACTATAAAAGGTGATATGAATACAATTTAACAAGTAAACATATATATAGTTGTACTTCGGCATCGAAAAGTACCTTTTTTCCTTTGTTTTTGGGGTTTGGGGTTTTTTTTAAGACTATGAATCAAACACTGCAAGCTTTTACAAAGCTTATTTTAACAACATGGACACTTTAAAAATAAATACAACAGTATTACCATTTGCCTCCATCACAGGAGTTTGGGAGGGAAGGAGGGGAACGGCAAGAGAGTTAAGGGGAATCATCAGAAGATTTTTATTCCCAAACCATTTCAAAAAGCTCTGCAGAACTACTTACCTAACTAAGTACAACATTCAAAACATCTAACAATGTGAAAATTGTATCTACATCTTAATGTTATATAATTTTTTTAGCAAAGGTTCTAGCCTCAAAACCTTATTTTTCTGTGAAGCAATAAATGTATTTACATTTTGGCATGATCAGAAGCTTGCCAACTGCTAGTGACTCCATACTCTTAGAATTCCCATGTTTAGTGGCTGTGGAAGAAGCTGTAGTATCAGTTGGGAGCGACCACATTTTAGGTTCCTAATAACTTACGGCAATACTGAGATTCTTAAACATCTTAAGCACAGAGAGTTCTGCTTTTAGATAGAAACAGTAAGACTAGCCTACCCCTGAAAAGGCCAACAGAGTGATATGCTTTAAACCTTTGGCATTACTGCCACCTATAGAGTGAGAAGGAGATCAATTTACAATCTACTCCTTTTAAGACTCAGAAGACGAGAACAAAAAATTAGCACAACAGCAACAAAAGTTTCATTTTAGAAGACTTCTGACTAATGTGCTAATCTAACAAGTAGAACATTTCAACACTTTTAGTTTCATGACAAGAAAACAGCATTCAGCAATAAGTATTTTATTATAATTTCATATTTTGATTGATGACTAAATTTTTTAAATTGTTCTTAAGATGCTTGGGTTTGTTGCATTTACCATTTATGGGACTCACTAAATATAAATTATTCTACTTACTTTTGCAATAGTTCATCATAAATTTCCTTCTCCTTTAAAGGAAAAATTAAATCTTTGTGGCTCACTAAAAATGGAAATGATTTGTTCCTGTAAATTACTCCTTACAACCCACACAACACTTCTTGGGGCAGCATGGATGTGCTAAGTGACTGGAAATGTACTGAAATACTCAGTAGCTATTTCAGCACAGTAAACACATCAAATAATCTCAGGTCTGAGCATCAGCTTGAAACACATATTTTGGATTACAGAAAACAGATTGTTACTCACCTGTAACTAAGGTATTTCAAGATGAACTCCGCTCACTCAGACTAACAGTACTGGCCAACTCTCTTGACATTTTAAACACATACTCTCAACATTATGTTCAGACAGTAAAGAATAACATGTGCTTGGAACTCCATAAAATACTTACCATATCTGAAGGAAAAAAATGTATCTACCAAAAAAACAACCCTCCAAGGACAATGGGGCACAACTGCAGCCTACTCTCACCAGCAAAAAGAAAAGACACCAACTTACAGACTTACTTAGGTAAGTAAAACTCAAAAACCCACATAAAACTCAAAATTAATTGGATAAATTCATTTCTTCTTCTGATAACACAAGAGAAACAGATTATGGTAACTGTCTAAACTGCCAGCTTTCTTAAGGCAGTACATAAACATAGTTCATTTGTTTGCTATTACAGAGCACTTGATCTAAAGAGAGAGGAAGGAATGATCTACCAATTTATTTGTCTGCCAACTGAGAAGAGGTAACTGTAAACGATCCATGCTATATTCTCAAAATGACTGTGCTTTAATGACAAACCAGCTGTCAGCATTTGAAATTTCCTCAGTCTTCCAGCCTACAGAGCTGCTCTTGTGAGAGCCATTTTAAGTGGAAAACTATGGTATTTTTGCCTAGCCCAGTGTAACCTGTAGAATTGCTTTATCTCTGTGCCACTTCATAAGTGTCCAAGTATATGATGAAAACCTTCCTCACCTCATCCAAAATGCATTTTAATGGATCATTCTTTCCCACTTCAAATCCTAGAGTACTTTTCACCTGCTTTCTGAGAGTGAAGAGGCTCAGAGACAGCATAAGACAGCTGTTTTCAACCCTGAAGCATTCAAACTGTAGGTCAAGCAGCCTTCAGCTGGTATGAGCAAGTCAGCATAAGTAACTTACAACTGAACCCAAACCAAAGCATATGGTGGCAGCTACTCTTCTCTAAACCAGACCAAACGAGAACATGTAAGGAACATAGTCAGAGAAGAAAAGCAACCACTGAAGCAAGCAGAGGTGTTGCCAACTTTAAATTGTAAGAGAGTATGAGGACAAAGGATTAGTGAGCACCTGGACCAAAGCAGAATCAAATCAACCCCTGAAGAATAACTACCTCCAGCTTCCCAGGTCTCCCCAGCTCACCAAAGAGCTGGCAAGAAGTCATAAACAAGGACTGTACCTCACAGCCTAGTTCTGCATACGTATGTGTAATTTCCAGTAAAACCTGTTTGTTAAAATAAAGTCTGTCTCACTCACTGTTTAGCTGCGCACTACCCACAATTAGCACCAGGGACACGATACCTCTAATACTGTGCGGCTGCTAAAGAGATTTGCAGTTCTGACCACCGGATAAATCACGTGTGAGGAAGGCTACTGGCTCCCTGCCTAGCTGACCAAGGATCAGCTTGTTTACATAAAACTCGTTACATATGACAGTCGTATTATTGTCTTTAACCACTTCAGCTTTCTGTGACAAAAATCAGGTAAGAAAGGCACAAGGCACAAGCACAAGTTCAGACTACTGCTGTGCACCTTCCTGTTCCACATACCTGTAAACTGTTCAGAGGATCTCACCAGCTCAGACTGAAGCAACAGTCACCTTACAGGAAAAATCATCACTTCTCTTATTACACAGGAATAATGAAACTATCATATCAGCTAGCAGTGCATTTCTCAATGTAGCCAGCTTTCAAAACCGCTTAGAAATGGGTGTGGAAGTATGCTTTTCACTTGTGTCCTGCATTTCACGAGTTCAAACACATCAATAGACATCTCAATCTACATAGAGGAAGTCAGTGCTCCCACTTTCTCATGATAATCACCCTTTTTGACATTAGCTCACAATCTCCTGCCAGAGCGATGTGTGTGATTACTTTGCATTTCAACTGTTGCTCTGAGTCTTCCTCCATTGCTTAAGCAAATCTGGGAGACTAACATAGAAAATTTATGTCTGACTTTACATATTTATAAAACTCTCAACAAAAATAACATAAATTTGAGTCTAAACATATTGCTAAATTCAATCTTATGCAGTGGAACTGTTTTGAATACAGTAGCAGATACTTAAGAAAAACTTCTCAACTAAGCTACAGTCAATCTACTACGCAAGAGAATGCTTAAAATACCTGATCCCTTCAGACCTACTGCAACATAGAGAAATCTTCTTTACAAACTCATATGGTGCCTGCCCCAATACAGATTAAAAACAACCTTTTACTGCCAATATTATTTCACCCTAAAAACATGTGCCTATCATATGGATGGGAATAAATAGGCTTTCAAGTAGGATAGAAAGCTGGACAGAATTAATAACCAACCCTCTATAAATTATGTTAGGGTCACACAAGTGCCCTAAAAAGGAGACAGTTGAATTTGTTTGTACTTAGTAAGATTAAGAGTCCTCCTCTGTTGATAACATTACTAAGGTTCTCACTGCAACTAAAAAAAAGAATACATTATCTACTTGTACATTCTTCAGATCCTCACAGTTCAAGGGTAAAATTGGTCTGCTCTTCTGTGTAAAGCTTCTCCTAGTCTCATTCTTCACGCTAATCAGAACAGGTTTGCAGAGCAGTATTTACAAAATTTCCAGAGCACTTGCAGAGAGATTTTTCATTCCAAAGGCAAAAAACATTATTATAGAAATACTTTGTATCAAGACCTACACAAAGAAACTCAAAAGAATCAAGATAACAGAGGGGTTTTCTGGGTTTTGTTGTTATTTTGTGGGGGGCTTGAGGGCTTTTTTCGAGTGGAGTTTTGGTTGGGTTTTTTTTAAGGAAGGAGGTTAGACACAGGGGAGGAGGTTGCAGTATCATATCAGCCATGCTCCTTCATGCATGAAGGTGACACTTTCAAATTCCTCTTTTCTGTCACAGTATTAGTAATAACATACTAAGTACATTCTGCAAATATACAGGATGCATATGTCAAGAATGACACTGCTACTGACACTTAAGATTTGAACTTTATAGCTAATTCTGTATCTGTGACCATTAATTGTCACTTAGAAAAAAGTTACTTTTCAGTCTCTTCCAATTTAAGCAGCTACCACAGCAAATCAGGTCTTACATTTACCTCTGCCATTTGAAAATTTTCAGAGAGAGAGGAAATATCTAGTTGCTTTGGAACAAAAACTGTTCATTGATGAATTATGTGACAAACTCTGAAACTTGACATGCAAATAAAGTTCACTGAGTTACTCTTGAAAGAATTTATAAATAATACATAAAATACTATGGTAGAGATGTAGATATAAGCAAAATTGGGGAGAGTATGCATGCAAGTGAGAGAGAGTGTACCACTCCCACACAGGGGGGTAAAAGAGTAGTCACAGTATAATTATCTTAAGAAATACACTACTCAGAGCTGAGGAAGGGGAGGAAAAAAAAGTAAATAGTCAAATACAACTAGCCTGAAGGTGTGAACCTATGCTTCTCCTTGCTTACAATCCAAAATCAGAACTAACTACTTTCTTCTAAAAAAGGAAGGTATCAGCTGTAATCAGGTGCATTCTCCTTCAGAAGGAAGGAAACACATCACATCTGCGTTAGTAAGAACCTAAGTTTATAAGCAGCTCTTCCCTTTGTCCATTACAAAATACACCATTTTCAACTTAAACAGAAAAATAAGCTTTAAGAGCTTGCTACTAGTAGATAACACTTAAGGTAAGTGCCCTAAACTAGCGTGAAATAAGACCGATAACCCTAAACCCTCTAGTAACACTGATTCTTCCAAGTTTATACACAGGAATCTACTTCAATAGCACAACCTTCTTCCAAATTTGCTGTCTTCACCTTCATTATTATGGGATGGATGGGGTTGTAGCTGGCCTTGCACCACTGGGGCAGTGCTCTAGTATTGATGAAGACCAGGAGGCCTCCCTCCCCCCTAGGGTGAAGTCGTCGTGCTCGGCTCGCTCTCTGAAATGCCTGTACACCAATGCACGCAGCGTGGGGAATGAACAGGAGGAGTTAGAAATCCGTGTTCGGTCAGGGGGCAATTACAGAGACTTGGTGGGACAGCTCACATGACTGGAACGTGGTCATGGATGGCTGTGTCCTTTTCAGGAAAGACAGGCCAGCGAAGCGAGGTGGTGGAGTTGCTCTTTACGTGAGGGAGCAACTCGGGTGTATTGAGTTCTGTCCAGGGGCGGATCAGGAGCGAGTTGAGAGCTTGTGGGTGTGAATTAAGGGGCAGGCTGGCATGGGTGATACTGCTGTGGGGGTCTATTACAGGCCACTGGATCAGGATGAGGAGGTTGATGAGGCCTTCTACAGGCAGCTGATAGCGGTCTCGCAAATGCAGACCCTGGTTGTCATGGGGGACTTTAACTACCCTGATATTTGCTGGGAGGCCTACTCAGCCAGCCAGCCACAGTCCAGGAGGTTCCTTCAGTGCACGGATGATAACTTCCTGATGCAAATGGTGGATGAGCCAACTAGGAGAGGAGCGCTGCTGGATCTTATTCTCACGAACAAGGAGGGTCTGGTCGAAGCGCTGAAGGTTGAGGGTAGCCTTGGTTGCAGTGACCATGAGATGGTGGAGTTCAGGATCTTATGTGGCAGGAACAGAATACCCAGCAGAACTACAACCCTGGACTTCAGTAGGGCCAACTTTGGCCTTTTCAAGCAATTGCTAGGGTAATTCCCATGGGACAGGGTACTTGAAGGTAAAGGGGCCCAAGATAGTTGGTTAGCGTTCAAGGACCTCTTCTTCCGAGCTCAAGACCAGTGCATCCCAACAGGCAGGAAGTCAAGAAAGGGTGCCAGGAGACCTGCATGGTTAAACAGGGAACTGCTGGGCAAACTCAAGTGGAAGAGAAGAATGTACAGATCATGGAAGGAGGGGCTGACCACTTGGGAGGAATATAAGTCTGTTGTTAGAGGATGCAGGGAGGCAACTAGGAAGGCCAAGGCCTCCTTGGAATTAAACCTTGCAAGAAAGGTCAAAGACAACAGAAAGGGCTTCTTCAAATACACTGCAGATAAAACTAACACTAGAGGCAATGTAGGCCCACTGGTGAATGAGGTGGGTGCCCTGGTGACAGAGGATAAAAAGAAGGCAGAGTTACTGAATGCCTTCTTTGCTTCTGTCTATACTGCTGGAGGCTGTCCTGAGGAGCCCAGGACCCCTGAGGCTCCAGAGGAAGTCAAGATAGGGGAGGAGTTGGTCCTGGTTGATGAGGACTGGGTTAGGGATCAGTTACGCAACCTGAACATCCATAAATCCGTGGGTCCTGATGGGATGCACCCGTGGGTGCTGAGGGAGCAGGTGGATGTCATTGCTAGGCCACTCTCCATCATCTTTGTTAAGTCGTGGGGAATGGGAGAGATGACTGAGGACTGGAGGAAAGCAAATGTCACTCTGGTCTTCAAAAAGGGCAGGAAGGAAGACTCGGGTGACTATAGACCGGTCAGCCTCACCTCCATCCCTGGAAAGGTGATGGAACAACTTATCCTTGGTGCTGTCTCTAGGCATATCAAGGATAAGAGGGCCATTAGGGGCAGTCAACCTGGCTTCACCAAGGGGAAGTCATGCTTAACCAACCTGATAGCCTTTTATGAGGACATAACCCAGTGGATAGATGATGGTAAAGCAGTGGATGTGGTCTATCTTGATTTCAGTAAAGCATTTGACACAGTCTCCCACAGCACCCTTGCAGCTAAACTGAGGAAGTGTGATCTGGATGATCGGATAGTGAGGTGGATTGTGAACTGGCTGAAGGAAAGAAGCCAGAGAGTTGTGGTCAATGGGACAGGGTCTAGTTGGAGGCCTGTATCTAGTGAAGTCCCTCAGGGGTCGGTACTGGGACCAGTACTATTCAACATATTCATGAATGATTTGGATGAGGTAATAGAGTGCTCTGTCAGCAAGTTGGCTGATGACACAAAACTAAGAGGAGTGGCTGACACACCAGAAGGCTGTGCTGCCATTCAGAGAGACCTAGACAGGCTGGAGAGTTGGGTGGGGAGAAATAGAACAAGGGCAAGTGTAGAGTTTTGCATCTGGGGAAGAACAACCCCATGTGCCAGTATAAGTTGGGGACTAACCTGCTGGAGAGCAGCACAGGGGAAAGGGACCTGGGGGTACTGGGGGACAGCAGGATGACCATGAGCCAGCAATGTGCCCTTGTGGCCAAGAAGGCCAATGGCATCCTGGGGTGTATTAGAAGGGGTGTGGTTAGTAGGTCGAGAGAGGTTCTCCTCCCCCTCTACTCTGCCTTGGTGAGGCCGCATCTGGAATATTGTGTCCAGTTCTGGGCCCCTCAGTTCAAGGACAGGGAACTGCTTGAAAGAGTCCAGCGCAGAGCCACAAAGATGATTAAGGGAGTGGAACATCTCCCTTATGAGGAAAGGCTGAGGGAGCTGGGTCTCTTCAGCTTGGAGAAGTGGAGACTGAGGGGTGACCTCATTAATGCTTATAAATATGTAAAGGGTGAGTGTCATGAGGATGGAGCCAGGCTCTTCTCAGTGACATCCAATGATAGGACAAGGGGCAATGGGTGCAAGCTGGAGGTTCCGCATAAATGTGAGGAAGAACTTCTTCACAGTGAGGGTGACAGAACACTGGAACAGGCTGCCCAGAGAGGTTGTGGAGTCTCCTTCTCTGGAGACATTCAAAACCCACCTGGACATGTTCCTGTGTGACCTGACCTAGGTGTTCCTGCTCTGGCAGGGGGATTGGACTAGATGATCTTTTGAGGTCCCTTCCAATCCCTAACATTCTGTGATTCTGTGATTATTATGGAGTTCATATTTGAAACAATAAGAAAATCATACCTGTAACAACTCAAGGGTCATAGGAATATTCTTAAGCTCCTTCAATAAATCAAGAGCTCCAGCCTGCAAAAACGAAAAAAGAAAAAAAAAGGTCAATTTAGTAGCAGTCAGGTACTTTAAATATAATATCGACATCATACCCTACCTTCAAGGTCCCAGACTGGAAACTGATGGTTTGAATCCAATTTATCCACAGAACAATTCTAGGACAAGGAATGTTCTGCTTCACAAACTCTAGAATTAACAGGCCTTAGCTCAGAAATTAAAGTCTTCACTCAAAGACTAGAGAAGTTTTATCCCATATAATTCAAATGCCAGCTAAAGCATTCTGTCAATTACTACTTAGCCAACACACATCTTCAAGAAAACAAACAGACTCAAGGGTACTTCACTTAACAGCATCAGAAACAAGCCAGACAACAGCAGTTTTCAGTTGAGAACAACCCCACCTGTTTTGGCACAAGAAATTGGAGTTGAGAAGCTCTACACAGTCCATCAATAATGTCTTCTTTTCAACTATTAAGTTTAAATATTAAATATTAAGTTTAACTGTTAATTCAATGAAATGCATAGATTAGTGCAGACAACACTCTTCAGCCTATACCAGACTGGCCAAACATCAACATGTTCATCAACTAGAAGCCATAGTCAATCCTAATGTGCTGTAACACACTGAGCTAATGCACTTGTTTATTATTCAGCTGTCATGGGCTTCCTTTCTTCCTTTTCCCCTGCTAAGACTATAAGGAACGGTACAAACTAATACTGTGTAAGCAGCAACCTTCTAGATAAACGAGTTAATTTCAGAGATTATACTGTTAGGCACTAATAAACTGTATACACAGCTACTCTGACTAACAATTCATTCCTTGGCAATGTTGGCCTTACTTAAAAAAAAAAGTTTTCGTACATGTGAGCTCCATAATTTAACTTCTACATCCTTGACGATTTACCACCTCTACTAAAGTTCTGCACCATTCACTTCTTACTGTGCACATGGGCAGTCAGACTACAGCAGCCTCCTAAAGATTGAGATGATTTTGCTGTTATTCAAGTGCACATGGTTCTGAACCTGCGAGCTATGAACAGCAAGAAGGTAACCACTTTCACATACAAGAGGCCACCCTACCCAGCCCATTAGCTTCCTGCTTTTTGTTAAAAAAAAAAGTCATGAGGTTTGGAAATAAACCCCACAAAACTTCCATCTTGCATATCTTTGGAACTTGAATCCTTTCTCTTTTCTTACATCTCTTCCAACTCATTCTATGTTGTTTACTTTAATACGCATTTTGCTTGCCTTTATTTTTAAATTCTTCTTAGTCAATTTCTAATAGGACACCTGCTGAAAGGAAACTGTTGCAATCTCCAGCTGTATCTGCAGGTCTTACAATGTAACCACTAAAGACAGCACACAAAATAACCACCAAGAGGCAGAGGGAGATGAAAGTGGAACTTCTGTGTCACATCCAAACAGGCACAGCTTTGGATGCTTTCCAATGTCAGCTACAGCCTCTGTTTTTTAAACACATCTGACAGCAAAGAAGCCTCTAAAAACAAACATTTCACTATGTCCCAGCTTACATAAACCCAACTCACTCTAAAACTTAAGTTTTACTATTTTGCCATCATAGCAGAAAGTCCTGTTTAACTTTTATTCACAATATACAAAACTTCTCTAGTTTTAAGCAAAGAATTTTAGCAGTAATGATGCAAGACTGAAAAATGTCATGCTGCTTTCAGGTGCTAAATTGAGTTAGTGTACTAAACCATTTCTTTCTCTGAACAGCTGTAAGAGTGGTTTCTTATGTGCAAACACAGATCCAAGTAAAGCAAGTTAATTATCTTTGCTGCTACAAAACAAAATGAAACTTAAGAAAATTTTCTTAGCCAAAACACAACGAATTACAAAAGTCAGTGTGTCATTTTTAGAAATATAATCCAATAACAATTACCTCCAAACTGATTAAGTTATTCACAAACTGTACACAGTATGTGATTTCGAAATAAACACAGGTTATTGTAGTCTGCAGTTTCAACAATGATACTGTAATGCAAAGTTGGCACTCTCTTCACCTCATTTTAGAAACAGTCCAGTCAAAATTCCTTTGCCTCTGTAAAATCCCTTTCCAAATGTACATGTTAAAATAACTTTATCATTCCCAGTCTAAACTTTTTCCAAAACTAGTAACTTTATACACCAGAAGTTAAACCATGCAACAACTCAAAAAACCTAGGTATTCTCTACACAGATGTTACCTACATTCCATGCTGTTTTCTTTACCAAATTACCAAAATTTCTAATGCAGTAATGCTTTCTAAACCTCTCTTCTCTAATCAACTATATTAAGTGTACCAAGAATTAGATGCTTTAAAATTAAATTTAAACTGAGTTTAAACTCACAGCATCTAAAACCACTTTTCTTAGAATAAAGGCAAATGCACTCTCTTCCTCAAAACCAGAGTGGAAGTTGCACAGTAAAACTTGTAATTCCCATTTTCCTAATGCAAGTCTTCTGTTTAAAAAAAAACAACCATTAAGAACATTATCATAAATCTTTTAAAGGGATTTCTATCATTTTAAAGAAAACGAAAGACAATGCCCCATTCCACTAGGCCAGCTGGCTTCCAGTTTACCTTCTTACTTGAAATAACAGCAGTCAGCTTCATACAGATTTAGTAGACTATTCCTCTCAGCTTCTCTCAGTTGATCAGATCATAACACCAGAATGATGTTCCATACTATGCAGAAAATGGAGTAGGTTTCTGAAGACAGCAGAGCTATCCAGTTTGAATTCTGTTCTACTTATGGGAGCAAACACTTAATAACATCGACAATTTTACATTTGCTTCTCTAAACTTACTCAACTGTTCTTGATATTTTTAATCCATGGGTGCAACCTTATTTTCCATACCTATTAATTACAGCAGCTTAATGAAAGAAAAGCACACTTACGTACCAAAAAAACTATAAGGAAAGGACTGCATGTGTTTTAATCCAATCACAGTTATTCTGAAGGAGTAAAAATCTCTATTTCAAACATGAAACCAATATTTGAAGTAACAACAGAAATACGTATCTCACAGTGTATTAAATGCAACATTGCATTAGTATTTTGTCCTTCAAAACAAAAGGGCTGCAACAAAATAATTACGAATCCTGCACAGCTACAATTAAATCCTTAGTCAATGCAAATCACCAAGAGTCTGACTCAGGAAGGGTGTCTGCATGGCCTGGCCTGCCTTTTCAACTCACCAAAAGAAACGCCAAACAGCACTTTGCCACAAGCCAGAGAGACACCTTTTGTACAAGATGAAACATCTCTTGCCACCTGAGTCTTGACAACCTGAGACTGAAAAGATATCAAAGCCTTTTATTTTTTTATTTTATTGACGGGTTTCATCAAATAATTCTCATTCAAAGACATACACCAAATATCTGTTCTTGTTGAGTAAAAATTGAGAAAGGAATACAAGAGGTTGTCAGGAGCATCATTACCCAGCGGGCACTCATGTAAGAATGCATTTCTCAATTCAGCTTCACCTTTGTGAGACAATGAAGTACCTCTTCACAGAAACTATCTTAATAATTTTGCTAAAGTTAGCATTTTAACCACAGGGCAGGATTAGGTAGGAAATCACATTGTGCAATTAAAGAAGAAATACCTTATAAGTGACAAAGACTAAAGAAAAACAGAGACTTCTTCTGGGTTAAATACTGATGTACCTCCTTTCCCATGACACAGCTAAGGGTTTTTATCAGGGTACACACATGCGCTTTGGATAAACTGTCAGATCTCCACTATCGGCCAGAGGCAGCTCAAGCCTTCAGCTTTAGAAGGCTTTTAAGACAGCGTCAAACTAACAGAGCCACTTGTGTGCAGTAACGAGCTGGAACGAGAACAAGCTCTGTTCCAACAAAATACAAAAGCACAACTGCTTCTGGTGCTGCCCGCACTTTCGCTCCTGGGACTGGGTGAAGATGAAGACCCAGCCACTGGCTACGGCCAGGCACAGCCTGGCTCAGGTGCGCACGCTGCATTTGGCCACATCAGACCTACACTGACACCAGCAAAGGCACTGCACCGCTCCCTAAAGCTTTGAAAGTTAATTAGGTTACACACACCAGAGCGTGAATACGTGTCCCCTGCTGCTGCTAGGAATTACATCCGAACTCCCAACCCTCCCAGATCACACAGAAATACACTGTGGTCACCAGGAGCATCTTTGGTATCACTGCAGTGCTGCTCCCTGGCATCAACAGTCGTTCCCATAACACCTGGGAGTTGCCATTTTCTTTCTCTTGTCAGAAATCTTCCAAATAAAATTGGACTGACTGTACTTTACAATTTTCATTACCACGATATTTAAACATTTCACAGTCAGTATGTTTTCACCCTTTCGACATTGCAAAGAGTCACTACTTAAATTTTAGTCAGGAAAGTGAGACCGTGAATTATTTTGTGCTCAAAAGCATGGAAGATAGAAATAAAAAGAAAGAGGGAGAGGACAAAAAGGAAAAAATTAATCAAATGAATAAATGTTGGATGTAAAAAATTATTTCCACTAGATGAGGCTCCTGTCTCCACATTGTATCATCAGAGAGTTCAAATGTATCACAGCTAAACTATACAATATTATGGAACATAAAGGATTTTGAAACACAGCAAAGCATGGCCTGTGTGTACTTGCAATGAATTTGTTTGGACTCCAAATTAATCAAATTTCATTGACTTAACGCAATCAGTATTTCTATAAATATGCAAGTCTTATCTAAAATGCTATTTATAATTTTCATTATCTTCAGCAGCAAAAAACCAGACTTCTATAAACTGAAATTCCACATTGCTCCATTCTGAACTATCACTGATACTGAGCTTTTAATGCACTATCATAACATCTAGAAAAAAAATCTTTATGTATTAAAGCAGTAGCTTGCAGGAAGAGCAGCAATCACAAATACAAGCATTACAAGAGAATAACAACACACCCACCCGATAAACAAGCAATACATGGAATTTACAATTTACTTGTACGCTATTTCATGTGTAACCACAATCAGGTATTTGGCTGTTTTCGCACACTCCTAATTTACTTATTCTGACGGTTTTTGTAGGGACAGCACAGACGCTGTGGATGCTTCTTGTCTAAGTTCCCACACCACACTCCAGCCTCCCCGGGAAGGAGCCCTCCAGCGGAGCCCGCCCGCGGGTACGCTCTCCCGGCCGCCCGGCCTGTCCGCATCATCCCGCTCTCGGCGGGGCCGCCGCTGCCATGTTAATGAATGGAAAGCGGAGGGAAACGCGGCGCCGCGCCAGAGCCGGTGCCCAGCCGGGGACCGCCTCCCGACCAAGGGCGCGGGGGGAACACCGGGGGGAGCACCGGGAGGGCGGCGGGGGGCGGCCCGCCGGGGAGCGGGGTCGGCGGATGGGCGAGCGCCCCCAGGCAGCGGGCGGGCCGCGCCGGCCGGCAGCTCCACGTCCCCCGGCGGCAGAGCGGGGCGGTGCGGAGGGAGCCGCCGCGCCCCCGGCAGCCGCGCGGGACGGCGAGGAAGCCGCCAAGGCCGCTGGGCAGCGGCACAAGAACCCGAGGCGGGCGCAGGGCACCCGGCCGGGTCCCGGGCGGCAGGGGGGAGAAAGGCCCGCGGCCCTCCAGAAGGAGGGGGTGCGGGACCGGCCGGGGCTGCGCCGGGGCCCGCGGTGGCTCCGCGCTGCCGAGCCGCCTCCCGTCCCGCCCCCGCTCACCGCGTTCTTTTTCTGCACCATCTTGTCCATCTTCTTGGCGATGCGGATGATCTCGTCCTCCGTGGTCATGGCTGCGGCGGCCCAAGCGGGGCCCGGCGGGGCCCGGCACGGAGAAGATGAAGTCCGTGGAGCAGACGTCCCTCCGTTCCTCTGGGGCGCGGGAGCCGCCGCCGAGCTCTGCGGGCAGGAGCGGAGCGGAGCGGAGCAGGGCCAGGCCGCGGCGCAGCGCACCGACCCAGCAGCCAGAGCGGCGGCGGCGCCAGGCAGCGCGCGTCGAGCGCCGGCAGCAGGAGCCAGGCAGCGCTGCCGCGGGCCGAGAACAGTGGCGGGCGACGGGCGGCGCTGCACGGGCGGCGCCTCGCGTGGGAGGGGGAGTCCCGCGCCCCGTCCCGCACCCCAGAAAGCCCCCAGCCCAGCGGGATCACAGCGAAACGCTCCGACCTCTTACAGTGCCTCACCCGTCCCCGCTAAGGCTGGGCTGCAGGCACTGCAGCGCCTGGCACCAAGAACTCGCTCCCTCCTGTCAAGCTTTCCGTCAGCTGGCAGAAGGATCAGAGTTACAGCAGGCATGGGATTCTGTTAGCTTCAAAGTGTTAGAGAGAAACTTTTTGTGTAGGCCAAGTATCACACTGTCGTGTACTACCGTGCTTCTAAGCCTTAAAGCTAGCTTCAATCTTGTATATGTTCCAGTGGACCTACCACATCCATAAAGTCTGACAAACCTGTAACACATTCCATCAATGAAAGTCTGTTCATGAATTCAGTTATACACCTCGCTACTGTGATTTGTTGTTGAAAAAAAAAAACCACAGCATCGTTAAACCAGTTTTTCTATAAAATAAAAGTGCTTACTTATAGAAAATGTGTATCTGAAGGTTACAGAAAGATCGCACAAAGATAATCCCCCACTAAGATGCAGGAGGGTGCTTATACATCCTTCTGGAATCTATTATTAGCAAGCAGTCTAATGCTGTGGATGCCCGAGTGGTAAACTGAGGACTGGGCAATATGTACATTTTGGAAGAGGTGAGAGCGGCCCCTTTTCCTTGAAACGACACTCTAGAACTGCCACAGCACTTATATGTCATGCACTTCACAGCAAGCCTGTCTTGTGTTTTGAAGCCATATAGAGACAGGTGGTTCTCAGGCACTTTTACACAGTGCTCAACCCACAAACGGTCGCAGCACCTGCCAGTCAAAAGGCCTGCACATACGGAGACATATTAGAAGCAATTAAAATCATTCAGGACCTAGACAAGATCTTCCCACAGGTTAGATCTGGGCCATGGACTGGACAAGCATACAGAAACTTTGGCTGCAGCTTTTTTGTTTGTTCTGCCCAAGGGTAAAAAAAACCAAAACACCACCAAAGGAATGATTCCTTAAGGAAAATAATACCTTTTCTTTCAGGGATAGATTTTGGGGAGGAAAAAAAAAAAAAAAAAGAAAGATAGAAATGCTCACCCCATATAAGGGACCATGCCAGTTCAGGTTTAATTCCATTTTGTCCAGATGCAGTGACCTAGTACTTGTAATAATCAACATGGGTTAAATAAGATGCTAACCTCAAATGAGATTTATCATCATTTTTCCCCACAACCACATCAATGATAAGAGCAGTGTGTTAGCAGCTGAGAGATAGCTGATAGCACTACACTGTATAGTGAACGAGCCTGTATGTGTTCTACAGTAGGTGCAAGTTAGGTCAGGGATAACGCTATCAGGAAACGATAAATCTCCAGTCAGGATGGATAGTTTGAACTTATTTAAGTTCTGGAATGAAGTCTTCCAGTATTAATTTCTTTAACAAATACAATTCAACACCTTCTTCACTGGAAATGCACGGGAAGGGTTAAAAAACGCAGCAGCAATCTATTAACATCCAAAATGTATCAGGTAAGGAAGTGATAATTGTAAAGTAAATGCTACATAGCACTTATAAAAAGCCTGCTGCAGGACTGCAAGGGGGAAGCACGTCGCACTTAACATCTAAACTAATAAAAGTTAGTTCAGTCGGGAAACAGAAGACTAACCAGATGGTTCTTTTGCAAATGGATACATTAGAAGAAAACAAAATGCAACTCAGGTTATTTGTACTGTATGCTACAATACTGGAATGGTACTCAATTAACTGAGCCAGTACTAACCAGATTCTTTATATTAGCTGCTCCTTGGGACAGCAATTCTTTATTGCAAAGAAATATACAGCATTCTCCATGGTTGTTCTCTTGTAGCTCGTTCTAAACCAAGCAGCTTTGTACAGTACCCATCTCTTCTGTAACATCCCACTGTTAAGTCCAAAGAACAGTAAGGACAGGGGAAAGAGCCCAAACAAAAATTAAACTAAGCAACCTTTTCCTTTCTGTTTAGCTTCCTTCTCCTAAACAAACCCATGAGAAAGAAGAAATAGCACACTATTTGTTGCACTGCATTTACCTGTTACGGCATATTCTCACCATTCTTTTGCTACATTTTCTAAAAGGTATTGTACACCTGCTGCTGCAAAGACCCTGCATCTAGCTTGCAGGGTTAGATGTCATTTAGACAGGGTTAGACTCTCATTTGCTGGACTACAGGACTTTCCACAGTACTAAGACTTAACAGGTAGAGATGGCTCTCCTAAGAGGGTACATATATGAAATGTTTTAATTTTTACTAGCTAGTCTCATTTGATATGATACAACATCTCAAGAAATTTGGGGTGAGGGCAGAGGGGCAAAGAGTAGCACACAAAACATTTGTAGTGAAGGATCCTGAACTTCAAATCCTCCATTTTCAGGACTAACATTCTGTATGGAAAAAGCTCCTCTAATCAAGTGTTCACACAACTATGCAAAATATAACACTCTCAGCATTCCAAAAGGTTTTATGTAACCATGTGTTACACCCACTGTGCCTCTCCTCTTTATCTGAGCCCTCAGTGTAACAATGACTTAGGTCTACCAAAACAGAATTTCAATCGATCAAATCAGCCCCGACCTTTACAGCGGAAGAAGAGATGAGTCCAAGAGATACAAGAGGGGAGCTGCAGTAAATGGAAGTTCTGATTCCTTGTCACGGCAAGATTTCCTTCAAAAATTTCTGAAACAGTAACATGTACCTTGATTAGTTGTTTCTGCGGTTACTCCACAGATGGGTTGGGGTTATTTCTTTGTTTCCTCACACTAGCTCTAGATTATAATGGTATGGCCTGAAGCTAGACTAAGTATCATTTTCAAATTCTGGTGTTTGTGATATGTTAATTTTCAAAATTTCTTCACTTTTTTCAACTTAGAAGCACTAACTGGAGGCATTAAAATACAAAAAATATTTAAGAAAACATTTTGGTTTTTAAGGTCACATTACTAGAGTTCTCTATGTTGAGGCAACCTCTACTTATTTTTTGTACATAAACTGAAAATATTTAACCCTTTTGAGGATCCCCCCAAATAATTTTAAATACTACTAGCAAATGATTTCAAGCAGAAGCTACTGTAAGAGTCTGCTTGTATTCACAGCCAGGGAATATTCAGGCTCCAGCTTTCATACTATGTCTGTTCCATCTGTTAATGCAGGCAAGCAGCCTTTTGAAAAAAGAACCTTGAACAACCCCCAAGGATGTCCACATAGTGAAGCTAAACCTCCCACTTCGATGCCTGAAGCAAGGCTCACTACACCTCAGCACACCATCTAGGAGTTTCGAGTTTTGTAAGTTTTGCAGAGAAAAAGGAAGCGATGGGTTGTTTTCTTCTAGTCATTGGAAGTTAAGAGAAAACCATTGTGGATGTCCATTAAATTATACAACCACTTGGTTGAAATCAGTTTTAATCAGCTACAAAGGCACTTCTTTCACTCAAAGACAATTAATAAAATCTGTTATCCCAAAGGCAAGCCATGGTAAGATGAGAGTGGCAAGCAAGGGGAAAAAAAAAAAAAGGGAAAAAAGAAAGGGGAAAAAATAATCTGTTCCACAGACATGTCCTGCTTTTGTCTGGGATAGAGATGAATTTCTTCTTAGTAGCTAGAACAGTGCTATGTTTTGGCTTGAGTGTGAGATTTGATATGAGAAGAATGTTGATAATATACTGATGTTTCCAGTTGTTACTAAGAAGTCAAGGACCCCATGTTTTGCTAGTGTGTGGGTGCACGAGAAGCTGGGAGGGAGCATAGACAGAATAACAGATCCAAATTGGCCAGTGGGATATTCCATATCATATAATATCATGCTCAGTATAGAGACAGATAAGAGTTGGCCAGGAAACAGCACTCTTGCTCTTCAAGGATTGCAGTTTCGGGATCTCTCTCTCTTCTGGGATCGCTAGCCGGGAACGGGCTGGGCCTTGATTGGCAGGCAGTGAGCAACTGCATTGTGCATCAGTCATTTGTATATTCTAGCATTACTATCATTAAAATTGATACTAATATTAAAATTATTACTATTATTTCATTTACTATTCTTAATTTACTATTATTAATTATTATTTAATTTTATTTCAGTTATTAAATTAGTTTTATCTCAACCTACGAGCATCCTTACCCTTACCCCTCTAATTCTCTTCTCCACCCCCCAGGGCAGGGGAGGGTGAGCAAGTGGCCACCTGGTATTTAGTGGCCTGCTGGGTTAAACCATGACAAGCTATTATTTTTCAAAGAATCCCATTTCAAGTTAACCAACAGCCATTCTGAAACTTCTTGCGAGTCACCTTCTTCACTTACACCAATGGTTTCATACTTGATAAAGTTTAATACATGAGTACCTTGTAACTTTTTTACCGTGCTAATTCTAGGCAACATTTCTCCTCACAATTATCTCCTCAGGGTTGCCAGCATTGAAAGCAAATAGAAACTTTTCTATTTCTAAACAGAAAGCTTTTCATAAAATATATACTGACAAATTACTCTGTATAGTAAAGCATCTTTATTGCTATTCTTATACCCTTAAGTTGCTACAATATATTCAACATAGATGATGTTCCTAACTGTACTCCAGACTGACTTTTAGACATCAGTCTATGGAGACAAGAAGCCTTTTAGCTGCTTTAAACTGCTTGAGGGGGAAAGACTACCTTTACTACATGTACACTTCTTTTCCTCTCAGCATCTCTTCCCAGATAATCTCAAGTTTTCTCTAGTGCCCCATACTACATATACCACTGATCAGCCTCAAATATTACAACTAACCTGAAGAGAATATGCAACCCCTGACCTGAAAATTGCTCCTTTAACAAATACGTTGTGACACGTAAGCCAAACCTCATATAACTTCAAAGGCTCCCCAACACTGTCAAATCTCCAGAGAAAGGAGCAGCAGTACACAGTGAGAAGACTTTGGCTCTCCAGCATCCTAGAATAAGGCTACTAGAAAGTATTTCAATTTCCTCTGCCTTTCAAAATTACTGTAAATTCCAAGAAAACAAGTGAAAAAAAAAATTAACCCAGAATATGAAAAAAAACCCTGAATCATACTTGGCATTCTCTCAACAAGATGGCAAAACATAAATTGGTAAGTGATTTTTTTTTTTTTTTCTTTTCAGTAACTATGAATCATCATTCTTTTTTGCACTATAGCATCATGCATATATTACCATGAAATACATTTGCAAGAAGACTCTAAAGTGCCTGTTTCACAGCACATAAAAGCTTGACCTCTTTCAGGTAAGTATGGAAAAAGTCTTTAGTACTTGCCCAAACACTGATTGAAATTTATTTCACAATGATAAAAATGGGAAGATTTTACATTTTCCCTACTACAGAAATAATTTCCAAAGTTAAGATTTCTTATCATAAATAAAATGAGTAAACCAAGTAAATTACATCTTAGATGTTTATATTAAATATAGATGGCTTATACTTCATAACACAGAGTATGTGTTCAGTATTTCTTTATAAAATTTAAGATACACAGGCCTTGTACATATGGCTTCATTAACATCTTATACAGTTTGTTATCAGTCATATCCATCAACACAAATAGCACCTGTAGATAAAAGATGCAGCCTAACGATTTCAGTGAAGTGCAGTATACTCCATTAGAGAGAACATGTTTCAATTAACAGTTCTAATACCAGTTACAGTGTACAGTACTTTTACTAATCTACTGTGTTGTAATTATACAAGATACGAGGAAAATACCAAATCATACTTCAAGAATGGCTGGAAAATTTGGCTTATAATACATAATTCAACATATTTATTAAAAAGTGGGCAACATATTCCAACAAGAAGTCAGACTTCTGACTGCACAAAACTGCAGTCAAATTTAAGTATCATTTTGAAATTAAAAATTATGGAATTAGAGACCCACTGAAACAAACTGATCTGCATGCAAGGTATTTTCATATCAATGCTTTTGCAGGTTTGACAGACATCAGACCCTTTTGAGGAAAGCCTGACATTACAAAACAAAAAAAAAACCCACTTCATTATTCAACAGTTTCAAGTTGCAGTTTATGAGGATAGGACATTCACATTTAAACCACTGACAGTCCAACTTCTTCATTTGAATAGATTATAACAGAAAAACCCCACACCAGACTGAGCTATCATTCAGCCTAAAAATATATGCAATCATGACAACAATCCCAGCACCAAATCACTTCAGATAATGAAGAAGTTCAGCTGCAAGATCATACACACTGCTTTCCAACTACCTGGGAAGTTACAAAAGACAGAAACTCAAGATGCACACTGTAATATGGGAGGAGACAGGATAGGCTTCAAATACATCCTTGAAGTTTCCTCTAGCTTCGGGGCTCTTTAACAACTCCCAGCTACAATGTACTCATACTCCGGCCAAAAAAAAAAACAACAAACAAACAACAAAAAAAACCCAAACCCACCAGGGGAAAAATTCTTTCTAGAATACAGAAATTCAGAATAAACCACAATATTTGCTTACATTTACATTGGTAACTCAGCTCTTTATAGATAAAGCAAGCAGCAAAACAACAGTATGAAAAGAATCTTGTGATAGCTGAGTATTTGAACAAAGTTAGCACATAAAGCAGTTTTAGACAAACATCTGAAAGCGTCATGGAAATGATAGTTGAAGCTGAGTTGGATTAAAATGTGTAAGCACTATAAACTGACCACAAGCCATGAACACAGTTCACCAAACTGAAGAAAGTGTTATGAAGCTAAACGGAATAAAGCTAGGACTGATCTCATTTTAACAATTTTGAATGAGTTTTAAAAAATACTTGTAATGGAAAAAATAATATGTAAAATGAGCACACAGTCAATTAGAAATGAACAAGACAGCTGAATAGCATTATCAAACAATTTACAAACAGAACAAGAAAATAAAGGAAAAATTAGAAACTTGTGCAGAACTTTGGAAATATGTCAATATTCAGGGAATTATTTAGGCAACAGAGGAATGAGCATAAATCTAAAAACTAGGAGAAATAACATATAGTTTGCTTACCAAGTTTGCAACTCAGCAGGACAGCAAAATTAGCTAATGCAATTTGGGAACGACTCCAAGCTAGGACACACTGTTTTCTCAATAGAACTTTGGCACAACTACAATATTATGGTTTCTTCTGTAAACTGAATTAACTGAAAGACAAACTGGCAGATAAACAGAACAGAGGGACCGAGGGAAAAGACTAATTAAACTTCAAAGTTAATAGACATGCCCTCTCAACCACAGAGGTGGAATATCTAAAAGTGTTTCAATACCATCTGAGAAAAAAAATAAATCCTTTTCAGTTTCACATATTGAGATGTTTAATGATCCAGAGAAACTGGATTAGAAAAGAAAAGCAGCTTCCTAAAAATGAAATGCAATACACATGAAGAAAAGCACTGAAAACTGAGAACAAGTTAGGTGAACAAGTCAGACTTCTGGCAGCAGCTGTGTTAAAGAAGGGATATAAAGGTGTAATTCCACATTTATGCATTTGTACTGGCAGATGCCTCAGATGTAAATCCACATACACTGTAAGAGGACCACTTGATTAAGCTGCGAAAGGAGAAGGTACCTTAAACGCAGGTATGAAGTACAGTGCTGACAACACAGATGCATCCAAAACAGGAACACTCTTTGCTTGCAAACATATTATAGATTAGAACATTGTTCTGCAGCACATTATGTAGTAAAAACTGTAGTTTATTTTTTAAACATTCTTAAGGGCGGTGACAGACTCTGAAGTCTACAGGAGAACAGCTGTTTCCAGAAGTAAATTATAGTTTCTAACTGAAAAAAAACTGTTGAGTGTTATTTCTGTAACCCAGTGCATTCTAGAATTTTAAGCTTCTGAAAGAAGAGGCATTCTGTATCTCGTAGATTTATTTTATTCCCATAGTAGGTATTCATTTTCCTAGGCTATACTGATCTAGGGAAATGCAGAATTATATGTTTGAGAACAAAATTTTTTGTTCTTTTTCAGAAAAAACTTAAGTCTCAACATGCAGTAAAAAAAGTATCAATTTGAAGTTTAAGTAAGTTACATCCCAGTTGCACTTATATTTCCATTTAAAAAGATTTCAAATTAGTCAATGTCTTGTGTTACAGATGAGACTTCAACAATACACAAAACTACACAGCTGTGTTATTTTCAGTTAGTTACTCCAAAGCAGACAGAAAAATCAAAACTGGAATTGCTCCTATAAAATATATAATTCACATTTCTACACAAATGAAAGCTACGAAGACTAAAGCACAAGTTGTATATTCAGTATGAAACCAGGAATTTTTAAATGAAACTCAAATTAAACCTACGCACTTCTTCAGAATTCTGTTCCAAATCAGATTGTGACATTTTATAGTAATTTAAAAAAAAATAAATTAAAAAAGGCAATAAGCAACAAGTGATGGTCTAACAAGGAATGAGTCCCTTCAGAATTTCCACAGTATCTATTTATATGAAAACAGTTTAAAATTGAGGTGGTTTAAATATAGGAAATACTTTCATTGACATTAGCCATTCTAAGGGAACAACTCTCCTTATCTGGAGCAACAATTAACATTCAGGATTTAAAGCTTTGTCCTTGGTAACATTTATTTTACCATCATATGCCCATTATGTTACATCTTGTGTACTTAACGCATCCATTACATAAAGGAAATGTTTTAATGTTTTCAATTAGTATTAAGAACAAATCATATCTCAAGTATAACTAACTAAACCGGTCACATTTATGTTGCCCACGTAAATTTAGTTTTTAATTACTTTACAAATAGTTTAAAATTCTACAGTCAAAAAAAACCCCAGACATCTTAAACAGTACAATTAGATTTCATTCTGTCATTTTTACCTAGCTGCCTCATTCATATAGTCCCACCAGTGGACAATTAATACTAAAAAGATTATCATTTCTTGTACGTGTATATTATTTAATCCTCATCCTAAGTATAAATTTGCAACACAGCAGTAACACTGCAGGTATAGAAGTGATGTTTCCTATCAGGCATATGAAAAGATTAACACTCTACCACAATTGATGCTGGTGTATTTATATAGAAGGCTTCTCACATATCATTTCAGTCTACGGGAGGTAGATGTTTGTCTATGAACTGTTTTACATCCATCATCTCCTGTTTAAAGATAAAAAGTATGTATTAATTGAAGTTCCCTAACTATATCTTCGACTACACTAAATCATGTTTCAGCATTTCAGTTATAAGCAGCAGCTGGGCTACAAATATTGACTAATTAGTTACTTGATAAAATCATACCACTTTGCACACAAATTAAGGCTGATAATTCTTCAAGGCACTGTGCACTCAGAAGAAACTAAAATACAAGAAAAAGAGCAAAGACTACATTTTTTCCTCTCTCTCTCTATGAAGTTGAGCTGGCAAGCTACATATCAATCATCAAGTGACCTGAAAAGCACCAGGCTGAGCATAGGTAGCACTTGAGTGCAGCTAAGGCCATAGCTTCGTGTAAACTTCTGCAAGTTAGCAGCAGTGTGAAAATCCAGCAGCTCCTCCTCCTAACCATTCAGTTTCACCTTCATGGTGCTTCCTTCCTTAAGGAAAAGCAACACAGCAAACTAGACTGGGAAACCAATCCAAATAATATTTTTTATTAAGTTAATGTTGTAAGAAAGAGCACATTATTAATATATGTGTGTGACAAGTCAATGCTATTACTGCCTAAATACAATACAACTGTGTAAATGTCCCAAAGAGGTTGCTCCGGGGTACAGTTCCCACAGGGTGCAGCAACCCGAAATAACAAGTCCTTCAACTCACTACAGCTGCAAAAACTGAAGCCAGCAGATTTTGCCATTTTAGCAAGCTCAAACGGTTCAAAGAAGTTCCTGATCAGCTCCGGAGCTAGTGCAAGAATACGGAGAGGGCCACAAGGTCATGAGCAGAGGGAACTAGTCCACCCCCTTTTGGCAGCAACAAGGCATTACACCAGCTCAGCTGCCTGCAGAGCCAGAACCATAGAGATTCTAAGGCTGCCTCTCCTTGTAGTATCAATCCTCCCTCCCCGTTTCTTCCATGTCTCCATCCATATAACTAACAAGATTCTTCTCTCCAAAATACCAAGTTGGATTTATGCTGTGAGAATCTGCCTTCCAACTGAGTGATTTTTTTTTAGCAAGCAAATGATACAATTTAGGGGGGGAAAAAAAAAATTAGTATTTTATAGACCAACTATCCTAGTCCCAAAAATACAAGTTTATGAGCAAGTTCCCACTAGTCATATAAACTTTTGCCTTGGATGCTTTTTCAGCCAGGAATTCACTAAAGTAAGTCACCAGCATCAAGCACTTGTTATTAAAAAAACAAACCAAAACTCTGATTCTGTGATTCTGTAAAACAATCCCCAACCACCCCCCCACCCAATACATATTTGTTTTAAGGGAAAAAAATTAATATACAGTGTTTTAGCTGGGTATGGTTAAGAAAATTACCTCAATACATGAGCTATGCATCATGCCAGAGTAAGTCCTGAAGGTTACATTGGCTGGATTTATCATACTCTTTAGTTTCTCAACAGTGAGAGAACCAAATGTTACAGGAACCAATGGGTCACAGTCCCCATGGCACTGAAGAACAGCAATCTCCTTGTTGACACCACTGATAGGGCCCTGTTAGGGGTGGAATTAGAGGGGACAGAAGAAAGAGACAGTAAGTGGAGGTAAGTGTAACACCTTTGAGATGAAATAACCCGATCGCACTCTGCTCTGTAGCATCACAAATAAGTTGAATTCTGAAGGAAAAAAACCACAATGTAGTCTACAAGTTCCTTATGAAGCAAGCTCTGTGCCCGACAACATATTAAGTTAAAAAAACCTGAAAATAAAACTTTGGCATTAATTTCAGAATAGAAGAACATGATTGCTAGCCAAGCAAAAAAACCTGACACTTGGTTTTGTCTTGGCAAGACAGTGCCTTGCAGAAAGAACAAATGACAAGTAGAAAATTTACCTTCAAGGACAATTTTCTGTATTCTTTAAGTTTCATTTTAAGCAGAGATAGCTACCCAGTGTTTCCTCATTTTCCTCACTCATCAAGCTCAAAAACTCCAGGCCCCTATTTTAAAAACTTCCGAGTTATCAAACAACTGCCAATATTCAGTAATAATGATGGTCACTAATTCCTGCACAAGATACAATCTTCAGATATGCTCATTCCCCAAGTGCAAATTAGGTTAGGAAAGAAACATAAATACCTGAGGAAAAGAAGCCCGTAGAGGAAGCCAGCAGCTGAGGGCTACAACACCTGCTAATTTTTGTTGCGTTGTAAGGGCTGTATACAATGACAAAGCACCTCCCTAAGATAAAGGGATATAGGTATTAGAATGGTGATAGTAATGTTCCTTTTAATACTTGTTTCAGTATCTCTGGTTTCTCTTTTCAAGGTCTTTTTCTGTTCCAACCTATTCTTCATTAGAACCAACACTAAAGCCAGTATTCCTCCATAACATTTATTTTGCTTTTTCTGCCCTCCAAGTACACATGATCAGTCCAGAAGTAAAACAGCAAATTTAACTAACAGCTACTTTAATATTTTATTTTACTTGCATGCGGACTGGGGAGTTGGTGTATGGACTATTCATATGGACTACTACCACAGATGTCTTACAAGTATGAAGGGAAGAATTTCCTAAATAAATCCAGACCAGCACATATCTACCATTTAAAATTAAATCAAAAATACTAGCAAGGTTTTCAAGCAAAGCTACGTAAGTTACGTACATAAAGACTTTAAATAGACTATTAATTTTAATATTTTTTTCCACATGCATGGTCATTGTCCAGTGAATAGCAATTATTTGCATAAAACTAAAAAAATTCATTTGTTAAGGCAAAGGAAAATTGACAGCTTAAAATTTTAGAAGCATGTAACATCAGCTCTTTTCAATTCAAGTGTCTGGATTTCCCACGTTAGAAAAGCAAGGTTACTTCCCTTGAAAAAGACACAGTTCTTTCCAACTATACCTTACCTGAGAAAAGCCTCCCAGAATAATTCTATTAGAAGGAATTCCATTTTTTACTTCTTGATCTATCAGTGCTTTAACTGCAACACAAATAGAGGCCAGTAGTTAAAAACCACTCCGTTCTGTAGGAAGTCTGGAAGAGGAAACGGATCTTCTCCCTGACGTCACCAGAAAGCTAGTGAAAGGAAAATCTAGCCTACTACACATTAAAAAGTATCAAAAGATCTAGAGCATGATCAGAAATTCCAGTGCCACTGTACCATTTCCAAAGAGAAAAACATGCAAGTCAGTCTCGCAAAAGCCCCACTGCCAGGAAAATGATATCCTTTTCTAACTATTCAGTATCACAAGTGGATGCTTGTACTGGTCTAACCTGCTGTGCTACCCAGAAGCTCTTAAAACCACAAAAAAGTACATCAGTTCCCATGTACATTTTGTATTTGAGAATATGAAGTATTCATACTGGTGAATTACTCTGACTACTCACCAAGTTTAAAAAAAAAAAAACAAACACAAAATAAACTGCACTTAGCTAAACTTTAATCAGCAATAATAAATACATATTACTTTCCCTAATAATCTTGTCTTTGAAAAAATCTGTTTCAGACTGGCAATTCGTTTTTAAAGAATACACAGAAGTACTTTTAAGCCACAAAAAGTATTCCTAAGCATACCATTCTCCGCTGCTTGCTTGATCCCAACTTCATCTTCCTGTGAATCGGGATGAAGTCCAATGATATCAAACCTCACAAAAATATCAACAAGAGAATTACTCATCAGATACTCATTAGAGCATCCATTCCACTTCCTTAAAAGACAAATAATAAAATTGGGGTATTTTCCAGATTAAAATGTTATCTGATATACTAGTTAGTACCAACCATTCATATTCAACAAGAAATAGTGGACAATCTGTGAATGTGGCTAAAAGGTTAGATGTAGTCAACAAAGCTTTTCTGAATTTGCTATCTTCTGTAACTTACTGTAGATTAAGCAGCTCAGTTTTGATATTTGCTCAAAAAATATCACCAGGAATTTCAATTTATCAGTTGCACATACAAAAATCAAAATACTGTTTGAAGAAATATAGGAAAAACAAACACAAGTTACTTGAGGGAAAAAAAAAACCTGAAGACTGGTTTAAGACCATTGAAATCTACTATATTTTTCTTGCTTTCTATTCAGAATGGATGTACTAAAGAATAGTTTCTAGATAGCCTACTAACCCACAAAATATTACTCAATAGTAACAATGTTTCCACAGCAGAGTCTCTTCGACTAATGACTATGAATTCACACACAATATAGACTACAGACTATACCTGTAAAATAAAGTGGTTGTTTTTTTTTATTTTAAGACATACAGATTAGTCCTGAGGAATAACTATTACCATAGATATAAGTCCTGGTTTCCCAGGCACAGCCCTATGGCTCAGCCATGCAGGCAGACCATGAGTAGCCCCAAGTCAGCTGGGAGATTCAATCAAGGAATCTGACTCACAGGTGTATCTTACACCACCTCATCACGCTTATTATAAAAGGAAGGAGTTCAGTGAGGGTGGAATTATTTTTCCTGGAGCTTCTCCATCTTGGTGCTCTGCTCCTGACCTCAGGGACCACGCTGAGTATAACCTTGTACACTTTATATTGGTGATTGTATTAGTTTTGTTATTTCATTAAATCTGTTTCTATTTCAACACACGAGGCTTCTGCCCTTTTCCCATGATTCGCCTTCTCAGCTGGGGAGAGGTCATTTTGGGTACAAGCTGGAAAATAGGAGGTTCCACATAAATGTGAGAAAGAACTTCTTCACAGTGAGGGTAACAGAACACTGGAACAGGCTGCCCAGAGAGGTTGTGGAGGCTCCTTCTTTGGAGACATTCAAAACCCGCCTGGACATGTTCCTGTGTGACCTGATCTAGGTATTCCTGCTCTGGCAGGGGGATTGGACTAGATGATCTTTTGAGGTCCCTTCCAATCCCTAACATTCTGTGATTCTGTGATCAGTTGGTAGAACAACTGCTACAGTTTAGCCATGAGCACAGGCTAAATGTAGACAATACACAAGAAATTAGAGCATCCCCATGTGAGCCCTTTTATAAGAACAGAACTAAAGCAAAAAGCTTTTTATACTTACATCTGATTAAAACTAGCCATTCAGGTTGTTCGTGATTTTTAGTTCAGAACAATGAGTTCAAACCCCTAGATATCTGTTGATTAAAATAGTTGCAATTGAACAAATACTTACCATGATGGCATGGTCATTTTCATGTTCAAAGAAACCGGCATAACTGGCCTAGAAATGAGAATGAACAACACTGGTGTAAGATATATACTGAAATTTAATAATGTAGACACACTGTCATGAAATTACGTATCACTAATTCTGTTTTACTTTTAAACCATAATTAAAATTAGCAATTTGTAGCATTGCTTCAAGAAATCTCTCTTGAAACCTGCCAGCCCAAACACATTTAATATTCAGAACTGAACTGCTGCTCTCTGCGGAGAGGAAGCAAAACATTAATGGTCTGCTTTATATAAATATGTATGTGTGTGTGCATATACAGCATGTATATATATATATATATCTCATGTATAACACACACATGTACCTCATTTAGTTGTTTCTGAGTGTTATTTATCACAGCTCCACACATGCTCAGTGGATGAAGGCACCTTACACAGTACCATCAGCAAACCTAAGGAAGCAGTCAAATGTAGCATAGTGGTGGACATGAGTCTGGCCATACATGCTTCTCTCAACAGCAGAATCTGCTTAAGCAGTGCCTGCCTTTATTGCAGGACTCATCCCCACCCTTATGCTGCTGTATGGCATCTGCTCAGACATACCAAGACAACTTCAATGGACCATGCCATGGATCAAATGTGGCTATAGTTTTGACCTACTGAAATTGAGGAATACAAGTTCTGCGGTCAAGACTGAAAGAAGACAATGGGCAAGCAAAAAAACCAGCAGATATTACTGAGCTCTTTTTGAATGGCTCAGCAAAGCGCGGCTGTGTGGTAAAATAAGTAACTAAATCACTGCCCAGTTATCAGTAATACACCAAACCACTGCTTACTTATCTCTCTGCTCCATGTCTCCCACGACTGCTGGAGTAAGAGACAATCTGAATTTTGTGTTGAAATAAATTAAGATTATACTTAGTTTTTCTGTCATTAAGTAAATAGTAGATAGATCTTAATGCTTTATTTACTGACTTGTGACCCTGCTCAGAAGTATTTCACTTCCTGAATTGCACAAAGACAGCTGAAATTGCATTATTTGCTGAAAATAAGAATATCCTGTGAATCTTTGAAACATGCTGTGAGTAACAGGGAAGTTTCATCTCCTATACATGCACCCGAGTTTAAGAAGTACATGTACCTAATACAAAGTATATTTAATGCTCAGTAAAATGCAAAAACTTACTCCTTGTTAAGACTGGATTTCAACAAATTACTATTGGGGAACAGAAAGAAATAAACAACTCGATCCAGTGAAAACAAAGTCAAAACAAACTAACTTTTCACATAAAACTTTTCAAATATGTTTTCAGCCTTAGTAACAAATGCAAAATATGAGTAACGCAGTTTTGCCATAAAGTAAATAACACAGTTCCTAAAAATAACAAAATACTTAATAACATCAGTATTATTTTAGAGTGTTTTTTTAAATATAAAAATGAAATGTAGACACATCCAAATCTCATTTGACTTCATCATCTGTGCAAGTGTCTTAATCAGTAACTCTACAGAAAAATGTAAAACAAGAAAAGTCACAAACTTACGCATGTGGGCAAATGTATTTTACGTGGGGGCTTTTGATACCTGCCAGTGCTTCTGACCAGCCATGCCTGTTAACAAAAAATTAAATGCCATTAAATGGCATTCATGTTTTGGCTTCACTCTTATTTCTGTGTTGGTGCAACAGCAAAGAGCAAGTGTGAAATATGCTGAATTACATCAGTATAAAAACATTTCTACAAAATTTTTACATCAACTGCAGTATGCTATGAATATAGTACTAAACTTAAAAGGTTTGTTCTGCCTCTGAATATTTGTTGCATATATACAGCCAGAGACATTTTATCTAGTTTGACTGTCATAGTTGCAGCACAGCTGCAGAAATAGCACTTGGGCTCTAGGCAAAGCCTGCTCTACATCTGGGTAGGTATATTAACTTGGGTGCTACAACCTATGAACACAAGTATCCTGCTTCCAGGCAGCTCTAGCCCAGAGGCTGTTTTTCTGCTCCTGTAGAGTTAAAGCAGCTCCTTTCACAGCCAACTTTGCTTCTTCTGAATGAAATTTCTTCATGTGGGAGAGTAGCAAAACAACATGTAAGCTAACTCCACACAGAGCCAACCTAATCAATCAGACCTATTAACTTTGGCTCAGCTTGAATGCTCTCAGATTCAGTCAGCCCTGAACAACACTCCAGACTGCAGGTAATTTTTTTAATCTCAAGTACGTGCTGTATAAATGCAGAGAACAGCGTGAGATCTGCACAATAGAAGACTTATCAAGCTTCCTATAAACCAGAAAACTGGAAAGCATAATTTAAATAAACAGCTCCAAAAGATTCACACCACAGCTCATCTAGACATGGACCAAGCTGGACCCAAATCCGAACCTGTGCAGAACTACTGCCCATGCCTGCACTTTGCTTTCCAGAACACTCAATTTTACCTGTATTTCCTGATTTTTCTCATTATTCAGTATTCAGTATTCATTATTCAGTATATAACTCACCTGCTACACTAGATACTGGAAAGTTGATTCTAAGCAGAAAACACCTCTAACAAATTCATCAGTGACACAACTGAACTAATCAGACCAACAGCAGACAAGCCATAAAAGCATGTTTGGTTTTAATTTTAGTATCATCTTGAAAAGTTAAATGTATGCTACCTAAAGTTAAAGAAGTTATATATCAGCCTACTTCCTACCAATACTTTTATATATACACTATTAATAAACTGCGGGTGATACTACTCGCATTATATTTGCAGTATCGCAGAAGGCCAAACAAGAACCTAAAAAGAGAAATAAAACTGAGAAAAAATAGGCAGGTAAGACTTTGGGGACTTCTTTCAGCCAACTATAAAGATTAATTTAAAAAATTTGGAAAGCAACGTCATATACATATTTATGCATAGTCTTTAGAACAATCCTCTATGTTGTACCTTTTGTTCAGATTTTGGTAAGTATGTGCCAATTGTTAAGTGCCATTTATATAGGAGCTAAGAGAGAAGAAGAATATAACCTCTGTTAAGCACTTCTCAAAGTAAGAAAAATACAGTTGGTAAACTGAAGTGAGCAATTTAAAAATTTGTGTGAAGCACAACAGGTCAGTTTAAACTATGGGAAATGATAAAATTGTTAACTAGTATTCTTCAGACAATTCTTTCTTTGGTCAATACTACAGCTTTTTTTCAAAAGAAAAAATGGCAGTACGTCAGAGGCAGTTTTAGCTAATCTGATCTGCAGTGGACTACAGGAACAAATACAGCTAAATCACCATATGTCCACAGAGGTGTCAGGACTTGTTAATGCATACATTCCAGTACGCTCAGTGCATTTCCAAGCTTGAGACTGCGCTATAGCTTTGTCAACAAGTGGACATACCACATTTGTATAAGGAATACAATTTATGTTAAAGATCAGTCTCTGAGTTTTATTCCCCACCCTATCAAAACCAACATTAACCCAATTTTCAAGGACTCAAATTCCAAAGACTCAAAAGATTCTGCAATCAGATGCTGAATATTTGGTGCCAAGATGCAGGAAGCACTGCTGCCTCAGCTGCGTCCTACCAGCAGAAAGGAAGACCGATAATGCAGACAAGGTGGTGTGTCAGCACAACAAATGACAGCAAACATCTCCACTTGCGGAATACTGCCAAGTGCTTGACCCTTTTTAACTTGTTAAGTGTCCAAGTCACACAGGCTTCAATTTTGACATTTGACTTTTTTTAGCTCTTCAGAAAAAGTTTAAGTCTTAAACATTCCAAGTATCAACTTAGAGGCAACAGTTCCAGGCAACAAAAACAGAGTTCTTACAGAAATACTATGTAATTTTGCCCATAAGGGAGCAGAACAGACAAAGCATTCATGCTACTTACTTTTATTATCTAAGTGCCAACTCTTCAAACCACAACAAGTCTTCTACCAAAAAAAGGTTTCAGCACACTCCTAACTTGTTAATTCAACGGTTTTAATGAATGAATGCTTATATGTCAGCACACACAAGCTTTCAAAGGGAAACATTACACCACACCTAGAATGCCTCCCAGAAATTCCCTGCTCTTTCCATTTTTACTCAAACTTGGAAATAACAGAAACAAGGTAATCAGTGTATTTCACAGCTTGTTTTGGGAGATTTTTTTTTGGGAGTCTGAAGACTGTATTTCAGATAGAGAAATCTGTAGACATTAGTTGACTACTTAGGAGTGGCTTAGATAAAACATTAAAATCCAGGCTTACTTCAAAGTGTGACATACTGAAGAAGAAACCATGGCCTAACTGCACCTACTAGCAAACCAGCAATCCACAAGTTTGGAAAAAAGAGAACTCTAAATTTAGACAAGCAGAGGAATAAACTGGAACCCACTCTCAGGAAAGCGAAACACCAGAAACCCAACAGACTTCTTTTTCCACAAAGCCTGACTCAAGAAAAAAAAGAAGGATCATATTCAAACCAAATTAGGTGAATGACTGAAAAAAGAAAAAGCTTTGGAGGACTTATGCTGGCAAGTCTTAAATAAATAGTTGTCACCATCATTCCAGCACACATGAAGTTTCATCTGCTGTTAGCCACTGCAGCCAGTAATTAAGGGCAAAGTAAGAAGCTTCAGCAACTGCTCACATATTTAAAACATGCAGCCTTATATCTGAAACTGTAACATCTATTAAGTGTGTAAGAGGTCAGAATACGCACCCTGTATCTCCCAGTCCATGAAGAAAAATGACCTACAGGGAGAAGACAAACACAGCGGTGTAAGATCACCGGACGGTAAATGCTCCCAGCCCACGGAGCGAGACCACACACAGCTCCGAGCACGGTGCCACTTTCCCCAAGAAAACTCCGCTTCGCTCCGTTCCCACCGCGGCTCCCCGTCCCTCCCCACCGCCACCGGCGGCGCACCCGCCCCTCCCGGCACACGGCCCCGCGGCGCGGGCGGAGCGCGGCGCAGCCCCACTGACACCGATGACCTTCCGCTGCCCGGCCTGGCTCCCGCCGCGAGGGGCGCGGGACCGCGGTCGTGAGCCCGGCCCGGCTCCGTCGGGGAAGTAACGGGAGAGCCCTGTCACCCGGGTGGCGTCGGGCCGGGCCGCCCCGCCATACCGCTCACACCAGGCAGGCGCCCGCCCTCCCAACGGCCCGGGCTTGGCCGCCCCGTCGCTCGAAGCCCGTGGGGCCCCCGCGGCCGCCCCCCGCCCGGGGCTGAGGCCGCAGCGGAGAACAAAGCGGGGTGGGGGCCACCGCCCGCCCAGGGTGGACCCCTGACCGCCGGCGCCTCCTCGCGGCTCGGCCCCCGTCCACACTCACGGCAGCCGTCGCCTTCCTGGCGGCCGGGACGATGGCGGGGAGCGGCGCCGACATGTTGTTGCCGCACATACACCGGGCTGCGAGGCGGCCAGCGGGACGCCGGCCAGGAGCGAGGAGGCGGGGCGGGCGCCGGGCCAGGAGGGCGGGGGAAGGCGGCGAGGTGGGAGGAACGGCAGCCGGAGGCGCTGCGGCAGCAGCGGGCGGGGGAGCGGGGCTGGCAGTACCGCCCCCCGTGCGGCCGCCTCGCACCGGGCCGGTCCCCCGCCCCGAGACCGTCCCGGACCCGACTGGCCGGGCGGGGCGGCGGGACAAGTGGCCCCTGGGGGGCGCCGTCGCCGCCTGGGCAGAAGCTGGTAGCGAAGCTGCACGTCTGTGGAGCCGGAGCAGCGGCCCTTGGTTCCCCCTTCGGCTTCGTACGTCCCTTCCCGGGCCGGCCTGCCGCTGGGGATTCCCCTCAGGGGCAGTGTGACCGGGGCCCAGTGTGCGGGGCAGGGACAAGCCCGCATCCGCCGGTTAAACGTCAGGCCCTGCAAAGCTGCTTCCGACCTTGCGTCCCTGCGGTTGCACAGTTTGAACTGCCTTTCGCCTTTGAAACTACCTTTTGAGCGGCCAGGTATAGCTGCCAGGTGGTACTGCACTGATAGAGTGTGATTTGGACATGTCGGTGGTGTGTTTCCTGTTAAAATCATTTTTATGCTGTGTTGTAAGGCTTACGGGGAAAGGGAAATTACAGCGTTCTTAAATAGGTAAATATAAAATAACAAGTCATGGGAAACAGGAAAAACAGCAAAAAGCATTGTTAGACAGAACTCATTTGTCCTCATCAGATCAGAGGCCTTCATCATCAAATTAAATCTCTTGGCTTGCAGCCAAAGAGTCAATGATTCTTATTCATCTTGAACTGTATTGGGCTATTCAGGCACTCTGTTACTGAAATTACTGGATCGTTCCAGTCCATTCCAAATATGCAAGCCAACTCTACGGCAAACACATTTCTATCAAAATGGAATACTTTGTTCTTTGTCTTCTGTTCCATACGTCTTTGTCAGATATTTCCTCCCAGAAAGTCAGTCTACTCATTGTACCAGCCGGGTGGTATCTGGCTAACATGGATGCTTTTTTTTGGCAGTTCAAACAGCTGAATGCACACTATACTTCCTTCAAATCCCTTCCACTGGCGTGTTCTATACCAGGCAGCAATGTTTTTTTCACAAAGCTTCTGCTCAACAACATTAATTTTTTTATCAGCGCAGCTGCATAAAAATATATTGGAGAAGCCTTTGCGCCAGCTGTGTAAAGTTGAACGTGCAACAAAGATGAGTGGGGGATTGGAGCATCTCCCCTATGAGGAAAGGCTGAGAGAGCTGGGACTCTTTGGCCTGGAGAGAAGGCTAAGGGGTGATTTAATTAATGTTTACAAATACCTAAAGGGTGGGTTGAGGGAGGATGGAGCCAGACTCTTTTCAGTGGTTCCCAATGACAGGACTAGGGGTAACAGGCCCAAGCTGAAACATAGGCAGTTCCATTTAAATATGAGAAAGAACTTATTTTGGGTGAGGGTGCCAGAGCACTGGCATAGGCTGCCCAGAGAGGTTGTAGAGTCTCCTTCTCTGGAGATTTTCGAGACTCGCCTGGGTGCAGCCCTGAGTGATGTGCTATAGGAGATCCTGCTTTTAAGCAGGGGAGTTGGACTAGATGATCTCTGGAGGTCCCTTCCAACTCTGACAATTCCGTGATTCCGTGCAGCCTCTTTTGCCACCATTTTTATGCTGCTTTGATACATAGTATTTATGCTAGGGCATCCCTGTCACTGCTAAAATTGGATTACTTTCACTTTTCAGCTCTTTGGGTTTTGATTTATCTCTGCTTTGGTGTGTGTTCTCGCCTCATGCACTGTACCCAATTCAAAACTGTTAAGAAAATATAGTTTATTCATAAGAGATTCCCTAAAAGATTAGGAGCTTTGTGTTATGTCAGATGCTTATCAAGTATGCTGAACTTGACTGCTGCTGTAGGGCAGACTTTTGGGGCATGAACAAAATTCTCTCTTGCCTCTCTACCGTGTTGTTTGCCACATGCATGTAGCTTCCGTGAGGTGGCCTGCTGATGAACGTCCAGCCTAGGAGATCAGTAGTCTGCTCAGAATCAGACTGAGCTTTTAATCTTTCAGTCGGTACAGCTGGAATAATATTACCTGAATTCTCAGGTGCTGCTGGCGGGGCTCAGGGTCACTGAGAAACATGAGCTCTGGGTGGGTTGGGCATTCGTGAGTCACACAGCAGTGGGGTGGCTGGTGCAGGCATGGGGCAGTCTGCTGTTTACACACAAATGTTCAAGGAACTGAGCTACTGAAATCGTGGAGGAATTGCTGAAAACATCTGAATTATGAACCTTTCAAAGCTTGTAAGTTGGCTGTCCTTTTTCAGTGAGATACCTATGATATGAGTGACACTTTTCTACCTGGTTTCAAGGTTCTAGTTAAAGTACTGGGAGCTTTACAAGGCAAAGCATGCTCTAAACTGTGTATTTTTCCCTATCCTAGTGGCTGAAATGGACTTGGGTAAGGTGGTTGTCCGTACCATACATTTAATGTGTATTGTTACATTGTCATTTTTATTCATTTTCTTGGAAGGGGGTAAGATTTCATACTGAAACTCCCTAATTTCTGCAACTTGATTTCCATTTCACCCTTATTTACTCTCAGGACGGGCAGAGCAGTTGCGTGACCTTTTCTCCAAGGTGTAATCTGAAGCAGACGCTTGATGTGGAAGAAGGTTTTGGTCAAACAGAAGTTTCAGGATTGACAGCAGGATATTACACCGAGAAGCGCCGGGTGACTCTCACAGGGGGAACTGCCCTTTCTGCCCTGCAGCTTCTCAGTGGCAGCTTCTCTGATTCAGTTCCTCCCTGAGGGGGGCCTGTGGCCTGCACCCCTTGAGCCCCAGACCAACACACTGACTGAATCTGCTGTATGATCTTCCTGTAGGTCTGCTTTTTAGATTAAATTAATAAAAGTGATCAAGCACTGCAGCAGGATGAGGGAAATCTCTCACAGCAATGCACATTTCCAGTGAGTATCCACCTTTAAACTTTTTGAATTGCCGCAGGTGACGGATGAACATTGTGTGCACCATCAGTGGGTCGTTCTCAGAGGCAGCCTGATGGAGTCACAGGCTTGGCTTTGGAACACTCGGCTGAGGTCGGTGCAAACAACAGCAAAGTACATACTGGGAAACGAAATGTGTTTGGGGCCCTACGCCTAATCCGTTGATATTCTTAAATAAGACACAGCTAACAGAACGGATCCGCGCTAACGTTGAGGTTCCCGCACCTTCCCCGTTCTCCCAGCACACACCGCTGCGGGGACAGCCCGCTCCATCCCGCCCCGCCGCCGGACTCCTGGGCGCCTCGACCGGAGCCGGACCCGCTCTCCTGGGCTGCCCCGCCCAGACACGCCGCACCTCTCCCCGCCCTGCGCTCCAGGCGCCCGTGAATCCCCGCCCCTGCGGCCACAGCTCCGGGTAAAGACGCAAGGCCAGCCCCGTCCGCCGCTCGTCTCCCCGCCCCGGCCCGCTGCGCGACAGTGTTGGGAAAGCGCGGGAGGCGCGGTTTACGGTTTTGCCGTAAAGCAGCTCGACCGAGGTAGTGTCGCTGTCGCCCTTGGGAGGTGAGCAGTCATGAGCGGGAATGGCGGGACCAAGGCTCTGGAGCTGCTGCGGTCGCTGCCCAGGGTCAGTCTGGGCAACCTGAGGCCCAACCCAGGCTCCAAAAAGCGGGTGAGTGCTTGCAGCTTGCTGGGTGCGTCGCGGGTGTGCTTTCCTTGCGGCGGCAGGGCACTGCCTCGGCAGCGGGCGCGCCCGGCCCCGGTGTTTGCTTCGAGGGATGTCCGAAAGCCTGTTGGGAGGCTGCGGCAGGCCCGGGAGAGCGGCCTGGCCAGACTAGGCGTAGGAAGGCAGAGGAGTGGGTGGCACTGCTGTGTGTGTTGGTCCTGGTTTTGCCCTTTGCGTGTCTTGTAGCGGTGTGTGTGTGGCCTTCCCCACAGAGAACTGGCTGATGAGTGACCCTAGCTAAACCTCAGATCCGTTTTTGGGGGGCGGACGGAAACAGTAAAAAAGTATGGAATAGCAAGCGTTTATGGGATGGGGTAACACATTTGAAAAGGGAAGGTTAATAGACTAAAAGAGAAAAGGAACGTGATGCTAGCCAGCACTTCTTGTTACTATTGATTTTTCAAAAAGAAAACTAAATGTTCTTTTCCCTGTTTCCTTGAAAAGTGATATAGCAGTAAAGAAAAGAAACCAGGAAGAAAGCCAGCTGGTTTGGGGGAAATATCAGTGAACAGGAGGATGAGGTTCGAGGGCTGAAGTCGTAGGAACAGAGAACTGCCAGGGAGCACCAAGCAGCACTGTCCTCTCGGTGCTCAAGGCTCCCTAGAGATGCCCACAGAGGTGGCTTGTGCTGCATAGTCGTAACCCTTTAGACCTGTAGTGAGACGAGCATGGAAATTCTTCACCCCTGCAGCTGTTGGAGTTCCCCTGTCAAGTTACTTCACTTGGAGATGTGAATGCCCAGCTTGGCCAGGGACAAGTGGAGCTGGAAGAAGCAGCTATGAACAGGGCTGGAGTTTTGATTCTTAAAGTTTTTCAAACAAATCCAGACTCCTAAACAGTACTTTCAGGCACAGCGTCCAGAAGTTGTGAGACAGTCTGGACTTGAGGTTTATTAGAACTGATGTTTTCCTGCCAGTCTTGAGTCTCAAGACTTTTTGTTTTTCAAGGTAGCTGTTGAATTTAGGGAAAGGCTTTTTCTTATTAATCTTGAAAGTAGAGATTTTTGTATGCTTATGGAGTCTTTAGCAAGTAACTTGCAACTCCATATAGGAAATGAGCATTTTTCCGCCATGGTACTGCTAACTGCCTGTAGTTAGAGTTTGTACAAGTGACCTCAGCTCTCTTTCTCTGATATTTTTCTTTTGGTATCTGACAGCCTTATTCAGTGATCAAATAAGTTCTCAAATAAGTTCAAATCAGGTTCTCAAATAAGGAGATTTAAGAGCATTTGACTTCACAAACGGAAGTTGTGGGAGGAAAGAAAAAAGTTTTCAAAACTTGCAGACACAATAAAGAGCATAAACCATCAAATTTTATGTCCTAGTGATGTTAGGCTAATAATCAAGTGCCATGATGTAACGAGCAGTTTTCAGGCCTGAGTTTTACTCCATATTCTGTGCTGCAGTCTAACTACATAGAGTGATTTGAAGGATTGGGGTACTTGAAGTTTGGCTGACTGTTGAATAGAAAAAATGAGAAATTGAAGAAGCTTACTGTAGTCTTTTTAATGATGGATTGTTTACGTTATTATAGATCCAACAGTGACTATACTGTGACTTAACCAAAGTTAGCTTATAAGCAATACACATACTGTGTTGCTTTACATGTCTCCCAGCCTAACTGATTCACATTGAGGAACACAGTAGAAAATAGCATATGTGTGAGTTGTGTTGTGCAGATGTGAGACTAGTTAGCAACATGACGTTGCTCCTTCCACATGCATTCATGCTCCAGTGAATGTTAGCTGAAATGGGAAAAACTTTGTAAGATCAAATAGATCCATCAAAACGATGCATAGGTGTGATCGTGCCTCTTGGAGCTTAACAGTGAACTCCACCCTGTGCAGTATGGCAGTGAGATTTTGTGGCTCTGTCTCATTCCTGACAAGGCATGAAAGAAAAAAAATCAAAGTGAGCCTTAATGCAGCCAATTCTTCAGTATATGAAGTAAATGAAGTTATCTTACACAGAAAACCTTATTACTCGGGTGAGGGTGAGCTGGCACTGCTTTTTAGCAGTCACTCCCAGCTGCTCATCTCCATCTTCATTGACAGCCTGTTTTGTAATCCTACAGATATTTGCATACCCATGAATTGTACTGAATGGTGCAACTAACTTGGATTTTGATTTTTCTTTTTTTTTTAAAAAAAAAAAAGGTTTTACCTTTGCTAATCTTTTTGATTCCATTTACCATTTAGCTGTGCAAGTGCTTCTGTTAGCACAAATAAGAGATGAGCGCAAGAAGATCCCTGAACTGCTACTTACGGCTACAATGCTAATTTAAAGTGCTCAGGAAACTAATAGCTTAGTATCCCTGTCTTAATTTTAAAAATAATAAAGGTTTAAAATAGTCTTCTTTTGATCTGTAGTCAGTAGAAATTGCAACAGTTGCAGAGTCTTTAGAAGGTCTGAGTCCATGGAAGGAATTATATGTGTGCATAGCGTATAGAGTCTGTTCCCCTGCCCTTTGAAGTAGAATTGATTTATTTCCCCCCCACCCTTTTTTTTTTATTTATTTTAGGTTTCTTTTTTTCATTGTCAGTGTTTGGAAAATTCTGAGCACTGAGCAACTTTCTGAGGAGATATCAATAATTAATTCAGAAAATTTCCCTAACTTGGAGAGTGCCGGGTATAAGAGGTAGAATTAAATACTGGTACTCCTTTTATCACAATATGTGTTCATGAAAACTTTCAGACTATTTCTGGTGCTCTGCAAAAATCACATTAACTGCTTTTCTGACTACTTTTCCCCTTAGGAAAGAGCTGTCTTTTCCCTCAAGAATCACTATGTTGCTCAGTTGTTTATATCTCTGAAACCTTATGTTTTAGAGATGGTTATCTCTGAAGTAGTTGACTAAATGTGTCATTGACTGTTTTAAAGGAGAGAAGACGTGGCCGTGGAAGATATGGAGGTAGGAAGTGTGGTCGAGGTCACAAAGGAGAAAGACAAAGAGGAAATCGCCCCCGATTAGGCTTTGAGGGTGGTCAAGCTCCATTTTACTTGGTCATACCAAAATATGGGTTTAATGAAGGCCATAGGTAAGTTTCTTCACATTTACTCAGAAAGTATTCATTGTCTGCTTTTCTTGATCTTTCTCCTGAAGCCAGAATCTAATATGCTGAAACAGACCTAACTGCAAATGAGACATTCCGCTCGGATTGTTAGCTTTCTTAACAGCAGAATGTCCCATTTCTCATGAGATTTTTTTTTTTAATTAATTTGTTTATTTTCTGTTGTTTTGCAGCTCTGCTTATTTGCCTTTTTCTTTGTGCATTCTCTCATATGTAGCAGGTTACCCTTCCTCCTACAGCTGAGTGCATTTCTCCTCTTCGAGCGCACCTCCATACTTGCTTGTTTGTCCCTTTGCCTGTCTGCACAGCAGGTAACCTACTGAACTGACTGGGGACAGGCCCGTTGACTCGAGTGAGGATGTTAGGCATGGAAGTGAAATAACAAAGCAAGGCTCTGGATTACTCTTAGCTTTATTCACCTGAAGCTCTGATCTGCTGCTACCCAAACAATTCTGCTTCACTTCATGACTCTACTTTTGTAGCCTGGCAACACTGCAGTCTTTATCTTTCTACATTCCATCTGTTCCATCTAGGATCTTAACAAGCTGTTTAATATCATATCTACTGGATGAAGCCATTAAATCATCTTTCACAATTGTTCTCCTCAGACATTCTGCCTTGCGTGGCACTTCTGTCCCTTTTTCACATTGTGCTTGTTTGTGCCATGTCCCTCTTTCAGCTTTTTAATGTTTAAAATGATTCTTCTAACCAGCCACTGTTCTTAGCTGGACATCTGTATGCAAGTATTTTATTCATTTCCTTCACTATGTTGACAATTGAAATTTTTGTTTGTTTTGTTTTTGTTATTTAAAGCTGGTTTTGTTTCCTATGATAGCATGTATGTTACCTTGGTCACTAAACGTTTTGTTGCTTTTAGGTATGGTCATGAAAGCATTGTATGGATACAGAAATTGTTATAGGCAGTAGTAACAAAATCGTGCCACACCTAGCAGACAGTTGAAAAAGGAAAGTGCTTAGGTGAATTTGTTTGTGAATTGTTAAACTTAGTTTGCTTTTATGTTTCACTTGTTGTTATAACTTCATCAAATAGCTATGCGTTTTTATATTTCCATTTTTATGTATGCAGTATAACTTACAGACCTGTCCTGATTATCAAAGGTTTTCTCTGTCAGTCTTACTAGTTTTGAAGTGTGATTCAAACTATATTTTCAAGTATTGTCATTTCCTTCCATTTGCTTAACTTATTATAAGAGTAAATGAGAAGCAGTTCTGATAGCTGAAGACGCAGTGTAGATCCACAATCCTACAAAGGAAATGCTGCCGAATGCATCTTATGTTAACAGTGGTCACAAGTTCATGAGTAACCAACCGCAAAAATCCAAGTTTCTGCAGTGACGAGAAATTAATAGGGTCTTGCTGGTTTTAATCACTTCTGGCAGCATGTGGAGGTAAAAAAAAAAAAGTACTCCGTAATTTCTTTCCAGTGTTACTGGCAAAATTTCAATGCCAGCCTATTGTAAATGTTTTACTAGCAAATGCTGTAAGTGCGCTTGGGGGAGACTGTTGTGGCAGGATGGGAGCATGCTGAACAATGTCTCTGCCTGTTTAGCTTCACCTCGCTCTTCTTTCTGCCTGTAGTGGTGCTCCTCTACTTTTTGAACTTTGGCTCTGTTAGGAACTGACAGTGCAAATTCTGTTGCTTGTTTTGTCTTACTTAGCTTGCCAATAACAAAAATAAGCTGCCACTCACGGGTTTCCAATAGCAGTGGTTAAACTGATTGTATGGGAAAGTTTTGAGCATCCATGTAAATGGTATGCAGTAGGCATAGACACTGGGGTAGGGAAAGCTGTTCTAAGGATTGGCTTGTGTAGTAATGTTAGGACTTTATAAAATTCGAAAATTGGTTCTGCTGAAGCTGATGGCTGTTGACAAAGCATTCCAATTTCCTTTGGGGATATGGATTAATGCATATTTTCTCAATATTTCTCCCCCTTCATGCTATTTTGAGGATGATTCCATTCAGAACTTGAGATGTCGGGTACAGTGGACTAAAATCTTGTTGGATATAGGCAAGCTATGCAGGAGCACGTGCAGGGTTCGGCTGATAATCTTTGACTAAACTTGTATGGGAAGGGAGGGTGTATTTGATTCAACTGTATTTGGTTTCGTCAAATTTTATGGATGTATCAGTGAAGCTACCAAGCTGGGTTCACTTCGAAGATGGTAGTTACTTAGAATCTTGGCTTACCAAGAAATACTGACACTTGAATTTCTTCATCTTTTTTTTTTTTTTTTTTTTCTTCCATAAGCCAATCAACAAGCAGTGGGATATTCTGGAGTAAGTTTTGCTCAGCAACAGAAAAATGTCATATTGGAGGTGGGGGGGTGTGATCAAACCTGAATGCATTATGGAGTCCTGGGCTGTAACTAGGGCTTGTATTTGCATTACATTAAACTTAAAATTATGGCTTAAGGGTCTTCATCCAGGATCTGGTTTAAGCATTTACTTGGTACTTTTAGGAGTAGGTGGAAAATGGAATACAGTGCGCTGTATCTCAGTTGACCAGTTCCTATTAAAGCTTCAATTTTGTAAGTTTTTCATTGTTTTGTTTGTTTGGTTTTTTGTTTTCCTCTCCCCAGCCGCAGACGTCAGTATCAACCGCTCAGTCTTCAGAGGCTGCAGTACCTGATTGATTTGGGTAGAGTCGACCCCACGCAGCCAATTGACTTAACGCAGCTCACTAATGCCAGAGGTGTAACAGTGCAACCTCTCAAAAGGGATTATGGTGTCCAGCTGGTGGAGGAGGTGCGTGTACAAGACACTATACTGCCTGAAGTACTAAAAGCCTTGTGTTTTAAACTTTTCCATACCACGCTGTCAGATTGTCCTTTCCCTGTTTTGAAACTTTGTTTTTCTAAATTAGCTTGCTGTGGCATTTTTGTGGTAATAAAGCCACAAGAGGGCACTGTGTGTTCGCAAAAAAAAAACCCCACAGGATGATGTTTTAAGACCTGAGAGACTACAAAAATAATAGTTAAGGAGCATATAACAAGAGGTCAAACAAGTATTTTACAACAGAAGACTAGAATGTACTAAAATAAATGTATTAATATTTTGGACAGGCAAACTTTTAATTCAATCCAAGTGACTGTCTTGGTGCAGGGAACAGACAAATAATATTTTGGAAGATTTAGTGTTTTCTGCAACTTTTGCGGAGAAGAATAAATGTAGATCCCGAAATACTAATTTTTGATGTTATTCTAATATGTATTGAAATTTACAGGGTGCTGATATCTTCTCAGCAAAAGTAAATATTGAAGTGCAGAGGGCATCTGAATTAGCAATTGCAGCCATAGAAAAAAATGGAGGTGTTGTAACAACATCATTCTATGATCCAAGGAGTTTGGGTAAGAATTTATTTTAGTTTCTCACTATTTAATTTTTAAATGTGCGAATATTAAATAATCCAAATCAAAGTTTCAAACACAGTTCTTACTGGAAAATCATCCACTTTTTCTGTTCTAAAAGCTTCAGCAGCACGTTGTTCTACGAATATATATAGTATACAAATATATATAATGCATCCACAGTTTTGCTTTTTTTAATCATTCACCTGCTTAACCCTACCAGTGTTAGTACTCCTTTACCAGTCAGCCACTTAAAGAAATCCAAGTAGCTTTGTAAACAGAGGAACTAATCGTTCCTTTGTATTTTTGTCGTCTTTGTCATTTGTTTAATAACTGCAAGAAAATTCAGGAAAAAAAAATAGATTTAAAAAGCACTGTGGATATTTATCTTTTTAAGATTTATTTTTACCTTTTAAAGACTTTTCCAGTTAAAGTGAGGAAGTAACTAAGTTACAGAAGCTCAGAATCGTTCCAGTCAAAATAGGTATTGTTTTTAGAACACTTTCACTGAAGAATGAGGCTTTGCTTTGCTTGAGGCTGCATCCTGCCTGATGTTCATTCATGCAGTTTTTATTGACAATAATGGAGCTTTCATGTGTGAATGAGGCTGAGAACAAGAGGAATAGGCATTTTTAGTGTGCAAAATATATTACCCTGGAGTGACAGAAGTTATTTTTTTCCAATCCAGAAAATAATCAAAATATTATGGTTAAAAGGATCTGGAATGTAATTTGCCAAACTCAGTAAAGCTTGAGGAGGAGAAGATAGTCTCACAAATTACTGAATAGGTGCACGTGCCACTGATTCTTTATTTAAAATACTTACAGAAACACTCAATTTGACATTTGTTGGTACACTGTGTAAATAGCCATGGAAGTGCATTGCTTCTAACCTAGAAACCAGGCCTTTAAATAAATGGCAGCATCTAACTTAGTTATTGTATATTTCCAAATTAGGCATTCTAAATGCATTAGAAGTAATGATTCATCCAGATTGTCACTATAAATATCAGTTGTAACAGAGCTGTTTGTTTGGTTAAGTGAAACTTGGGAAACACTATTATTCTGAGCAAGAGTATTCTTAAGATTTGTTTTGCTGCTTGATACTTTTTAATAAGACTTTAATTACTTATTTAACACAAAATACTACATCAGAAGGTATCATTTAATGTCTTTAAATATATAAAGCATATTATCTAATTTTCTGTCATGTTTGCCCACAGAAATTTTATGTAAGCCAGTAGTGTTTTTTCTGCGTGGCCAGCCTATTCCAAAGCGAATGCTTCCACCTGAAGATCTAGTCCGCTACTACACAGATGCCAGGAATCGTGGGTACCTGGCAGATCCGTCTAAGGTTGCAGAAGCCAGACTTGAACTTGCCAAGAAATATGGTTATGTCCTACCAGACATAACTAAGGATGAACTCTTCAAAATGTTAAGCACACGCAAGGATCCTAGACAGATATTTTTTGGTCTTGCTCCAGGATGGATTGTAAACATGGCAGACAAGAAGGTTCTAAAACCAACTGATGAAAGTCTGTTAAAATACTATAGCTCATGAATTCAGGACTGGAGACAACTGCAGGTGTACAGGAAACATCTGGGTATGAAATAAAAACAAACACCACTTTGTATCCATTTTTAAGGCTCCTATTATACTAGACAAAACATAAATTTTTGTTTATGTAATCTTTTGGTGTAGCTCACAACTTTTTTATTGTCATAATACAGTGTCTGAACAAAGTCTTAACATTTGGAAACAGTGTAGAGTCTGACATAAAGTGTGTGTTTGGACACTTTCTCTTGCGATGATTTGCTGGTTATTTTTTCAGGCAAAATGTTTTGATGTTGCATTTATTTCCAAAGATGATTCCAAAGAGTGACTCGGCCTAATAATTAGTTTGTTTTTCCCACCTCAATTTAAAATCAGAAACGTGACTGTACAAAACTAGTACTAGTTTTACAATCGTATTACGTAGCATTATATTATATGTTATTATGGTATCTTGAATACCTGTAAGAGGAGAAGAGGAGACTGAGGGGTGACCTCATTAATCTTTATAAATATGTCAAGGGTGAGTGTCATGAGGATGGAGCCAGGCTCTTCTCAGTGGCATCCAATGATAGGACAAGGGGCAATGGGTACAAGCTGTAACATAGAAAGTTCCACATAAATATGAGGAAGAATTTCTTCACAGTGAGGGTAACAGAACACTGGCACAGGCTGCCCTGAGAGGTTGTGGAGTCTCCTTCTCTGGAGACATTCAAAACCTGCCTGGACATGTTCCTGTGTGACCTGATCCAGGTGTTCCTGCTCTGGCAGGGGGACTGGACTAGATGATCTTTTGAGGTCCCTTCCAATCCCTAACATTCTGTGATTCTGTAAGAGGTAGACCATCTATTTTTGGATGGGGAAAATTAAAACCAATCAGAAATAACAAAGTACAGAAGTATTCATCAACCTCTTCAGTTCCATAGCAATGTTTTAGATTTGCTACTGTCATCAATAGCACTAGAGCTTGAGAGGTCTTGATCTTTGTCTTATTCCTTCAGATGGAATTGAGGACAGGGTGTGAAGCTTAAAAGAACTTTCTATCTAAATTTTAAAAAGATGGCTGTCTTAAATCAATTACTTTTATTATTCAAACAGAATTTAAAACTTGTCCAGGCACAAATGTAATGTCATTAATAAGAATGCATAGCAGAATCTAGAGTCAACCGCTATTAGATGGTGAAGGGTGGGGATGTGATGGACAAAGTAAACAGTTAGGGTTCAGTTTTCAGCTTGATGACAGATTGCATATGTGAGTGGACAAATTAGTTTCCCACAAAAATAATTTGTTCGTAACTTTTCACAACATCTATTTTAATCACACAAACTTGACAGAGTCTTGAAGAGTGTTTACCAACAAATGTTTGTTTAATCATTCTGTCCAGGATACTGTATTATTACTGTGCAAGAGTATTCTGGGTTTCATATGGAAGATTAGGATTCGACGCTTGGGATGATGAACCAAGCAGTAAATTGAAAGATGAGAGAGAAGACTAATCTATCAGAACTTAGTCTGACTCCTCGGAGGTTAATAAGATGCTTCATAATTACATGAACTTTAATCGCAGCTGAATTTGGCTTTAAAATAGGGATAATTTGGTTATTAGGATACAGGAAACAGTCTGGAAGACGAGAACACAAGACTAAGTCTTGCTTTCCGATTTTCATGTGCCTTTAGAAATGCTACTTAGTTTCCTGTAGCTGCCAAACTATCCTGTCTCCTGGGGGAAGCCCTCTTGAGTGCCAGACTCTCCTGTTTCTCCTGTATAACACCTGTATTTCACTTGTATGCATCAAGGGGGGGGAAAAATAATTTAAAAATACCTTCTTTTTCTTTCAGAGAATAACAAGAAGCAGATGAATATTTCTGTTGGTGTTTGTCAACCAGCCCAGATTTTTGCTTCGCTCAACAAACTGCCTTGTCAATTAATATGAGCACCTGTAATCACAAAATAAAATAAAACAAGTCTTCTATTCTCATGCTGATTAAATAATCTGAAATCCAGTGATTAACAATGGAAAGTCACTAATTTTTAACAATTTACTCTTCAGATTTATTGTCTTGTGTGTTAGATGCTATCAGCAATGGTCATTCTCCTGACTTGTGGTTTAAGTATAGGTGAACCATAGCAAAACAACACCAATATAAAACTGGATTGTGAATAGCAGGAATTTGGTCTTAGAGGCGTTAACATTCACATTTTATAAGGGGCACAACACTCTTTTGGCACATTAAGAGTAAGACAGTGTGCCAAAAAAAGTATAGCTAGTGTTAACTTGAATGTGAAGTAAATAACTTTCTCACTTTAGATGTATCCTGTTCTGCATCCTGATGATTGTTGGTTTGGAAACTTAAATGACAAGCAATACTTTTTTTTTCTACTTTTTTTTTTTTTTTTTTTTTGTTATTACAATACTACTGCCTCCATTTGGGAAGGAGTTGGAGGTGAGGAAGAGTATTTATTGCCTTCCCTTATTTGTGCCATAATGTTTCTGTTTTTATGAATCGATTCACAATTGTATTTTGTGGAGGTGGTGGCACTCAACAGGAAAGCTACTTAACTGGAAGCAAAGAAGGAAGTTAGTCATATTAGTGAAGACCAGAAGACAAAAGTGTTTATGTATCATTGTGTATTTTTGGGGGGAGAAAAGGGGAGGAAGGCAACTTTGTTTCCATTCCTGCTCTTTGTATTAAAATGAACAAATCGCTCTCAGCAATTTATTTTTTTTTTTCTAAATCAACTTCTTTGATATAGGTGTGCGTGCCCACACTGGTTGCTGTAGGTTTCTACATGGTTTTCAGGTGAAAGGGTAACTTGGATAAAATGATAACAGTGAAAGAAAGAATGAAAACAGGAAACAGATGTCTGGTGACGTCGAGGGATTGGATAGCACTTACTCAGTTAACGACGTCTTAGTCACAAGGCAGCTGTATCCTGGCTCTGATACTAGAACGCTACAAATACCTTGGAGCCAAAACAGCCACGTTCCACAAAATCCGGTCATTCTACTTTGTAAAGGTGATCTTTTATCATCTTATAATTGGAGAGGGCAAAAAGGGCTGTATGTTGCTTTATTTAAAATATGCAATGCTCATCTTCTTTTCTCTTTTCTGTTTACAGTAGCTAGTATTTTATAATGGTTGTCCTGATTTGTATTTACTAGTGAAAAAAGTGACAAGGCTATAGAGGATTTCCTGTTCATTTTATCTTGTTAGCAACACAAGTCTTCTGGCAACTGAATACAGAATTATGAAAAGCACAAGTTATTGACAAGGTTTCTAATAAATCTCTAATAACCAGCCTTCCAATGGACTGTTGTTTATATGAGGGTCAGGATCGCTGATGCAAGACTAAGCCAGCACTGGCATCTCAGGCCATTCTCTTTACTTAGGGATATGTACCATGTTTTCATGTTCATAAGATAAATTATTTCCTTGGATATCCTGTTTTGATAGGGGTTTTTCATTTGCAACAATGTATTACACAGCAAGAAGCATCCAATCTGCTGTAGCCGGAAAAGCATTATCAAGTAGCAGAGGAAAAGTTACTTGTGCCGTAAAATACTGAAAGCCATGTCAATTTTTATCAACAACATCATACTTTTGAATGGTTCCTTGATAAAACTGATTACATATGTGAGACTGAAATAGAAATAAAGGCCTCTGCATGAGTACATTGCTTGTTATTGTCAAGGGACGACATAAGAAATCACCTATTTCTTATGAGATAGACTACTAACAGCAGCCAATCAATACTACCCTTACAGGTGGCTGACTGCAGGCTCAAAATGAAGCAAGTTAAAATAAATGCATCTTCCCTTTTATTTACATGTACAACAAAGACATGCTGGATTTGAATTCATTATATTTCATAGTACAGTATTTGTGTTTAAGAACCAAAAGTTGACTACCGTTCACTGATTTCCAAAAAGGAATAAATGAATAAATCGGCCCTGGTCTGGATCTTCGCTGTCAGTGTGCCAACATTGTTTTGACATACAAGCATAATGGATGTTAGTGTTCCAGGAAGTCATATATAAGTGATCAATTATGAAAATAGCTTCCCATTGCTATTTTATTATTTTATTGCTAAAATTTGAAATGCTAATGCAGAGCTTATTTTGCACTGTTGAACACTCAAGTTCTGTAAAAAATTGTCTCTAATTTGAAATGTTGCATGAGTTTTATATTTTAAATATTTAAGTGTTATATTTACATATATCTAAAATAAGGAAGATGCTATGTGTGTCCAAAATGGCCAGTTTAATATTCCATATGCAGATTTATTTCTTAAAATTTCTTTATCAGTGGTCGGATGGGAATAGTTTTACATAACTCTCAGTCTATACTTCATTTTATTGTGTTAGTCTGTGAAAAGGCATAGTTAGAAGTCCTGGTGTGACAGAATTCTTACCCAGTAGGAAAATAATTTTTAAGCTCCTGCATCTCCTAGCCCCGGTAACCCATCTTGGTCTTTAGTAGAAGAGATATATGGCATTGTCTGAAGAATTACTGGTTTCTCAGTGGAAGCAAACTATCCTTGGATCTATTCTGTCTTCTTTGGTTAATATTCCCTCTGTTGCATCTGCATCTTCCCAAGGTCTCTTCTCACTTCTGTTGTGGTGGTGGGAACTACAGGGCTCAATCATTCTCACAGTGTCATCCTGTCTGGCCCACTCTGGGTTCGAAAATCTGCTTGTTTTATGTGCCTCTGGAGCAGGAAAAGTGTTGATCATTCCTGCATCTGTTTATACGAGGGGGTTTTTCGTGGCTTGAGTTTCCTGGACTGGTGTTGCTTTTGTTGTTAAAAATGTCAACAGCAATGTTGTTTACTTATTAACCTTGTAGATTCCAAGGCACACGCCAGCTGAGTTGGAGGGGCCTTTGAGCAATGAATTTGGAGTTTATTCAGAGCCAAGGAACACTCCTAGAAGGGTGTCTGTGCACTTAGCTCAGAATTATGCATGCTAGGTACAAGTCTTAATGGATAGGCAATTTTATGCTCAATGCATCAATGCCCAAATCAGTCTCTCCTTGCACTTTTGGGAACGCAGCCTCTGTAAGGTTCTTTCTAGTTTCATGATAGGATTGTCCTGTCTGCTCTCTAGTCTGTATATAAGGGCAAGTTAGCCTGAAAGTCTGCCATTTCATGATGTTTATATTTTTATTGTTATTCCTTGGGCAGGTAATGACAGCTAGAGGTTTGTGTACATAGAGCAGTCTATGAAAACTTAGGTGATGTGTAAATTTACAATAAACTAGTTACCTATGGATTTTTTTGTGATGCTAGTGTAGTTTGCCTTGCTCCCAGTGTAGACTACCTTAAATTCAGAAAATAAATTCACTCGTAATGTCTAACAAGGGATATGCTTTCTTTAATATGTTGAATGTAGCTGTGGTTCAGAGCTTCAAGTTAGAATCCAATTTAGTATAGTGAGAGACTGTCTTAATTTCAAAATTAATGCAAGTCTAGATTTACATTGCTCACATGTAGGTAATTGTTTAATCTCATTTCATAGTAGAAATCTGATTGATACAGTCAGTGGAGCCTGGAGAATCGCTGCATTTAGTCTGAAGCAGACATCTGAGCAACTAAATTGCACCTGAGGCTCCACTGACTGTGCCGGTAGTTTGAACAGTAGTGCACCTGCATACACCTAAACCATGGGTATCTGGAACTGAATCCCACTCTGTTTTCAGTGACCCAAGACCCTTGAAGTCAATGGTTGGAGGGTGTGGTAGATCACGAGTCACCCGTGTGGATGTACACAACCTGGTACATCAAACTTCAGAAGTCTGTAATGCCAAGGTCAGAGAAGGTGACAGAGATACCTGAACACAGATGGTGTCTCACTGCTCTCTGAGAACATGCAGTCCAGCGTGTCTCTTAGGGTCCCCCATAAACTGCTGTGATGAATTGTGGTGTGTGTATAAAAGAGATTTGGGATTGATCCTTCTACAGATCTTGACTTGCCATTTCTCCTGTTTTCAGTGATTTCTCAGTCCCTGAAACCTCATAGGCACATTTGTTTTTTCAGGGCGTAGGCAATCACTTATCCCTTCTTTTTTGGATTTTTTGGGGGGAGTTGGGGTTTTTTTTGGCAAGGCACTAATCACCACAGCAGTCAGTCTGGGTATGGGCCATGTACTATGCTTGAAACTGTTCCAGTAAAAATATTATTCTGCTGGGTTTGTGTTGGACTTCTCTGGCTTGATGTCGCTGCCACCTTGACTTCTAGGACTTGTGAAATGTCTGGGCTAATTGTGACTTTGTCGTTGGGTTTTGTTGTTATTGGAAGGCTTCGGTCCTTCCAGGTTCATCATTAAAGGCAGGTGTTTACTGTGTAATGATCATGAAATGAATTACCTCAGTGAGGATGTGAAATGTGTTGCAAAATTCTACCTGGGTCAGTTTTTCTGCACTTGTTTGTATGTATCTGAGAGAATTGAAAGCAGAGGGATGCTATGATTTTGTCTTTATTGGGGAAAAGCTTATCTGCTCATTAAGAGAACCTTAGAAGAAAATGGAGGGTAAAAGCTGTCAAGTCATTCTTGATGCATCTTGTGAAAAGTACATGTTTTCCCAGATCAAACTGTGGCTCTCAGCTGAGTGGGATGACTTTACTGGCAGCATACTGGGAAACTGCAATGGCAGCAGGCCACTGTGGGCAATGACATGCAGCTACGGTACTGTAGTTGGCCCTATGAAAGAAAAGATAATCTGTGCAGACTTGGGAACATGAGAATCAAGGTATGACAGTCTCCATCTGAAGAGATTCCAAAATCAGAAACGTACAAGTATTCTGCAAACACCACTGAAACTCTGCTGCGTGCTTAATTGCTCTTTGGTTTTGCTGACTATACTGTTAAGAATTGTAAGTATTCGAGAAATAATTTAAAGGATACATTTTAGGTTTTCTTCGTTGTCCTTAGAGTTTTCAGCCCTGCAGGGATCTTGTTTCCAGGCATTGTTGCTATATCCAACAAGGCTAGAAGCAAATTTAAGAAGGGGGAGCCAGCATTTTCATGTGATGGCATTATTCCAGGAACTGGTGCTTTAGGATACAGTAAATATTCTGAGGCATGCAAAACAGTTACTGATTCATTGCTTATACCCTGCTGATATTTGAGAGTGTAACACCTCTACTGTCACTCCAGCTGAGCTCCAGTCACGTCTCCTCAGCATGAAAGAAACATGCTGTTGTTTCCAGCATCCAAACCTGAGGGTAACAAATATTATGTTACCAGGTACATAAGCATCCAACAAAACCCAACATCCACCTCTGCTTCTTTCCCCAAATTACAAGTTTGCCAGGGTCATTTGTAGTGCTGAGAGTTGCATCTGCTTATTGGGGTAGGGAGAAGGTCCAGTGTCCTGGTACAGGCAAGGCTGACACCTAGTGACCAGACGCATTTGTTCCTATGGGAATTCGCTGAAGGCTGGTTCAGTGACTATTCACTCTTTTCTAAGTCTGGAAGGTTTAAATTTCAAAGTGAATAGTTAATTTATTTTATCATCACTTTTGGCCTTTGGTTTCAGTGTTTTTAGTGTACTCTTCTAAAGATGAAGTTAAGGTAGCTTGAAGGCTTGTTCAAGCTTAATATTGTAGCCATGAAGGTTTTGCGTGTAGTCTGGGAGCTGTGCTTTACAGCTGCTCTGAGCCACCTGTGAGATGGCTGAGAGCAATCAGCGGTAAGTTCAGAATATGGTCCTTTTGTGGTTTTTCCTTAATACAATCACGGCTGACCTTGCTGTTTGGATTCTCTTTGCTCATCCTGTTTTAAAGAATCCAAAATCAATCATAATGGGATATTCTCTGAGCTGGCAGAATTTCCTGTCTACTGATGTCTGCTGACCAGGGGTAGCATCTCACAATGACACTGCTGCCTGGAAAGCACTACCTGCTCCATCATCATTGCAGATCCTGCTGGAAATACTTCGACTTCTGTGCCTTAGCAAACTGTGTATTAATAAGGAAGAAAAAGACCTAGCTAAAAGGCTCTTCCAGAATGCGTTTGATTTTTTCTTTGGTTATCTAGATCAATGTTTCCAGAGTATAACATACTCCTGAGAATTGTGTGAGACCATTACTGAAAGGAGTAGCAATATATATTTGGGGAAACAGCCTCCCCAGTGTGAATAAAAGCCATCTTCTTGTAAGAATAATCATTGACTTCAAAGTAGACTGCACAGGTTCTTCATGATAAGAGGTTTTACATGAAGCCCTCAAAAACCTTGGAGCAGTCCTTGGGACTGGAGGAGGTTTTGGTCTTTTAAACATCTTTTGTTAGTTAAATGTTTCTTGAAATATTGGAAATAAACATTTTGGTTGATTCAGCATGACTCTTCACTACTAGCACTGTGTTTGCCTACACAAAGAGTCAGAGCTCAGTTTTTTTTCTGTGGTTAAAAGGAAACTTTGATTCTTCCTGAATGAAATAACTAGGAACTTGCACAAGCCCTGTGTTGTTGAACGGAAAAGGCAGACTTTTTTTCCTTCAGATAATTTTTTATATCTGACTTGGAACTTTACATATGGTTCAGGTTCTGTATCTGTGGCATGTTTCTAATTAGCCCATGAAAAAATAAAGGTTCTGTATTTTAGAAGTCACTGATTTTTCATCTGCTAACCGTCTCTGATAGGATTTGCCTCTGGAGAGAGGGCTAACAAATTCCCAAGGCAAAAATCTCCATCAAAGGCAGCAGATTCCAATCCCTGAGCAACACGAGCCTCCACATAGCCATCGTCTGGGATTCAGGTGCTCTGACATGGTGTATACAAAGCTAATTTTTTATTCATAGTCCACATCATTGTGGCCTATTTTTTCCCATCATCACAACTTTTACAGTTTTGCTCCAGGGCTGCAAGGGCACCACCAAGCCTGACCATCCCTGCCAGACCCACTGGCCAGTGTCCTGTTTCCATCCCTAGGGTGATGCCCAATGCCTGCAGCTGGGGCTGCTCTGGTGCCTCCAGCTGCCCTGCTGCTGGCTGAGGTGGTGGGACAGGCTGCTAGCCCCTGCCCTGCTGCCCCCTCACTGAGCTATGGCACTCAGAATGAGAATAGCAGAACTGTCCAAACATGCACATACAACACTTCTTTTTCCCTGTCTGAAAAACTGACAGTGCAATTTGTTGACTGTCTTGAAACTGTTGCCTAGTAACGTTTGCCTGAAGGGAAAGCTGCATTTTCTCACTCTGTTTGCAGCTGTCTTTGGTGTCTCTCCAGAAGGAGCTCAGAAACAAGGTTAACGGGTAATTAATTTGGATAGTCTATTTGAATAATTATTTTAAAAATTCCCAAAAACTGACTTCTAAACTTAATTTCATTCACACTGAAAACCTAATCATCAGTCATGAATAAGGGTCACAGAACAGATAAGTGCAACTTTGACCAGATATAAGTAATAAAAAGACATCACATTCTTCATTTTGAAAGCTAAATGTTGGGGACCCTGAAGGCCTTGAAGGTTATCTTTGAGTTTATAAGGAATGCAGTGTATAATGATTCCCCTTTTCTTTCTTTTTTTGAGGTAATGGGAGTTTTGTTAATTGATCAGACTAAGCCAATTGTTTTTGTTATTTCAAACTACAAGTGTGGGATTCCTGCCTTTGTTCAAAGCAGTATCATGAGGAAAAATAAAGCTTTCCAGTATCAATGTAACTTCTTGTGCTTACGGGGAATAAATCACAGAATGACAGAATGTTAGGGATTGGAAGGGACCTCAAAAGATCATCTAGTCCAATCCCTCTGCCAGAGCAGGAATACCTAAATCAGGTCACACAGGAACGCATCCAGGTGGGATCTATAACAGCTCCATCTCCATGGACTGGTAGATGTCACTTCTGGAAAACCTCCTCAGAGCCTCAGGCACCCTGTGTAGTCTTTGTCAGACCTGTGCTGCTCTACTTACAGTGGTAGCGCTAGTACCCATGTAGCAGGTGCCCTAGGGTGGAGCTAAGTCCATACACCTGCTTCAAAGTAATGTGTGGTACAGAGCTCAGCAGTGCCAACATGGGAATGTGTACAGGCATAGCCAGGGAAAAGCACTCAAAACAATCCCCTGTGCTCAAAACTCCCCTTGAAACCTCCATCGTGTGGTGGCTCTAGCAATGTCCCAGCTTGGAGACGATGGCACACGGAGGGCCTCATGACCCAGGAAGGTGCTGTCACATCCTCCCCTCCATTTCTGTGACCTGGATGGGGAGCAGCTTGCATACCCCCCTGCCCTGGGTCACTGGGTTGAGCTGCTTTGCAGCTGGGTTGGGAGCTGAAAAGGTGGCCAGCCCCCTGCTCTAGCAAGGGCTTCGGGAGGAGTTTTTTATCCTCTGGTAGAGCTCACCTGCAAGGCCCTCACTATCAGCTGCCACCTCGTAATGTGGGAAGAAGTATGTTTCCTTTCTTTGAGTAATGGCAAGCCCAGCCAGGACAGTCACAGGCCTGCCTCTGCCTGCTCATACAACCGACTACCATCATACCAAAGCAGAGTCTGAGCTTTCAGACTCATCTGCCTCTGTCAGAACTTTGCATGCAGTATGGAACGAACCAACAAGTAAGGCATACAGCTCTGCAGCTTTTCTTCTGATTTTATTCTACCCAAAATCGCAAGGGCTTTAGTGATACTTCTGACTATGTAAGGAGCTGAGCCACAATTCACTCGGATTTTTACCTGTGTTTTATTCATAGTGTAACTGGATTCATTGTACACTTGCAAATATGAAGTATAAAGGCATTTCCTAATTTCAGTCACAGCCAAAGTTGAAGTTAAATGAAAGTTAAAGCTAAACGTGCATGTTTGACCTTAGTTCTCATGACTCAGGATGTCTCACCACTGCACATTTAGCTTAATTTTACATAATTGTGTTCTAAAAATACCAGTTGATGAAACTTTAAGATTTTACATGGATAGAGGTTGTTTGTTTGTTGGGGTGGTTTTTTTTTGTGACAGGAAACCACAAGGAAATGCACAGTTCTACATTGAAACACTACAGGAGAGAGACCTTTGAGTTTATATCTCTGTCCACTGATATTCTTTATCAGGAGTCAACTGTTTGTGATCATTGCTGCTTATGGTGTTATTGACTCCTTTTTGAAACAGGAATTTTTGAAAATGTCTAATTCCATTTTCCTATAAAAGCTTATCAGCTGGTCTAAATAAAGAGAAGATGGTGAAGTATAGGCTCATACATTAAGCTGTACAGTACAGTGCTATTTAAATAATTATGTATCTTTTGTACTCCCTGAGGAATGACTGAATTTCTGAGCAATTTGTTCAAATGATTCATGTGAACAGAAAACACTAAAAGAAAGAGAGGTCAAAGGGACAATATAAAGGTCTCATATGAATGAAAAATTACTATGATACGGAAGAAATTTAAAGGGCTATTCAGTTTTCTTGGGATTCAAATGTTTTCTCTCTTTTCCCATTTCAACCTCTTCTGTGCCATCCTTCCTAGGATGCTAAAGCTTCTGACCACATGAAAGTCATGTATGAGTTCCACAGGACACAGTCATCCTGACTCATGACACAGTTCTGTTCTAATTCGTCTGGATCAATTAGATTACATATCATCTTTGGTTTTTTCACATCCAAAGTAAAAACAAGTCTACACCAAGGTCCCTTATTTGCTAAGAAAATACTATAGTTTGCTACTGCTTGGCTGATGATCAAAATCCAGTCAGCAAGTTACTCCCTGGCTATTTTTTTTTTTTTTTTTTGGTAAAAGCATAGTGTACATAAACACTAATTTTGTCAAACTACAGCCTGGAGGCAAAAAATACACCATCCCTCTATGTAATCTTTACAAAATTTTCAAGTAAAACTTTGACCTGGATGCATGATGATAGTCTACACTATTTCTGGAAAACTGGTAGCAGTAGTCCCTTGGTCACAAAGTTTGGGAGGCACAGAGAGAGCAAGAGCTGGCAATGCTGGCATAGCCATTTCTTCAACAGGGAGCAGAGCTCTCAGCTGCAGGTCCACCCAGACAGGAAAAGAAATACACTTCAGTAGCTAACACTAATGCCAGCTGACATTCCTAGAATATGATGGCTTCTCATCATAACCTCCTTCAGTCAGAAGATGATTCCCTTAATTGGATTCAAGGAATGCTGCAGTCAAGTTTTCCTGTGTTTTAGTCTGATTTCCTAAGGAAAGAAGCGTTGTGCAGCAGCACACACTCGCCTGTCTGTGTGTCCAGTCATATCCCTTGCCATTTCTTTTGAATCCTTTTGATCTGTTTCAGTTCTGCTTGATGGAGGAGTGGAAGTGTCAAAAAGAGAAAGGTCCCACAAGCCCCGTGAAGACAAGCAGCCAGACTGCAAGAGGAGACTCCTGTGTCCCCACTGATAGAAGAGCTTAAATGTGAATTCTTATTAGGCACCAGGAAATGTTGCTCCGAGACTTCAGCAGGAATGCTGCTCGTAAGCCATGGGTAAGGGCAAGTGACTTCTGCCCCAGTGCTGTTTGAAAGATGCACACAAAGGTACTGACTGGAGAGGGAAACAATGAAGCTGAATCCACACAATATCCTGTCAGACATAAAGTAGAAACGTTTTTTTTCCAAAATATTTTTCAGTCACGACAGTCTTAATACTGCTTGTAACAGTAGTAAGAACAACACTTTCAATTGCAGTGTGATTTATACAAAGTTGACAGCCCTTTAAGTTAGAAAAACTTTCAAAACTATTCCAAGTGTACTTAATACAAATTCAGTTCAGTAAGTTGAATTTTTACACACAACTTTGGTCCAGTTTTGTCTCCATTTACACTCTGCATTTTTTTTCACTTGCCACCCTGAAACGAGACAGATTTTGCTGACCAGTGTCAGGAACAGTTAGCTGTAGAGCACAAACAATACAGAGAATAAGAAAGATTGGGAGCTGCTATTAGCCTAGGAGAAAATTTTTATTAACAAAATAATTTCCTAATTTTCTATGAGAAGAACATTCACCCTCATGCCATGCATGACTTATCGGTCACTCAGACAAACATAATGTTTTGTGTATATTTTGCGGGTGCAAATTTTCAGCCTACCTAAAAAATTTCGCTTCTTTCTTTGCTACTACTTTTCTTTGAGAGAGGAACCAGCTCCTTTTCTGCCCCGGCTGGAGCTGGATGAATGCACCTGCCTGTGTGACTCAGCGGGAAACAAGGAGGTAACTCAGCTACTCATGGGGCCAGCAGAGCCACCGTGTGTTTTACTGCTCAAGAAAGAGGCTGGCTGGTACTTCTTGACATCTGCCAAGGGGGTTTATCCACCAAAATATGCTTATGGTTAAAACACCAGCACCAACAAGGTGGGGCAGTTGGCTGCCCTGCAAGGGCTGGGGGCTGGGCTGGCTGCCTCCCACCACCACAAGGCCAGGGGTAAGGAGGGGTCTCCAGCTTGTGGCTGTGCTTCTTAGCTGTGTGGGGTTTGTGCCATCGGTGAATCGGGTGGTCAACGTGTGTTTCTTTCTGTCACTGTTCAACAAAATCCATCTCTCCTGTACAGGAGCAGCAAGGGAAAAGAAAAATGCAGAATGTAAGTGGAGACAGGTACAAAACTGGAACAAAACAGTGTGCAAAAATTCCACTCACAGGGCTGAATTTGCGTTTAATCCTCCAGGAACAGTTTTGCCAGTCACAGCAGTAATCCACAGAGTTTGGCGAGTATGGCAGCATCCGTTGCTGTGAGCAGAAGATGCACACAGGTTTATTCAGCGAGAAGAACACCCATCCCCTCCACCTCCGTGCAAAAGATTAGAATTAAGGCTGAAGTGCTGGGTGGTGGGGTCGGTTCCCCAAAAATAACGTACAAAACTTGGAAGTAGGACAGGAGCGTGGTGGCCGCTGGGGGGAGATCTTACCCCGGGCCGAGCACCGGCTGGCTCCGTTCCTGGGTCAGGTACTGAGACTGAAAATCTCTAATCTGGGAGAAATCTCGGTTCTGAAGCAGGAATACGTCAAAATATGCTTTGTGCCAAAACAGAGAGTGGTGTTTGAAACGATGGGAAATGTCCCCAGTCATCTTTTTGTGATTAATTGGTCATGAAAGCTTTTAACACTTTCAGTCACGCGTGGAGATTAATGAGGCAACAACTTTAGGGGGAAGGAGAGTTTTGAAAGATAATGGTTAGTAAATGGGAAAGCCACTACTTTACTACCTTTACATTTCCTGATGTTAAAAGCTTCAGTCTTTGAGGATATCTGTAAGTCAGAAATGGTAAAACGAACACTTGTTACGCTGAAATAATGAAGCGGCAGTGAACCCTTTAAGATTGTTGGGAAAAGAAGTACCAACAATACAACAAGCAAAGGTCTCTTGTAACGACACTTTTTCTTTCCCTTAATAGATTTAAATGGTGATGTAAAGTATTGACTAAGCATGTTACATTTGGATCAAGGGGTTTAGAATTACACTATTCTACATGATGCTACAAACAGCCCCACTGAGCTGCTTATGAAGCTGCTGTTTAGTGGGAGTAAATTTATTCCTCTAGCACTCTGCTTACAAAGTAAAGAACTGAAAGTAAAGAACTGAAAGTATGCTGAGATTTAGTGTTCCAGCTGGGAAAGCAGCACCAGGCAGTCAAATACTAGAATGAGTAGCCTTGGGAAATCAGATACAGTAAAAATAAGCAGCATTTTCATGTTCATTTTTATAACCAAAGTGCTATGGGAAACCAATTTTGTGATGTGCTGTCCATGTTTGTAACATGGCAAGGAGCACTGTAAGTATCCTACTGAAAAGGGAAAAGGCATCTATTTTCCTTTTCGTCCTAAAATCAAGCAATGTACCATTCTGTGGACCCAAGCACAAAGTGTCCAATTCCAGGATCCTCCATATCACAAAAAATTAGAGCAGTACATTTCTGGATTTTAGCTGTGTCACCTCCTGGTTGTCAATAGGCAATGTTAAGCTAAGAAATAAAGCAAACTATCTTGCTTTTATCATTAGTGAATCACTTAATTCTTCTTCACCTCACATTCAGAAAGGATGGTAATGTATAGTGAAGTAGGCTCTTCAGATTTCCTCAAGCTTGCGAAATTTTTAGCATAGTATTGAAACATAAGTGTATTGGAGAAAGATTGTCTTGATTTTAGGTCTGCTGAGGACAAGATTTTGTGGTTTGAATTTTGGCAGCCTGGTGGTTCCATAAATTCTGCTGTTTTCCTGAAGTCTACTACTGTCAGATACCTTGTTAGATGGGAAATACACTGCTGACTCTGGGAAGTTTTCTGTTTCCTTACAGAAAGCACAGCAAGGGTTTCAAAACTGGTTGTCCTCAACTCCTCTGGTTACAGCCCTGAGGAAATAAGACAAATGTGAAGGAGAAAAACAACCTATGTAAGATCAGACAACAATCACTATTGTCATCCCCTCATGCCCCAACACAATATAACATCTCCTGTGACATGTTAGAGGCCTCTCACAAAAGAGGTCTTCCACCTAAAACAAAACCAGATTGAGTTTACTGACTTCAAAAGTGTTCAAAAGCAAGAGCCATTTTCTGTGTCTTCAGGCTTCTTTCTCCATACGCACACCACCTGTAGTAGGTGCAATGATTAAAAGGACCATAGAGTTTATTCTGCTCCTTTTTGACGGAAATAGTCATTTGCCAAAGTCAATGGATTAATGTTCTCCCATGATGTACCCATGGAGTGATGAGCCCAGCTCCAACCCGAGACCTCTTTCCTACACATTCACTTTGTGAAAGCTTTTTCCTGAAGTTTTCTTGAATTTTCACTGCAAGTTTTGTGATTAAATTTTGCTAGTACAAGCAGGGAGTCAGTATCAATGGGTTTTCTCTCCTGCATGGCATGAATAACAGATTCCTTAAGCTTTCTGTCATGTGCAAAGGCAGAAATCTCTGACAGGTGTCTTGACTGCTTGCACCTTATGAATTTCATTGAGCTTCAGGAGACAAGAACCCATCTTAGAGCATTCTGGAATAAGGTGAACTAAATTGCTCAGGAAGCTTCTTTGACCTCTGTGCCTCTTAATTCTGAAGCTCAAGTTCACAACTAAGGTTGGATGATTTTATTTCTCATGGATGATAGCTCTAATTTACACAACACAGTCATGAGCAATATCAGCCAGAAACTGATGTCATTCACCACACCCAGAATATCAGATTCTGCCCATCTTAAATTCAGCCTTACATGCTAAAGCAGAAGAGCAAGGAGAGTGTCCACCTTGCAGAGCCTTTTCCATTCCTGTTTATCTTAAATGTCTGTGGAATAGAAGAAAAGAAAGGTGCCCTGGCATGTAGAAATTTATAAACCCTCTCTCCAACATGGTAGAACTGAATAGCCATAGGAAATATTATGTACTCTGCCTTGATGTGACAAGTGATGTATGAAATTTTGTGGTAGAGTTCAATAAATGCAATTTATTGTTTTGGATGGTTGAAGCTATTTTTGCAGTTTCTGTCATCATCTCTTTGAAAAGATCAAACAGAATAAAATGCTGACCAGACTAATAAAGGACTTCTCAAGCTCTCCCAATAACTGATGAATTTTTTATAGTTTTGAGGCAAAACTATGGTCACATGAGATGTGGCTCAGGTTTGAAGAGGAGTTCCCAGGTACCAGGGAACCTGGCCCATGAACTAAGCTGAGATCTTTCTGTTCAATCACTTTGTTCAAGAGCAGACAAGAAAAAAAAGTCTTGTTTATTTCAGAGCTGTCCTTGGCTTTTCCATAGGTTTTGCGATACTGCGCAATGGATGGAGATTCAGAACAAAAGCACAAGGGCAGGTTCAGCTACTTCTGAATTTAAACCCTCCTCAGTGCAGAGTGTCTTGTAATATAAAGAAAATCCCTGCTGAGGCAATCTTCTACTTATTTATTTCAGATCACATGAACTGGCAGAGAATGTCCTAAGCTTTGTTCCCAGCTCCCAGTTTGACAAGTTGTCCGGAGTCAGAATAACCCTGGCCTCATACTTCTTCCTACAGTCTCCTGCTGAGTGTAAAATATGGCTGTCTTGCAGTTTGAATAAGGCTTTTAATGTGCCATGGGATGTCACGGTCCACAGAAATGGAATACAGTGTTCTGCTTGCTGAGAAACAGAAAAAAAGCTAACCAAACTGGTTTCTTCCTCCTGAGTACACAGTGACTGGCTGGAAATTCAGTCACTGAGACTAAAAATATCAGCCTTGATCACAAAAAAAAAAAGCGTTTGACAGGTGGATTTAGTCTTCCCTCAGCATGAACATCTATTTGCCACTAAAAGTTTGGTGAGTACACTGAGGCCAAGTAATGAGGTCTCATCTCCCCGTCCATCATTAACAGACTGTGGGGTAAGGCAGATGTTATTTCTTTGAATTAAGCCCTGCAAGGGGGAATGGTGAGAGCTCTCACAGAAATCGTGCTCTTTTAAAGGTTGTACATGACTGGGAAGGAAAAAAAAAGCACCTTTATCTGAGAATATAAAGAGAAACAACTCTTAAAAGCAAGGCTTTGTTCCTCTCCACTGCTATGCTTAAAGGAGCTGAAGTGCCGACCCCCTGGTCCTTACACCTACGCATACAGGCACAGAGTGCTCTGACCAGGCTAGTTAGTCATTTCTGTGGTGGTGCAAATGTCAATGAATATAGGAGCACTTCAGGATCAGTGAACAAGGAATGCAGCATCAAACCTATCCAGTGTTGCTGAGTATTCCTACAGGTTTCTTACTGCCTTTTTCTTCTTTCTTCTTCCTGATACAGTGCTATTAGTTGCAGAGCAGGCGAGAGGTGAGACAGATCTGTTCTGTGCAGCCCTGATGAAGACTCACCTGTGGAACTGGCCTCTAGCTGATGATGAGATTTCAGAAGCAAAATAAATCAGCATTGCTTTGGGATGAATTTTGTCCAGTGGACAGGAAACCTGCTCAGAAAGCGCATGATGAAGGCCATACTCAGCATAAGTGCTGGAGTATGTGGAGGAGTTGGTGATACAGCTCAAAGATACCTTCTGGAAATCCTTGCTCTCTCTCACTGCCTCTGTCAAGGAAGAGCCTGGTACAGCCCTGATTCTGAGGATAATATTACTTTTCAGCATTTTGTTACTTCCAAGCCAACACTGAGCTGTGTTTTCTTTCAAGCTTTACAGCATGCTTTTTTACCATGTTGGACGCAACCAAGGCTAGTCTGCATTTTAATAGATGTATTTTCCACAGGAAATTAATGTATTGTTTCCCCAAAGCTATTTCAGTCTGTAAACTTCACTGCAGTCTGCCCAGTTGCACGTTATTTCAGCCAGCCAAACGAATCCAGTGCCCCCGACAGTCCTCTTAGTAGTTTTAGCCAAGGGAATTGTTTCAGGCGCAGATTTACTACTTGGATCCTCCAAATGACAGTGCTATGCAAGAAGTCTGACAGCTGAATATCCCTGTGGTTTTGTCCCAAGGAAACCTCCTTACAGAGAGAGTGTGGTGTTTTCCTAATTGTTGTGTTAATTTTCTGACTGTATGTGTATCATGGTAGCTATAGATACCAGGATGTTTGCTATGTATGGGCTGCATGTGAATTGTGGTACCTAGAGATATCTGTATACCCTCTTTATCTGTGGATTTGTTTATTTTAAAAAGTCTTTTCAGTCAAAATGATTGGGCTTTTTAAAATTAGTATGGGTAGTTTGAACTTTTCCTTTTCTCAGGAGGCATTAATAAAAAGGCAGTGGGGGGCGCAGCTTCAATTTTGAGGTGACAAATGCTTGCCAATGACAACGAGCCCTTCCCTGAGCCATTCTCTGTCAAGATGACAAGTAGGTGGCGGCTGTCAGGTCTGTGTAGGAAATCTCCACAGTGGTGCTGAGAATGTTTATTGTAAGGAGAGAACTTTTGCCCTGTGAAGTCACCTCCTACTAGTCACCAGTAGGTTTCTGATATTCTATCACAGGAAATTCCTGGTGGACCACAAAAGCAATCCCCTGAGTCCAGCTGCTGGGGGGGAGAAGCAGTGCACCGCACTGCTGGGCTGAGCCTCAGCCTCCAGTGTGGGGCAGAGCACCTGTGCCCTGCAAAATGCAAGCTCTGTGCTCCTCAAACAATGTTAAAATGAACTATACAGGGGGGCAAAGGTCAAGTGAACCATTATTGTACTGCATTTTATGCAAACAAAAAAATGTATTAGAGGATGTGCTTTGTATTGTAACAAGGTACTGCAAGATTATATTTAGGCTTCATGTCTTTGAAGCCCTTGGTAACACAACTGTATAATCACAGCTCTTGATGTTAATGAGGAAGTTATATTATAAGGTACTCCATCTAACTGGGAACAGTGTAGGAAGAATTAACCACCGTTAGGAGAGCATATAAAACCAGCTATCAAGACCTCAAAAGTTAGCTGTCTCAGGTGAATATGTACACGTTTCTGCACAGGAGAAAGAAGAAAGATAGCAATTGGCAAATACTCTTCTCACCTTTGAATGCAAAGGCCTTGCTTGTCAGGCACCAGCCCTTTTTCTTGTACACCTCAGAGAGCACAGCCCTCATTAACACTCCATTTTCCTCTGCTCTTCTGACAGAGTTTCAGGTATTCAGTCAGAGTAGCTACCTCAGTACACGAGGAAGACTGGATGAACCTTTATCTGCATGAATTAGTGCACAACAGGGAAACAGCCTTGGAAAGTTGAGTACCATCCATGTAGTTAGATGCTATAGGGTTTTGTGTCCTTTAATTAAAAGGCATCAAACCCTTTCTTTTAAAGACAGGGATGCTGTGGAAGCAAAATACTGACCCCTGCTAAAAATAGATGACAGGCTTCCAGAGAAGTGCTATTAGCTCCTAGCTGACGGCTGATTTCATCTCTTTGCAACCTCAGGATGTGTCTTGTGAAAAGGGTGCTCTCTGAGCTTGTAGGATTTTGATGCCACACTCCTTGTTTGCTGCTCCTGAAGTGCTCCTCTGCTCATTGGCTTTTGCATCACCATGCCATCACTGACCAGCCTTGTCAGAGGAAGCTGCGCTGCTGGTGTGTGTAGGTGTGAGCAACAAAGGGTCAGCACTTTGGGTATCTGCTCCTTTAACCAGAGCAAAGCAGTGAAACACAATTATGCTTTAAAAGATTGTGTGTTTTGGGGCTTTGGTGGTGATGTGGTTTTTTTGAGTTAATGAGGGTGGCTGTCTCCACCTGTCTCTGAGGAGGGGAAAACTAGTTGTGGCTGATCATAAGCACTGTGGTAGCTGGCAGTAACTCCACCAGGTTCTTGCAACCCAAGAGCACATAGTCTCTAGACCTAGCAGGAGGGCATTATAAAGATGTTTTCCAAAGGTGCCCATGTGACTTAGAAGCATATGCACCATTTTTAAAAAGTGGCTTAATGAGAAGTGATGTTCTGGGTAGGGCCTGTAGAGAAGTCAGATGGGCATTTTTGAAAACTGTACCTCGTATTTTAAAAGAAAGGAAAACGTGAGGCAATTGCAGCTGATTCAGCATCCGGCAATCTCAGCCAAGTCATATTTTACCTCTTCCCTTCCCTCCCCGCACAAAACTTCCAGGAAAACCTGCAAAGAAAAGGCATATGTGGGTAGGAGGAGACCTGCTTTTAATTTCTGTACCTCCTATTCAACACAATGCCACACAATGCACAGGATGCGAATATCCCAAGGCACCTTATACAATGCAAGTAACAAAAGCACACACACATGCACAAGAAAGGGGGGAGCAGCAAGCATGACAGGGTTATAAAATTAAATGCAGGTAAAGCTGTCTGTAAAGTGCTTCTGTATATGGGACTCATGAAAAGAATCATCTTGAGAAAGGAGAAAGGTGGGGGATGAAGAAATATTCAGGTGATCATGAGAATTTGATTTCCATTTCCGAGCAGGATTTATCTGGTTGTCTCTATCATGTTGAGCATAATGGCCAGATCTTCATTATCAACAGAGGAGGAGTCTGGTGCAATGCATCCTCAGTGTAAGGTCCACTGCTGCTCCTATGACACTATCTAAGAGCAGCCTGGAGCCAGCACTGAGTCATATAATGGCTGTAATGACAGCAAGCAGCAGTCACTGTGCTTAGAAGCATACCATGTCTATTCCTTGCTTCCCCTCCTTTTGGCTGCAAAGAGGAGAGTGTGTGTAGGAGCCTCTCGCTCTCACAGAGCCACCACCTCATCTGATTAAAAGAGATATTCAAAGAACAGGACCAAAACCACTAATTTGGTGAAGTGATACAAAGTATTTGGAGAAATACCCAGCATTAAGGCTACTGTCAGCACTAAATGAGTGCATCAGAGCCTGATCAAAGAAATCTAAGTTTTCTTCAGCCCTCTTGCTGATGCATTGCTCTACATTTCCATTAGTGTTGTGGGTGAAGCACCTGGAGCCTTATGTGACAGTGCTCCTCCTTGCAGGCTCATACAGAAGTTACAGGTAAATGAGCTAACAAAATCTATAAAAAAAACGATGTAGCCTCAAGAGGACTGCAGCAAGAATGTATTCTGGTTTTGAACAAGAAAAAAAGCAAAACACTTCAAATAAAAAGTGGCAGATAACATCTTTACATACTTTCTGTATTAAAAGGACCATATTTTGAATGTAGAGGGCTTCATGTGTAGATAGGAAACACTACATGATTTTTAGTCTCGACAATGTTAGCTGGAGCATTAAAATCAAATGTGAACATACAGAGGGAGAAAGGAGAAACTACAGAAAATTCAGGTGGGATATAGCCATGAATCACTTCTCCCTGTGAAATGTGGTCACTGGAGTAATTTATTACACTTCTGTGTTTATGAAAAAATGAAGTTGACACTTTTTTATTACATTTGGATTTTGATGGACAGTTTCTATCAGAATAGTGTAATTATAGTGGGCAAATAGGATCATTTTCAACATTTTAGCTGCCTAATTCTGAATCCAAAAAAATGAAAAATACAAAATTCTCCCTTAATAGAGGTTTGGCTACCACATCAAATCCACACTTGGTGTAACGTTACTGGTAAATTCACTAGGAAGGAGGAAGAACAACAAAAATACCGGAGAAGTCTTTTTTTTATTACACAGTGATACAAGGCAGAGATTTTGTGTAACGGCTCTTGAAATCATGACCACTGGAACCAGAAGGCCCATCAGCAGCCATGACATGGGCACCTGTGCCTTCCGTGGGTTGTAAAGCTGCAAGTGTTGTGCTACCTAAAGCCACATGAAAGTTTTCTGTAAAGGACATGTGCTTACTATATAATATTGTATGTCACTACTCCTTACATTCTACTCTTGGTTTTGATTTCGTTTTTCTGAAAAAAAAGAAAAAAAAAGAGGAACAAAGAAAGAGTTGTCTTAGCTGTGTGTACTGGTATCTTTTACAGTAAACAGATATCTAGGGGTTTTGTAAGGTACGTATAAAAATGATTTTGTACTACGTAAGTAAACATTATTTAAATAATTAGTTTATCTCTTGTGTGTGTGCATTGTAACCAAAGTTTTGTGTTTTAATGGGAGACTAGATAAATAAACAGCCCCTCATTCAGCAGAGTCCAGCCCAGTTCCTCAAGGAGCTCCTCACCCAACAAGCTGCTTGCATCCCATTCCCACGCAGTTCTGCAGGACCTGGCCTTGGCTGATATCTTGTGATCCTGGCCAGCTCAGGAAAAGGAGTCATTTGTTGCCTGGACATTGGACTGAGTGGTAAAAGTGACCAAAAGTGAGTCAGTAGGTTGGTTCCAGTAAGTGGTTTAATTTTTCTTGAGTTTAAAAAATTTTACTTGGCTAAATTCCAGTGATTTGCCTGGAAAGACACTGAACACAAATGATGCTTGCTCTGTGAAAGTTAGCCCATCCTGTGCACCAATACCCTTTCAGCATGTTCTAGTATCTATAAGTGTGCACCTACAAATCTATCTTTTTATAGTAAAATAGCTCCCAAAGCTTGTCCCATGGATACTCTGCATGTAGTTTACTTGCAGAAGATAAAGCCCTTACCTGTGTGTGAAATGTGTTGATATATTTCCAATCCTCCAGAATCCAAATTCCTGTGTGAACAAGTGGTTAGATGCAGAATCAATTTTTGGAGGGCCTTGGCTCTCAGGTGGGGTTGGATAGACTGAATGCAAAATTATGCTTGCTTACCACTAAACTTTTCTGCAGTGTAAGTTGATTCCTGTTCTACACTGATGAAACCAAGACCTTGCAAGGGCATTGGAGGTGTTGGGGGTTTTGTATACAAAATCAGAAAAACTGAACTGTGAAGAAGCTCTGAGACATGAGGCCAGGAATTTAAGGAATATTCCAAGAGTCAGGCCTGATCAACAGAGTTTTGACTGCTCTGTAGAGGAGCTGTATCTCTCACTCATGGGCTACAATACCAGTGAACTACTTTAAGCAAAAATTTACTTGGTTGAGCAATTAATCCTGTTATTTTCCATAGATCTGCTTTTGAATGGCAAGATAGCCTTACTCTGCAGAGAGTACAAGCTATATTGGATCCCCTATCTGTAATTCCAAATTTCCTCCATCGGATGCCGGGGGAAAAAAACCAAAAAGAACAATCTATAAAAAGCTGAATAAAATATCTAAAATCCACATAATGAAGAGCTGACACGTTTAATTAATCTTGGGGGCAGAAAGGGTTTTCTGTTGGGGTGACATGCGTAAAAAGGAGGAAGCTTCATGTGAGCAAAGGTACAAAGAGAAGCTTGCTAAAATTTTTGGAGTGTAATAAAGCATAACCCAATCATGGGTGACTACTTCACACCCTGAAACAGGTCTGACACCCTGATGTTTCTCTGGCATATGCAGAGCTCTGATGCTCTGCCTGATTAGATACCGTTGCATAACCCAGACGGACAATAATGACCAATATTGACAACCTCAGCCTAGCAGGGCAGGGAGAAATTGGTCCAAACTCTAATTTAGTGGCTGAGACTTCCTTTCGTTTCAGTTTGCTCCAGAACCACAAATGCACACATCTTGATTTTTCTGAGTTGTTAATACACAGAACCTGAAGTCAAGATCAGAGCCACCTTCTTCCCCTTCTCTTCTTGTCTGCACTGGGTTCCATCAGAACTTAATGTAACAGTGACAACAGCAATAGCAGCAATATTTGCTTACAGCTGTCACTAATAACCTCTTCAGAGTAGAAATACTTTGCCAGCTTGTGACTCATACTCAGTTTTGAGTATTTCCAACTAATAGCCTTAAAAAAAAACCCCAAACAACAAACCCCAAACCTTTCTATTTCTACCCCACTGCTGCAGCACAAACATGTCAGACAAGATGACATGTTCTTCTGAAGCTGCTGGTAAAGGATCATGCAGTCTTACGCTCAGGAAAAATACATAACACAACAGAGTTTTGTGCTTGCACTGGTTGCTGCTAGGAGCAATGAGCAGACGACCATATTACTGCATCTTCCAGGAGTAAAATTTATTTTAATAGTTATGCTGTGAATTTGAATCCTCTTCCTTGGTCTTGAGTAATTAATCTTGGGAATGTGGGACAAGAACACCAAAGTATGTCTCTTAGCTGCAGGTGGTGAGCATGAGCTACTCAATTTTTAATATAAATTTTGGCCAGGAAGCTTCATATCCACTGGACGTTCTGTCCTGGTTCCCCAGGAACAGACCCATGGGCCAGCCATGCAGGCAGGCAGTGAGTAGCCCTGAGTCAGCTTCGAGATCCAATCAAGGCAGATGCCCCAAGCTGATTCCCAGGTATACCCCATACCACTTAATCATGCTCATTGTAAAAGGAGGGAGGTCACCGAGGGTGGAGTTCTTCTTCCTGGGGCTCTTTCCTCTCGGCCTCCTACTGCTGATCCTAAGGACTAGGCTGAGGAGAACCTTCTACGCTTTATGTTGGTGGTTGTATTAGTTTTGTTATTTCATTAAATCTGTTTCTAATTCAACCCATGGGGCTTTTCCCTTTTTTCCCTGATTCCCCTTCTCAGCTGGGGAGGGGGCATCAGGTGGTAGAACAACTGCTGCAGTTTACCCCCAGGTGTAGGCTAAACATAGACACATTTTCACATCTATCTAATTAAAAAAAAAATAAATCACAGTATCTATCTACAAGCATTTGAACAAGATGTGTACATTATTGTCTCAGTTATAATGTGACTCAGTGCAGCAGGAATGCCAGCTATGAGGAGAGGAATTCTTTATATCCCACCCAAGGGAGTAACAGGGAATCTTTGGCACATCACTGCACACAGTCCAATGTGAGATAGCTTCCATTTGTTGGACACGGCAGGGCTTAAAAGTGAGCTACAAAGCAGGGGTGAGCATGGGTGTGTGTTTTGCTTTGACTGTGCTATAGTACACAAAGGAGAGCTAGTTTTCCTTCTGGTTTTGTGGGGTTTTTTTCCTCTCTGCTTATGTTTCTTTTGTTTGTTTATTTTTCAACATCATGAATTTGGGTTTTGCTTGTCCCTGGAAGACTCTGTGACTAAGCTGACATAATAATACAGGAGTGAAAGCTGAGAAATCAAATGGACATGATTTAATGGTGGACGTGGTAGTGTTAGGTTATGCTTGGACCTGGTGATCTTAAGGGTCTTTTCCAACCTAAATGATTCTATGATTTCTGCAGCTGGGGCAGTGTCCCACAGAACCCAGACATCTCTGCTATCGTTAGCATCACACTGACAGTTGAATACTAAATTTCTTGGCCATGTACCTGTAGGGTTCTGGGGTGGACAGTTGTGCATACTGACAGCCATAAAGTACCCTATGCTAGATCTGTAAGGCATTTTTTATTAATGCATCTTGGTACTGGATGAAAGAGATAAGTTCTTTGGGTAGCTTTATAAGGATCTGCTTCCACCTTCAAAATTCTTATAGCTGGGTGTACTTGATTTTTCCCTATCTATCTGTTGCGTGCCCAGCGCTAGAAATGCTAGATTCCATTTAGGGAAGCCACAGAGACCACTACATGCAGAGTAGGTTGCCTGCAATAGCAATGCTTAACTTTTCCGTGAGGCACTTCACAGCTTTGTGGGGGTTGGACACTATCTCCCATTCCCTCTGTATTTATTCAGCCTCAGAGAGGGGATGGCCTCAAGCATGATGTCCTTCTGCAGGTCCTCACTAGGGAATTAGAAGCAGGGAGCGTTGGCATCTGTAGAGGCTCTGGTGTGCTGAGCATAGGGCTGCATGAGCAGGCCTGTCACAAGGGCTCTGGGGCCAGCTGGCTGAAAGGGGCAGTGCACTCCCAGCCCAGAGGGACCACAGATGGAACATGCAGCTGTAGGCATTCAGCCACAAGCTCTTGTTGGCTCTTTGTGGAGATGCCAATGGCTGTGCCTGTTCCCTGGGACCCAGGCTGTCTCCATGAGAAGGAGGTGCGGATGTAGGTGGTCTGGAGAGCAGCAGCCACCACCTCCAGATTGCCAGAAAGAAGAAAGCCTGGACAGGTGACATTGGAGAGGGACTACTCCCAGTGTTTTCCTTCCTGTAGCTACCATCCTGCAGGTGAGTGCTATCAGGCGAGTGGTCATGGACTTCTGCAGGTCAGTGCACTGCTGTGAGCAATTTAGGTTAGCTGGATAAAAGTGTGTGTGTGCCAAAGTAGCATGAGCAAGTGGTTCTGTCGTGGGTGCTTGACACCTCCACACAGAGAGCAAATTCCTTGGACAGACAGGGCGCAGCGGATATTGGTGCATTACAGCCTGGGGCAGGCACCAGAGCTGTAGCAACAAGCAGGCTAGCAGAGCATCAGTGCTGAGGTAGCGACACAGATTTGGCTCATATGTGGGTTTTGGAGACAGTGGGGATGTCTTCTGACAGGTCTCTGTTCCTCTTTTAGGGCTGTCACTATTGCTTCACCCTTTGAATTATACACTAAGTTCCCAGGGCAGGGGTGAAACCTTTGCTCTTTGCAGTATTGCCTGGCAAAGTGATGGAAAACAAGAACACCAATATACAAACATAGATTTGGAAGGGACTTTTTTGGCCTTCTTTTCAAGCACCTGATCTCTGAGGTATTCATGTTGTAAAACCTCTTTCCAGCTGATGTTCAGTTTATCTGGAGGAACATTCAAGCTGTAATGAAAAGAGAGGCAGTTTGGTGATCCACTTTCTACACCGAAAGAGGATGGACAAAAAGATGATGCAAGCTCACTTTAAAGAAAAAAACACCAAGAGGGCTAATCGATCTCTGTAGCCTTAGAAGTGGTTATTTGACGTAAACATTTATTTTCTGGTTTTGTGTCATTAAATGTAGGCCACAGTAGTACTCTTAAGGATAAATTTGGCCACAGATCCCTGAAGAGTGTCTCACAGCAGGGATGGCAGATTTAGGAATCCATGGGTGAGCAGTGGCTGAGCTGGCTCAGCCATTTTGTGAGCTAGGATTGATTAATACTTCTTTCTAGTGCTACCTATATGAAACAAATAGGCTTTTGCTGTTTAATTTGGTGGCCATTCACTTGCCATTAGTTTAATAGTGACTTTAAGCTGCCCCACTTCAGAAGTTCTGCCTCTATTTTCTGTTTTCTGCCTGTGGGTTTTGCTGTTTGGTGTACCTCCAGGTATAATGCATCATGTCTGAATTATTTTCTTAAACAGCACTTTGGGGAAATCTACAGATTACCTGGAGGATGAGGCCTATTGTAGAATCCCCAAACTTTCAAAATCCTTTTATCTAACCACTGTTTGAGCTTTCAATGTATTGGCCATGAGATTGTTCGAAGTTTTAGCCTTGCTCCTGAAGATACTTGTTAGTTTCACCTACTTGGAGTGAGCTGATTTATGATCTTTATTGCTCTGTACATCTGCCTTAATCTGATTTTTCTCTTTTCAATGTAATGTCTGATGTAATATGAAGCCCTGAATACCAACGATGTCTCATTAATAGATTTTTTTTCCCTCCTGTACCTTAATTTGAGTTTAGATCTGGTAGGTGTGGGTGACTACACAGTCCATAGTATTGGTTGCCAGATTCAGCTGACAATGTACAGGTATTTTTTTTTAATATATTAATCAGTTTTATGGTCACTAATGACATTTGTGACTAAAAGGGTTAGGGATAGAGTGATGAGGTAAAGGACACACTTCCTACTGTCAAGTTGTTTTTAATGCTCAAACTTATTAGGGGTACCAAACCCAATATTTCTTTCAGGTATACAGCATTATGCAGTTGAATAAGTATATTAAGGGAGTACTATTTTAATAGAAATCACTTATTAGCAACATCCAAAAAGAAGTTATTGAATGGATGAGTGTCTGCTCTGCATGGTGGGGAGAGACTCATGTCCCCAGATGAGAATGACCTTAACTTATAGAAATCTAAAATGTATCACTCTGCATATCCCTGTGAATTTGATTCAATGGTTTCTGTCTTTTAGTTTGCAGCCATATTACCTCATCCCAAGCTGGCAAGGTTGAGCCACCTGGGAACTCATGGGCTCTGTGGGAAGCATTGGTGATTCAGTGTGGTAGGTGGCATGCTGCCCTCTGAGTCACCGCGAAGTCCTTCACCAGCGCAAGATGGGTGCCATCTGTTGAAGGAGGTGTCTTTGAGATGAGGTACAAAACTGACCCTTGGAAATGCCAGTGTTTTTTCTTACTGGAGAGGAAAAAAACGTTCTACCTAAGGAGTATTTCTCTGTATGTTTTGGCATTTCTGTCAAACTGCTGAAATATATTTCAGTGTGATGTTCAGTAGCTTCCCTGTTTTAGCTTGAGTTAAAGGCATGTGTGAAGGGTGAAGTGATTCACAGAAGTGTAACACTCCTGCGGGTGCATTTATTTGCAAAGTGTTTGAGGGCTTAGCACTGTTCCAATAAGTATCATTTAAGTTTTGCAAAGGTGTCATTTTTGGTAGTGTATTTTGCTTGCTTTGCTCACAATGATTTTGGTTTCTTGACACGCTCTGCCAAGGGGGGAAGGGCATCTCTGGCCCAGCCTCATGGGGGTCCTGCTGCATGGCTCTCTCGTGGGCTGACTGGCATAGAGCATGGTGGCACCAGGGAAGAAGTGGGCAGAAGGTCAGTGGCAGCCCACAGGAGAGAGAGCCTCTACAGCTGCCTGAATCCTTCCCTTCTCCGGGGAGCGCTGCTGGCAGGTGCTGGGGAGAGAGAACAGCAGGAGAGGGCAGCTGAGGGAATGACTGAAGTCTTTTGGCCACCGTGGCTCTGCTGTCCCTCTCCTTTGCTGACTATACATGAGCTTGGGAAAGCTTCTGTGTGGTGGTAGGCACAGAAATGTCGAGGGGCCAGCAACAGCGTCAGCTTCTATAGGAGGGAGCAGTACTCTTCACATGAGTCAACAGAGAAAAGGAGAAAGATCCTGTCCCCTACGTAATGTGTATTTTTTTTCAGGATGTTTCTGAAGCACACACATTCAAAAAGTGGTACATTAGAGCTCAAAAACTAGAATAAAGATAAAAAATTAGACATGTGACAGACATGAAGTTAGGCATTTGACATAAAATGTGACATGTGTGGCAAAGTATGGGTTTTATTTAAGTCTTTGAAGGGCTGTCAGTTCTGCTGTGCAAATACAATGAGCCAAGAGGTATAAAATGCCTAAATGGCAGAATCTGTGTGAGCATATATTTGAGACAGTCTTCTCTCTTTTATCTGAACTCTGTTTATCTGAGCCTGATTACTGCAGTGGAAATAGTCCTCTGGACATCAATCCAAAGTGAGAGAGTTGGAACTGATGCCTCTGTGCCACTGATAGATACCAGCACAGCTTCTGAACTGTAGTCTGGCAGCCGTATTGTGGACAGTACACCTTTAACCCTACCTCCGCAGAAGGGGTTTGCATTATTCATTATTACTTGTCTCTATCCAGTTCAAGTTCTTGGTGATAAATCTAGCTTATAAGGCACTTACAAAGATGGGTGTGGTGTGCTGATAGCATTCATGATTAAGTGCTTTCCTGTGTCAAATATAGCCTGTAATATACTACAAACAGGCAGTCGATTTTTATACAAACTGATCTGGCTGCTATCAGACTCTGACATTTTATACTAATACTTAAAATAAATCTAGAAACAGGAAAGAAAGTACAGAATTATTGTTTTAAGCTAACTGTGAGGGCTTATCTTCAAAGTGGCAGAGTTTCTATTGTATTTAAAGAAACCAGTCAGTATACTGGTGTAAAGGTTAGAAGTACGCATGAAGCTGGAGTTAAGTTCCAGCCTCAGTTTTCACTTTTGATATAAAGCCTCTAAGATGCATTTTGTTCTAACATGAAGACTTAAAAATACTTTTGCTTTATTTTATTTTTTTTTCCAAGCTTGCCAACTTTGCCTTAAAACCTACTTCTATTGAAATCACTGGGAGTTTTGCCATGCATTTCAAAAGGACTGGGATGTGGCAGCCTGCACTAAAATCTGTGTGACTTGCTGGACACTGGAGTCTACTTAGGCAAGAGCTAGGGACATGAGAGCTAATGTTAGCAGCCTTTTCTTTCCATGTCTTATCACACGTAACATTTGCATGTCTTTTTAAGTTCCCAATTTTAAAGGCTTAGAAAATGTTAAGAGTTGGGTCCCCTTGAAAATGAAGAGGACAATTTGTTGTCTGAAAGTGCTCACCTTAACATGTTTCAGAGAGTAGGCACTTGACTATAAGAAAATAGCATAAGGTCTAGTGAGGAACTGAACCCAAAATCAAGCTGAAAACAAGACCAATTTAGTAGAAAAGATTTTAATGAAGTTCATAAAATGGTAATCTGCTGAACAGAGAACACATTTCCTAGTCACTTTTGAGATTTTGACCAGCTTGAGGCTACTTCCACTGCCAGGTAGCACTGTTTCCACGAGCTGACCTGAGACTTGGCTTGTGAGCCATCCTTGCGATGCATGCCCACCTTCATACTGGGTGTAGGCTTGGTTTCCGCTGTGGTGTGCTAAGGGGAAAGGCAGATCACACTTTCACTGTGATGTGATCCAAGCTTCCTTTCCCACAATCTAGACATATCAGGTGTGATATTACAGTCCCTGGAAGGTATCTTGAGCCTGGCTCATTATAAGCACAATATAGGTGTTCAGAGTTTGAGCTCCACCTGGACTAAAAGGCAGTGGTTCAGGTTGAATGAGGACCAGGGTGATGGAGTTTCCCATCACAAGCCTGTTCTCAGGCCTGCTGTTAATTTTATAGTCCAGATGTTCCTCTTGATTTTTTTTTTCCTAGAAGCAAAAATTACTAACCGTGGCATGTCAATGTCAAATCCTGAATATAAGGAAATGTGAGACTTCAACACAAAATGACATTTCTGTGATGGGGAGATAAAAATGAGGAGCTTCTTTGAAATGTGAAAATTTGGGGAACTTTAAACAATGGACTGACAGATTGTTTATGATACATGCATGATCCTAAAAAGTATATTGAATTTATTAGTCACAGCTTTTTCTTGTCACTGTCACCATAGTTTGTTACTCTTCTCATAGACTCCAACCTTACGAAACATGAGCAGGTAACAACATAAACCCAAGAGAAGGAAACCACATTCCTAGAACTATTTGCATGTACAAGGTTGCTCAAGGTTTATGTGTCTTTATGAAAGAAAATCCAAACTCCAATACTTTTTGCTAAGAAAAGGCTGCTTTATTAGTCTGTTAGGCAGGTATTATCAGATGAAAATGTTTTTTTTCTCCGAATGACTAGTCTGAAAATCAAACTCAATATTTTTTTTTTAAATCAGTGTAAAACGTTTTGGTTCAGTACAGGTAAGGGGAGTTGTGTGTATTGGGTGACTGCCCAGTGGAGTAAATATTTTTCTAAGGAATGTATCAGAACTTTTTTTCTAGTAGTTACTAGAGTATACATTCCACCAGTTTACACAACATGAATAATGTTGTCACTCCAGCCTATTACTTTCTGAAGTAATCTGAATAAATAAATGTATAGCTCTTTATTTATCTTAAATAGAATAATTTTTAGCCAAAAGAAAGAGGAGAATATTTTTAGTCCAAGTCCATTTGTTTCTTCTTGTTGACTGGTATTCTCATTCAGGTTAGAAATAGGAAGTTTTGTGTAATAGGTACATTTTACTTGTGCAAGACTTGTGTCATCAAAGGTACAAATTAATTCCCAAGAAATGAAAATTGTATTTAAAAGGATTAAAATTATCACAGGAATCACACTCCTGGTTTTGGAGTGTGGAAGTCTGGTGAATTCTTTTAACAGGCTGGGTCTTATGCACTGCAATGGCAAGGGGTGAGACAAAACTGAAAGAAAAAATGCTGACTGACAGCACTCCACCCAGATAAGGCCACTGCTTAGAGAAACTTGGGAATGGCTCAATGCAAGCACTGTGCCAGGAACGCACGCTCTGCTGCATCCAGGAGTGATTTTCAATCATCTAGTCCTTGAGAGGTCAGCAGTAGCAGCAGCCTGCAAGCTTGTTTTCTCCTCTCAACACAGGAAAGACTCATGCCACTCCTGAGTCTGATTTAGGTCCTTTTCCTTGCAACCTCTACCTTATTTATAGAATCACAGAATAATTTAGATTGGAAAGGACCCCTGGAGGTTATCTAGTCCAACCCTCTGCACCAAGCAGGGCTAACTTAAAAGCCAGATGAAGTTGCTCATGGCCTTGTCTAGTCAAGTTTCAAAAGTATTTGAGGGTGGAGATTCCTCAACCTCTCTGGTTGGGTTTAACCACTCTTACCTGATGATTTTTTTCTTCTTATACTTGCCAAGAGTTTCCCTGAATGCAGCTTGTGGCCACTGCCTCTTGTCACTTCCTCTGAAAGAAGCCTGGCTCCCTCTTGTCTGTAGCACCCCTTTAAGCAGTTGAAGATAACAATCAGGTCTCCTTCCACCCCAGCTTTTTCTTCTCCAGGCTGGGCAGATCTGGTCTCCTCAGCCCCTTCTTGAATGTCATACTCCACAGTCTTGGTGGCTCTCCATTGGATTTGGTCCAGACGCATCAGTGCCTTTTATTGGGAGACCCAAAAGTGGACATAACAGTGCCAGTTGGAAGGGAACAGCCACTTCCCTCCGGCTGCTGGCTGCTCTCTTGCTAGTGCAGCCGGGCATGTGCTTAGCTTTCATTGCCTCAAGGGCGCACTGCTGACTCATGTTCAACTTCTTCACCCTAGGTCCTGCTCTGCAGAGCTGCTCCCTCCCCAGTCAATCTCCAGTTTGCAGTGTTGCAGGGGCTTCTTCTGCATTTTATGAAGTTCCTGTCAGCCAGAAAGTACAGTATATGCAACATTAGCAAATCCATCATTGCTTCCTCCAGAGGAAGGTCTTTTCTGTGTATCTGTCTTTGAGTTTTAACTTTCTGACTTTTGCCAGAAGCCTATGGACAAGAAACTAGCCTGCATCCCATACCTTTGGCTGTCTGACAGCTCTGCACCATAGAATCTCTGTGCTTTATAATCAACCTGCATATGAGTGGTTAGTCTCAGATAGGATTTCTCTGGTGCTTCACAGACGAGGCTAGGTCTAACTCCTTTAGAAGAGCGTACTACTCAGTGTTAGAACAAAAAGCATCAAAGAACTGCAAGTGGTTGTCCCACTATGCAAAATGAAGAAAATATCAGTGAGTAGAAATGACATAACTCTAAGTTCCTTTCAGGCCTCTGGGGAAAGTATTTAATTAGGGAAAATTTACAGAAGAAATACAAGAAAAAATACAGGGAATGTCACACAAGAATTGTCAAGACAATAAATTGGCATACAAGACATTGTCACCATAAGACGTGAGTTAGTTCATCCTAACCTTTCTGGTATCAACCCATGGAAATGTGTCGTAAACCAGTACCTGTTTCAGCTCTTGAAGGTGAGAAAGGGTGTAATTATAGCTCTTTCTCCTGCTATTGAAAAACAAGAGAAATTTCTGGACATATGTGCATGAGAAATTAGGAGACATTTATTATTTGAAAGTATTTCCTTTTAAGGACAGGTGGCAGAAAAAGACCAGAAGTCTGAATTTTGTACTGAATGCCATGACTCCTTTTCTGTTGATAGTATTCAGGAGAATGCTAACGGAGTCTATTGAGAAGGCAGAACTTTGACAAAAATCAGGACATTTACACTTCACCTGATGGAAGTTCTTCTAGGCTTCTCCCTGGAGAACAGAGAGTGGTCAGCCACAGGTTATGTATCAAACAGCTGAATACACAGACCATGCTCTCTCAAAAACTTAGTTTATGTCCTAAACTTTTAAGCAAATCTAGTAAAATTTGTATAAAACTCTTAGCTTTTCACTTGCAATGCTGAAATATTACTTGCTGTCTGTTTACATGTGACTTATTTATGTTTGCTATGCAGTACTCTCAAAAATGTGTGGAAATGTTTGAGATTTTTTTAAAAGGCTTTTTAAAAGGCCAGATCATCAGCTGCTGTGTCAGCAATATATGATTACTTTCCTAGTTAGAAAAGGCCTGACATTCTTATTAAAATCTATAGGAGTTCTGCTGTTGAATTCAGCTGGGACAGATTCAGTGCCTAAATCATAACTAAGCTTCTGCAAAGTCAAATAAGAGAGGAGAGCAGAGAGAAATGGTTCCCCCCATCCTAATTATATCAATGACTGTGTGTTCATCCTGCAGAACATGAATACCTTAGAGCAGGAGATGAACATGGGAAGTGTGCCAAATCCTGATGTCCTTTGTTCATGTCACTGTGAGGAGGAAATTAGGGAAACCCTCAGAGTGTGACTCATGGCAGACCACCAGTGCCATCAAGTTTGGAGTGAGGAGAAAAACGTAGCTGCTAAAGGCAGTAAAGAGGAATCATGTCCAAAGGCGTTGATGGGGCTGGCTTCAAGGGTCAGACTTGGAGGTGACAGACTGATCTAATTTCTGGGATTTGACAAAAACAACACATCTGGATTAAAAAAAAAAAAACTTATGTGAGGAAAAAAAAAGATAGCTCAAAGTATCTGAAAGGCCTTTGCTAGACGTCCTCAGCAGTGCAGTTGTCACTGTTCTGGATCACTTCTTTACTGTTTATCTTGAGTAAAGCCCTTTGTAATTAAGTTAATACTGATTTAATCATGACAATCATAGCTGGTAGATATCCAAGACAATGATAACAAAAATTAAGCAGTGTACAGATTGCATCCATGAAAAGAGATTGAAGAATAAAAGAGTACTGCAGGGGCAGGTCATACTGCAGTTTTCCTATTGTAACTGCTGTTAAAACCAAAACAAACCAGAAAGCTAGAGCTGCTTCTTCTGCAAGTATTTAATCATGATTTGTGTAGTAAACCTGGACTAGTTTGTTAACACAGTCCCATGTAGTGGTGAGGATTTGACAGCCACATTATTACATTGTAACTTGGCTTGAAGGTGGTGGGAGACGCACTCATTGTGTTTTAGGTCATTTGTGTTCATTAGCAAGCTCAAAGTCATCAAAGCCATGTTTACCTTCTCCTGCTAAGCGAGGCTGTAGCTCTCTCACCCGGACTCAGTGCCATTCAGCAAGGTTGTCCCATCTGACGCCTCATCTCCTAGGGAGAATGAGTTGGGATCATTAGGCATTAGGCACAGCCTCACTATTTCTTCAGTTTTTTTAATTACCTGGCGAGCTGTCAGCTCAACAGCAGCAGTGGATTGGAGGAGGAGTCTTGGGGACAGGTGGTGGAGCCACTACCTGCAGTGCCAGTACAATACTTCATCAGGCTTAGGTCTCCAGCCTTAGACCAGAGCTTGCTTAGATAAGGTAACCAGCAGTTAGTGGAGGAAAACTCTTTAGCATGATTCATGTGTTACCTGAAACAATGTCACAGCACCATTTCAGATTAGAAAATGTAATTACCCTGATCAGTTGTTTACAAAGAAATTGTTTGAAGCTTTCCAAAGACATTGTTTGCAGTTCAGGGCAGTATCACTTCCATTGTGTGTTTTGTGTACTGGCCTGATAGATAATGATGGGAGCTCCCAGAAAATGACACACCCCCCCTGCTTAGAGCATCAAAGTTTAAAAAGTGTTTGTAGCCCAGCAAACATCTCATGCAAGATGTGAAATGTAACAGCCTTTAAATCCATGACTATTAAGTTCATTATGTTTTATTTTGAAAATTGGACACAGCTTTTCAAGGATTTATGGCCTTATCCTGCACACACTGAAGTGAATGGGAGTTTTGTCCTTGGCTTCATTTGGAACAGGATTAAGTTCTTGTGATGTAGTGTTTGATCTCTAAGCAATGAATTCAAGAAATAACTAGATGTGAGTAGTTATCAAGATCACTTACAGCTAATCAGATAAAAACCCTACAATTTTGAGGGAGAGTGCCAGAGATTCAGGGCCAGTTAATGCCATGGGAAGACATAGTGGAGAGCATTTCTGTGTTTACAAAATTTAAATCACAGTCAGAACCATTCTAAACTAGCCCAAACTGGAAAAACCTTGGCTGGCTTGCAGAGCTGAGCAGCTCTAAAGGACTGCCATTTCATTTTAAATTGCAGTTCAAAACTGACACGGAATTTAAATGGTACACTGCCCTGGGGTCAGTTTAAGAGTCAGATCTCTCACCAGTTATAATCTGGAAGTATAGCATGTTTGGAAACATTTAAGTACTGGGGATTGCTACATTTGAACACAGGCAGGTTCAGACTTTTTCTTTTTTTCCCTTTTCCGACTACTGTAAGGCTGCTAGGAGTGGAGAAGGGGAAAATTCACAGTAGCTCTACTATCTTGATTTTCAGGAATGGGAAATTTCAGTGGAAGGGAGGAGCTTTGTAAATTAATTGGCTTAACATGGTGACAAGAGCACTAGAATATACAGGTGAAGAAAACATCCTTAACCTTAATTGTGCTTTAATAAGGCTGATTTCACAGCTGATATGACCACATTCTACACCTACATCTAGTGCTTTATGAATGTGCCTTTAGAACTTCATTGTATCCTTACATAGACAGACCCTCTCTCCCCTTAGTATCTAAAGATGCTTGAAAATGGCAAGTCTATCACATGCAGGAATTTATGCTACTTAATAGTTTTCATCTGTTATAGCAGAGCTTCAAACGTGTAAAATGTACAGATTTTGATTGAAAGGATGCCTTTATTATGGAGGATGTGCTGAATGCAGTGTATGCAGCTCAGAAACCCAGCTGAGCTCAGTTAGCAGCTCAAGCTGTCACTGTTATCCAGTGACAAAACTCGATTGTAGCATTTCCTCTCGTTATGATGCTGGTGGCTAATTGCATGTCCTACATTAGTGTGATGCTGGCACAAAGCTGGAGCACAGATTACATTTGCAAAATCTGGGATACAAACCTGAAAATAACTAGCCTGGGAGGCAAGCACAGGGAAATCTTTCTGGCAAACTTGCTGTATGGCATTTATTAACTATTGCTTTTCAATGGCAGGAGTGGGGTATTTATAGCAATCTTTCGCCTTTCTTTGTCAGCAAAAGGAGCAGTGGTTTTAGTTGTCTCTGAAACCCTCCAGTTTGCCTGTACCTGTGCAGATGTTTAGAGAGCTGCCAGACCCATGAAAGCATCCCCCTGTCATCTCTAAGCAGTGGTTTCAAAGATCTCCTCCCACTTCAGCCCCCCTTTACTCCGCCTTCCTCCTCCTCCCACCTGCCCCCAAGGGGTCCCTTGCTGGAGGCTGTGCTAGAAGGAAAATGCAGATCCTTATTTTAATTAACCTTAACGGCTGGGAGGGCTGTTGGTACCTCACCACCACTACCTGTGTCAGAGACCTGCCCCACAAACATATCTCATGTTGGAGCTGTTTAGAATGAAACATTTGCTGCAATTCATTACACTGCTTTTACAAATCCAGAGCTAGGTCTCACCTTCTCTGCAGTAGAGTTCTGGAGATCTCTCACCTGGCACTTCTGCACCACCATGCCACTGTGATGTTGATTCTGCCATCAGCCTTCCACTCATTTTTGGTAATCAGATTACAGCATTTTCATATACTTTAGCTGTCAGCAAGGAAGCAGTACCTGTTTCCCTGTGCTTGTGACAGCATTGCATGAAGCCACTTCCTATGTACAGTAAAATGAACTGGAATCTCTCCTCCTATAGAAGGCCATATCATCCTCCCAGTAGCACACGCAGAGTCTGGACATGTAAATGTGTGTTAATCCACAGCTTTACACAGTGCAATTTCTCCTGGTTGCTGTCTGAAGTGGCCATGCAGGTAGAATCATTTGTAAGATCCAGATTTCTTTTTTCACATGTGCAGCAGTTTTCCAATATCCGAAAAAGATTTCTTTGGAATGGAATAGAATAAAATTCTTGAAGAGCTGAAGCCATTGATTTGAGCTATTTCTCCCATTCACAGACTAGCACAGACACAATAGATGCACGTACAGGTATGAGCATAGCAAGAATATCCAAGTGTTTGCAGCACTGGAAGACACTGAAAATGTGAAGGGGTCTGTAAAACTGGTATTTAATGCACTGATCTTTGGAGCCTTCACAATGAGGCATTGTTAGATATAGGATCTGCTAAACAATGAGTCCTTGATAGGACATAATACCTATTCAGAAGCTCAGCTTTGCACACTTGCTCTTAAAACATCCTTAGCTCAACTTAAATTTACCTTTCTTCCACACAATGCACATGTGACAGACGGTTGCATTCATTCATCTACTTTATTTAGATCTCTGACAGTCTTACCTACTGTCTGCTGTAAAGCTGAGGTTATGGGTTCTTGAATCAATGCTAGTGATAGCTATTAGCTTTTGAAATTCTCACTGTCAGATGCTTCAGGTAACACTGAAATAATGTTCAGGTAAAGTTAAAACTTGGAGCTCTGTGACCATAACCTGGTTTTGTCTAGTTGCCTTTTGTGCATACCTTATATGCCCTGCTTGGACAGTTTCTACTTTTCAATAAGAAATGCAGTTTACAGCACATACTGTACTTTGTCTACCAGCCATTAAAGATCCAAAAGTATTGTTTGTTGTTAGCAATCAGTTGAGCAACTTCTATTACTGCAGGCTGACAGCCAAGCTGGCAGGTCTGGAAAAGGTACGAGAATCCAGGATGCAGTATCCTGACTGTACGTAATGTACTCTGCCAGTCAAGCAGAGGCTTTCCAGAGTGAGCACCCGCGGTTGGCATTCGTCTAGTACGATGGCAAGTGACAGTGACAAAAAATGGCAAAGGTTTTCACCAGAAACATTTTGTTCCGCTTTGGTTTCTTAACCTGGAACTGCCTTGTAAACAAAGTTGCTGCTGTTATAAGCTTGCCTGCTCTTTCAAATTTTGCCAGTTCCTCCTACAAACACCTGAACAAAAATGACTGAAAATATGTAACTTTTGAATCTCATCCATTGAAAAATGGAAATTTCAGGGCTCCAAAACCTATAGAAATGTGTTTGTCCATTTGTTCAGCTGATTTTAGAAGATTTGTTAACTATTTCCAATATCTAAAGAAAAATTTGAAAGTAGTAGTGATTTTCATATAAAATGTGTGCTTAAATTATAACTATTTATGGTAGTTCCTGGAGATTCTCAACTGGAAAAATATTTCCTACCTGGAGGAAGTGTTGAGATGCTACAGTTCCAAAGAGTAAATCCATAATGCAGCCAGACAGTCTCTTGTAGTAATTAAGGGTTTAATTAGAGGTAAATACTACTTAGCTCATTTGATACAAATTCTTCCCAGGGGGTAAGTGGTTCATGATTCAGAGTTCTGTCTGCCACAGTAGAGCGCAAAGCTAATGGAGGAAGGGGGGAAAAGGAAAGAAGGACTGCTAAGTGAACAAGTTCATGCTTGTCCTTTGGACAAGCCTGTTCTTGCTACCCTAAGAAGAGAGTTTGTACTTGAAGCAGGAAAGCCAGGCTACCCTTTCACAGAGGGGAGCTTATGCAGTAGGAGAAGTAATTGCTAGTGTGATGGTCCAAGTGACCATCAGAATGATCTAAAAAGTCTTCAGGTGACTATGACTGTGATTTTGATCAAGGACAAGAGTGAGGAGGAAGTAGTCCATTTGCATATGTGTCTCTTTTAACAGTTAACAGAATAGATAGGAATTAAAAGTAGAAGCTGTAAAATCTCCTGGAAGAAAATTTATTACATTTAAGGAAATGCAAATGAGAATCTTGGGTCAAAATTTGAGCAGAAGAGATTTCACTCACTACTCTTGGGAGCCCGTTCATTGCTTGCATTCACTGTCAATTTGGGTACTGTGGTGGAGATACAAACTGGCCCAAGTTTTACAGCTATTCCTAGTCCTTTGATAACTCCCATTTATCCCTCCCCTCCTACAGTGTTTTAAAATGACATTGGGTATTGACACTTTTGATAGTGAAAAATATAGGCCAGCCTTTTAAACGGCTGTCCCTTTCTGTTACCAGGCAGCCTGCTTATCTGTGATTGAAGTGGGCAAAGTCGTTGGCATGTAAATAAGGTGCTTGGTGAGGTGGCAGACGCAGGGGCTGTGGATTGACATGCACAGCCACCAAGGTGGGAGGCTAGTGCCGGACACCATAACTTATTGGCTTTGCTTGGAAGGCTCAAAGTCCCACTAAAAAAAGGGATTTTTTTCTCTTTGGTCTCTGGCCACCCCTTTTTTACAAGTCTAGGAGATTATTCTTGAAAATTAAGATATCTTTTCTGTTAAATACTCCTGTATCTTAAACATCATTCTTATAGACCTGTAGGAAGAATACAATCTCATCTAGCTAAGGATGAGACTAAATGCTTATGTCTGTTTACTTTTAGAGAAGTAGCTACCTGCACTACAATTTGCCTTTTGATTGCTTTGTTTACACAGTGTTTTCAGACCTGATTTCCTAAACGTTAATGGAGGGAATCACCAAGGTTTTGAACACAAATCTCAGCCACCCTCTGTGCTGGGCTTTACCAGAGCTGTGTCACACCTTCCAAAAGGGATGCCTTTATTCTCACCGCATCCATCTTTGCTTTCCTGTCTGCTGGTGCAAACTGGGATAGAGGGGCCCAGAACCCACAATGCCCAGGTATCCTGGTTTCCCAGGAAAAGAACCGTGGGCCAGCCATGGCAGGCAGCCCATGAGTAGCCTCAAGTCAGCTGGGAGATCCAATTAAGGCAGCTGACTCACATGTATCCCATACCACTTCATCATGCTCATTGTAAAAGGAGGGAGTTCACTAAGGGTGGGGAGTTCCTCTTCTTGGGGCTTCTCCCTTCTGGCCTTCTGTTCCTGCTGCTGATCCTAAAGATGAGGCTGAGTATAACCGTGTATACTTTATATTGGTGTTGGTATACTTTGTGTTAGTTTTGTTATTTCATTACATCTGTTTCTACTTCAACCCATGGGGCTTCTCCCTATTTTCCCTGATTTTCCTTCTCAGCTGGGGAGGGGTCATTGGGTGGTAGAATAACTGCTCTAGTTTAGCGCCAGCTACAGGCTAAACAGACACCAGGTAAACAGTATTGGCTGATTCATGGCTATAACATCCCCTATAATTCACCTGAGCACCTCACAGTTTTCTGTTAATTCTTTCACACCACCCTTAGAAAATAAAGGTGGCTATCCCGTATCATTTAAGAGAGATCTGGTGGAGAGGAAAGGGCCAGAGGGAAAGTGAAAAGAAACAGGAAAATATGAGTGATAGTGAGGGAGAGGCAAAATCAAAATAGAAATACTCAGTTTTTTCTGTGGCAGTCCATAGTCTGATTCAGGCCTCATCAAAAACCATACCCCACCTTGAGAACTGCTTCTGCATTGAGGAGTGCCCTAAGAAGCAAGACTGGCACCATGAGGGTAAGGGCCAGAGCAGGCAGAGGCGACTGGCTTATTGTTAGTGCTGTGAGTCACTGTCGAATGGGCAAGGCCAGCATTTTTTCTGGGGAAAGTGTTTTCCTTCAAGACAAAGGGCAAAGAAGACCTGGCTTTATTGCTGGATCTTGCAAAGCCTGAAGAGCTAGGGATAGGGTTAGAGACAGCAGTGCGAATTACTTCATAGTTAGTTCTGTGACTGCTAGGAATCTCTGTGGTACAATTAAAATTAAAATGTTGAAGTGAGGCATAGGGCCTAGGACACTACAGCTAAGATCATAAGCCTAAAACTAGTGTTTTTGCTGGATCTTATAAAAGCTGCAGGGTTTCTAATGACAAGTTCAAACGGTGACTTTTGGAAATGTGTTTAGGTCACTATGCAAAACTGCATCTCCGATGCTAAGCTTAACTTGGGTTTGCGATATGGTCAGCAGACTCCCCGTTACAAACTTGAAGGCCTGTGCTACTGCCTCCAGCCCTTGCTGGGCTTTGCACGCTGCCTTCTGCTCCAGCTGGTTCTAGCCCCACTTTTATTAAGCTCAGCCCTGTCAGCGCTGGTTGTTTCAACACCAGTCTGCATCTTATCCACTTCAGGCATCTCTTCTGGTGCCTGCCCTCATCATACACCTCCAGGTATTGTAAAATTCAGTGATAAAGCGATCTTTTCATCTCATGTTGTGCCCAACTGGAACATAAGCCCAGCTCTAACTGTAGGGTAAGGTACAGCACAGTGAACTCCCATTTGTGTCAGAACTCATCAGAAGTCATTCACCCTTTTTGGCTTAGCCTTCATCCTACTACTGTAGCTTTGCACGTCCAGTAATAAAATCAGCTCTGTCCTGGACACAAACTCTAACCGCAAGATGAGACTGTAGCCTGGTTGTGTTTACAAGGATGATGGCAGGAGTTACTAGAACTATATGCTTTGACTTATGGTTTTTGTATCGTTATTTATGCTGCAAGCTACACAAGGTCACTCAGCTTTGATTAAACCTTAGCCCCGAGTATCACAAAGGTGAAGACAGTTCACTGCTGGATCCTACAAGCCCTGCAGGGCTAGGATGAAGGTTCAGACTGACAGGTGAGAATATCTTAAGCAAGTTTTAAAATATCTTGAGTTCAAGCTAGGGCTGGGTAAAGTTTTTCACAACTAACTATGGAAGATGTGTGTTTGTGCTAGGTCCTACTAAAGTCACAGCTCTTCTGGGTGCTGACAGAGGAAGATTTCTTCTGGATACAAGTCCTTGGTCTACCATTAAATTATGGTTAAAGTGTCTATTAAAGAAGAATGAAGAACTGGGGTTGTTACTGGATGTTATATCATTGGTCTGGTTGGGAGTACTGGGATGAACAATGAATTGAAGAATTTTGTGATAGACAAGTGTTACGTGGGCTTTGGGTTGGGTTTGGGCTTAGGTTTAGGATAACTCCATCAGAGGTAGGTAGCTTTATAGTTAGGTAGATAAAGCTCTTGGAGATAATGTGAAGACCAGATCCATTAACATATTTGAAGAACAAATATGTGCTATTTTTATTTCTGCTGTATGAAGGATTTCTGGCCTGCAATTAGGCTATTCTGTGGATTAGGGTAAGTATTCTGGATAGCCAGAACTAGATATATTTCTGAATCATTCAAGTCATTGCAAGGATGTGGGCTTTTGCTAGTCATGAGAAAAGTCCTCTAATTAGTGCTGGGCAGATACAAGTCACTGGGATAATGTTCAAGGTTAGTGTATGCCTAAACACAGCTTCATTCTCCCTCCATTTGCCTGTGGACAGCAGCACATGAGCTTCCTGTTTGTGACTTTTCTAAAAATGAGCCTGAAGAGGAACAGTGCTGGTTTGAAGGGTCTTCAGGTTTTGAGAGAACTGGGGTCTCTGTTTGAACTATGTGGTTCTGTTCCTGTTCATCTGGAATTTGGAAATGCTAAATGTTATGTGGGAAAATATCTAGAACGAAGTGCCCTGCTTAAATGCTTGGTTTTGATTTTTCAAGAGTAAGTGTTGCAGCAGAGCTATAGCTGTCTTCCTGGTGCCTGTTTAAGCCATGCTTATTTTGTTAGAAAACAGCTTAATTGCCCAGGGTGAAGAGTTAAAGTTTATTTTTATGCCTCTGTTTTTAGCTGCAGATTGACATAACTGACTAGTAGTGGAAGCCCCTTTGTACGAAACATCCCTTATCGTATTTGTCCCTCGAGCATATTGTGTGCCAAATTATCATTACTAATAGGCTGGTTGACTTTCTGGACAGAGGAAACATCTTGATAAGTTTGCTAAATATGTTATGGCAGAGAAAGTGTATCGCGGATCTTCTATCATCTGCATAAGGACAGACTCAGTTCAGCTCTGAAGTGCCAAATTTCCTAAACTCACCTGTTGAGCAGCATGTTGTTCACAGCATCTGATTATCCAAGTGTGTACACTTGGCTGCCATTTTTTTCAGAGACACTTACGCAGTGGCGTTTTGCAATGACGTCAATTCTTTTCCTGTCTGACCTAGAAGACTACGGTGACTCAATGTTGGCTAGGCAGCCTTAAAGATTAAATCGAGGACACTAGCTTAATTACTTTAACAGACCCTTTAAAGGATTTCCCAAGAATGAGAATCATGACAAATTGTAGCTTAGGGGATTTTAGTAATTCCTGAAACTGAAGCTAATGATGCAACCCAAGATATGCTCTGCATTCCTGTTGATACACTGCAGATTTCTTACAAGAATAACCAGCATTGTAAAGACTTTTGTGCTACAAATGCTAAATGCATTTGAAGCCTAATTATGATGCATGAATTTGTGAAATGAGTCCTATTAGCCCACCTGGAATACCTTACCAAAGTAAGAGTTGCAGGATTTGTCCATACTGGAGTATTTTCAAAATATATTTAAACCTTCTTATATTTAGTTATGGAAACTCATGAAAAAATAAAAATAATTATCACTGTTAAATGTTCAAACCTTTCATCTAAAACTATGTTCAGGTTTTATTTTCATCTGCAGAACTTTGCCATGCAATTTGGAGAAGCTGTATGTGCAGTTGTTACTCAAGTGAGTGCCTCTGCTTATCCCTTTGCTAACAAGCTCAACAAATTAGATTCTGATTTCTGTTACTTCTGCATAAATGTGAAGTAAAACCAGTGACTTTCACCTATTTCTCAAGCAGTACTGTAGTGGGTGTTTTTAAGTAAATTTAACTTTACATTTACTATATCTGAACAGAAATACTGTGGGGTTTTTCAGATTTTTTACACTAAGACACTCTATATTGTTGTTATAGCATCAAGAAATAGATTCAAACCTTTGCCTCAGTTACAGTGATGTATTTCCAAAATAACTTTAGTACAGTTAGAGAATTTGCTCTGCATTTATACTGGAGCACATAAGAGATTATTAGCAACCTATTTATCATTATGATGGGAAAAGAGAATCCATCACAAACTTGATATTTGCTAATTCTGCATGGATTCTCACTGTTTACAGCTCAGTCCAGCTTACAACATCAGACCTGCAGGAGGAAGAGAATCTGCTCTTGGGGAGCTGGAGAGAAAGGAGGCTGAGTAAGCCTGAGGAAATTTTGGGGACTTCTATGCAATGCTTAAGACTTGCTCATCACCTCAGAAAAGCCTTCTCCCTCTGTCATGTAGCTCTCCTAACCACAGCTGAATTTTCCTTCCTGTAAACTGTAGAACTGTTGGGGGGGGGGGAAAACTAAAGTAACTTCCCTAAAAATACTTTACTGAAGGTAAATTAGGATTGAGAATAATTAATAGTGACTAAAACATAGTACTCCCTGTAAGAATACTGCAGGTAACAAGTCTTCAAATCCAGAGAACTCAGGGTAAGATGCACTGAGAGTAGATCTCACATGCTTGAAGCTGAGGTACCAAGATTCAGATCCACAAGGAGGAAAAAAAATCTTTGAAAGATTTTTAAATTTCTGTGGTTGGTTTTAAACTAAAACTTTGAAGGTGTTTGGCTTTTTATTTAATGGTAGGTATTATTTGTTCTATTCAAAGCATAGCTTCCCAAGACACGTAACGAGAAACTGAAAGCAGGACACTGGGTGGGAATGCCTGGCTATCAGCTGTGTGGTCGGTCCATAAAAAGGCAAAGGAAAACCAGTAGTTCAGTATTATTTGTTAGATGTGCCTTTTTTTCTTCTCTGTTGTTAAATTCACTAATTTGAAAGGATGCAATATTGAATTTATGATAACCAATCAGATACTGAAATTATTTACAATGGTTATAAAACCCAGATATGCATGTTTTAGCTTGGTATCAAGCTAAAGATAGACCTTTCACAATGTATTATCTTAAAAAGTAGCCTCCCCCAAACCTGTAAAGAGAACAGCCTCTCCTCCCCGGGCTGGGGTCCTCTGGATTTACCAGATCTTTTAAGAATATCCTCAAAAAAACCTAGAGTACTGTGAAATACCCAGCCTATTTACCTTTGATAAGAGCAACAAGAAATGCAAAGAGAAATGTTTGCTGTAGGGGAGAGGCAGAGCTGGATGATCTGAAGAGTTTTATAGCCAACTGTGTGTACAGCGCATCCTGAATTCCACAGTAGCCCCATTTAGCAAGGCTGGGGATTGCTTCTTTCGCAGTGCTGGAAGCTTACTCCTGCTGCCTTCAGCTTCTTTCATCCAGACCAGCAACATTTACCTCCCTCCAGTAACGTTTTCAGAAAGTATACTATTTAGACAATGTGGTGATCCTGTTAATTCCATTCTGTCGAGGCATCTTGGTCTTTTTATTGTTGGGTTTTGGTTTGTTTTTATTTAAGTGGCTTATTTTGAAAGAAATAAGTTTTTGGTGGTATAAAAGTGCTAAGCTTGTGTTTAACCTGCTTATGTTCAAAGCAATAGGGGGGAAAAAATTTCAAAGATGCTGTCCTGAGACTCGAAGGAGTTGCCTTGGACTTCTGTGGGAACAGACGTAGAGGAAAAGAGCACTTTTGAATAGTTTAGTATCTCAGGAGCACACTAAAGTATAAAAACTAGCTCTGAGGAAATTGCTATGTCCTGAAACACAGTCATTATTTCTAAGTAACATGAAAGAGTCACAAGGAGATGGCTGAGTGCTAAGACATCAAGGTAGCATGCACATGTCATCCTGGGGGAAAACAGATTCTGTCTGAAAAGATCCTTGCCTTACTTTCTGACTTGTCATACAGATGTGAGGTATTAACAAAGAGTAATCAAAAGGAACTTAAATCAGGAATAAGCTGATATATGACTCGTCATGCAATATTCCTATCTTCACAGCTATTGTGCTCTTTATCTAATTTCCCTAGCTATCTGATCAGAGCTGTTTATTTCACTGTTGAATTATTGCTGAAGTCTGAGAGGGCGCTGCTTTAAACAATGGAGCTGGTCAGCAGTGTTAGCAATTCATTTCCATAGTATCAAGCCCTGTACAGGTCTGCAAAGTCTGGATTTGCCCTTGGAGCTTTCTCTCATACCAGAGAGCTTCTGTAGATATGCCCAGAACAGCACTGGAGTTTAATGATGACAAGACATATGCTGTAGTAGACATTTTTGTGATGAGTACACTTGATACTGCTTTGGGATATGTATTTGCTACTGGTGATTGGTGACTTAAATATGAACTATATGGCTGCTTGAGTCCCAAGGAATAAATGAGAAACTTCCAACATCAGATTGCCTCATGTGATTTTTCTAGGCATTTTATTGAATAGTTACCTTCTGGTTTAAGCAGCAGGGAGATGACAATAGGGAGTTCTTGTCTGAAGCATCCTTTGTTACTGAGCTGACTTCCCTAACTCTGTCTACAAAGCCTGTATTTACTAGACGTGATAAAGCTATATTGCCACAGTCAGTGTGGAAGGGAGGGACAGACGGAGCTCCCCCTTCCTGACTTTCTATAGACATGACTAAACAACGTTGCTCGCACCTGGTTTAAATCCTGGACTGTCTGAGGGTTAGGAAATAATTGGGAACATAGTTGTATTTAGGGTCTCAAGACTAAGTCTTGTGAGAAGTGTCTGAGGGACTTGGTTGTTTACCTTGAAGAAAAGGAGGCTGAGGGGAGACCTTATCACTCTCTACAACTACTTGAAAGGAGTTTGTAGTGAGGTGGGTGTTGGTCTCTTCTTACAAGTTACAACTGATAGGACAAGAAGAAATGGCCTCATCTTACCCCAGAGGAGGTTTAGGTTAGACATTAGGCAAAACTTTTATGCTGAAAGGGTTATCAAAGACTGGAACAGGCTGCCCAGGGAAGTGGTTGAATTGCCATCCCTGGATGTGTTTAAAAGCTGTCTAGGTATGGTTTAGGGATATGGTTTAGAAGTGGGCCTGGTAGAGTTGGATAATGGTTGCATTTGATGATCTTGAAGGTCTTTTCCAACCATAACTATTCTATGATTTCTACTTGCAACTTGTTACCCTGTTATATTTGAATCAGGAAAGAGTCATTTTATAACTGGGTCTCCTCATTCACGGTAAGGAATATGTCCACACTGTAATTACATGCACAATGGCAAGACTACTCAAGCTGTGAGACATAGAATCATAGAATGCTTTGGGTTGGAAGGGACATCAAAGATCATCTAGTTCCAACCCCCCTGCCATGGCAGGGACACTTTCCTCTAGACCAGTTTGCTCAAAACCCCATCCAACCTGGCCTTGAACACTTCCAGGGCAGGGGCAGCCACAGCTTCCCTGGGCAACCTGTGCCAGTGTCTCACCACCCTCACAGGAAAGAATTTCTTCCTAATATCTAATCTAAATCTACCCTCTTCCAGTTTAAAACCATTACCCCTCGTCCTATCACTACATGCTCTTGTAAAAAGTCCCTTCCCAGCTTTCTTGCAGGCCCCTTCAGGTACTGGAAGACTGCTATAAGATCTCCCTGGAGCCTTCTCTTCTCCAGGCTGAACAACCCCAACTCTCTCAGCCTGTCTTCATAGGAGAGGTGCTCCAGCCCTCTGATCATCTTCATGGCCCTCCTCTGGATGTGCTCCAACAGGTCCACATCCTTCTTATGATGAGGGCTCCAAAGCTGGACGCAGTACTCCAGGTGAGGTCTCATGAGAGCAGAGTAGAGGGGGAGAATCAGAAAGAAACTGTGCCACATAGTGAAGTAGTGACCTAGTCTTTGCTGTGAGCTGTCCACTATGTACCTGCATCCAACCTGAGCTGAAACCCAGGCCACCGGGAGCAGAATGCCCATGGCATGACAGCACAGCATGTGCTAATGCAACATGCTTGTGTCTGATGGTGAGGCACCTGCATGCAAAGGGCATGTGGATCTGATTTTTGCCTGACTGCAGTATTATACGGCATGATGCTCAGGATATTTTTTGGCAGATCTGGACAATATTTCTACTACTAACTGTTTGGTGCCCCATCATTACCATTCTGAAAAAATACAGGCTCTACCAGTATGTGATCTGCTGCAGATGAGGCACCTATCAGATAGCACCAGGGATATTCCAGGTTTTCTTCAGTGCTGATGAGCCAAACCGCTGGTACTGTCTGCCGGCAGTTTTCCAGTTTTTTGTAAGTTTGAAACTGTCCGTAACAGAGTAGCAGGCCCTTGCAAAGTGTGTGCATGTGTGTAGGGGTACATGGTGCTGCTATTTTTATACATTATTTTATCCGAGGCAAGTCCACTGAGGTTTTCATGAGAACTTTAAAACACAGCTGGGCCAAGGTGGTCGCTGAATACACAGTTGCTGCAAACAGTGAAGCAAGTGTCAGCTGCAACTGACCTCTGGAAACACATTACAGGAAAGCTGTTGGCCTTAGGTTCCTGGGCCACAGAGCAGGATCTCAAACTGCTGTCCCCAATGAAGGGAGGTATGACACCAGCAGAGAGGCTGGCTTTCAGGAGCAGCAAACAAGCTCCCAGAGGGAAGCGAGTCCTGCTCAGCTCCCTGCCTGCTGTGCTGAGACCCACTGGGACCTTGTCCATTTGTTGTTTTATCTCTGTTGATCTGACACCAGAGCCAGGATGGGAGGTACTGTTTCTCAGCTATTCTTAGGGATTTTGACACCTTATGTAATTATCCAAGTGGTCATTTGCGGGGGGCCTGAATGCTTTGTCTTTACACATTGTTCCGGCAAGCAGTTTCTGCTTCTTCCCCAGACACATCCAGACCTAGTGAAAACAGAGGGGAATTTTCATGAATGCCAATGAGGCTGTATCCTAGTTAAGCTGGGACTGGTTTTGACACTAATTCTTTCTTGAGGGAACTGTCAGTGATAATCAGTGCTGATCTGTAATCACCCTCCTGCTCTACCCTGTGCTGTGCCTGCACCTTCTCTGGCTTTGGACAAAAATAAGACTTTAAATACTGTTGGTAAAGGAGGTTTAACTGGATTTACTTTGCAGATGGAGGGCTCTTATTTGGTTTATAACTGCTTGATTTGAAAGTCAGATTCCTCAAAGAAGCCAAAATTCCTGCAGTTTTCCATCAAGGAGATTTCAAAGGTGCCTAAACACAACAGGTAACTCCTGGCTCCCCTTCATGTGGATGCAGAGTTGTTCTTACTCTGAGCTCAGGGCCACACTACCTATAAAATGACGTCTTTGGGAATTACCAAGTAATATCACTTGTTTTTCATCCTGAACATTATACAGTACAAATAGGAAATAAAGTATTATTATTGGCAGTGAGAGAAGACAAACCTTGGTTTTTTGCTTGTACATAAATTGTTTCCATGTTTCATTAGCTCCTGGAGGTATTCTGCTTCTTTCCTCTCCTTGAGGACAAAAAGAGGAACTCGAACACAGTGTAACCCCTTCCATGCCATCCTCTCACTGACTGCAGAAATCCTGTCAGAAATTTAAAGGACTGTCATGACTGATTTGATTATTGCTTTACTTTATATTCATGCAGGATTTAGGAAAACATCAGGCAGGATGGAGATAATTGCAAGTGAATAATTGAAAAGAATAGAAAGGGGTAGATGGATAATTACAGAGCTTCTCTTAGGGACAATATTCCTTGTCATTAACTTTGATGGACTGATTTTCATTAGGATAAACAGGCAAATGTGCCTTCCTAAACACTTAAAGTTACTTCCTAAGAAACATACGTTTTGTTTAGGTGTATTAACCCTTCCTGAAAGGAATAAAGTGCTGGTAGGAGTAAAATCTTTGACTGAATTGCTGAGAGTCATGTAGATTACACAGTCGATCACATAAATTTGCAATCTCCCTGTTCAAGAAATAGAACAAAACTGATTTATTATTTTGATTTCATAGGAATGTTTTAACTTCCTTGTATCTCAGTAGTATCACTTGCTTTGTTTTGATTCCTAAAATGGGCCAACCCCAGGCTCTTGCATCTGAGCAGTCACAAGCGCTTGAGGAGTTTGAACCTAGATATAGATCAGTATTTTAAATTTGGCTCCTTTTGGACTGAAACCAACCCCAAACATTTCCCTGAACTTTAAATAAATTTACTTTCATGACTGGATGTGAACTCAAATTCTGTAGTTCCAACAGCAGTGGGCTCAACACAGCAGCAAAGGAACATAAAACTTCCAAGGTGCTTATACTTGAGATTCAGTCATTTCTCTGTTTTCTGCCTCTGAAAGTGATAAAAATCCTGTACTGGGCAATTAGGGGAGTACCTGCCCCCAGAGGAAGCTTTGCTGATATTGCTAAAAATGATGGCTTGTCCTCTGCTTTGAAACCAGGCTCCTCACTGCATCGCTGCTGGATCACATCAGGGTGCAGGACATGGGGTGCAGCCCCTGCTCAGCCAGGGTGCTGGGCCCTGCTGTGGCTCCTCCAGGGGCTGGGAGCTGGCTTGGAGTAGTCTGAGACACCTCACATTTGAGGCTATGGCAAGACTGACATAGAACAGATTCACTGTGGATCAGGATCATGATTAGGTCATTTGAATAGCAATGTAAAGATTTTCATGTTTTCATGATGCTAAAATTATTATGGTGGATATCCCCATCCACATAGATGTCCAGTGCTTGTAAATCCTCCTAATGGGAAAAAACATCATTCCAGAACTGTCATTTACAATAATAACCAAAGAGGTTAAAAAAAGAAGAAGACAAGTTAAAAATGAAACAGGACAAAAATACACCTTAGGGCATCTGTTGTTGTGTTGCCGGTGAGTGATGGAGTTTCCATTGACATTCCCTTGGCAGTGCTGACTTGTGAATAACGTACACATCCCCAGTGCCTGGTAACACCAGTGCAAGGGTACGTGTATGTGCGTGCACCGCCCCATACCACTGCAGTCTGTGCGCAGAGATAATTTTTTCCCCCTTTAGGGTCGCAAAGAGCAACCGTACAAAAGACTTTTTTTAATAGAATATGTTCTTATCTTTCGTAAAACATGGACCCACCCGATACTTGGACTGGTCTGTGGGCCCCACCCTTGCCCTTTTGTTTGAAGTCTGGGATCATACGACAAACTGGGTTAGTACTTTACTGTTTATGTTCTTCAGACCTCATCTATTTTGTTTTACAAGAATACACCATGCTGCTGTGGACTTATTTGTGCCACAGTATGGAGCATTCATAGGCAATAGGGAGTGGGGCCCAGAAAGAGGAAGGGGGATGTGACACATCTGTCATGATCTACTGATGTTTCCAGGCTTGGGGTTGGTGACAGCACGATGCTGGTATTTTAAAGGGTTGGAGCCTGAGCTCATAGTTCTAAAAATCAGAAGCAATTGCACCAAAATCAGTGGCTTCTCAGAAATATTAAAATCATACATCTGATATCAGAATCATGCCTTTGAACTCCTGTGTTTTCAGAGAGCCTTAATGTGTTACAATCAGGTGGTTTATGATGTTTTGCCTGGCACCTGAAGCACACAAAGAGGGCAACCTTGGCCTGCTTCTGATGTGCCTCAGTTTGATCCATTCACTTCCCCAGACTGGTGCCCAGTTTGCAGTGATAGTACCAAGGTGTTTCTATTGCCTGAGGCCTGGCACTGAAGCTCTAACACAGACTGTGGAGTTTGTATGTTATTGATCATGTTCTGGTATTTGACACTAAGCACTTTTCCCACGGGACAATGGACTGCTAAATCAACATGGTCAGTCTTGGTGCCAGACACATGGAGACTGATGGCAGGGGCTCCGTGGAGCCAGTCGTCATGGAGGAAGACCCGGGAGGAACCTTGTCTCCAGAGATATAACCTCGTCTGTCACAGAGGACAAATGAGCCAACACTACCACTCTGAAGGAGAAGGGCTTTGTCATCTGGTGCAGATGATAGAGGAAGGTAATGAGGTAAGTCATGTCCTTCCTTGCCCTCTGGCCTCTTCTGGGTGGCTTGCAGTGAAGGGGAGCTAGGCAGGAAGGGCTTTTTCCCAGCTCTGAGAGCAGGGTCCAGAACTGTGCCTGACATTTCTGTGTGAGGGTGCAAAAGTTACAGCAGTTCCCCAGGCGTGCGAAGGGGTCCAGGTGAGGGCTGCATCACACAGGAAAGTAGGCTTTTGAGTTAGCACCAATGCTCAATTTGGGCTGTTTTTTAATGCTGGTTTGTGAGTCTCCTTTTCCACTGTGGTTTCCATCCAAGTCACGTTTCATACAGTGTCACACCAGGGTGTGTTGATGGGGCCAACAGCTTGGCATGAAAAGCCTCCTTACCTCCTGCTACATCTCTCCTTCCGCTCAGCCATGACACTGACCATCATGTCAGCATTCCTGAGGATGTATGGGACCCCAGGGGGGGTGGCTTTTAGTAAGGTGGGACACACAGAAACTATTGGCCTGACTACAGATCCAGAAGGCAAATAGTGGTTGATGAAGGAGTCTGAAATCTCAACCTCTTCACTCCATGGTACAGGACCAGAAAGCCTTGGAACAGTGGTTTTGGAGACAGGGTTTTTGGAGGTGCCTCTGGCACAAATGAGCTGGAGTGCTGTACTGAAATCTCAGACCCTGGAAGGAGAGAGTCCTGCACTGCAGGAGACTGGAGCTAGAGCCAAGGACTCGAGAGCACTAGTGTCTCTGACTCTAAATTAGTTTGTAGAAGTGGTTGGAGAGTTCCACTGGGTGCCTGCATTGCATTTGGTGAGATTCTGAAGTTGAAACAACAGACATTTTATGCTCTACAAAATCCTTAGCCAGTTCTAGCACTGATACACATAGAAAACCACTTCATATTGTTTTGTCAGTTACTGGGCAGCATAGGTGATACTAGATAGTCCTGCAAAATCCTAAACTTGATGAATTCCTATGTTTTGCCAAAATTATCAGCTTAGTTTAGAAAACAACAAGATAAAGTACATTGAAAACAGACATTACTAAGACTTGCTTGCAATATATCTGGTCCTGCCATAAAAGGATTTGTAGAGTAAAATTAAATTATTGACCAGGAAGGTATGAAACTAAGTATTGCTGTGTCAGTCCTGTGGTTACCTGTTTCAGAGGGCATCTTTTCGTCTTTTCAACATTTGTTCCAGTCGAGGCCATGCTTGATTTCGGTCTGGCAGGATAGCCATGGTAACAGTGTGCTTCCAGGTATTCATCTGGGTGGGGTGAAGAGTTGGACACCTTCCAAAATTCTGTTCCATGCTTTATTAACAGCCTGAAACTCAACATGCAAGTGCTACAAAATGGGGGAAAATAAGGACTGGAGGGGGGTGATGGAGAGAGAGAGAAAAAAAAAAAAAGTATTTGAATATTTACCATAATAAAATTCCAATTCTATATCTTGTGTAAACCCAGCCTGCATATAATCTTATGACTTAAAAGTTTTCTGCAGTGCAAGTGAATACAGCTCATGGAAAAGGATGTGATGCTTGCACAGTAAAGATTTTGGGAGGCTTCTGACGTGAGTAAAATAGAAGACAATGGAGCAAACATAACATTGAGAATGCAGTGGCTGCCATACACGCTTCTCAGTTTATTTACTTATCCCCTTTTGATTCTTTCATGTTACCATACAGAAATCTTCTACATCTGATCCTTATATTGGAGATACAGTCTCTGCATCCCAGTACCTCTATGCAAAATGGGACTATGCAAAAAGCACGCTGTGGCTAGAGCAGAGGGTTTAATTTACTAAGGGCAAATTCCTGTTTATGTCTCCAATCACCTTTTCTTTTTTGCAAGAAATGGCAGTGAGAAACAAGAAGCATGCCAAAAAAGAAACTATCCATTTAGAAAAGCACCAGCTATTTGCAGAGCTGAAGTATCAGAAGCCAAGCTCTACTTATTTAGCATCATGTGGGCCAGTAGAACTGTTCCTAAACAGTGTTTGAGGAGCAGTGTAAAAAAACCCAACACTTTAGATACTGTCCACTTACCAGAACAGATGTACTTGCTTGACACATCAAGGATTACACTGGGTATTTCAAGTATGAGCTCTACAGTGTGAATTACAGATGAAAGACTCACATACTGCAACATACACATACCTCTGGCGCTGCAAGCATCAACATACCTACAATCCCCATTTCTTGCAAAGTGCCCAGGTACCTTCTTTCCAAGTGTGAGGAACTGGGATTGTTGGACTAATTGACAAGAAACAAACCCAGTTCGTTAGATCACAGAGCAGAAGAGAAGGAAATGGATAAAATTCAGTGGGTTTTGTAAGTAGGCGTGGGGCAGATTTTGACTGGTCTGCTGTTAGTATGTTATAAATGCACTTTTCAATTTAGGACCTGTCCAAATGTTCCAAAGAGTAATTTAATTTTTTAAGATCTTTAACACAATGACTTATTTCTTTCATAGGCAGATTTGTGTGTGTCAAAGCACTCAGAAACAAGGGTGGGAGGAAGAAGATTCAAATTTGCTCATGGACAACACAGATACATCTTACATAAAGGTTTTCATAATGCTATATGAATTTATGTGTGGAAAAATTATAAAAAAACCAGCAACAACTACAAAAAGCAACAACAACTACAAAAAACAACAACCAAAAAAAAAAAAACCAACCAAAAAAAACCCTGAAGGAACGAAGGCAGAGTATTTTTGTGGCTACAATGTCTGGTTGAAGACACTGCACTGCTCATCTCACGGAGCTGACATAGTTGGCCATATTAACTCTGTTCTGCTATGAGGCCACATATGGTTTGTGTCTACTAATGGTCACACACAGAGTTCTAGTTTATGTTTGTCACTAAACAATTTGTGAGCAAACTGTAGTGGTTCAGAAACTGCTTCAGAGGCAGCTTAGCTGTTTGCACAGTGATGATTACCCCAGTAGATGGGGAGAGTAGTCACATCGACCAGGAGCATGAGCCTGAGGCTTAAACCAGGAGAAAGATGGGGGTAAGATTTCAGGGCAGCAGAGCTGGGTAAATATTAGTGCTCAACAGAAAACACCTTCTGTTGAGCTGCTCACAGATGTGGGTACATGATTGAAAGTGAATGAGTTAACAGGTTTAAAGGAGTCACCATCCCTTAGCAGGAAGTTATTATCCTTCAGCTGAGGAACAGTTGCTGTGTGTGTTCTGCTCTATTGTGGTGTTAAGGACAATGGGTTAGTTTAAATCATCTTAAAGCATGTTATTTTGATAACTTGCTTCTGTAGGAGCAAGCCCTGATTTTGCATCAGTTTTTCAAGGAAATATAAGACATTATAAAGTTTTACCAGGCCTTTTGAGTGAAGATGTCCCATTGATTCTCATAGGCACTTTGCTGCTTGGTCTTTTTTGGAGGACTAAGCCCCAAATTTAAGGCTTTCAGATGCAGAATGTTTTGAATAAACCTTGTAGGCATAGCTAGACAGACATTTTTCTTTTAATGGGACTATTTATTCTTGCATGACTCTAATACAGTTGAAGTGATTTCATAAAAACTTAGCAAAAATGTAAATGAAGTGCTCTTTTGAATAGAATGAAAAAACTACCGTGAAAATGGTAACGCTTTCTGGTGAGAAGCATATGCAAACAGAGTTTTCGAATAGAAAGTTTTGCAGAATTATCATTAACTGTAGCAATCAGTATAACTGCAGCATGAATGAAACATTTTTTCACATTCTAAGGTTTTTTTAGTTTTAAAATTAGGCTTTTTTCCTTTATCTCTCATTACTTAGATTGCATGTGGCAAATCATATTCCAGCCCCTTTGCTCATCCATTGACCTATACAATGACTCACTGTTTGGATTTTCTATCTCCTAATCACGAGTCGAATGGTGTGCTAATAAGCACGTTTCCCAGGAAGCCTAACTATATACTCAAAACAGTCTTTTCCAGGACTGCCCTACTGGATCTATCACCTGTAGGTATGAAGGAAAGAGAAACAAGATCCTTATAGTGCAAAAAAAGGGCCATGAGACCCATCTAATGGGTATACTTCTGTTTGTGTTGTCCACAGAGAGAGATTATAAACATATCACAGACTGCAGCAGATGAAGGTTAGAAATCTGTTCTCTGTGGCTCCTCTTGAGAATTATAGAATATTTTTTTAATGTGAAAATAAAGAAAAGACACTTTTCTGGGTAGAAATAAGATCTTGTTTGCACACGCAGATTTCTCTTCAGGTAGTAGGATCTCTGCTTCTGATTTTGTGAGATGAAATAAAACGGCATATTGAATAAGGAGGTAACATTTGCAAGATAGAGCTGTACAAAGCATCAAGGCCACTTCTGTAATAGGGGGTGGAATTTTAGAATTTGCTCTTCCCCTCTTAAAATGAGGAGTATGATAGTTGAGAAAGACTTGTAGAAATCACTATTTGGGGAGACACACTTGTGTGACAGGTCAGGCAAGAGTTTATCAGTCTTTAATGGATGACAGGATGAGTCATATAACTCAGATTAAATGAGAGGAGAGGAGAAGGTCGTTCTTTTACTTTCTAGTAAATCAACTACAAGCTGTGCTGTGTCTGTCTCAGTTGCTGCCATGCCCAGTGACTTCTATATTGCTACCTTCTCCCCTTCATGGTGTGACATTGAGCTTTGACTAAAAGAGATGTGCTGACCTTCGGAAAGAGCCTTTCTCCCATCTTGCCTTCAATCTTTCCCTTCCTCACTGACATGAGGGAGGGCGAGGGTGGTAACAGTTCTCTCCAGTCTGCAGCTGGAGGAGCAGCACGTTTCCAGTATCAGTCCCATACAAGTATTGTTATTTTTCCTGTCATATTTGTTGGGGTACAGCTTTTCATTTATTTTTCTTGCAGAAAGGCAGGAAAGCCAATCTGGAAAAAATACTGCTCACATGTCATCAGTAATTACTTGGCCGTTGTGCCAGGCATTGGCTTGCTGACAGTTTCAAGGTGGAGAGTGGGTGAGACCCAGCTGCAGCCAACAAGAAGAAAGAGGGAAAGAGATCTTAATCTGACTTGGGCTTCACTTGCCCTCCCTTCTTTTCCCCTCCATCTTTTTTCTCCTTGGGGAGCCACAGCTATTACTTCACACAATGAGTTCTCCCCTTTCTTCACAGGACTGCCAGTCCCTGGCCTGTGCAGCTTTCTGTCCACTTTCTTCCACTCATTAAGTGTAACATCTAAGGAAATAACTTACCCTGAGGAGGGAAATGCCTTCTGGGAATAAAGGCCTTGCCCCACCTCCAGGAGAAAAGATAAGTAGTTTAAGCTATAGAGCATGTGACAGCAGCAACAAGGCTCAAGATTCTGCAGGTGGTTTTCCATACCTATTTTTAAATTTGAGCAGTTTCTGAAATGAAATCTATATTTTACTTGTTATCTTAAAAATCATTCAGGTCATCACCTGGAAGGGATGAGTAGTGTTCATACAGCAGCTCAACATCCCAGCCTCGAGGATGATATTATTGGATACAGAAACTAAGAATGCTCAATGTTGCTCAGGTGGGAAATCTGGGAGGTGGGTGGGGTAACATGGTGTATGGAGAGTCAGTGGACAGGACTCTCACTGACAGCATGGGAGAAATGCCTGAACCAAGATCTGAGAAAGGATTACCCGATGCGTGAAAAGAGGCTCTCTGTGGGTACAGGATGGGCCTGTGAACTGACCTTGTGCTACTGGTTCAGGTAATTGGTGGCTCTCAACAGAGCCAGGCTGTGAGATTTTTGAGATTTTCAATATTTTTTTTAATAGTCACTCTCATTCAGAGTTAAGCCAAAATCCTAGTGTCTTTAGCTGCAGGGTTGGTTGACTGCCACATTCTTCTTTTCTGTGGCTCTCAAGTTGTTATACTGTGGTGCTGACTGCTACTTACACGAAGTGGAAATATAGATGCTGGGGTAATCCTGCATATGGTAGAAACTACTGTTGTACTCCGGGTTTCAGAAATCTGACAGGGGCCGTAAAACCAACACAGTGCATGTAAGCAGTGAATACAGTCTGTAAGGCTGCAAATTCATACTGTTTGCCTTCTCCTCAGCTGATCATTCAGCAAACCTATTCCAGAAAGCTGTACAGTACACTAGGAGAAGCAGACCTCCCCACTCCCCGCCGCCTCAAGCCCCTTACAAGTGCAGGCCAAGACCTTACCCTGGGAGAAATTTTTATTCATCTTTCCCCTCCTTGCCTTGGTTGGCACAACTGTGAGAAGATACACTAATGTACTGCTGAATAGCTGTTCCCATCCTCTTTCTCCTCTTCACTCGAATCCTTCACTCCCAGAGACTTCTGCTCAGCAGAAATCTTCTCTCACTAACACAAATTGATGACAAAATCCCTACTGGCTATTACAGAACATGTTCTTAGAGAAGAAGGTACCAAAAAGAGCTTGCCAAGAGCCTGATTTTAACACACAGATTATATCCTCACTTCTTCAGTCAGCTGGATGACATCTTGCGGATTGGACTCTTCCTGCAGATCAAGAAGATACATTAAAACCATGTCCTCTGAAATCTGTTTCTGCATGGACATTTTTCTCTTCATTGCACACAGAAATTTGCCTGAAATTCGTGGTTTACTGATGGGAGGTTTGTTGATGTTGTTATTGTTTTCAATTTTAAAATGAATAATTCCTGTTTTGAGGAAAAAAAAAAAATCTAAATAATTCAGGAGAATTTACGGGGAGATCTGAGAACACCTGATGGCATCAGTTCATTGCTGCTTTTTTATGTGACAGAAACTAGAGCATGTTTCTTTGTGATATGTGTTGAAAACCCAGCTCATACTGAGGAACATTTTTCTCCCTGGCTACACCACCACCAAACTGTCTAGTACTTACCAACATGGGTTTAGCTTGGATTAATCAGTTTAAAGATCAAGAGTGTGATAGGAAGATATTCTCCACTCTGTGCAAGCTATGTTTGGGTTCAACAAAGAGGAGGTCTGGGGGGCCAGCATGGTTAATCTGTGAATTAAGTCTGTATGGACATAATCAATAAAGCTAAGAGCTAGGTACTTCACTATTGATCGTCAGTGCTTTGATTTAAGAATCCGATATTAACCAGTGATAAAACATGATGCATTGTTTGTCTGGGTTTTTAAAAATGTACTTTTTAAAAAAGCCAATTGATCAAATACTTTTTTGTAGGTGATCAGATCTTCATGTGCTCTGTGTAGTGTTATGCTTCAGCCATGCAGGAAAAATTACAAGGCTTAGTGAACATTAGCATGGGAAAAAACTTCTAGGCTTGCAGGAAGGGAGATGTAAATTTGCAACTGGTACTGAGCAGCAGGGGAGACCCAGTAAATCTCTGTTAGCTTTTAGGCAAGTGATATAGCTGATAATGTAGATGTGTTGCTATCAAACTGCTATCAGTATCATGTCAATACCTATCTGTCTCAGTATTTATAACCTGTTAACAACAGGGAAGTGATGTGGTCTAATGACCAGAGGACAGGACTAGGAGCCAAGAGGAAGTGGGGAAAGGAAGCTGCACAGAAGAACAACTTCTCTGAACAGGATGTCTGGTCCTGCTACAGCCCAAATTTTGTCATATTTTCCTTTGGATTTCAGTACATCTTAGAGGGTCATTCTCCTGATTCATTAGGCATGTTTACAAACTAGAAATTTACATGCCTGACCGTGGTATTATTTGGTCAAAACTGCACTTTGGCTAGTCAGTTCATCATGGACACCTGGCATAATGCTACATGTAGTCGCCTCCCTTGACAGAGCCCTCAGTTGGGTCACAAAATTGTTTTCATTGCAACTCTTCAAAGTCCTATTTCAGTTAGACAGCCTTCTGATGTGAATATGGAAACCCTCTGGTCCACCTCAGATTATCTTGAGAGTTTCACTAGAATCTCTGAAAATGAAAACTCGGATGTTTTCCTCTTGTGTATCATTTTCCTGACAGTTTCTGAGAAGTATGGGTTCTGGAAGAATTAGTAAAACCAGTTTCCATCAAAAAACCCTGTTCCTCTACAGGTTTTGTCCAAGCAGAGTAGAAAGTAAAAGCCATCTCCTTCATACACTTTGGAAAAAGCTGTACAGCTAGAGCAAGCTCTAAAGACAAGGCAGGCAACAGCTAAGGCAGAAGAGTGACTGTATATGCAATGTTTTCTTTGTACTGGAGCTGTAGAAGACCTGGAAGAAATTGCTGATCCTTTACTCAAGTGAGAATTTCATGTCCACAGGGCAGTGGCAACAAAGATGACGCCCTGCAGAAGCAGAATGGCTAACTGAAATCTCAAGGATTCCTCTTGTCCATTCTAGATGTGACCCTTCCCCCTTCCTGACTTCTATTTGAGAGCAGCAAAATTTAATGATTCTGAGATATATTGAGTTGGCTCTGTAAACCTACGCCTAGTGTGAGAGATGCTACTTTTTACTGCTGTTTGCTGATGACAGCATTTGCAAATGTGCTACATGAGTCATGGGATGTATGAAAGATGATCCCAGCCCCACTGAATGCATGCATCGGTCACAAATTATGAACTTGACAGGTAAAGCTCTAGAAAAACAACAAGTCCCTACTGAGGAGTATTATATTATATCCACTCACAGCAGCAGAGGTCTGGGCCCACTGCCTTTAATTACGTTATTGCCAGTGTACAGTGGTACAAATGGCAGAAGAAACAACCCCAGGAGAAAGAGAGTCAAGCAGTGGGGAAGAGGGTGTGGTATGGGAATCGGACTAGGTTTGGCCATCCTAGTGTTTGGGTTGTTTGATGAGTTTATGTCCTCCGTATACACAGAACTTCGATGAAACAATGTGGTAAAAAAGTTCCTTTGGTCAGAGTTTGTGTCAGGTAAGGGTGAAACTGGACAAATAGATGTGGAAGGTCATTCCTATCTGCTAGAAAAAGCAGCATGGAAGAAGGTGCGGATATGTGTGTGAGATAAGAATGAGAAAGGAGTATTATGTGAAGGACGATTGATGTCACAGTGAAAATATTTGCAGTGATGTTGTTAACAGATGTAGGAAAATGTGAATAATTTTTTTTACTGTTCTTTAATTTAAATTCCTGTTGTTTTCTTTACAGTGCTAATAATTTCTTAGCCTTCCTTGTCCTTACACCACGTGTGATTCTTACAGAAGAGATGTTTTGTGCTACCTCTCATTTTTATCCTGCGATACCTAAGTTCGTTACATGCAGGAATGTGTTTCTGGCAGCTTGCCAGGCACGAAGAGAAGGAGACCAAAAAACCTTTTTTGGAGGGGTGAGGGTTAGAAGAAGGTCTGGAGCTGGTAAGCATGGGCATGGCACATTCTTTGCTACAATTTTTTGAGAGTTTGTAAACAAAATGGGGTTCCTAATTAAAGCAACCACTAAACCATTTAACTTGCATAACTAGAACTGACTCAATAGATTAGCCCAGGTCTCACTGACCCTGGCAGAGTGACAGGGCTTGTATTTTGTGTGGATGAAATGTTCAATAATTTCTCCAGAGCATTATGTGCAAATAGGCTTTTCTTTAACAGCAGGCATGCATTTCTTCTCCTTCCACCTTCCTGCTTATTTTATCAGTCAGCAGATCTTAGCTGGGCAATGTGAGAAATCATTCGCTTCTCTTCATCTTTTTGTTCCTATGTGTCAAAAAAAGGATCAGACATACAAAGAAAACCAATTGTGTTTCTCTACAGGGGATGCCATATACTTGCCATATACTATCTCTAATCTAGGGGTTTAAGTGAAAACTCTTTCTGGTGTATACACTGTGAGAAATTGGGGTTTCTTTTACTATTGTTAAAAGCATTTGGGACAACAGTTTCTACAAACATTTCTGCTATTTGTAGAAATGCCTGCAAACCCAGACACATTCTGTGGTGTTTTCCCCTTACACTTACCAACAACCACAGTTGTTGCATAAAGGATGTCTGTGGGCTTGTCCCTGTCTACTCCCTTCAGAACCCGTTTATGGATCTGTTTCCTGTGAATTTATCTAACCCCTCTTTGAACCTGATGTCACTACCTGCCTCCACTGCCTCCTGTGGCAGCAAATTCCCAAAGTTTACTACCTGCTGTGCAAAGAAATATTTTACCTCTTTAAACCCATTTTCTAATGGTTTCAATAAGTTTATTCTCATTCTGCTACTGCAGAACTGGTGATTAACTGTTTCACCTTCATCATATGCACCTTATCCACAGTATTCATGAAGAACTCAACCACGTCACCCTCAGCCTTCTCCTCTCCATCCTGGAGAGATGCAATCTGTTAGGCCTAGTCTCCAGATGAATGTCATAACAGTATAGCAAGTGGATATTAATAATTTTTATGGCAATGAAGACATTGTTTAAATGTTTCTGACCCAAGCCTGAAGTCCCTTGTCCTCTGAAGGTAATATCTGGAAGTATTGTCTGGGCCAGGTTTTTTTTGCTAGGGTTCACAGTAGCCACTGGTTCCTAAAGAGGAATTATTTTCATCGTTGTTCTCTACTGGTTTTTACAGGTAGAGCACAGTCAGTGCGAAGACAGTGCTTTTCTGTGCTTAAAGCATGGCTTCACATTAAAAAGGGAATCACTTTGAAATTCTAAGGAGGTGATAAAGATGTCATGCCAAACCCATAGATGATATCACTGAGCACAGTTCTAGTTTCTCTGGTTTGCAATAGTTGAAGGCCTTCAATATATTTGTGAGATAGCACTGTGCTTGTGCAGAGTTATAAGGCTATCATTACATAGCTTATGCTCTCAACTACATGTCAACCAGAGAATAATTTACTGACATTAAGGCTAGTATTTTGATCATACATTAAAATTCTATTGGGTCTCAAATTAAGAAACAGATTTCTCTACCCTCTCTGTCTATTCAACTGCAGGCCCCTCAAATGGTCCTGTTTTCTGCAAACAAGCCAAAACAAGGAAATGAGCCATCATCCTTGCCTTTCAGTGAAGCACGTCTGCTGTCCTCTTGACAGGTAAATCTTGTGAATGTGTTCACCAGGGCTGTGATGTTATTGTTTCACATTCCTCTTGTAACAGCATGTGATCGCAAGTGAATCTGAGATACTTCGGAGCAGTACAATAAAGACCCTGTTTGTTTGCTGCTGTACTGTCAGAGAGAATATTTTAGCACCTGATAGCACTGCATAGATTAGGCTTCAGAGGATGTCCATTCCTAACTAAAACAATAGTAATCTACATCTTTTCTATTGATGGCTTCTCCTTGCACTGGGTACCTGATTCACTTGTAATCAAGAAGGCATTGTATTGGTGCTGCATGTATAACCGGGAAGGTGAGTGGGTTGTGGATTAGCTTTGCTTTCATCTCCTACACTTTTTAGAGTACTAGCAAACTAAATTAGGGCAAGGATGCATACTAAAGGCTTTGAAGTACTTGTTAGTAAACAGAATTTTGATGTATCAGTCCCTCACCAAAAAAAGTTATGCCTTTTGTTAACATGCCTCCTGAACTACATCTATTGCTTTTTATTAACTAAATATTTCATGGGATGTGGAAAAAAGTAATTTATTTCAAAGCAAGAATTATCAATGTTATATGCATGCAGAGATAAATGAGCTCTCTGAAATGTCACCTGGAAAATGTCTTTCAACAGAGAAATGTGTCTAACACCTTTTTAAAAAATAATATAAATGAAACTATCATTCATTTCTAATGAATTTCTAATTTCAGTTTATTTCTTAATATTGTAAATATGTCCACAAGAATGTCTATTCCAGGTCAGACCAAGGTCTGTTTAGCACAGTGTCTTGTTTCTGGCAGTGATCAAGAGCAAATGCCTAAGGGGAACGGTAAGAACAGGGCAAGCATATATCTTATTTTCCTGAATGCCATCCCAGCCTTCAAACAGCTGAAGCTCTGGGATTTCCTGAGCTAGACGTGGTTTCTATGTAGGTAGAAACCCTTTATGAATTTATCTTCCTCTGGCTTTCTCAGGCTCCCCTTGAACTTGTGTAAGTCGCTTCCATCCAGAAAATACTTGCAATTTCAACGTATTTGAAGAGTTTGTTGGCTCAAAAATTTGTCTGCTTTTCCCTGAGTTATATCAGATGGCTTAATAATATAAGGTTATTAAATCTCTGTGAAAACATCTGTCTTATGGCTTTACTGCTGTGATGACATTATTACCATTACAAATTAGACTGTATGCTGAAATATCTTTCCTAATGGTATTTAAAGCTGTTCATCCTATCTATTTAACAGCTGCAAGAACATTCACACTATACAGTTTCAGGCTTCTAATTAAGGTTTCTTACTCACTAGTCAGTCTCTTTAGACTTGCTTTATATTCAGAGAGAGAGGTTCTGATACAGAATTATACAAATTAGAATTATATAATCCAGTGCTCTGAATTGTCCTCTGGAGCAGCCAGTCTACTTCTGCAAAGGGAATTTACAGAGAGCAGCTGAAGGACTTCAGGTTGCTTGGTGTGAATGTTTCCATACATGTGACGAGACACAATGGCTTGACTAAAAATGAACTGTGTATTTTCCAGCTGTAAATGGAGAGACATTTTAGATAAGAAGAAGAATGTAAGCAGGAGTACACCAAGATTAATATTATTGTGCTTATAAAACATAAAATGAAATTTCTGCAGAACTCAAGAGATCAAAATCCTGTCTTGATAGCTGTTATATTTAGAGCTATTACATAAAATAACACAGGGAAAAGTAAAAAGATTTATAAAGAATCATGTATTTTCACTTTCTTCTCTGCAGCATTCACAGATTAGGGAGGTAAGAGGAAAAATTTATAGAAGGAATATTTTTTTACTAGGACAACTAAAGAAGTTGGAAAAAAGGTCAGTCTTTCAGACACACAAAACTTTCAAGAGAAATCCCTTATATATTTATTTTCTGTCTGTACTAATTAGTCTGTTTATTGGTCTATTTTTTGTAGGGACATTATTTATCCCTACAGAGTTGTATGCTACTGTTTCCATTTCTCTAGCCCTTTTCTCTCTCATCTGCCTGTTTTCTGATTACCATGCCATCTCCCTTATGCCTAGCCTTTGTCATGGGCTGAACCCTGAAAAAGGCCCTCAGACTGTGTTGTAAGAGAAAATGGAAATTTACTTCATCAGAAACTTCTGAAGATTAATAGCCCTTCTACATCCAGAGACAGCTTGTGTCTCAAGCTGAGACTAAGATAGGTGTCTAAATTGGGGGAGTGGATCTCCTCTTTGCTGGAAGGAAACTTGGAGTAGATAACTAACTGTGGACAACTAAATTTTGATGAGATTAATCGCACCCTTTAAGAGCAGGCACCTGTCCTTAGTGACCTTAGGGGTCTGTAGTAGTCCTACATTTCTTTGTTCCTTAGTAAAAAATTAAAAAGCTAAATGACTACTTAGCCCAAGCAGAATTAGGTATCCAAACCTGAATTTTGAAGATTTATGGTAAATGTTGAAAATTTATCCATTAAGAAAATGAGTAATTCTTCTTTCGATAAAATTGGTTATTCAGTAAATAGAAGTTAGGGGTACTTGACAAAACTGTCTAGTCCTTTGAGAACATATTTGGATACAGTTTTGCAATTAGTGGTCGTATCAAAAAGACAAATTAATTCAGTGCTGTTAAAACTGTGTCCTTTAGGGGCAGTCATATACCAACATTCTGTCCTAACAGCAATAATAAGAAATATCTGCATATGCCACCAAGGCTTTTTGAGAAAACAGCTGCATAAAATAGATGCCCATGAATCTTGTTCAAAACAGCATGGAGATTTCTAATTGTTATTTAGATTCTCTTCTTAGTTAATCTGTGATTAACTGACTAAATTAAACACCTATGCAGTAGGGACCAGCCTTTCTTTTTAATTTATAAAGGCCATAATTTTGAAATTAAAACCCTGAAATTTTAGCAATTAGATCATCTTATAAAAGTTGACATCTGCTCTTCAGAGGTAATATTCTTTTTAAAGAGAAGTAGTGTCTGTATAGGTATTTTAAGCAGAATTTGAATCCCTAGGGTTTGAAAAAGCATCCATAGTCATGGATATATTACTAAAAAATTATATTCCATTTTCAGTTCATCTTGGGGGAGAGTTTTTGGTGCCACTTCTTCCTTAGTTTCCATAGTTGTTTGTCCTCTTTCTCTAAATGCACTAATGATTTGAGTTCAGGGATGCTGTCGGATAATACTTTTGTAGGACAGAACTGCTGGTCTGGGATGTGTATTATTAAGCCCAAATTTCAAAAGATAGGAAACTTTCAAAAGATAGGTGGTGATGAATAAACAGTGAATTTAATACCAAATGTCCAGTCATACTTCCATTCAAGCTAATGTGTTGCTCTCAGTTTGGAATATTTTTCCTCAAAAGACTTAAATTATATTAATAACTTCTGACATATTCTGATAGTCACATTCATTTTTACTAAAAGGAAACTGTTCAGTGATCACTATTGCTGTCACTGTTAACGCAGGGAGAAAGCCTCAGGATATAATTTTGTATAAAGACAGTGAATTAGACTGGGCACCTTTTGAGCCTTTCAGTTTTAAAACTGAATTGCAGAACTCCACACTTCAGTCTTCTTGCTGAAGCATGAATGTCACAAGTTTTGTACTCTTTTGGAAGCATAAGTTCATTTTCCTGTTATTCTGTAGTTGAATTGCCACCTGAGTCAGGAAAGAAATTATTTCTAGGATGGAAATACAGCTGAAGTTGTTGATAATCAAGATGTTCAGCTGTTTTACTGTGGCTGGCTGCCAAAGACTAAAAGACCTCTGCAGGAAAAAAAAAAAGTTAGCAAACTAACATAGCTAGAGATAAGAAAGGAAAGTTTCCAACGACCTTATAATATGCTAAGATTTGACTATTTTTACAGAATTTACTGTCCAGAATTTCTTTACATAGACTGTAAGGCTTTTTATGGACTATAGGCCAGAATAGGTTTCTTTAGGAGGTATTCACACAATCTACTCTCAAGCACCTGCTCTGAATGACCCTTGGAAGGAATCTGTTACAGATAGAGCCTAGGGAGGCTGTCATCAACAACATAATTCAAGACCTGGGAGCACTGTTAGGAGAGAGGAAGTAAGACTGTCCTATGATATTTCTGTATTTTAGTGTATATTTGCAAAATTCCTGATTTTGGACAGTTCAACTCCTAAGTAGGACCTTAAAAATTATATATATTTTAACAGAGAAAAAAATGAGGAAGTCCCCAGAAAGGTTTCTCAGAAGAGCCATGAGGGCTGAAGCCCTTACCCCCACTAGCACCAGTTACTGCATCGCATGTCGCTGGTCGTGTGAGCTAGGAGTGGCTGCAAGACTGTGCAAACCCAAGACCACCGCAGCCTCTGCCACTCCTGAAGTATCTCACAGCTGCCTAAATATAGATTATCTGCTCTTAAAGATGTGAAAGCATTAGCTTTCAGTTATCTTTTTCTTTTTTATTATTATTAGAGCATATAGAGTTCTATTAAGATGTGCTTTTTAATGTGCTTTTTAAGAAGGAAATGGTTTTCTCCATCTATTTTAGCTCAAACTTCTATATAATGTTCCTATTCAATGCTTTCAAATGAATAAAAATGTGTCAGTAGAAGAAACCTTTATGTTTAATGGCAGGGGGTAAGAAAAGGAGAGGGTGGAAGTCAATCTTTCCTGAAAACATAATACAGCAATAAAGGATACCCACTTTTCAGCACCCTTGCCTGCTTTATGATTTTTTTCTCAGTTCAAACAAAGCTGTATTCAAAACAAGGATAAACATATCAATGCTAATTTTATGTAAGACTCTTCCTTGTATAGTGATTTCACCTATTCTATTCATATAGCAAAGAGCAGGATTTCTTTGATCTCTTCCTGCCATCTATGTTTTGCAATTTAGGCTACTACTTAATGTCTTTTGTTCTGGTATATATTTGCTAAAAGTGATAGATCATTCTGTTTATAATCTACATAACTGTCTATATTTCTGCCAGATGTCAGCCACTGTTCTTTCCTGTTAAAGTTCTCAGGAATATATCACAGTAAATAACTCAGTACCAAACAACAAAAAAAGGGGATCATGTCTTGGGTTCCCATGTGAAAATCTTGGTATGAATGGGGAATATTTAAGCCTGGCGCATAATTATGTACTAAGAAAATAACAAAAAGAAAGTGACTTCCATGGGGAAGGATTTCTCCCAAGATGCTCACACTGGTATCATTAGGCAGTTTAGCTGGGTTTTTTTTATACTCAGGATCATGAGATGTGGTCCACATGCCTGTCTGTTATTGCTGGTTGGAATGAGGGACGATACTACCGTGACTGACTTGCTTAGTTACCTACTTGCTTAGACATCCCAGGAGAGTGTGACTGACAGCTGCTTTTCTGCCAAGAGATTTCAGCTGCAGCATTCATCAATCTTCTACACTCAGTGCTACCTTATGGTACTTAAATCACTATTTTTGTCTTAACAAGCATAGGGAGGTCAGTCAACTGCCTTTCTTTTTCTTGGGGTGAAACTAGAGGATGAATGACAGATATCTGTGACTTCATCAAAAGGATCACAGAAGCTTTTCCAAATTAAACTGTCCTCTGCTGATTTACTCTAACATTAGTTACTGTTTATCACAATTATCATTCATTTATTTTCAGCTTTTTACAAAAAAACCCAAACAACAAACAATAAACTGGAAAAATAAACCCTTTTACTATTACCCGTCCACTGAAATCACAGAAATGGTTGCCTGTTTCAGATGGGCAATGATTCTGTGTATCATACCCACTGATGGACATAGGACCATAAAACATGGTCCATGTTCAACATTTGGTTAAAATTAAGTCTGCTTAGAACATGAATCTTATGCAGAATGTTGTGGCCTGTTTTTCCAAGTGTTTGTGACAAGTCTGTGATCTGCACCAGCTGTTTACTGACTTCTAATTGGAATTTTAAGGTGTTGAATTGAACAGCCTCACATAGCCTAGCTTCCTAAAAGTCCTCCAGTGATACACTATCACAGGTCAGGTCAGTGGGGGACCCTGTACTATCAGAAAGGGAGAAGTTACCATGAACTTTTCTGTAAGAACCTCTCAGCTCAGTGTGTCCTTTTCTTACCTCCCATGGTTTGCAATATTAAAACATGATGGTACGTTGTGAAAACAGCATTTTTTAAGAGATGTCAAAAATGTGAGTTCAGGTTGCAGACTGGAGGAGTAGTTCATGGGGTGTGTGAGAGGCTGGCAGAATTTGGTAACTCTGCCAGTGTAGTTTCTGCTTTTCAAAAAGTAAAGTAGCTCAGGCATCCTTGCAGAAAGTTAGAGTGGTTCCCTCATTTAGCACCTCACACTCCACAGTGCAGCCTTGGTCTTTGTTTGAATTGGGAGGGCAGGTAACACAGCTGACCCTAGAATGATTCCTAACGACTTTGTTTTCACTTCCTCATGGGAAGTTTGTGAATGCTGTTATTTTGTTCCTACAGTTAGTTTCCAGTATACCAACATCCTTGCACTTTTCTCAAGCACTGAATTTCACTTCACTTCAAAACACAAAGCAATTTGATAACAAAAGCATTTAAGAACACATTAAGGAGCCCTTTTGCTTAGAAGTAGCCAGCAGGCACAGGAGATAATGCTGCTGCCTCAGGTAGTGCATAGAGGGAAGAAAAAATGCCTGGAGGAATTTTGTGGCTTCAGATCATTATCTGCTAAGTCTTCTGAAAGCTCCTTAAAATTCCAAGCCAAATTCTAATGGCAAACAGCATATGCACTAAATCTTTCACCATACAGTTTTATACTCCTCATTCAGCCAACTCCAGTCTTCAAGCAGAAGGGTATTTAATCTTCTACAGTAAACCAGAGGAGAGTAGAAGCCACTCTGGGAACAGTAGATTGTTCAGCATGTAATACTTCCTGGAAAGGCTCAGATTTATGGTCTGTGGTAGACTTAGTTTTGGTGGATTAACACCTACAGAGGTTAGCATGTGCGGCAGGGTAGCAGAAGGGATGTGTGCCTGCACCTCAGCCTTTCTAATTCATAGCACAATACAGTGGTGCACACCGGCCTTCTCAGCTGTTTCAGATAAGGTTCTATAAATTGGAATTGCTAAAGGGTGGGTACATGCTCTGAGGATAGTAACGTCTAGAAGACAGACAGTGTTCACTAGTATGTATTTTTTACAAAAGAATTTCAACAGATATGATTCAAAACATGAAAATTGGCCTTTGTTTGACTTTTAGGAAGATGACAGACAAGAATGAGAACATCAAGGAACAACCCATAGTATTTCACACTTTCCAACTTAATTGCAACCTCCTCTCCTCACCAGCAGCAATATCAGTTCCCAGGTATACCTCCCCGAAGGAGCCGCTCCCAATCTTCCGGCCCAGCCAGTACCGGTTCCCAACCCTCAGCTCCATGGCAGCAGCTCGGTTCGTTGGACTAAAGAATTTATGCAAAGAAACCTATTTCGCACATTTTCATTTGCATAAACCCTTTATTTTATTAAGATATTTCTAAAGTATCCTCCAAGTAGCTAGCATAGTATCTTTCCTTTTTTCACAAGAAAGTCACCTCATTTGTCCTCAAGCTTGGTCACTTGAACTTCACTTCAATGTACTATCTAATCAGGTATACTCTGTATTATGGCACATGTTCTAGAGCTCCTGTTGCTGGATGTGATCTTATGCAAAAAGTCTTTCAGCTCTCTACTTGGAAAAGATGTGTTTGTGGACAAGACTGAGAAGAACTGTCTCTGCTTGGCAAATCAGACATAGAGTAGATTTGTATAAAGTATTTCTCTCTCTGTAGCCTAGGACTCTTCTACCTGCACATAAACACCTGTGGAGGGCAGGTAAAGCAGTCAGATTTAATTTAAGGAAAGAAAAATTAGGCTAAACTCAATGCCTTTGAACATGTCACTGTAAACAAAATGTCATTCTTTTCATGATATATTAGCATTAATTTTATATAGCAGGTATGTACATGGAGAGAGTTGTGTGTATCACAAATGCTAGCTGGCAGAGCTTTTTAAAAGCCTTATTAGCTCTGACTTGCAGGATTTGTGGATACACTTTCAGTTCATTTATTTTGGCCCACTTTTCAACTGTAATTTGATGTTCAAGTTCAAGTAAGTGTAAAACTTCGTTTTGAGCTTTAGGTGGAACAACCCAATTTTGCATCAGTTCCGATTTAATAAAAATCTCTAGATTGTGCCAGAAATTGTTCTAGTTTTGCTCAAAACCTGATGTAAAATCGGGCCAGATTCAGTCAGGCTTCACTAACCCCCCATTATGGAAGTGCCGCACAATAATGTTGCATAAGTTTGTTGTTAATGGCAGCGACAAAGAATTATTTTTAGACAAGTGTCATGCCATGAACCAAATTCTTCTCTCTGTTACTTTGGTACAACCACAGTTAAGGTAATGGAATCGCATGATTATAAAACATGTAGAATGTAGTTCTATGCGTTCTCCTCCCTAGTGTATTTAGCAACCTTACAAGTATTTTATAAGTTAAAGCTACCTCCCAGTCTGTTTCTTTTGCCCCAGCGGTACTTATTCAACCCAGGAGAGGTCTCACTGACCTTGGCAGCTCAGGTAGGCGATATATTTTTTCAAAAGTGAACTTCTTTTCACCTTTGTCCAGCAGGAATAAGCTTTGACACTTAGAAGCAATGAAATTATACAGTGCATTTTCAGTCTTCCTGAGTACTGAATTTTTCTTTACATTCCTATTGGACTGGTCAAGACTTTTTCTGATGAAACACATTTTTGCTTTCTAATTGGACAGAGAAAGCATTCAAAGGCAAACTGTTTCAGCCTGAGAAGGGACTCAGTATCATCTTCTGTTTTCACCAGGCATGTGGACAAACACATTCATGCACACTAAGAAATGCTCAAGCCTTTTCCCCCATGGGAAAGTTCAACTTTTTCCAGAGTTTTAGTTACGTCATAAGTTCAGTTTTTGCACAGGCCAAAACCATTATTTAGTGTGCTATCACAGGATTCATAGTTCTTGCTGAATGAAGGTCTATTCACTTTACATTTTCAGATAGCAGTTTTCCTGTTTAGATACCTCCTTCATAATGTAACTATTATTTGGAGGAAAATCTCTCCATCCAAACCCTCTTGAACTTTAAGGTTTCTGATCTGGATTCACATTCTGAAAGTCAGGTACTGCTTAAAAAAAGCCCAATTATTGGTGGTCTGGTGCATTCAAAACATGAGCTAGGATCTCTCACCTCCCAGATCAATAAAATAGATTTGAATTAATGAAACTTCAGAAATAACAAATTGTCAAGTTTCTTTTATTAAAGCTTCTGAGCTGTTCAAATTCATATTTTTGTTCTACTCAGCAACCATGAGTTCTGAAAACTTTTACAAAATAATAGTATCTGAGATTTTGGAGCTCGAGTGTTAAAAAATGCATAAAATATCTAATGTTGTCGACACTCCTGAAATAAAAATGTAATTTAAATTACCTGTAATCTCTTTCCAATAACTTAAAAAAGGGTAGCTAAAATTGTTTTCCTTGTCCACCTCAGACCCATGGGCCAGCCATGGCAGGCAGGCCATGAGTAGCCAGGAGTCAGCTGGGAGTTTCAGTCAGGGCAGCTGCCCCAAGCTGACTCACAGGTGTATCCCATACCACTTAACCATGCTCATTATAAGAGGAGGGAGTTTACTGAGGGTGGGGAGTTCCTTTTGCTAGGGTTTCTACTTCTTGGACTTCAGTTCCTGCTGATCCTAAGGCTGAGGATGAGTATAACCTTATATGCTTTATGTTGGTGATTGTATTACTTTTGTTATTTCATTAAATCTGTTTCTACTTCAGCGCATGGGGTTTCTCCCTTTTTTTTCTTCAATTCTCCTCAGCTGGGGAAGTGCCATTGGGTGGTGGAACAACTTCTACAGTTTAGCCCCAGATACAGGCTAAACATAGACACCTTCACCAGTGCATTCCAGCTTCACGCTTCCTACCTTGTCCAGTGATACCTTCTTTCTGTTATTTTGCTCCAATCTTTAGAAATCTCTTTATTTTCAAATTAAAGTTATTTTTTAATCCAAATCCTTCTCCAAATATTTTCTCAGATTAATGCTTTAAGTGAAATCTTAGTGAAAATAACAATAAGCAACTGTCGGAAAAAAAAAATAAATCCAAACTTATCAAAACAAAGCATGTGAAACAAAATCTTCCTCTCCTTCCACATGCTGTTTGACTTGTGTTCTCTGCTTTGCTCAGTTGTAAACTCCTCAAAAAAAGCTATTTCTCTTCCCCTTCATTGCACTGCTTTGAAAACTAGATTGACAGGGACCAAACAATCCAGCAACCTATGATAATACTGCTGGATTTAATGGAAGAAGCAAATTGCCTGAATTATGTAGCCTCCTCAAGAGGGTTAGGACCCTGCATCATCTTATTGAAAAGTTCAGGTGTTTCCATATTTCCTTTTAATAAATCTCTTGGAAAGGCTTCATTTGAGTAGCTCCAAAAGAGGCCCCAGAAAATTAATGATAGTCCTATGGCTGGGAAAAAAAATAAATAAAAATTAAGGAGTCATTTTGTATTTATTTTCTTTGGTTTTTGCTGCTGACATTGCTTTTTCTATAGAAAAAGAATTGTAATAACTAATTTGTAGCTCTCACTTTTGCTGTAGATTGGATAAGCTTCTTGGCTGTTATTTTGTAATTTAAGGGAATGCATCTGAGCAGTCTCACCAGTTAATTGGGAATGAGTTCCTCTGCACCTAGTTGGGCCCAGATCTCAAAGCATGTGCACAGGTTTACTATTGTGAGTAATTGTACTTTTAGACAATTTTTGGAGCTGGTACTATTTTTGATATCTTGCTTTCATTGAAGGCAGTGGGCACTGGCTTACACTCTTTATGTTTTAGATGGCCTAATACAATAGCAAGTTTCTTGGCTTCCATTTAACTATACAAGCATAAAATAGTAGCAACAAAATTGAAATCTCTCTATGCCTGAAAGTCATAGTATTGCTAGGATATGGCCATATATTTTTACGTTAACTGGCTTTAAGGATGAATAGTTAAATCTAGAGATAGTGGGAAATATTAGTCCCAACATCCTTTTTTTGAAAATGTTTTTTAAAATCAGAGGAACATGCAAAATCCTATAAAATTCACAGTGGGACCAAGAAAGATACTAGCTCGCATTAGGGTACTTGATTTCCCCTGAACAAGAAGAATAAATGAGATGTAGAACAAATCTCAGCGCTGTCTGATTCAGCATCATGATTACTGACTCTGATGCCAATCTGCCCTCTCCTTTATGGCTGTCCTACCGGGTATCAGCTATTTTAAGATGCTCTCTTTCGACAACAGTTGTTTTTTAGACATAACATCTCAAAACTACCAGAAGTCAGATTGCCAGGTTCCCTCCAACACCCTCCCTTCCTTAATACAAGTGAAGTGCAGAGCAAGAACTTCAACCTCAATAGGTAAAATAGCAAGTGAATGAACACCCGACTGTTTCTCTCTCTCATTTTCAAAGGAAAAACTTAGAATATATGTATTTCATCACAGGATGGAACAGGAAGAAAATGTAAATCCACTCATTTAATGGGATGGGAAAACCCAGTTTAGCAGTGCTCCCGAACTTTTGAAAACCTTTGATGTAACATGGAGCAACAACTCTGGACCTTTCAGTGTATGTGGCTCTCTTACAAGCCAAACTTTGTACGAGCTTTCCCTTTCTCCTTAACTTGCTCTCTGACCTTGCCCCATGGGGCAGTATATTGGGAAGCAGGTGATGTTTGGAAACATACCAGTGTGAACTAAACCACTCAGATTCAGCTCTGGCATGATGGATCAAAATCAGTATTAAAGCCTTTTCCTTTGGTGTGCCCGAGGTCAAACTGAATTGCCATAAACAAACTGGTCTGCATCCCAGAATAAATGTTTGTGTGAAATAGCGCTTTCCCTGTTGCCTTCCCCTCCTTCCCTCTTCCCCATACAAAGCTGCTAGAAGCAAAAGGCAAACACAACAAACAAGGATTTATTTTTTTACCAGTAAGTTTAATGGGACAGTAGCTGGGATTTTGCACTTGTAGCTGTTTGTCTTTGGAAAATAGTGCTGTTGTTACATAGCTTAAATACAAGAGGCTCTGCTGCTCCCTTTGCTGTTCAGTCATCTCTCAGGCCTGATAGTACTTCCTTCCTGACCTCTCATGGCTTCCTGCCTCTGGCCTTATCACGGCAAAAAACTTGACACTGTACTGGATGTGCCACTTGGAATGCATTTAAATTCTGTAGTTGGAAATATCTTTACCTTTGCATTTACAGAAAAATATCATCTGCAGATCACTCAGTAATTTCCTACTGATAATTACTTTTTCTTTTAGATATGTTGTTTGAAATACATAAAGGAAAAAAAAAAAGAAAAGGAAAAGGGGAAAGGAAAATTCTTCTCTTTCTTTTAGCTTCAGTTTTCTGCAGTCTGAGAATCCATATCTCAGGATGCTCAAATCACCATTGCAATAACTTTAACAGCCCTATGTCAGTTTAGATCAGTTGAGGAATATGTCTCCTTGATCTAAACACTTTAAAAGGAGAATATTGCAGAAGCTCAGTAAGTAAAAGAAATGAAAGTGGTGTATCAAAACCCAGTGTAATTGCACTCCCAGTGCAGCAATAGAATTCTCTGCTTACAATACTGTTTTTTCCCTGATGCTTTCACAGGAGCTATAAAGTACAATACCATGAGCCTTTATACCTCATATGACTGTAGGGGTTTCAAAAGAATGATTCTACTAACTTCAGTTGACCAGACCCAGCTGTGCAGACTTGAGTAATTACTTTAAATTAAAACACTGGATTTGCTAAAGAGAAGAGTGTAGTCCACCTCATACTCAGCCCAATTAGCAACAGCTAAGTGTGAAGACAATATATTGTTCATACACTTTTAAGGAGAAAAATGTTTTTGATAGAAGTTTTTGTGCATATAGAGACCATTTTATTATCATATTTTAGTGTCAGAGGAGACTTTTAATGATCATTAATCCAAAGTCTGACACTCACAAACCTTAAACATCATCAGCTTTCAATTTGTTCATAATCATAAAGAATTCAGAATATCACCATGTCATGTACTCAAATGGGTAAATTAAGGAAGCATTCCAACTATGTTGAGTTCCATCAATGTCAAATCATTGGAAAATCTTATTGTTTTCCTGGTACATTTAAGCACTGTCTACTATAAAAAATTGTACATATTTGTAGCCAAAATACTTCACTGTCTCTGAAAAATTCAATAGATTCTTTTTTAGTCCCTTTCTCCAAGGCCTAGTTTCCAAGCTCAAATTATTCCTGTACTTTTAAAAATTATGTCCAAATCATTAATGCATTTTTCTGAAATGTAATTACCAGAACTGGACATAATATTGGATTAATGACTTCTTTAATACCATATACAGAGGTGATAATACCACTTTATTCTTACTTAATATTCTGCTGACTTGTGGATTTCTGTGTTGTTTTGGAAGCTTATATTTCAGATAAAGCAGGGTCAATTTTAAGATCCTAAATGGGGAATTAATATTCAGTAAAATTTAGATCTCTATTATTATTTTGTTAATCTAGAATTTGCAACTTCAAAGGACAAATTTCTATGTTTATCTATATTACGAAAAAATTGAATTGACTCCACTAAAGTCAAATGTGTTAGTCTATAATGTGTTAGTTAGGTATAAGTGAAAGAAGAATCTGTTCAATCAAAAGTCTACATCAACTTCTCTGTGCATTCAAAAGAAAGAATTCCTGAGTGGGAGTTCCCCAACCAATCTTTCCTTAGCAGAAAAAGTTAACAATACTTTAGAGTCATAACCTCATGTTATGTATGCAGTTTAGGCATAGCCTCCTTCCTGATTAGTCAGTTGGAATACTGTAATCAGTGACCTCATGGTAATGATGAGAGAAGGGCATCTGTATTAAAACACCTAGATGAATGGTCAGTCCAGAGATTGGATTCTTTGAAAGCAAACTCTTCTCTGAAAAAATGTTGATTCTTTTCAATCAAGCTTGCAAATAAAGTACTGAGATATTTTAAAAAAGGAATGTGCCTCACATATCAAAGAAAAATGGTATTGAGTGGCTTAAAATCTTCCATGCTCTCTTAAGTCAGCCTATCTCTAAAATGTCAAAGCTTGAAGTTTTCCAGGAACTCTTGCATCAGCTTGAGGGATAAGGTTAGAAAGAACAAGCACCATTTAAATGGAATCCCATTTATTTCCATGCTTGGTAAGCATAATTCCTAAGTGATTCTTATTAATGCCACACACACTTACTGACCAAAGTTTGTGGATGTTGATGTTGGTAATATAAAATCCATGCGTTGCAAGGTTAGATCCAAAAAGGGAGAGGAAGATAATATGATAATATTTTAAAACAATCTAAAGAGTAATACAAAGATAAAATGTACGTACTGTCTGCTCAGACTAAGTATTGAACATATCTGTCCTGTCACCGTGCCCTACTCTAGTTTCCGGTTGTGACTTTCAGCAGTGAGCAGTATTGTGACCTCTAGATCCCTAGGTTGCATACAGTATGAGAAGAGAGACTGTGTGCTTGATCCTTCTCCTGGTTTGTGCCAAATGAATGGATAGAAACAGTTGAAAAATGAGGAATTAGAGTCTACCCATGTGCTGGCCAAGAAAGATGAACTTGCACCTGGGCAAATACATGGCTCTTCACAAAAAAACGTTTCAACATAAGCTTAAATTAGAATTTTATGGCCTTTGTATTTTGCATGCTATGTCCCTGAAAAAGGCATGCACAGCGTTCAATAAACAGTATAAATGAGTCTTTTCGATACAGGCAATTTGTTTAGTTAGTGAAAAGTCTTGAGAGGTTATGCTGACAGAAGTACCATGCAGTTAGATTCTCTGTTCTTATCCACCCAACTGGTTATATAGTACCCATCACTAAGGTATCTGCTAGCTGTGTCTTTCCTTGATGTTATTTTTATATATTCTCATAGGGCAGGAAAATAATCCCCATTTTAGAGTAAATGTACAACAATTCACTGACTTTCTATTGAAGGTTAGTACAAAGAAGTGTCATTTTTGAGAGGGCAGTGTTATGAGAGATTGTGAACCTAAAATACATTATGAATCATGGTAGTTGCCAGTAGTTGCTGAAATTAGACTGTTTCACATATCTTGCTATACAGGAATGCTTATGGGTACTGAAGAATTCTGAAATTTGATAAATTTATCCTGTACTGTATGCTAGTATGGTATCTGCTAAAGGAAAAGTCTTTCTTGTAAGACCTTTCTTCCAAAGCAAGAATAATGGTTATATTTAAATGACTGGTTTTGTACAAATGTCTGTGTATTAACTCATTAGACACAATAGAATCCTATCAAACAAGGTAATTATTACATTTGCAAAAGCTAGATAAGGCAAAAGGGTTTTGAACTGCTCTAAAGAGAGCACTTCAGATGATGATAGCTCATCAGTCATAGGGAACAGGACTGGAATTAATGTGGACTTTCATCATGTCTCACTGTACTTCCTTCTCAATACTTAGTATTATTCTGTGCCAGAATTCCTCAGGTTTATTAATATTCCCTACACATTGTGTTTGTTTCTGTTTTTTAAAGTTATTGCCAGATTATAGCCTGTCTGTGCCTGATAGTGGTTGTATTTGTATATGAGCACAGGGTCATCTGATAACAAATTGTAGCACTGTGCGATAAGCAATGTTTAAAATGGGTACAAGCCAGAAACCTATGGCTCCCAGTATACTTTTAGAAAGTCCCATCAACAAAAGAAAGAGTTCAAGGTATTTCGGAAAAGGTCATTGATTACAACCAACTTCATGATCGTTCTGGATGTGTTCCTTCCTGCAGAGACATAATTACATTTGTTTTACAGTAGAACTTATTTTCAGCTTTGGACAAGGACAATTGCTTTCAAACATAGTTTTGACTCACATGTACCAGTTTAAGAAAGCTGTTAACTCTGAGTCAGTGGAGTAACAGTAATGGCTATGAGATGTTGTTTGGACCTTTCAAATTTAAATTTATAGCATACTGTTGTGAGTAGCTGAAAAGTGGTTACCATGCAGAATGCTGACCTCTGTTTCTTCCAGGAACTACTTATTATACTTAGAGTATCTTCCAACACAAGGAATATTCCCTGTGTTTTACTGCAGGAGTTATGCATCTGTCTCATTTTCCTATTTTACTTTCATCTGAAGTACAGCATTTTCTGTGAAAATCACTGCAGTTGTAATCCAAGTCAGCCCATGATCTCTTTGGGACCCTATGAGAGCTGGATAGCATCTTTCCTCTGCCTTCTTTTGAACTGCATTACACATACTAGTGATAAATATTTTGAACCTAGCTCACAAAGGCATATGTTGTCATATTTCCTAGGTATTACAAGTTTGTACAAAAGAAAATATTTTTCTTGAGTCTGTCGTTTATCTAACATGTGCATGTATCTGTAAGGCTATGGTCTTAACAGCACATAGTAGGTGCTCAGGCTTGTAGTAGTTTGAGTTACGTCCTTCTTTACGGTTCATCTGTTGTTAATGTGATACAACTATTGTCCTAGAAAGGAGTGGAAATAGTTTCCAATGTGAACTGGAATGGTATAAACAATATCTGCTTTCAGAAACTTTATGCTTACCTTAAGCCTTCTTTACATTAGATGTCTTCATCTACCCTGTCACAGTGTCTGTGCATAGCCTACGAGGATTGAGGCAAAGGATGTTGACTCAATACTTCATCTGCATCAGTTCCTCTCTGTTATTTGAAGACCTTAGTGTTTTGGTTTGTTTCTTCTTCTTTCTTGTTTTTAATGTTGTACATTGGAAGTCAATTTGTTTATTAGCAACTTTACCACTCCACTGTTTGAAAGAAAGTGTTGACCAATGTTTTTGATAGTCAATGGGGAAATCCTGTCATGCTATGGAAAGTTAGTTCATTCAGAAAGAGGATAAGTTATAAGACGGAGTTGTTTGCTCTTCTTTTAAAATGACAGTAGTTTCTGCAGGTAGAAGTTTTTCCGTCTTCCTCTTAATTAAATTTTGCTATGACTATAGGAAAAAAAGAATTGTGATTTTATTGGGTTTCTGAATTCCCTGAAGCATGTATGAAACCTGGGTAGAGGCTTTAATAAGATTCTGTTTATTTAAATAACTCACTGCCACCAAATATTTTTCTTTGGGTTTCTTTGGTTTTGGTTTTGTTTTTTAAGAAAATTACACTTCTTTCAAGACATTGGAATGGCAGGACTGCCAACAGGTTCTTGTCTGATGCTGGGCTCTATTTCACTGTTTGGAGATAGACTGTGCCCTGTCCTGAGTACCATGCAGTGTTACAAAAACACTGATGCTTTTTTTTTTTTTCCCTGCTCCAGCTGAGTGATGACCAAATTGGAAGAAATACAGGGAGTACAACATATATGTTCTTTCCATAATACAGCTGTAAAGAAGGGGGGAAATGCCGGCTGAGGCAATGCCCGTACATATGCCTACACTTATATCTACAGTGGTGATCAGACCTGGCCTCTAGTTTGAAGGGAATCTGCTGTTCTACTTACAAAGCAAAACCAATCTCATCCTGCCAAAACAACCAGGTCTATACATACGGCATAATTCAGGGTCTGTTAGAGTCAAGGGGAGGATGCACACTACCTTCAGGACAATAATATGCAACCTACTTTGAAAGAATTAAACCACTAGTATTGCACATTTAACTTATGCATTTTGCTTGCACGTTTCAGTGTTAAATTACTCCATAACAGGACCAGTTGCCAGTTTCCTTTGCAAACTCCTTTTTTTTCTTCATTTCTTTCAAAATAACGTGCCATCCTTCCAAGATAAACACTGAGGGGAAATAGATGAGTGGGTACGTAATCACAAAACTATCTCAGGCAGCAGGCTTCTGAAATGCGTTAAAATCCCAATCACAACATGCTTTTGCTCCTGCCAGTGTCTGATGAATATCCTTGCCATTTATGCTCTCTCCTGGCCACTTCCCTTGGAATACTTGAAATATAATTAGCTGTTTTTAAACATAGTTTCCTATAAAACAGCTGCAGTCACTGTGCAGTTGTCCAAAAATAAGGTAATACATTACACATAATATCCAAAAGGATTTATACTATGTTGTGCCTTTGTTAACTGAAAACCAAGTGTGAAATAAAATAAACTTTATATCCTATCTTTTTTTTTGAATTGTAGGGAAAATCTCAGGAATGTATGTTGCTGTTTTTTCCTCCACTGAAATATTTATGACCAAAAAAAAAAAGCTGTGTGACAAATTTTAAGTACCTATCTTAACGTGATTTTTATAACAAAATTGTATTAGAAACTTCCCATAAGATTATTCTGTATTTTAATAGTACATTTGGAGGAATGTGTGTGGAAAAAAGAGGTGAAATCCCAGATTTAAGTGCAAAACCCCGGCACCATTGACCCTTCCTGTGCATTCCTGTTCGTTTTACTTCACGTGACAACATCACTTTTGATCAGACTGCACATTTTAACGCACTGGGTAGAGTAGGGGACTGTTCCTGCTCTGCTGGGTGATCCAGCAGCCACTGCATGCAAAGGGGAGGTGGGCCTCTGGCAGCAGATGGCAGCAGGCAGCCTCATCCTCTCAGATGTTATCTTCTAGCAAAGAGGTGATATGATCTAGTTTTTAATGGACAAGATGCCCAAGGTGAGCAGATGCAGTCAGTTAGTCCTGCCTGCTTTCAGTTTGAGTCGCCTTTCGAAGCAGGCAGCAGGTGGCAGGGCCCAGTCGATGCCTGGGAATACCTCAGCTGGCATGGCTGGGCCCTGCTTCCACCCTCGGCACCCACTGGCAGCTGGGCCGCTGAGAGGCCCCTCTGAGTAACGCCTCTCTGAAAAGGTCTGTGTTGAGGGAAAAAGAGGTAAAGAAAATGGAGGCTGAAGATTGCTCCCAAAGGGAAGCAACAGTGGGGCACTGGGGAGGTGAGAGCCCTCACCCTGGCTGGGAGGTGAGAGCAGAGATGGCCTTTGAGGCCTGTGTGCTGACAGGAAAGAGACAGTTGCTCTCCTCAGGATGGAAGGTTTTTGCACATTTATGTTGTTTTTCTGGATTTGAATGGAGTTCGTTCAGGAAGGATGAGACTATAAGCACAATTAAGCCAGTGAGGCCAGTCGTGCGGCTGGTGCCTGTGAAGAAGAGAAGGGGAAGATCTCCATGGAAGCTGCCAGAAGATGTGCCCAGAAGGGTGAGTCTGACCTGGCTGTTCAGGCATGCCCCTTTCTGTCCTCTGCAGAGAAAATGTGATTTCTAGGGTATAGAGGATTTTATTTATTGTCTCTTCTGTTGTAGCTGGGGAGAGGGAGTAAATAACTTCACCTTTCATGTAGCTGGCTCTCTTTCTCTCACCACAGGCTCTCTTTTCCATGAAATCCTCTCTTAGCAGCACATCCATCTGCTTTCCGTAACAGGAAATAAGCAAAGCCAAATTTGCTAAAGACAGTTTCGAAGTTGCTGGAAATTGGGGTTAGCTGGCTTTTATATCGATTTAGGAATATAACTACGGTTGTGAAAACATTCTTGTTTAAACAGAGTGCCATAAGTGTTTGATAAAGAAAGTGGTTATTGGATACACTCTATTAAGAGATATCTACTGCTGATGTTTTGAATCCTGTTGGTATGTATGATTGGTGTCAGAGCAGCCTCTTTGTGGTACAGATAAAAGACATTAGAACTTTTGGTAACTTCATACATGTTCTACTTCTGCTGTCAGGAAAAATGGGTTTTATAACAGAGAGTTTCATAGCCTAAGCTTTCTCATGGATTATAAAGCTAGAAAGTATGATAATTCAGTTTGAACACCTATAAAATTGTGGGATTTTGCTGTTTTGGTTTTTTTTTTTTTAATTTACAAAGTACTTCCAGAAAAAAACCACTCCTGAAAAAATAAATCTGCATAATTTATATGTTAACAAAGGATAAAAAGAAAATAACAGGATGACAAAATTGCACAAAAAGGTTTTAGAAGGTACAAACCATGCAGGACCATCAGATGTATTCCTTCTGCTCTGCTCTGTCACATTCTATTTCCTGCTGCAAACTTCTTCCTCCTCCTGAAATGTTTGTTGACTTTTATGTTGTCTTTGCAGTTGACCCATAAAAATATAGATCCAAGAAAAACCTTCAGATTTCTTTCTTTCAAAAGCTGGAATTGTAGTCCCTGGAATAGCTTTCACTTTCTCAAGATAGATATAGATACTTTTTAATTATTCTTAATTTTAAGAGTAATTGTTGATAAGATTTCAGATTATCATTTGCCATAGTTTCACAACTGGTTTGTGACACACATATATCTCTATTTCTAATGCATATCAAAGGGAGTACTGTAAGGCCACGAGCTAATATGTTGCTTGAATTTCTTCTCGGAAACGCTTTTATCTCTGTCATTTGTAGCACGTACATTTTGTAAATAAACTGGAGTTTTCACTTCCCTGCTTTGTTATTGAAAGCTATGATTTGGATGTGGAGCCATTCTGTCCTCTGTAAAAAGACACTTGTTTATGTGTTGTCTAGAATATTGGGGCCTGCTTGCCTGAGGATGTACAGTAGATGTGTCATCTCAGCACAGTATATTTTGTCTGCTCTTGCCCTGTTTTAAACAGTTGGGTTGAGAAATATTTTTTTCCCACAGTAGGCTTTTGCTAGCAAAAAAAAAGGTAACATGACTTTATACTGTTACTCTGACCCACTGCAATGAACTTTTTATTGTTTCAGTTCTGGATTTTCCCCATAAGACTGATAACCTCATTTGACATTATGTCTTTCAAGACTAAAGTTATTATCCAACTGAAATTTCTGCTTATGAAGTTCATTTGATCCAAATTCTGTAGTATGTGGTATACTGGAAATGCATAACCTCTTAGTAGTTAGTAGAAACTAATACTAGCTTGGAAGTACTCTGTTTTGGTGGGAACATTGGTTGCTTATTGGGTGACTTATAGCAAGGTGGCATTTCAGTCCTGCAGGAGTATGATCACTATCTCCTTCCTACTTGAAGCTGATTTTGGGTCTGTTGATGAAATGCTGTGATAACACAGACCTTTCCTCTGAAACGACATCGATAAAGTAACACAATAAGTAAGAGCGCACTATTTCAGGTGTAATAATGGTACTTAATTTACCCTCTTCTGTAGGCCTGACACCATAGCATAATTAAGGTGAAAACAAAGGTTAAGAATCTTCCTCTGTTCAGCTCAGGCCTCCTGTGGGCCTCAGTCTGAACCTTTAGAGAACCAGCTTCAGCAACCCAGTACACAAATCTTCAGAAGAAAGGCTCTTAGAAAATGGCATACTAAGACCGTGGTAATTGCACTGATGCAAATGCTGTGTTAGGTAGCACATGTTCTTCGTGGCACATAAGAATCTGAACTTTGAAAACAACTGTGTGTTTTCTTTAAACAGTGAAAAATATATAGAGTGATTTAAAATTAAAGATATATTTCATCTACCCCAAGTATTCTTCAAGTAGAATTTGCAGGACAACAAGTCAAAATATCAGTGAATCTTCATAGTTTAGTCTAGAGAAGAGGAGACTGTGAGAGGAGACCTTATTGCTTTCTATAACTACCTAAAAGGAGGTTGTAGTGAGGCTGGTGTTGGTCTCTTCTCCCAAATTACTAATGATAGGATGAGAGGAAATGTCCTCAAGTTATGTCAGGGGAAGTTTAGATTGGATATTAGGAAGAAGTTCTTTACTGAGAAGGTGGTTAGACACTTGAACAGGCTGCCCCGGGAGGTGGTGGAGTCACCATCCCTGGAGCTGTTTAAAAAACGAGTAGATGTAGCACTTGAGGCCATGGTCTAATGGTCTAGTGGTTAGGGAGATGTTGGGATGAAGGTCGGACTTGATGATCCTGGAGGTCCTTTCCAACCATAATGATTCTATGATTCTATCTGTAGAAGTCATGAGCAGAACAACTACATCACAGAGTTCACACAGGAGTCCTAGGTGAAAACAAAATATTAATTTAAAAAATGTCTTGCTATAAATTGATTTAGACCTACTAAACAGTTAATTTTTGGAATAAAAATTCTTTATTTTATATTTGTACTAGTTCTTTCACTTGGCCTCTCACCAGGTCTACTAAGTGCTGCTACCTTATGACTAGACATAATTATTTAATAAAGTCCTAGTATGATTTCACTGTTTTTCACACTTTTTCTACCGTACTGAAAAGTGATTTTCATATTAAAGCATTCGTTTTTCCTTCAGCAGGAGGAAATTAAAACACATTACAAGAGCTTTATTTTCTCTTTAAAAGTACATACAAAAACCAAACATGTTTTGATGACTATTACAAATAACTATATTTCACTAAAATCCATCAGGTTTAGTTGACCTGTCATTTAAAACATTGCTTTCATTTTGATGTAATTTTGAAACTGGGTCTTGTGCCATGAATCAGTGTTAAATCAGGAGGAGGCATAATTTAAAGTGACAGGTGTAATTTCCAAACAGAGGCTCATTGTTCTAAATTAAATAATTATCTGAGGACGTAACCTAGCACTCTTTAATGTGATCTTGCTTGATAAATTCTCTCAAGCTATAAAGTCAACACCTAAGAAAAGTCCTTCACACTTTAAAATGTGTTTCACCTGGAATAAGTATTAAGGAACACACTGAAAAACAAAAGGAGACAAATTCTAATGTTTCTTCAGGTAGACTGTGCCAGTAGCATTCCAAAACCAGAAATGAAGGAGGGTTTGCTTTTCTGTAGTTGAGAGGCAAATAGTCATGAGAGAATTAATGGCTTGTTTGTCATGAGTACTCTGGTCCTCACCTTTGCTTAGCTGTTCACAATGAGGAGCTTCTGAGATTATTTGTTCAGATAAGTGATTTTCATGGTACAAAATCAGATATTTTACTCTAATATATTAATCTTTACTGCTTGAAAAAGTGTTTCCCCTGTATTTCTAAATCAGTTTTCCCGTAGTTCTTTTATGAAACAGTGATTACTGTGATAACTCTAGTCATGGCTGCTGTTGTGGTTAGGCAAGACGCTGGTGGTCCTTAATCAGTTTTGTAGAGCTAGGAGAGATATTCTTTGCAGAGCAGATTTTCTCTCTCTTAAAATACTCTTATCATTTTTCTTGAAGTTAATTCCTAGGATATCTGTTCAAGTTGCTGTTCGACCCAAGAATACTTAGCAGGAAAAAAAGCCACACAAAAAGAAATAAATTTGTCATAGAACTCCACTGTAGAGATATGTTTTTTCCTCAGTTGTACATGGAGTTATACAAGACCCGTGGAAGTGGGAGTTTTTTCTAAATGGGAACAGGTCTAATTGCATTCGAAGAACATTGGTGTTTTGTGAAGTTTCCTCATTTGCACTGGGTAGGGCATTGTATCCTGTTCTACAGCAGGTAATTCTGCATACAGCTAGATTAGGAGATTCTTTAATGTTTTTATTTGCTTGGCTTCCTTAAGTTAACCTTGGAAACATGTAAATACGATAGAAATAAGCACCTTGTTTCAGCTGATTACAAAAAAGGATGCTTGCAATGTCAACCCCCACAAAATTCAGTGTGAATTTGTTAAGTCCCAACCTTATCTACTTTGCTTTCTTAACATTCATTATGTTTGTGACTGGTCTGAAAAGGGAGTGTTAAGAGCTAAGGTACTACTTGAAGACAGTTTCCAATGTTGCTAAGTGAGAAGAGAGACTTGTCTTCTAATCCTAAAGTTCTGGGTCTGGAAAAGAACGGGCTCATTCTTAGCTAAATGATATATGCCACAGCAAGTAGACATAATAAATTTCTTGGAGTGTGTTAATGTCACAAAAAGGAGTAAATGCTAGGTCTTGTATTTTCTAGCCAGAAAGAATAGACTTATATTGCCAGTCTGCAGCAATCAGTATATGTAGTGGAACTGTTATATTTGCACATATAAAATACCCTCCAAATGGGTGACAGAGTTCTAGCCTAATCTCTTCTCTTCACACCCATTCAAAGGAGAGGAATAGATCAATCTCACTTTTTTTTCAGTGCCTAAATGACTTAACTTGTGTATTTAGATCTTTAGCATAGTTTCTTGATGGCACATAATACTACACTTCGTTACAGTGTTGTGAAAAATGCTATTAAACATTTTGACCCTTATCAGCTTTTACTGGTTTAAATTCCTATTTTTCTTTTGATTAATTAAATAAGAGGGCTTCCATGGGTCTTGTATAATGCCATGTACAACTGAGAAAAAATATCTCTCTACAGTGGAGTTCTATGACAAGGAATTAGTTTCAGTAATCATTGATTCTGAGATAATTATGTTGAAGCAAAAAGTCCTCACAGAGGTATATCTTCACCAGGTACTATCCCATTTACTTCCATCATAACATCTGCATTGTATAGAACTTTAAGCTCTGTGCTATTCAGTTTAGCCTGCTTGAAATGGGAGTAAGTTACAGTGATGCAAAAAAGAATGAACAAAAACCCAACTTTTTTTTCCCTATCAAAACAACAACAAAAAAATAATGCTGCTCTGCTGATGGCTGAAAGCTGCATCATTAAAAAAAAAAAAATCCAAATAGGATTATGTCTTCATCATTTCAGTGAACAGCAGCTGATTGTTTCACTGAGAGCCCAGACCACTGACAGAAACTTGTGATCATTAGACATAACCTGCCAAAACTGGCTTTTTAGTAAAACAAGGTCAGAAGAGTCTAGAAAGCACATAAATTATTTTTGTTAAGTCTGACTAAACAGTACAACCTGTGGAGCTATTGTTTAACTGGTTTTTGTTGGGTTATTTTTTTGAGTAACGCTTGTGGTTTCATGTAGTATAAACTCTAAGTCCCATTGACTTTAAATGAAATTTGAATTCTTCAGTGCCTAGGACATGGCCGAAAATGGAAGACAGGTTATGAAATAACCCAGATAGTTTTGAAAGTAAGATCATACAAAGTTTCAAAAATGAAATTCCAGTATGTTTCCCACTGTTAGTGCTGTCTGGGACTCAAGAATTAGTTTGTGACAGAAGAGTACCAGCCAGTCAGTGTCAAAGTATCAGTAAAGCAATTCAGTTATTAATTGATCATGGAATTTCCAAGAACCTTTTTCTTTATGTAACACAGGAAGATAAAACATGTTTGTGCTGCTCTGTTTTTGGAATGCGAGTTTCTTGTATTTTTATTAATATTGGAAACGGCTTTGTGTGAATTCAGATTAATTATAAAAAAAGAAATTATTGTATCACAAATGAAAAAAAAGTGCAGCATTCTCTTTATTCTTTTATAGTAAACAGGAAACTAGTGTGATATGGACTACTTCAGGCCTGCTGCTCCAAAGTGAAAAACCTTACAACCCCTTTTAGGAAGAGCTGTAGTTAAGATGCTTTTCCAAATCGGCAGTTACTGAAAATTTGCTGCATTTTGTTTGCTGAACTGCTATATTTTTTGCATTTGGCTCAGGACTGAAGGTATTCTAAGTGTTTAGAAAGTCTTTTAGAAGTTCTGCTTAATTTGAGAAGCTTTTTCTTGATCAAGCAAGCAGAATCAATATATGAGATGTTTCTAAGATCCTGGAATGTGACTTTAAGAAATTTCAACAGCTACAAATCACAAGCCAAATCCCTGCCTTACACAAAATGTACCAGTGATAAATGAAGGTCTTACTGACCTAATAAAATGCTACAGATTGATATTCCTTTTGTTGAGCAGCCTGTAATTTCATTAATTTTATTGACAGTAATTATAACAAGTTGAATTTATGGTAGCCATAAAGAAAAGTTAGTCAACCACATGAAAATGTCAGCACGCTCACTTTGGTATGAGGAGGCTGAAGATTTTTTTTGGGGGTGGCAGCTACTAATCTGTTGTCTTCTTCTTGCAGCGGTGTTTGATAGCAGTTTATAAAGGCCAAGGAATGGTGCTTTCAGTGTTCCTCTCCCGATTCTGTTTCTAAAATCGAAAATAGTTCCTTGTAGCCTGGTGACTTTCGACCTGTGGTCTCATTTTTTTCTTAACATTGTTGAGAGTGTAGCTGATAGAACTGTATGATACATCAAGCTACCTATTCAGCTGGATGAAAAAGCTGAGAATATAAGAACTAAAGTTTGAATGTGAGTTTTCAGTTCTTTCTATATATATTAAACTGGGCATGTAATGAAATCGTGCATTTTTTCAGTCAAGTAAATTGCCGCTTCACTGACCTGTTGGAGACTTGCCTATGCTGAGAACACAAGACCAGGCCTGCTTATATTAAACGTGTGCCAAAATTTCTGCATATACCTGTGCAAGAATTAGCACAGGCTGCTACTGTTGGAAGATTGTACAAACAAGTAGGGGTTAATGCTACTCTAAGTATCCTTGCCTAGGCAGGGCAGCACCTTCTGTAAAGAATACCAGTGAATATCAAAATACCACATAGGGCCATATGCCTACTTCTTCAAAACAAGCATCTTTTCTAGATAAACTTATAAACTTATGATCTTGTTTAGCATAAACTGTGAAAGGGTAGTGTGTGTTCCCTAGGCTGAAACTAAGAAATTGGAGTTTTGTGCCTGTTAACTAATGATTAATTGGAGATAAAAAATAAAAATAAAAACCATAATCATAAATGTTCCAGTAGAAGACTGCCTTTGTACTTGAGATGCTACTGGGTAGTAAAATATTTTCAAATTTTAGCAGACCTCAGAGACAAAATTGTAATGAGCATGTCCTGAAAAAAATATAGGCAGATACATTCAAGTTTGAAATAAACTCCAGCAAGTCAATGAAGTCAATAAAACTTCTATAAGAAAAATACTTCTAAGAGTAAAACATTTGCAATGCTGTATCTTAAATATAGACAAAAAAGGATGGCTACCTGCTACAGCTGTGTAATGGAGCTGGTTGTGCTGGTGTTCAGTTATAGGATAAGAGACATGAAAATAATGGTGAGTATAAATAGGATCCCAAATTTTGGGAAACTTACAAATCACTAAATCTTTGTTCAGTTTCCATACTTTCACCTCAAGTACTAAACAAGTCGTTCTTGCTCATTAAGTCGGATAAATTCCATCATTTCTTCTGTCATTAAAACTTCCATAGTATAGCACATCCTGCTATTTCAGTGCAAGTATCGGAGAGGCACAGAATGTCTCAAAGCTTACAGCTGAATTTTAGTGTATGAGGCCATTTGCAAGCAAGAATTTCTTTCCTGGGAAGACTTTTGGAACTTGATACAATATAGCATATTCCACCAGTAAAATATTTGTGTTTCAGAAATGCTTTTTAAGTGTTTGCAGATACGCCGTAAAGATATATATGCCATAAATGAAAATCCAAAGGGGAAATCACCCAAAGAGCACACTTTGTTATAATGGTAAAAGTTATAAATCCTAGAGTCCTGGCTTCCAGGCTGTTACTGATTTTGTAGCCTCAGCTGAACTTGCCTGTCCCTGTACTCTTTTTCTGAATGGAGACTGTCCCAAAAGTCCCCTGATTGGCAGCACAGAAGGATATATTGTTACCTTTCTAACAGACAACAAAGTGAATCTGGCAGTGGCTGAACTTGTTTTCCTCTGTTCTATGCTCTTAGCTTGGAGGACTGTGCTCCAGAGGAGAATTTGGGCAAAACTATGGAGGTTATGCTTAGGTCTTTCTGAAAAGACTTCTAATTTCTATTTTAACTTAACAGAAAAAAAAAAAAAAAAGATTTAATGTCTCATTGTGGTAGCCATTCTCTTCTAGTTTCACCTCTCGGGATATGTATATATTAATAGTTCAGCTGAAATACACCAGCCTTGGTACAGTAGTACAGATGGTTGCAACAGAGAAAGCAGTAGTACAGGCAAGTACCAATTTAGTAACTGTCATTTTGTAAGCTTAGTATTATCAGATCTTAACAAGACTTTCTTAACACAGACTTCTTCCTGGTGGCCTGTCTTCACTGTGGTTCAAGAAAATTAAAAGAAATTAATAGTACTAATTATTATTAAGTAACAATTAGTTCAGAGATGACAATATTTATTCAAATATACAGCTGATACTCCTAATCAAATACTAATAGCTGAATTTCAAAGATTTTAGAAGATAGGTATGTCACCAACAGCATCCATCCTGCACAAGCCTATCCTTCTATCCTTCGAACTGTAAAAAACATCTTAAGATAAAAAAACTGATTGCTATAACTTTTTTCATAAAATCAAACAAATCATTACCCACAGCCAAAACATTAAATGTGCTGTGCATGATCTCCATGGGGCATTTGTACCTGAAAATAGCATTTCTAGTCATGAACTGCAGTAAGCTGTGACCTGTTCATACACTGTGTGAAATGAGTGTTAATTTCTATGCACCTGCAATCTATTAGTTTTTGGTAGGCTAAGGAGTTACCCCCAGTGCAACTAAAAAACAGGCTGTAAGGATGGTACGCAGTTTATATCTGGCAAGTTAACTAATGCATAGAATTCTAAATGTGAATGTTGTGAAAAAACAAATAGTTACCCCTGGAATCTTGTACATTTAGGTGCGAGAAGAGTAAACTGGCATTGCCATATTAAAGCTGCTGTTTAGAGCAGTAGAAAACTTGGAGTAGTGCCTCTAAAAAGATTTCAGTTAATCCTGCATTACTTTATTTCCTTACATTGTAATGCTGCAATGTCTATCAGCAAGTATGTGAGTCAGCCTCCCCTTCGCCTGATTTCATTGTACAGATAAGGTATTTGAAAGCCAGTTACTGTTCAGTAGAAAGCAAGTGCATGTAGTAAGGCTCCTATAGTTAGATACACAAAGGATATAAAAATATATAGTGCACATTGAATGAAATCATCATCTGTTACAAATTTGGTATTATTTATTTCAGTTTACACTAAGTGCAATGCAGAACTGTATGTTTTTCTCCTCTGCCGTCATAATACAAACCAACTCTTTTTCAGTTTCTTCCCCTCATCTCCTGTCTTATGGGAGGTCAAAAAGTGGGGGGAAAAGCAGTCTGAGACACCAGGATGGCTCTTGCCACTATTCAGTCTCCTCAAGCCTATGCCTCTTCTTCAGTATCTTTGATATTGTGCAGCTGTAAGACTGCTAATACTTTGGGTTTATTTCTGAGGAATAAAATGTTGAGATTAGAACAAAGATTTTCAAAAACATCTGCATTTTCAATATGGGCTGAAGTATTAAGAGAAAAAAATACCCTGCAGGTCACATCTTTGAATGGGCAGAGAACCTGTAATTTTATTTCCCTGCTGGAATTATCTTCTGGAATTTCCTTCTTGGATCACATCACAGTAATCACACTGGAACTGATCATACTTTGCACTTTCTCAGGCCCCAGCCCAAGTGCCCATACCTTCCACTTTAAGATCTTCTTAATCTTACCGTACTTTATTTAAGTGTGTTTAGATAGAAGTTTTCCTCTGAGTTTCTGGGTCATGGTGGGTATTTTGGGGTGGTTTTGTGTTGCTTTGTGGGCTTTTTAAAACGTAATCAGAATATAATGAATCTTCTGAAGATGAGATCTGGAAAAAACACATTCTTTAGTCATGTTGCAGTGTTTTGGTGCTTAATACTAAATTGCAGTAATCTAGCAGCTATATTATTTGGTACAGGGACTTGAAATTTCAGGTTTTTGGAGGGAGGCAGAGCAATACCATGGCTCTGTACCTCTTATACTTTTCATTAGAAAAAAATAAGGAATTTAGATGCTTATAGTTTTCACTAAATTTTAAGTTAACCTGTAGTCAGAGTCTCTGCTTCTACTGAGTGTGCCACAAAATATAGTAGCAGAGGTTAAGGAAAGCCTTTTCCACAACTAATCTGGAGCTACCTAAGTTGGACAGAGACAATTCTCGTGTTTTCCTTGCCTTCCTTCTGGCACCCTGGAGAAAGGAAGGCTACTTAAAATGCAAAGAGGTGGGGAAAAAGAGACCAGATAGAATAAGGGAGACCCTAATGTTGAGGGAGGGACAAAGGAAAGTTATAAAAAAGAGGAAGAGAATAAGAAACATATGAAATTATTTAAGAATAGGGAAATTTGTAGGAATTATACACTGTGTAAGTGAAAAATCTACAGAGCAATCAGAAAAGTCTACAGTTGCTCTAGCATACCACTTTACAGATCCTAGAAATAAATCCAGTCCTATCAAGGTTCCACATTCTGCCCACATACGGAACTCAATCATTTTCCCATTCATCCTGCACTCCTTGCTCCCGTCGTAACAGTCCACAAGAGGGCTTAATAGCTTGGGGTTTTTGCTGGTGTTGCTGAACCTACTAGTGGGCAGATGTGGAAGACACAGTAGTACTAGAGAAAAATATGGGGCAGAGATCACTACCGAAGTGTGTGGGGATGGGTGAGGAGGCAGAAAGACAGGGGGGGGGGGGGGGGGGGGGGGAGGGAGGGGCGGGGCGGGGGTGGAGGAGTAGAGTGCTGACAAGACGAGGAAACCCAGGGAAACCTTGAGAACATGCAAAAGTTACAGTTGTGACCCTGATGTCCAGCTACAAACAGTTGGAGAGATATTTTAAAAAATCATCTGTTGAACTGTCTTTTGTTTGTAATCACAAAACATATTGAAGCTTTGGCTCCCTAGCTTTGCTCTGATTGCATTCTGTCATGTGCTTCATGGGTTTTTTTGTTCCTGATGAAGTGCCATGTGATCTTCGTTACATACAGATCTAAATATTGATTTCTGCTCTGTAGCGTGTTACTTCGTGATAGTCTTGAAGCCACCAACCACTGCAAGACATTGATCACAAAATTCCTTGCCAACCACTTTGGTCTAAAATTATCACCTGAGCCCTGTAATGCTCTGACTGAGACTTGTACGGGTGAAAGGGCAGAGATGAAAGAATTCCAACTACTTGTTGTTCTAATCTTTCTTGAGCTCATGATAAACATTTATTTTTACACCTGTTCTCATACTTGACTATGGCTTCTTTTTATTAAAGAACCTCCCCTCTTTCACCATTCCAGCCCTCATCTTTTGGAAAACTACCTATTTTGCTAAGCATTTTTTGTTTTCTTTCTGCATGTTTTGGCAAGCTGTTCTTAATAAATTCTGTAGATCATAGAGCAAAATCTGGCTCTTGCATTCTTCTGAATTCCATACAAATATAGTCTGCATCATCATCAGGGTCATGCAATGCATTGTAATAAAATGGCTTTTTGGGCTGGCTCCAGTAGAGACAATATTTGCCAAAAACTACAAAGGTTTCACTGAAGTTTCACAAACCTGGGCTGTCTTCGCACTTAGCCTGGGCTAGGTTGTCCTTTTTGTCAAACTATGAAAATCTTCATTTTACATAAATGAAATAGAGTGGTCAAGGAAAATGATAATATTTTCTGACCTCCCTCTGATAGCTCAGTTTCCTTTAACTTTTATTTCAAATCAAGACTAATAGTTTTAAAATGTTGATATTAAGATATTTAGCAACATGGATCCTCAGTGAAAAGTAGTATATGAGTAGGTCAATATGAAACTGCAGCCTAAAGTGCTTTCTTCAGGAGGCTGCAGAAAGCAGGTGATTAATAACAGTAATGCATTAAGTTGTAGTTCAGGAATTTGCAAGACCTGCCTTTAATTCTTTTTGATCTCAGGTCAGTTAGATAGGTTTTTAACTCCACAAAGCCCATATTTTACTTTAAGCTCTTATACAGAGCTACTTCCCTTCAGCAAAGTATTTCTTACTATTTGAGCCACATATAATTTACTGAAACACAGCTATTATTCAGCATTTGTTCGGAATGGATGGTAGGACTGGAAGGCAGACCAGGAGCCCAAGCTCAGTTAGAGAAAATATCACCACTATTGCTTAAATAGGATTCTTCCTGGACATAAAAATAGGTGCACATGGTAAAATACTGTATTCAAGTGTTTCATTAAATTTGACTGCATTTTAATCTGTTCAGTCCCTAAGCTTATAGTGTCCCTTGCTGACTAGTTCCTCTGACTCCTACCACTGATAGCAGTATATATGCAACCCTCATGTTTCTCCTTGGTTTTCAGGCTGAATTTTACAGTTGGCATGTGGTTTTGAGATCAACAGTCACATAGATACATCTCATCTTCCATCATGTAGTTTCTATTGTGTCTGCATAAAGTGGTAAAAGGGACCAGGAAGAAACATGGAGAGGGGAACCAATGAGATTCCTTTAGGACCAGAGAGCCCACAACACTGTACTATGGGCAGCCACCACTGGAGTCTCTGCTTTCACAATGCAGATCAAAGTGTGATAAAGTGTGTAGGTCACGGTCATGAGTACCTGAGTGCTGGCAGTTGCGTTAACGTTGATGTTCTCCACTAGCAGCCACTGTTTGTTTTTCGCTGTTGACACAGAGCTGAGATGTTGTGTCTTGTTACCAGCTCTACACGGAAAGTGCCACTACCTTACTCTGCACATGCAAATATTTACTGGATCTTTGGACAACCAGTTGGATCAGTCCAAAGGGGACAATCAGAGAAGTGCATACAGCAAGGTTACTACACGGTCACGTCTAGGCTGCTACCAGGTTTTCTATATTGTCACTGCATAGAAACAGTAGGTGTGACAAGGAACAGGTTAACCCTTTGGGATTTCATCTCTACTACAACATTCAGAGGAATCAAGAGAAACCTGGATATTAGTTTCTTGTTCTCAGTTGTTCAAAAACAAGTATGACTTTTTTTGTATTAATTAAGCAATCATCTTCAAAAAAGAGACACTTAAGATGTGAGTGATGATGCTATCATCACTCTTATTTATTTTGATATGTCACTCTAAGTATTTTGAATGTGTTGATACATGCAACAAAATAATTTATTTTAAATTTTACCTCTTTTATAATGAGTCACTTTTTGATGCCCATATTGGTTTGGCTGAGAAATGTGAGATTGTTTCATTGCTATAGTATTCTTCTAGAACGTATCTAAGCAGTTTTAAACAAACCAAGCTTTAAACAATTGGTTATTTTGAAGCCCTTCCTTCTGAATATACTGTGACTTAAAAAGTATGAGTATTCTCCTCAGCTTCTTGGTTACAGAGACAATTGAAAATGCAAATCCTAGAGGTTCAAAATTCAAAAGACAAGTACAAATATTTTATAAACATTACATGTAAAGTTAGTGTCATTTATTTTTGAGATCTGTCTCAAAATGTGAACTGTTATTAAACTCAGCCATAACAGTTTTAATTTGGGGACTTTTGCTGCTTCACCATATATGAATTATACCTCTCATGGACAAGGTCTTACTCTACACAGCCCTTCTGTATATCCAGGTTAAGTGTAGCACCTTAAATAGAAGACCACCTTTGCATATGCTGTTTAGGAACTGAAGACTTCCTGCTGGTGATTTTACTTGATAAACACATAAAAACAATGTTGCAAAAATAAAGTGAGCTCCAGTTGTGTTGCTAGCCAGAATTATTACTGTATCAAATATTACTGCTATACCAATTAAATAGGTATTACTTAATAATAATAGGTTCTGTAAAATATTGTTATAAAATAAGTACAGGAAGATAATTCACCTGTTGAAATACTTTTTATTTTATGATAAAAATAAGTTATGAAGTATTACATACTGTTTGAGAATTTATTTAATGCTAACTAATGTAAAAACAGGAATAGTTTTATTTAATGCTGATATAGAAATCTATTCCTAGGCTTACACTAGTTTCCATCAATTTTAATAAATATCTGAAATTTTTGAAAAGGCAAACTGGTATTCTCACAGCTGTACCTACTGTTGTTCCATTTCATGCCTTTTCAACAGGATGCTTAAGGAGATCCTTAAATCTAGCAGGATGAGCATTTATGTATGTGCATAAATGTACATTTGGAAGGGATATGAGGGGTGCTCTTGGGGAAGCTGCCTGGACTGTAAAATATTGCTTCTCTGGAACAAAGGTAGCAGATGCTGTATTTTACTTGTTGGTTGGTGGGTTTTTTTCCACACGGGTTTTGTAAAGGGAAAGCTTTTATTGAACTTTGAATATCTTTGATTTACCATTACCGAAACACATAATTTAAAAATATATTCAGCACAATACTTGCACTGGGATTTGCATGTTTTTTTCAGAGAATCTAACACCATCAGAGCAAATTGTGGGTGGGAAAACACTGGTGCCACATCCTTGAACTCCTTTGTGTGTTAAGAACAATGTCTGTTTTAAACAGAACATATATCTTAAATAAACCTGGTAGAATTAAAGGGGATAAAAATTAAAAGGACTGGAGAACTTGCCTGTTGAAATGAATATTTTATTCTGTTTGATGGGTAGCAGTGATAGCAATTTGCCACTGTTAAAACGTGAGAGGAACATAATGTGCATTTTGGGGTAGCAGAGTATGACTTTTCCCAATAATCCTGTCATCAGCTCAATTATTGCTTGTGACTTTAAATAGTTCCCTGAGAGCCCAGTGTGAATACCACTACCAGAGTGAAGTGGGAAAAAAAAAACAGGGGACTCGTAAAGAAGAAGTCATAAAGTCTGGAGCTCTGGCCAGATTTCCTTTGCAAGGTGAGGTGTGGCCCGGGCTGTGCGCTGAGCTGCAGAGGGCCAGCCGTCCTCCCTGCAGAGCCCAGGGCCCGGCCTGGCTGGGGGCCAGGCAGCCAGACGCCAGGCTTTGGGCTCCCAGCGCTGGGAGAGGCCGCTCAGCCTGCTTATACAATGGTATTATCTCAGGCCAACCACCGCTGCAGAAACTCTCAATGCTTCCTGTCCTTACAGCAGCAGTACAAACTGTCCGCTTTCCAACCACTTGCTGACACACTCACCAGCACTTGGTCGCCAGACTAGCTGTATAAATGTCTAAAGCTGGGATTTACAGACACTGTATGCAGTAATGTATTGTATTTTTAGCGTCTTCTGTCATGATCGACAAGATCATGAGTCACATAAAGAAAGAGAATAAGCTTCTATTTCAGGTTCTATAACACCAGCAGAGTCTTACAGTAAAAATAATATAAATTATTCAATAATCTAACACTTCTTTGCAATAAATGTCGATTTTAATTATATCTAAAGGATATTTAAAATCTGTTCTTCTGTTATTTGGTTTCATTTTAGTTATAGCAAGTATTTGAGAAGTTATGAAAAATCATTTAAGGTCAACTATCGTATGGGTAGGAAAGGTGGGAAATCTACCAAGAAAGAATTTTTATTTTACACAGCATCTTTTAAAAAACTGAGAACAAGTCTGATATTGTCTGTCATGAGTGTTTCCAACTCTGTTTTGTTTCTGGCTTGTGAGGTATGTTATGTGCCCATTGGTGATGAGGAGTAATACTGTCTCAATTTCTCTACACCGTTAAAGAAATATTAACAAATGCCTTATGAATATTTAATAAACATTGGCATTAATTTTAATTTAGAAAATGTAATAGCTGTTTAGTATACATGTATTTTAAAGTAACAGTTGATTTAGAAAATCTAATTTATGACTTATATATATATATATATAAGTATTGTGGTATGATGGGCCAGATTCTCAGCTTCATTTGAACCACATATGTGTCTGGTAGAGTATCTTCCTAGTGGACTGGGAGAGTAGGATCTACCAGTAGTAGTTAAAAAACTTCACTTTTAACTTTGATTTCTGTGCAGTAACAAGGAAATACCTTTCATGCTTACTAGTGTTTAGTTGTAAATATTCCCTTACACAGGTAAGTAAGAGAATGTCCATTATGTTTAGTGAGTGTAGAGAGAGGAGATAATTCAGGTCTTATGAAGTGCAACATTTTTCTTAAACGTAGTGCTGGTAAGGTCTGTAATGCCAATGCTGGGTCTTGTGCAACAGTGAGATGTTAAAAAAGATAAAAGCACCAAGTTTTAAATTGTTTGCCTTTTTTCAGAAAAAAACCCATTATAAGCATAATTCATACCAGTCAAGCTGGTGCAATCACCATAACGTGACATGGTTTTGTCTACATAGTTTGACTCAGATGGCATTATTTGGAGGAGGCGAGTTTTGTGTTAACACAGAAATGTTTACCAGATGGCACCAAGCATCTCAATTTGACATATCAAAGAAATGATTTTTTCATGTAGGTGCTAATCTATACACTGCTTAATGTCCATTAGATTCTTGTTTTAAAATCTTCTGTACTTTTCATTTTAAGATAAAAAGTGCATAAGTGACTAACTGACATAGGGAACTTTTAATAGAATTTCAGGTGCAGAAGGTTTCCTGATAATCAGGAAAATATTGAGTATTTGCCAAAGAATTATCTTTTGATCACTGTCTAAATCCATAGCTCCCTTTACAGAAAGGAAGGTTGCAGTACTTTTTCTATGATCCATGAGTGTGACAACCACTCCCAGTGCTCATGCTTGTGAATAAAAATACTGGATGCAGATGAAATCAGCTACAAGGATGTATATTAAAACCAGTGCACATAGAGTTAAAGCAAGACCTAGAAAACTGAGGTCCTGATCGCTCTAAATCAATAGTGAAGATCCTGCGGTGTTTTATCAGAGTTAGTTCAGTGTGACCTACCATATATTCCTTGCTCATCACTTTTATGAATGGGTTTTTTACTAATTTCTCTACTGGTCCCATAGCAGTTTATTAGATTTCAGTGATTTTTTTTAAGATTTAGAAAGGTAATTTGCCTTTCATTTTCTGCAGTACTGTTGGCTAAGCTGCTTAGAATGAATAAAGCACAGAAAAGTAGTTTCTTAGCTGGATACATGTTAGTTTTGCAATTGCTTTGATACAGAGATGAAGACCCTAATTTAATAGCAGGTGTCTTCATGTGTATTGTTGGTTTACGTAAAATTCATTCCTGCAGTTGGATCTGTACGTGCAACCCTCCCATCTGTACGAATCTGACTGTACTTTTAGAATCACATGGTTGCCTGTAAGATCAGATCATTCAGCTTGCTTTAAGTTAATTTTACTAATAATGCAGGGAAAAAAATCATCATGTTCACACAAAAAGTTTGTCAGGAAATTGTTTCATTCATTGCTACTGGTGGAAGAGTAATTTCTGCACTGTTCTTTCACTGACAGACTACTTAATCCCCCATTCTGAAGTGCCAATTTGACTGTTAAGTTTTCTGGAGGATTTGTTACAAAATAGGAAGTGTTTATATCTACCTGTATAGTGGATATAAGCAAATATTTTCAGCAAAGAATTTGTCCATACAAAAATTCCATGTATTTCCATTTGTTTTCTGGAAAGTGTCTAAGGTAAAATTTGAAAGTTGACTGGAAAACCATTCATAAAGTCACATCCATGGCTCACCAGATAACATACAACACTTGTAAGTTTCATTCTCTAGTTATAATCTTTAAAAATTTATAATATAAAGGATCCTCAGACTACAATATTAATGTCACTTTGAAGGGGAGAAGTAGTTCATGAACGTAAGAGCTTTTGTGTTTTTGTTTCTGTACTTGTACTTTAAAGACATAAGTGATGATCTGTCTGAAAAGATAATCTCAGGAATGGATGGGTCTTTAGTATGTTCATAGATTTATGGGTTTCCTGTCATAGTAGGGACCTCACAAGTTGGTCAGTTGGCCAGCTTCATGCAGACGTGTCTTTAGTGCTCACATGTGCAAGACTAGTGATAGTGAAATCACTCAGCTCTTTGCTGAAGCATGCTAACTGCCAAGTCTGCTCAGATGAGTTAGAAACTATGGCTATCCCTTTCTAGCTTCACTGTCTAAATAAAAGACAGAGCTTATCTCATGGAAAGCCACAAGCATTTCTCAGATGAGTTACACCTAGATTTTACGTTAGTAAAGCAGTTTGACATCATTTTGTTTTGATTTTTTTTTCTCAGTCTGAAGACTTAAAATGCTTCTTTTCTTAAATGAAGACTTAAAGAGAGCTTTTTCACTGGTCTGTGAAATTATTCCCTCTTGAATTTATGTCAGTGTACTCAGCAGTATTATATACCATAGAATCATAGAGCAGTTTGGGTTAGAAGGGACCTTAAAGGTCATCTAGTTCCAAGCCCCCTGCCATGGGCAGGGATACCTCCCACTAGACCAGGTTGCTCAAAGCCTCTTCCAACCTGGCCTTGAACACTTCCACAGAGGGGGCAGCCACAGGTTTTCTGGGCAACCTGTTCCAGTGTCTCACCACCCTCACAGGAAATAATTTCTTCCTAACATATAATCTAAATCTATCCTCTTTCACTTTAAAACTGTTACCCCTCATCCTATCATTCCATGCTCTTGTAAAAAGTCCCTCTCCAGCTTTCTTGTAGGCCGCTTCAGATACTGGAAGGTGCTATAAGGTCTCCCTGGAGCCTTCTCTTCTCCAGGCTGAACTACCCCAACTCTCTCAGCCTGTCCTCATACGAGAGGTGCTCCAGCCCTCTGATCATCTTCATGGCTCTCCTCTGGACTTGCTAAAACACATCCATGTCTTCTGTATGCCTAAACCCAAATGGTAGTTCTCTAGATCTTTCTTGTCTTACTGCTTGATCATATCCATGACATTCTGTAAGAATAAGTACATATATGACTGACATCCCTACTATGATGTATGTCAAAATCAAAACCATATTTACAAGGTCGGTAGAGGAATACTTGTGTAGCATAAAAGGAAAGTGGTACTTCTCATCTGAATACTTAATCTATATTGACCAGATTACAGGGACATGAATTAATTTAATTAAGAAGTGTCCTTTTGTTCCTTCTGTAGAGTCCATTTTAATATATGAATTGTATGTGTGACTACCTCCCTTTCTTCTGCTTACCTATGCCTTTAGTTCTTTCTGAAGATGGCATGTTTCTCCATTTAAATGTACTGAAGCTTATTTTCATGTTACCAGTGTGGGAACTGGTAACATGGGATTTAGCTGCTGCTTACCTGAAAGCTTAGTTAGACTTAGGAGCTGATGTTGAACTTTGTTACTGGGTTGTATTGATACACGGATTAGGCTGTTTTAAACTGACTCTTGTCTGTCAACACAAGCTAGAGTTACATTTTGGATGGTAGCGCAGATATATGTTGTGACTGCCTTTATTCCTGTATAATATTTGCATATAGCATTTTCAGAATATCAGTGCATTTTTAGCTATTGGTTTAAATGCTTAGCAGGAAATAGAGGGTAATCAGATCTATTAGAACTGACAGCTCTGTGTGACATGCTAAAGCTGATCTGAGGCCTTTCAGCAGTGTATGCAAACTCAGTTTTTGCAGCACCTAATAGACATGGAAGGAAAAAAGGAATGGGGAGAAAAGGATTAGGAGGCATCAGTGAAGACCTTGAAGCTATGGACTGGGAAAATCAGTGTTTCATATGGGAAGGACAAGGGATCAACTGATATTTCAGAGAATAAGGATGAAACAGTGTATGGCTAAGTGGGTTTCAGGGGGCCATGGAAGCTCTGGGGAGACTGTGGACAGGTATAAGACTCTCCTGGTCTCATTCTGCTGAGACACAGGATCTTTACTTTTTCTAGCACTTCCTGATCTTTCCCTCCAGTCTGGTATTGGCCCTGACTTTTCCTAGGCTGCTGGGAAGGAAGGGAGAGAACAAATTCTTACTGTGAGGAAAAAGGTAATACCAGAGGCAGAAGGATGAGAGAGATATAAGCATGCACTGCAACCAGCTATAAAGCCAGTTTTCAGTCTTGCTTACAGCAGCAGACAGCAAAAGAAAACAGTATGTGTTTGATTCTGGAAACCTTCTCATTTGGAACAGGTAAAAATATTGCAACCTTGCTGCACAGGCAGCATGAAGTTGTCCCTGGTTCAGATAGTGGTCTCTGTTGTAGCTGTACCTACAAGTACCACATTTTAACCTTCAATAAATTGAGGTCACATCATTCTGAAATGAGGCTTTCTTCTACTCATACAAATCCATGTTCCTTGTGGTTCCTAACTGTAGTACTAATATTTTCGAATTATTACTTATTTTCTGCATAGCACACACTTTAATAAATATTACAAAAGTGATCAGACTTTGTATCCCACCCTCACGTCATCCTTGGTACAACTGCATACAGCGTTGTGCTGCACATTTTTGGAAAGAATTCCGCAGATGTGTTGAAATCATTGCTCACTAGGATCGTAACGTCTGATTTTAAACAAAAACCTTGTATTATGCTTAAGTTAGAGATCCTCCCTTGGAATATTTTTCCAAGAGGGGAATAATAATTTCTACTGAATTTGTAAGACTGTCAAAATCTTTATAGACCTGAGTATTACTCACCTCTCAAGTCAAGTCAGGAAGGGAAGTGGTCAGACTCACCACATTACTATTTCCAGTCAGTTAAAAGTTGAAAGATTTTAGGAGGAAATTACAGGAATTTTTTTTTTTAATTTATGGTTTAGATTTTTTTTAAAAAAATGTAATCATAAGACAAAACTATGGCTATATAGTTTTTGGGAGATTTTGTAATTAGAGATAATTTAGGCTGGCATTTTCATGGGCCTCCTGTTTTGGTGTTACCTTCCATATCCAGATCAAGAACAAGTGCAAAAGAGAGTCTTCATGTGACTGATGAAGTCACTTTCAGGTGGTTCCTGCTGCTTAACCAGTGTCTATATCACTAAGTTGTTATTATAAACACACCACTATAAATTAAGATAAGAGCGAATGAGGGAATAAAAGGAAGAGGAAATGACTGAGACCTCATATTTCTGAAAGGGCTTTAATAAAACAATTCTCTGTGTATGAGGATGGAATACTTGAAACTATTTTAAAATCCTTACTCCAAATATATCTGTGAAAATTTGAAGTCAGTAGTGTCAAGTTATACATGAATTTGACCATGACCTTTAAACAAACCCATTCCATACCTCCACCCTTTCCTCTTAAACATCCCTCCTTAAAATACAGTTCTTCCAAAAGGCTTATAATGTCTAGTTGCCATGAAGAGATTTGTTTGCCAGTTTAATAGTTGATCACCTAAATGCAGTAAATGATAATTTAAAAAATAAACCAATGTAGCAGTTAGACGTTGACTGTAGTATTTAGGAATTTCCTGTAATCTTCCCAGTAAAAATATGTTCATTTTTATGCCTTTCTTCTTTGCTGGCGCATGTAAATACAATGTGTATTGCAGAATTATTCATAGATGAACACTTAGATGATAAGTTTTTGGGTCTTGCTCTTATACAGTACAGCTTTATGAAGCGCTAAATTGAAATTAGTATTAATTGAAGTTATTTGAAAGAATGGTAAAAAGCTGTTTAAAAACTATATGTTTGTTAAAGCCTCAGAGCTTTCTGCATAATGTCCCAGACGGGAGTGAAGGAGCAGCTTGAAATCTTAGGCATCTCAAGAGAGTCAGCTAAATGTGGTACATTTGGGAACAACTGTCGTATGCCTATGCAAAAGACAGAATTGAAGTCCTTTAGTGCAGGAAAATATATCTGTTTTATCTGTCTAGTGTTGTCCAGATAACATTAAAGCAAGGGCAGCTGGGTTATATTGCTGAAATACAACATGCTGGGAATTATTAATCTTAAGGGTAGATATATACTTTAGGATATTTGAAGGTCTGGGAGAAGTTGTGGATGCCCCGTCCCTGAAAATGTTCAAGGACAGGTTGGACAGGGCTTTGAACAGCCTGATCTAGTGAAAGGTAACCCTGCCTGTGGCAGGAGGGTTGGACCAGGTGACCTTTAAAGGTCTCTTCCAACTCAAACCACTCTATGATTCTATGTTACGCATGGACTTCCTAGTATTTCCTAAATATGACTCTAAACTGTTAGATCTATGATCTAGATGTTTGACAAACATCTTATTTAGCCAGGGACTAAATGGAAATTAATCTCTTTTATTCTGTCTGAATGTATTCTGTCATTTAAAAAATAACCTTCCAATTGCATAGATTTTGAATTATTAAAGCTAGATTTTGAATTATTAAAGCTAGATTTTGTCTGTCTAGGTCTATAAACCTGTAGAACGTCAAGCTACTAGCTGTTGTGATTGACAGTTGATACAGTTGTCTACGTATTGTAGTGATTACCATTTTTAAAGTGATTGTTTAAGATATTCTTTGTTTTATGTCTGAAAACATGTGACAAATAATTGCAGAAGTTCAAATACTAACTCAAAACATGACTGCTTATTTGGATAGAAAAATATACATTTGGGACTATGATGTACAAGAATTAATACCTCAGTCAGAGATGGAGAATTGTTACATGATTTAGATTGCTAATCTGGTTTTGTTGGATGATGAATATAGAATTTTGGTCCAAATTAATACAGAGATAAGTCTAGATAATGCAGTTTCACTGGGTGTGCTCTTCATATCTCCTGCCTCACAGATATTTTCAGAACTTGAAGTAGAGAGCAGATGAGAAAAGAAGGGAAAGGGAGTTCAGACCTGAGGCTCCTAGGCCTCTGTTTTACATATGAAATAGAACATCTTAAATATTTTATTCAATATATGGGGAAAAATATCTGAAAATAGGGATATGTGTCTTATCAGAAAGACATTCTTCTAGATGTTACCACTTTCCACCTTTGTAAAATTTGTCGGATCTTGTATACCTTTAGTTAGGTTTCTTAGTCATTATAAGATAGTATTGGTATCAGTATTTCACTTCTGTAGTAGTTTTAATAGAAGTAAACTACAAATGGCTACATTCAAATTCAGTCAGTTAGGTACCTTAAGAGTTTTAAAAGAATAAAGCCTTTTAAACATGCTCACCTGCAACTTTAAATTAGTAATACCATTTGTATGTTTAACCCAACAGATACATTTTCAGGTTTGTTGTGTAGATGGTAACTGAAACCCAAAAGCCTGTGTTTGGGTACTACTTATTACGAAATTGATATCATAGACTTTATTTTTTAAAATCAAGAAAATAATCAGAAGTTCAAAAGAATGAGTATAAAACAGAACAATCTGGTAGAATTAAATGTATTAATCTTGTGTTAAAGATCTAGATGGAAAAATAACATTTACATAGTAAGGGGCAATGTCTCTTATTTCCTGCACAATATTATGGACGTTTAAAATCTGGAGGGAGAGCAACTTTATAATAAAGCTTTTGCTATTAATAGTAGGTATATCTCTTCTTACATTTCAGCTTTAAATAAGAATGTAGTAATAGGAAGTAATGAAAAATCTAACCAGCCTCTTTGAAGGGCTTGTGGAATTGAGGTGATGATGAGGTTCGGACAGATAAGAGAATTCAGCACAAGAAGGAGACAGAGATGGACAAATGCCAAGATAAAGAAACCAGTAACATTACACAGAGATAATTTATCTTTTTTTTTTTTTTCATAGACCTACACTTATTCACCTTGGGATACTCCCAATTATTTTTAGGGACCTTACTCATTTCCTAGATGACAGATTAGAGACATTACATTGTCAAATCCTTGTGATTAGTGAAAGAAAGTTATGGAAAACCCCTGCATCCTTCTGCTTTCTTTTATCTCCTAGAATGTAACTGTGATGTCCCCAGACTTCTAGTCTGAGGCCAAGAATTGTTCAGCATTTGGAATCAAATTAAATAGGTTTGTCCATCTGAGGGTCATAGTTAAAGTATTAAGATGTAATTTGGAAAAGGTCGTGCAGATACTGTTTGCTATTCTTAGTAAGCAAGGTGATTGCATATTTCAACTTTCAGTTTTAGACCACAAATTTTAGTAGTTGACCTCAATGACAAAATAATGTCATCACTAAGAATATGCTACTATAACAGCACCTTTCTCTTTCATGCTGTTGTTTACAACTAGTTTAAAAGATGCAATTTCACTTTTTAATCAGTTTACATCATCTGCACCTCAATTTCTTTGCTGAATGTAAATGAAGCTTAACAAAGAAGTTGCAGTCTCTTTGTATTTGGAAAGTAGATTTCTGTAAAAATATGAATAAGAATCAAAAAGTGAAGTATCTTATTTTATTGAATAGATATTCAGTTTGATACAATGATTTCAGAAGGAGAGTAGTACTAATTAAGCACTGGAACAGACTGCCCAGAGAGGTTGTGGAGTCTCCTCCTCTAGAGAGAAGGCAATCCCAAGCACAGATATAGGCTGGGCAATGAGTGGATCGAGAACAGTTCTGGGGAGGAGTTGGGCATGTTGATGGATGATAAGATCAATATGAGCCAACAGTGTGCGCTTGCAGCCCAGAAAGCCAACTGTGTCCTGGGATGCATCAAAAGAAGTGTGACCAGCAGGTCGAGGGAGGTGATTCTGCCCCTCTATTCTGCCCTCGTGAGACCCCACCTGGAATACTGTGTCCAGCTCTGGAGCCCCCAACACAAGAAAGATATGGAGCTGTTGGAGCGAGTCCAGAGGAGGGCTACCAAGATGGTCAGAGGGCTGGAACACCTCTCTTATGAGGACAGGCTGAGAGAGTTGGGGTTGTTCAGCCTGGAGAAGGCTCCAGGGAGACCTTATAGCGGCCTTCCAGTACCTGAAGGGGGCCTACAAGAAAGCTGGGGAGGGACTTTTTACAAGGGACTGTAATGACAGGATGAGGGGCAGTGGATGGAAGCTGAGAGAGGGTAGATTTAGACTAGATATAAGGAAGAAGTTCTTTACCCTGAGGGTGGTGAGGCACTGGAACAGGTTGCCCAAGGAAGTTGTGGATGCTCCATCCCTGGAAGTGTTCAAAAGCCAGGTTGGATGGAGTCTTGAGCAACCTGGTCTAGTGGGAGGTGTCCCTGCCATGACAGGGGGCTTGGAACTAGATGATCTTTGAGGTCCCTTCCAACCCAAACCATTCTGTGATTCTATGTTATTCAAAACCTGCCTGGATGTGATCCTGTGTAATCTGCTTTAGCGGTGGAGTTGGCCTAGATTATCTCTAGAGGCCCCTTCCAGCTCTGATGATTCCCTGATTCTGTGAATATCTACTGAAAACATCAGTACATTCTCAAAACAAAATCTCAGCCTGAATACAAAGTTCAGAGTTTAGACTTTTTATATGGAAACTCAGATGCCTACAGCTTTGAACTGTCTGGCTTATTTTCAGTAGCATTCATGCAAGAGACTCCATCATCTTTTCAGAAGGGTTTTTCTCAGTATCTCAAAGCAGCCTTCAGTACACCTATCCTGCACAGGACGGATGCTGTTATACTATGTGGTTTGTAAAGTACTAGGCATTTTACAGAAACTTACAGAGCTGGAAGTCTCACTCACTTTAGATGTGACAAAAGAGAAAGCAGTAAACAAAAGATGTAACGGGGAAGGAAAGACAGAGGATGTGATTATAAGCTGTAGTAATGCAGGAAAGCTTGATCTTGGCACTGAAGTAATCAATATGCAAACCAAAACTGATATCTGCATGAAGATAAACTTATTTTTAAATTAAAAAACAACTTAAGATTTAAATGAAGTCACAGCGGGTCTTTTTTTAAAAAAAATTAAAAATCCTTTTTTTGACTTTTTAATTGATTAGTCTCTTGTATGCAAAATGGCAGTTTAAAAATATTACATCAAAAAAGAGCTGCTTGGCAAATGGAAGTTAGGTATGTCCTTTGTGAAATAACAGTCTATTAAGAGTGGTGAGGAACAGAAACATGTAACGCAAGCAGGGAAAATTCACTACTTCTACTTCACCTTCCCAGTAGCCTGCTGTAATTTATCATGTACGAAACAGATCTTGCAGGATCTTTCTGCTCAGGAGTCACACGGCTGTTGTAAGGGTTATTTTCAATTCCTGGTGAAATTTCTTGTAAGAGCTCTTTCTCAAGGAAGGCTTTGATTCTCCCCTGTGAACGGATAGTTGAAACAGAAGTTTGCCCGCCTACTATTCAAAACAAACAAAATAATTATCTGCATCAAAGATGATGCAGATGAAAGATATTAACATTTTATTATTTTAATATTTATAGATGGCCTTTCTTTCCTATGAGACAATGAAAAATGACAAGATAATTTGTATTTTTCTGTTCCACATTCCTGTCAAGGTATTGCATACTGTCAGAATGCTGCAGGCACTTCAGGGGAATGAGGGATTTTTATTTATAGTAAATAGTTTTTATTGGTTTTGTGAAAACTCACTTTTACAGCATGTGCATTTTAGACTAGACTTGTGGTCTGTTAAAGGTTAAGAAAAATACAGTTCCTAAAAGTATTCTTTTTCCCTTTTATGGATGAGCACCAGGCTTTAAGACATCAGTGTAAATAGAGTTTCCTGTTCCAGGGAAGTTTGGCTACTGCAGGAGCCCAAAGGTCCTTTGGGAAAAGCTTGATAGGAACTACGAGTTGAATGTGACCTGAGGCTCCAGGAACCAAAGAGCCAGAACTGAGGGAAACATATTTCACAGCCCTTTTGTGCAATCTTAAGTCCCATAAGCACTTCTGGGAAAGTAGACCCTTCATCATACACAGAGTATTTATTGCTAAAGGAGAAGCCGTGCTAATGGCTTACAGAAATCATTCTGTTATCTGTAGATCTGTGGCTTTTTTCCTTGAAGCTTGCTTCAAGAAAATCTGCAGATCTGCAGAAATCCTGAGCAGGAATAGGAATGCTAAACACTTCTTCATGGCTGATAGGTATCGTGCAGGATCCAGTCCAAAATGCAGTTTTGCATTCAACACATTTAGGAATTTTCTGAATAATTGCATGAATTCAATTAGCAATGTTAATTTATCAGAACTGTGTCTTTACTTATTCAGAAATCAATGTTGATTCTTTTCTCCTCCTTTGCTCACCCTCTCCCATTTGCAGCTGGGCAAAATTTGTGCATGTGAAGGAAGGAGGAAGGCAAGCTGGGTGGGTGAGACGACTTACTGTGATGCAGAGCAGTCACCACAAATGTATGTTAATGAGGTTGCTTGTTTGAATATCACTTAGCTGCTTTTTTTTTTTTCTTCATGTGACCAAGTTTTAATTGGACCTCTGCCACAGATTTTCCAATGTCACGTGAAGTGAATCATCTAACCTCTATCCTATATCATTTTAAAAGGATTAATACTTGGTGTTGGGGTTTGTTTGGTTGTGGGTTTTTTTCTGAATGTGTTTTAGTAAAGAAAGGCATTATGCCCTGTCTCTGAAAGTACTGCTGTAATGCAAATAGTTGAAGAACAACACTCAATTGTTTATTTAATGTCTCAGTTTACTTTCATATTTCCATTTGCTTTTCACTTAGCATTATGAAACATAACTTTTAAAAATTTAATTATCATTGTTAAAAAAATCAAAGTAAGTATATTTTTTAAAAATAAAGCAGATAAATTACATTAATTTTAGTGATTGGAGTGAAATAATGCATTCCTCCTTTTGTTTATAAATATTCTTTCTTTATGTTGCAAGAAGTTGTCCTTTGGAAGTCTGGAGAATAGCTTTCATAACTAGAAATTAATTCTGTTAGATTACCTCAATTTGATAATGCTGAAATTAGACAGGTATCCTTTTTAATGACTTGAACTTTTGAAATGTTCTCTCTCATTCTCCAAATTGCAGATATACTGAGCAGTTGTCTATAAGGGTTATTCATGTGAATCAAAAACATTGGGTGTGTGCATTCTAAAACCTCTGTAAATCAACAAAGCTATACATAGCATAGTCTGATGTAGTTACCAGCTGATATTTCTGCAAAGACACTCCAAATGAGAGAGGAAATTCCAGACTTCCTTATTATTCCAACATGCTGAGCTTGCTAGTCAATAAAACTTTTCCAAGTTTCATTTAGTATACTGGTGGCATTTGGCTGGTTCCAGTGGCAGGTATCCTTTGTTTCCTACTTTTCGTTAGCTATGAATTTTTCATTAGTGTTGCATTTCTAAAACACTCCATTTTTATTATATGAGGTATAGTGATTGAGTTATTTCCATTTAAGCATCCCAACTACATCCCCTTTTGACTAGCCAGTAGTAAAAAGCAGTATTACAATGAATAGTTTCACAAAGAGTGTGCTGCTTTTGTGTATGGAATTTGGAGAGCTCTACTTTCAGGATCTTGTTTTATAAAAGAAGATTGCATGTAGAAAAGGGAATTGAACCTAAATATTGCACAGCTTTGGATTTCTCTTTTCAAGCTTTGGCACCATTCATGCTGTCCTAAATTAGTCAGCTTCTGCAAACCCAGACAATCCAAGCTGAAGAGTAACAGGGGTGAGGGGAAAAAGCAAACAACAAACAAACAAAAAAACCTAACCAACCAACCAAAAACCACCAGGTTGATCGGAAAGAGATGTGGTTAGTAAATAAACACACTTTCCACTGTAGTGGAAAAGTTGTGATGTTTGTGTAACAGTGGATAACACAAAAGCAAAATCAGAATAATCATATTAGCAAATAGAATGGGCATATATTTAAACAAAATCAGAAATGAATCATCCTATTTCAAATATACAAGAAGAACAGATATCTGGAAAAATGCCAAATAGTCCAGGTAGACCTGATGTCATGGGAAAGCATCAGCCAAGGAGCTATTAATATAGTGGGAGAGACACACAAAGAAACATATCTAGTGAAAGGCTGTCTCTTACCTGAAAAGATGATACTTGTTCTACTTCTGGTATTCAGCTCCCATGTCTGCTTTCTAGGGCACAATTTTCATCTCTGTGCTGGAGCAGGTTACCAGTCCATTGCCAGCTATAGAACTGTAGCCAAGTAGATGTAACTTTTTGCATCCTTTATTTTGTTGTTCTGCACAGTAGATGTGGCTTCATTTTAAAAGATACCTTGTTTTATTTAATGCATAAAGGTGTTATCACCTTGAAGTCAAACTAAGAAGTTGAGATGACAGGGTTAGGATATATGAGACGACATGGAATGATATTGACAAAATAATTTTCTTTTCAAAAGTGCAGAGATGGTTTAATTTCTCAGACATGAAAACATCCTAGAATTGTTGTGGTGGCAAAAATTAAAGGCTCTGTATGCTAGCTGTTAGACTCTTTTTGTTAACTTATTGTGTGGATCTACATATGACAGTTCATTTTCATTTCCTTTTATTTTATTATTTCTCAGATATAAAATCAAAACATTCCTTTTCAATTTTGTAAGGCAGATGAGCAGTTAGTACCTTTGTGGTATGTTTTGCTGTTATTGATACATGTGCTCCAAAATAAACAGCTAATTTCTGAAGTTGGAAATATTTCAGGTTTCTTTGTATGCATTGCAGTCCTGGATAAAGGCATGTTTGGCTAAGTTCGCTTATCTTTCACACAGATAGTCTGGTTGGAATTGCTATACAGCAGTGTTGCCAGGTATTTCTCAAACAAGAATGTACCTATATTGTTCATAAACTCTTTGGATTAAAATTCAGTGATCTCTCCCCTAGAGAGAGATCTTGGAACAAGTGTTTTATCAGAAAATCATACCAAAAAATGAAGCTTGTCAGAGTCCAAGAAGGCAGAATTTGAACATGGTGGTCCAATTTAAAGGCTGTTTTTCATAGCAATGTATGTGTTAGAGTGTAATATTTATTGAAGCTGGGCCAAAATACTTCTGTGAAGAGTCTTGACTTGTCAGGTTCCATGATACTTGCAGAAATATAAACTGTTTGCATAACTATTCAATTTCTACTACTTAAAAGGAATTTTCAATAAACTCTCTTTTATTAATATGTATGGGAAAATAAATCCTGTAGATTTTTGCTTTTTCATTTTCACACTATTTTTTGTAAGTCTGCTACGAAGCATGCTACATTGTCTTTGGTCCTAGACACAGCTTGTCCAAGGAAGGAGTGTTTGACCATGACAAACCATAGAATAAAACTCTTTATCTGTACCCTACTCCAGGCTACCGTGCTACTCCAAGTCCTACAACTTGGTAGAAATTAGCCATGCCCATTAAGAACTATCATTGTCTTTTAATCTTCTGCATTTCATCATCTGGGATACTGAGCTTCCTTCACTCCTTCAGAGATGCAGTATGTTTCCTTATTCCCATATTGGTATAAAATAAACAAAATTCCAGAAATGTACTGTTTCAATGTCAATTCCAGGTCTATCTGTTTCAATAATAACTGTTGTGTATTTTACATATTCTTCCCAGTTAAACTCGTCACTGACTCCATTCCAAACACCTGAGGGCAGTAGGCTGAAATACAGTTATGAACATAAATTCATAGGATTCTGCTGAAGCCACACTTTTATGTGGGATTTGGCATTAGCCTCTTTAACAAGTGGAAAAAGCAATGTCTGATGCTGTGAATGTACATGCCTATGTATAGCAATGAGTTATTAAAACTGTGACTATCACCAGAACTTTTTTTTTTAAAAAAAATTACTGTATTAACTAGCTCTTGGTAGCATTCTTGCTTTTTTTTTTTTTGAGAACTAAAAATTGTCACTAGAAATTTTTCTGCAGTAAATCAAGTTAGTATCCTTTCTAAATAGTCAGCAACATCCTGAATGCCAGTATATTCTTCCATTGTATTTATTCCTATGCATCCATCTTCGGAAAAATGTATGACTTTTGCTAATTTACAGTTACATCTTCACAGGCAACTTTTTTTTGAGTTTGACTCTTCTAATTATGGGAAGCATGAGAAAGCTGACCTTCCCTTTCCTCACCCTCTTTATTGTACATCAGAAGCCAGTATTCTTGTCTGCTGGAGTTCAGACAATGTCAAAGTGGAGGCAGGGGAGAAAAAAAAAAAGAAAAACAATAACTGGAGCCGTCTGCCCATCCTTCCACTGTGTGAACAAGGAGATTTTGAGACTTAGCATTTTTTATGGGGTAGGATTGTACCAAGATTTAACAAATTAAAAAATGGTGTTTAGATACCTCAGTAAAGGGAGGAATTTTGGGGGAGAGTTTTAGAAATATTTATCAGTTACAGATTACTGTGCTTAGAACTAGTACAAATTAAATAAACCTTTTTGTTTAAAGTAAACATATGAATGCAAACCAGGCTTTAGCTACTGATACTTAGATTCACAAACACAGTTTTAGGTTTCTACATTAAAGGATTGGCCAATATATCTGGGCATATTTTTTAGTGCTGTGAATTTGTCATTAATTGAGTCTCTGCAACGTCATTTACTTTGTTAAAGTTCTACATTTAATGTCTGTTGCTGTTCATCTTGGAAAGAGAGATGCACTTCTGGAATAGAAAACTGGTATTTATCTCCCACAATTCTTAGTAAAATAAAAAATAGTTTAATTGTTATTCTGCCATTTGATGATAGTTGCTTTTTTGGGGAGATGTGTGTCAGTGATTCAATATGATTGCATCTTTTCATTACTTTTCTGGGAAAATTTTTAAAATGTGTGTCTAAAATGGTAGTTATACATTAAGGTATAAGGTAACTTCAAAGATAGCTTTAAGAAAGAAATACAGGTTTAAATTTTATCTTTGTCACAAAGTTTATTTGTTGATTCTGAAGGAATTAAATTGATAAATGCAGTGCTCAGGTAGCACCCTGTGACATTTTAACCTGGGTTCAAAGCTTCTCTTATAGTTCAGCTCCCTCAGAGAACCTTTGATGTTCTTACATTCATTCACCCCTCATTTGCTATTGTCTTAAGTATTTACCTTCTGGAGTTTATTTAGGAAAGGTATTCTAGGATGTAGCAGAATATCTTAAAACAGAACCCTGGTAGGATAGAGATGCTTACAGAGATGTTAATCACCTGTGATCTGTCATGTACTTAGGTAAAAATTGCAAGGTCAATACTAAACATATATGATTCTGGATTATTAAAAAGTGAGGAAGAAACTGTATGCTTCCTTGTAAGATCTTTCTGTCATTTTCTTTTTGTGATGGTTTCCAAACTTGAGTATTGATTTTAATGTTTTTTCACTCCAATATTTCAGCTGAGTTAGAAAAAACCCCTGAAACTCACTTGAAAACTAAGCTTTTCAACATATAGTTACTTTTTGTACCCCTTATAATTTTCAGTATTAGTTTTTCACAGCTGTGTGTGAGCAATTAGTAATACATGTATGCAGAAGATTTGTTCTGTCCTGGGAGTATTAAATAGTTCATGAGGCATTTAATATCTAAATTGACTAGAACACCTGCGTTCTCTTCATCAGAAGGTACTTTATGCATGACGTTGAAAATTAAACTGTGAAGAATTAGCATAGTCTGAGTGCACAATGTGAAATCAGAATTGCATAGTTATAACTTTTTCTTGAGGGGAACACTGCTGAAAGATTATTTGTTTGCAAAATTCCTGGGTATAAGATTTATTTATTGAATTTTATTTAAAAAAAACTTTTTTTAATTCCATGCAAGAAACATTAAGGTCAGCTCAGTGAATTTACTACTTTGTTTCAGGGATCTACAGAAGTGGATTAGTAAATATCGTTGAGGGCTGAGTGTAACATAGGACGTGATTTGTCTTTGTAGTTTCTGAATAGCAATTCCTAAATGAACAAAGCCCTGCTATGAAATTGAAATGGTAAAATAAGGATTTAAATATGGAATGAATAAAAACCAGAAAGTTGGTTTTAAAGTCAAAGCTAAATATTAGCATATTTTTTTATTAAAGTTTAGAAAACTAAGGCTAGAAGGAACTTCAGCGGCTGACTAGTCTGCCCCACCACAGGCTGCCCAGAGAGGTTGTGGAGTCTCCATCCATGGAGATATTCAAAAGCCATTTGGACATGGTCCTGGGCAACTGGCTCCAGGTGGCCCTACTTGAGTAGGGAGGCTGGGCCGGATGACCTCCTGAGGTCCCATCCAACATCAACCCCTCTGTGATTCTGTGGCCTGAAGCAAGATCAACTGTAGGTGTGCCATTTTTAACAGGTGTTTGGCAGCCTGGTTTTAAAACATATTTCTGCTCTATTTATAAAAACTTGAGGGGTTTGTATTCTCCATAGGCAACATATTCCAACACTTCACATCTTCACCTTCTTATCATTAAAGCAAAATTTTCCTTAATGTAGTTGAAGTATGTCATGATTCTCTGTTCTGTCCTCTTTGGATATTAATCTATACTGCACCAACTGTCTAGGAACATAAAGACTGTTATTTTGTCCCCTCTTCCCTAAGGAGAAAGTAAAGGTTGCTTCACAGGCTGCAGAGAGTATACATATCTATGTAGCCCAGTGCGATGGATTTTTTTCTCTTCCTCTCCACAGCATGGCATTGTTGACAGATGTTTAAACTGTCATCTACAGTTACCCCCCAAATCTCTTTCTTCAGTACTGCTTCTAGCTTTTAGGAGCCTGATGTTTAACATAGATTATTCCTACCTCACTAAAATACGTTGCATTTGTCCATGTTGAATTTTATTCTATTATATTTAGGCCATTTGTGTAATTTTCAAGATAATTTTAATTACAGTCTTATTCTTGAAACCCGTTGATGCTCCTCCTCACTTGCTGGAAGTTTGCAAATTTGATAAATATATGCCCTCTTCTAGCAGTCATCTTGGTAAAAAGTTTATTTTTACTACTGGTTGATCCATATAAAACTCCAGTCTATTTGTCCTTCCATTTTGATAGTGAAACATTGATAAACAATCTCTGATTTTTGTTTTATAAAGAAAATAATTCTGAAAAAATTACTGTGGAAATTCTTCTCTGTGTAAGTTTTACTGCAAGGAAAAAAAAGGTATCTGTGAAACTTAGTGCAAGCAACACGTATATCTCTAATAACTGTACATATTTATAGAGGACCTTGACCTGAAGGATTCAAAATTTCCATGTAAACTATATATAAGAGAATCCTTATCACAAAGGTGTAGTTGTAGTTTAATAATTCACAAGTTGCACTACTCAGATTTTAAAAATGCAAAATAAAAAAAATACAACAGGTTGAGTTCTTAGATGTATAAATTAATTTTTCAGTATTTCTTAGTTTGTTTTTCTTAATAGTTTTGTATTTTGTATATTTTCACATCAAATAAAATTTATAAAAGGAATAATTATATCTGATTCTTCACTTATCTATTAGTAGAGTAACAATAAAAAGTCACTTGACTATTCATTATTTGCTAGTTTGCTTTTCTTGTAGTCAGAGATGTTGGTACTCATTTAAAATCGAACTTCAGCTTGCCATTGCACTTTTTGTAGTGAAAATAATGAAAAAATCAGGTACGCTGCCACTGGTTATGTAATCACGTGTACTATACAATAAATACTGATTTATATACCAATATAGCCATTTTTATTCTGTCTATTCTCAAGGAGTGCTATATCCCCTTACTGACTTACTTTAGTTCTTGATACAATAGCTGTTCAAAATAACGTCCAGTTAAGTTTATGACAAAGGGGTGAAGCTTCAGCTCCTTCTGTGATCTTGGTGTGCCGTATACCCTTCAGCGTCTTCTGAAATGGTAGTTCTCAGCTTCTTCCTTCCTGGACCATTCTTCTGTCTAGACATGCAGTTATTCTGTGGAACTGGGGTCTGTTCAGAGCTTCTCCTCTTAGGTTTCCCCAAAAAAGGGGCTAAACACTTCAGATTAAGAACTTTGGAGTTTTTAATAATTTGTTGCAGTGGAATTTATACAGTTGATTTTGAATTGTTTACTTTCTGGAAAATTGCCTTAATACTATTAACATTGCAACCAACCTTTCTAAGACTGAAGCTGGTTAACCATTTTTAAATTATTTTTAACAGAGCAGTGGATAATAATTGGTTCTTGAAAGAAAACTTTCCCTAGTGAATGTATCATGCTGTAAAGTAAGTAGGATAGATTTTTTGATTCTGGCTAGAAATTCAAAAAGTAACCTTGAACTCTTTGTGATCTTCCCAGTGATATGTCCAAATTACATCTGGTGACATATATTGTATTTAATTTACATTATTATTTAAATTATTTCTGTAAAAAATTTAACTGAGTTATTTACTAAGATATATCACTGAAATTTGCAGAGCTGAAAAAAGTAATTTATTCACAATATTTGCTATCAAATTCTGGCATGCAGATATGTCTTTCTACTCACCTCTTATTTCACTATTGCATGATAGACAGGCCTACGCCTATATAAACAATGACCGTAATATATGGCTCTTCTGTAGATGAAATCACATTAGATATATGTGAACCAAAAACTCTTCTTACATGGGTAATATGAATAATAATCTGTGCTTTGTAAAAGCAGCCAATAATCAGCAGTCTGTGTTCCTAATCTTTATAATAATGTCTTTTAGTCCTTACGACAATTTAGGACATAATTAGGACATAATTAAGTCCTAATTAATTATACATCTTGGGTAACTATATGCTTCAGTACTACATCTTATTTAAAGTTTTTGTAAGCAGTGCCATTGCAGCTGTCTAATCACACATTGCTGCAACACTATTAGATTTTAATTGTAATACTATAACAAGAAATGTGTTCTATACCTCTTCTCAACACTAAGGTTTTAATCCAATAAACTCAACCTGTGCAAGTACACATATAGTAAGCTGGGAAAGTATTTCTGCAAGGGCTGTGCAAATAGACTGCTGCTTCTGTTTGGGACAGCTTCCAAATGCATATCGCAATCTACTAGTTTTGAAATAGAGATTTCTTACATTTCTATTTTATTGAAAATATCTAGCAAAGGAAAAAGTTGCTTTGAATATTTTTTTTCTTTGAATAAGAAAACAATAATGCATGTTTACTAATCACTTGCAGGAAACTACATGCAACAGTGGTTGCTTTTGTTTAAGGAAATTTTGAAATGTGAAATTTGAAATTTCAGGCCAAGCCAATGCCATAAAAGGTTGTGGTTTAAAAACACATGTGTAAAATCAATAAGCATACTATCAAATGTTCTGTAACTTAACTGTGTAGTGGAAAAAATATCTATCAAATATGTCACCATTTTGTGTGCTTAATGGTAAGAGTTCTCTTGAGACATAAGCATAAACTCTGTATGCGTCTGTCAAAGGGATTCCCCAGATTCCATACTCATGCCTGTATGTAATTTAGTAACTGAATAACTTTACCTTATCTTGTTGTTTCAATTTCAGATTAATTTGTTGCTCCTGTAAAGTGAAGTTCTGATAGGCTAGTGTCTAACCAGTGCTGTGTTAGGGTTCCGTATCTGGTTAGAAAAAGCTGATGGACCAGTAAGTCCCCATTAGTATGTAACTCTTCCAAAAACAGGTGATATATCCAGCCTTAGTTATGTAATCACATATTTAAATAAAAAAATGAGATTACTGTGTTTCAGAATGTTTCTGAAGCTACAGGCTGCAAAGAAAATCCTAAGAATTAGTTTTAAATCATTCATGCAACTGTTAATTACCAATTTACATACAACTATTACTTACCCAGATTGATCTTTGTTGCTTGGATATTGCTGTTGAATTAGGCTGACAAGTGGAAAAAAACCATGTGACTGCATTGTTGCAAACCCGGAAACGAGATTTAAAAAATCTGCCCCCCCATCCCCTCCCCAATGAAATGTGATTACACTGATGGATTTGCTTTTTATGGAAAGGAGATAGTCAGTGTGGTTTGATTTTTACTTATCAGTAGTTCAGGTCTGTGCTGTGGTATCTACAGACTGATGGCAAGGTGCATGTGCAATAAGAAAAATACTGAGGAATTGTATTAATTGGCAATTAAGAAACAAACATGTGAAGAACAAAGAAGACACTAAAACCAAAAGTAGTAATTTAATAATAATTCATTACATTGAAGGAAAAAATGAACAGGTGCCAGGAGGTATGCAGCTGTAGGTAATCTTCTAGTGCCAGAAACACATGCTTGCTGATGTAACTACATTTTCACTAGCAAGGTTTTCCTGTTTAGATAGGCAGCAGGGTAGTTTTACTTTTAAATGTATTTTGTGTTTAGCTGGCCTAAGATTTAAAAAAAAAAATAATTAAAAAAAAAAAAAATCAACCAACAACAACAAAAAACTTTTGTAGCTCTGTTGAGTTCTGGAAGCTGCCAAGAAACCTCTATGTTATGCCCTGTTCCAAACTGATTGTGCACACAGTCTGGCCCTGGAAGGAGCTGCAGGTCCTTCCTGAACAGGACATGTTCTAGTGCTAGCTATGAGCTCAGACTTTTTTTCTGTGCTTAGTTGCAATGCACATTAGATTAATAAAGTTTTTTGGCTGGACCTTAAAGAATACATGATAATTACTGATATTAATTACTAATTAGAAGGCTGGTTCTTACCCTTGAGGAAAGATAAAGTTTCTTTGAAAATTTTTTGGTTTTCTAATGAAAAAGTAATAGTTTTCTTGCAAGAACATAAAGTATTCAATGACAATGTATCACAAATATAGTCTAACAAACAGTAACAAGAAGGCTACCTAGGCCAATATAAAATGTTTACATGTCTCAGTGATATGCTGCAGATATATGACTGTTTTCCCTCAGAAATGTTCCATTTGAAAGGCAAATGTAGCATATTCTTCACCGAAGTACCTTTAGTGCTGCAGAAAGTATTAATCAAGCGGCTGCATAATCCCTTCTAGCTCCGTACTTTCCTGTTCACGGTATGTCTGTGTGGCTCCCTTAGCTGGCAGCCGCTCCTCCCAGCAGCTGTAGAGTTTTTAGAGGGGTAGTTCAGAGGTAGCAGGTTGGCTGTACTGCAGATGTTGGCTTTTGGGGAAAATGGGCTCCCTCTGGTGAGTGGTTGAGTGGTTGTCAACTGAACCACACAGGTGTTTTGGTTTGCCTTAGTTCAGATTTTATTTTTAAATGGACTACTGTAGTACTTGAGCACCCACATGCACTGGCATATGAAGCGTTGCTAGCGACTGTCAACACTTGTCTTTATTTCCTGACATAGCATAGGTCTTGCAATAGTAAATCTTGCAGTTTTTCTCTAACTGGGAGGGAACGCTGGAAGACTGACTTCTGGAAACAGCCCTAACTATGCAAAGTTGTCTAAGATAATTTTGGTGTGCTTCAGTTCCAACTCTGACCCTAGTAACTATCATCAGTGTAATTGGTTAATATTTCTTCGGCATTCTGCAGTTTATCTTGTGCTGAGCAACTTATGACCTTTACTTTTTGCAGGATGCTGGACTGAACCAAAAAAAGCACGAATATGCTTTCTTTTGTAGCAACTATATTTATACACGTGTAAACCCAGAAACTAAAGCTCTGTACTCATTCACCTTGCTTTATTAATTCAAACATCTCCAAGCTTAAATGATAGAGGGCTGTCAACACAGCACATCTAGGTACTACATAAAGTGTCCCCTAAATAACATTTGACTGAATTCTGAAAAGCTGAAAAGGTCATTACATTTATCATTGAAGCAAGGTTTCTAAATTAGATGTTCTCACAACATTTACATCTAGAGTTCAGTCAAAGAGGCATCCTATCTTAATGAAACTGGTAAACTGGAGATAGCTGGGTAGAAATTGTCTTAGATCTTGGAGGTTGTTTGCAGTAGGAGTGAGGATCTCTACTTCTTGATCTAGCTACTGGGTAGGTTTATTGAAATTCCTCAGTCGGGGACGTTTTTTAAGTTTTCGATTCTGTGTGATAACTGCTTTCTCATCCTTTCAGTAAATACTCTTCAAAGGGTGTCATGAAGATAAAAAGGTGATGTTAAGGGGACAAAGGAGGAGGAAGGGAACTTTCAGTTCTTAGGTTTTATTCAAACAGAAGTAGGCCACGCAAGTAAAATAGGTGTGACTGCTAGACCGCAGCTAGACAATTCTAAATACATCTCAAGCCCAAGTAATAATGACTGGATCAAAAAAAAAAAACCCTGCTCAATTTAGCTTGGAGTGTTTTGCAGGTTAGTTGTCTGTCTTTATCTCAAGTTGCTAGCTGTGTCAGGAATGATGCCATGAGGGGCTCTCACTGCTCAGTGGAAGTCAAAGGTGTTCAGAACATTGAATATTAATGGATTCTAGACAGAGAAATTGTAGACTTCATTGTGCCCTCTAAAGCAAGCAAATGTCTGCCACTGGAAGTGCTGCAAGTTTGGCAAATAGTGTTAGAAACATGATCCAGTTGACTGCTTTGGATTTGGAAGATGTGCAGGTGTCTTTTTCTTATCACCTACTACTTTATATAATGTTTCAATGGAATATTATTTGAATCTTAATATTAAAATAATAAAATAATATTACAATAACATTAAAATAATTAATATTATAACTAAAATTTTATTTGTGTATTAAGAGTAATCAAGGAAAATAAATATCAGAAAATCAAACACTTGCAACTATCAAGAAGTAAAACCAAATTCATTTCCTGAACCTTTTAGCTGTCCAGTTTTTTCCTTTTTGTAGTTTATTTATCTAGATAAATGTCAGATGTCAAAAGTTTGTAGTGCACTTAATCACTGAATGTAATTTCCAAGGTACAATGAAAATCCAAAGTGTTTCCGCTGGACAAATTTTAAAGTTACAACCTTAAACAATTTGATATTTGATTTTATAAAAACAGCATCAAATTTTGTATTCATACGTCTTGGTTATAAAGAATACCCTTTTTGGCTATGTAAGAACAGAAGTTTTCTTGACAATGTTAGCACTGCATCCAATATCAGGGAAGGAAAGGACAGCAATGACTTTTTTTCTGAAAAATAAAAGCAACGTATTGTCCGTCTTAGAAAAATGTTTTGTTCAGCTTTAGCGTTGTTGAGGGTTTAAATCCATTCTTAATTTCTGTCTGATCTGACTTGTTCATCACTGCTGACACATCAGAACTGCAGATGGCAAGCCGTTGACATTTGGATTTATTTATCATCATTTAATAATTTTGTTCCTATCACTAGCACACTTCTGCTAAACTGCTAGCACAGGATTATTTCCATATGCTGAAATCCCAGATCATATCTTCTGTGACTGTAAGTGATTGGTGTGGTGGAACAGTAACTGCCCAGCTCCAGGCCCAGCTACTTTCTCTTTTGTAGAATGGAACTGTTTTATCCTGGCTAACGCTTTGGAATTACTGTGAAATATTGCTGCCTACTAAAGAAAGGAATATATAAATATAAGCTACAAGGCCACAGTAGCTTTATATACAGTAGCATAGCCCACCTTCCAGGGAATATCTTATCACATTCATTTTTCTGGCCTCATTAAGGATACTCTGGGAGCTGAGTGATGCCAATGAAGAAATCTATTTCACTGCTGTGTAACTGGGATCAGCTTTTAAATTGTCCAGTGACATGGCTTGTCCTTCACTAAGCCATTACTTCAGCATCTAGCACGTCAGAATAAATCTTACATTGGTACAAGTTTGCAGTAGCTCCACTGACATAAAACAAACACAAATACAAACAGAGGCTAGACCAAATTGCTTAGTTCGGTTCAGATGCCTGGTCTTTTGGAGTGGCTCCAGCATTGTATAAAACATTCTTTTTCTTCTTCTTTTTTTTTTTTTTTTTTTTTTTTTTTTTTTTTTTTTTTTTTTTAATGACTTGTGTGTACTTAAGTATCAAAATTAACAGGATTTCTGTTCTTGGAAATTCAAATGTAGAAGGGTTCTGCCTGGCCCCAGCTATTGTCCAGCTTCGTGGTCCCACACAACTCCCCCTCCAACTGAAGGGCGCCAAAACCGTAAGGAAGTTGAGAACTCCTTATGCAATCAAACTGTTGTCAATTTATTTTACAGAGAAAAACGCAACAGATCTGTGATCTTAGTCTCATGAATTAATCTTTATATTAAAGGAGCAGACAAATTTGTGAATGTAATGTGTGATGAGCCTTGGATCTAGATTCGTTTGGGTTTTTTGTGGAAAGCGCTGTTTCTAGGCTTACTTTCAATGACGTTTAAACTGAGTAGCATTTGCTATTGACTTCACTGGAATTTGTTTGGGTGCACGTATTGTCTCTCCGGACCAGATAGTACAGAAGTAGCCAGCACTCGTGTCAGTTAAACATGTCATTTCCCGTTGATTCCCATACATTTGATTTATGTCTTCAGACGGGGCTAGGGAAGGCGTTACAGCGCCGTTAAAGCCAAGCCCACGCAGCCCTGTCGGCAGCAGAGTTAACTCCTTCCTAGGAGAAGGCACGGGGGAGGCTCTCCCCGCACCTCGAGTTCTCCCAAGGGGGCTGTGGGGGAGCGGGCTGTCCCCGGGGCAGGCAGCGGGAGGGCCAGGGGGCGGGGGGTGGACCGCGGTGCCCTCTTCCCAGCGGTGCCCCGCGTCCTGGCCGCACTCCCAGCCTGCTGGCCGGCCCAGGTGGCTCGGCGAGGGGACCCCACTCATGTCCGCCGGGAGGAGAAAGTGCTCTTACCTCGGAGCGGGAGTAGCGCACATCCCTCTCCCGCCGGATGCCCTTCAGTCCTAAAATACGAGGACACCGTTGCTTAACACACCCCAGAGCAGCCGCGCACACATGCAGGCAGCTTATTGTGTGGGACCGTGCTGTCCCTCCCAGCCTGCTGTCTGTCCCCCGCAGCTGCCAAGTGCGGGGCGATAGTACGTGTTTGCCGTGAGGTGGCTCCGCTCCGGGCGCTGCGTGCGGTTGTGAGCAGCGAGCTTTTGTGGGTATGGGTGTTTGTGTACGTTTGCTAGAAAGCAATTTGCAGATTAAACTGATGCGGGCGAACCAGCAGCTTTTGTAATGTTGAGGATTGTTACTTGTAAAGTAGTTAACGCGGCTTCGATAGTTACAGAGTTTCTCAAAGTGATTTTTTTTTTTTTTTCTTTTAATAGTAGGTCGTTCCTGACCAGGGCTTCTCTGATCCGCGCACTTTCCTATGCAAAGATCCGAAATGTCTTCTTTCGGAGAGATTTCTTGCACTATGCAGTGTTGTCGTGCTGGACTGCTTTCATTTAGTGGTTTTGAACCACTTTAAAGAGGCAAAGAGTTGCCTTTAAATACACGTTTAAAAAAGGCCCTTGTCTTGAGAAACTGCTGGATTTGCAGGAAACCCTCCGGATGTTTGCTGCTTTTCATGTGGCATTTGTGGTCGGCTCTGATAACGCTGGGAGCACCACTTCCAACACCGCATTCTGTAATGGACCTGAAATAGAAACACATTTCTCGCCGGAGGATCCCCGCTCCGCGCCCCCGCGCTCTGCACCGGCGGGTTTAAAAGGTCAATAAATCAGAAGGATGAACTCTCGGCGGCATTGTTAGGTTGGGAAAGTTAACGAATGACCCCAGGAGTCGTGCGACCACGAAGGTTTCAGAAGAAGCTCTTTACTGAGCGCTTCAGGGAAGTGAGGGACGAGCAGAGAGCGCAACTTGAGTCAGAATCAGTGCTGTGCTTTAAAGTCGGAGTTCAAAAATACCCAAGCAGACAAAACAGAAAGCGAGAAAAGTGGTGAGATAATCTATTTATGATACCGGGAGCACTGAAAGGGTCACAAACTGCCCACGTTTTCTGTACAAACCGGGCAGCTTTTACTTTCTCGGCTTAGATTCAAAACACACCTTTCTTTCTTTGATCCCAGATCAATGAGCTGTAGAAACAGTTTGCACAAATCTCCCGAACAAAGTAGGCGGCAGTTTGCTTGGCTTGTTACCTCACGTTCATTATATAGAAAAGCATTTTCTTTTCTGCTGGAAGTGACAGCCCCAAAATTGCTGTAATATTTGTAAGCAGTTCCTCGCGGAACTCTTTCAGTGCAAGCTCTTGAAGGATTTCTTCCATTGGATCGCGAAAATGTTTCTGCTAAACAGAGTAAAAGGGGAGGCTTGGCGTTTTAACAGGATCAGCTGGTAGAAAAAAAACCCAAACAAAACAAACCCAACGGTAATACTCTCTTATGCGCGTTAAACTCCTGAGGGGTGCGTTTTGCCCGGGCCGATAACGCGACGTGAGCCGGAGCGGGTCTGAACTCCCTGGACATGCACCACTTCGTTAGCGCGCTGTTGCCGTCTTGGGTTTTGTTTTGCTTGGAAGTTGTCTTGCTTTCCCCCTCCGCTGAGTATTCTGTTCTCTGCAGGGAAAAATATGCACACTTCCCTCCTGCGTGAGTTTGCTTCGGACACTATTCGAATTGAGTTTAATTCGGAATTTTCTCTGGGTCTGGGCCGTGCGTGACCCGTCCTGGGGCACCTGGCCTAGGACGGAGGGCTCCCAGTCTCTGGAAATGTCACCAACTCAGCCATAAAACTAAAGCCACCGCCACACCAGCCTCAAAAACGTACTCCCTACGGTAGCGTCCCGAAGGCATTGGACTAAAAACGATTGAAAAAGTACTTAATTCTCAGCGCGTGTCTCCGGTTATTAACGCCATTTCTGCGATGACGGTCGGCTTTGCGAAGGGAGAATGTCCCAACGAACTTCGTGTACAATCACTTTAACATGCATTATACTTCGGCAAGAACGGTGTTATTATACACTAGTATGAGAGCAATTCACGCGTACGCATGTGTAGGAACATTGTTTTCGCCTCTTTTTTACAGCATCTGAATTAAGGTAGAAAAGCGGAGCTGTTTGCTGGCTCTCGTTGTGATGGACTGGTGCGTGTGTCTGAACGGGGTGGGGGGAACTAACCAACAAATAAAAAAACTTTTCTTCTTTTTAGACCATCTACGGGCTGTCAGGTGTAAAGAAGGAGGTTTTACATTGCACGAAACAGGAAATTCGATGTTAGAATAAATTAATGGTGATGTTGGCTTCATTAATTTAATTTGAGCGAGAAATCTTACAATATTGGTTTATTTGATCGAAGCGGTTACCCAAACAAAGGTGTCCTTAACCAAATAAACCTCTTTGATCTTCAGTTTAAAGCTCGGCGGTTTCTCAAATAAGCATTGATGCATTTAATAGCACCACATAACAATGCAAATACTAATCAGAGCGCCCGTGAAAACGCCGTATTTTCCACGGGCTTGTGTGCCAAACAAGAGCGTAAATAGGAGCGAGATGGGATTTGTGTTTGTTCTGAAGGGACGGACTGTTCACAAACATCTGTTTGTATTTACAGTTCATTTATTCAGGCAAATCAGAGAAATCCTGAACGAGGCAGTGCAACAAGGAACAGGTACTGCAAAGCTCCACTTAAATAATAACCGAGTCAACGCTACGGACAATAAATACTTGTGCTTTTGGCGGATACTGAGTAACTTTATTCCAAAGTATGAAAAAGTGGGGTAGGATATGTTTCATAGGCTTTATTGTGGATTCAGTGTCCAGCTTACACCTTTCACGGGCACCCGCGGTACACTGTGCAAAGGCAGCAGAGGCAGGAAGCTGCAGAGGGACACGCAGGGGATGGCGTGGTTGTGCTGCCCACGTTACTTCCCAAGTCTGCCCCCGGTGTCTCTCCCGGGTCAGGGGGTATCTGGGCACGGTTGGAAATAAGCTGTCCCTTCTTCCGCTTTCGTGTCCCCTCTGGTCAGGGATGGCATTTCGCGCCGGGCGGGTGTCCGTGAATATTTCGGATGCCAGTCCGGTTCCGCCGGGCCTCCGTGAGTGGGTCACCGCTGTCACCGCGGGGAGCAGGGCTGCAGCCAGAGGGCCGCTTACGGATGCACTGTTGGTTCCCCCGAACGACCCCCCCGGTCCCACGGGGCAGGGGCACAACACTGCTCGCGTCGGGACCCACGACCTGCCCAGGTGTGGGGCCGGGCGGGACTGCGCCGGGAGGAGCCCCGGGGGCCGCCCCGCGCCGCAGCGGCCGCCGCCGCCACTGCCACCGTCCCGCGCCGCGCCCGCCCCCGCCACCCCATTGGCCGCCCCGCAGCTCAAATAGGTGCGGGCGCGGCGGCCGCCGGCAGCGAGCGGGGCCCGAGCGCCGAGCCCGTCCCGCGGCACCGCCGGAGCGCTCGGCCGCGGCGCGTCCCGACATGAGCAGCCCCGATGCGGGCTACGCCAGCAGCGACGACCGGTGCTCGCTGCCCGCCATGATGCCGGCCGTGGGCCCCTGCCCCTGGGCAGAGTCGCTGAGCCCGCTGGGCGAGGCGAAGGCGAAGAGCGAAGCGGCGCCGTCGGGGGCGGCGGGCGGCCGGAGCAAGAGCGAGGCGCGGATCCGGCGGCCCATGAACGCCTTTATGGTGTGGGCAAAGGACGAGCGCAAGCGCCTGGCGCAGCAGAACCCGGACCTGCACAACGCCGAGCTCAGCAAGATGCTGGGTGAGCGCGGGGGTCCCGGCGGGCGGGAGGGGCCGGGGTGCCCGTGGGCCGGGGGTCCCGGTGGGTGGGTCCGCGAGAGCGAGGGACCCGGGCGGGTCTCGGGGTGTGCGGGCGGGGGCTGGAGGGACCCGTGGGCTGGCGGGCCGGGGGTCCCGGCGGGCGGGCCCGAGGACGAGGAGCGGGGCTCATGACTCGGGGTGCGGGCTGGGGCGCTGTCGGGGGCGGGCGCCGGTGTGCGGCCGGTGGGTCTGACGGTGCTCGTGGGCGCAGGTAAATCGTGGAAGGCGCTGTCGCTGTCGGAGAAGCGCCCGTTCGTGGAGGAGGCGGAGCGGCTGCGGGTGCAGCACATGCAGGACCACCCCAACTACAAGTACCGGCCGCGGCGGCGGAAGCAGGTGAAGCGCCTGAAGCGGGTGGAGAGCGGCTTCCTGCAGCACGGCCTGGCGGAGGCGGCGGGGCCCGGGATGGGCAGCGAGGCCGGCGGCGGCGGCAGGATGTGCGTGGAGGGCCTGGGCCTGCCCTACGCCGAGCAGGGCTACGCGGCGGCGGCGGCGGGCGCGGGCCACTACCGGGACTGTCCGCCGCTGGGCGCCGCCTTCGACGGCTACAGCCTGCCGACGCCGGACCCGTCGCCGCTGGACCCGGCGGAGAGCGAGGCGCCCTTCTTCGCGGCGGGGCTGCAGGAGGAGTGCGCGCTGGTGCCCTACGGCTACGCCCCGCACCCGGCGGCCGAGTACCCGCCGGCGGCGGCCGAGAGCCCGGCGGGCGCGGCGCTGCGCCGGCACCTGCCGCCCGGCGAGGCTCTGGGCCCGGGCGGGTCGCTGCAGGGGCTGCTGGGCTGCCCGCCGCCGCTGCACGCCTATTACGGGCAGGCGTGCCAGCCGCCGGGCCCGGGACGCGGGCCGCCGCCGCCACCGGGGGCCGTGGGGCAGCCGTCGCCGCCGCCCGAGGGGGCGCCGTGCCGGGAGCAGCTGGAGCACTTGCCGCAGGAGGAGCTGCTGGGCGAGGTGGACCGCACCGAGTTCGAGCAGTACCTGCGCTTCGCCTGCAAGGCGGAGCTGGGGCTGCCCTTCGCGGGCCACGACGCCGCCGGGCTGCCGGCAGCCGAGGGCGCGGGGCCCATCTCCTCGGCCGTGTCGGACGCCAGCAGCGCCGTGTACTACTGCGGCTACCCCGACTTGTGAGGGCCTCGCTGGGGGCCGCCACGGACCGGCGGGGGGCGCCTGGCCCCCTCCTATTTATGTAATTTATTTGAATCTTGAGAACTGTCAGGGTATCCGTGACCTGCTCGAGGTTTAAAAGACGACGCACCGTGTTGCCGTGCAGGTGGTGCTGGTCTTACCATCGCTGTCTGACAGTGACATGTAAAAGTGTTCCTGCTGTGGAATCGTGATACTAGTTACACACATGGTATACGGTTTCTGGGATCTTGTTAGAGATCCATATGCTTTTGTAACGTTGTACAGGGTGCTGGGTTTTATATGTTGTACATGGATTTGTACAGAATAATTTTGCACTTTTACAAATAAAGGGAAAATAATAAAACTGATCACTGATATCTCCTCAAAGAGATGTTTTCGCCCATTGTCATAGATTTCATAGATTATTATTGCTTTTTTAAACTAGTTTTACTAAGGTACTTTATGCTAAGCATTAGGTCCTGTTACCCTTTCTGTCTTTCTAGTCTTCTTCCGTTTCTCTTGCTCAAATTAGACACGAAACTTTCAGCGTTCAAAAACGGTCTACTCACTGCTTTTCTTTAGGCTTGTGTTTAAAACTTTATTGGTGGTTTCTTAGACGGTTGATTTATATGCCTGAATTAAGAGAAAAAAAAGGGGGAGGGGGGGAGAGGACCTGTTTAAGTTTGAATTGTACAAAATTCTCTAAGATAGCTATTACTGAAGCAGGACAGGGTTTGGGTCTGGTTTTAATGTAGTCGTGGGCACATCGGATGCCATTAAGAATAGTGCCTTGCTGAAATCCCCGGATAAACGCAGGTTAAAGCACCTCCCTCTCGGAAAGTGCGTCTTTGGTCTCCCAGTGGAAGCCCTTTCTGTGCTGGGGAAGGGGGAGGGCAGCGGGGGATGACATATCTCTACTGTGGAGAATGGGAGCAGTAAATCAGGGTTCAAAGTAGGTGAAAAATTTCGACACGAGCCAACCACGGCGGCACCTTCAACCGTACATCAAATGATCTTACCTTTTCTTTCCCAAAGAGACTCCCTATACTATGTCATCGCAACTATAGATAGAAATATCTTTGTGATTGACAAATATGCGCTATGTTGTTAAACTTCCGTGGGGAAAAAAAACACAAACCAAAAAACCGTTTTCATTTGGGTGGTAGGACTGAGTCTAGCTGTGGGGTGGGACTGACAAATTCATTATCTTTATTACTTAAATCGAGGGGAGGGGGGAAGAGTCATCTGGGTCGTTTGCTTCCCAAGATAAAGGTGTGGAACTGAGCCCCGGGGAGGAGGGAACCGAGGGCGAAGTGGCAGACTTGCCCACTGATTAACCTGTCTTCCAAGAAGAGGGGAAATTAAATTGGGTGCGTTCTCAAGTTACATTTAAAGAGACTTCTGTTTGTACGGCTGAAAGGTAAAATAGTGCACACAGACCCAGGTGCAAGCTGCCTCGGTCAGAGCATATCCCGTTGGCAAAAACTGAATACGTAATTGCAGACTATCTGTGTGTCTCGAATTTAAATGCGTTTAAACCCTTAGTATTCTCTAAAATAGTCTACCCTCTAGTTTCCTAATCTTCCCATTTCACTTTCCAGTCAGTCTTCAGTGCTCTGAGGTGTACCCACAATACCCCCCCTGCCACTCTCTTCGCTGTTCTTCCACGTGTACACGAGAAAAATGATGTATTCCTGAAAGAGGTGGTACCTCAGGACAAGGACATTAGATGTCTTCTTGATTTGGAAAAAATTATACCGTGTTTGTGAGCATAGATAGGTAAACCCAGTAATGAAATAGGTATGAGAAATGATGGGTTTGTGTTGGTTGAATTTTCCTTTTATTATACGTTTTTAACCTACGGGATTAAATAAATTTCGTTTTGCCCTTTTCGCACACATTCACGGCTTTCTGGAGGAAAATCCCTGTGATTGTTTTTCGAAATAAATCATGATGATGCTTTTGAGAAGTTTGGTCACCATTTCTTGTCATTTCCAGCTAGGTGCGGGTTTTGCTCCCCTCCTCTCGTCTTCACCCGCCTTGTCGGACAGGTGAAAGCTGAAGTGAACTTGAAACTGTAAGCGAATTCATGACGAAGGTTGAAAACCTTTTACTTATTTTTTATTCTAATACCGTAAGTGATTGACAGTAAATCGTACTAAGTAAATACATAGGTTTTGGAAAAAGCGTTGGCCAGTGTCGCAGTTCTGGGTTCCAAACTCTGTGGTGATGATGTATAGGCAGATCTTACAACAGCCCTTTCCATAGATCTTTTACAGACTAAGATCCAAGGAGCATTATTTTACTGTATGTATCCAGATGTGTAGCTTCCCCCTCCCTCTCCCCGCCCCCGTGATAAGAAGTGTCTCCATCTTCTTTAACATGTCTAAAATGTGGCAGGTTTATGCACTTACAATATACTTGGAACAAAATTTTCTGAAGCACCAGCGAAGCCCTACGTTCCATAGAGCACGTCTTGACTTTCCAATTCTAAATGATATACACCCAAATCTGTCCTGTAGGGCTTTTGAAAGCGTTAAACCTTCCTCACATCCCATGCGTGCCCGTGAGAATCAGGTATTAAAGGAAGGACCCAAACCCGATTAATTATCTTTCGCAAGGTTTTTCCATGGCACTGTTCTGGCGGACAGGCCGTGGAAGAGGTTGCTCCCTGCCTCGGGAGGCTGTGGAAGAAGACTGCAAGTATGTGCCGCAGACCGAGGTGCCTCTTGGCCTCTTCCCCCCGCCGTGATCTTCCGCCCCCGCCGTGCCCTTCCCGCAGAATCGAGGTCTGCCACTGCCACCCTGTTCCCGACACTGCACCCAGGACAGTTCCTTCCCTGGAAACTGCATCTGCTTTTCACTTGGCAGTTCTGGTTTGCTCCTTGCTTCACCGAAACAGACAGGGTGACATCTTTAAACGCCTCTCCCACCTTGCCGAAACAGCCAATCTCCTGTTAGACAGCAGCTTTAGCGGGGCAGCGCCCTCAGGCCCTTTCCCACAGGGACGGTGGGTGCTCTCTGCAGCTCACTCGGGCCACTTGTGTCCAAAAGGTATTGAACTCTTCTTTATTTTGTCCCTATCTTACCAGTTCGTCGTGTTTCAAAATGTCCATAGTCGGATCTCGATTTTTCCTAACGGAGCCCAGCTCCTCATGTGGGTGTCACATTGCAACCGAACTCCTCTCTTTTTTCTTTTTTTCCTCTTTCTTTTCTTCTTTTCTTTTCTTTTCTTTTCTTTTCTTTTCTTTTCTTTTCTTTTCTTTTCTTTTCTTTTCTTTTCTTTTCTTTTCTTTTCTTTTCTTTTCTTTTCTTTTCTTTTCTTTTCTTTTCTTTTCTTTTCTTTTCTTTTTCTTCTCCTCTCCTCTGGTCCTGAATTAAAACCATCTGCAGGTTTGTCCCCTCAGGGCAGGCAGCAGGGGAAAGTCAGGAACGGAAAATAAACCCACACTCGCTGGTGGCGAGTAGCCGGGGCTGGAAATGTCGCGGGGGGCGGCATTGTTCTCTGAAAAAATTACTTCAGCGAGTTTTTGTCCCTGGTAGCTCTGTTTTTCAAATTAGAAAGAGAGTAATCCGCAGAAGGCATTAGCAGCAATACTGTTTTATTTCTTTAAGTGGCGACTCTACTCTTGTTTTGGAATAAACACCCCCCCCACACCCCCCGCCTGCCCCGCTGGTTACATCGCCTGCGAAGGCCATAGACAAATCCTGCTTTTCGCATGCCCACACGGGGAGATGTCCCGGAAAGCACAGCCAGCCACACAGGAGCGGCTAATGACAGCGCTGCGAACAGCGCGAGGGGGACACCTGGTGCAGGCGACAGCGACAGGTCGTTGGCGACCTTTGACGAGCCTAAATGACAGCAGCGCGGTGCCGAAGCGGCTGGACGGGCCGGAGGGGCGGCGTAGGGTCCCCGGCATTACAACAATAGACGGGTTCCTTTCTTTCCCCTCCCAGGACCCGCGCCCGTGTCCCCCCGAGTGGCTCTGCCTGCAGCCCGGCGGGACCCGCTATCGCAGGGGTGCCACAGCGCCGGGAGCCTCCCGCAGCCCGCCGGGCTCTGCTTGCGCTTGAGAACCGCTGCCAAGTTCAGCTGCAGGTGCCCAACGCTTCAAACAGGACAGAAACCCACTGCAAATGTCTCCCCGGGTCCTTTACTTGGATGTCAGTGCGCACCAGGGCCTGGCAGCGGCTGCACCGAGGGGACTGTGTTACGGACAGGTCTGTAAATCCCAGCACTTACATACTCACACATGCCTAACATTAGAGAGAGAATGAATGTGCTGACTTATTAAACGCCTGCAAGATCAGGGCTCGGTCGCCTCGCTTCGGCTTCCCGTCTTCAGAAAGAGGACAGTTTCTTTCCCCTTCCGTGTGTTTGAGCAGAAGCTCCTACATATGGCCACTGCCCCTGCACCGGCCGCAGAGCAGGGGGCTGCCCAGCCAGGGCTTCTCGCACACGTCTGCTTTGGGATGCTCCAGGTGTACCTGCTGCACCCCCAATGGTCTGCGCAGGCGCTCACAGGAGGCCCGTGGCACAAAGGGATCTCAACTAAGATGTGAATCCCGGCCGGGAGCAAGAGCAGCTGTGTCACTCTCCTTGCTCCTGATGTGGCAGGTCAGTGACAGCCCTCCAGGTGCAGGGCTGCCCGGCCCCCGCTGCTCTCGGCACCGGGGATCCGTTCTCACTCCGGACCGCCGTGTCCCGTAGGTGCTTGTGGCGTCCCTAGGCTTGAGCCTGGGTGGAATCCCGTGTTTGCAACGTATTCCCCCTGAAACTCGTTTTGAAGACAGGCTTGAGGAGTATGTGATTTATTTACCGCTTCTCCTCATGTCCTTTCTTCATGCTGCTGAATCTCTAATTTTTGGCGCTCGGAAATCATTAGTGCTCGGGGGAGCTGCTGGTGGCCACGGTTTGACCCGACTGACCCAGTTGGCGTCTGCTGAAGGAAACCTGCAGCCTGCTCCTGACACTGCGTGTCTCCTGCCCAGAGGCACCCGTCTCTCCAGTGTGCTCCAGCGGGCTCCTGTTCCCGGGATAACCGGGCTGGCAGGGAAGGCGCAGCCCGTGAGTGGAGGCTCCACGGGCTCGCGCGGCGGCCTTCTGGCGACAAAGCTTCGCGGGAACGGGTCAAAAAATGGAGCGGTGGGAAAAACTGCGTTAAAAACTGGAGCGGTGCAGCTAGGCTTTACTGCAGTTTAAGGGGTTTTAATACAGATATATTCGGCTAATTTCTGTCCGAATAGATTTATGACAAACTTAAATTGACATCCTTGTCATTATTATCATTAACTGGCCGCTCGATGCGGCTCATCGGCCCCTCCCCCACCTGCAGGGGTATTCGCTTTTCCGGGTGCCCAGTGCCACGCTTCATGGGGAGGATGAAGGACCAAACAACTCAGTCAGCGCTGTTCTGTTAGGAGCTAACACAAGATGACTTAGTCTCGACTTGAATCGAAACACGAGCACATAGGTACCGGCAAACTTGATTAATGAGGGCACGCTTTATTCATTCCCCCCTCCCGCCTTAATTGCATGGTCTTTTTATTCAAATAAGAACCTGTAATTTCATGTGTAAAGGCACGGATGTTTTCTGCTTTTACACTGCGGGTCAGGCCAGGGCCGCAGGCCGCTCAGCTGCGCGGTTATGGGCAAACTCCTTCTGCGTTCCGAGTATTCCAGCGAACTTCCGAGGGTCGCGTAATGTGAACACGCCGCTACGTAATGACACGGGCTGGCCAAGAGGGCAAAGCCCAGGGCCAGAGCCAAGGGACAGTCCTCGGGGCAGCGCCGGTGTCGGCCGGATGGGACGAAATCCCTCTCCGTGAGCGGGGCTGCACCGCAGTGCCTCCGCGCCGCCTCAACGGGACAACGGCTGTGGGAGGGAGCGGGGCCGACCTGCCCAGGTGTGGGGCCGGGCGGGACTGCGCCAGGAGGAGCCCCGGGGGCCGCCCCGCGCCGCAGCGGCCGCCGCCGCCACTGCCACCGTCCCGCGCCGCGCCCGCCCCCGCCGCCCCATTGGCCGCCCCGCAGCTCAAATAGGTGCGGGCGCGGCGGCCGCCGGCAGCGAGCGGGGCCCGAGCGCCGAGCCCGTCCCGCGGCACCGCCGGAGCGCTCGGCCGCGGCGCGTCCCGACATGAGCAGCCCCGATGCGGGCTACGCCAGCAGCGACGACCGGTGCTCGCTGCCCGCCATGATGCCGGCCGTGGGCCCCTGCCCCTGGGCAGAGTCGCTGAGCCCGCTGGGCGAGGCGAAGGCGAAGAGCGAAGCGGCGCCGTCGGGGGCGGCGGGCGGCCGGAGCAAGAGCGAGGCGCGGATCCGGCGGCCCATGAACGCCTTCATGGTGTGGGCGAAGGACGAGCGCAAGCGCCTGGCGCAGCAGAACCCGGACCTGCACAACGCCGAGCTCAGCAAGATGCTGGGTGAGTGCGGGGGTCCCGGCGGGCGGGAGGGGCCGGGGGTCCCGGCGGGCGGGTCCGCGAGAGCGAGGGACCCGGGCGGGTCTCGGGGTGTACGGGCGGGGGCTGGGGGGACCCATGGGCTGGCGGGCCGGGGGTCCCGGCGGGCGGGTCCGAGGGCGAGGAGCGGGGCTCATGACTCGGGGTGCAGGCTGGAGCGCTGTCGGGGGCGGGCGCCGGTGTGCGGCCGGTGGGTCTGACGGTGCTCGTGGGCGCAGGTAAATCGTGGAAGGCGCTGTCGCTGTCGGAGAAGCGCCCGTTCGTGGAGGAGGCGGAGCGGCTGCGGGTGCAGCACATGCAGGACCACCCCAACTACAAGTACCGGCCGCGGCGACGGAAGCAGGTGAAGCGCCTGAAGCGGGTGGAGAGCGGCTTCCTGCAGCACGGCCTGGCGGAGGCGGCGGGGCCCAGGCTGGGCAGCGAGGCCGGCGGCGGCGGCGGCAGGATGTGCGTGGAGGGCCTGGGCCTGCCCTACGCCGAGCAGGGCTACGCGGCGGCGGCGGGCGCGGGCCACTACCGGGACTGTCCGCCGCTGGGCGCCGCCTTCGACGGCTACAGCCTGCCGACGCCGGACCCGTCGCCGCTGGACCCGGCGGAGAGCGAGGCGCCCTTCTTCGCGGCGGGGCTGCAGGAGGAGTGCGCGCTGGTGCCCTACGGCTACGCCCCGCACCCGGCGGCCGAGTACCCGCCGGCGGCGGCCGAGAGCCCGGCGGGCGCGGCGCTGCGCCGGCACCTGCCGCCCGGCGAGGCTCTGGGTCCGGGCGGGTCGCTGCAGGGGCTGCTGGGCTGCCCGCCGCCGCTGCACGCCTATTACGGGCAGGCGTGCCAGCCGCCGGGCCCGGGACGCGGGCCGCCGCCGCCACCGGGGGCCGTGGGGCAGCCGTCGCCGCCGCCCGAGGGGGCGCCGTGCCGGGAGCAGCTGGAGCACTTGCCGCAGGAGGAGCTGCTGGGCGAGGTGGACCGCACCGAGTTCGAGCAGTACCTGCGCTTCGCCTGCAAGGCGGAGCTGGGGCTGCCCTTCGCGGGCCACGACGCCGCCGGGCTGCCGGCAGCCGAGGGCGCGGGGCCCGTCTCCTCGGCCGTGTCGGACGCCAGCAGCGCCGTGTACTACTGCGGCTACCCCGACTTGTGAGGGCCTCGCTGGGGGCCGCCACGGACCGGCGGGGGGCGCCTGGCCCCCTCCTATTTATGTAATTTATTTGAATCTTACCGGTGGAGTTGGGCGAACCCCGCCCGGGCGGCAGTATGCTGCTCCGGTGCCGATTAAAAGCATGGTTCAGACTGGTTTTCGACTGGTGTGCCAGCATGTTTACATGGTTTTTATGTATGTACCCCAAATTACCCCTGTTCTTGCAACATCTGCACCCTTTGCCCAGAACATGTTTTTATTATCTGTTTTTAACTATATTTATCTTTTTTTTTTTTTTGTATTTCAGGGAAATAAATTTATATGCAGTTCTTTCTGTTATTCTTTTTGGCCATATGGCCCTTTACGGAGACTAATCTCAGGTGAAATCAGTCATGCCCTAAGGTGAAGTAAAGCAAATGCAGATGCTGTGGGACACTTTCACCATGACAATGGCTCTAAACTGTTTTCCAGGACCAGAGAAGCTTGTTCCCAGGTGTGGCTGTGTTCCTGTTACATAGCTGAGTGGCAAGACTTCTGTCTCTTGGTGTATGGGACATGTACCTCTATTTATCTTCAGTTCTTGCAGGCTTTTTTCTGGTTCTTAAGTGTCAACTGGAATTTGCAGTTGTGATTAACGCATAGGAGGAAAAACCTCCTCCCTGAAGCTATAGTCTTTATAACAAAAGAAGTGTGGTAAGTTTCAGATAGTAATTTTGAAGTGTGTTTGGAAGCCTTTTGCCTTTGGATACTTGTGAAGGTGGTTTGCTTTACATAATGATTTCAGTTTGAACCAAATGATTCACAAATAGCATTGGTACTATATTTACAAGTTCTTTCTGACACCTACCATAAAATAGGTTTAGACCATTTTGTGTCATGGGGTTCTGGCTTATATCCTTAAGGAGAAAAAACAAATTAGCCCAAATGCTCATCTCAGTTGTTCTCAGTCAGCTGCCAGTATCAATTAGCTGTTAAAACAGAGGTTTTTTAGCGTGTTCAGCTGTGCCACTTCTTCCAGTGCAAGAATACAACTACATCTCACTCTCATCATTACACTGTCAGGTAAACATAAAGCTAACAACACTTCTGGTGTCTCTTCCATTTATAAGATGCTGGCTGAGGTCAATCTATAATAATTGCAGTAGAGAATTTCAAATAATTTGCAAATGACAGTTCAAAAGTGATATCAGTGACATTCATAATACAAATATTTTTCAGTGAGCGTACTTTATTTTGCAGTAGGTTCTTAGACGACTAAGTCATGGATGAAAAAAAATAAGCAAAAATTCCACTTGTGGTATCCAACATTACTTTTATAACAATTACATGATAATAGCCATTTTCTGAACACCTATGTACCTAGAGCCAGCTGCACTCTTTTCCAACAAAGAATCTAGTAGAAACATAATTGAGCAGATAATAATTTATTTATTAATTCAGAAAGTGTAATTTTATTTAGGTCAGAAGAAACCCTGATTATGTTCACTGACTTCAGTGACATCTTTTAAGTGCATGTTAAGTGTAATATTGGAAAAGTTCACCTGAAATCTTGGTTGTCTCAGATTGTTATAGCATCTTTTTTTTTCCTTCAGCTTTACAATGAGGAAAGTATGATGGCCAGTGACCAGTTTCCAATATTAGGGTGTTGGGTGCAAGATGGAAGTAAGACTGCATGTGTGTCAGGGTTTTAAGAACACCACAGACATTTTAATATGATGTAGTTGTCTAGAAAGAAACAATGAACATGTTACAATTACAGGCTAGTATAAGTTTAACAATGGTGAAAACTGTAGTTGAGCATGTTGGATTAGTTCAGATGTGGCTCCTATATGAGCAGCCTGTGTGGTGAACATCATGGTAGTCACATTCCTTCAGTTATGGACTGCTAAAAGTGTAGGAGGTGCTCTTATGCCGTTGCGTGAATGTTGTTCTAATAAACTTCAGAGGATAGCAAAGACAAACATTAGATGCTTACATGCTAAAAAGATGATTAGGTATATTGAAAGAATGTGAATTTTGTTTGTATTGTTTTATTTTCTTATATTGATTCGTTACAGATGTCCCAAGACTAATTTTTTTTTCTATAATACAGTAGTATTATAGCCACCTAACTGAATTATGTTATAAATTTTTTTTAAATCCTTCTATAAAAGAAAATTAAGGAAGGAAAGTAAGCTTAATTTAGGAAATCTCAAAGTAAGGTTAAACAATGAACTGCCAGAATTAAGGTTACCAGTACAGCTGTAATTAACCTTTAGTGAGTAATGTTATGATATAGGCATTAATTGTAAATGATACATAAATTTTTTATGGAACTCCAACCCAGTTAATCCATACTTTACATAGAAATGATACATGAAGACTGAACCCAAATGCTCTGTAATTCTAGGACTTACAGCACTTTTTCCTTCACAAGTCGGAGTCCCCTTGCCTTCAGTTGCAGTTATGAGAGCTCAGCACTTCTGTGCACTATCCCAAACTGACTGCTTGGTGAAATGAGAGACTGGTGCAATGCAGTTAATCTCAAAGGAAACCTGTTGTTACGTAGAACTGTGACTGTTGTATTCACAGGATACAGTTCTCCAAAGTGTTGCTGCATTGCCTTAATCTTTACATGACCATTGTTTTCCTGCCTCATTTGACCTCTTCTCTTGCTGGTCCCTTCTTAGTTTGCTATCTGCCTTCTCATACTGATTTCTTCCCAGAACATTGTCCATCATGTGCATGAAATGAAACAGCAACTGAGGAATGCCTCATCATATAAGGGTGTTTATCCTTTCCTGCTCTATGAGCCTGTATTTTGACCTGCCACAAGATGATAGACCGAGGAACAGACATTGTCAGTGTGTTTGTGAGATAATAGTGCAGGACAATAAAATGATGCCAGGGCTGTGGAATAATTGGTTCAATTTCCATTTCTGGAATGGCAACTGTTGCTTTGTCTGTTTTCTGTATCTTTGCCTAGTTTTATGTTCCTTTTGTTGCTCACATTAGCATTTTTCTTTTTTCATAACGTACTAAACACTCCTACCTGGTTTGTATATCCTCTTTCTATTCTCAGAATACCAGGCTTTTTGCCTTTGTCTGAAATTTACCCATATTCTGTCCCTTTTCTGAATTGCTTCATTTTTTTTAACACATTTTCTTGCACATTCATAGTTCCTTACTCTCTATATCCATACCCCTGCTCCTCAGCATCTCCTGATTGTGTTCCTGCCCAAACTGTGCCCTTTTTCCTACCTCATTATGTCCCCTCATCTTTCCTCTTGTTTTCTCTCTTCCCACTGTTGATGCCAGCTCTTAGCCTATGAGGTAGCTACATCTCTATGAGCTGCTTCTTTTGCCTTCCTGTTTCACATTTCATGGTCCAGTGCTCCTCCTCATACATTTTAGAGTTATATAGTTTCTATTTTAGAGTTGCAACTTTAGAACTTGGGCAGCTGTTCACAGAGGACAATGGTAGTCACACCTCTGACACTGAAGGAATGCCTATCCCAGGCTAAATACTAAAACTGTACTGTAAAGGGGTCCTAAGACAGAATTAGTACAGTTGAAAGAACATATTTTTTTCTAGCCTCATTTCAGAAATACTGACCAGTTTTAGCTGAAACTTCTGCACTCTGCTATTGCCAGCTGACTGGGATGAAAAACTTGTGGTCCAAATGCATTACTAAAGCTATAGAAAGCCAACATCATGTTGGGAAATGGGAAGTCTGAGATTACTTTAGTTGCAGACAACACTATCTGCACCATGTTCAACATCATCTAAGTACAATACTCAAGTGTTTGGGCTATCTACCAGAGGTGGGCACCAATTTAGTATCAGGAACATAATTCAATGGCTGTATTGGTTCAAACATAAATCAAATATTTTTCAAAAAATCCTGTGCAGGAATAATCTAATTTGTTCTAGATTCACAGGATACACTGAGCACTCAGTTATGTGTAGTGAGGTTAACAGCTTCCCTTGTGTGCTCTGGGTACCAAACTGGTTTGTGTGGCTGTATGGCTCCTTCTTGGGTGGCTGGGGCTTGCCTGTGTAGTGCCTACTTTGACACTGATGTCAAAGTGTGGGTGGTGTAGACTGAAGTATGATTCCTCACCCTGATTCTTTGCTGGTTTCCTGGAGCTGCTTCATGAGGTGTTTATGGGCTGGTAAGTGTCCTACCTGTGAATCTCCAGTGGTTCTGGCTGTTCTGGAACTCTTAAAGGGGCTGTGTTTTCTTCTGTCCTGATAAATCAAGGGTCATCATGCATCCAAGGCCACCACTATGGTAAGTTGGAAATCAGGGTGTGAATGCTCTTAGGTATTTTAATAATACAAATCAAATTATTTTATTGTATTTTATTTTATCCCTTAGTGTTATTCTACAGAGGCCATATAGCTTTGATTAGTTTCCGTATTAATATGAGAGTGATATTGTTCTCTTTGCAGTTATTCTTAAAGCTATTGATTTACTTATTGGAAACTTTAATCTTTCTTAAATGAATATGGATTTTCAGACAAGGGTAATATATTAAATCTTTTAGCAACCAATACATTTATCATTGTATGTGGAATGATTACTACATTAATGTGAATTGATCTATAGATTTTAAGTTCTGGGTTACAGATTGCAGTATAAAGTGAAGCCTAGGGTAGTTAGTGGAGCAAAACCAATTTAACTATGTCAGCATAGTCCTAAATAATGGTTAATTTATACTTGTCAGGTAAATTATGAATAAGCACCTTGTCTTACCCCAATTATTAAAAAACTTAATTAAATGTGTGCATGATTGTGTAGATACAGGGGCTTTCTCACGGAGTGTCTTATTCTCCATGGAAGACCTTGCAACTGGAAAACAGGTAGTACATTGTAGCATACTCTTATTATTTCTTTTATATTTTGCATTTTTTTTTGAGATTAAATGTAGTTCTAAGGTGTCTGTCTCAGATTTAATTAAAGCATGAATATAACTTGTATGTTTCTCTACAATTTGAAAGCCCTTAGAATATTAATGACAGAAGTTTCAAGCTTTTGAGAAAAAGAAACTGAAACACCCAGAGTTTATGGTATATGTCACCTGACAGAGATAAAACTGAAATACTAATCATGGTCTCATGAGTCCTTTAGTAAAAAGAACCTAAAAATAAAAAGCACCAGGAAAAATACAGAACAGTTTAATGCACATGTAGAAATGCTGTTTGAGATATTAATAAATTTAAAACACCAATTGTCCTGAAACTTGATGCCGTCTCCAGGAATTTCACAATTAAGTAAATTTTAAGTTTCTGTTCCCAGCTGTTTTCAGACTCTCAGAACACTTGTTATAGGAGTGCATTTCACCTATAGTGAAATAGGAGTGAGCAAATTAAAAATGTCTGAGCTGCTGAGGCTCTTTTTTTATGTATACCTCATTATTCAATAACTCATTTATATATTGTAGCTGTACTGTGATACAAAATAATTCAATGTACCTGACACTGAAAAATGCTGAAGTAAGGTTTTAGCTACAAAGTTCTTCATTAAGATAAGATTTGAGCATGTAGTTGGTTAAAGTTGCATTCTAGCATCTGCTGCATTTTTTAATAAGGAACAGCTCAGAAAAAAATCAATTTCCATCTTTTTTCTTATCAGAGAGAAAACTAATTTCATGGAGTATTCCATGGAGTTATCAGGGGAATATAGTTATTGTTCACATTGAGGATGGCTGCTGCATTTACCCAAACAGAATATATTTAGGTACCAGTGAGTCTTGGGTTCTTTCCAAGGCATTGTGGAATTACTTTACGATGTCTGCTTTACTTTAAAGCTTCTTGTTATTGCTGCTCAGAAACAAAATTTATCCTGCACACATCCTGTTTAAAACAAAAATTTGTCCCCTGTTGAACAAAGATAAAGAATATTAGAATATGTTTTTGTGGCTAAAGGTTGTGTTCAAATTAACTAGAAAGGTAAACCAATATTTGTGAATTCATGGACCTGGATTGAATGATACAATACAAATCTTGGTTTCAAATTCACATATTATTATTACTTACTGGAGAACAGTCTAAGGTATAGTATGATTATGTATTCTTACTTTTGTTTTATGCTTTGATTAAATTAAAAGTATCACTTCTGTAAGTTACTGTGAGCTAGACTACATATATTTCATTGATTACATGCATATTCTTTCAATATGTCACTGTATGATCATTTTGCTCATTTAAAATCAGCAGTGAAAACAGTGAGTGGTTTCCATGAGCAAAGTGAACCAGCTTTGGCATCTGATGGATGCAATATGTATCAAGTTTTCATACTTTTGAATTGGGTATGATGGCTGAGACTGTAATATTACAAAAATACTCAATAATATTGATGTAAGAATCCCAATTCACTATGTCCTGGGCTTGCTTTAAAAAGAATGGACTTAATTCACTGTTGATTTCGAATTACGGGTTAAACCTGTAGAGATATTTAATACATGGAAAACTTGCTAGAGTTTGTCAAGATACAAGTGTTATTCTCAGCCAAAATTTCCTATATTGTTTCACTACAAATATGCGTGAAAAGCAGAAAGAGTATCCCACATGCAAAGCTGAGGCAAAAAAAGAGAACATCTATTCTGCTGTTCCTGAATAGGTCAGGGACATGTCTTGGGGAATAACCTGCTGTTTTATACCTACGCATATATAGTCTGGAAATCCCCACAGGAGATGTGAAAAATAACAAGGCTGTTCTTTTATGGCCATAGGTTGACATGCCTGAAAAAGATCTACTTCAGTCTTTCCTTAGTATCCCACAGGGAGTCTCAGAGACAGGTGTGTTTCATCCATGTGAGAAGAGTCTGATTTCCAGTTACAGCACCTAAAGTGTTCCTTACTAACTTCCCAGCAAGTGTAGCATCACCCATACTCTGTGTCATTAATGTGGGGGATAGTTACCTCCATCCAGATGGGTTTGTTGTACTGAGTGGGTTGTCATATTGATGCAAGTAAGCTTATGTCATCACTTATAGTCTGTTCTGGTTGGAAGATGTAGAGAAATAGGCTTTGTCTTTCAAAACTCACAAAAATTTCATCCAGATGAATTTAATCTCAGGACAGACAATTTTCCAAAGTGCCTGTTACTCAGTGAAATACTTTCTTTAGAAATGTGAGAGTCTTGACAAGATAGGAAGTAAAACATCTAAACAAAGATTTGCACCAAGGAGATCAAGCTCAGGCCATCACTGCTAAAAGAGGAAAACACTCAAGTTTGAAAATCCCGTGTCAGAGCTGTGCTACTTTAAGTGACAAATCTGAGGTTGTAGTTCCACAAATTTTTCATGGTGACAAAATCAGTACACTGTTCCAAGATAAATTATTAGGGTTTGGATTTAGTCCAGTTTTGCTGGAGCAACTAGTCTGCTTTGAGTTTATATAAGCACTGGAACTTTGTTTGTGGCTCGTGGTAAACATGCAAGTGCACTTCAGGTGGCATTTGAGTTGTAGTTTTCAGCACGTCATTGTTGACTAAAGTGTCAGAAAAGCAGTTAAGTGCTGTTGAGGGTGTGGGTCTATGCAGCACTTCCCTCTGTTATGATTGCAGTATAGTGAATCTGCAGCACTTTAGAACTTTTCCTAGGGTGGCAACTGCTGTTACTAATTTGGCTTCAGAGTTTGTTTCTCTTAAAACTGGAGAGCAGAGTTCACAACTCACCTATTGTATCTTTTTCATAACAAGAAAAAATCAAATATACACAATGGAGCCTGAATAACTGCTTTCCCTCAATCAGCTTCATGCTGAGAATGTCATTTGGTTGATGGGAACAGCCATGCTGCCAGCCTTCAGGGGATGTCTCACCAGGGAACATGACCACTAGATGGCTGAGAAAGAATAAATAACACTTGATAACATTTTGGAGTAGCATAATCTTCATTTCTATCCTTGATGAAAAAAATCACAATGTGTTGTATGCAATCTTTGTTTAAAAGCAGAGAGCAAATAGCTTGTGTTTATAGATAATTCTCTAGTTTTAGCAGAATTCAAAAAATCCGACTTGACAGACAGCTGAAACTCTTCAGGAGTAAATTGGACATGAATATTCTTGCATTCCTAACAACCTTAATGCTCCTGCCAGTCAGGATGAGCTATTTGGATTGACTCGGTATATGTAAATAATTCAAAGTGACTACTTATTGCTATCAAAATATACGTCCTGTTAATAGTTCAGTCACTATGGGCTCACTGCTGTAGAGAAGCCATCTACTGCACATCATAGCATGTTCAGGCTTGTTCTGTTGCCTGACAACCTTGACATAAATGTGCTATTTCCTCTATTTGTGTAACAGTCCCTGGCTGCAACACACATCCTTGGGCAAGAATTGTCATTTTACTGTTCCCAAATGGCCTTCATATAATTTGCTCTGCGTGCAGGACCTAATCCTAAACTTTAGCAGGGCAGCTGCCCTTTGTAATCCAGAATCAATTAGTTATACTTTAGTTTGGATTTACGTAATACCATAGCTTTTCACTTAACCATGTAATACTACTGCTAATAATTTATTTTGCATAGGAAAAGTATTGGCTGATTTTAGTCTCCTTTAGTTGTGATCTGCTGATGGCAAGTGTGGCTGGCAGTGCATCCAAGATTAGAATTTTCCCTTGAGTGAAATAGTATAAATTCTCAGGATTCTTTCTATATACCATCTCTGCAGCCTGGCAACTAAGCAGTATCCTCTTCCTTGGGCAAAGATTTGATTCCTTTGCTGCTCTGTTTCCTGCATTACTCTTTTCCATTCAACACCTTCAGAAAATTTTGCCAGTTGCTCTTGATAGTGACAAGGAATCTGCCTTTCATTTTGGTTTTCAGCTATCATATCATAGACCTGAAGAGTTCTTAAACTGACACCTGGGAGTGAATCTCAGTTTCTGAGCTAGATAAAAACCCATTTCTGATGCTAGCTCTTCATCTGTCTCAAGTGTTATAAAATTACTCCAGTCTGTAGATTGTCTGGAGAGACTCCAAACTTCCCTTTGTGCCAAGTGATGAATAACAATAACAGTGTTGTGATGTCCCATATAAACAAACCACGTTTACTTGACTCTTCATACTTCCTAAATTAGAGCTACAGTAATGTCCAGGAATTACAGATATTTTCCAATATCTGTAGCCTCCGTGAGTTCTCATGATTTACTTTAAAGCAAGAGAAACTAACTGATTTCCAAAGTTTACCTCTGTTATCCTTGATAACAGGAAGGTAAACAGTGTCAGTTTTAACTATGACTGTCACAGCTTGGAAAGCTCATTTGTCAAACAAGTTTTCCCTCCTCTTGCAGCATGAGCAAGGAGACCGTCCTCTGAAACACTGCGCTGTATTTATAGCATCCTAAATACAAAGCACTAAGGAAGGACAACTAATGGAAAAAATAACTAGTCAAGAACTGAGGGGAAAAATTAACCAAGTGGAAAGGTAATTGGCTTTTGTCTGTAATAGGCCTTTAAATCAACAGTTTTATACTGCTAGGTGTTGTAAAAATTTCAAAGTAATAGTTATGCAATCTCCAATTTTCTAAAAATAATGATGTTAAAACTGGTGGAAACCAATGGTGGAAAATCTAAAAATTGGAGGTAACTTAGTGAGAGTAATCAAGACATTCCATTTCACAGTCCTGAGGAAGATTTCCAGGAACAAAAAAAGACAAACAGTATTTTCTTAAGGAGAGCTTGACCTGGAGGGTTGCATATCGTTTAGCCTAACTTTAATAACCAGGAAGATATTTAAACAGACAATTAACACTGCATTACAAGTAGTGAGAGGAAAAGAAACTAAAAGAATGCAAGCAGATTTTTCAAGAACGAAGTAACCGTAAGACCTCAGGTGAGTTCTGCATCTATGTTTGCACACCACACTTGAAGAAAGATAGAGATAAGCTAGGGGTGGTGGTAGAGGTTTGAAAACATGATTTGTGCCATCAATCTCTACTCACAAATGAAAGGATGGTGATCAGCTGTTCTCCTTGGACACAAGGCAAAATAATTTATCTCCATTTATTTCCCCCCAACATAAATAAAGTACTATTAAAAAGCACTCTAGTAATGTTTTCAAAGCAAATGGAATTGTACTAGATGTAAGCAATTGCTTTCACAATATAAAATATAGGAAGTATGAACAGTGTTTCAGAGATTGTCATAACATGCATTTTGATATTTTCCTTTATCAACAAATCAGTATGAAGTTCTCAAAATGTGTTAACAGAGTATGGCAGTAGAGCTGCTCTCTTGTTTCTTTAGTAGGATCCCAGCAGTGAGGGAATAGTTAGTGACAGACTGTGCAGGAAAAGAATGGAGCCAGGTGCATCACTTAAACACTACAGGGAGCTTCTGTCCATTGGCACCTCTCAGGCATTCACCTCACCCAGCTGCACAGCGAACCACTCCACCACCTTCCTTTTCACTTCCTCCTCTAAATTAGTCCCAGGTACTCAGCCCTCTCAGACATCTTCCACATTTCATCCATCAGTAACCTTCAGTAACCTCACACATTCTTCCCCATCCTGAGAACATCTGTACAGGCGCAGGCACTTACCCTTGGCAGTGATAGTGTACTGTTCATGAAGTGATGTGCAATTTTATGGAAATTAGTTTATTAAATAGTTCACATAGTATTTCACAGGGAGCGCTGAATGCTGCTGAATCACATTCATCTGTTCCTGAAATATATGCTCCATATGACTCCATTTGATCACAGTATTTTCATTTTTATTAATATTTTTATATTATTTGAAGACTTATGCGTTCAGGGCCACACCTTGTCCTTAGAGTGTACTCAAACTCACCAATCTCTGTAATGTGTGGTCAGAAAGCTAGAGTCATCTATTGCATGGTTGTCTCTGCAAATTTAAAGTGAAAATTTTTCTAAAGCAAGGATCAGACTCTGAATTTATAATTGTCTTGTAGAGCAAGTGGGAAATTGTTCAAACAAAATTGGCTTGGATTTTATATTTTACTTGTATAACATGAGTAATTGCTTTAAGATTATTGTCTGCATTGTGGTAGAGGATGACAACCAGATGACAGACCCAAACTAGGTACTGTATAATCAAACACAATATAAAGGTCCTCCCACCTCTGAAAGATTGCAATTAAGAGACTGGCCATAATAAGTGACTGAAATAAGCCTGTAGATGAATGTCAGAGGTTTAAGTGAAGGAAGAATACTACCCAATTCATACCTAGTTAAGAGGAGTTGTGATATTTGGAAACATATAGGGAGCAAAGTTAAGTATCACAAGAGTGTATTTTCATGTATGCATTATAGTGGAAAGTGTGTATGTATGTGTATAAAAATATTTTAAAAAATCACCTTTCATACTTTTTTTCCACGGTAGCCTACCTGGAAAATTTAATGGATAATTATTTTCCATGATTTAGTGCCTATTAAATTAAGTACGTGGTACCTCTGTTAGCTGTCAGTCTGTTGTAGAGAGTTCCTTAATAGAAAAGTGCTAGCTGAACAGAGAAGGGCATGTCCTTAGAATCTTAGAATCATTTAGGTTGGAAAAGACCTTTAAGATCCTCAAGTCCAACCATTAACCTAGCACTGCTAAATCACCACTAAACCACGTCCCTCAGCACCATATCTACTTTTAAATACCTCCAGGGATGGTGACTCAACAATTGCCCTGGGCAGCCTGTGCCAGTGCTTGACAGCCCTTTCAGGGAAGAAATGTTTCGTAATATCCAATCTAAACCTCCTCTGCACAACTTGAGGCCATTTCCTCTCATCCTATCACTAGTTAACTGGGAGAAGAGACCAACCCACCTCACTACCCCCTCCTTTCAGGTAGTTGTAGAGAGCAATGAGGTCTCCCCTCAGCCTCCTCTTCTCCAGACTAAACAACCCCAGTTCCCTCAGCTGCTCCTCATCAGACTTGTGCTCCAGACCTTCATAGCCCTTTGGACACACTCCAGCAGCTCAGTGTCCTTCTTGTAGTGAGGGGCCCAAAACTGAACACAGTATTGGAGGTGCAGCCTCACCAGAGCTGAGTACAGGGGAACAAACACTTCCCTACTCCTGCTGGCCCCACTGTTTCTTATGGTTATAGGACCACTGCAGTAACAGTGCTTTATCATGAAAAATCATTAGTGAATTGCAGGGAATAATATGATGGTCCTAGAACTGTTTTCTGCCTGCCCACTGTGGATGTTTTTTTTGACTCTACCCCATGTGTCTGAATTTTTCCAGAGTCATGCCCAGTGGATAGATTGAGAAATGGAGATGTCTTAAGGTAAGTCATTCAATTTAGTACATATTAGAGCCAGAGACACTGACCTTGTCTGATATGCTCTAGCCATGAATCATAATTATTGCTGTAGGTGAATGTTCAGGCAGCAGTCAGTGGAAATCAAATTACTGTGTAGTATTTTGTGACATGAGAAATGGAACATGGAAACACTGGACTTGGACTGTGCAGACTCTTTCGGATTTCTCAGGGTAATTGTATTGTGATGAACACAGCTAATCCTAAAAGCACACACAGAACTGATAACCTACATGCACCTCAGACTAGGAAAGAGGATCTCACTTAATTGGTGAGAAAATAGAAGAAAATGTTATTGGCTTGCCTCAAGATTTACTGGTTGTTTTCACAACTAAAAGCTTTATAATTGTTGATTTTAACCTTTCACATGGACAGGTTATCATGTTCTGTTCCTAGTTGCCAACTTTACTTAAATACATTGCAGAAGGGAGTGAATCTCTAAATCAAACATGGTAGTTGATTCATATTAGAAAAAAACCCAATACTATAATCAGGTTTCTGAAATAGGTCACAATGGAATATTTAAATCTGGAGACAGCATAAATAAGGAGTACATTTTCTTAAGAGTAATGCAAACATTTTAGATTGGATTTATTTAGTTGTTTTCATCATCAATGCATTTGCAGAAAAGGTGATGATATCATGTAAAGTTTTACTTAATGCAGATTTCATTAGTTAGAAACCTGACTTTGTAATACTCAACTCCTTCTTTCATTTACAAAACAAAGCTATTTATTTTTAGGGTTTTTTTGGTGGTTGTTTTATTTTTTTAAAAACATTACTATGGTATTTTCTGGAAATTACACTTTAAATTTGTTTTTCATAATTTATGAATAACAGACTTCTTGATTCTTCCTACTAGAAGGATTCACTGTAAACTAACCTTCAAGTTAAACTTGTTAATAAGAAGCTTGAAAATAAAGTTCCTCTTAATTTTAAAATACTCTTAGCTGCATTTATGCCATATATATGTGGAAATGATTTTGTCTGATTCATTTTTCTCAAAAAATGAAAACTTGATCTCCTGAAAGTAAATCATTAAATTAATACAAATAGGCTAACAACTGCTAGTCAGGTTTGAAAGCTTTGGTCTATGTGTAACTGTTCTCACATAAACACACACCCACCATTACAATACCTTATCTTTAAAGAGCTTTATAATGCTTATGGAAGTGTAACTCTGAATTTAACAAAATTAGCGTTTTATTGTTTGAAATACAGTAAATGCAAAGGCTTTTCTTGTAGTATGCCTTCATTTATTTTCCTTTATTATCTATACAGCCAACTTTCTGTAATGGTTTTCATTTGGAGAGTGGCCACCTGTGGTGGCTGTTTATCCTGATGTGTGCGCCCATGGGTACGCAGCTCCAGTCTGTAATCCAAACACAAATTTTCTTTTAAACAAACCCAAGTCTGCTGATCCTATCTCAGCAGGTGTAAATTAAGAAACTTGGGGAGCTGATGATAGCTTAGGGGCTCACAGAGCTAAAATATTTGGCAAGATTGTATTAGGGGGGCTATTCTAATTAACAAAGGGCATGCTAATCCAAAATAAGGGTGTAATTGCCAACAAATTATATTTAAGTGGTTTAAAATATGTTTCAGGATAACATATAAAATAGGATGCCACCAATACAGCAAATAGAAAATTCGGAATCACTGCAGAACCTTTAAATTAGTAGAACTGTTATTTTTACCTTAAAGAAGAGATGAGGAAGTTTGTGCAGAAAATGAGTATAGGACCACTGGGAGGAGGGGAGGTCAAAAAACCTTTTAGTTCAGCATTTATTGACCAAGTATTGTGATTCTGAAATTCATGAAATTTGTCTTCCATCTCTGCCAGAATCCTAGTCTAGTATTCAGAAATGTCCCAAGTTAAAAGCAGAAGTTGACTTAGTGTTGAAAAACTATTGACTCAGAAGATGCATTTTCAGAATGCTGCAGCATTTTTTAGATAGACAAAATATTTCATTTGGTGTTAAAGGTTAAATAATAGAATCCTTCTAAGAGTAAAAGATACTCCCGTGAGAAACTGCTAACAGATGAGATAATGTAGACAAATGCGGTAGGGAAAACATGTTTTTATTTGTTTTGTTCTTGATATCTTTTCTCTGTACGTGCAGATTTTGGGACTGTGGGCTATAAACCATAAAAAAGCTGAAGTTGGTCTAGCTATATTTATTTTACGTGTCTGAGAAGACAGAAATTGTCAGGAACAGAAAGCCAGGAATTTTCTCAAAATGTACATACTACCTCATTTTTCTGTGCTTTTTCTGCAGTGTGTATCCTTTTTAGTAAAATAGTTTATATATTGTAGATAATAAATGGAAACACTGTAATGCAGATGAACCATTATTTTGTGTAGTGAGCGGCAGTTATTTTTACTGACACAGATGCTTCCATCACATTTGCAGACATACACATAAACACAGACATTTATATTTTCTTTCTATGCTTTGCAAGCCCTTTCCCCAAATCCCAGGTTGGTGTCTGTCTTTAATGTGATAATAGTAGAAAACAATATTACTGTGTTCAAAATGGGAAACTTTTGAGTAAGTTAATTACTGTGGGTTACATCTTTAGCAGCATTTCTTCCTTTAGGTTTGAGTTCAGCACAGTTGTTAAGCAAGTTGATGCATGCTGTTTGTCTGTAATGCACTGCCTTTAGGAGGAATTTTTCTGTGAAGACTTGCTAACTGATGCCTTCAAAGTCAAATTGGGGGCCCAAGTAAAGACCTTCAGCATAATGGAAGGCTGATGTGAAAGAGAAGGAGCAAATGTGCTGTTGGAGCACGTGTAGGTGTTCCATACTGTTTGGATGGTTCATACTCATTGAACTGGTGTTTGAGGCTGTGGAGGCAGTAGATTTGTAAGTCTTGAGCTGAGTAGCTCATGCCTCGTAAATCCAAAGTAGGACTTGCTGCTGCTCCACATCTTGTTGTTAAATTTGGGAGCAAGAGAAGGTTTCCACTGCATAATTTGGGTGATACCTACATTGCACGTTGTGGGGATGAGTAGAAATCCTGTTCCCGATTACTGCCTAAAAGAACTTGCTCTCGGAGTTGAGTACAATCTCTGCACAGTAGCTCCATGTGGACTAATGTCACCCATTTCTCCTGCTTCTCTCGACTCCAGACAGACTCCAGGCTCCTACAGACCTAGGTACCATATCTCCCCACTGTCTTGTCTCTACAAGGACAAATTATGCTGTGTTTTCAGAATCACTCTGTCATATGAGGATATAAGGAGTGTGGTACTACAGACCTGGAGATGGCTGATGTGGTATGGAAAGGGAGGAGTCAAAGACCTTTTGTTTATGGCTGCTGTGGTGACAATGAGGCGATGTGCTGCATTTACACTGAGCCAGATAGCAGTGTACAAAACGAATAGTTAACAAGTTCTTAATTATGAAAAAGTGATACTTAATAGAATAATAATGTCATTCAATTACATTATTAAAAATAATAGAATGAGGGGGGATTGGCATCACTTGATGACTTTATGTAAATATATAATTTTAAAAGCATAAAAGCACAAGTGGATGTTTGCAGGGCTGGGGGTGGGAGCCTGAACAAACCTGCATTCCTCATTTCCTGGCATAATTTCTTGGGAAAAGATCTGTGGGAAACTGGGGATTTGCAGTCCATCTTTATCTGAGGGGAAGAACTGTTCTGCAAGAAAATTTTTCTGATCAATGTTTACCTATTCTGTTACAGGGCTCCTTTTTTATTGTGCTAATAAAACAAGGTACAGTGAGAAAATACTCAGATTCCCTGCATTTAATTTAGCACAAAATGCCAAAAAAGTTTAGGTTTCTGGCTTCTACTAGGCCACCTGTCTTGGTTTCCTAGCCTTCTGGCCTCTGTCTGCCCTGTAGATGACAGATTAGCTGTGAACATCCTCTATAAAAGGAAATAGTGTTCTATAAAATTCACACCAGGGTTTCCAATTTAGTATCAGAGTCAGGACATCCTAAAATAAAATTTGTTTCAAAAATAGGTTGAGGAGGGTGTCAGGGTTAAAAGCAAACAATCTACTGATGTCAGTTTATTCTGTGAGAAAACATGCATGGAAAAGGGGTTTAGTGGCTTGTTCAGGTGCAGCAGTTTTTTGCTGATGGGGAGTAAAGTAAAGCAAAACAATAATAGCATGTTCCGTGAATCGACTGTGATAAAGAAGAGTTCCTATATAGCAAAACAGGAAGTTTAAAAAAGGCCAAACAATTGATCTTTGAGGACAGGAATGATATTTTAATTTTAACCTTTTTGTTTTGGCTTTGATTTAGAATTTACAAAGTGATGCAAATCACTGCCAGTAAATAGCATTTTAATGCATTCAATGCGCACATGTTGACACACTAAGAGATATGAAAATATTTTAGGTATTTATTTTTCTTTCTGCAAATGAAATACTGAGAATTTTAGCTGTCTGAAGTGTGAAAATCAGGATGTTTATCTGTTTATACTAATTTCTATGATTCACACAGCAAAACCTTTATGTAGGCTTTCCTAAGAATTTTATTCTAAGGACCCTTTTTCCCTTCCTTTCTTAAAATGTACCTTTTGGAGGTATTCTTTTCCAGATCTAATCTGTGGTTGAGGATGGTCTGTTCTGGAAGTCTAAGCAAAAATGATCAGCTGTCTGATATTGTTAGTAGAATTTGGTCAAAAATTGAACTGTATCTTGACAGAGACCTTATCTAGGCATTTACATCTTGAATCCACTTTTTTTTTGCAAATATTATTGCCATTTGTCTACTTAAATTAAATAAGCCAACTTTATGCAATCGATAATTAGATATACTACAAGGTGATAATGTTGATCTAATCGTCACAGAATCACAGAATGTTAGGGATTGGAAGGGACCTCAAAAGATCATCTAGTCCAGTCCTATAGTGAAAATTATACTAACACAGAACTGAATAACACATGATACAATGTTTTATATAATGGCTTATGTAAGTGCACCAATTTTTTGTTTATGTTACTTCAGAATAAGCTTGCACTCTTTACTATTCAATATTGGGGGAAAAAAATGGTTTTAACTAACAGGTAAGTACTGTCATTATTAACACGATGTTCAACCTCTTCTGAATTTTTGGCTTCAACTTCCAGCCATTGGGCCTTACTGTATCTTTGCTGCTAGCCTGAAAAATGTAGTGTCAGTGTTTTCCATCTCTGTACTTAAAGAATGTGATCAAATCATTGCCTCATCTTTCTCTGTTAAGCTGAAAATATTGGGTGTCTGCAGTCCTGCACCATCAAACCTTTGAATCATTCCTGTACTTATCTTTGATGTCATTGCAGCTAATCAATATTCTTTTCAACATATTAACTTGAAAACAGGTTATCCTTTTCTAAAAGAAGATTCAACACTGCCAGACACAGAGATAATGGAACTTCTGTGCTCCTGTTCTCTGTTCCTTCTTCATATTCCTCTTTTTCAACATCTCAGAATCACAGCAGCCCCTCTGGGCACAGGATTCTCTGAAAATCCATGTCCATTTGATGATCCTTTCCAGTGTTTCTGATTACCAGAACAGAAGTCATTGTCTTTGTTCCTATGCATGACTTTACATTTGCTTATCTTAAAATGCATTGGGATTGCTTGTGTCCACGGTACCATGTGATCTTGATTGCTCTGTCAGCGAATTCTACCCTTTCTGTTATTTGCCTTTTCCCTAGCCTTCACATCTTCTGTAATGACTTTGTTTTCTTCCAGAAGTGTTAAGTTGGAGGAGATAAGAACTGATCCTATAGAATCCCATTAAAAATACAGCTTATGTCCAGATACTGTGTGGCTATGTTAGTCCACTGCTGAGCAGTATCCTGCTTATAAGCGTGTGCCACTGCTTTCATATGGGAATTACACAGCTGCCTGGCCTTTGGCTGGCCAGCACAGAGTGTGGGTGGAGCAAGTATGGAAGTGCCTTCATTTGATGGTCTGAATATCTTGCATTGACACTATTTGTTATTATCAGCCAAACTTGTAATGCCATCAAAAAAAATCTATTAAACCAGTTGTGATGACTTAATGTAAACACACATAAATTAGCATGTAATTACCATTCTTAGCATTTTTATTGACAGAGTCCTGCTGCAGACACTGTTTTATTTTATCCAGGATTTTTAAGAGGTTGGCAGGCCTCATAGTATTGAAGTTATCCCGATTATATTTGTTAATAGTGACACAAACTGGCTTTCTTTCAGTGTCCTGAATCTTTTGCGGCATTCTCTGACCTGAAAATTGTGAAGCATTCTTCAGAGTTCCTCTGCCACTTGTTTTTCTGACTCACAGTCCTAACCTATTAATCAAAAAATATCTAACTTTAGTAAGCTTCTTATAGAAGACTCCTTCGTTAGCACTGAAATAAAATATAATTTTGTCAGCCTTATGCTATGACTGCATCTGATTATCCGTGCATAAAACAGGTTAGTGAACTATTTCTGCTGTGTCCACATTACCATTGAGGATTTACAGTAATACTATTACATTGCCTTTATTCTTAATTTACTTAAAGTTCATTCTCAACCTTTTCTCATCACAGTTCTTTCGTTCCTGGTTTTTACGATTGTCATTAGTTTTCTTCTATGTAATTTTATTTACTTGTAAAATTGTCTCTCTCACATTGTGGCGTCTTGAGGAACTGTCTCATTTCCAAATTATTTTAAAAAAATATTTTCTTGCAACTAGTTTCACTAAACTATGTTTAGCTTTGTGAAACTGATCCTTTAAAGTAGCTGATACATATATGCAACTCTATATACATGTGCATGCTTATGTGTACGTATATATGCAGATGGCTGTTTTGTAGTGCCCTTGGCAACATGAAATAAGAGGTCTCCAACCAGCTTCAACCGTACCTTTTGTTTGTTCTTTAATTTCTGAACATAAATTTCATAAGAGTGAGCCCTGTTTATATTTGTTATCACTAGGGGCAGTGTAATGAGTAAAATTTTCTTACGCAAAAAATTGTCAAACCTTTTTTCAAGATCTAGAAACTACAAAGCCCATGTTACGGCTCAGCTCTCATTATTGGTAATGCCTGCTAATCCCATTTAAGAACTCTGAACACTCCCACAAGATTTTGAAACCCATCTTTTCCTAATTTAGGTGCAATTTCACAATCTTCTCCCCCCTCATGATGTGTAGGTTTTAGAGGAGAGTGAACAACACCAAAATAGACCTGCAGGCTCTCTGCATCCTTGTCTTGCTCAAGGCTTAGGCAATGCCTCAGGGAGGAATGCTGCTGGGACTCTCAGAGGACTCCTTGAGCTTTGAAAGAGCTAAGTGAACTTTAGTAAAGATCATGTTCCTGTTTCTTTGAATCAGTAGGTAACACCCTGTAGTTTGGTATGGAGCTGCACACTGAAAGGCTTTTTCATGTCTTCTTGAGATTCAGGTTCAGCAACATGCAGTATGCCCCCCCAAGTCAGAACAGTACTGCTCATCCCCCCTGGAGCAGCAAGGGAACAGTCCTCTCCCTCTGGGCGCATCCAGGAGTAAAAGGCCCCCCAGGCCTGGTCTGAATCTGCTTGAGGACACGGGGATGACAGTTGCTCAGCTGGTTGAGAATCACAGAATACATGATTTAGCCCACCACCTGAGCTAGACAAAGAAGACAAAGAGGGACATCTCTCTACTTGTTTTATTTGGGCAGTTATCAATCCAGAGTAGCCCCAAAGGCAGAAGACTTGTAGTATTTCCATTTCAAGTAATGCAAGTCCTTTGTAAAAGCACAAATAAAGAGGTCTTGTAGAAAAAAGCTAATTAAAAGAGGAATATTGGGAAAGTAGAACAGGTCCTTTTAGGCAACAAATGCTTGACCTCTTTGTAGCCTTTTAATCAGAAGGCTGCATTTCCACCTTTATTTATTTACCTAATTCACTTTGACAAGAACAAGGGAACCTTGATGTTGGTTTTTTTTTTTTGCTTTTTTTTTTTGGTGATTGTGTAGCTCACAGAGATTTGTTGCATCTGTTTCCTGTTAAGGAAGCTTTGTGCTGCCTTTTGTCCAGCAGGTGGAAGGCTTGCTGCAGCATCTATAGCTCAGCAGCCAGGCTGTATATAAACATTTTTAAAAGATTCCAGGGGTTTTAAGCTGTCATGGCAAGCAGATGTTATTAAATAGGCAGGTTTAAATTGATATGTTTTTTGCAATGACTTTGTTAGTCAAGGAAGTATAATGGTAGAGTAAAAATAAGGCAATCTCTGCACTAAAAAATTTAGAACCTGAATTCAGGAACTGAACCTGAGAGATGCCACTAGGGTAAATCCCAGCACTATAAATAGCTGTACGAGGACTTCTGGGATTTGTTCTATATTCATACTATCATCACAGCTGTAGAATGTAACTTCCCTTGAGTTCAAGGAATACACTTTCGCAAAGCACTGCATTTGGGAGATTTAGAATGACTCCTGTAAAGTTCAGTGGGACAGTAGTATTAGTATAAATGTTCACCTTTTTTCATCAGGGAAAATATATTTGAAAACAGTAGAAAGATCTCAGTCCAGGTCTAGTAGAGAAGGCTACTCAACTTACTGTGACTTACATGCAACTGAGCAAACAAGATACTGCTTTTGAGCCTGTGACTGTTACCCAGCCTGTTGTAACATGTTTCTCACCTTAGAAATGCTCTAGGATGCATCTAGAGATGTCTAATACAGGCATAAAGAGATGTTAGTAGTTGCTTTTAATAAATCATTGATCTATGTGAAGAAATTTATTTGTATTTAATGGCTAAGAGTTACTTTAAATATTTTGTAATATATATTGTACATATTAAAGTGAAGGAATGTATGACAAGGTGAAATAAGATCTGAAGTGTTTTTTTTGGCTATGCACCTATTAAAAATCTTTATGTCATTGAACTAAAGGAAAGATTGTAAAGGGATGTTTTATGGAATAATGATGTTAAAACTCTGCATTTTAGGTATACAGCTATTTTGAAAAATTAAGCCTTAGCAGCTATACAAACAGGTTACTCTTCACTATATGTAACCAGTGAAATAAATGAAATTTAGTACATTTCTGTACTGAGGGAAAGAAACACTTGTCAGTGTTACTGTCCTATGTCTTCAAGGAGCATAAACATGTCAATGAATGTAATCCTGGGACAGCTGCATAGTCTTCTTTTCAACCTTCACACTGCTACTGTAGGACTTAAGAATTCTTTGTCCTCCTGCCTCCATCAGTTTGCTGTTTCTAAACACAGTTCACTTTTTCTTTTTTTTTTTGTAATCCCACAACCCTAAATACTGGCTCACTTCATGCTTCTGCCTGTTGCAAGGCAGATCTACCTTCCTGTCTTTCACTTGCCATTGAAATGGTCAAGCATCAGGCTCGGTCATCTCAGGGGAGCCCCTGGTGTTGTGCAGAGTACTGGAATGAGAATCAAGAAATAGTGAAGTTAACAGACTTAATAATGTATGTAGACTTTGGAGTACCTGGAACATTCTAAAAGTTGTGATCTTTGGTTTCAGAGCTCAATGCCTTTCAGTGTTTCAATTACTTAATGACTTAGAACTAATAAGAGATAGCAACATCTTTTTCATGTGACAGTTAGGGTATGGTTACTTGGGAGATGAGGATGGTTGCACTGATTTCAAGTGGACTAACAAACATTACAGAAGAACAGGATTTTGGTTAACAGTGACATGGTGAGTCTTTTGAAAGGCCCTTTTTGAGAAAAAGGGAGACAAAGATGATGTATTTCCATTAGACTGATGAGCTTGGCTGAAACGTAGGACTAGGTCTGGCAAAGGGTAGGGTGTGAAATTCTGTCATGACTCAAGGAAATACACTTGTTTGCCAAGCCTGACTGTTTTTTATCAAAGATCTGCAGACATTACTCTTGAGGAAATTCAGAAGTAAGATTAATGAGTTTCCCTACTGAATGTCATGGCTGCAAGCTAGATTATTTTCCAGCTTACTGTATTTGTCACGGAATCATGGAATTTTCAGAGCTGGAAGGGACCACCAGAGATCATCTAGTCCAACTCCCCTGCTTAAAAGCAGGAAGTACAGAAGTCTGTTCAGTGGTTGTGTGCCTAAAACTATTATCAGTGTTATGCTACTGTTTGCTTGAAAAAAATCCCGTAAGAATTTGATCCTTTATATTTTGCTGTCCTGGGGTAGCAAAAATGGTGAAACTGTATGTGTAATAGGAAAAGCAGCATGTTAAGAATAGACTACTAAAGAGATGCTCCTAGCACTTGTTACAATTAATGATGTAAATGTTGGGTCTGTGGTAAATATATCATGTTCTTTATTTAGGTGAATTACTGCTTATTTTAAACATAGTCTCTATTTGACTTGAAAAGCTTGTTCTTTCTTAGTAGGTGTTTGCAATGTGACGACGTGCTATGGCTGAGCAAGCTCTTGTTCTGGGACAGACCTATTGCTAGCAGGGTCTCATAGCTGTGAGACTGAGTGCACAAGAAGGCTTAATGGCTCCCACAAGATTGCGTAGTGCCTCCTCTGGTTTTGTTGCAAAAAGGGAGATTTTAAAGGCTGAAAGCATTAATGGAAGAAACTTTCTGCTTGCTATGTCTGATGGAAGCTATTCAAATGTGATCAGGTGATTTATAACATGTTTGTACACAGACAGAAGTGTGCAACCACGGCAGATAACTGTACTGAAGTGATATGTGTGCTTTTTGTCTTTTAATAACAAAATAATGGGAAACACTTAGCTATTTCATTTAACTTCATCCCAGCTGAACTGTTCTGTGAGATGGAAAACACTGTATAGCCAAAAAGCAAAGCCTTTGTGGTACTTGCTTGTGGAACTTCTGTGGGCTAATCTACAGCTATGGAAGATGATCTTTGTTTCAAATAAAAGGTTTCTCTTCAGCTCAGTGAGCTAGAATCCCAGCTCTACCCTTTCTTAGATGAATAAGCCTAGTCTTGTGCCAGGCTCATGAGAATCACTTAGAGTGATTCTAGAGTGGGAACATTTTTTTTTCCTTTACTTACATTGGCATAAAGCTCTAAGGATGCATGACTGATACCTGTGATACAGATTTCAGCTAAAGAGGAAGACATTCAGATTGGCGTTTCTGTCCAACCACACATTTTCTCAGAAGCAAGAGTGATTTATGAAGGAGAAGCACTTATTCTGACAGCAGGGAGGTCTCCCCCCTTAAAACAGTGATAGTCATGTGTTGTTCTTCCAACAATTAAATGAATGCTTTCTCTGTGCCTGTTCTATGCTCCAGCCATCGGCTGGATTGAAGGGTGGCATTGGCAGAGCTCTAAGGACTTTTGTGTTGTTTTAAGTGCTGGGTTCTGTTGTGCCACCAAGTCAAGTGTCCTGATGGAGCTTAGTGTCATCTGGACTATTTGACTGGTTTAGAAATTGAGATGGGAGGATACCTCCACCCCTCAAGTTAGGGTAGGGAGCAGCAGAGTGTTTGGAAGCAGGTTTTTTTCTGAATTCTGTGTCCTGACTTCTCTCTTCACTGCTCTTCAACTACTCCAGTATCCTCTGAGGCTTATATCACCGATAAAATGACAGAAAAGGAACTTTTGAGATTGATTGTTTTGATATGTGTTGCTTATGCTAGTTTTGTCACTGTACATGAACCTTTAACTGCAAGTTTCATATGGCATCTTATTGATCCCACTACTTACTCAAAATAGGTGATATGTAGGATCTTTACTACTTAGAGCATGGAACCTCAGCATATTATAAGGGTGATGCTAACATTAATTTTAAAGTTTTTATAAATCTGCACATAACTTTGTAGTGACAAAGGAGAGATGTTCTAAAGCCATATAAAACATGTCTGGTTTTATGCAACTTGAAATCATGAATCTAAATATTTTTGATTTGGGTGTAATCCCCTTTTAGGAGCAGATTTCTCTCACAGTTCTGGAAGTCTGTGCCGTATGGTCCTGTCTTAATTTTTGTCTTTTTCATACTCTCATTGTGGTATAGCAGAACCCTCAGCATAATTAACACATGTATTTTTGGTAGCGTACTTCTACAGGACTGTAGAAACAGTCTGTCTTGTATGGCTGCCTACACTGCAGAGTGAGCCAGAAAAGTTTTTAAATAAACAAAAAAACAACTGTATAGCTTAACAGAACATACAGAAAGATTAACTGTCTTTGTAATCAAATATCCTTCCCTCTCAAGTTACTCTGCCTTCATCTTTCTCATGTTTGAAATACTCAGTGACAGAGATTTGAGATATAGCATCTGGCAGGCGATAATGTCGCTGTGCTTGGGTACTTCAGTGTTGGCTTTTAGGGGAATTGCACAACTGAGACTATTATTCCATTCACTGATTTTAAGTAGATAAATAGTGCCATAGCTATCTCAGTAGATTGAAGAGGCCTGTTTAATTGCTTGTGAATGTTCAGGCTGGTGGCTCCCTGGGGCGGGGCGTCTGGAGCTGTGAGGTGTCCCTAGGCTGTCCCTATCCCACCACCCTGGCCTGGAGCAGGGTAGCCAGGAGCACTGGGACTGCCCTAGCCCTCGGGCATTGGGCACTTGCCCAGGGAGGGGGTGGGCTGAGGTAGGGCAGGGCTATGGGGAACTGGAGACCATCCTTGCTGCAGCATCACAGGGACGGGGGCTGACAGCCCCAGGGAGCTGAGATGTGTTCTTGGGACCTGGGCAGGGTGAAGGTCCTGGGTGAAGCTAGTCAGGGCCAGTAAGCCCTGTTAGTGCCATCAAAGCTGCAACAGTGAATGGCAATACTTGATTCTTCATATTTTTTGAGTTCCATGCTGTTGCAGTTCTCAGGGTAGACCTTGTTAAGAAGACATAGGAAGAATTAGATTTAGAAATCAGCTTCAAAACCATCTGGCAATTTTGGAATATGGAAAGCCACGGAGCAGCTCACTACATTTTTAGTAAAAAACACAGATTTCTTCTGGAGGAAAACAGCTGCTGTATGAGATTTGCACTCTGATTGCAAGAGATAATTTGAAAGGTGTTGAAAGTGCCACTGACTTTGTTATCTTCTGCCATTTTATAATTTACTCCTGTGAACAGGTATGACTTCATATGGTATTTACTAGTGCAGGGTATCAATGGAGTGACTTGCTACATCAGTTCCTAATGGGAAGTGTTTGAGGGCTGAAGCCTAGCAGGGGGATGAGGATCTCCATTTATGTACATGAGTTTTTAACTGTTAAACTGGTGCAACTGTGTTTGAAAATCTTCTCTTTGCTTGAAACTAATTAGTACAAAACCAGTGACTTTATTTCTAATATCAGTTGACTCTAATCTGAGGCAGCAGGGTTTAATGCTTTAGGAATACCTTTTGCAAGGCTTGACTAGAAGTCCACAGAAAAATATCTGAAGGAATATTTTTGTTAAAGAGTTTCAGTTAATTGAAATAGAAACATTCTCTAAAATAATGAAATTTCGATGGGAGTCTGGCAAAAAGTATTTGTACAAGGGCATGTCCATATGTACATTCACACTGGGCATAATGTCTTTACAGATTTTGAGCCCAATTCCTCGTGCCACCACATCACTCAGGGTTTGCACACACTCTACCCTCTGTCATTAAAGAGAAATATACACTGTATAGTTCCTCTCAGTTCTTATTTGGCTAAGTAGGAGCTGCCTCTAGTAAATTCATCTGATGCATCAGTACTTATCCAAATAACTCCTCTTTTACCTTTACGTCGTATTTTACTTATTTTGTTCTATTATTATTTTACTTTCATTCCTATTTATTCATTACATCGTGTTGACATTTACCTCATTGCCTCAATAGTGAAAATAATGTGAAGGAGTTGTTTGTTTTCTGACATTATGGAATGTTTTCTTTTTTTTTCCCTTTATTTATGTTTTATTTATGTTTTGTTATGACTTTTTCTAAAGATGACTTTAAGATGTGTTTGCTATGTGATAAGCCCATATAGGGAGGCCATGAGGTATTTCTAGAAAGAAATCATGCCACCACACTGTGCTATATGACACAGGCTGAACTGCAAAGATTGCTCTGCTTTGTGTTTTTATTGGAAACAAGCTTTGATGGGGTGGTCAGTGCATGTACTTCGTTATAGGTGCTGGACATAGCCTTTTCTTTGGGAATTGAGTCCTACATAGGGGTAGACCTCTGCAGACTTCACTTTTTTTAGGGCCTGTATATTATGCTGTGCATCAGTCAATGTCAACAGATGGAGGTGGACCTCAAGGGGTTCTGCAGTTTTGTCACAAGAATGCAGGATCAGTCCTGGCAGAGTTTCTCTGACTTGAAGCTAGAATACTATCTCTCTTTTGGGAACACCAGCATAAGAAAGACAACAATAAAGGTATGTGAAACTGCAATTTAAATTTAGGATAGGACTTGGCTCAGTGAAGGTTATATTCCCCGCCACACCCCACACCCCCCCACACCCCCCCGGTGAGAGCTCTGAAGGACCATTTCCATTACAGGACTCTAACACCATTAAGGGATATTTGCGTTTACAGTACCACTATAGCTGGTGTAAAAGGTAGAAGTTAGATATGCCTTGATGCCACGGGAGATGTAAAGCTCTCTTTCACCTGCGGGTGGCACTGCTGAAAAACGCTTCTGTTCTGTTTAAGGTTCTTTGTCGAAATTGTCCATCACGCATTTTGCAACTGCAGTAGTTTGCATCATCATGAAATACAGATGATAAACTGGTAAGTAAGGAAAGCAGAGACTTCTTGTGAAAGCTGCTGATCACAAGCCACAGATACAGAGCTCCAAGATTTTGTCACTTTGTGTCCATTTTCCATATCCTACAATTTTAACTTGCTATTTTTCTGAACACATATTATTAGTATTCTGATTGTTTTTCTATATGCTACTTGATAAAGATTTTCTTACATGTACTGTTTATGTGAAGTTATGTTTACCTGGTGATAAATAGAGGAGGAATCGGAATAGGAAACACCACTTGGATCATTTACCTATCCTAGAGAGATACTGAGATATCAAGTATGAATATAATATATCAAATATTATTCCTTTCCACTAGCAGGAAAAGTCCAGATTTGCCATCTCCAAACTTCTTTAAAGTCAGCATCTGAAAATCATGATATTAAAAAGAAGAATTTCTGGGTTTAAATTTATTTGCATCTGTCTGGGTTGTGAGTTGTCAAGGCACTTCCTGGTTAGTCTCTTCCAAACTGTCTTTGTGGCTAAGATGAGTGGAGAAGTAGTTATTTGTAATGAAGCTGAGACTCTCACTTTATTTTATGGAAGACACCTCAGGTTATCAAAGTCACAAGAAAGCTGAGACAGCTGATGGTGTTGCCTAGACACAGGCTGTACACACACTGTCTCCTATTACACCTTGCCTCCCATGATCCCATCACAACAGCAGGTCCTCTCTTTAAACAGAATAAAAGTTTAGGACAAATGCAGAGTTATGGTGTTACCTAGATTCTGCAGTCGCTTACTTAGGTTGGGTAGAGGCTCCTTTATCCCTGCATTTGAAATATTCTGTTACTGATCCATTGATGGAATGCAGAGGTAGGATGTGGGAGGAGATCTGAAGAGGATCAGATATACAGTGGGGGAAGGAGGAATCCTTACTCTATTTAAAAATAAAATATTATAAGCAGACCCTACTAGCTGTCATCCTACTTATATATTTTAATGGCAGATCACTGTTAATTTTGGAACTCTCAAGTATTTTTTCATATAGTTTTAATTGATTTTCTGCTTCTCTGAATTTTTCCTTGTCTTCTGGTGCTGGGAAGCAGACCTGGAAAGAATATTGAAAAGAGAAGAAAAAATACCTCAGGATTTGGCCAGGATATATGCTTTGGTATTTTTCTTTCCAAAACCAGTTTCTATTTCAGACAAGCAGTTGTTCATCTACACACTGAATATGAATATGTTACATGTTGTATTTTAGGCATTATATTATGCTCTGATTCACCAGATTGTTCCTCCTTTTTCGTGTAACTGCAGCAATTTAAATTGAGCAATATTCTAAACCACAGTGCTTCTCAGTAAGGTTCTCAGTAATACCTTATTGCATCTGTCACGCAATTCAAAAAGAGTAATATAACATAGCTTTTTATTACATAATTTGATAATTTGCATAGATTGTTTGGCCTGGTTGTAGGATTTGGAGCTGTTCCTAAACTCTCCTAGGTCTGGCAGAGGATTTCATGGTTCCTGAACCTTCAGCAAGTCATATATTCTAGAAACAGCAAAGCCCTTTACCTGATATCTAACTTAAGTAAATAAATTGGTACCACTCTAGTCAGGGGAATATGACATTTCTCTCAGTCACTGTATCTTCAGGTACTTTGCCTCTATGGTGTGTAAATCTCTGCCTTCTTCCATATTTAATATATCTAATACAATTTCTCATGAAAATGCTGTAAAGATTCATTGACTAATGTTTCTGCAGTGTTTTGCATGCTGTCTTTGCTAGTGCAATTGGTCTGTCTCATTAATAAGTAACATCTGATTCTAAGAGGTGCCAAACTCATTGTACCCATGAGCTGTTATGTGACCATTGGAAATGTAGAATAAGATCTTAAATAAACTATGTTTTTAAAAGTTTAAATCAAATATTCCTCTTCAGTGATGAACTGTATTGTGAAAGAAAATGTTTGTAGAAGGGAAAGTTTACAGTACAGAAGACAGGTGTTACAGAATAACAGTTGTTTACACACCACTCACAGATTAACAGCTGAAACCATAACAGAGCAATCAGTCTGTTGCTTAAGTGTTTGATAATGTGTTTGCTGTTGCTATAGGTACTACAGAAAATGATGCTAAGCTAACATCAACATTTGCTTTCAGCTAGGGCAATAGCATCTGGGACACACTGTAGCTGTGAGCAGAAAGCAGCAGTATCCGTCACTTAAATACCACCTATGTAACTTTGATTTTTCTCTCACATATTACAGCACTTCAAAGATCTTGGCAGCTATTAAGTTGCTTTCCAGTGGGTCAGGTAATATCTCTTTCACTTTTTTCCTGATGATTCTTTCTATAGAGTAATAATATATCAGCATAAATTCATATTCTGATTACACTGTATCATGTTTGTGGGGGGTTTTTTTGAAAGAGTTAGGGCCAAAAATATTTGTTTGTAACGTTTTGATAAATGTCAAATTTGTTAATGTAGTCATTGTTCTACCTGTCATTTTCTCTGTCAGCCTTAGGAAAGATTTTTTTTCTTTAGATGCTTAACCTTAAGTGCCTATATTTAAATTTTTTTTTGTTTGTGATTATAAATACACCTTCAAAATAGATCAGACTAAGAGACCTCACTTAAAAAAGTTATAGAGCATGCTTCAGAGTAGCACATTCTGTTAGAGCATAAAATGGAGGAAAATATATAAATGAGAAAGAATAGTTTTGTATTTTCCTTTGTAGTTATCAATTGCAGTCCTACCTACTCTTTCTTTGCATTTTTAATCAAATGCTTTGCCCTTGTGAAAACTATTTTTTTCGGAGTTGTTACCAATTTCACTACTTGTACAGCTCAAATGAAATTAGAAGAATTTTATTTGCAGAAAATCTGATTAAAAACTTTTGAAAAATCCTATAAACCACATTGGGATATAGACAAACCAAAACCATTGACTGGCCTATGTGGCCTATCTTGTGAATTTTCTCCCATGTTTTACTGAGTTAATGAGAAAAGGATAGTTTCTTTTACTTACAGTGCCAGCAGTGAGCCTGAGCACAGTAATTGTCTATTTTGCTCTCTTTTTTCCTGCCACATAGTGCTATTGGCTCTTGGCTGAATGGGTGATGTACATCACCAAGCAGAAGTGGTTATCTGTCAGTGCTATTATATATTTATAGTATTATAATTTCAGGTTCATGGATTCTTCCCATCCTGGCAAAATATTTTAAGAGTATTCTGTCCAAAATCCATGAGAAAGACACTAGGGTACTGTTGAGTGGCCAGGTACATCTTGAAAAACAGACACCAAAGCCACTTTTTCTTTCTAGAAAAAAAAAAGTGACTTGAAGATTTGCAGCAAAATGCTCTGTCTCTGTGTGCTAAACTCTAATTGTGGGAGACTGCACCTTTGGTTATGCACTCCCTCTAGGAACAGGAGTGACAAAATACACAAGCTGTGGCTCTGTGTGATTAGTGGAGGAAAAACCTTGATGCTCTTGAGATGCCAGATATTTGCCTTAGAAGCTTTTCAATTCAGACATTATGATTAGCATATTGTATTAGCTGGCCTTTACCACTGATTTCCAGTGGTCTGCTCGAGGTGTTCTGTACTGGGCAGCAGCAGTTATATTCTTGCCATTGGAATTTATTCATATTGTTTTTTAAATTACACAATTCTTGCTTTACCAACTGTTCACAGCTTTCACACAGCACATGCTGATACAGCATCCTCATCTACACAGGAAAACCATAGCATTCTAAACAGTGTAAAGGGTAATGTACAACTGCAGTTGTATGTATTTGTGTGCAGCAAAGCCTACATACCACCAATGAAATCAGGGTCTTACTGTGCTAGGCACAGTATGAGCAACTTGTTGAACACGGTTTCTGTCTCAGCATCCACAGTCTAAGTATGGAGAGGCAAAGTGTGATGAAGGGGTAGAAGCTTTTTATCTGCCCTACCCTCTAGATCCTAGTTTTCAGTCTAAGTGACATGGTTTAGAAACATTAAAACATACAGAACTGTAAGGAGTAAGGTCACAAAGGAAATGAGGAGATAATCTATTTGGATGGCTGGAACCTCTTCAGGCAGCTTCTTATTTTTGTTTTACAGTGCATGAAGTCCATTTACCTTAAATCACTAAGGTATCAATTTATGGCTAATGCATACAATAGTTTTGTAACATGAAAGACATGTTTGCTTGAAGGAGTTGCTCTTGTGTAAACAAATCAATTTTGTTGATTTTAATATGGCTAAATTGTTGCAATAAATTATTGTATACAAACCTACAAAGTTCTGGACTGGGAAAACCATGCCTTTCCTTACATTTTGACTTGTGTTCTGATCATTCTTATGTAGAGATACTTTTTTTTATTCCCTTTGCCAGAGAACAAAGCTGAAGGAGTATGTTCAGATGACACGGTCACTGAACTCTCTTTTGGAGCTGGTTAATTAAAATGGAAACCAACACACAAATGATCTTAACTTTTTGTACTGCTTTTGAGTGAGACCTGACTTTATGTTTGTTTGAGTGTCAAACTCAAATTTCTTTTTTAGAAAATATAAAATTATTTGTGCCAAGTAGGACAAAAACCAGCAAGAAAAGCCATGAATCACTTCAGAATAGGCAGCAGTGAATGTCTTTTACTGGGATGTGGGGTGGTATGGACCTGTCTTATTGCAAAAGTGAACTCAGCAGTACATTCTTTTTGTTTCTGCTCCAGCTATACTATGCAGACATACATCTCAAAGCTGAGTGTGTAGAAAAAGCAAGTTTATGTTTGCCTTTAAAGACAAACCCAACAAACAGTTCTGGAGATTCTGAATTCTGCCATGAGGTTCCTAGATGCCTAACTTGGGACTGCAGATGCAGTGGTGAAGTGCTGGGGTCTGAACCCCAAGCCCTGAATTAAGGTTGACATATGGGTGGTCCCCATGGCCCTTTAAGAGGAGGGGATGAGTTTGCCTTTTGGCTTTCCTCCAAGGTGCAGCCGGCCTTGTAAGGAAAGCCCTTGGGTAAACAAGCCCCAGGTGCCCTGCATTGGGTAAATGAGTGCCAGGTGTCCTGCTTTGGGCATAAAAGCTGGGACCACTTGCAGGAAGAGTTGGAGTGTCTGTCTGTGGAGTGGATGCACTTCACAGAGTTTCCTGTTGGGGAAGGACCTCCTGACTCCTCATGCAACTGGACCCCAGTCAGGTCTGGCACTTACAAACGGGGGCTTTGTGGGGAGGCAACGTGGGGTTACCTCTGTCGTATGTGATCACCCTATTGACTTGGTTGTCTCCCATTTTTTCCATGGGTTACCTTGTATCTTTGTTTGTTCCATCTATTACAGGTCATACTATGTCATTCCTGGGGTCGCTGGGGTTGATATCTATTATTTGTGATCTGACTTGTTTGTACCCCCAGCGATCCCCTATATACTGACTCCTCTATGTGCAATAGAATCTACTTACTGGATTGTTTTTCTAATGCTGGCTGTGTCCTTTGTACTGGGCCTAGTAATTGGCAAAACAAGTGGCCAGCTGGCTTTAACTCTTACTGATATGCTTAAGAAGAAAATATGTTCTACTTCTGTTAATTGTACCTAGAGATGATTGCTAATACTAAAGGGAATCTATATTCATGTTTATAGTGCTGAAATTATCTTAACTAACCTAATGGTAACAAAACACACCTCAGCTTTTGTTATCTTATTTCCTATGATATAAACAATTTTATTTGCATATCAAAAACCAAGTGGCTTATTTGTACAGTTATAATCCTTTAAAAATATCTTAATGAGCCCCCTCCTTGTTGAAGTGAATGTTTGGTGCATTTACTGTTTGTGCCATGGTAATACATGTTTTCTGTTTCTTTGTGTGTGTTCTACTGCCTTGGTATCACTTGTGTCAGCGGAACATGCAAAATAAATAGTATCCGTAGAAACGGTAAACTAAACACGGGAACACTATTGGTGCCGTATAACTTGTGATTGTGTTTTGTGTTCTGAAATGTGATAAAGATCACCATGGAATGACTTGTCAAGTCATAGTTTTGCAATATTAAGTGGCACAAATTGTCATCCATGAGATTTTACCTGAATGATGAAAGAGCACAGAAAAAAGTGTTTCTTGTTGTGCAAGGAACTAATTATGTCGTAACAGTAGAACTATGACTAAAAATAGATCATATAAGAACTGTAAGATTGGACTCTGTTTTCTTGTTTTTGTCATGAAATACTTTAAATAAATAAATAGTTGTAGAATTTCATTCTCTTTCTATCTAACATGTCCATGTTGCATGGACAGTTCAAGTAGATACAAGGCAAAACCTGGGGACACATGGAAGAGGTACCTTCTGGTGGTTTAAAAACAGTTGGTAAAACAGAACATGTTTCCCAAGAAACTGAAGATGTGCACTGCAGCTTTATTGTAGACAGAATATAGCATTATTAAAATTTTTATCCTCACAATTCCTTTCTCTGTGTCTGTCCTGCTCTGCTGAATTGTCCTGGCCATAATACTACAGATTTAATGGAAGTGATAAATTTAGTGGTGTATTTCAGGAATTATTTCCCAGTCTGTTTAATGTGTACGCTCTTTGCTGTATTGGAGAGTAATAGGTGGTCTGTGCAATGCTTCAATCTAACTTCAAATGTGTTGTGCCAGATTAGTAGAGGGAAAGGAATGACCAAAAGGAATGAGAATTAATTGCCATTTTCCATAACTAGGCCAATGTAGTTTTCAGGCAGTAAATTTGAGAGGAAAAGGTTGTTTTTTCCCACAAAACTTGGAATTGTGAAAATCTTTGCCATAGCTGTCATGAATGCTCAAAAGTATGAACAGACAAAGGAAGGATTATGGAAAAGCTAATGGAGAATGTATTCACCGGCAGCTGTTGGACTTCATGGTCTGTAAGTAGCCTCAGGCTGGCCGTGATCAGAGATTCTGACTAAGCTGATGTTTGGTCTGGCTTAAAACCAGAGTTCTTAATTTAGAGATTTTTTTTCTTCGCAAAGAAGAAATCTTTACTTTTGCCATCCTGGTATAGGAGAATAGTAGCACATGAAATGGGTATTGTACCTGTGAAGATCCATTTCAGATGGCTCATTTTTATCATGCTGACTTAAAGTAACCTCTCTTTCCTCCTGCCCCCAGTTTTGTTGCTGACACATGACCGAACAGGATTGTTTTATTCTATCCACATACCCAATGACTCTGCTGCTGAAGGATTTCTGAAGGCTATATGTCGAGGTAGAGCTGTCTAAGAGATATCTTCTACCACAAATTATTAGGGTGAGCTCTTTGAAACATAACACATTAACAGTAGCCTTTCAGAGTAACGCTCCATGCAAGCAGCACTTTCCACACAATTTCTGTTCTGTATGTGCCTCCTCTGCCCCTTTGCCAAAGCATATTCTGCTGTGTTTCATGTCATCATTGCTCATTGTGACATATTTCTATAATAGAGTGTAGGTACTTCAGTGTTGGGCCTTATCTTTTTAAATGTTACAGAGATGTCATGAATATCTTGTGTGCTTCAATAATAACATAGTTATGAGGATAATAAAAATTAATAGGAAACAATCTAACTGAAAAGACCAAAGACAATGCAACAACATAAAAAAAATTTCTTTATATGCCACCTGCAGCTGAAAACAGCAAATCCGTGATACAGATTTTTTTTCCCACTGATTTACATTTGCCAAACAGTAAAAATGTGGTACTTTTCCTGACTGTTTGAATATGCAGGCCCACTCATTTTAAAAATAGTTCAGCTTTGAGTTTGTCTTTTTGTTCCTTTGATAACTCGCTCTTACAAAGCAGTATTCTTCTCAATGCGAGGATGCTTTGGTCCCATTCTAAATGAGTATCTACTGTGCATCTTTTGTTAGTCTCTTCAGTCAGCAAATGTCCTATTGTTACATAATGATCTAGGTCCCCAAATTCACTGAGTACATTTTGACAATTTCAGAACAAAACTTATGTATTTTTCCTAGCAGAAGAGCCAGGGTAGTATGTTCAACATTATATTTGCACTTTATTCTAAAATATATTTTGACCTCAAGTCTCTGCAGGAATGTGCTGAGGGCATCATTCAAACAATATACTCCACTGTTCAAATCAGGTATCTAAATTTATTTTAAATCTCAAAATTTAGAGGAAGAAAAGTTGAAGCAGGAACTAAGAGCTAAAGAAAGATAATCTTACCAAGATTTAGAAATGAAATTTATTTCCTCAATTTTCAATTTTCTAAAGAATAGCTGTATCAGCCCCTCAGAATCTCCAAACAGGGGATTCTCTAGTGCATAGTAAACTTCTAGATAAAAACATTTGATAGTTTTTGCATTAAGATATTGCAGTACTTCAGTAAACAGAATAAACTGTTTACTAACTGTGTTATTTTCTCCCACTTAACAACTTCACTTGTCTGGTTTAGGAAACTTGCTTAATCAGTTTTTTATACGTATTTAGTCAGAGCAGAAATCTAGATATTTATTCTTAGTTTTGTTTCTGAATGATAATGGATGTTTGTTTACCATTTACCTAATTTTGATTTTGAATTTTGAAAATGTTTTATTAATCTGCAGTATTGTAAATATTTAAGAAAGGAATGGTGTTGTCCTGGTTTCCCAGGAACAGATCCATGGGCCAGCCATGCAGGCAGGCCATGAGTAGCCCCGAGTCAGCTGGAGTTTCAGTCAGGGCAGCTGCCCCAAGCTGACTCACAGGTGTGTCCCATACCATTTATATCATGCTCCTTATAAAAGCAGGGAGTTCACAGAGGATGAGGGTTTTCCTCTTCCTGGGGCTGCTATGTCTTAGCCTTCTGCTCTTTCTGCTGATCCTAAGGATGAGGTTGAGTATAACCTCGTATATTTTGTGTTGGTGATTGTATTAGTTTTGTTATTTCATTAGTTCTGTTTCTACTTCAACCCACAGGGCTTCTTTTTTCTCTGATTCCCCTTCTCAGCTGGGGAGGGGTCATTGGGTGGTAGAGCAACTCCTACAGTTTAGCCACAGGTACAGGCTAAATGTAGACAGGTGTGTAACTTCATTTATTAAAGCTGTTAAATTTTAAAACATGTTTACTTTTGAATTTTTTCTGCAATTAGAAATCATGCAAATACTGCTATGGATAAACAGATAGAAGCTGGAAAAGTTTGTGCAGGGGAGAAAGAATATTGTAAGGCCACAGTCAACAGCTGCTACATTAGACAACTCATGCAGTTGTTCAACATTGCACATGAACTACCTGCTGACACTTCAGGCTTTGATCTTGTTAATCACTTAAGTGTTTGCCTTCCTTTAATTTTGCCTTCAGGCAGGTCAGGCTGCAAACATAAAGCCACCAAATGTTTAAGTACTTCATTCCACCAGGTATTTCTGTCAGATAAATTTATAATGTATTATAATAGAAGTGGACCTATTCAGATGGCAGAAGCTTGTATATCAACACTGGGCATAGTTCTACCTGTTTTGGTCATTTACAGCTCTACATTTATTACCATGTTGGCCCAGAGATTGAATAGGATTAGTTTGTGAATAAAACCCCAGGTAACTGAAGCTGAAGCAGAGCAAGATGGATATGATACCAGTGAACAGGAGACAGTGAGAAGCTCTTGCCCATCATGGAGTCTTCTTTGGGTGAAAGACACACATTCATTACCTACCCTTTAACTTGTATTTGAGGACTTCTCCTGTATTCCTTACTGATTCTAGACTTCTTTTGTCTTGGTGGACTGTAGTCTGAATGTTGGTCTGTCTGTAGGCCTATGATAAACCTAGACATCATTGCTTAGAGAGGTGGCATGGAGTCCCTTGGAGATCTCCTCAGCAGCACCAGATACTGTGAACATGCCAGCTTGTCTTCTACTGGCTTCCCATTGAATTTTGAATCGGGTTGTCTAATCTACTTGATGACCTGGACCTAGAACATCTTAAATACAGATTAAAGCAAGAACATTGTTTGTCTGGAAAAAGGAACTCTAAAAAAAGACTGGAACTGTGCTGGAAACAACTTTTTCTTACACATAGCTCAAATATGTGAATAGAACTGCTTCCATCTTTATCACTTTCCGTCTTCTGAAGACAAGGTTTCAGTAGAGAAGACACATTTTTTTCACAAGAAGAAAGCTTGTTTTTCCAATGCAGAATTTATTAACAATTAGTAGTGTTGTGTATAGAACAAAAGCCTGGTTTAGAGCTTTCCATAAAGCAAGAACTTGCATCATGCATACTTCTGCCTTTGGGAAGAGGAAAATAATGGTACGCAGGAAAATAAAAGTATTCATTGCAACACTGGGCAGTGTACATACACTATTGTGACAGGTGCAGTTTCATGCCTTTAATATAACGGACAAATACTCACATAACAATTACATTTTGCAGTGAAGGAAATTTAAGGGATTTTGATCAGTCTTGACTATCTTATTCAGAGACTGAAAATTCCAGGTTTTGTGATAACTGGGTTAAAACTTAATGGAAAGCTTTTGTCTGTGTAATTTTTCTGCACCTAAGGTGACTGTTATCTTGTCTTGCACTTACTTCTATAGAAATCCCAGAACATTAGATTTACTTTATTACAACCTTCTCTTGTTGAAAGAAAAACGCAAAGTGTATTTTCAGCTTCACTTTTAGGTAGGAGAAAGATTTTGCTTGAATTGAGTCTTATCTACGTAATAGATGAACTTTAGACAAACCAAAATATAGTGTGGGTTAGGTTGTGACATTAAACTGTTGGCTTCTCTATCATGGCAAAAGTTAAAGAAATAAGACTGTGACCATCTTTAAACAAGGGAGGGTGTCCACCAAGCTAGATGGCTTACCCATGTTCAGATAAGTCAGCCATCAAGTTTTTTTGAAGCAGCATGACAAATAGCAGCTTAGATGATGCATACTCTTTGCTTTCCAATTAATCTTTCCAAAACTAACAGAACCAGGATTTTAACGTTCGTTAGCCTTGTTGTGTGAGCTGCTTGGACATCAGCTTTTAAAGGCTGGGACTGCAGTTTTGTGAGAGTTGCCTGCACACTGTTTAATAATGGCATCAAAGTAACACACGTGGGGGAGAAATAATTAACTACTTTATTCGGATTCAGACAGCTTTTGTGGCGACAGGTTGGCTTCTGTTCTCAAACTGAGATCTGTGGTCCTTAATTTCCAACAGCTGTTCACAAAATTATATTTCATGACAAAGCCTATCCTTGTCTGTCTTTTGCAGGGATAAAAATTGTGTGTATTAGATACCTAATGCTCTTAATTGATGATTTTGTATTCTAAAACCCCCAGGCAATAAAACTCAAAGCAAATGCTGCTGCAATTTGTACCTTAGTTTACTTGCTGTGTGATTATGGACTACAAAGACTTTTAGAAGGGGTTATTTGGACTTCTGGAAATGGGCTTCTCATTAGACAAGCTTCTTTCTCTGGTATGCCAATGTACATGTTAAAAATCATCACGTTCCAGTCCTCTGCTTAGTGTCATCCTGGGGAAAGATGCTGTTGATGGGTAACTCCAGCAGCAATGGAGAGGAAGAAATGTTCTTTCTCCCATTTCTAAGGCAATTTTCACTTTTTGACTGTTTCTGTGGCCCTGATGCCTTGACCCTTGTCTGATACATTTACACCAGAAAAGGACATCTGAAAATGTGACTCCACCACTAGACTGTTATCTGGATGTGGATGAATAAATGAATGCCTTAAAGCAGTGCTCTATGCTATGCTTGTGTGATTACTTCAGATTTTTCCCTCCCAAGTATGTTTTACAATAAAATTGTACCGGTTGGCTTGCCAAGGACTTTCCTGTAGCCTAAGGGGGTAAAAATACTAGGAGCAAAGTTTACTCTGCTGTAGCAGATATTTTGTATGTGAAATATATATTTCCAAGTCTAAAGGTAGAAGGAAAAAAGTACAAGAGAAAAAACAATTCCCGGTACAAGACAGACATGAATGTCTTGGAGTGAGTCCAGCAAAGGGTCACTAAGATGATTAAGAGATTGGGGCATCTGACATGCAAAAGGAGGCTCGGGTTGTTTAGCTTTGAGAAAAGTCGGAAGGATGTTGTCAGTGCATATAAATAGCTGCTGGGGGGGAGGTGAAGAAGACTAAGCCAGACTCTTCTCAGTGGTATCTAGTGAAACAACAGGCAATGGCCAGCAAATTGAAATACAGGAAATTTCACTGAAAGATAAGAAAAAAAAATTACTGTGAGGGTGGTGAAACACTGGCACAGGTTGCTTGGAGATTGCGGTATCCCGTCCTTGGAAATATTCGAAAGATGTCTGGACATGGTTCTAGGCAACCTACTCTGGCTGACCCTGCTCTGAGCAGTGGGTTGGACTAGGCGATCTCCATAGACACTTTCCAACATCAGCTGCTCTGTGATTCCAAGCCAAAAGCCTTACAAACTATTTCTTAACAGTTTGTGTATAGTGATCTGAAGGGACACTAATACCTGCTTGTTTGTATGTCTCAAGGGGCCCTTGTAGTAAATTAATGTTTGATGGACAGACAATTTAGTCTGGATATTAAAGGACTGATTGACACTTTCTTTATTGTAAAAGAGGATGATATTCTTTATTCCATGTGTATAATTCAGTGCATTTGACTGTGTCCTCTAACCAAGTTTTTCATCTATTTTGGAGTGACAAAAGACTCTTAACTACCTTCCTTTAAAATGCAAGAACTTGCACAGCAGTCATCCTAGTTGAGAGAGGGGTCTGCACTGGGACCTTGAGTGCTAGAGAACCAAAATATTTCCACAAGCTTGTGGGATCTGTATTTGTGCTATGATATTCACATGTAGAATCATAAACGTGTTTGCAGCTTTACAATGTGAGTTTCTAAATTCATCTTCTAAAGTTTAATTATCAACTTAATCTGATCATAAGCAAAAATTGTATTTTTCTTCCTTTTCTGCCTAGCTCAAAAAACACTATGCTCATTCAAGTGAAATAAGTAAATAGTTGCTTGCGTTTATATGTAGTTAAAGAATAATGCTACCAATCCCCTCTGAAAGCGGAGCTGCAGTTCTAGGTTTGTATCACACAAGTATTAATTCTCTTGAAGCTAATGTTCTTTTACAGATCGAATCAGAGTGAAAACCGTATGAAAAATGTTGAAGTCTGCAAGTGAATACCCTGGGAAGTGATTTATCTCAGCAGGGAGGGAGCTAATCTTTTTCCAGTTTTTGTCTGGAAACTGATGGGTTCGTTTCATAGATAACGCTCTGGCACCAAAGACAAACTGAAACGAGGTGCTGCGAAAGGCTTATGGGTGGGGACGATATTAGCCAGTACTAGCACAGCAGCAAGTTTTGTCATCAGTTATAAATATCTTGATGAAGTTAAGTGATATCAATAATTTTATATGACATTTCAAAAGCACACCTTTACAGCTGTTCTGATAGTAAAAATATGAACAAATATAGAATCACAAATGACTATGAAATACGACTTATCAGATTAATGTGTTTTGAGGCATGTCTTTGTCAGAGGTGGGCGCTGACATACAAAATGTTCTAGGTTGTGTGATGCTCAGGCATATTTTCTAATAGAATTTGTCCCAGAAATATCACAAACTTTGTGCTTTAACAAGTCAGTTTCATTCTTAGGTGTTAACAGAGAGCTCTTCACCATTGATATAATTTAGTTAACTCAAATATCTCCTTTTTATAAAGAAACAGCAGAAGTCTGGAGGAGAAACCAGATGTGCTTCTTTTCCTTATCCGGATTTTGCATCAACATTTATTTTTGCTAAAATGAATTCACTCTAGCTTTGCCTCTCTAGAATGGACAGTGTTCCTCCCTCGTGTCACAGATCTCTTCAGAGTCTTTTCTGTGCCTATGGGGCAGCTTGTTTTGATGTAACCCTTTCTTTTGTGAATGTTATACTATAGGAGTTTCTACTTTAGGATACTAATAATGAGACAAAAGCATAGGAAATATAATGCTACTACATCATAAATTTGGTAGGACGACTTTTTTCTCTGTATTTGTCCATTGACTTCACACTGGGATTCTGATCTGGGTAGAATTTATTATTCTTATTGGACATGTTCTCAAAGCAAATATAGTGGCTAAACTTGATTCTCAGATGGATATTGCTGTGACTAAAGACTACTATTACAAGTGAGGATTTTAGATCTGAATTCTTTGAAGATAATTAAGGTAAAAAGTATTTTCAGTCTTATTTGTCTCTTATCTACATCTGCTGCTGCCAGGCATTTTGTTTAAAAAGGAATATTTATGAGGCAGTAATTCTCATGAAACACCTTGATTTTTGGCTAGATGAATTGCACAAGCGAGGAGCTGCTGTTTCTGAATTCAGGGATCTGTGTTTCTCCTGGGGACCTGCAGTGGGTTGGCCTCGGCTGGGGGCCAAATGGTCATCCAGCTGCTCACCCACTCCCCTCCCAGGGAGCCAGGGGAAAAGACAGTATGAGAAAGCTCATGGGTTGAGATAGTCAGAGAAATTGCATATCAATTACCATTGTGAGTAAAACAGCCCTTACCTGGGGAAAATGATCAGAATGATCATCACATTTAATTTACTGCCAATGAAAATAGATTCAGGTAGTGAGAAACAAAGACAAACAGTAAAACACCACCTTTCCTCTCCCTCTTCCAGGCTCAACTTCACTCCAGACTCCTTCACCCAACGCCCAACCAGTGCAGAGAGGGATGGTGGGGAGTGCAGTCAGTCCATAACAGATCCTCTCACCCTCTCCTCCATCTAGTACTTTTCCTCTGCTTCAGGGTGGGTCCTTCCATCAGCTGCAGTCCTACAAGGAAAAAACTGCTCCACATGAGGTCACCCCAGGCCGTAGTTCAGATCTCTGCTTGAGTGTGGGCTCTTTCCAGCGGCTGCAGGGAAGTCTCTGCTCCAGCTCCTGGAGCACCTCTGCACCTCCTCCCCTCCTTCTCTCACCTTGGTGCTCATACTGCTATTTCTCACTTTTTTTCCCCCCTTCTTCCCCTGTCTGTCCAGCATATTTACCCTTTCTTAAATTTGTTATCACAGATGTGTCACATGTGGCTGATGGGTTCATCTGTGTCCTGATGGGTCAGCTGGAGGCAGCTGTGTCCTACATTGGGCAGCCTCCTCTTCCCACTCCTCCTTGTATCCTCACTGCTACCAAACCCTTGACACTGACACCCAGTGCATGAACTTGCCTGTCCGCAACCCTGACAATAGTGCTTCTAAAAATAAATCAGGGAATACACATTTGTTATATGCCATAAAAGATAGCATAGTCTAAGACTGTTGCGAAAGTAACAAACCTTTGACCTTGACAGCATATAAAAGTCCTTCCGTTACCTAACAATGTTTGTTTGTTTGTTTACCTATTTAGGTATTTAATTTATTTATTTATTCTGAGTGTGTGTGTATATATGTATAAACAATTTGGTCCCTTTGAAATATTAATTTTTATTATTAACTATTAAACATGCTTTTTGAGAGCAGAAAATCAATTATGAGTCATCATTATCTCTTCCATGATCCCATTCTCCAGCTCCAAGGTTTACACTTCTGTTTTCACTTAAACTGATTGCTGAAACATTTATATCATGTTATGTCTTACATAGTTGTGTAGTGTATGTAATCTGATTGGGAGCATGTGAAATACAGAATGAAACTGAATTATTGAAGATAGATAAAAGATAAATCAAAATTAATCAGTTCAACAAAGCTCTGATGTATTTTAAATTAAGAATATACACAACTGTACTAGGGAAGTGTAAATAATACTGGTAAAATTACAAGCAGAATGATAGGAAGTAAGGACCAGAGGGCACTGATAAAAGAGAAGACTATTAAAGTTTGAAAATTAAACCATGACTCTGTTTGAAAACTTGGGGGGAAAAAAAATCTCACTTTTTTTCTTCCAAAGAAATATTCAGAATTTCTCACTTGATCTTCAAAATTTATAAATATTGAACCAAAAATAGGCTGACCTTGCAGATCCTCAATTTTCAGAAATCATACACTAAGTAAGAGTAATATCTGGCTAGCACACAAATATAGCATCACTACAGATATTTCTCACTATGGCATGTAGCATACAGATTTGTATGCAGTATACATTTGTGCAGACATTTATGCTAAACCTATATATTAAAATTCAAATATATAAAGTAAAATAATCTTAAATGGTTTAGGATACTGAAGATTGTGAGAATGTAGGAGAATGAGTTATTCAAAAACCAATATACAGGTAATGTTTGGAAGGACAACAAAGAGAGATTTCAGATAACTAAGAGTTTGTAGCTGAGCTGCACTCACAGCAGCTTGGTCTCCCAGAGAAAGTGAGAAATCCATCACTAGGTTCACCTACAAACAGTCTAAACAAAATTATCTGGGTTTTGCTCTAAGGACTAATGGCGGTGTGACTAAAAGGTGCATCAGTCTCAAGAATAACACTTTTCACTTCTAACTTGCAGGAATGTGCTTCCCGTTGTACTTTTTTATGCCAGGATGTGTGTGTGTGTGCACGCGTGCATGTGTGCACATGTGTGGAGGGGGCTTGGGTACAGTTGTTTAGCACATTATTTTGCCAAGCTGGTAGAAATGGTTCTCACAAATGAAAACCAGCCTGTTTTGTATCAGCTCCTTTTGTAGAGTACAAACATGTTGCTACTAATTAGTACTCCATCTTATCTTGCCTCTGCAGCTATTTTAAGTTACATCTTGATATGGAGCTTTATTCTAGTTGCAAACAAGCTTGTTATTTATTGCAGTATACACAAATCCAGTTGTGATAGGCATTTTCTCTCAGTTTAGATTTTGGCTTTGAGAAAAGTCTAGGAAAACTTGTAATTTAAGGAATATCAATGGCAATAAAAAGAAAGAAATATCTAAATGAAAATTTGGGCTTTAGCCCTGAAATGGGGCCACACAAAAATTACTTTTCACCCCTATTCCCTGCAGTGTTTCTGAAGAGAGATAAAAGTTGAGGATTAGTATCTAGAAAACATTCTGTACAAAGCCTATTACGTTTTCTTTTTCCCTGTAATTCAAAAAGGCAAAAGAGTAAATCAGTTCAGTTTGAGGTTATATACCTTAAAATATGATGCAATGACTCCCCTGATATCTTGGTAAGTGCATGTATGATGTGATATAACACATACCGTGTTTTTCAAGGAGTACATCTAATTTCCAAAAGCAAAAATAAACCTAAAATAGCATTAAACCAATAAGACAGTCTAATTGCTTAGAGACAGTTTGCGTGACTAGATTATAGTATGTCACTTCTTTTTACATCAGTCTCTTCCAAGTAAACAGACATCCTTCAGCATCTGAGTATTTCCCTGTGGCAGTCTGCTAACAAAAACATGAGAGGAGATCTATCCGACATCACTCTTTCCGCTAACTGTTCCCTGTGATTTATTTGAAGTCCCAAGGATTGCTTATCTGCTGAGATAGAGCATCAGAGCCTGTGTGCCTGCTTGCTTGCTCCATGCTGTGGCTCTATTGAGAGGTTGACCTTGGCTGGTGACCTTATCAGAGGTGATTCTGCAAATACTGGTTTATTTCAGTAACATTCAAATAACTTTTTGCAAGTTGCTTTTCTTTTAACACATCCAAAGTGAAAGCCGTTATGATTCCAAGTAGAGGTTGCTCCGAAGGGGGTTTGTATTTCTGCGTTACTTTTTCATTCTCTAAGGCCTTGTGCTGCCTTTTGTGTCTCTGAAGACAGAGATGACTGTGCCTGTAAAAAGAGGCAGTTGACTGCTGCTCTTCAGAAGAAAAGTGTAACTACATAAATGTGCTTTTAGAGTCTTATGGAAGCATGGCCAATATTGATTATGAAGCCTACCTTCCTTGTCAGTATAATACAAACCTGTATGTCATCACTGTCACGAGGTTCCAAGGTGTTAATCCGAATATATCTCTCCAATTTAGCATCCCTTTAGACAGTGTTAGATCTACATATAAGAATATTGTTTTTCTTCATTATGGTCTGAAAATCTGACCATTTTTTCTTAATTAGTGTTTGAAATTGTCAAGAAGAAGTTAAGGAACAATAACATTAAAAATTAACTCATTAAAAATTCTCATTTTAAAATCAGGAAATCAGTTGAAAATAGATATTGTTCAACGTTCAGTATAATGAAGATAAGAGCATGAATGCATTTCACAGAGTACCACAATACAATGCAGCTCTATCCTGAAGGGGAGGGGAGCATCTGAGCATACCTCCTTTCCAGATGCAGTCACAGTCCTCAGGCACTTTACAGCAAGTATGAACGAGGTGCTTGGTACGGTCGGTCGTTGCTGATGCAGTGTGGCAGTCCTCCTCATCTGTGTAGTAAAGCAGGAAGAGTAGAAATACATTTGGGTAAAATTGCTGGGTCTGCTCATGCTGTGTTAGGCAAGAGGAAAGAGGAGCATAGGTGGCTGGCTGCAGAGCTGAAGTGAGGTAAATAGAATATGCAAAAGTAGAAAGAGAGTATATATTTTCAAAATGTACAATAAGTAAAAGTACAAATTTAAACACCTCAGTATTAAGGAAAACAACTTTTTGGTAGGCTCAAAACTAATTGTAGATATTTTTAATTTTCAGTTTATGAATTTTGTTAGATTTTTGATTCCCTGACAAAATTTAAAATGGGAAAATGTCAAAACCTGGCAGTTGATGGGATAGAAAGGGAGTTTTTTGCTCGTCTCAAGTAAAGGATAATAGTAGTAAGAGGGAGGAAGCTTGAAAATGCATCAACATTCTGCTGTAATGGAGCAGCAGAAGTAGAAACATAAAACTGTGTTGACAGCCAGGCCTTTCCATTGCTGACTTCTCCTTAGTTTTTAATGGTAGGTGATATGTTGCCTTCTAAGTTAGCTCATCTGCTCTTTCTTGGTTTTGTGATGCTATTTCACTGGAGAGTGACCACAAGGATCTCTGTGGGGATCAGTCTGGTCAAGTGGGGAAGAGAACAGATCCTTTCCATTACAAATTATATGTACTGGATTGTATCTGTATCAAGCAGAGTAAATTATTTGACTAAAGGAACGTAAGAGTTAGACAAAAAATATTAGTAGCTCACTTATTCTATAGCTTCACCAATGTGTGCTTTCCTTTTTAGAAAAATTAGAATTTTAATACTTGATCTAGTCTAAATTCAGTGCCTTGTATACGGAAACTTTAAAGTAATCTTATTTTTTTACTAATAGAGCTGCTTGAAGACAGCAGTGATACTTCTTACCATTCCATCTCTGGTCATGTGTTTAACTCACAGACTTCCTACGTACAAGTATTTTTTTTAATAATTTAATTATATCTTCATTAAAAGTTAATAAGATCAATGCCAAATTATTTTTATTAATTAGAAACAAATGCATCACCTTACTATCAAAAGTTTAATTAAAATGAAGTACTATCATTTTGCTTATGTATAATTTTTAATCAATATTACTACGTGTAGAAAAAATTATGTTGACAGCATCTGAGGTTTCATCTACATGGAGGAAAAGATTGATAGATGGGAATTTGGTGTTGATAACACCTAATATAGTTTGATTGTTTTTGAAGGGTGTGGGCACTGAGCATATGTCTAACAATCTTTATCCATCTAATATCACTTTTTAGTATTATCCGAGATTAGGAACTGGCACTATGCCAAAATACAGTGCAGAAATACAGGCTGGATGTTTTCACAGAAACAATATTTATGCATCTAATTGCCTCAAAATTCAATATATGTATAAAGTCAGTCCTTTGGTAAAATACTGGCCCTGCATGTGAGGGAGTTTAGAGGAATGTGCTTCCAAATCATAATAAAATGAAAAGGAAACAACAGGTCTGGGAATATACAACTAAGACACCAGAAAATGACAATCCAAAGACAGAGACACTGGAAAATGACGATTTAATCCAAAGGTAGAGTTTGTGTGTGTGTGGAGTGTGTGTGTGTCTGGGGGGTATGTGTCTGTATCTATATGGGCTTAGATATAAACATGCATACACAGAAATATCTACTTATATCATATGCATATAAGTCCCATATAAGGGAGAATGAATGCAGAACAGGGAAAACCAAGTATCCTGGAGGCCTACAGTAATAGATGTGGGGACTGTCTTCAGGTTTAAAACTCAGTGTGGGAATCCTGGTTGATTTTAATAACATGCATTCAGCTCCATTTTTTACATCTAATACTGCAAGCATGACAGTCAAATATAATTCAGCAGTACCTGTATTTTCTCAGATCTTGCTTGCACCTACAGTTGACACAACTGTGTAAGCTAGACTCATACTGGGGATTCAGGTGCAGTGATACAACACTGGAGGTGGTTGGCTTATTTCCTCCAGGCATCCTTAGGTTTGAGTTGGATATCTTGGCTCCTGAATCCTGGGCAGATGCAGGGCCTTTAGATCGGGGTCCATATTTGATGCTATTTTGATGTTTGTCAAAGATATGGGTATCTAAACTCAGGCTTAAAGTTAGGTGTGTCTCGCCCCTGGGCATTTGTGGCTATAAACCCTGTTGTGGAATTAGATGTTGTACACAGATCTGTCTTTTCTTACACAAAACCTAGATAGGAGGAGGAACGTTGAGCTATTTCACTGTCTTGAAAGCTAAGATATATGGACTTAAATCCTTGTTCTAAATCAGGCAGTGAACTGGACCTCTGGAGTGATAAGAGAGCACTTTAACTACTGTCCAGAGGAATGGTAGACAGCAACAGCTTGTTGCCTGGGCTGTAAGAAGGACGGTCAGGTTTCTTCAGGCAAGATGGGCAAAGCAGTGACGAGCTGTGCATTGCACTAAAGCTAAGACATTAAGCAGCTTAGTGTTGTCAGAGCTGGAATGTTTGTACACATGCCCAGCAGCAAAGCTGTACTGTTAGCAGTTTAGGAGCTTCAGGAGCCTAGGCACCTGCAGGAGCAGGCAGCAGATCAGAGCAAGAGTTTGAAGATGTAAATTTTGATCAAAGACTTTAAAGTGTTTGTAGGAGGCAAAGCTGTATGATATGTCTAAGCTTTGTCTTTTTCCCTTCTTGGCCTCAATTTATGAACTCACTCTCTAAAAACAGCCTCTGAACTCCATCAAGGAAGTAACAGCAGACCCCAGCAAAGGGTTTTGTGATATCCTCCAGGAGGCACCAAAAAAATCTGTCCCTTATAGTCACGTATGATGCTGGAGCTTCATGAAGTTTCTTTAGCTTGTGCTTCACAATGTCTCTATGAAATAGGAAAGTTGGCAAGGTCAATGCACAGAATTTCAGACAGACAAACTGAGACACATGGGGTTAAATTTCAAGGTAAGTTGACAGCAGCCTGGCCAGGGACCTCATGTCCTGCCTGCTTGATCCTCTTCTTTGACCATGCTCTTTGGGAGATGCAAAGAATTATAGTTATAAATTAACAGATTGGTAAGAAGTACAAGGAAGTTAAAAGAGTATAAAAAAGAAGGTGTGGCAAGACTAGCTGTCTTAATGAGTTAAATTTTCAATAAAACATTGAGGTCCACATAGGATTTTTATAACCGATACAGGAAGAAGCCTATCTTTTATAAGCTGACAGCACAAATTAGATCTGCAGTTAGTTGTAAAATAACTTTTTTACAAAACATGTGTGTTAAGGTCAGTACAGGTGGCTGCATTATTAATTTTGTGAAAGGTCTGGAAGGGTGATGAAGGCAAGTATTCAAGGTAGAAAATAAATTTTTTAAATGTTGTAAGAGAAGAAAACTGGGGATAGGGAAAAACTTCTAATCACTCTTTTTCCAACTTAAAGAATTTGAGACACTCCATAAGCATCCACATATCACTGCAGTGAATTATGTAGATGTAATACAAACAAAGCAAAATGTAGTCTAGAATGGATCTTTTTTCAGATGCCTGTACTCAGAAAAAATGAAAATATGTCTGTCTTTAGCTACTATATCTTACAGAACAGGGGGTAGTAGATGTTAGTAGTTAGTCGTGTAGATGGTTAAATACAGCTGAGGCAAATAAACAAGGAAAACTCAGCTGAGAATGATTATGCATTTAACTCTGAGACAAGCTGTATACTCCAGAATGAAATTCTAACCCAATTAAAGATGATGGATCAATTTGTACTTCTGCCAGGCCAGAAATTTCCCATAGGAAGCTATCTTCTGAACACAAACAGACATTCAGATCTGAGTTAAATTTAGTGGTGGTCAAAAACAGGACAGCTGAAAGAGGAGTTTTGCAGTCCATCTAACTATCCAGGCAGAGCTGTCTTAAAAGCAGGGCTCTGGTTTTGTTTTGTTTTCCTCCCCAGAGTCGTACTTTTTCTTTTTTTCCTCTTTCTGCATCTCCAGCTGTTGGTTATCAAATCTATGTTGGAGAATTTAATGAATAAAAGTCTGTGGGGATTAACTTGATAAGAAGTTCATGTATATCAAACACTAAAATGCTGTTGTAATGCAATGGCTCAAAATCTTATCAGTAGTAACATACTAATAGTGCCGCCTTTTTTTGGAAAGCTTTACTGAAAAGGATGTAAACAGTCTGGGCACACTGAAGGGAACTTGACCCAGGCCCTTGCTTCTAATGTGATAATTTCCCTTTTAGCTTGATAGCAGTTTCCTAGTTCTATACCTTACTGAGCAGTCCAATTAAAAAAAAAAAAAGAGAGGTAAAAGAGGTTGAAGGGACTTGGAAATATAAGGAACTTTATCAGCATTTTCTTGGGGCTTGAGGTCAACTGTAATAGTTTAACTGGTGTAGCAAGTTCCCGTTTTAAAGTGACTCATGCTTGAATGATAAAAATACTCAAGTGTTAACTGCTGTTCCATATGGCTTAAACAAAGAGTGTCATTCAAGAACCAGAGGATTGCCAGGCAGGGAGGGCCATATTGCAGGGTTCTGACCCTGCTCTGACTCAGGATAATGCTGTGGAAAAGGCTGCATATGTTTCTCAACCTGGCATGCTGATTGTCTGCTAAGGAAAAAAAGAATGTATCAGCAAACATGATAATGTGATTGCTAACATAGTTTTTCTTTCTTGGGAATCAGTTTCCTGGATATGATGCCAATTTTGAGAAACACTGAAGACTCATAGAATGAGGTGTGAAGTGTTAAGTTATATTTAGGTAGTTTTAGCATTTAATCAGTCACTAAAGCAAAGTCCATATAAAAGGAGGAGTAATTAATCAAAATCAGAAAGAGTAATGATAAAATATTTTTTACAATTATTTTGATGCTGTACTTTTCTGGGCTGATACAAAGAATTTTTGAGTCAGTTAGAAACTTTCTTTTGAGTTTGAAAACTTCCACTTGAGCTTTGATCCAGCCCAGGGGCTGCAGGTCAAGTATTTGCTTAGCGTGCTTGACCTGGGCCCTGTGCTGTATAGAACGGTGTTGCAGGCACTGAACCTTCAACTGGCCATCTCTATGCCACTGTCTTCCTGGAGGACATCCTTTAAAATGGAAAGGAAAACTGCCACTGATGCCTGTGGTCATAAGAGTAGATGCTTTGTACTTATCTGTCACTACATTCATAAAGAGCCAAATGTGATCTTTTCTTTTCAGTGAGAGACAAGAACTGAAGTTACTGACTGCCTCACAGTGATATGGTCATAATTTCAGCAATTTGCCACTCAATAGTCCTTACAAAAAAAATAGGACTGAGAGGGTTATCCAGTACAGGTTAACTGTAATGTTTAGTATCAGAACTGAGAACTGAAGATGTTCTGGAGATAAACAGGCATGTCATTTAAAAGTGAGGATGACAGCAACCCAGCGAATTGTAATCCTGCTTGCAGTTACAATTTAAATCACTGATACGCTTTCTCACATGACCTGATTTCACCTTCTTAAATTTTCTGGACTAATTTTATATTTCCCATTTTTCCTTTGTGAATGGTTTATATAAAAGAACAACTGCTCTCCAAATATTAAAGCTAAATTCTTATGACATCGTTTTAGTAGGTCCACGGATGCCAGTCAAGATGCCCACATGACTGAACAAGTGCTTTTGCATTGATATTGATTGCTGTAGGACTGTGATAATTTTTTGTGCCTTGTTAGCTTTAAGTCTGAATGAAACAATTCTTATTGATGCTATTTTTACTATAAAGCTCATGATTTCTTCCATCTTTTCAGAATATATGGATTGTTTGTAGTACAAGAAGGAATGAGGTGGAGCTTTAAAGTTGCATATGTCTGGACAGAAGCTTTGTAAGCCTTCTGAAGTCTTAGAGAATTAAGAGGCATTCACACCATCAAATGGTGACAGTTGTTTATCACCTTCACCAGGTTCCAGAAGTGTTATCTCTTGGGTCTTAAATTCTAGTGGTACACAGAAGGTACCGATGGATTAGCTGGTTATCGAGAGTGGCTTTGCATGCACTGGAAAGCTAATGAGGGTAGGAATGATATTTTAAATCCTGCACTTAAAATAAAACCAACTCTATAAAAATTCCTGTATAAGTGGTTAAGTTTTAAGACATCAGAATAACACATAGAATTTGCACTTGTTCATCTTCTGAAAAAGTGTAAACAACAGAATACTGACTGGGATATAAGCAGTACATTAGCTAAAATAGATTAAGGACCTAAAAAATTACGTTAGCATAACATTTAAGAAAGCAATGTTTATAGCAAAATATCTGTGCAAGATTATCATTCAATGTTTGTGTCTGTGCATGTTATGAAAGTGGAACTGAAGTGGTCTTTAAAAACTTCTATAAATGTTGAATTCTCTACTAAGGAAAATAGTTTAAAACTCATTATGGCATGCAGCAGTAGTGTCTGCTGAGGAGTGTTTTTGTTACTGTTCTACACAGCTAGTTTTGAAAGCTTGCTGTAATCCTGATTAAGCAAAGAAGCTCCAAATCAGATTATACATCTGGTAGCAATCAGGTGGAGCAGTTACCATCCAGGGACATAGTATTTCCACAGGAAAAATACCCCTCCTCACGTTCTGTAGTATAACTAATGTACAGTTAGATGTAATCTTCCTGTATCTTCATAAACTATATTCACATTCATTTATAATTGTTGCATTGCACTTTTTCCAGTGTGTTGAATGAAGAATACCTCATGGATGACAAAACTTCAGAGTTATGTTTTATTGGGTGTTGTGAAAGAAACTGTGAAACTATTTTCATTGTGATATATGAGTAGAGAAAATGCGGGAGAATCTCTAGCAGAAAGATGATCATCTTGACCAAATAATTGAACAAAAGCAAGAATTAATGCCATGAGATCATTATTAGGTAGTCTCAGAAGGTGACTGGTAGAAGCTCCATTTTAACGTATTTAAAATTTATGTCACTAAAGAATTTAGTTTGGAGGATAACCCTACACTGATAAAAAGATAGATTAGATGACCTATGTTCCCCACCCACATTTTTATTTTATGTGGTTCTTTGAGTCTCTTGAGCAATCTAAGTAAACAGAAAATTATATAAGTACAATATTTAAAAGGTAAATGGAGTTTAACAATAATATAAGAGGACTTGCTGAACAAGATGTTAGACCCTCTACTCTGAGCAATGGCTGCCTGGGGTGAACCTGATCTGGTGATTAACATTAGCTGAGATTAAGCAAATGGATTATGATGGGGTTTTCTGGCTGAGCGGACTTGGAATAGGACTAAGCACGTTCATTTCATATGGCATAGGCAATCACATGTACAATTTATAAATCTCTGAAAACAAGCTAACTACTGTTTTATTTACATGGGATGTGACTGTGGGTGAGTATGCTAAGATAATTTGCAATACTTACCAGCAATATGGCATTAGACATATTATATATTTAGAACAATGTGTTCCACTTATTGTCTTTATAAAATTTAGCAGCTTTGTGCATAAACTTTAAATGAGTGGTTTTATTTATGAGAATGCAGGCAAAGGGATTATATTCTGAATTCTGTTTGGTTTACTTACAAAACAAAATTATTAATATTGTAATTGGCAAAATATCTTAATAGACATTCTGTGTCATGTAATATCAGATATTTCTTAATTTTATTTAAAATCATTTAAGTATGAAAATTGATACTGTGTTTAAGATGAAACTATTACAATGTGATCACCTGTAGTGTGAAATAATAACTTCTACAATATGTTGATTATTCATTAGTTGAAAAGTTTGCTGTTTGTAAGATGCAATTATAAGGTATCTGAAAGATGCATAAGCAATGTCCACTATTAAAATTAATACTGGAAAGTATTCATATGTGATGTGCTACGCAGCCCTCAGTTCTTTCACACATCGTGTTCTACGCAGCTATCAGTTCTCTGCCAAAAGAGTTTTATCATTCCTTTTATGTTCTGCTAAGGAAAATTTATTTTTCTTAATTACTTTTGTGAATTCAAATTATTTCATGTTTATAATGAAAATTGTCTTTTTTCTTTCTATATGTCTTCTTTGTTTGTTTTGGATTTCATTACTTCCACAGTCTCAAGACTCAGTCCAGTAACTGTTTTTATGTAAAATGTGTTGTATATTTTACATAAGTACAAAAATCCAGAACAACTTCTGAGAGGTTAATTCAAACACAATTATTATCAGTAGTCTCATGAGAAAATCCATCTAGTTTTTATTTCTCATTACCCTGCTCTGATGTGATTGGTAATAATTTTAAACTAATTCCCCCAAGTCAAGTCTGTTTTGCCCATGATGGTAATGGGTGAGTGATCTCTCCCTGTCCTTATCTTAACCCAGGAGCTTTTCGTTATATTTTCTCTCCCCTGCCCAGTTAAGGAGGGTGGTGACAGAGCAGCTTTGGTGGGCACCTGCCATCCAGCCAGGGTCAAACTGACACAATGTAGTAGTAATAGTCAAAATATTGTTTTCCATAACTTCATTAAAAAAAATATGTAGTGTCCGTAAGAGATTGTTCCATTAGTCAATATGGCAGCTACATCAAGTTGATATTGTTAAGGAATTTACTTTATATTATTTTGATGACAAACATATTCCCTGAGACTGCTATACAGCTTTTCAGTAAAACTCTACTAAAACTGCTTCCTTGAGACTGATTATTTGACTAGCTGTTTCTATCCTGCATTCCAGTCAAAGCAAGTCAATCATTAAGATAAAGCAATTTCATTAATTTAAAGGGTTGTCACTACAGTATCTGTATGTAGATAGAAAGATTGTAGTGAGAGTGCTCTTTTTTCAAGCATGAAGACTATCAATATAGTTGTCAGAAATAATCTGTTGTTTTAAAGACCGGTCTTTAAATGTTTCAATTTAAAGGCTACTTCTACTGAAGAATACCTGAAATTTTTGTGTCTTTATAGAGGATTTAAAGACTTTTCTCTTTGCCCTGGTTTCAGCTGGAATAGAGTTAAATTTCCTTCCTAGTCACTGGTACAGTGCTGTGTTTTGGATTTAAGATGAAAATTATGTTGATAACACACTGATGTTTTAGTTGTTGCTAAGCACCAGGTCAAGGACTTTTCATCTTCTCATGCCTTGCCAGCGAGAAGGCTGGGAGTGCACAAGAACCTGGGAGGGGGCGCAGCCAGGACAGCTGACCCAAACTGCCCAAAGGGATATTCCACATCATATGACATCATGCTCAGTATATAAACTGGGGGATTTGGTTGGAGAGTGACAATTGCTTCTCAGGGATGGGCTGGGCATCCATTAGCAGGTAGTGAGCAATTGCTTTGTGCATCACTTATTTAATATAATCTTGTAAAGTTATTATTAGTAGTATTATTTTATCTTTTTTTTTCTGTCCTATTAAACTCTTGTTATCTCAAACCACAAGTTTTACTTTTTCTTTTCTGATTCTCTTCCTCATCCTACTGCAGGGGGAAGGAGTGAGCAAGTGGCTGCGTGATGCTTAGTTGCTAGATGGGGTTAAACCATGACACTTTTACTAAAAAAGGCTTATTTGATCAGTTGTTTTTCACTCAGTGTAAATGCAAATATTGTAGTGGTTTGTGTATCATGAAATATAAAACTTAGAAAAGCAAATGAACTGTCAATTTATGATGCAGTTTAACTCTAAAACATGTTTTTGGCCCTATTCAGGTATAGTTTTCAGTGTAGTAAACCAGGACCCTTTTCTCAGACTCCAATGGGTTTGCCGTGGTATAAAACTAGTATATGAGATCAGAATTAATTGCATTGTCTTTCAGTTTTGTTATTATGGACTGAATATGGCTTAAATTGCTCCCTTCAAATAAGGATTTTGCTAATAATTTAAATATGAAACGTTGTCATTAGCTTCATCCTCAAGAAACATCTATTTCTCATTCTGGACTGACAAAGTACCTTCTTCTACGGAAAGGTCTTTTGTACCAAAATGATAGGAGATTACATTGGAGAGTTTTGGGAATATTTGCAAGTAGAGCTATGTTAACTTAATCCAACAGTACTGGAGTCTTTGTGGAATTTAGAGATAACAGCTTGGATCCATTTAAATCCAATGATTTTTGGCACAACTCGCTGCTGTTGGTTTCGTATAAATTCTCTTTCTGCACCTTTCAAAATGAAGACCGTATTATTACTAGTCATAAGAGAAGTTTTACACCCATCTCCTCTTTCTTCCAGATTGCTGTCAAAATGAGCGAAACGCCTTCAACTAGTTACTCGGTGAATCAGCCAAACTCCTCCGAGAGTGAACAGAGTTTGTCTACACGCCATATCAATGTTACTGAACCTGTGGTGGCAAAACGGATCTGTTTCTATAAAAGTGGAGATCCTCAGTTTAATGGGATCAAAATGGTCATTAATAACCGGTCTTACAAAACATTTGATGCCTTGCTGGATAGTTTATCCAAACGGGTCCCATTATCTTTTGGAGTAAGGAATATTAGTACACCAAAAGGGAGACACAACATCACCAATTTGGAGGATCTTGAAGATGGAAAATCTTACATTTGCTCCCATCAGAGGAAAATGAAGCCCATCAACCTGGAACAGGCTAGCAAAAAGCCGCTGCCCTGGCAGATCAGTAGGCCTATCAGTGCTCGCCGTCGAGCTGTGCAATTAGCAAGGGAGAATGAAGATGGATTTGGCAATCGAGAAAGACAAATAACAACTCCCAAAAAGATTCTTGTTTTCAAAAATGGAGATGTAAGACTCAGGCGCACCATGGTTCTGGGAAAGAAAAATACACAAACCTTTGAGGCCTTTCTGAATTATATGAGTGAGTTAATGCAATATCCAGTTGTGAAAGTATATACCACTGATGGCAGAAAGGTGAGAATAAAGATGAGTACTGACAATTTTTCTATGATTGCTTCTAGATTATTTTTAATTAAAAAGGTGATTTTATCAATTATAAACTTGGGACACTGACCTGATTTAAGATCTAATGTGCTGAATTTCATCTGTTTCCTTTCTATGCCTTTTTACCTTCAGAAATGCTACTAGCTTGGAGGAAATATAGTGGAGTCTTGCAATCAGAGAGAAGCAAGTGAGGACATTTTATTTTAAGTCATCATGGAAAAATGCTTTTCTTATTCAGGCTTCTTTCAGGCATGCTCTCAATTCTATATTTTTAGCCATCTACATAGAAACTTCCTTTAGTCCTAATGCTGTTTATCTGTGACTTTTAATGTTTTAAAAATACAATAACAAAAACAGCCACACATATTTTATAATTACACAAATGTAGAGTGGTTTGCTATTAATGACTTGAAACTATGACATCTGATTGTCTGTTATAGTTTTCAAACCGTGGACCAGGTTCTGTACCTCTAAACCCAGATGATGCAGCACTAATAATCCAATTTTCATCTCATATGCTGTTTTATATAATTTTATCTCACTTAGAGTTGTATCTGTGTATTGATTAACCACAGAAAAGCACTTGTGATTATACCTAACGGGTCTCTAGAAAGACAATTCCATGCAGAACTCCAAGAGTTCAAGGGAGATCTTGTGTTTGCCCTCCATTTTGTGAAATTCTGTATTAGGTTGTGAAACCATCTATTTCACCTATAAATCAGTGAACTGCAGTTTGTAAGCCTTATCTTACAATATATTTTGGAGCATAAATTCAAAACTCTTAGAAGAAACTCTGAGCACCTTGATCCAGTCAGACCTTCTTTGAGTGGATGGTTAGACTACATGACTTCCAGAGGTCTTCTCCAACACATATTGTTCTGTGATTCTGTCCTGTTCCTCCATGGCAGTATAGGTCAAGTACTTGTGGTGTATTCTGAATTTCCCCTTTCTTCCTCCAGATACGTGTTCATATGTATGCCTACCTCCAAATGCATATTCTTATTTCATGGCTGTGAACAGTCACTATGCAAAAATGAAACAAAGTTACATATGCAAACACTTGAATTATAAGAAAATTTTGATCTGGATTGAAGTTTCTTCTTGAAGTATTTTTCTAATATGTTTATATAACAAGACATACCCTCACAGAGATAGGAATTGCCTTATAGGAATTGAAAAATTAATTCCATGCTGTGATACATATTTAATAGCCTGCTGGAAACTAATGTAGAGACTAAGAAGTGAAGATATTAATGCATGAAAGGGATAAATCTCTTGCATTATTTTTTGTGGTTACTAAGGCAGAGAATTTAATATTGCTTTTTTTTTTCCCCAGGTTCCTAATCTTCAGGCCCTGATATTCTGCTCTGGAGCTGTAGTCGCAGCGGGGAGAGAGCCTTTTAAACCAAGCAATTATGATTCTCCTGGGTATTCGGGGCCTGCTAAATTGCTTGGAATTGCAAATCGTGTGTACCCAAAAGCAAATGCCAAGTCAGAAAGCGAAAATAGTAAGTGCTTTGAATTAATTTGTATTTTATTAATTGGTTTGTCTCTCACCATAAGACATAAACCATGCCAATCTTACTAGGATCAAGAATATTCAAAAAGACCAGTTGAAACTGTTTAAGTCTGCTCTAACTCCGCTATAAGCATAAGAAAGATCAAAATGTTAGTGGCTTTTTTTTAAAAATGTAAGTTTCTGTTAAGTACTCAGCTAGTATTCACATTTTCTTTCAAATAGACATTTAGAACATGGATACAAATCTGTAAGTATATTCTATTTTAATGCATTTGATTGTCATTGTTACTTATTTTTTGGGGTCACATGTAATAATGGTAGTGGTAAAAGAGAAACTACAGGCTACTTCAGGCTCTTAACTGACTGAATTTCTTGAGAAAAACTTTTGTGCAGTTTCAGACCTTACCTTAGCAACTGGAGGTTTAACTTGTTATTCTCATTACTTTCACCTTTTCCCATGTCCCATGCTCTACAAAACAGGAAAAACATTATAGCACCCATCCACTCACAAATTCATCATGTTTTTGAAGCTGCTTTTGTCTAAACAGAGAGTCATCTTTTCCTGTATCTTCATGGCTATGATATATGATTGTTGGAAAAGTTTGGGAAAAGAGGCAAATAAGTACTTTCCCTTTGACTACTCACAGAGCTGTGCCACTGACAAGGACAGTAGGAGTGTGAAGCGGCTAGTTGGATGATCAAGAAAGTGAGGAGTTGTTGAAGAGAAGTCAGGCTAGCAGAATAGCCTGAGGTTGAGGGGAACAAAATGCTGTGGTACAAGAGCTTCAGATGACATGGGAATCCTCAGCATTAGAGCATCCTGTAGGGCAAAGGTACTGTCTAGGGGGAAACTTGTTTAATCCAGAGGTACCTTGTACTCTTGATACAGCTGCATGTTGTACTGGAGAGCCCAGGAGCAGTGTGATTGTTTCTGTACTGAGGACTTTCCACAGTAATCTTGACTGTGTCATGGAGCACATTGATGTACAAGGCACTTGGCTTCCATTTACCTGAAGGCATTTCCTCCCTATTCCTCACAGTTAATTATGTCCCCTCCAAACTATTAATTTTAATTTTTCCAGCCTTCATGTTCTTTGACTTGCACAGCTTGAGAGCTGTTTGCAGGACATAATTAATGAGTCAAGAGAGAATGAATAGGAACATTTTGAGAATGAAAGTTTTGCAGAAACCAAAAAATCCTGCCCTTGCTTTGAGCCAGAGATTGAGCCTTGCAATGGTAGAAAATATGAGTAGCTGAGAATCTCGTAAGATCCCTCTTAGTTAACAGCAATTATGGAAAGAGATTAAAAAACAACTCTCTTGGTGTCTTTAACCTGAGAAATTAAAAAGTATCCTGTGCAGGAGACATCACAGATGATGTGAGAGCCTGAAAAATCAAATTTTAGGCGCTTGGTTCCAATTCCATTTCCTGAGACAGAGAAAGTGAGGTTTTTATTTTGGGAAGTATAAGAGTTGTCTTTGTGTGGGTGTACATACACTGTTTCCCTCGCACATGCAGAACTTCTTGTAAGACAGCAAAACTTGATTTTTATTTCATATTCTTTTATCTCTCACTTCTTGAGTAACAACCAGATGAGATATAATATTTTAAAAGCCAAGTTATTACAGAGTAATCAAAACATATTTGGGGAATATTTAATGTGCATGCAAACACACATTGGGCCATGCTCAAAATTCAGTGAAAGTCTGGAAGTATTCTCATTGGCTTTACTGAGTTTGGCACCATTGTTGACAGTACTGTAGCATAAAATGTATCTCGGAATGTCATGATTTAAATACAGATTTTATAAGATGCTCAAATGCTTCCATATTTACTTCTCTGTAGAAGAACAGTGCATGGCATTGGATCTGAAACCTTTATTCATGTGTCAGTGACACTACTCACATTAGTTATTCATATGCTGTAGATTGTTGGATTAAGCCCAGGGAGATAAATGTTCATCTTGACCTACGCATTTTAGCACTAGCTGTAAGAACTAGTAGGAAATATATTTATTGTCACTAAGGCATGAAGAAGTGAAGTTGGTAGCTTGATGCCCATACAAGTGGGGGCCAGTGAATGCCTTGGAAGGTTCAAGGCAACCTCAACTCCCAACTAAGTGTAAAATGAGAGCATTTAGTACTTTTTTAGGCTTTGGAGCTTCAAATAAGAATATAGGTCTGGCATTAGAAGGAACCTGTTGCAAAATAAAATTAAGTGAAAAAGTAATTAAGTGCTTGATTCTTTATTAAAAATTGGTAATATTTCTCTCTCTAAGAACTTCTTAAAATGAACAGCATGATCAGCTGTGTTTTTCTCTTTACTTTCTAATACTCTGGTAAAATAAACACACTTTATTAGCTTCATTTGTACTAATTTTTGTCCTTTCTTCTTTTCTTTTCCTTTGCTGCCTATCTGCTGTCTCACCACCTGGATCCTTATACATGATATTTGTCTGCTCTACTTTCCACCTACTGTATGAATTTGGGTTCTTTCAATGTAATTATTAGTAGCAAGAGCTGAAATGGGCTCTAGCTCAAGATCACAGATATTCTCAGTTTCTTCTGATAAAGGGTCCAGCAATGATAACAACTCAAATTATAACTACTCAGATTTGTCCTATATTCCTGACAGTCATAATGGTACAGGAGGAAATCAGTCAGTTACTGGTGAAGACTTATCTGTGGCACAGTATGAAGATGACATTGAGAAATCTGTTCACCTTAATCAAGATGGCAGTATCACAGTCGAAATGAAAGTTCGATTCAAAATTAAAGAGGAAGAAACAATTAAATGGACAACCACTGTAAGACGTGCTGGACTTTCTGATGACAAAAATACCACCATTTGCAATTCTGCAGTGAGTGCAGAAGACTGCTTATCCAATGTAAATGTATTAGAATGTGTAAAACCAAAAGATGTTCCATTTTTGAATAGCAACAATAAGGAAGAGGGAGTCTCATTACAGCAATTAAATGCAGAGGTGTCAGACAAAGAATCAGAGTCTGATGTAAAAACTGCTGGTTTTAATATCTGCAAGAACAATTCTGCAGACCTAGACTTAAGCAATGTACCTGAGGATAATATCAGGCCTCGCTTTTATAGACCTCCCACTCCTGGGCCAAGGCGTGTTAGACAAAAAAAAGCAGTAGTTGAAAGTGTCACCTTGGTATCTGAGAAAGAGGTTCAGGAGAAGACAATAGGACAGTTTTCCTACAGTGAGGAAATACAGAACGGAGAAAATAAATCTGAGTATTGCATGGTAGCTCAGTCAAGCAGAAAAAAATCAAGTGTCAGTAATCCAAATTTTAGTGAGATGAGTGACAATGATTTATTAAAGCTTTCTTCAGAGAATATAAAAGAAGAAATGCTTTTTAAAGTAAGCCACAGAAGTACTGATTTAATAGAAACCACTAATAAGAAGACATTAGAAGGGCCTGACGAGGATGGAGTGGTACAGAATACATTAGAGAAATCAGTTGTGGAACAAGGTACGTATAATAATTCAGTATCAACCTGCAAAGCTAACAGCAGCAGTTTCATACCATCATCAAAAATTTACCATCCAGCTAGGCCAGGTTCAGCAGACTGCATCCATGAGTCTTGTGATATTAAACAAATAAAAAGATCACTGAGTTCTTTCATTAGATATTCAGAATTATGTCAATCAAAAAAAGAAACGAAATGCAAAACTGCTGATTTATTACCTGTTTCTCAAGATTCAGTGCATTCAGTCTGTCCTGGACATAGCCACATGAAGATGATGGTGCCTCCATGTAGTAAAGCTCCCACTGAGAAAATAAATCCAACGACTGGATTATTTTCTACTTTCATTGAAAGTGAGGATCGAATCAGTGTCAGGACTGAATCTGTGATGGCAACACACCTCACTGATGAGAGCCAATCTGCATCTTCCCTCACCAAAAAGAAGAGAAAATTATCTAACTTACTAGAGCAAGGTACATATGAAAATCAAAAAGATAAAGAAATTTCAGAGATAATTAAAGGTGAGGGAATGCATATCACAAGCAAAACCACACATGATTCTACAACAGAAGTTATGGATAATTATTCTGAAATGCCTCATAAAAAAGGAAAGGAATTTCTTGTAAAAAACAGCGATGGGTCTATCAGTTCAGACAAACACATATGTCCTGAAGATGAGCTCTATTATCAGGATTCAGTGGAACAGAAAGGATTATCATGTAACAAAAAACCAAGAAGTAATAACAGCAAGTTGGCCAAGGTAAAACTGAAGTCAAGCAAAAAAGATAGTATCGCTTCATCTGCACAGAGTGAAGATGATCTAATGACAGTTGATTCAAACAATGAATCTGAACACACTCAAGATACACTGAGTACTGAGAAAGAAAGCACAGATCTCACAAGCAATTCTTTTGAACAGACGCCCAACTCACCAGTGATTTCAAAGCCATTGTCAGAAGTACCAAAGAATCTTAACTTTGAAAAAGAAAAGGAAAATAGTATTTTGGAAAATTTGTCATCAAAGAAAAAGAAAAAACAAAAGGGGATGAAGAAGAATCTAAGTAAAGGTGCAAATAAATTAAATATGTCAGAGAAAGCCATTACACTTGAAGCTCTAAAACAGGAGGATTTTCAAGAGAAGGTTGATGAGCATTCACTTGAAAACTATGTTCATTCTTGGCTGGAAAACTTGTTACCAAATTCTGTCTTACCCCCCATAAATAAAAAAGAAGGGAATGTAGAGAACAGCAATGCCTGTCATTTTCCTAAAGAAAATACTGATGCTTCTGTAGATAAACTAGCAAGATTTATCACAAATAAAGTACACGTGACTGGAAAAAAACATCTGGTTGAACATAATCTAACCAAAAAAACATTAAAGCCTGTTTGTGAATGGGGAACTTCAGAAGAATCGGCCAAGGATTCTGGTGAAATACAAACTGACTCTTTGATTCATGCTAATACAACTGCAATAGAAACCGCTGAGGTTTCACTAACGTCAGAATTTCATCATGATAGTAAGCTACACTTGTTTCATGAAACATATCACAATGATAAAAAGATGTCAGAAGTTGATATTCAAGATACCAACCTATGTCAAAGAAAAAAATCTGAAGTTGCTGTTCAAGTAGATTGCACAATTGCCAACGAGAAAATCGGAACAGATGTTCAGAATAATTGCATGTCTAGCATGTTGCTGCATGAACTACAATCAACTTTGCTTGGTCTCCAGAAAGAACATAGTGGATGTATAGGAAAAGCTTGCAGCCTTTCAGATCTTTCTCCTTCAGCTTTTGGTTCTTCCTCCAATGTCCTCCTAGCTTGGCTACTTGTACTGAATCTGAGAGAGAGTTTGATTGGGGCAACCAAGGATGATATGCAAAAACCTACCTGTAGCTGTTCTGAAATATTTACACAGTTGCAATTTCTGAAACAAACTACAGTCATAGAAAAAGTTGATGAACTGAAGGCTGCCTTCTCACATTTTCAACAATCAACAGAAAATAACTTATTACATTTTGGAAGGGAACTCGAAAAGCAGGACTCTACACATTGCCGTGAGAATGTGTCCATATTTGAAATTCAAAATGGTATACATTTGCATGAAAAAGAAATATCAGTTGAACCTTGTATTCCAAAGGAGGGTATAAATTCTGAAGCTCTAAAACTGACTGGTGAATTAGAGAGCTGTTTTGATATACATAAAGATCATTGTAGAGAAACAGAGATTTTAGACTTGAGTGCTCCAGAACCACAGTTAGATGTTCAATATGCCAATACTAATTCAAATACCTGTAGCCTTGCATTAGCCATAGAGCCACCTGAAATAAATGAAGAAATGTCTGATAGCCTATATAAAAAGTCTCAAGATAAAAACAGTGATACATCATTCACGAATGAAGAGTCGGAAACTTCAGTAGAACCTAACTCAACAGTTCATAGTGTAACTTCTAATGATAAAATTCATACCTTAGATCAGGATATTTCTGAGTTAGAAGGTGAAAAAGATATTATACATGTTACTACTGATGAAAGTGAAGATGAGAAAGTTGTTCCAAAATCAGCAGATAATGACATAAAAACAAATAATCAACTTAAACTAGCTGCTGAAAGCTCTGTAGAATATAATAATGAGAATTATTCTGTGCAGGAAGACAAGGAAGATGCAGAAACTTATGAGGAAACCTCTGAGAGGTTATCTGTAGTCTCTCCATTATCATTTTGTTATGAATCAAAGCAAATTACAGAATGTGATATAAGTGAAGGAGAACAGAAACTGCAAGAAGAAGAACTGGAGAATAAAATGTGTTCAGACACTTCTCAACTAAAAAAATGCTTAAAAAGTCCTGCTACTTCAGACTGGTCAGATTACAGACCAGATACTGAAGACAGTGATTATAACTTTAAAGCACCCAGTGATTTGACCAATGAAAGTGAGGATGAAGCAGTACTTGAAAAACATTATAATACTGGCTATGTAAAAAGAACTATTGAACGACTTTATGGCAAGACAGAAGCTTCATTTAAGCCTGCCTTTCACAAAGGATTTCCTTATATGTCAAAAGTATTTCAAAAGGATACTGAAGAATTCCACTCTGCAGTGGTGGAAAAAACTATTTATTTTTCTCAAGGACCTAGGTCTTGTTCTGGAGAGAAATTGTCACATTCTTCACTACCATCACAAGAATTTCCAGTGAACATAAACAAAGATGCCACTATATCGAGAAGAGAAAATACTACTTTACCAACACCACAACCTAGTCTTAACAGAGAAGACACAAGTTATACTAATGACCATTCAGGGGAATTTTCAAAGCAACATTGTCAACCTAGAATACGACCTAATGAAGATGAAGGAATATTGATAGATAAAGGCAAGTGGCTTCTCAAAGAAAATCATTTAATAAGAAGATCACCACCTGAACGGGTTGGAATGTATGGTAATTTGGATACAACATCAACAGACACAGTCCTTGATACTAACAGTGATGATGTTCCATACTCGCACTTTGGCAATCTGAATCAGTACCCAATCCTCAAAGAAATCTCTTCTTCAGAACTCGAAGACATGGCTAAACCCTCTGAAAATTTTTGCAACTACTTCAATATACCTCATAATAGTGATTCAGACCCCTTTCAGGATGATTTAAGTACAAAAAGCAAACCTAGACGCAATGGTAAGATCACTTCCCTTCCTGCAGCAAACAAAGAAAAGATCAACCCATCAGTCACGGTAGGTGCTACTTCCACACATCTTTCCACACAGGCTGATACCCATTTTCCAGCCTTTACATCTGTAGAATTGAGATTGTCTGATAACAAGGTGCATCCATTAGGACAGCCTTTAAATGATGAACCCATACGGTCTCAGCCAGCCAATGCTAGTAATGCAAACAGAAGTGCTCTTCAGGAAGAAGATTCTCTGGATAAACTCCATGCTATGTGTGGCCAACATTGTCCAATACTGATGGTGACAGTAACACCAACTAATGAGGAACAGAGAGGATATGCCTACCAAAAGGCATCTGATATTGAGAACTGGCTGGGTCCATGTTTGTTGGCCAAAAAGGGTGAACATTTACAATGGTCAGGCGAAGATTTAATAACAGACAAAAGTAATCATATGACTCTGAAGAACAACTGCATCAATAAGATTGTCAATAATATTTTTAGTAGGTTTAATCCTAATAACACCTTAGATTTTATCAGTACCTTTGGAATACTTGCATCTTCAACTCTGAAAGACACAAGTAGTTCAGGGAAATTATATGTTATAGAAGATATGAATATAAAACCTGTGGAAGTGAGCAATTGTCAAAATAATGTATCTAAAGACATACCCAGTGATCTTGTGGTAGGCACAAATACTGAGCTACCCAACAGAAATCCAAAAATGTGCCAAACCCTAAGAATAAGTCCAATTCATATTGTTGGAGAAAAATTTTCTCCCATACTGGCAGATACAGCAGAAACCTGTCATTCTGAAACATTTCTGAAGTGTGACAGTTCTTTAAATAACATTGAACATAATGCCTCTGAATATCTGAAAAATGAAAATGCCTTTCCTACAGAAGAAGAAGAAGCTTGCTTTAGTACAATGAACAATGGAAACAGTAAAGATGAGAAAGACTTGTAATAGAGATCTCAAATCTATAGCATTAGACTAGTGAAAACATCTTCAGGAAAAAAATGATCACAAAATTAACTGCTGAATAAAACTCCCAATATGAATACAGCCCAGACCTAGATAAGTATAAATCACAATTATATACCATTGCTGAAATACAGATAATTACTTAGTTTTTTGTGGGAACCAACAGGAAGAAAAGCTGCTCTTCTAAGACAGTGATTTCTTGGTTAAAAAACAGTTTTCCCTGATATGTTATATATTCAGAGATGTTCAGTTATACACCAACCATCTCATCTGTAGAGAAACAACTGCTGCTTGTTAGAACAGAGAACTGACATTTCAAATACCCACCTAAAATAATATAAGATTCCTGTATTTCATGACATTTGAGAAAGGGTTTCAGAATTGTCTTTCAGTAGAAAAGCTTTTTCCAGAACGAAATCAACTGATGATACATTTAATTTGAAATGAAAAGTAAGAAATACTATTCAAATGCTGTAATACAATGAAAAGTTGGAAACAGAAGTCAAGTTAATTTTATCTAGATTAACATTATCAAATCACTATTTCAGTTTTTAGAGGCCAACTTCAGAATATTTATATGTGTAAAGAGATCTTTCAGTCTGTATATAGGATCATCCAGACTCCAAATGGAGTTTGCCTCTTTTACCCAGCAGATACTAGGAAAGAAGTGTATTTATTGCCACTGGGATTACACAGGAACTGAGAAGGGGACTGTGTGTCAATGGACTTCCTGACTGCTCTTGCCATATTCCCTTCTGAGGCAGCACTGCTTGCTCTTAAAGTTGTTCTACATATACTACAAATTTTGGTTTTGTGTTCTTCTTTAACCTCTGTACTTTGAAGGTGGTCCATGTCTTCTTTGTTTGATTGGTTGTTTGTTTGTAAATATATTGTATTATGAGAATCAAAGGCATGTGTAATAAGTTTCAAGATCTTTCAATCTGTTATTAGAATTATTTTGGATACCTGTTTACAGCATTTTTTTATTATTATGTGTGTGTAGTAAGCACTTATATATGGTTTACAATTTTCAGTATATGATTTTAAATATAAAATTGGAAAATATTTGATGTATATTTTGACTAGGCAGAGTATTTCAGGTTTTTGCTTAGATCTTAATCCCTAACACTGCACAGTACCTTGCTTCAATGTCAATGAAGTCAGAGATATACCTGAAGAAGGAAGGTGCCATTTTTCAATTAGAGGATGAGAATTTGGCCATTCTGCACTCTTGGAGGCTGTGTCTAGACTAACTGGCATGTATGTGCTGCGATAAACCCTGAATCACAATCCTTTGGTTATCCAGATTGAGGACCTAATTAAAGGCTGACACAAATCTGTTTTGGCCCAGAGACTTTGATTGTCTCCCTGTGGGACAGAAGGCACGTGGAGGGGAAGTATAAGTTGGATCTGGAGCAAAAGGGGTTTGCAGTACAGGTAGGAAACCTAGAAGCATTCTTCAGTTCTTTTTAGGAGTCCAGTGGTAGAGATATATATTCCCATAAATAACTGATATGTTTCTGTTGTTTGAAGCAGTGTATTCTATGCAATAAACTAACATTACAACCCTAAAGCAACATATATTGTCCAATGTATTTCATAACAAATAGCTGTGTGTTATTTCCTATGCTGGCCTTGTTTCTGTTGTTCTCTCCATCCCCACATTTTTTGGCGCCCTCCTTCGCATGCTTTAGAACTACTCCAAGTGAAGAGTCTCAATGGTATTTTTTCATCCATTTACATGTCAGTACAAAAATAAAAACTAAGTTTGGAAAATGAAGCTTGAAATTACTGGAATACAACTAAATATCATATAGCATTCTGAGTATCAGGCTTCTATGTTGTAAATAATATCTAAATGTTAGATAGGCAAATTAGCAACTGTATATAGGTCTCCATCACTTCCAGTCTTTCTGCTGGATTCACAGCATTCTGTGCTGCATTCACAGCACCTTAACTTTGTCAGATCAAGGTTCAAGAACCTTTAATCAGATGCTTATTATAGGGTTACTGAGCAAACTAAGCACTCAGAAGGTGAGATGTGAGGTACTGCCTGAGGTTACAATTAGCAGGGAACATAGAAAGTGATGAAATGATTGTTATATTAACTAAAAGGCTTGCTTCTGATTTCAGTAGGTTAACTGAAAGAGAAGGAATAAAATGGTTACAGGACAGAGCAGGACAAAAGGTTGAAAATGAGATGTACCATACTGTCATAGGTTTTATATATTAATTTATGCTTCAGGGAAGATATAGAATATTAAGTGATTGAGATATGCAGATAAAATAAAACTGCTTTAATTAAGTAAGACTGGAGAAAGCTGAAGAGACAACCTCACGATATTGGTGACGTAATGTACTGACTGACAGGGAAAAACACCATGAGGAGTAATATGAGCTACTTTGTATAGGTAGCTTAATTCTGCAGATTAACTGCAAAAGGCATAGAGTCTTTCTGAATAAATCAGGATAAAATACACTTGGAAGTGACAAGCATATTAAATAATGTGTAAAGTTATAAGTGAGTTATAAGTGAGATTAACATGGAGGATTATATGGTCACCCATCATCAGTCATGGCTCACAGAAAGCTGGAGCAGACACTGCTTTGGATAGTGCAAATAGACCCCTTTGTGATAGAAACAGCAAGCTGACTTCACCTGTGGAAAAAGCAGATTACAGCAACTTTTGAGAGTGTTCACACTGCTCTGTGTTGGAAAATGCAATTCTACCAGTTTCTTCTCCTCCTCAGGTCTCACAGTTATTATTTTTTTCCCTATTCTTTCCATGTAATGTGTTCAATTCTTGTAATGATGAAGTTTAACCTGTTAGTAAGAGTAACTGTTTGGCAATTAATTGTTTAATAATGACAATACAATTACTTACGAAGCATTGGTACTGTAGCTGCACATTCACAGTAGTTTCAGAAAAGTGCTGCTTTGAGAGTATCTCTAAAATTGAGTAGTGGCGTATACTCAAAATTTCTCATGATAATAATGTATTTTAGATGCTTACTCTTAAAAAATGTAACCTCTCAGGTTCTGTTTCTGTCTTTTAAAATTTTCACACTTTCTACTCAGGTCAGGCATTTTTCAAACAAAAAAGTAAATCTCAGAACACTACCATGGAATGTCAAGATCTTGAGGTTTGTCCTCGAAGATGAACCAAGCATCATGTTAATGTCTTCCTGTCTCTCCCCTTAAAGTATGGGAGAGAATTATTTTAACAGTTACTGATTCTACAATATTGCATTTCCCAAGGAACGTGTGTTTTACACACAAAGCACAAAAGCCACACAGAAGTAAAAATTTTCTCGATAGGTATAGCACAGTGTTTATAGCAAGACACAAACAAGGCTTATAGATTCTACAATCAGGTCTCATTGATATGTTAGATTTCATAATGTGCCTTTACTGTGCCTTGTTTTCTTTCTTTTATTAAAAGTAGTGTTAATTATTCAAACATAACTGCTAAGTGGTATGGAGAACATATATTCTCAACTCATTTATTTCCTAGATACAAAGATACTGACATGCACCATGCCTACATCAGCCTAGTTATGTCTTCTTTTTGGACATGGCTAAACACGAGCAAGTAAAAATATTAACACTACCTTATTTTTTCCAGAATGTCACAGAAAACTAAATGCAATTTCCTCAATTATTTGGTTTGATTAGTCCTCAAATAATATTCTGCTGCAGCATAATTCTGTGTAGGTATCATGATCAACATCCAGTGACTCCTTTATGAAAATGCCCATGGCTAGCACTGAAAATACTCAGTGACAGAACAAAAGTGGTTTTGCTGAACAGAACTGCAGGGTGGCTTATTGCCTGGGGTTTAAGACACACAGATCTATTTTAAGTATCTCAAACAGTCAATAAACACAACATTCATCATATCATGATAAGCTCACTCATCATCGCTATATTATTTCTTAACTTTTTAGCCAGAGCAGACAGAATCAAAGATACTGTGATGGAGGGAGAAGTCAGTAATACAGGTAAAATGTCTAGTCATTAGATGATACAGGGCTTCTGTAGTCAGTAAGGCACTATTACTGCTGCTGTACTTTAAAGGAAGTTCTCTTTTAAGAAGTAGTGATCTTAATCAATGGTGCAAAGCAATCTTGGCAAGCTTGTGTATCGCCTAATTAGAAACATGGGGTATGACGGTGTTTTCTTAATATTCCTTCCTGTTATCAGCCATCCCTCAGTGATACCATTTCCCTTAATTTCATGCCATTGATACTCAGCTTCCACTAACTGGTCTTGATAATTACGAAATTTAACCATGGAAAGAGTATTAGTATCCCAGAGCATAATGCCAGTGCTGCAGTACAAGAACATGGTGGTAATTCACTGGATTCCAAACAAGCTGTTACAACTGTGTAGCCCATCACACCTGTGCAGAGATACAGATCCTTTCTAAAAGAGGTCTCTTTTAGTAGAGCTAATTTGATTTGAGAGACCCTAATGCTTGAAATGATGAGTTTGTAGTTCCAGAGCTAGATTGCTGAGAGCCTGCATGGCTGTCATTATGCAGCACTGCACTGGGCAGAGCTGATGTATCCTAAGTAAACAGAAAGCCATATTTAATATAATATTTCAAAACTGTGTTTGAAAACACAGGGTTTTTTTTTTGTGTTTCAAAAATGTGTTTGAAAAATGATGTACATTCATGCAAATTTGACTTTGTCATATGGCATATCCAGAGTAAAATATGTGAATGCAACCTGACATTTTACGAATTTTTGTGTGCCCAACAGAGAAAACTCAGTATTCGCCCGCTGTAATTTTGTGAAATGTGTTTTTCTGTATTCATTGGCATGATATTATTTAGAATTTTGATTACCGAATGCTTTTTGCTTAAGAATCTTGAGTTTAAGTCTTTAAAGTCTTTAAATCTTGAGTGTAAGTCTTTTTGTCTTTTGATAGCTAGGAAATGGAAGGTATCAGTCCTCACCAGCGATATGCCATCTGCAGGAACAAGCTCAAAGGTTTATATCACTCTGTATGGAGATCACAGCAGTTCAGGGCCTATTTTTCTTGATGGAGAGGGGGGAAAATTATTTCAGAGAGGCAATGAAGACATCTTCACAGTAAGTAATAGATATTCATTGTGTTGCCCTCTTGTATCCTAACAGACTGCATGACATTTCAAAATCTATGTGATGAAGAGACAGTCTTTTTTTTTTTTTGTATGGTACACATATCTAGAAAGAAGAAACAGGACTAAATTTAGTATCCTTTCCCACTCACCTATCCAAAAATTATTCGATCCAACATATTTCTTGTCTAAGAACTACTGGTAATTTGCATAGTGCCCAAGAAATATAGGACAACAGATACCTGTTTAGTTATTAAATTTGAAATAGGGCTACAATATTAAAAATTAAATGAGGAAGCGAAGAATTAGGGTATGGAGTATATTTTTAACTTTGTTAAATATCTGCTGTTTTATTTAAATAATGGCAATTTTTATACCTGTGATAAAATTGTCATTCTGAAGCGCTTCTGCTCCCAGGTACACAAGCAAATTTCTCCTCTATCAGCCTTGTGGCATGGTGATTTAAGTGAGCCAGAATAGGTCTCTTATCAAAAGGTGAATAGCTTGAGTGTGTGTATGGGATTGTCAGGGGGTGTCTCTAGCAGGTGCCAGCTATAGGGCCATATAACAAAAGGTGCTTCCATTGTTAGTATCCAGCATAGCAAATCCCCTTTTAAGAAAAGGTATTTAATGGGTGCACTGATAAAGAGTTCACCTTTTTCACAATACCCTTGTAGCTGTCTGGGATGTAGGAAATGCGCTCCTTAGCCCTATTCAGCTTGAAGGATTTTCTCAGAAGAACTCAGCACTTGTGATAGTATGCCATTCTCCATCTGCGATATCAAAACCCACTAGATCTGAGATTGAAAGGAGTAGATAAAAATACCCTCTTCACAACAGGTGTTGTAGGCTCTGTTTTCTGCTTCTATTATTGCAATTAATTTCACCTGCAATGACTATTAAATGCAAAATACAAAGGCAGTCCCTGGTTTGGGACATAGGATTCCCCTCTTAGGTGAGTAACCATAGCACTGAATGCAATTAAGGAGTGCCTACTCTGTAACATATGGAAAGAGAAAAGCCTCTTTGCTTGTGCTGTATGCTAGGTTTTGGTTAACTGTGGTCTGCCCTCGCTGCTCTCTTTCTTGTTTATAACACTTAGTTCAGGGAAGTTCATGATACAGAGAACTCTGCTCACATCCACCTCTACATGTGAAATGAAACCATAAATATGAATTCTATGGAAAATAACACAAAGGACAGCAAACCCAGCCTATGTAATTAAAAAAAAAAAAAAAGATACAGCAGGGAGGGAAGACACCCATAAGTTTTCTATTTCTACACTTGAGTTCATAACTAGCTGTTTGAATAACCTTCACACAAAGTTATTCCCTCAGCACCCTGTTATCTGTACTGGATGCACTCATCCAGCCTGCCCGACACCCAAGAGTTAATCTTTCAAATACAGCCTTTTAAGTCGATAAAATGGAAATGATTTGTAAAAAGAAATATCAAATCTGAACACAACTGTTTTCAGAATTGTAAGGCATACCATCCTGCAGGGTTAGAGAGAAACTCATAGGTATGTGGGAGGTGCTTGGGAGACAGAAATAATTTTGTAACAGGTCAGAGGTATAGATGCTAAACTGAGCCAGATTTTAGGGTTAATACAGTTTTGCTTTTTAGTCACACATACAGTGTGTATTCATCTCCCACTGAGGCCAATATGCAGTGGGGAATAAAATAGCTACAGCAGTATCCTGAAGCCATTTAAATGGGGTTGGCAAGCCAACAGGTATTTTGAGGGTTGTTCTTTAAAAGAACCAAGCTTCTAGTGATTATCCAGAGCAAAATATTTTGGAAACATTTGTTTAAGTATCAGAATATTTAATTCCTCTAAACAAAAATGTCACCTGACAGTTTCTAAATGAATTTCTGTTGCATGTCTTTTTGTTTTAAAAAATGTTCTGTGTTTCATAAGTTGTGTTTCTTTTACAGGTTAATACTGGAAACATAGGACATCTCTACAAAATACGCATAGGGCATACGAATACAGGAAACTCCCCTGCCTGGCACTGTGAAGAGGTAAAAGCAGTGAGAAAGAATTTTTTCTTTCCAAAAGCAGTCACTATGACAATGGAGTCAAAATACGAGTCAGAAAAAATCCCTGGGATAAGTATATTAACCTTATAAAATACTTTCAGCTTCATTAAGAGATTATTCTAAGATTCTATGATTTATGAAGGAGTGTTTTTGTGTGGAATTAAAGGCAGCTTATGATGGTATGTCTTGGCTGTTTTCAGTTTACTGAGAGCTGTACATGATGTTTCTTTAAAAATGTGTGTCTGGGCAGCAAGAAAAACTGCTAGAGTTTGCTGCTGTAGTCTGAGTCTTCTACAGTCTTTGTATGCTATGGAGTGTCTAGAGCTTGCTGAAACCCAGAGAATCATTGAACTCAGTGTAGCAAAGTCCTCCTCAAATCTGTGGCTGAAGCTGGGTCGTCATGCACAGCACTAGAGCTACAATGCTAATTTTATGTCTCTGAGGAGAAAAGTTCTACAGTTGATCTCAACTAATAAATCCTAGCTGGGAAGTGAGAAGGGGAATAATAACTTCTCTTTTTTTTTCTTTTTTTTTTTTTTTTTGGTCAGACTTCTTCAATCTCTCAGTTTAAATGGGTGTTTTATACAAAGCAAAAGAACCATATGCCCACCAGCTGAAGAAGAGAAGGAGGTCTAGCTATTTAAAAGTATTCCTTAGTAAGCACCTCAGAGGCTGCTGTATATTGGAATAGTCCGATTAAAAGAAGAATTCTACATTTCAGTGTATTCCATTGTTTATTGGCTTTCAAATTTTGTCTCCTTACCAAATCACAGTCAGCCAGGCACAGTTTTTAGAGAGCTATTCATCGGCTAGGGTTAGGTCATTCCCTCTTTGCAGCTTTGGGCAGAAAGTCAGAAAAAAATACATTCGACCAAACAGAATCTACAAGTAACCTAGTGTTTGGTATGGTAGAGAGCCAAAGGAGTACAGCCACTGATTTCTAGACTTTGTAGAAAAGGAACAACCTACAGTGGGCTTGTCAGATTGCTAATACCATTGTTCCTTGGGAAACCTACATTTTTCTGGAAGATCTGAAATCAAGAGAGAGTGCTCTACAACTGCAGACCTTTGCTGGTTGTTAGGCATGCTAGTCCTCCATCATATCCCCTGGTTTATGTTTCTGTGCTGAGATAGTATCAGGCCTGAAAATGTCCACAAAGGTGCTGCTTTGCTAATCCAAGCTCCCTTTTCAAGATCTATCAGTAGATGTTAACAGGCCGAGATGTGCCAGGTTTTTCAGGAACCAGATGAATCTCTTTCTTTAAAGTTTAGTATTCAAGCAGTAAAAGAGATAAAAATGTTTCTAGTAATTCTGAATTTGTTCAATATTTGAATTAAGGAGATTAGATTCTGCAAAGCATAGAGCAGGAGTTAAAATACAGGTAGAAGTGTCTTTGCTTCTCTCTGCTGGTCCAAAATCTAATGTAGCTACAAGTATAAATTAGCATAGTCAGGGACTATTCCAATATACAGCAGTCTCTGAGGTGCTTACTAAGGAATACTTGGAAGCTTAACATAACTAGACCTCCTTCCCTTACTCAGCTGGTGGGCATATGGTCCTTTTGCTGCTATATGCTAGAAGTTGGGCATGGAAGAAAATTGTGCAGGGCAGACTGGTGCTGGGGCTAGCACTTTCATGGTTTATTTATGTCACAACAGTGTTTAAGAATAAAAACCTGTTCCTTTAATTCCTGTTTGGATAGGAAAATAGGTTAAAGGAATAGAACTACAAGCATTGCCAAGCCTCCCAGTGAGAACTTCCGTGTTTGGTAAGCCATGCCACCTAGTGCCAGTCCACGTGGATATACCAGCTGGAACAACATAACTATATTTTGTGGGACTGTGCCTGAGCTGATCAACCCTGTTTCTTGGCTGCACTTGAGTTACTCTTCCCTGCACTTCTGAATCTGAGTGAAAAGTCAGATTGGGGGCAGTTGTATCCAGGAAGCAGACATGCCCCAAACCCATGGTTTTGTGACCATGTCACAGAGCACACATTTCCACACCATCCCATGTATTTCATGTTCTGTTCTATCTAGGCTGAGATCAGCAATGTAAATTTCAATTCTTGCTGCTGTTTAGGTGCAGTTGCTGAACCTTTTCTCAGGGGAACAGTTCTCTTTCCCTGCACATCGATGGCTGGCCTGGGACCAGGCTGATGGGGAAATATCTATGGAGCTTCCTGTCTTACAGCAGGGTCAGCCTATTCTTCCAGGTAAGCACAATAGCATGTCAGGCCACAGACTGGTGCCAATAGAGGTGAGTTCATTGTTTTCCATCAAATCCTCTATTTTTGGCTGCTACATAGTTTTTTCTGTATTGTTTTCCTGTGGTTACTGTGAATACTCAGGTAAAATGTTAAGGATCACATTTGGAAAGGAGATGGGAGTCTTTAAGGCTTTGAATTTCACAGGTCCTTCAAAAAGACTACTTCTTTCGTAAGAATTTCAGCATTTGTGTTTGTTTTAAAATAGAGGTAATAGTAAAGACACCTCATATATGTGTAACTACCATGAAGCCATCATACATGAGTCAGATCACAAACTCTGTTTTCAGTAACTGAGGATTATATCTCCAGTATGACAATAGCTGCTCTTTTAGTTTCTTCCTTGTGAGTGGCTAAGACAGGTTTCCAGAATACTTTTAATTTCTGGGTGTGGAATAAAATTTAACAGTATTTCAGAAGACAATAGATGTTAGAAGCTCAGTTCCTCACATAAAGATTGTACTGTAATTCTAAAGATGAACCTCCTGGTTTCCCAGGAACAGACCCATGGGCCAGCCATGCAGGCAGGCCATGAGTAGCCCCGAGTCAGCTGGGAGATCCAGTCAGGGCAGCTGACCCACGCTGACCTACAGGTGTATCCCATAGTGAATGATGCCAAACCATACAAAAATTATTTGGTGTTGCTGCTGTTATACTGCTTTAATGTCCTGCTGTACCACATGAATCCCTGTAACATGACTCCTGTAGTAAAGATCTGAGTGGCCTGGAGATGTATTTATGCTTATCTTTGGCTGAGCACTGAGATAAAGAGCCTGAAAAGGAGAGCAGAAAGACAGGTTTGTGCTTCATTAATATATCTTTAAGAGAAAAAGAATAGCAGAAGAGATTTTGTCCAGTGATGTAGTTAGCAGCTGTAAATGCCTCATAGAATGCTATGAAGAGAGGCTGGCCAGCTCTAACCACAGTGATTTTTTGATCTTGATTGGATAAGATCTTCATACCTTTCAGGGCATGAGAAGCCTCAGAGGCAGTCAGCCTGCTTCCTCATAGGTTTGGTCTCTTTGATCAGGACACTTCAGTATTATTAGTGTAGGGGCACATACAAGCACATTGGTATAGAAATCAAACAGCACTCCCCACCCCCTTTAAATGAATGTTAATTAGTGATCATTAACATGTTATATTGAATATGCTCCAATCTCCTACTTGCATTATCTGTTCTTCCCCAAATGTTCTCTTGCTTAATATTCTGGGACACCGACCATATCCACCGTCTAATTTCCAGGCTCTTCTTTCTGAGTAGGTTGTTTCCTTTTTTCTGAGATAAAGATACAATGGAAGATTTTTATTATCAAGTAATATTGGTGCATCATAAAGTACAACAGCACATTTAAACCATCCTCTCAATCTGCATTTTATAGTTAACAATTTCTCCCTCGCACAAGTGAGGAGGAAAAGAACTTCTGTGCATTTCTGCCAGGCTTAGTATAAGAGGGGTCATGCTGAAGGCTTTGGAGAAGGCAGTTTCATCTCTAACTTAGTAATTGAAAGACAGCCTGTGTGTCTTTTTGCCAATATTATATATCTGCATGAGACAGTGAAAAGAGAACACAGCTTTTAACTTCAGAGAAGATAGTTTGATAACAGAACAGTGAAGAGGTCTGGATTCAGTCTGAAAGAGAGATGATGAGAGGTGCTTTAAAACCAATTCCAGAATAAAAAGAGGCTGGCAGTCTTTTTTTTATTCAAAGGAAAAATGTCTAAATGAAACTGTTAAGAAGTATTACATAGAGACTTCTTTGTGGCTCTAATGCTGGAGGACTGAGCATCATTTGTTTGACTTTTTATCCTCAGCCGTCCTACTTTTGTACCCTTCTCATGTTTTATGATGCAATCTTTAATTATATGATGATGATCTACTTGCTGGGGGTAAACCAGAGTTATACAGTGTTTTGGTGGCTGATGGACCTTTGCTTTTCTTCTTGGAAGAAGCAGATAGGTAATGAAGGAGGGAATTATAAGAATAGAGAGGACTGTTGGTCTGGAGAAATGAATTTTCTGCCTCTGCCATGGTCTGCTTATGGGGTACCTGTTCATGTGGGTGCTGTAAAGAAAAATTTGGGGAAGTAAGTAGATCAGGTAGTGATGTGGTAAATGATGGGGGTAAAATACAGTATTAATTAACAGTTCCTAAGTGAATACTATGAGTTTTGAGGCAAGTGTACTCTGGGGAAAAAATAGTACGTGACTGTGCTGCTAACTAAAGACTGTCAAAAGATTCTGTGCCTTAAAAGTGGCTGGTTTTTGTTTAAATAGTAACTGATCTGAAAGATGTGTTTTACCTCCTTATTCTGTCTTTCGTAATTCATAGGCATAGCGTAAAGAATTAAATTTTGAAAATAATCTTAAATTTACACTTTCTAATTTCAGAATGATGTGTTTACAGTGTTCTATACCTACAGACAAAAATAGATGTAAAGAACACAGTTTCTTCTCTGAATCTCTGTTCTGCACATGGAATGTCTAAAGGAAAAAAATCATAGAACTGTAGACTATCTCAAGTTGGAAGGGACCCATAAGGGTCATCAAATCCAACTCGCAGCTCTTTACAGGGCTACCTATAACTAAACCATATGATTAAGAGCATCATCCAGATCCTCCTTGAACTCTGACAGGCTTGGTGCTGTGACCACTTCCCCGGGCAGTCTGTTTCAGTGACCAGCCACACTCTCGGTGCAGAACCTTTTCCTAATGTTCAACCTGGACTTCATTCCATTAAGGGAGTCATTGTTTCCTAGCATAAAAGCTGTAAGCATATAAATACTCATTATAAAGCTAGGATGATCCATAGGCTTATGAGAGGTAGAGAAGTATAAAAAATTGTGAAAATGTCTTGAATTTTTAAGTTAGTTATTTTAAGCCTCTATGCTGGATTTATTAATAGCATTTGTCTATGGTACAACATTTCAGTGAAGTTTAGCAGTATCTAGTCATCATCTCAAAATGAGTTAGCTCTGTTGCTAGAAGCAAACCAGCACTAGCGTTCTATGTAGGTGCACTAAAATAACCTGTGCAGAGCGCTTAGAGCTTTAGCTAGATTGTTACCATTATCCAAACTGAATTCTTTAAAGACAGCTTGTATAGTAACTTGTACACAAATGCCATGTAAACAGATGTGACATAATCACAAGATAAAAAGAGCATCAAGGGAAAGTTGTAAACACTGAATGGCCAATTGCAGATACGGACTGATTGTGAATAAATTCTCACTGGTTATTAAAAGAAGGTGTTTGTCCATCAGAAGAGTAAGATGTGGGGGCAACTTCCTTTAGAGGATTACATTCAAGCTTCATAACATATTTCAAGTGGAAACTGATAATTGAGTGATGATAATGTTGATGTTGTTCTGGACCCAGAACTCTTCTCTACTTGCAAGGCAGAGAAGCACAAGGACATCTGCAAGAAGAGCTTGTGTGCCAGAAAATGAGGTTGTCTCTTGTCCTTTCATTCTTGCTGTACCTCACTTGATCTAACACAATATTGTTACTGTGTGTTGGTGTGTGCTTTGCCTTTCACATGTTTCTACAGAAGATTATAATCGCATGTTTTTGTCTTAATTCTGAATTTTATGGGATTCTTACATCTGCATTTTAATGACCACAGTTTTCTATTGATAGATATTGTTATGTATCATAGTCTTTATTCCAGTTTCATTGGATTTTGAGTAAAATTTAATTTTATTTGCATTATCCATTTCTATTAAATAACCAGTTTATTGAATTTAAGTCCTAGGTTTTTCCTCCCAAATTTACAGCCGTCAAAGAATTTCTATATGGAATGTAACAGAGGAAGTCTAGACTATCCTATTGCATGAATCAGTAAAATAATAAAACAATGCAGTTTTCTGAGTTCTGAGGTCCTAGAAAAGTAAAATTATGGTGCTATGTTTTTGCTTGTTTGGTTAACCAGTGCATTCAAAATGTTAATGGCTCCTGTTGCTTGTAGTTTTCATATCACCACTTACAGTGAGGCTATATAGGATTTATGTTACTTACCTTTAAGCTTCATGATATTTTCAGATGATGCTGCAGGACAAAGATATACTATTGTGCATTTAAAGTCCAATTTTTTTTGCATTCTCAATGGTAACAATCTGGGATATAAACCATAAATCTAACACCAAAGCAAGTTTGTACCATATTTTACTTCATATTGAATAGTATTTTTAAGGTTTTATTCTTCATCCATCCTCGACATAGATGTATTTAGATTCTACCGGCACATTCACAGCTAGATGTTATTGTAAATGTAATAGTGTTTGTGATATGAAAGGTTGTCATCTTTTATTGTCAGTGACTGTCTATGAAGTGCACGTGACAACAGGAGAACTGTGGAATGCTGGAACTGAAGCTGATGTCTATATTTCTGTCTACGGAGAAAGAGGCGACACAGGATCAAGACAGTTGTTTAGGTCACAGAAATCCAAGAAATTTTTAAAAGGACAAGTAAGTGAAAGACAGGGTGTTTTCTGATATATTTGTCTGCTTTTCTCTCTCAAGTGGATGGTTATGCCAGGCAAGGTGCATTTAGAAAAGAGATAATCGCTACATTCCAATGTTTCCCCAAAATCCCATAATTAAGCCAAAAATGCCTTTTAAAGGTATACCAGTGATTTGGAAGACAGAGTTTTCATTCCAAAAATAGGTAACTTGTGTAACTTTAATTCATATGAAAATTTGATTTAATAAGTGCAGAGAAAATGAAACTTTATTTTACATCTGCATTTACAGTATTGAAAACTGCTGTAATTTGTAATTGTTTAGCCAATTAAGCTTTCGGCTTTCAGCTTTCAGGGATTACTCCCATTAGCAAAGTGATCAGACTTACTACTTTTATTTCAGGAAACTTGTCCTTCTTGGTTTGTTCTCACCTTTATCATTAGCTGTTATTTCAGAGGATGATCTTTAGTTCTTTTGCATCTTCAGAAGTTTAGATCTTAGAAGTTTATGGGTTTTTAGGATTCCATGGCTGAAGAATGCTCTGCTTTTTAGGTTTTACTGAAATTTTGTTGATTGATTACAGACTGACATCTTTGCTGTTGAAGCTGTGCATCTTGGACATTTGTACAAGATTATTATAGGACACAGTGGTCTTGGATCAGGTCAGAAATCTCTATATAGTCACTATACGCAAAATTATTAACCTTTTCTTTGAAATACAGTGTGTATTTCTAAAATTGAACATATGGAAACATTTTAGAAGTGAAAGACAAAGGCTTCTAAGGCAACTGCTCAAATGACACAGTTACTATGTTGTATCATTACAAATTTCAAATATTTTGTGTTCACTTTCACTATACTCTTAACCATTAAATTAAGGACACCATCTGCTACTGTTCTGTCATGTTTGACTAATCTCTATGGAAAAACTGTGAAGAGAGGGAGTGTCTGCATGACAAGACATTAAATATGTTCTGTGCAGTCTGTGTTATAGATAAAATGGGCTATTATAATTTTAGGTTAATTATCATTATCAGTTACACTGTAAAGATGCAGCTGGAGGTTTAGGCTACATTATCTTGTCATTAGATTCCCAATTAATTGTAAAACTCAAATTGCGTGCAGTCATGAGACCTGTTTTTCAAACTCTTGATCGTAAATATTGTAAAACATAGCAACTTATTTTGTGCCATGATAAGCTGCTATCAAATATTTTTGATACTTTGATTGTCAAAACAAGGAAATCTGATACAGTGACTATGTTAAATGAGTGGGGATGTGCAGCACTTGGGGCCATGACAGCCAGGGAAGGACCTAGCAGCTTGCAGGCCCATAAGTAAGATCTACAGAACCTAAAGCAGGTACTGTCTTCTCTCCAGCCATCGGGACAACTGTGACCATAGCAACCTGCCAAGGGAGCTGCAGATTTTGCAGTTCCAGTAGATGAGAGAAAGCCATAGGAAGTCAGACTTCATTAAATCTGCCTCTCATGAATGATTTTTTTTTTTTTTTTAATTTATTCGAAGGAAATGGCTGGTTTCTGGACAAAGTTGTAATCAAGGATCCTATAACAGATTTGGATTATACTTTTCTTTGTCACAGGTTGGTGGTGTTTCATTTGGGTTAGATTTTTAATCAATTTGTAATTATTCATAGTATTTCTTTTGAAATGTTCTGTCAAGGGATATATGTGTTTCCTAAAAAGTGAGCTAAAATGGTCTGATTCTTTTTACAGCTCTGAATTGTACCTGCCCCAAATCTCTGGTGCATTTGAGCTAATGAAAAAGTAATTAAATGTTCTGCCTGGGAACTTTCCATTCTTGCACGTTGCAAACTATTCAAGACACGCTTTTTTGACACGTTCCCCGTATCTAGCACCTTGGATCTGACACCAGCAGGTCCATCCATTCTTCCATGTCATGTCATCCAAGGCTTTTCAGAAGAGTGGGTTGCTGTATCTATAGCAGACTGATCCTACTTTACTGAAGTTAGTACAAAGATTAACTTGGGGTTCGATGAGATCAAGATCAGACTTCAAGATCTTGTGAAGTGGCTATCACAACCGCAGCTGCCTGACCACATCGTTTTCTCATTTGCCTTGTAGCCTGTCACTGAGCTGCAATGTCATTTGAAGCAATATGAACTTCCCTGCCTTTTCCCCTGCAGATGCTGCTGCTCTGAATCTTCTGTTCTATAGCTCATTTCTAATTTTATCTATGCCTGATTAATTCTCAACACCTTACGGAAAAATTATAATTGATAAAAAAAGTGCAAATACTAGGAATGGTTAAGTCCAGTCACGTATGAATCTAGCTGCAGCTTGCCAGTGGCACCTCAATTCTATTTCCTCTTCTCACTTCTCTGAGTGAATAAATAACTGCTTGAGACAGCTCGGAGTGAGCAATGTGCACACTGAAACTGATTTATGTGTGAATAAGGGTTTTCTGCCTATCAGATACAGCACCTCATCTTTGCCTGACCTAATTTTGATTCTGTACTCTAGATGAGATGAACTGCTATGAAGAGATCTATCATGCTAGCTTCATACATAATTTAGGGAGTGTTCAAACCCATTTCAGGCAGAAAAATACAGGGTATGTGCTAGTTATTGTTAGAGCCTGATGACGTGCTTGCTGATCTTGCTCCCATGGTATGTGAATTCTTTTGACTCAAATGGAGTTAGACTTAACTTATGGTAGTAGCTCTGAAGCAGGTACAAGGGCATTGTAAAAGTATTGTTCAGATATGGTAAAATTTTTGCCTGTGTTGAATTTGCCTCCCTGTATAGGGATTTTCAGGGCATGGAACAATTTGCATCCTGCTGTAGCCTTCTTGCAGACAGGAAGAGCAAACATCATGACCACTGTACCTTTTGTTATTGATCTGTAATCAATACGATTTCTCTGATTTGTAATAATTGGCTTAGGCCCTTGTACCTCAGTCCAGGAAAGCATTTATTTATAAGTTCCATCAAGAATAAACAAATAAAACCATTTTTGCCAAAGTCAATATCTTTTCACTAAAGCTTGATTTTTTTTGTATTGCTGTTTGTCAGCCTTGAGACTTTATTAAATAGAAGTATCAGTATGCAAGTGCCATGTATACAGTATTGTGGCAGTTGCCAATCAAGACTGTGTTACTGAAATGGGTTCTGGTTTTTAGGTGGCTGGACGAGGGTCAGGATGATGGCAGTATTGCTAGAGAACTGACTGTGACAGATGCCAGCATGTTTCCAGGTAATAAATGAAAATTGGTGGGGAGGTGAACCCAGCCTCACTGCAACTGTGTCAAATGGAATGAGAATGCTCTGTAAATTAATTACACATTTTTTATCTGTACAGGACAAGAGCTAGAAATCAAGAGAGAGCAAAATGTAAGAATGTACCTTTTTATTTTTATTTAAACCTTTCAAATCATGCTTTGAGTGAAATCAGGTCAGTTGTTTTTCATGTGTGTCAAATTCCTGTCTATAATCTTCTCATAAGTCTTTTCTGCTTGTTGTTTACAAAACTAGTGGGCTGCTGAAAAGTGGAAATTTCAGGAGGGGAATACACTTCAGTTTTACAACAGACTCACCCGTGGCTTCATTTGTCTCAGTCCAGATAGCAGAGTTGATGCTCTTGGTGACAAGAAAAACAAATATGGTAAAGTACTTTTCATGTGGATGTATGCATAAAAGAAAAGAGGAATTTATAGTTCACTGTGATCTCATATAGTGATTCCTGTAATGAACGAGAATAGATAATTATAATAAGCATTTTCTATACTACAAATATTTACAAGTATTAATGGCTGTAAGAACTCAGAAATATGCTTGGTTTACATATAAAGCACAAAAAAAATCTCATATTATATCATGTCACTGGCTTTCACTTACCAAATAGAAGCTTCTTATCTGCAGTTTAGTGCCCCCATGGATCTGCAATGTTAAGGACAGCTACAGTCTTTAGTAACTAGATCCATCCAAGCTGATATGTTCAGATTTCCAGGTACAGATTTTTAATAGGGAGTGTGTATGTGTGTATATATATATAAAAAAATCATTTTTTCCATCCTTGTAATTGATTTTAATTGCACTCTTCCAGTTCTTCCTCTTTACTAGCTTCCATCCTACTGTATTACTAACACTTTACTACAATTTGTATCATATTTTTCTTATCTTTGTAGAGATGGAGCTGCTCAGCCTGTCTGACCTCTTCCCAGGAACCTTACACACATCTTTCTCAAAGTGATAGAATGATTCAGGACACAGCAAAGAGTGCATGGAGTGCAGTGCAATCAATAATCCTTAGCATAGCCTATAAAGGAACCTTAGAAAAGATGCACCAGAAAGCTCATATGTGTGATATTGGAGATCAGTACTATTACAAACATTGAAAGTGGGTGTTACTCTATTTTACTAAAGCTCTTATTAGTTTGCAGTTTTGGTCCTTGAGTTCAAAGTATTTGGTGACTCAAACACTGATTAACTCAAATCTCCTGCCTACAGCTTTAGGATTTGCAAGTGTCTTAACTGCCTTAAAGCAGTTGCACAGCATGGTAGTGTCCTTCCTCCAAGGAGATTCATTTAGGATCACAACTGTGAATTATTTGTTGACAGACCAAACTACTTGCTTGTAGGAATTTGGTCTCTAATCTGCTCTGATGCAGTAAGCACATTTTTGCTGTTTTTTCGTGCTGTGTCTTCAATCAATGGATTGTATTGGATTTTATTGAGACAAATCAGGTAATTTAGACACCAGAGTTGCTAATATTCTAACAGGCAGAATTCAAGTTTGCACTGCAGTTCCTGGTTTTCATTTAGATGCACTTTCTATAAATTAGTGCATTTCTAATAGTGTTTTTCCAACATAAACATGTGACATTTATATTGCATTCTGTACCTCTGTGGTATGTTTTTTCATGCCAAATATAAAATTCATGTGTGTTATCTCCGTAATTTTAAATGAATAATGTGCAAATAAATGAATAATCGTGCAGGTACCAAATCTGGTGCACTGCTACTAAACATCAGTACTTAAAGATGATAAATGTAATTAAATATGTTAGAAAGAAAGTTCAAAACAAAATTGGTATAATTGGGCTGTTAATTTAGGTTGGAAGTCAGAAAACCAGTAGTGTGATCATTTCCTTCCAGGGCTTTACTAATACTTAGGAATTTTACAGGTAATCAAAAAGAGCTTAATTTTTCTGAATAGTATGGTAAAGTTACCCTGATAACAGAGGAAGAGTGACACAGGAATAACCACATATTTTTTTTTTTATAGTTCAGAGAACAAAATAAACACAAGTACAAAATGAATGCAGACACCTATTGTGCAACTCTTCTGCCTTCAGAGTAATATCTTTCTCCTTTAACTTCTTTCAGACTATTTTATATATATGTGCAGTAATTTATAAAGCACCTAGGATAGTCATGTGCGACAGAAGTGTACAAGTGCTGATCTGGGAACTGGTGTCCTCAGCTTCTTTTTATGGTTTTTCTTTTTTTTAAAAAACATATACGCTGATCAAAAGAAATTTATTCCTTATTAGCTCTCAGGGTTTTTCTTCTCAAGGTGGTGAAGTAGACAGTAGTCTCTAGATGCCTTTCGTGAAGGAATGAGGGGTTTCGTTGATCAGAGAGGGCAAATTGTTGAAGTAAACACTAGAATAATTTTTTTTTTCCTTTGAAAATGATAAATCATTGATTGTAATTAAATGCAAATATGATTTTTTTCATTTAACTCTTAGGTCTTTTTGATGTAAAAGTCAAAGGGAGAAATATATGTGTATTCAGCAGTCATCAGATCCCACATCTTGCTCTTGCTCTTGTCAATGGCCATGTAATTGGAAAGGTAGGAAATGCTTTTACTGATTTCTGTTTCATAATTACGTTTCACTGTCTGTATAAAATAATGCTGTTTTAAATCTGTCTAATAATTGTGCTTCCAGTCAGATAAATAGCTAAAAATTGTAGAACTGAACCCAGGAAACTGCTCATGAGTAGGCAAATTTAGATGTAGGGCTCTGTCTGTTTTCCCACAATTTACTTTTTACTCTTTTTGGTAGGATTTTTGAATAGATTAAATGTTTTGATGCAGGAATATCAGGGCATTCCAAGCTGTAATTTATATTGGATTGCCACATGTTGACAGGCTACCTGGAATGCCCTCATATCTTGTTGGTATGCCTGAGGAACTCTTCTACTGATGAGGGAAGAAGCTATTTCCCTTTCACATTTTTGGGTTCTTCCCCTATTTATCCGGTGAATAATTTCATAGTCAAACTGGTCCCATTCCTCTTTTACAGGATGTGCATTGGCATTAGAGGGAGTAGAGTACTCTCAGTAGAGTTAAACTTCTCAATGGAGATAATGTCATGCTGCCAGGCAAACTGTCAGACCACCTTGCAGGACTTCATAGTATTCATGTTCATTAGTATAATTATGTTACAGAGATCTCTTTGCAGTCTGTCACATTGCAGTATATTTTACTACAGAGAGGTTATGAACTGGCTGCTTAAGTTTGAACTTTCCCTTTTCTGCTTTGCTTTACAAGTTTGAGCAACCTATAGAAAATATATATCTCATGTTTCTTATTTTTACTATGCAAGATGTTCCGCTTCTCAGGGAATGTGAAAAATGCTGTCATTTAAAACTTGTTAAGGTCCTTGGAATGAAGATAGGTAAATGCAAAACAAAATGGTAATGCAAAAACTGCAGTTGACTATACAATACTTAAGTAGCTATACTTCGAGGACATGCTGGCTCACTTGTTTCACAACCACTTCTAAAATCCATACAATTTTTCCATTACTTTTAGAAGCATATTGAATCTGATAGACAGGGTTTTTTTGAGTATGAAGCTTTTTCTTCAGAAGGTAGTGCCTTGGAAATTAAACTTTTCCTTAAATATTGATTCTTTGAAGTCTTAAAAATGCTGAAAAAATGTTAGCTAGTGTAAGCCAGAAGTCTTTTAGATTATTGGGCTGATTATTAGCATTTTATACTTATTAAAACCCTAGTTTTATTTAAATGATAATGATGATGGAGTTGATAAAAATATTTAAATATTTATTTTGTATATTGTGTGTACAGTGGGATCGCACAGTCTACAAACCTGAACAGACAAGCGTGCTATGCTCTTTCACGTAAAACTTCTGCCTCCTTAAGTGTTTTCTGTGAGAACAGTATAAGTAAATGAGGAGAAACAGAGGCAAATGAAGAAGGGCTGGTGGCAGAGAGTTGCTGTGGTTTTTCCTGTCTACATCAATTTTATAGTCCAACCTCCTTTGCTATGTTTGTAGGCTGAGACTCTAACTCTCTCTCTGATTGAGGCACCCAGGTATCTCTCATGTTATCCTCAGATCTGTGTGATCTTAAGATGAACTGTTTCTGTGTTTTGAAATTCCAGAGTCCACAGTTTTAGGACTTTGGTATCAGGACTGCAAATCTGAAAAAATACGAAGATGTTTTCATATAAGACTGGTAGTATTGTGGAAAACTGAACAAGAGAGAAAATATATTGTTCTGGATTTTGCCATATCTAGTAGTTCGTATAATTTACTGTTCCTACTTTGGCTTTGTTTAGAGCAAAGACAAGACTTGCTGTGAACTCTGTGTTCACCTTCAACCAAATGGTTGTGCCATTCTTGAGTCGGCCAGGAACCCAGGTCACACAGTTACGTTCAATCTTCAAGGCAAAGTAGCTGATGAAACATCAGGTTATGCTGGACATTCCAAAGAATTTGTTGTGCATGTCAAGGTAAGGTAGGCGGAGGGAAATTAAGAAGACTCGTCTAAAATTTACTGTTACAAAGCAGATTGTATCTAATCAAGTATCAGCGGATTGCAAGCTGAAAGAGTGATCCTCTTCCAGCAGGTGGAGCTAAACTACAGCTTAACAGGTAGGCGGCCCTTGGGAAGTTTCCCTTTACTGCTCTCCTGGGGCGAGCTGTGCCGGTACTGAGGATGGTGTATGCAAATAGGGTGGGCTGTTATACGGAAAAGGTTCATCTCTAAACTTTTTAGTAAACCTTTGAAAAGTGGGACGGTAGGTACATACAGGAGAGGTGCACTGGAAATTATTTAGTTTGAAAAGAGAACAGGTTCCTTAACTTGCCGTGTTCCTTGTGCTCTGGATGGTGTGCTGCACTGCTGAACAATAAAAATGAGGGAAGCTGCAGAGCATGGAAGGATTTCCCCTATCCAGCTTAGTGTCTGCACAGAAAGCAGTAACTATCAAAGGCTGGAGATATACTTGAATTACTTGTGACTTTATTAATTTAAGTTTTATACATGGAAATGCATCAATAAGTGCCTAAAATAAATCCATATGAACAATGTAAATGTCACAGTTTAATATGAAGAAAAGCTGTGCTGTTCACAAAGGACTTCTTGTCTCTGATCTGAAGGGTGTGTTTCACCATGGTGCCATCGTTCTGCTCAACACGAGTCTCTGCCAGGCTCTGTCCCTTAGACCTGATGGGAGCTGCAGCGGAGCAGGTCAGCAGCAGCAGGAATCTTACTGGAAGGTGCATAAAATGGGCTCTGGAGTCTGCATGTTTGAAAGTGTGAGAAACCCAAGAATGTATCTGAAGATCAAAGATGGCCAGTGCGATGGAACAGTAAGCAGATCTTGTTTGTATTTCCCTCTGCAGGTAGTTTGAGTAAATTGTAAGTGATGGCAGAGAATATTTATTTACTTGCTTGGATAAAAATGGTATAAACATTGTTGAGATCTAAAAATTTTCAGATCTTTCCCTTTATTTGCCCAAGGAAAGATAGAAAAAAATAGCAAGAGAAGATGTTGTGTCTTCTTGGCACTTGACTGTAAAGATCTGATTATATTTGTAAACTAATGAGAATGTTCATGTAGTAAAAAATTATTTGTTGCTAGATAGTTGATGACTCTCTGTTAAGACCCTGTTGTGCTTACTTGGTTTTTATTGAACAACCACAGTTATACTGGATGAGTTTGGAAGATATTGAAGTGATGTTGGCATCCTAACTTTTACAAATGGTTCTGTTTTGTCTGAAATGAAAAACCTGATGGGTTTTTTCCTTCATCAGGCAACCACATAGTTTACTCTTGAAATACCTCACCAGTAGCCTGTATATTTAATAATAAAACTAGGTTTGGTGGATGGTTGAAATATTCTGGTTTCTTTACCTATGATATTCTCCACCTGATAGGAGTTTAACTGCTACAGATTTACATTTGGGAGCAAATAAGAGAACGAGACATCAGTATTTGTTCGTTAGACTCAATATTTACTAATCCTATGTCTGTTTGCTGATATGAATTGATATAATTGTTTTGAGTGTAGCAGAGCAGAAACACTTTCAGGGGTTCAAAGGGGTATTGAGTATAAATAAATTGATGATAAAACACACTAATGAATAATTAAGGTGTAAGTTGATTAAGTGGGAAACTCCTTTGAATATATCCTAGACTTTGCCTAAATCCTTACAGAAATTGGAATGTTTTCGTGTATGATCTTTCACTTACTCGAATTATGATTGGCCTTTCTGTTCACAAAGGAATAAGCAAGGCCAAGATATGTGTGTGTGTGTATAATGTGAAAAACTTAAAGTTAGTCTGAAATGTTAGTAGAAGTTAGTAATATTTAAGCCTTGAGGAACATCCAACTTGCCTAGCTACATCAATTCAATTGTTGAATTCACATTTCTGTTTCCTATTTCTTAGGGCACAGGTGATGAATACTGTCACTTTAAAATTGAGAGAAATTTGGAAACTGGATCTGTAAGTCTTGAATCAGTGCAAAATAAAGGGATATATGTTGGTCTCCTGCCGAATGGCCAAACTAAGCCAGTCATTAACACTGGAGAGAGAAACATTTTTTTCTACCCACAGGTCATCAAATGTATGTAGTTTCTCAATATTCTATAGTTTGCTTTAGTGATTAGTGTTTCTGAATGACAAATTCAAAGAAAGAGTGTAAAAGCTAGATTGACACCATTTCTTTTGTTGTGTTTCAGTAACTTTAAAGGTGAAAAGTTTATTGTGCCCACACTTTCTCCTAAGTAACTAGTTAATTTATTTTCATTTCTTTCTCTTATAACAATAAACAATACAGAAGAAATCTATTTTTTACTGAACAAATAAACTTTTGGGCATAAGAATCAGAACAGGTGTCAACTGAGAGATGGAGTTGACCTACTGGGTATTCCTGCTCTGGCAGGGGGGTTGGACTAGATGATCTTTTAAGGTCCCTTCCAATCCCTAACATTCTGTGATTCTGTGATTCTGTGATACTCCGTGTTCTGGCCGCACATTATGGAACTCCGGGTGATGTTGTCTTGCTATCAGCTATACCACAGTCTTTCCTGATTTTATGGGGAAAGCAGCAGACTTTAGAGAGGGCTGGCTTGGCCCTGTTCAGTTTCTTTTTTAACAGTGCAGAATACATTGTACTTCCCCCACTAATATATTGATTGTGTGATTCTTCTGTCCCACTGTCAGATTTGAGAGCTATTGGAGTCAGAAAACTCCCTCACTAGGGAGGTGACCTGTTCTGTTCCACTAGCCAGGACTCAGAAATTAGCTCTCAGCACACTCAGGTTCACCATCACTGGATTTTCTGTTTGTCACTTCTCCTTCAGGAGCGTGAAGTTTTTAATTTGGTGAACAATTGGTTACCAAACATAGCCACCTGACTTGGATTGTAACTGCAGAAAACAGTGGAATTGCAGTACTTGTATTCTTATGCAGTGGACATAGCCAAAGAGATCAAGAAATGAAACATCTCATGAAAATGCTAAACTGACCATCACTTTGAAATTCAGAATTTGGTTAGATTTTTGCCAGGCATAAGCAGAAAAAGGTCATCTTGAATGCTTTGACCACGAAAGGAAAAGTATCAAAACATACAACCAGTCTTATTAATTGTTCTATGTATATTGTGACCAAGATATACAGAAACATTATGAAAGCCACTGTAATGTCATCCCTACCATTCAGTCCCTACTTGCTACAAGGTGACAAGAATATTTTAGTCATCATGTCCCTGGAGAGATGAGGAAAGTATTTTCCTTTGTTACTTTTTGGAAGAGCAAGATTTTCAGTAGAAATTCTCCACAAAGCAGGGCGTGCTGATGCCATTTAAATAAAGCTAAATGTTACTTGGTTACAGCCTTGAGTTCTCTCCACAACTTGTTACTCAGTAAAAGGAAGATAAAAGGAGCTAATATATTCCATGAGAGCAACCTAGATTGTCTGTTCACCACTTCATATCATCAGTAATGGCCTCTAACAGTTTTCATTTCAGTATTTCTACTCTTAAGAAAGGAAACATCGGGGGGTGGAGAAGCTTATCTTGGGGAAAACTATATTTTAACAAGTCATTTTGTTCATACATCAATGTTAAATTTTTACTTAGATTTTTCAAAGCAGTAAATGGACTTTTATTGGCATGCCAGATTTTTTTCCGCTTTTTGTAGCTTGCTGCTAACAATAAAAACTAATCATAGCTAGTGACTGTGCAATATATATGTAAAAGATTTTGGTGTCAACTGTGTTGAAGAGTTGAGATCTGTTTTTAGTATTTGTCCTGAACATATGGGAAGCTTCTGAGCAATACAAAGCAAATTATTTGTAATTAGTGATAGAATTTACATTTAATTGTTTTAGTTGGCCGGGAAGAGCCCATGGGAACATCTGCAGCACCCGATCAAAGGAAGAAAGACTTCAGAGAATCTAAACTCCAACCAGAAAAACCCCAGAAGCCAGTATTTCAAAGCCTTTCAACTTTTCCACGCTCAAGTAAGCTACAGTTTACAACTAATTGTGATATAGCATTGTGTTATGTCTGCCCTCTGTGGATGTTTCTAGTGACTTACCTCAGGAAGGACAATGAATAGCTTTTCTAGACTATTAACTTATGCATGTATACATGCGATGTAAAACATATTACCAGTTATTGATTTTTTTAAAAGGGCGTTGAAATGTGGTTTATTGATAAGGCAACAGTCAGCATGTTACTGTTAAACAATTTCACATTACTTCTATTTTTTTTAAAAGTAACTTGCCACCTATCATAAGGACCATTTCTGTGGAAATTAAGGGGCTGATATGATACAGAGTCCAGTCCAAAGCTCACTGAAAGTAGTGGAATATTTCTCATTTATGCTCCCTCACACACTTACGTTTTCTGCTTTATGGTTCACAGAGGGAAAGAGTTAAGTTTTTGGTGCATGCTGGCTTTATACCTATGTTTAGGCAGGTAAGAATAGATAAACAGTGTTCTTGTCATGCTTCTGGAGTCATAGTCTACCAGATGTGTTTTATGAAAATAAACAAGCTCTTTCTTCTTTAGCTATGGAAGTTGCATAAATGGTCTAAGACAATGATTTCCCCAACTCAAAAAATTTACAGAAATATTTGGGATCCTTGTAGCCAAAGAAGATGTGACTAAGGAACTAAACAAAACAGGGAATGATACCTCTCTTAAGGAGTGGGGATGACTTTGCTTCCCACCTCTCTTATTTCAAAGTACCCAAGGAACCTGTCTGCAAAGCCTGAATTGTGTCACATCACCATGAAAAGTAAATGGCATAAATGGAAACTGCTGAGCTCCACATAGCACACTGAGGCACATTCACATGGCAGAAAAGAATCAGTTGCCTTGACTGAGCTTTAAAGACAACATTATATTAGAGCTTCCACTATGGAAGACTGGCTTAGTTGGCTAGACGTAGTCCTAAAGGCATTCATGTAGCAAATAATTCAGGTGAGTTGCTGGTTTGGTTTTGAGCTTGGTCCTCAGACTGTTGTTTCAAAGCATACATGAAAAGTCTGGATATGTGAGCAAGACATCAAATATGGCAGACTTCTTCATGGGGTATAATGTGAAGTATCAGGAAGGATTTTTTAATAAATTCAGTTGAACCAAAGTATCCTGGTTAAATTCGAAGCATAGGTGTGGATTATTATTAATTACTGTTTATTGTTTCTGGCAATGTTGTTTCCGGCAATATTGTTTCCCTTCTTAGCTCAAAACACCCTCTTTCCATTTCTAATCTGTCAGACTTTATTTTATATCATTGTGTCACAAAACCTTCCCAAAGTATTGTGGGTTGTCAGCAACTGGTGAGATACACTGTATTTGAAACCCATGGCAGCAATACACAAGCCACCAAACCTGTTTTCAAAGAAGCTGGACGTTTTTAGGGTTGGATACAAAGGATCCTTTTATAGAAACAATATCTGCTGTGAAATGGGTTACACAGTCTACAGTACTTTATAAAAAGTATTTCTGACATTCATAAATGTGGACTCTGCTTATGCAAAATAAATAGAAATATCAAAGTTACTCTGCCTTTCAAAGAAAGTACTCTTTTTTTAGTAAGATGGTTTCACTTAGAATACTTTAAAGGTAACTGATTATTGACATGTAGAAGTGAGTCTTAATTTTTAAACAGATACTCATTAAATACTCACTTCCTTTTATTCACTCCCAGTTGACATTCAAAAAACGTTGATGTTTGTATTGACTATACGATCCAACAGTACTCTTGGCATCGGAACTCAGAGCAGATTAACCCTTAGGCTGACCAGGCCATCTTTTATATCTGTTTGCTAATCAGTAGCTGTGTTTTGGTGGTTGTTTTCACAAATAAAAATTGATTTAGGATTAATTAAATTGAAAACTGTGCCAGAGCAGTTGAGGCTTCTCCTATTGTAGTTTGAGTTCTCTGTTCCTCAAGAAACTTTTTTCACTGTACAAGGATGATATCAGGTCCCAGCTTCTACTTAACAGCTCACAGGATGGAAGTATTAGTATGTCAGAGATAAGCCAGCTAAAATGTATGCTAGACACCGCATAACAGCCTCAAGACCAATCAAATGTGCTGCCCAAAAGAGAAGTAAAATAATATATATATAGTTAGAGGACCACAAAGCCAAGGGATAAAGGAGATGAAGCAGAAGACATTAAAAACTTAAACCAAAAATTGTGGGGTTTTTTAAATCCCTTTTTACTCTTGTGTTACTAGTTGCAAAGGCAAGCCAAAATTGAAGCCCTACTGAAAATAGACTTGTGTCGTATTCTGTATTGCCTACCAAGCATGCAAGAATCTTACGGGATTTCCCAAATGACTTGGTACTGGGGATTTCCTCTTTGTTTGTTCCTTGTGTTTCTCAAACCATATTTAAATTTATATGATGAAAACATGTCTGTGTGTACCATTGGAAGCAAGAGGAGAGATGTTATTTGCTTCCATGACACAAATGCAGTCTGTGACACTGAGAACATCTTTGTGATTTGGTATTAACAAATTGTATCTCTAAGAAATGATTTTTATACCTTCCATGATCCCTTCCCAAATGTCTGTAATATTGTTAGTTACTATTAATTTTTAATACATTTTAATTACAAGAGAAAATAAGATACAAACAAAATCTGATCTCATTTCCATTTGGTTTACATAGGAAATGATGATACAAAAAGATGTAATAAAAATGCATCAACTTTATTGTCCAAACTTACGCTCTAGAGATTAATTTTTCTGATAGCTCATTTCAAAAATGTCACTCAATCATATGTTCTTCTAGGACATGATAATATTTTTATTTAGATTTAGGATAAGTAAATAAAAAAGTTAAGGTTTTTTTGTGAAACTGTGTGAAGGATAGTGACTAATCATTCTCATGCAGGCCTATCAGAATGAATATTTGTCATGATACAATGGTGTCATGAAGTGTATAAACTCCCATGACTAGTGCAGGGTAACCATTAAATCCTCTTTTCAGACGGGAATATTTTTAGCCTGTAGCAAATCAATGCCATTGATTTCCATTTGTAAGAAGAGCAGGTAAATTGGAGGCAAAAAGCATTCCAAGCCTGTGAATTTTGTGCATTGTAATTGTTTTCAAGAGACAGTAGCTTGAGGTTGCAGTAGCTGCTTTCAGTAACAATAGCCTGAGTATGGAATTCTTGTGCTAAGCATAGGGAGCAGCTTGCGATTCCTTAGATCACTAGAATACCTGTGCAGTTCATGAAAATTTTAATCTCTTTGCTGTAAGAAAGCTGTTTTAGATAGCTGGAAGGAACTCTGCTTTCAGAGTTACAGGTGAGGAGCTAGGTAACTACACTTACAGAAATTTATATACTCACATTCACAAAAATATTTAATACACCAAAGCAACTACTTTGCTATAGTTCTGTTATTTCAGGCACTGAAAGACAAGTGTAATTAAGTTTCTACTCCGGTAAACATAAGATGTTTGCTTTTTGCTTTATTTTTGGTGTGTGGATATTCTTTATTGTTTCAGAATAACTTGCTCTCAGTGATGATGAAGAATAGAATTTAAAAAGTGATTATTATGACACTATTGCCTATTTCTAAATTACCATAACCATTCCGAAGTCATACTACCACTGTTAGAAGCACTGCTATAAAAATTATACTACTACAGTTCTGAATTTCTGTTTGCATGGCACTGAGTCCACCTGTGTTTCTCACTCCGCACTCCCAGTGAGTAGATGGGGGGGGATAATGGCAAGAGGCTGTGAGGGGACACAGCTGGACAGGTGACCCCAACTGACCAAAAAGATACTCAGAGATATTCCATACCATATATTTTCATGCTCAGCAATAAAACTGGAGAGGAGATTTTCCAAAGCAATTGTTCCTAAGGGAGTAAGTGGGCATCATTCTGCTGGTGATGATTGCTTTTGCATCACTTGTTTGGTTTGGGGTGGCTTTTTTTTTTTTTTTAGATTGTGGTGGTTGTTTTGTTGTGTTTGTTTGCTTTTTTGTTTTTTTGTGGTTTTTTTTGGTTTTTTTTTTTCATTTGAAATAAAGACAATTTAATAAGTGAAGGGGAAAACTCCATCCCAGAGACACCCAGTAAGGTATTTTAATCAAGCAAATAGAAAAAGCAAAGGAAGGGCTCTGATAGCAAGGTATGCAGTGCAGCAGGAATACACATAGTGATGCATTGGGAATTCTTCAACAAATCTATATCAGTGGATATTTATGAATTCTGCAAAATTGTAAATGAATTCCATTAGGTGTTTTGAGCCTCTGGCTTCCAGAAGTTTGGTTCATAGAAAGCTACTCAATGGATAAAGAAAGAGCTGAGGGATACAAAAGAAAATTAATCTGCAGCATGGATTATATTCATTATGGTTAGCATATTAAAAAGTCTCTTTGCAGTTGCATGAAAAGGCCTCATGATGGGCAGTTTGGGAACTCCTGCAGGACACAGTCTATAGACAATGTGTTGGTTCGTTTTTCAAATTTAGAGTTTATATCTGCCTCTTGTGTCAGAAGAGATTATCTGGAGGTGGGCCTGCAAGAAAGCTGGGGAAGGACTTTTTATAAAAGCCTGTAGAGATAGAGTGAGGGGCAATGTCTTTAAATTGGAAGAGGATAGATTTAGATAAGACATTAGGAAGAAATTCTTTCCTGGGAGCGTGGTGAGACACTGGAACAGGTTGCCCAGAGAAGCTGTGGCTGCCCCCTCCTTGCACATGTTCCAGGCCAGGCTGGATGAGGCCTTGAGCAACCTGGTCTAGTGGGAGGTGTCCCTGCCCATGGCAGGGGGGTTGGAACTGGATGATCTTTCAGTTCACTTCCAGCCCAAACCATTCTGTGATGCTATAAATTCTTGGAGGCAAGGACTCCCTCTTTTGGAGAGGACTTCATGGTCAGTGGTTCCAGTATTGAAAAGTAGTCTTCCAGATGCTTGATGTTTGTAAACTCCACTTTGATTAGAAGACTCAAAACAAAATTCTTTTGTGCCAAGAGAGCCTATTTTTTTTTTTTTTCATATCTCGTGGTACAGAGGTGCCATTTGATGTCTCTGCATATGTATATTTTTTTCTCTTAAGACTAAATGAAGGATTATGGGGTGCAATTCTAAAGTGAAATGTGTTTTCCAAAATTATATTTGCTGAGCCATTAAAGCTGTGAAATTTATTCATAAAGTGTTAGTGTGCTGCTATTGTCTCATTCATACAGAACTGCCTTAGCTCAAATGCTGGCACTGTATGCATAAGTATGGTTGAGCAAGGATATATTGTGCTCTTTGTTGAATATTTTACAGCATGTAATTAATATTTAACTTGAAGAAAGTTAATTTCCTTTACTTTTTTCATTTGAAATAAAAATTGTCTCTATTCTCAGATATGTGATTCTGCTAATAATGTCCCAGATCAAGGCATTAGAGGAGTATTTACAAGTAATCCTACTCATTTCTAAATGTCAGGCTAAGAAAACAGAAATGTCAATTTAATGGCCATATTTCTGCATCATAGGATCCTTACTCTACACCAGAATACGTATAAAGAATCGTATGTAGATAATGCATGTGAGAGATACTTGTTCTTTTCCAGTTGGTTCTTGTAGCTCAACTAATCAGTACATTTTGGTCTAGACAAGAAACATAAATCAATCTTTTCAGACTCTCTCACTTGCTATGAAAAAATACAATCCCCTCTCTGTTATGGTCCCCTTATGTGCTGAAGTTACAACAGCGACCAGTAGTTTCATGTCGATTTTCATCTCCCACTAATGTTCTGTATTTCAGAGGAAATGAGAAATCCCCAAGGTGGTGAGTGTCCCCTTCCTTCAGATGATAAATGGAAAGTGTCAATTCTGACAGGAAATGCAGGAACTGAAGCAAATGTCGTTCTCTGGATATATGGAGACAGAGGAGCAGCTGGACCAATAACTCTTGGCAAAGATAACAGAAAGCAGCTGTTTCTTCCCAGGCAGGAGGATGAATTTCAGGTAGCTAATGAAGGCTTAGAACATTATTTTAATGTGTTCCTCTCCAAAGATTATTCTGTCATGTGAAAAGAAAAAATGTTTTTCTCCTATGTTTACTGCATACAGTAAATCTCTATCTAGTCTCTGAATTCTGCATTAAATCAGCTTGATGCATATGAGGAAACAATGATGCAACATAGGAAATGCTCTTTCTTTTAACCCCCTCTCCCTCATATAGTAGCCCAAATGGGGCAACTGCAGGAGTAAATTGATTTCTTTAAGATAATTGATTTGAAACAAGCTTTAGAAACTATTCACTCCTAAACAAACTGTGTCTGGTGTAAGACTTGTATATCATTTAGGGATCTTTAGTAATGAAATTTTCATGCATACAGTTTTCAAAGCATACTATAAAATGTATACTGTGGAGCTGGTTCAGTTAAGAAGTCCTTTTTTTCAGCTGCCATATTATAAATACCTGAAATTCCAGAAACTTTGCCTATGGAATCACTAACAGTCAAATAAAACCTACATGTTATCATGTCATGAAAACAAAGACTTCTGCTATTATTTAATAATAATTCCACCTCTATTTTAATAAGGAAATTCTGTCTAGGTAGGCTAAGAAGAAATTACCAAAGTGGCTAAAACTTCTGTTTTGCTTAAATCTTTCTGTCCGAGATGCATGTAACACTTTGCTGTCTTCAGCTAAATGAAGAAGACGTCGTATTTTTCACGTTTTGTGCAAGGGTTTCTTTTTTTTTTTTCCTACACTCATTGACTCCTCTAATCTTGGCACAAACCAAGGTTGTTACTGTCAATAATATTAATAATAATACACTCTGTGAATAGGGCAGAGGAAGGAAGAGGCTATGTAGGCTATATATTATGATCCATGGGGAATCCTGTTCTCCTCAATAGTGAATAATTTATAAGCAACGTTGGATAATGGCATGTTTGCAATGTTGATCCATATATTTTTAAGAGATGGACCAGTTTTTCTTCTCTAAAATAGATATTGGCTATTATGGCTGTGCGCTGTGGATATCGATCTTGTGAGAGCTGAATTTTTCTTTCAGCACCTGGGGCTACTTCTATGATTCTTTACATCACACTGACACTATTGCTTTCAGGCATGAAATAGCAAATGTCACCAAAGTGCTTTTCACTCTTTAGTCTGCAGTACATAAATCCAGAAAGAAAAAGCTTATGAGTAAGAGCTCTTTCTTCTTTTTTTCCCGCCTTTAAATTTTATGCTGTACTTGTTTAGTAGGATAAATCTTGAAATAAGGATAGGAATGCAAGAATTATATAAAATTACGTATTTTTTATCATTTACATTTTTGAGCTTGATATGGTTTCACTGATATTTTCTTGAGAAGAAGATAAGAAATTTTATTTTTTTAAAGTAATGAACTTAATCATAGCTCTGGAAAGCAGCTTCGGAAAGCCTGTAATAATCAGGCGATTTGGAATCAGTTTTCTTTAACCTTGCACTTTATCAACAATATGCACAACTATGAAAAATTCAAGTAGAACTGTCTTGAGAAATTAAAACCATTCATATGTGGCTTTCTCTCTCTTACCTTACTCATGTGAGTAGTCATTGTCTGTTTAGTACTTTCTAAGACTGTGCATGAAAAAAATCAAGAAGAATCCCAGAGGGTTTCTTCTAGGAGACATCTGCTTGTTTTAGGCAGAAGTCACTCTGCATTCTGACAAAGTTATAATTTGGTCAAACTGGGGCTCAGACAGAAATTCATTTAGACAAAACAGAAGCAGCCTCTTTTCTGGATCCTATAATCCAAAATCTGCCAATCAGATGTTGTGCACTGTTCCTGTATACTCAGGTACTACAGTGGTTCAGAGAAATTGCAAACAATTGCAAAGATAAATATGTTGTTTTAAGTGGTTTTTTTTGTTTTTTTTTTTTTCCTACGTGATGTAGCTATACTTATTCCAGATATATAGCTCAAATTGAATGAATGGCAAAATGTAGAAATAGAGGGCAAATGGGGTTTGGGCATAAATGACAACTGGACTTCTGAGTTATTTCGTAGGTGATGACTGAAAATACAGGAAAGGAAATGTTTTGGGTTGTTTTCTTTTGCATGGTGTCCTGAAGTCTGTAACAGTTTTAAGCACAGAATACATAGTCCTCTGCTTGCCATTAGGATGCTGCTGCTTTTGTATGTGTGGGAGACTGATTGAAATGTCTTAATCATGAATTTGGTTACAGGATTAGTTTGCAAGGTATGGCCTTACTTAATCAGCATGCAGCCTCTACTCCGCAAGTTTAAAGTGCAAATTATATATATTTTTATTTGTAGTTACATGTTGTATTATTCTGGTATTATTCAGGTTAAAATAAAAAGCATTGGGAATATCTACAAGATAAGAATTGAACTTAGTGAATTACTGAATGAACAATCAGAGTGGAACTTGGAAAGGGTAAGGTTTTTAATAGTGATGTTTTTCTGCTTTAATTTTTATGTGAACTAATAAAAAATGTTGATTATGGTATGTTCTTATTGCTCTTCCATCTTAGGTTGCTTTAGAGATAATAAAAGCACTGACACAGTTCATCTCCTGAGATATAAAAATATGTAGCATTATTTTGCAATTATTCCTAATTCATGCAGTTCATAAATACTAATTTTAGTGTATTGATGGGTTCTACCAAATTTTTCTTTCTGAAAGCTCACCTGTACTCTTCTGAGTGTGTTAGGGAGGTTCTAGCTATAAATTCCAGCTATGAAAAATTGAAAATGATGGAGCATCAATTATCCCATGAAAAGTACAAGTGAAGAATAAACAGTTTGCTAAGACTAGATTAGTACTATTTGGCCCAACCATAGCTCACAATTATGACCATTTTCAGGGAAAAAGAAAATGCTGGTTTTTTTCAATTTAGTGAATGAATTCTTCTTTTTTGATTCTGTTTTAAATCTATTTTTCTCATGTTATTTAGGGATGTTCACCAGATTAATACTAAATTCTTGCTAACACTGACCCCCATGTAAAATTCATTTCAGAATTACATATAAGTATGTCTTCTGTTTCTTATTTTGAACCTCTAAAAGACACAATGTTATCCTTTGGCTTTTTATTAATCTTAAAAAGCATGAGTTAGACAATCAGAGTTACAGTAATAACAGATTTTGACATTAACCCCCAGGCTTTAACTGTAACTGTACCAAAACTGAATGCAAGTATAAATGTTCAGTAACTCAAATACTTGCAGGAATCCTACTTTCCATCCTGGCGGCTACAAAATATTTTTTTAACATTTGGTCCAAATTTTACAGGGTAACCCTTGGATTTCAAATATTTCTTTTCCTAGAAAGAAAGAAATAAGGTGAAAACTATGTTTTTCTGAATAAGCAGTTAATATTTGCAATTGTGAATCAGCAGGGGGAGCTCTGCCAATAAATATTAGAGATTAAGAATCACTGCTGCAAAACTACTTCATGTTAGAATACATGCTTCGGTGTTTAAAAGAAGTGGTTATTTTACTTAAAATTATATTTTATTGGAAAAGTGTGATAAAGGCATATATTGTCCTGATTTCTTAAGTGTTAGAATTTGACTGTGAATACTTGTTTTGATAATTTTGTTTGCGAGACTTATGCATACTATATGCATATTCAAGATACAACTGCAAAAGACAATTTTGGCACTTATTTCCTTTTGCTATGGAAAAAAAAACTGTAGTAAGCCTTGTTTTAATTCAAGACCAAGCAAAAACGCTCCCATAAAAGAGACGAGAGATTGCTTTAGTTATAAGAAACAAAGACAGATATCATAAGGTACAGTGGCAAATAACTTGGGAATTTGAATTCTAACTGTCTTCAGAGGAATAAATAGAGGGTGCTGGTACCCAGGTTATCTTTTCTTCTGCTGTAGAAGAGCCAAATATAATACAAAATGATTTAATATTTCAACATATCCTTGCCAAAGTTCAGAAGGATATAGATAATGAGTTTCATCCTATTTTCATTGTAATATAAAAATGTGTTAATTTTTCCACATCTTCCAAAAGCTCAGTCTCACCTAACCTCACTTATCAGGAAGTTCTCAGACTTCAGTACTCCAGACAGTGTTACACAGAGGTGGTTCACTGACAGAAATCAGAATTGGTGACATTTCTTATGGCAAAAAAGAAATCTTAATTACAGATTTGTTTGTTCCAAGAATAATTTTAAAGTCCAAGGCATATTCAAAGAACAGTGGCTGGCAGTTTGAGCTGCAGTACCATGGATATGAATAAAGATAGTCTCTAGTGAGGAGTCAAGTTGTAAAGCAGTGGCCAAAATGAAAACATTTTCATACTGCAATTTTGTATGTTATATTTACTGGTTGTTATTGTTTTCTGAGATAGAAGAAAAAAATATTGAAAAATATGTTTTGCTGTTGAGAAGCAAAGCTCTGGGTAGAGTGATCTGAGTCTTAGCTGGAATTTCTTCTTCTCTAGGTGACACTGCAACATATAAAGAGCAAGAAAACACTGAATTTTCCAGCAAACACATGGTTGTCAAAGAACTGTGATTATAGAGATTTTCTCTGTGAACTTCCAGTAGTGGAAGCTGGAAAACCTATCTATCCAAGTAAGTGTGTACTTCAGTTGCACAGTTATGTAGATACCGGTTACCTAGTTTCCAGTATTAATGTAATCTGAATTATATTCCATCTGCTGCTGTCCTGGTTTCCCAGGCACAGAACCATGGGCCAGCCATGGCAGGCAGGCCATGAGTAGCTGTGAGTCAGCTGGGAGATTCAATCAGGGCAGCTGCCCCAAGCTGACTCACAGGTGTATCCCATACCACTTAATCATGCTCATTATAAAAGGAGGGAGTTAACTGAGGGTGGGAAATTGCTCTGCCTGGTTCTCTTCCATCTTTGGCCTCCTGCTCCTTCTGCCTCTCAAAGACCGGGCTGAGTATAAACTTGTACACTTTATGTTGGTGATTGTATTAGTTTTGCTACTTCATTAGATCTGTTTCTATTTCAAACCACAGGGCTTCTCCCTTTTTTCCCCGATTCCCATCCTCAGCTGAGGGGGGAGCATTGGGTGATAGAGCAACTCCTACAGTTTAGCTGCAGGTACAGGCTAAACATAGACATCTCTATATTTGTAAATGTTGTCTTGGCAATCTCAAAAATCAGAAGTTGGACTGTTTTCTGGAGAATATATTCTGTCAAATTAATTGCAAATCAGATTTTCTGGCATTGTGTCCATTAAACTAGAGTGGTGAGTAAAATGAGTAAAAAAATAAAAATTAGGTTAATGGTTGGACTTGATGATCTTTGAGGTCTCTTCCAACCAAGGCTATTTTATGATTCTATGTATTGTGATTACACATGTATTTTCTTCTTTTGGTTAATTTTGGAAGTTGTTTTATACCACGTTTATGTCTACACTGGTGATGTGAAGCAAGCCGATACAGATTCTGCAGTTTATCTGTGTATCTATGGAAAAAGAGGAGATTCTGGTCTAAGACTTCTGCGTAAACCTGGTATACCAGTGACATTTCAGAGAGGAATGGTAAGTCTGAAAAACAAATTGCTTAGCCAAAAAAAATATAACTAAGTAACTTTTACTGGTCCTAACAGGTTCCTTATAAAAAAAATCACAGAGATTTTGAAAAATAATTTTTAAGAACTAAGAAAAATAATTTTATTCTGATACACGAATAACTAGAATGGGTGAAAACATAGGTAGGAAAAGGGGAAGAAAAATGATAGGAAGAACCCCCCCTAGGATGATAAGAGCTGCCTGTCAATACAAAACCTATTCTATCGGGGTTCAGTGAGTACAGCTGCCTCCAAAGGACTGGAAAGAAATCATTCCATGATTTCAGATCTTAGTAGGACTGTTCATTTTTATACTATTAGCCATTAAAAGAAATACATATTGTGATTAGTGCAGGGCAGATTTAAATTCATTTTTCTTTGAATTACTTCTGTCCTCATAAGTAAAATATACATCATCCTGTTATTTTTGCAGTAGTGTATGGCTGTATTTCAGGACCTATTGAATTTAATCTTAGCTCTGCCACTAGCCTTCTTATGACCTTCTGTTAAGCCTGTTTCTTCCTTTGTAAGCTATTCAGCATTAACACTTGTATGTCTAACAAATGGTATCAAGCTGTTAGTGGATAATTAATTAAAAAATAAAAAAAATGTATCTAAAATGCTAAGCATAAAAATAACCTGCCGGGAAGTTTCAGAGGTATCCATACTACTTTAAAATATATATTTGATATCATTACTAATGTATTAGATAAAGTTCTATTCCATTTGAAATTCAGAAATTAAGTGGAGTTTTCTGTGGAAATTTTTCTATCCAGCCTGGTAGTAAATTTGGCATATTACTTATACAGAGGCTGAGGGGGATGGCTTAGCGTGCTTTGTTATGGAAATGGGTGAATGAGACCGTGGGTTGTACAGAGTGTCAGAGCCTGCGATATATTGTTTCATGACAGAGGCAGTTGAGTGCTGACTGGAACAAGTTCATTTAATCCCTGCCACAGATATGCTACATGATATTGGACAAATCGCTTAGAGTAAAGATTCCTTGAGTGACCACTTTTTATATGCTTCTGTTTTGCTGCCTAACCAGTTAAACTTTTCTGAGTAACCACAGCTATAACTGAGGTTTGTTCAAAGATAATTCTGCTCTGGACATAGTAAGTTCTCTGAAATGCTAAGTATGCCGATAAATTAACCTCTCTGTTTCTCAGTTGAGCACCCAAACTACTTTGCATCTTGACAACTTTTGGCAATAATCTCGGTACTTAACTATACAGGTAAAATGAAGTATTATGCAGATGGCCTTTAACAAAATAGATTTCAGCATTTGCAGAGAACTGGGGTACTATGGAAAATGTGCAAAACTGAAGTCACTGGGGAAATCAGTTCTGCTTCACTGAACTGTTTGGGTGGTTGCGGTAAATAATTCATAAAGACATCAAGATAATGAAGATAAAAAGAAGTATTAAAAGGTTGCAGTCCTGCCTGTGCACAATTTGAGGCAGGGATCCTTCAGAGAGAATAGCTTGTGATCATATATTGTGTATACACAAGGGACAATTAAAGTTGCACAGACAATCTCAATTCTGCCATTTGCTGAGGACTGAGAACTTTAAAGATATGAATTTTCCAGTGTAGATCTTTCCTTCATTTCTCTGTTACTGAGAAGGTGACCTGGACCATTACAATTAGAGACAGAAAGCTATATGCTTTTTACTGTGACAGAAAATTACCACTCTGAACCTTTCATTTGATCATCTTCATGCTCCTATGAAGACAAACTTTGCCAGCTGTAAACTCAAGCCCAAATGAATAACAAGAGGAAAGTGGTACGTCAGATTTCAGTCTTTCAGTACAATAAAATGTAAATAGAGGTGAGACCAAAACGACAAAAGGATGAGAGAGTCTGTATTTTACATAAATATATATATAAAAAAAGGAAATAATTGCTTTAACTCATTCTTACATAGAGAAGAATAATTGTAAATTGTGAGGTACTGAAACAATAGTGAAGAGTTGCATGCAGCATTTTGGATGATGGCTGAGAAACCAATTTATTTGGGATTATTACTGCAGTCTGATTTTAGTTGTGTTTTCTCATTTACGCTGATACATAATCAAAAGACATTTAACTTTTCAGATCCAAATGTTTTGAATGCAGTCCAGCTGCCATTAAAAACAATGAGAGTCTTTGTGATATTTTTTCGGGCTTTTAAAGTACTTCAACTTTCAGACTGACCCGGTGGCAAATTGCAGAGTGCTCTTTCCTCTGTGTTCCAGGTCGATGCTTTTGAAGTGGAAGCTGTATCTCTTGGAAAACTGCAGAAGGTGCTGTTGCGCTGTGAGGCTAATGCCAAGTCCCAGTATTGGTACTGTGATAAAGTCATTGTCAGAGAAGCTGAGAACAACTCGGAATATGTTTTCAATTGTGAAAGGTTGTTTTTACAACAATATTCTTAAATGTGTATCATTAACAGTATTATGCCAATCAATATACTTAATAAGCATTTTCCAGGGAAAGACAAATTTAGATTATTTTGCAGTTTCATAAAATCCACAAAATGTGTTCCAGAATAGGTTGCTTAATATGCTGTGTGGTCCATAGCAAAGCTTAAATGCTTATATTCTGTGCCATATTCTTCTGTTTAGCTATGCAGACAAGTACAGTTGTGCCACATGAGTCTCTTAATCTGACACAGATATATTTTACACTTAAACAGCTCTTCCGTTTGCACAAATAAAATTCTTTGTTGGGTCAAATAATTTCTACTTTAACATCTATCAGATCAAATACTAAAATTTTACAGGTTGAGACCCTTTGCTGTTATGTATGTACAGTATGAAAATAAGATGTGGGTCATTCAGTTACATGGTAATAGGGTGGAAAAAACCCTGATTCCTACATGCTTTCTTATCTTCTTTCTTATTCTTAGGTGGCTTCCATTTGTGTCCCAAGGTGTAATTAATTCAGAAATTGAGCTGTACCCTCAAGGTAAGGTTTATAGTAACTTTATGGATGTAAGATCAGTAGCTTGTAATTTCTTTTGAAGAAATCTAGGCTGTATTTACACTTTAAATATCAGAGACAACCGTTTTGTGGCTTCCTTTTGTTATACAATGCAAACACAGTGTATTCTCTCAGAAATATAACGGGTATAGGTTATATGAGAAAATAATGAGGGAATGAACAAGAAGGAAAGTTTTCTTGTATTGGCTAGAATCACAGAATGTCTTTTTCATCTCTTATTTCAAACTGTTTCTTTAATGTTAAAGGATAGATCTTTTATTAACTGCTGTTTTTCTGGCAGGATTTCTAATAAATCAACAGCTGAAAATGGAAGAAACAGTAAACGGTAAATGCTGCTCTAGTCTTCTTTCATTAAAGACTATTTCTGTTTCATAACTAATTGCTCTACACATTTGTTGCCGTTTATTTATTTTAAAATGTTAATTACAGCACACTATTTGAACATTTCAGTAAACGCTGAACTTTACATTTTAATTGAAACAAATCATATTTATGCTTTCTTTTTATTGTAATTTTTCTTTCCATAATGTTAGTTTTCTGTTCATGTGAAAATTTATATTTTTCTAGTACTTATTGTTGATCTATCTTAATTTAAATTTTTTGTAATTAACATTTTATACCATGATTCTTTCTCCTGGGCTATATATAGTTGTGGTCTCACCATTAGTTTTTCATTTCCTGTTTTACCTGTTATTTCATATTTGTTCAGCCTGAATTTTCTGTCCTTGCAACCAGTGCAGTTTAAATTACATTTAGTATCACATAACACTTTCTCAGCTGTGAGAAGTGTTTCATGCTGCAGGTTGAACAATAACTTAGCAGCTGTTAGGAGAAAGTTTGAAACTGTTTATTAATAATTTATTATGTCAATCAAGATATCCACAAAGACCCAAATACCTTGTCTTAAATAGTGTCCCTATGGCAAGTAGTTAATGGTAAAATTTGTACCCAGTTTTTTATAAATTATGTTCAAATCCCACTCTACTGTAGGCTTTATTTTGATTCACAAGTATCTTTGCCCTTCTTTTTCAGAGAGCATTAATTTTCTATCTGTTCATCCCTCTTTGTACCTTAGATGTTCTGCACGCTTCGCTTCCTCAAGGCCTGCACCTTTACATAGTTCAAATCAGTCTGCTTAGTCCTTTCTACACCTACAGCTGAATCTCTACACTGTCATTTAAGCTGTGTTTGTCTGGTTATACAGTAAAAGTCGCCCCGTAAGCCTAACAAAAGATGACAGAGAGCAGGAGTAAAATATCCAACTGGCCTTCAGTGGAGATGGACCTGGTCTTGCAGTGAACACTTTGTTCACAGCACTCTCATCTTGACCCTGTGAGAGATGTCTTTGTGCTGTCCAGAAGAGCTGGTCAGCTTTGCCATTGGCAAAACTTACCTTCAGTCTAAACAGACCTGTTTCATGGAAACATAAGGTGGATTTGTTGCAAATGTCTCAACTGGAGTTAGGTAGCTAAAAGCATGTGCACCAAATAGCCTCTTGTTAGAGGCACTTGCTGAAACATGGAACAGTGGGAAAGAGATTTGAAGTTGTGTATCCCACACCTACATGGACTGTTCCAGTTCCTGGTTGAATGGTTGATCTCAGATTTTGTTCACATTTTTCCCTATGAGCTTTTAAAATTATCTAATTTTCGTTCTATATATCTGTATTTTTTTAAAAAAATAAGAATTCTTTTTCTGGGAAGTAGAACTTTCTAGTGTATTGTATTGATTCTAATATTCTAGAAAAGAAAATAAAGGAAAAAATTCTAGAAAAATAAAGAAAAAAAATCTAGAAAGTCATCTGTGGTAAGGTACCACTTTCTGATGTTCCCAGGGATGTAGTTGGTGTCAGGTTGTACCTCTCCTCAACGTATGCTAAATGAAAGTCACCTCATTACACACTTTTCTGCATTCTTTACTCCCAATGAGCATTCCTCTTCAATCATCAAGGAACTATTGGTATTCTACCTCATAAGAACAAACTTTTTATGCCACAGAGAGTTATGTGTTTGTAATACTTACTGTTTCTAGGTTCTATTTGGAAGCATGCAGGAATGCAATGAGGATTCCTGGCAACAAAGAGATTAGAAATTTTGGGATTCTTCTCCTATACACACATTGTCCTTCAAAGAGAAAGTCTTGTTTGTTGCCAGAAAAATAAAGCCTCAAAGTTAATGTAGAGGAATGCAAGCCAAAACTCTTTATTATTTTAGGGAAGTTTGATTCTCTTTTTTTACCTTGAGAGTTGTACTTGTGTGCAAAATAGTTTACTGGTACTACACTTATCCTTTGGAGGCAGTAGTTAAGCTAGCTTGAATGTACAGTCTCAGGAGTACTACCTGCGTTGTTTCAAAACTGCATTGCTTAACAAAAGAGATACTTGGAGAGCATAATAGAATAGAAAAGGCCATCAAAAGCACTTGAGGTACAATGAATCAGACAATGAACAAGTCCAAATGATAATACATTTTGCTTGCTTTAAAAAGGAATATTTGGTTTTGAATGACTTTTGACTTTTTAGAAGGAGTAGTGAGTCATATTTTACCCTTAGTCTGCACCTTTCTTCATAAACACTTGTAAATTGAATTGTCCTTATTTGCCAGCCAAATGGTCTAAAAGAACTTTGTCTTTAAAGAATTAATATTATACTACTTAAAAACAGAAGAGGATGACTTTTTTTTTTTTTTTGGTAAATAAGTTCTTCTATGGGGCAGGGAGCCCTTGCCTTATGCTTGTTGTTTCCAGCTTTAGTTTATAGAGGCTTTTCACTCTTTTAATTGATGTTGATCCTTTTGTAACCTGGTGCTGTGGTTCTTTTGTCAAGAAAGTGAGTCTATAGAGAAAGCTGTGAAGCTTTCAAATTTTCAAAGGCACAAAACAGTTTGTTACAAGCTGGAATCTGACAATTTTTAGTGGAAATTGGATAGTTCACTTCCTTTATAGTATCATAGAATGGTTTGGGTTGGAAGAGATCTTTAAAGATCAGCTAGTTCTGACCCCCCTGCCATGAACAGGAACATCTTTTCACTAGACCAGTTTGCTAAAAGCCCCATCCAGCCTGAACTCAAACACTTCCAGTGATGGAGCATTCACAAGTTCTCTGGGGAACCTCTTCCAGTGTCTCACCGCCCTCATTGTTAAAAGTCTCTTCCTTATGTCCAGTCCAAATCTACCCTCTTTCATCTTAACACCATTCCCCCTTGTCCTGTCTCTACAGGCCTTGGTAAAAAGTCTTTGCCTTTCTTCTAAGCCCCCTTTATATATTGAAAGGCTGCAATAACATCTCCCTGGAACCTTCTCTTCGTGCTGAATAACAACATTTCTTCAAAGGAGAGGTGTTCCATCACTCTGATCACTTTCATGGCCCTCCTCTGGACTCATTCTAACAGGTCCATGTCTTTCTTGTGCCTGGGTCCCCAGTGCTGTATGTAGTACTTGGTGGGATCTCACCAGAGCGCAGTACGTGGGGAGAATCACGTCCCTTGACCTGTTGGCCAGGTTTGATTGATCAGACCAAATGAGCTATTGCTGTTTTCTGAATTCCCAGATGTGTGTTTATCTGTCTTTAAAAACGTATTACCTTCTAAAACCAAGTGTCAGCCTGACCTCAAAAATTTGGAAAACAGGAGATCAAACTTTCTGCTCCAGTTCAGTCTTTGTGGGGCAAATTACTGAGGGATAATGGGGCTGGCCCCAGATAAATACTTCTGTCAAACAGATTTAATTCATGCATGCATTACAAGACAGCTTTCTATTAACAAAAATGCAGTGTACACTGTGGCATTTATTTATACGACTGTGGGCTGGTATTTCATGTTGTTCACCTTGCACAGAGTGAATTTAAGTCACTAAGTGGAATTTGTTTCATACAGGAAAAAGCTGCAATCAAAAGAGAGGTGAAGAGCATGCAATCCCAGCTTTTCAGATGTAGAAATGCATTTTCCAATTATGAATTGTTCTTTTTAAAATGAGACTTATATTAAGATGCTTTCAGATATTTAAATAACTTGTGTGCACTGTATGGCAGCAGACACATTTTTGTATCAGGGAAGCTTTACATAAAATGATTTTCTAAAGAGTCCTTGTCTAGTGTCAGAATTTTCTCCAACTTTTTTTTTTTTTTTCATGCTAATCTTGATGCCATGCCTCCATCCAGGCAAACAGAGCTGTTGTTGTATGTGTGACCAGATCTAGGTATTACTGCTCTGGCAGGGGGATTGGACTAGATGATCTCTTGAGGTGCCTTCCAATCCCTAACATTCTGTGATTCTGTGAGAGGAAATTGTACTTAGCTGGGATGCTTTGGTACTGTTTCCTGTTGCATTTCTTGGTTATACATGTTGTCATAATCTGAATTCTGGAGGTTGGGCTTTTTATGTGATGACCCACAGGGTTATTGCTAGAAATCTTGCTAGGCTCTGTATTCATATTTCCAGCTTTAGGATGCCTCAAACCTCCTAAATCGTTAAAGTTACACAACTTGCCTAAGATGAGTTTGAATGATGTAGTATTTAGCCAACCTTCTGTTGCCTCTCCCAGCATCATTACCTTTTCGGTGCACAGTAGTTATGGTTCCTGGGCAAAATTATGCTGTTATTTATGTTTCAAGTAACTTGCTACATATCAGTAGCAGTTGAAAGCTTTTTGATATTTTTTTTTTCTTTCACTTTACAGAAGGAGACTGGAAGATTACTGTAGTCACTGGGGATTTTGAAACAGCTGGCACAACAGCAACAGTATCCCTTTATGCTTATGGAGAAAACAAAGCTGCTGGTCCTATTATTTTGGGATCTGGGAAACACCAACTGTTTAATCCCAACAGTGAAGATGTATTTAAGGTATAGTATGGCTACTATAAAAACAATGGAGAATTCAAAACATATGTAAAATAGCTTCTCTCAAAACTGGATAATAGCCATAATAAAAAGGATACAAAGCAATATGTAAGGATCATTAAGTATTTCTGAGGGAGTGGCTGACTTTTATGATAGAAATATTTGAATAAGCAAATGTATTCAGAACTGCATCAGGTAGACGTGGCACTCAGAATCTGCTTCATACCTGCATTTGCTTGATGTATTAGTTTTAAGTAGGTGTTCATCTGCAAAGGTAAGGTAGAAACAAATTTTTTTTTTTTTTTTTTTTGCGCTGATATGATCGTCCTGGTTATGGCTTGTGCTGCATATCCAGCTTTGAAAGCATCCACTATAAATTCTTCCATGGGCTTCCTCAAACTTCCACTGAAGCACTCTGTCATGCAAACCTTTTCTTGGAAAAGTAAAAGGGAAGGGGGGATGGCTAGGGACTACAGTCAAATCGCACCGAGTAGGTTAACTCAGGTGATTTAGACTAGTGATGTCCTATTTCTCCAAGTAAATGGGGAAATTTTGCTCTTCAGAGAAACCTCTGAGAGGTGCTTCAGAAGCATGACATTTTAAAGGGCTTGTCCAAGTTCATATAATTCCTAGAATTTCCTCCAGTTCCTATAGTTTCTCAGGACTTGTACTTGTTACGTTCATAAAGTCTGTGATATGTCATTTAGGTTGGAATAATTTATGCATAGTAAACATGATAGTGAATCAGTGACAGATACGACAGGAAGTTTCTCTGGTTTTTGTTTTCCAGTTTAAAGTATAAATATGTAAGTTCTTGCAGAGGCAAGTCAGTGGTGGTCTTTCCCTTACATTTATTTAGGTTGAAAATAACCTGACGAAGGTTTGCAAATAATACTGGTTTAAGATTATCTCGTATCAAAACAGTAAGGTGAAATCAGTGTTTATCTGAAGACTAAATTTAAGTGTTCCTTTTCAAATCATTCTGGCTAGATGATCTTCTGGGATATTTATTCAGTTGATTAAAGCTGTCTGATAGCAGGTTCTTATTTGTTTATTCAGTTGATTGAGGGAAGTACCAAGAACATTTGTTTGTTTTCTTTCTGTTTGGAAGGAACAGTGTTTCTCAAAGCATCTTCCCAGCATCAAAACAAGACCTGATACCTGGTCCAGGAGCTCTGATGATCTGTTGCTATCCACTCTAGCACCCAGGTTTAGGTCTTCTATGCTGTATGTCAGGTCTTTGTGCCTGATGTTTTTCTTTGGTCATATGCCACTGAAACCCTGGAAGAGGCTTGGAAGCTAGGTGCAGCACTTTGGTGCAGTTTAAGTGCGATGAATCTGGAATGAGTACAACTTAAACCTTTTGCAAAATCTATTTGTGGAATAAAACTTTCAAATTCATGTGTAATGAGACCTTTAAACTTCAGAGATTCTTGAGGATGTTTCTCCCTGAATTTTAACCACACCATCAAATCTTCAAGGTTGACCAGATTACTGTTGATCCGTTATTTCTCAACTTAACTTTCAGTCAGTGCTGATCAATGGGGAGAGAAAGAAAACAACAAATAAAATAATTGTGCTTCCATTTCCACATTCTCTTTTCTCTTGCATGTCTCAATTTAATAAGATAGCTGAGTGTTTTTGTTAATCCAGAGAATCTGTGTTCTCCAAATATTTCAACACTTCATAACTGCAGTTTTCCAAATTTAAGAGCACTGTGTAGTAACACCAATATTGCTAAAACTGTGGAGTAGCAGAAAAATTGGATAACCCCTGTTGCTTTCTATTACACTAGTTTAATCTGTTAAGTACGTTGGGGAAAATCTTGACTAAATGTTCCTTGATTTGCAGCTTTTGTGTAAAAATGTACTATTTGTTTGAAGGTTATTTAAACTCCAGATAATCCCCTTTTTTTAAAGAAAGTGTTAGCTGATGCAGGGAGCTGCAAGAGTTCAGCATAATAGAATAGAAAAAAATAAAGCACAATCATGTCCCATGAAAACAATTGAAGTACCATCTAATTTCAAAATCCCTTTGGTCACAGATATAATCGTAACGAATGACAGTGATGGCCCACAAAAAGAGAATGAGACAAAACTGTACTGGAATATCTTAATAAAAATCAAGAATAGTAGTCTGATAGAAAGTACAGTTAACTGCATAGTAACTTGAATACCTAAAAGTAAATAATGAATATTAAGTAATGTTAAAAATAATGAAAAAAAAGTTATTAAAACTTGAATAAATCAAATAGTGCACCTCTATATCCTCCTGAGATTTTGTTGCTCATCTAGAACTTGATTTTGATGTTGCTTGCATTGCTATATACAGCTGGTGTAACTCCATTAACTTTGGCTATCTATCTCCTATTAAGGATTTTGTAAATTAGATTACAAACTTGTTGACCTCCAGTGTAATGCAGGTAGAATGTCACAAGGCTGTTGCCCTCGGAGATTGGTAGCAAATGGTAGCAATGAATGGTAGCAATGGTAGCAAATGAAATTCACTGAAGTTAATTTACAGTTGTGCGATGGGGGGGGAGTTCTTGTTTCTGACTGGAGTCTTGGGTTCTAGGTGCTTACAAGACAGTTGTGTATAAACTGCACTATATTTGCCCTTGTGGCTCAGCACTTTTTCCTACCAGGTGGGAAAGTCAGGAATGAACAATATGGGAATAGGAAAGAAAAGGAATTTACATTTGATGGATTTTCCTTTCTGCTCTGTAATTGTTCCTGTGTGTTCAAATAAACTACTTCTAGGCTATGGATTTCTGCTTCTGTTGCTATTCAGGCAGTTTTTAGGGCATAATTTTTCTGTTGAGAGTCATTCTTCCTCCAGTAGAGGGATATCAATCTACTGTAAGTTATAACTTTCATCACAACTGTGATCTGTTTCCTTCACTTTCCTCTGGTGTCATCACAGTCCCTCAGTATTTCTCAGTATTTCAAAAATACTGATTTTGGCAGTATGTTGAGTTTCTCAAGACACTGAAGCTTTAATTATATTGTAAATTATATTCTCCAGAGCCCTGTATTCTGCATCATCATTCTTTGAAACTTGGTGAATTATCTCTTACGAGTGTACACACTGTTTGATAAAGAAATTCTTTTATAAGTATTCTTTTAATGTTTGGTCATGCCAAATATTCCCTTCTGTGTCAAAGAGAACTAAGCAGAAGACTGTAAGCCTGTTAGCTTCTGTAAAAGCCAGCTACAGTCTCTCAATTTTTATTACTTCAATGCAGAATAATTCCATACCTTTGGGTGCACTTTCTGCTCCTCTGGTAATAATGAAGTGAGTAAAAGCACTGACTGGTTCAGTAGATCTGTTTTCAAAATGTTGTATGCTAGCCTTAGCAAGAGTGACAGGACCTAGCACCTCCTTAACAAGATTTCTTCCATGCTTTGCTTTGAGTTTGCTTCATTATCAACTCTGTAATCTCTTTAGGGCAAGTTGGTCTTACTGATCTCAACATGTTACCAAGTTAATCTTAACACTATATTAAGCTATGAAGAGTGATGGATTTCTTTCTAAGAATCATCAAAATCTTCACTTTAACCTTATATTATGCTTTGTAGTTGGTGGTTGTCTTTGTAAGGAAGGTAGTTGTTCTATGTTTGACAGCATGGGACATGGAGTATGCATGATATTTTAGGAGAACTGGAAAATGGAATCCATCATTGGTGTGAGTTTTGCTGCATGAGCCCATTTCTCTAACTTATAAAGCTGGTGGCATATCCAGTTACACTATTTAAAGTTTCTTCATCTGTATTAACAGTCCTTTAAATACTACCATGCTCTATCAGGGAAAAATGCCAGAAAATAATATAGGTAGTAGGAGCACTGCTTTTCATCTAATACTCGCAGAGATACCTGATCATAAAACATAACAAATGGTGTTCCTGTAATAGGTTTTTACAGTGTTAAAACCAGCCCTTTTCCTTCCAGTTACATGTACCTTGTTTGTAAGGAATTGTGTTCATCAGGTGTGCCTTAATGCTGCATTGCATCACATAGAGGCATTATACTTAGAAGTTTATCTGTTGTTTTTCAATTTGTTTTCTTCTTGTTTAAATAAAATTATCAGTAATTTTAAATAATCTGTGCATTAATAATTGACACTCTTTCCTTTAGAATCAGCCCTAAGGACTATAAGAATCTTTTGTCTTTCATTCCTGTACCCTGGATCCATATTCATTCTTCTATCAGTCAAAACTGAGATTGCTAACATAAAATGAGAAGCAGTAGGGAGAAAACGAAATGTTATAAAAATAGGTTGAAACAAATCCATTTTCATGCTTTTCCTCCCATTGTTAAAATAAAAGAGCCTGTAATGAGCTCAGTGAGAATTCTTCCCAAGTGGAAAAGTGAGCACAAGCACTAATGTAGCTGTCCATTCTCTTACCTATGGGACTGCCATTGCCTAAAAGCTGGGCATAACTTGTGTTCTGCTGTTTTCCAGCGGTCCCCATTTGCCATTACAGTCATTTAGGTCCAGAAACAATTGAGTAAAACTTAGAGAAACACAGGCTTCAGTCAGATATGTTTAAGGCAGCACAGTTGTACTGCTGGATTTAACTTCACTTGAAACTGTCCATCTCTCTACAAAATGTATATGATAACAACATGAACCTCATTCCTTACTGAGATAAAAGGGAGAATCATATAGAATGATCTCCATCAGCTACAGACTGTGTGTGAAGTAAAATGTGTTGTTTTCTTGGAACAACCTAAAGAAGTATCATAAAGAGCTTACAGTCTTGGAGAAAAACACAGTTCGTCTCATGTTCAAGACATGAGAGTGAGTGAACATGGTGCTACTTGTTCAGTAATTCTGAAGTATGGAGTGTATATGTATATATGTTTTTCCCTTTTAGGGTAGTTTCTTGAGATAACATTACTCAATTTCAGGTTTAGTCTTTCACCTGCATGTATTAAAAAGATCCTTTTTTTTTTTTTTTTTTTTTTCTTCCATTTGATGGCAACACAAGTCCAAGGTGAATACATATCAAAACCCCCTGTCTGTCTCTCGAGTCACTCCTCTCTCCCAGGTTACGCTGTCTGTTTAGCCCCCAGTGGGCTTTAGGTGATTGTTTCTGAAATTTTGTCACACTAGTCACCTTTAATAAAGGTCTCCTTGTTAAGAGCTCCCTTACCTTCCCATGTCAAGTACCCAAATCCAGTTTTTGCTTTTACTAATCCATGCTTTTGCCTTGCTTTCTCATAAGTAGGTAACAACCGTGCAACATTTCCTTTCTCTAATGAACCTGGTAACAGATAATTGGCACTCATTTTAGTGAGTAGTAGCACATTGTTAACCTGTACAGGAAGGTCAAGTGAGTGTTGATATTGGACTAGCTACAGGATGAAAAGAGCTTGAGTGGACTGGAAATTTAAGTATTTAACTGTCACTGTGCAATAAGCAGTACTTGTTTACCTAGCTTATTTTTGTGACAGAAATAAGTATGAAGTGGGAAAAAATAATGCTGATTTTTGTGTGGCCTTTAATCCTACTCCTTACATGCCTATATCAAACTGTTTCATGAGACTGTTAAGTTTCTGCATGAGAACCTGTGATATATTCTGATTCTCAAGTTAGAGTGTAACTGTGCCAAATTTGTTGGCCACAATTAACAAATTGGCTGAATTCAGACACTTGGGAAATGCAAGCACTATGGGTGGATGCTGGGTACTTTACTGGTATGTTAGATATGATATTTTTGGCAACATTTACCAGCTGCATGCTCGCAATTTAAAAATATCTTCTACTTCCAAAGATTTGTCCATTATATGCAGATGCTGTAGAAGTTAAACTAATGCAGTCAATGATTTCTCTTTCTTTTGGGAATCCAGTTGCTGCATGTGACTCCTCTGAAATTCTGTTAATGAGGTGGCCTTACATGAAATGAACAACTGTCTGTCAAGCATAGCCTCTAGAGGTTGTGTCAGATGTTGGGATTTTGGTGTAGCTGCTTCTGAAGTGTTCACTTATCCAAATGATTTTCATGCTAGCCTGAGTTTATTTCAAAGAGATTGCAGGATGCTTTCTGTACAACAGGAATACAGTGACATTATTTTTGCTTATTCCAGTAATGGAAGAGAAATAGTCATTACATATATTCTTTCATCCTTTTACTGAAGTATCTTTCCACTGAAGAGTCTCTTGTTAAGTCAGGGAACTCTTACTTCACTTTTCACTTAGTTAAACATCTTAAGTACATGAAAATAGGTCATACTGACTCCACTCAAAATACCATAGGTATGCTAGGGACTGAAAAGAGTATTTGCATAGCCCATTTAGAAATGGAATTGAAATTTAGTCCTTGTGTCCTCTTTAGGAAGAATTTGCTGATAAACCTGGATTTCATTTTATGCTTAGAGACAAACTGTTGAACATAAGCTTTGCTAAGCTTCAATTTCAAAAAGTAAGGCCAGGTTTTCTAATGCGTAGTTTAATGAAAATCTTCCCATTGCCTTTGGCAAGAAGAGCACTTAGTCCTAAGCTTGTAAAAAAATAAATAATGGCAATGATCAAAGTGTATAGTTGTGTTGATTATCAGACTAATCTTGTTTAACTGATTGAAAACATTTAGAATAGGGATGTGGCTGAGGCAAAGCTACTTCTGAAAATGTGACCCTTTTGAAAGTGGTGGACGGTATTTTCAATAATGTGTTGGTACTGGTACTATAAAATACGAGTGTTGATATTGCCTGTACCAGTGAAGAAAAACACTACATTGAGAATAGAATTACTACTGTCCTTGTACTCACAATGATATTGAGGTTAAGTTCTGGTAATCTCTCACGTAAGCAGGATCTGTATGAGGTCCATGCCCTTTAGAACTTATCACAGAATTTGGTGCAAATCAGTTGGCGCATCAGAAGGAGTTTCACAGTTGACGAGTCAAGTGTTTTGTAAAACGTTTTGCTGGGAAGAGTGTGAGGTAGGTCTTCTGACAAATGCCAATAAGGCAGTCCCTAAGAAGAGGAGTATATCTGATGTTTGTGATATCTAGATGCCTTTACCTCAACGAGATATCTGTGTTTCCATGCCCTTGTTTGTTACCTCTGCAGGCATTTGGGTCTTATTTGTGTTCTATACATGGCTCGTGTAAGACATGTCAGAGTGACAGTTCATACCCCCGAAAACTGTTATCTCTTAAATGTCACAACTTCGAACTTCCATCTATGTCCAAACTCTACTATATCAAGCTGAAGAAATTACAGGGAGAAAGGAACTTTGCAAATCAATTTTTAATATTTTTAATAAGTGTGCATTTGAACCTCTGCAATGCTTTTACTGTGCTTTGCTAGAGGATTAGATGTCTGATGATTTTGTCAATGCTCTGTTGCAGACAGCAACACTGCTGTTCTGTGCTCACCAGTAGTGGTTGTCTTGAGAAGCTGGACTGGCCAGTCTGAGGGACTATTGTGTTAACTCAGATGTGCAGTTGGCAGGACTCTGGCAAGTTTGTTCAGGGCAGTGTAGACCTATCCCAAAATACATCAGCCTTCTATCTCTGTGTGTTCTTCTTGTTTAGGAAGTTTGAGTTCCTGCAACATCCAATTACAGTGTAGTGGAGTAATGTCTTTATTATATTCACTATGTTATTCAGTAGATTTACAACCTATTTGCTGAGCAGCTTGTTGCTGTTCCTCCCTTATTCTGTCTGCACAACTTCCACTAGTGGCAACAGAAATTGCATGACTACATGAGAGACTAGGTAACTAAGTGAGATCATATTATACTTGAGCAAATACATAAGCCTTACAAAGTTAACTAGGAGAATTACAATTGATAATTTTTGACCAGTCAATTGAGTTACAGAAAAATAACAACTAACCCAAAACAAACAGAAAACTTCAGAAAATACACAGAATTTCGGACTTGTGTCATCTTCTGAGGATCTCATCATTTATGAAGAGAGCTTTGCAGTGTCCCTGTGAGAGACATGTAAGTGCTGTCCATGTTGTGTATTTGAGAAAGTGAAGCAAAGAGGGCTTGTGAATTATGTAATGTTTCTCAGGAAACCTAAAGCAGATCCTGTCATACAGTGTAGTTGACTAAGTTCTAGAGTGATGCTTCATTCCTTGGGACTCATCCTTTCTTCTTTGCATGGCTATTTATTGTAGTTCTGTCAGAAGGCTATTTTCATGTAAAATGGAGCATTACTTTTGCAGTCATGGTGCCACAATGTAGAATAGCTAGACTAAGGTTTTTGTCAGCATGTTGTTTATGAGGGCAACAAAGTCAACTTTGCTCTACAACTTTTAACGGAATGTTCTGGTTGCAAAAGTAGATTTATAAATGCCCCTTTGTGTTGAAGTCATGCAGAACTTCAAGGCAATTTAGTCACTACTGAAAAAGGAGGAGCAACCTCAAAATACAGTGTTTATGTTGGCAAAAGATTATAATTAGCTCTACTGTGTTATGAGAGTATTTTCATTTGTATTTCACTGCAAGAGTAAAAGTTGACATACATTTGACAGGATTCTGATTGGCAAGAAGTAACATGTTAGGAAGTCAATACCACTAAGAGACCAATGTGATATCTGATCTGACAGTAAAATGAATTGTTCCAACCTCCAAAATGACAACAGGAGCTGAAACTAAATTTGTAGTAGTATTATATGCCTTATAGAACATCATATACAGTTGTTTTGCTCTTTGCCATTGATATTCTTGCCTTAATTTTGACCCAAGAATAAACATGATTTTTTTTTCCCCCCCTAAGAACACCCGTAAAAAATTAGTCAGAAACAGAAGTATTACTACGTTTGTTTGGCAGTGTTCTTTGGTTTTAATTATTTTTGAGACATTTCGGTCTCAGAAATATGCCATCACCTGTATGTCCTGCATAACTTACCGTTCCAAGAAACTCATAATTTGTGAGTCTAGGAGGCAGGAGAGCTTTATACGCTTTCTGCCTGCAGTCGAAAGAAAGTAAATACATTTGACTTGACACTTTGGAGATATTCCCACGTAGCACATGTGCATAACTTAATTCTGTTACATTGTGTCCTCTTTTAGAATGTGGATGTTGGGGAAGTACAGAAAGACATAAAGCAGGGATGCTAAACAGGACTTTAGTGAATCTAATTGAACTCCTTGCAACTAGGAGCATCTCCTGGAGGAACCTAATGGTCTGGACAGAGCTTTCTGTTCTGTACTGATTTTTCTTGAAACTCCATTTGATTAGATTTGATGGATTGCTGTGTTGCTTATCCAGTAACAGGAAGTCTCTGCATGGTGATATGGTGATGAATGGGTTTCATTATTTCCCTCTCCTTTTTCAAATTGTGCTTTTTTTTCTTTCCCTTTCTTGGTTAGCTGTCCTATCTCTGCTTATTTTTGTGAGCTCTTCTCCCTATTTGTACCAGTGGTCTGCCAAACATCAGCTACAATGTTGCCAGCAGGTTGAGGCAATTCTGCCTCTCTACTCCACTGTGGTGAGACCCCACCTGGAGTACTGCATACAGCTCTTGAGTCCTCAGCACAGGAAAGACATGGACATGTTGGAGTGGGTCCAGAGGAGTGCCACAAAAATGGTCAGAGGGCTGGAGCACCTATTCTATGAGGACAGGCTGAGAGAGCTGGGGTTGTTCAGCCTGGAGAGAAGGCTCCATGGAGATCTTATTGCAGCCTTTCAATACTTAAAGTGAGGTTGTAAGAAAGATCTGGACAGACATTTTAATAATGCCTGTAGTGATAGGACAAGGGGTAATGGTTTTAAACTAAAAGAAGGTGGGTTTAGAATAGATGTAAGGAAGATATTTTTTACAAGGATGGTGGTGAAACACTGGAACAGGTTTCTCAGAGAGGTGGTAGATGCCCCAAAAAATTCAAAGTCACGTTAGAAGGGGCTCTCAGCAACCTGACCTAGTTGAAGATGCCTCTGCTCACTGTAGGGAGGTTGGACTAGATGACATTTACAAGTCCCTTCAAACCCAAACTATTCTATGATTCTATGATGTAATGCTGAAACCCTTTGCAGATTCACCTGGAAACATATTTCCCATCTTTGACTTCCTTCTGAAAGAACTACACTTTAGCATAAAATGATAAATAAAGCTAATATAATTAAGAAAGTTATGGCTTTACTTTTCAGCCAGCTCATATGAAACCCACAATATATGTGCATGATTTTCTCAATAATGGTTCAGCTTGCTTCACAGCCAAATGACTGATTAGATACTTCAGAAGACAAAAGGGTCTCTTCAACAGTTTCCTGGTATTGACCAAGAGTCATGGTAATGAATACTGTATGCAAAGAAGGCTGCAATGCTGCTCTTTCAACACAAGTTATGCTGGAATTTAGTCATGGGCATGAAGTCACAGGATTTCAATGTTTTATTTGCTAAACTGCCCTTTAACATTTCTGCACCACAAAGAGCACCCAGTGCCTACATCTCAGGAGAGCACCACCTTTGTTGTTTACCAATACTATATTCAGTTTGCAACAAAGGGTAAGAATTTTAATATATTGTTAGATTTATTTGCAAGGCAACCTTAGCAGTCACTTGCCTACTGCAGAGGTCTCTGCTTTGTAGCTGGGTGACAGGATTATTTTGGCAACTTAGCCTATGTCCTGGCTTTATTTGCAGTTGGTTTCAGAGAGCTTTTCATCTGCTGCCATAATTCTGCTGTGAGTATTAGCAGCATATTTTTCATGTACGTGGTTTGATTGCACTAATGTTATACTTTCAGTTAGCACCTCTTACTTGAACATACTATTTTAATATAGGAACACCTACTACTTTGGCCATAAGTGTGACTCTATTCAGACTTTATATCGCTATCATATGTCACAATACCTTCCTATGAGACTGAGTTTACCAGGCTTGCCTCGGGGATGCAAGGAAATGGTGATCACTCAGGGCTGCAAGACCCTCTTCTTCGATGGTCCTGATGACCGAGAAATGTCAATGTTACATTAGCCTCTGTCTTGCCAAGGAAGACATTCCAACAAAAGAGTAAAAGGGATATGTCTAGTGTGACCGACATTTCACAGCTCCACAGAGAAAAGGAACATTACCTTGTATTCTTCCTTAATAAAAAACATTGAAGGGGAAACTGTCACTCTAGGGGAAACTTACTAATGTTACCTTCCAGAACAGGTGCAATGGACCTTCAAACATAAATATTGGCTCATCCCTTTTGGTAATACAGACTACAGGGTTAATGTTGGTGTCAGTTGTTTGTTAATTCACTTTTTGTTTGCTTTCTGGTTTGGTTCTAAACAGCACAAAACTGGTACAATGGTAAAACAAACTACTATTTTTTCTTGGTTTTTTTCTCTGTGATTTTTTTTTTCTCGATACCATGAACTTTCAAACACATAACTGAAAATGAATGTGGTTAACCCTGCTTTTGTGCGTATGTTCCTGCCATCAGCATTGCTCAAAAAACTTCTGCAGCCCAAAACAAAGTGACTCTTATTTCAGGGCCGACGTATTCAATGTGACAAAGTCATGTTTTATTGTTTAAATTTGCTGCAGTGTGGCATCAGCACTTACAGAAGCAGTTAACCCTGACACCAGTTCACATAAAAATAGAATACAAAGAGAAAAGTGGGCCATAGCAGACTGATAAGTGGTAGGAATAGTTAATAGGGCTCTGCTGATGGTAGCCGTATGGACTGAAAAATATATTATTTCATGCAGCAATGACTGAAGGTACTTCCGCTTGTTAAAGTATCATCTAGAAATAGAGATTTATCTTATAACACTACAAATTTGATTCTGTCAAAATCTAAAACCAGACTGAATTATTTGAGCCCTTTAGTCACTTTAAATAATGAGGTACTGAAGTCAATAAAGTTATGCTTGCAGACTACTCCATATGCTTTTGCTCGATTACTCTGAAATTCATTGTATATTAAGACTTCATTTTCTTAAAAGAATCCCATTAGTCTAGGTTACTTTAGCTGCACATTTAGCTGGCATGTCCAGTCTAAGAAGGATTGCTAAAAGGCAACGTCATAATTTCTTGTTAAAAACCAGTTGTTTTTTATTTTTTTATCATTACAGATTAATCTCAGAGATCTTGGGCGCCTGTATAAAATCCGCATTGGTCATGACAACACTGGATATGATCCCAGTTGGTACCTGGAGGAAGTCAGACTTGAAAGAGTAGTCCCTCTTCCTGATGAAGAGATTTGTCTCCCCATAGAATGCTGGCTTGCAGATGACAAGGGTGAAGGTGATACGTGGAGAGAAGTGGCAATAAGGAATTCTGCAAAGGAGCTTTTGCCATGTACGTGCTCAGTATTTCAGATCATGTGTTCACTAGACATATCCTGTGAGTATATGACAGCTTGTCATGTCTCTTCCAGGGCAGACTGCCCAAAAAACAGTGTAACCATGAAACAATCCCTTCCACGTACTTTCTAGTTCCACAGAAGTGATCATTTGACCCTGCTCCTTTCCTCCCTAAAATCAGAAAAAATAGCTATGGTCAGGGCATCTTGCCCCTCTAAAATTTTTGATCTCTGAGTGTGCCTAAATCGCTGGCAAATACTGGTCTTTAGAGCAAGACATCAGGTCAGAAATCAAGGTCTGTAATGTCATGTGACATCCTGTTCCTTTTAGCAAGTTTGATACCATCCTTTCTTCTGTTACACAAAGTATTCTTTGCCAGAAATCACACACATTTTCCAAATCAAACTCAAGTCACAGCTATTCACACAGAAATTGTTAGCTGCAGGGCAGCACTTTGGTACTTCAAAGTTTACCACAGCTTTGACGTACTTTGTTCTCTTCAAGTGAAGTGGGAAATAGCTGATTATATAAAGTTATTATTTAAAAAGTCCTGGGCCTCTATGAAGGAATAGGAAACCAGTATAATCATTTAGCATGATGGGGCTTTTTTATAGAACTTTCTGTACAGTAATAGAATGACAATGATGCAGCTGATAGACAATACTGTCTGACAGTAGTAGGTCTTATATAGATAGGTGCTATCATTCGGGCAAACTGTATTCAAAATGAAGCAGTGAATATTGCAAGGAGTCAGTGATCCAACATAAAAAAGAGTTGTCATGCACTTAGTGATAATCAGAGAATTTCAGAACAAAATATCAAACAGATGAAGAACCTCAACACAAAAAATGTAATTCTCTGAAAAAAGTATCTAGACTGGTGATATGTGAATGTTTTTTCTGGGTTTTAAGGCCAAAGGGGACTAGTGATCTCTATTACAGACGCCAGAAGATGTTGAGAAACATGTATGTGCCAGCTAACATTTCCCTTCTGATCTTTTTTTTTTTTTTTTTTTTTTTTTTTAATTTTTCTGCAGGGTATTTAGTGACTTCAGTAGGAGATTTCAAAAACTGAGTCTAATTGGGATGAAACAGGACCTGTAATCATTAATATAAAAAGTCCCTCACCAGCTTTCTTGTAGGCTCCTTCAGGTACTGGAAGACTGCTGTAGGGTCTCCCTGGAGCCTTCTCTTCTCCAGGCTGAACAGCCCCAACTCCCTCAGCCTGTCTTCATAGCAGAGGTGCTCCAGCCCTCTGATCATCTTCCTGGCCCTCCTCTGGATGTGCTCCAGCAGCTCGATGTCCTCCTTATGTTGAGGGCCCCAGAGCTGCAGGCAGCACTCCAGATGAGGTCTCATGAGAGCGGAGTAGAGGGGGAGAATCACTTCCTTCGACCTGCTGGCCGTGCTTTTGATGCAGCCCAGGATACGATTGGCCTTCTGGGCTGCAAGGGATGTTGCCTGCTCATGTTGAGTTTTTCATCAACAGACACCCCAAGTCCTCCTCAGAGCTGTTCTCTATCCATTCTCCACTCAGCCTGTATTTGTGCTTTAGTTTGCCCTGACCCAGGTGCAGGACCTTGCACTTGGCGTTGTTGAACATGAGGTTGGACTGGGCCCACCTCTACAGCCTGTCAAGGTCCCTCTGGATGGCATCCCTTCCCTCCAGCATATCAACCATGCCACGCAGCTTGGTATCATCCACAAACTTGCTGAGGGTCCACTCCATCCCACTGTCCATGTCACCGACATGTACTTGAATGTGAAAAATCAGATTAGCTCTATGAAAGGCTGAGAATATGTTTAAACCAACAGATTTATTTACTTTTTAATAATTGTATTACTGCGTGTTACCTTGCTTTTGTAGCAAAGTTATATTTATTAACATATATGTCTCAAGTTTATAAGAAAAGATATCTTAGAAAGGATTTGGAAATTTCCTGAAATTGTAAGTTTTGCAAATTAGTTATTGATTTTAGGCACACTTAAATTGAACATCTATATAAACTCAGCAAGGCCTCCCAAGGATTCCCTGTTTAATTTCTCAAGAACAAGCAAAAGAAATACAATCTATTTGCATTTCCCATTTAAAAGCCAATTGCTTACAAGTCCTGGACAAACCAAGTCACTTTTCAAGTCACTTTTTCCTGCAGAACAAACGATGTACTACTACTTATTTAATGATAATCTGATATGATTTAGTAATTTGTATCCTGCACTTTAAGTTCAATCTGATATCTTCTAGTGGTATTAAATTTGCTTAACTATAAAAATGATGTGCTGGAAACTTTAAACAAAATGAACCAATATAAACTAATTTCAAAAGACACTGTTTTTTCAGTAGCTGTTCTCTAACACTTACTTTATTGCTCAACTTCTCTCTTAAAAGAAAGGGTAACCCAAGACCTTGGAGCCAATTTTTGATTCCTTGTCTTTTTTTTTTTTCTTGCTTCTCTTCTTCAAATCCCAAGTTATCTCCCAATTCTGTCAGTTTTTCTTTACCTCTCTCTCTGAAATCCCTTCTTTTCCATCCAGATTTCTCACCTTGGCAACCTCTTAGTTTTTCTGACTATCCCTCAGCCATTTCAAAAAGCTGACACTAATCTGGTCTGCTACTCCAAGTGATGCTTCCAGTTCTTCCTCAGTCTCTCCATCACACCAGTCTCAACTTCCATATGTAACTCAGGTTCCTTATGCCTCTGATGTATGTCTGCCTTTGTCTTCCCTTCTTTTCTTAGTTTTTCCCCATTGCCAGGGCTTCTAGGTGTGTGGCTCCTTTTTTTTTCTTCCTATTCCATCTTCTCATTTGCTTTTCCAGCCCTGGAGATTTTTAAAAAATGGTGGTTTGTTTAAAACTGTTTTTGGTTTGTTTTTTTTTTTGTTTTTTTTTTGTTTTTTTTTTCTGTGATTCCTCTACCCACTCTCACTTTATTCAGTTCCAGATATTTCTAGTTTACAAGCTTTACAAGTACTGAACTGTTTATTTGTTGCTGTTTTGATTTGGCTTCTTCCTCTAGTTTTATTGTGATGCACAAAATCAAAGAAAAATTGTTCAAGTATTTTGTAAGTGATATGTATTAGAAATTAGTGATCGTGTCCTGATCCGAGTGTTGAATTTTCTTACTGTTCTGTTTAGGTGAGCATAAACTTCAAATGAGAATATAAATGGTGAATTCTGCCCTGTTTGTGTTCACATAATTGAAGGAATAACTGTACTGATCTGAGATAACAGACAAATATTGAGGCTGAAGCAGGAAAAATTCCAGCTCAAACGATTTAGATTTCTTTTCCACTTGGAGAAATGTGCAGGCAAATACAGAAAGGTTAGAATACTTCCACTAACTGAAATAGTGCAAAAGATGACCAAAGCAAAAACAATGACTCAAGCATTATCTCTACAAAATTTGTATCCCTGTTGAATCACTCAGGAGGTACCAACTACTTAGCTAAATAGTCAAGCTTCTCTTTTTTTATTGTAAAATTGATTGGTCAAGTGCTGGGGTCTGAACCCCAAGCCAAGATTGACCTATGGGTGGTTCCCATGGTCCTTTAAAAGGAGGCAATGAGTTTGCCTTTTGGCTTTCCTCCAAGGTGCTGCCAACCTTGCAGGGAAAGCCCTTGGGTAAGTGAGCACCAGGTGCCCTGCATTGGGTAAACAAGTGCCAGGTGTCCTGTTTCGGGGATAAAAGCTGGGACCACTTGCAGGAAGGGTGGAATCTGTGAGGTGGATGTATTTTGCAGAGTTTCCCTGTTGAGGAAGGACCTTCCTGACTCTCCCTGCAATGGGGCCCTGGTCAGGTTTGGTGCTTGTGAACGTGGGCTCTGTGAGAACAATATGTGGCTACCTCTCTCCTGTATTATCAACCTCTTGGCTTGGCTGTCTCCCATCTCTGCCATGGGAGACTTCATTGCTTTGTTTGTTCCACCGATTGTTGGCAGTGTTGTATCATTCTTGGGGTTGCTGGGTTGATGTCTGCTATGTGTGATCTGATTGACTTGTTTGTACCCCCAGCAATCACCCATGTACTGACCTTTTTGTATACAATAGAATCTGGTTACTGGTTCGTTCTACTGCTGGCTGCATCCTTTGTGCTAGGCCTAGTAATTGGGAAAACAATTGATAAGCATGTTTTTTCATAGCTGATAATTTTCTTGCATGTCATGAAGAGTATTCCTCTATATATTTTTAGAATATTGCTCCAAATAACAGCAGTAAATGGAAATGGAGATTAAGAAAGCCTGAGAACTGTCATTCTAATTGAAATGCCTTCACCTGATGTGTTCTCAAATAATATATGTACCATTTCTGAGGAAGATAGTGTTCCTTAACCACCATCAGCCATTAAGAAATTATCCCCTTTTAGACTTAACACTGCACCAATCGTATGTTTATTCTTCTGTCATGACAAAATGACAAATGCTATTTGTGCAAACAGAGTTGTAAATACTAAATGATAAAACCACGTGATAGAGATTCAACCTCTCTGTTTAACAAATCAAGCCAAAACGAGCATTTCCTTCAAGCAGGCATGTCATACAGACAAAAGGCAGAACCTGGAGCAGTACTGTGTAATACTGTTCTAATATCTTGGATCACTATCATTAAAGGAAGACTGAATAGAAACAGCTTGACAATTTTAATGGTGTATATCATTTACCATCTCTCTAGGTTTTGAGTTCTTTGGCCGCTTTGTTTACAGTAGCAGCTGATGGGAGTGGATTTGCGCAGTGAAGCAGTTGGTGCTAAAAATGCAATGAGCTAAGGGTCTAATGTCCTCGTTATGTGCATTTAGGGAGAAGTTACTCTGGGCTTGTTTTAGTCTGTTCCCATGGACTGACTGCCAATTTGTGGCAAGATCATCGTCATTGTGTTCCTGGAACATATCCTCTGGTTTAGTTTCATCCAAAAATCTAGTTTTTTGCTCTAAAACCACTTCATGCTGCAAACCAGAAAGAAGTAAGGAGGGCTAACCAGGGGATTCAGTTTCTTGATTCAAACTAATGTGCTGTTGTAGGCGCACTGGTGTCATTAGGCTCAAACAGCTGTAATGCAGAGGAAGCTTATCTAGTGTATTTTGAGTAATAAATGATAAGTACTTTTAATATAATTACTTTGAAAAGAACTGAAAATGGGAGAGTAGTTTATAATAAGTCAGCAGAAAAAGACTGATATTTCTGCTGTGAAAACTTTCATTTTTTTATTCTCACCAATAAATTCTACTTCTATTAAAATTACATTCTTTTCGCAAAACATGTGAAAATATTAACTTAGTCTTTAATGCAAAGCAACATGTGATGCTTGCTTACTGCTTATATTTTCCAAAGGAAAATACATTACTACTTCATAAGGAAATGAGAATTATATACTGTGCTTGAAGACTGGGGCCAAACTAACTCTTACCATTGGTGGATGATCAGGAATATACCAGTCTTCTGTATTGGAAACCCTGATTCAGGTGCCCAGATTACGATGTCTGAAAAAAAGTGTTCTGTAACTTGCATTACCTCAGGAGGTAGCAGTAGTAGCATTTTTATGGACAGAGCAAGTATAAATTTGGTACTTGTACACTTGACTTCTATAGTATCTTTTATACTTTTGGTATGCCCTTTTTTTTTTTTTTTTTTTTTGGTGTAGTCATTATACTGCTTTAATCTCTGTCTTTCATGGAGCCTTTTAGAAGCTCCCTACCTTTGCCTGAAAATATTTTACTTCCCTTTTTTCAGCTCTTTCGTCCATGCATCCATTTCCCAGAGTTTTCTGTTTGATTATAGAACTTATCTAGTGTTACTGTGTTAGCAATTTGAAGATTTCAATCACTTATTTTCTGACAGGTCATTTTCTCTTTTAGGGAGTTCTAGCTGAGATCTTTTCCTGCTGTTTTGTATTAATTAAACCTCTTATACCCTTTATCAAAGTTATTGTATTTTTAAAAATGTTTCTTCTTTTACTTTGATGTGTCTCACATTAGATGGATGGCTAGATGTGAGTCTGACAGGTCTCTCATAGTGCTGCAACAATAGTCCCTGACTTCTGCTCAGTGGCTGGTTTTATGATATAATTTTCACATTTTTCTTTCCTTTTTTTTGCCTATAAGCCTACCTGTCTGCTTTGTCACCCAAGTTTTCAGCTGGTGTAGTTTCACTAAATCAGCGTATAGTAAAATGAAATTGCTGCTACACAATAGAGGATCAGGCCATAGACTTCCAGTTCTCAGAGTTTTGGAATGGCTTCTTACTGCAGTGAAGCAGGTTTCCATTTCAGCTGTGGCACAAGTGGAGAGACCTTAGAGTAGGGCAGTTTTGCAAAGGAAATCAAACCAGAATCACAGAGGCTGAACATATCTTTTAAGGTCTTTTTATTTTACTCCATACACAAAAAAATGTGTTTTGTAAACAATATACAGAAAGCCACAAACAGGCAAATTTCACATATGGTAAGTCTTGCTGTCTCAGCAGTACATGCGACTGGTAGGTTTGTTCTCCAAGTTTGGTTGTATCTGTCCCCTGCGCTCGTCAAACCACTGGTGCATCTTGTCTTATCTGATAGAGTGGCATCATCCTTCTTATATTTAAGCAGTCTGTAGCTCAGGAGCTGTTAACACTAGCATCTTTTGTAGTTGTTCTGCAGTCTAGAGGAACTGATTGAAAAAGTCTGAAAAAAATGCATCTGCTCAAGCTGGTTTGTGCCTAGGTTTCTGTTTGTACAGAAAAGGCTTAACCTTCTCAGTCTATTTATTGACTGTTTAAATGAATGTCCAAGCATTTCTGCATAATGACATGTTCTAAGTAGGCATGTACAGCCTGTTTTGGAGAATATTTTTGTTGTTTAGTTTTTTGTGTTTCCTATAAAATGCATTGTAACATATGCTTAAGTTAAAGGAAGTGAACATTCCATTTATTATCCTGATATAGCAGCCTTATTGTTAATTTGTACGAGAAATTAAAGTGGTCTTTTTATTAAGAAGGTTCCTTTATAAATAATGCAGATTGTGTAGCCTAAATAAATGCCAGACCTAACATTTTCCAGATGGTGAGGGATGTATAGAAACAAGGAGCAATGGAAAATATTTTCCAGTTCTTTACACTTCAACATGTGCATGTTTTCTACTTCAGACTGATTTATTTAGGCTTGTGGCAATGGAAAGCTGTATTTGATTAGGTCATTATCATCTCTCTGGTTACCACAGAGATGCACGGTGCTGCAAAAGGAATTGTCATGTATTTATCTGTTACTATCATTGTGTTGTGTTATAATTATCTCTTATTCTTTTCTGGTGTGTCCTATATGTAATCCATTTGGTTTGATCTCCCTCCAGAAATGAAAGTACTTGTTGGTATTTTCTTGTAATCATTTACTGTTAAAGGGCTTCTTATAAAAAAAGCCTTGAGTATGCTTTAAAATTGAGCCCATAGTTACTTACATTTTGCAGTTTTGATAATGAAAATTACTTGTAGGTCTAAGTAATAGAGATACCAATCTTTGTATACAAACAATCATAACAAACAGTCTATATCCTTTTCTTAGCTTCCACAGCCGTTTTGCTTTTTCAAAACTGGCAATGTAAGAATGTAAAAGCATGGAGAAGACTGTGATTCTGCAACTTCATGTTGATATGTCCCTGCTTCTACTAATCCCCAGTGCCTGGCTCCAGGGGTAGCCCAGCACTATTACTCAGTGACTGGTCACAGATGAATATAGTAGGTTTTCGTTTGGAAACGTGACCTCTCTCCTTCCACACTGAAAGAGTTTGTCCCTTTGTGATCAGTGTGGCTCTTTGCTTTGTTGCACATTTCCTTTCATAGTTTGCTGCCACCCCTTATACTGTCCTTTGAGCAGTTTCTTGTTTGTTTTATGTTCTCCTGTTGCTAATGTGTACACAGTTATGATTATACTAAAATATCATTTGGATATATAGCTTAATTACGCTAATTATCCAATCCATTTATCTTTGTTACTTGCTATTCATCTCTCACATTTATTTTAGCATGATGGTTTTATGCTTAAAATGTTGAAACTAGTTTTTATAAGGCTCTGCCAAATTTTTAAAGATGATGTGTGTGTATTACTGAGATCAATTTTATGTCACAGGCTTAGTGTTGGTACACTAATGCATGGATATGAGAGCTGCAGTGAATTATTGGAATTAGAGAAAATAATAAAACTGATCAACAGACATGACTTGTATTTTGAGTCACAGTTGGAATAGTGATAAAGAGTTGGAGACATTATCTTTGCCAGTTTAAGTCAATTTTATACAGGTTAGAAGAAATATTCTAATTTGGTTAAACATATTGTCTATCCATCACGATTTCTTTCCTATCTATCAATATATGTGGTGCTATTTTTTTCCCTTAAGTGTTTGCAGTATTATTTTACTACTTGTTTAGCTTCTCCATTGGGAATCAGAAATAGCTATTTTTCAACAATAGTGGACGAAATAATGTTTGAGTTTTATAAGCTGACTTGGGGTCCAGTGAATTAAAAAATTAGGGAAATTCAGGTTCTAGTAGCTATTTGGTGGTATAAGAGTAGTAGTATTTTAATTAGTTTTTGTAGAATACTGTCCAGTTTCAAGAATTTTGTTACCATTTTCTGTTTTCATCTTAGTTCCTTCTTAAAAGTGGTGTTTAATTTTGTTTGTTAGGGCTTCTGCAACTATTAAAATTACCCATTAGTGAAACAGCAATCTCTTCTGTGATCTACTACACAGCAGCGGAAATGGCCAGCTGTGGCTGGAACAGAAACACTGCGTGGAAAAATTGCCATTAAGATGTAAACAGGAATTTTTAAAAAAAAATTGTAATAAGAAAAACTGAGATGAAATACAATAGTATGTGTTTACTGCAAAAAAAAATATTCAAAAGAAGTTTGCATACCTGGATAATTATAAAAATAATATCAGTGTGGTGCAAAATATGTTAAAACAGTAACTCTGAATTAGATTCCAGAATTCTTTGAAGATAAGTGTGTATTTTTTGTATATAAGACTTTGATCTAGACTAGAAGGATAGGCATTAAAAAGTTGTAAGTATATTTTAACCGAGAGCTACTTTTAAATGTGTTAACATACGCTAGCAAGGAATGTTGAAACTTTCAAAAATAAGTTGAATGTATAGTTTTAATAGATGAGGGAGCCCATTCATCTGCTTGCCTACCATTGTATGTGAGGTGAAAATCTAAACCCCCTAGGATTCATGATTGCTGTTCTCCTTTTAAGATGAAATGAAGGATAGTCACCCAGAAAATCCTGGTTTGTGTAAATCTGGAGGTCAAAAATGCCTTGTTACCAGTGAAATATAGCTATTGTTTGAGACCATGACTAGGCAGTTTGGTGGTCTCCAGATAACTTGCCAAGAAAGACTTTGAAAATTAGGTCCTGAAATTGTGAATACTCAACAGGGAGTGAGAGAAGAAAATGAGATACTAGGGAACACGTGCTTGATGGGCTGCTTTGCTGAGCAATGCACAGCTATACTCAGCATCATGTATTTTTTTAAGCTTAGTATTTTCATATTTTTGTGTATAGAATTGCAAGATTTGAACGTGGATGTTGCAAACGCATGGATAGTCATTGCTGCTTCTGAACTTGAAAGTCACTACAGTCTTCTGGCAAAATTTTGATGGGAAAGCTTTTGAGTCATGTGCAAACTGCAACAATAATCTCAACCTTTTTCTTCTTCTAGTGTTGGTGTATGAGGTCCATGTATACACGGGTGCTAAACTTGGTGCTGAAACAGATTCTAATGTTTATATCAACCTCATTGGGACAAGAGGAGATGCTGGAAAAAGGAAGCTTCATAGATCTAGGAATAATAATGTAAAATTTCAACATGGACAGGTGAAGTAAAAACAATGCTACTTCTGATCAATAAGAGTAAGTTATGGCTAGCAAACGGCTTCTTCAACAAGTGTAAATACATTTTTATTTACAAGCTTTATTCAAGCAGTTTACCTTTTTCTTATGTATTTTCTTTATTCAAAATTACTTACAGAATTACACCATATGAATAATTTTTCTCTGCTGGATCAGTCATTTGCTGAGAGCATTGCATGGTAGAATTTTTGTTCTCCTGAACAGATCACTGTGAATTTTAGAATCAACTTCTAAATGCTTATTCCCAAGTATCCTTTTGGTGAGGCATATAGGGCTAGAAAATGTAGTACAGAGATGACCAGTCATGCCAAAGGAATTGAGTGCTTTCTCTGTGGAATAATTTTAAAGTGTTATTCACCTTTGAAAGCTTTAAAAGATCCTCACTGACTGGCCAGGACCAATATAAGGCACATATTCATTTTGAAATAAAAAATAAAAAAGAGAGAGAAAAAATAAACTATTCTGTACTATTATAGTCAAAGCAGTAGCTGTGTTCAAGACCTTTGTAATTTTCCTTGTATGGTTCCACAGATGGATATTTTCTGCATAAAGGCTGTCTCACTGGGAGACTTGGAGAAAGTTCTGATTAGCCATGATGGAGCTGGTCCAGGTAGGATTTAACTCCTAGAGACCAATCTGTTTCCAAGTCCTTTTTAAACACAATGCACTTTATTTATATTGCATCCTTGATACAAAATCTGACAGAAGGTCCTGTAGTGATAAAAAGTCTTCCCGCAGACTGGTCACTGTGATGAGATGGTGAAAAACAGTGGTAATGGACAGCAAAAAGAGATGAGTTTAATGACAAATACTGTCATTCCACTCTTTCTTTTCAAGTTTATTTATAAGAAGGCACTATTTATTTGCATATAGAAAATTCATGAAAGCATTGCTCACACAATAAGACAACTCTTCATTAAACAGAGTGAAGACTTGCCAGAGTAGAATTAAAGGTATTCAACACCTGCTCTACTACCAACAAATTTTGAGTAGCTATAGCATCATGTTGCTTTGGGGAACAGAAGAAGATCTGGTTACTTATTTAATCTGTGCAAGTTGATGTGGAGCTGCTCCAGTGAGTGACATCGCATTCAACTTGTAGGTTTTTCAGGAAAAAAAGAGACAAATTTGTGATGAGACAAATTTTTGACACCTCAGGCCGTTGAGGTGTGCACCTCTGGAATGATGTAAATGAAAACAAAGCTAGCATTTAAAGGCACTGAAGATGTAAATACTGCAGGTATATTTGCAGATTAGTAGCTATGAAGAAGCCAAGCAAAGGATTTTTAAAGCAGTTCAGGGCCACACTGATACTAGATGAGAAGAGCACTTTTACCCTACTCTGTTCTGAAATGGCCTCAAGCAACACCCATCTTGCCGACTGTCTGTACTGTCTAAGGCTCTGAGCAGACTTGTGACTATTACAGAAATAGGCTTATTTGTGCAGCCTTGGTATGGGATGTAAACTTGATTCTTATATCATTGTAGTTCTCTAGAGTTTACTGCCTTCAGCAATATGAATGATTGTATAGCTGAGAGATGTGAAAGGCAGTGTGGTGGAGCCTGCCTTCACTCTATCCCCCAGGATGCTATACCATGCACTCTTCCCTCATCTCTCCTTTAATAGGCAGTATAGCCATATCACAGGATCAGCTTTACAAGTCTGCAACCAGACTCGGCTATCTTAAGCAGTTCTTAACAATGGAGTTCAAAATCTGTGTTTCTGGGCGATTGTCTAAACAGGGTAATGAATGTATTCTATGTATAACAAAACTTATGCCTTGGTAATTAACATGATTGTTCATTGTACACAGAACAGACAGATCTCACAGACCTCTTTTGAACTGTCTCTAAAACTAGCCCCAGAGAAGCCTGGCCTGAGGTGACTGGGTTGAGCTCTGGAAAAGGATGTTGAGTCAGGAGAGAGGCCATCTAGAGACCCAATCTTTTTGGGGTTGAGAGGTAGGAAAGAGGGTTCTTTTAGAGGTGAGGTTGCCCTTTTATTCCCAATCATATCACTTGCCTGAGTGATAGGGCAGAAAGTCTTTAGTCTTGATTTGGAGACTGTCTTGAAAGGATTGTGGAACATATGCTTTCCTTGGGGCTCACAGACTTCAGGGAATAGATCTCACAGCCATTGTGAATGAGGAAAGAAAAGGAATTCTGACCTAGACAGCAGGACTGTGGTATTGGTCAGGTGTGAATCACTAGATGTTGTGTCTTATCTGCTGAAAGAACCTTCTCCTCCATAGAAACCTTACATACATACCCATATATTTACACAAGGAGCGCTTTTCATTTTCTACCTGATTGATAATGAACCTTGGCCAGGCCAGTTGGCTCCTTCCAATGAAAGAGAATCTGGTATATAGGAGGATGACAGAAGAAGCTTGCAGAGTGTCCTAATGTGCCCTAGGCCTGAAGTTTATAAGGGGAAATTCTGCTCCATGCCCTGCCTGGGCAAGCTCTCCCTATGGGACAGGGACTGCTGCCTTCTAGGGACTTGCAGACTCAGATGCAGCCAGGGAGCAGACCATGAGAATAAACAGGACAGTTGTCAGCTTCTGACTAAAACATCTCTCACGCTGTTTTGCTACAGTGTGCTGATAAATGATATGAGTCAGGCAAAACCTTGTAAGCAATATGACAAATAGTGAGTGGTGCAGACACAGTGAGAACAGGATATTTAGAAGGAGCTTTGCAGGAGAACTGCACCAGTCATTAGGATGGTTATTGGAAGTGATATGAGATCAGCGTGGATGTGGCAGTGGTTACTGCTGTTAGGGAAAAAATGAATTCAGCAGCCCAACAGAAGTGAGGCTGCACAGCTCCATGCCTGCCACTACCACTACAGGCAAAGCTGAGTGTGTGCTCCCAGTAGGAACTCACACAAACTCATTCATAAAACACATATGTATGCACATAGCCGACCACGTGGATCAAAACAGACAAGAACTCAGCACTCGGAAAAATACAAACAGCACCGATGGCCTTATCCTGTTACCCTCTCCAGTTGATCAGAATGACAGTCCATCAATGGTAAATATATATACAGTATGGATGTGTAAGGCCTCCAATAGCTTCCCTTCGACACTCAGTCTTTCTGGTTGCTGCCCCTGGATCCTTGGATTTTCAGTTTTCCCAGTTACTGTCACCTAGACATGCAAAGCCTCACCAGGGCTGCAGCTTCACTCCATTTGCAAATGAGAGCAATAGTCTTAATGATTTGTTAATTAATACTTTTATATATGCAATAACTTCTTTACTCACAGAGAACCAAAATTTCCAGCTTTTACACAGGTCTCAGTTAACTACATAAACAGATTTGACCCAACATTCTTGTGCCCGATCACAAGGAATCAAAAGATGCAGTCTGGGATGTGGATGGTGTTGGCAGTTCACAAATGAATGCATACACTTGTCTCTAAGGAAAAAAATCCACACTCCTCTTAAAGTTAAAACAGAGCAAGGTAGAGAAAAATTAACATCATACTTCCTGAGAGACACAGAATAATAAAGCTTTCATTCTGTTAATATGTCTTATCTATTTAGCTGAGCTCTGGCGTAATATGACCTGTTTCTGCTGGAAAAAGATAATGTGGGCTTTTCTCTTTAAATTTATTCCAATAAAATTGCATCATTTCACATGATAAACTTTTGTCATTTCAATACAGGCAATGGATGGTTCCTGGATAAGATTGTCATCAAATATAAAGAAGGAAAGGAAGCTCAGGAGGTCGTGTTTCCTTGTAATAGGTATGCCATTCATGGAGCAAAACAATTTGTTACACTGCCAGAAACCTAAGTAAAAAATCGCAGAACAGGCATGTGCACACAACCTAGATATATGAGCAATGCATGAGATTTTCAACATACAAAGGATGCAAAATTTTGCTGATGAAAACAAAGAACAAAGTTGCTGTATTGGTATAGGAGGGAGTCATAGCCTAATGCCCAAAACCAAATGTTACACAGGAGAAAAGGTGCATTGATCTTCCTTGTATCTAAACTACATAGAGACTAAACGAAAATAAATAAGATTTCAGTTCTCAATCTTTAAAAGGTATTATGTGTAAAGATCTAGCTGTACTGATTTTGGTCAGTTTCTCTTTCTCACTCACTGAAAACCTTATATATATTCTGGAAATCTTTGGAAAGACCTTTTAACTTTTCTCCTAAAGGAGAGCTACAGTGTTTCCTTTCATTTAGTAAATCTGTACTTGTCTGTCTTACTAGGTCTAGAATTCTGCTGCCATGGGCAAAATTGAAAAATGCTCAACTCTTTCAGTTCTAACAATTACTAAACAGCCCATTTTTCCAAATTTTATTATCATCTCAGGCAACTGCAACCTGAACTTTTAGCAGACATTGAGTTGAATCATATGGCTATAATAGAAAAAAATGCTGTAAAATAAGCAAATAAATGAAAGTAAGGATTTGTGTATGTTATTTCTATATTAGTATATTAAATACAATAGAAATAATTTGAAGAATTGTAATTTAGATCCAGCTAATTCTGTAGTATGTGGTTTCTGGAGTTTGAGTTTGGGTTACATGGCTGAAATAGTTTCCATGTTATTTTGGGAACTGTGCCTTAAAGTCTTGAAAATCTCTAGGGGTCCAGTAAAGGCAGGAATCCTACCTGTTTACAAAAAAACAGAGACTCAGTTTGCAAGGTTCCTGGAAATGACTAGCTGAGAACCATTTACTCTTCTCGGAATGATTTTTCCTATTATTAGGTTTTTGGTTTAGTTTTGTTTTGGTGATTAGGCTTTTTAATTGGTTTGGAGTGCATTTAAGATTGTAATTGGAAAAATAGATGAACGAGACAGTTTTTTCTTTAGTTACAAGGAGATTTCTCTAAAGGGAAGGATACGTAAGAGACATTTGGGCTCTCCATAAAACTGCCTTGTCAAAAAGAAATTAAGAACTTTGAATAAGTTGCTAGTGAGTATGTATTTATTTTTAAATAAGTGAGATAGATAAAGGCTGTGAAGTGTTATATCAGCAAGGAGGATCAGCTGAAGAAGTATGGATGTGTGTTTGTAGTGAAGTGATATTGCAGGGAAGATCCTTAAATTCATCAGTATAAAAGAAAAGGAAAGTGGAAAAAGAGAAGTTTGGTTCATTGCTGCAGATCTACAGAAGATTTAGAAACTTTAGAATATTTAGAATATAACTTACTACTGCAGGTTATATAACTCCCCCAAATGTACAGTTTTGTCACTGATCCTGTAAATACTTAGTGCTTAATGTAATGTAGTTCATATAGTACTATAGTACTTCATATAGCTACCATGAAAATTCCTATTTGCCTTAGCCAAATTCTCGTAATATTAATAAGGCCAACTATGATAGATGTAGAAAAGAAAATTTTATCTAGGAAGAAGTTTCAAGGCATAATTTGATTTAAAAAGTATTTTAAAATACTGTTGGAGAGAGAAGGTAATTGTCAGATTACCTGTAATATACTGATAAGTGTTATTAATCTTTTTTTTTTTTTTGTTCTTTAATGAAAGATGGTTAGATGAATATCAAGATGATGGGAAAACTGAGAGGGAGCTAACTGCCAATAGTAAGTATTTTGTGAAAGAAAACTAGTGTTGTAATAATGTAGTGTATACTTAATGCCTAGTTATTACTGAAGAATCCTTCTGAAGTAGACCATAACTTAAGAAGAAAAGTGATGATAAAGTTTGTTCACATATATTTTTTTTGTTGTTCATATTTTAGAAGAAGGCAATTCAAGGAAGGGATTCCTTAGTGGTAAGAGTTGTTTTCTACACCTTTGTTTTTGCTGTTTGAATTTAATCTGCAAGTCAGTGTTAAATGACAAATATGTGAGCGAGTGACCTTACCGTATATGTAAGCTATCAACCATGAGAGGAAATAAAGACAAATTGCCTGGCAGTGGTCTGCAGAAAGAAGTAGGCCTCTATAAGTAATTGAGAAAAATATGCTCCTCATAAACCATGTGATTTTCTTCATATTTCTGTTATTCTGTCCTGAGATCCGCCAGGAGATCCTCTGAGAAGAGATTCAAGTGTTGTTTTGTTTATCCCAATATCACTGCCATTTCATACCTTGGGAAAGGTCCCCTAGCAAACATCACCAAGTTGAAAAAGGTGTTGTTAAGTGTCAGTGGAAGCATTTTCAGGTCAAAATCCGTCAGGGTATTCCTGAAGCAGCCAGAAATAATGCAAGCTTTAACTCCAAACCTGTTACTGAATCTAAATGTAGTACATGCATTTAGTTGACTAAATCTGCTTGAATTAGTAAAAATATTTTAATAAAAAACTACCCACCCAGCTATTTCATACGTACAAAGACAGCCCTATCAGTTTAATATGCTAGTACCTCCCAAGTGTTTTAAAATTTGAGATACCATCTCAAGTATTTCTCCCGAACCAGAGAAAAGAGACTGATGCAGGTATTTTTATGAACACTCAACTGTAAATTTGTATTCTGTGTAACTGTGTCTGGGAACTGTATGGGAGAAACTAAAGTAAAAATAGTAGCATTTACATTTGGCTCTGTAAACAGTGACTTGCCTTCTGTAGTACGAGTCCTGATCTCTTGATCTAATTCCGGTTTCCATGAAAAATAAATAATTTGCATTCAGTCAAACAGTTTAGCCAGCAGCTTTATTGTTCCATGGTAACATAACTTTGACAAGGAGAGACTGATTAACTGGGGTAAGTAAAGGCTTTCTCACAGAGAACTTTGATTTTCACAAGAGTGACTTGGAACTGGATTCTACATTCTGCTAAGTGCAGAGTTCAGAGATGCAGCCATAATATCTATTTCACCTTATGTTCAGAAAATACATAGTATTTTACTACTAATCTAAGGTGGTTTTTTTTTTGTTTTGTTTTTTGTTTGATTTTTTTTTTCCTCCAGTGAAGCTCCATTCTTTATTGTGTTATAATAAGCAGGCACAGATGCACAGACTGCTGAGAGCTTGTGTGTGTCAAGAGTGGTTAGACATCACATATTGATTATGAAGAGAAAGGAATGGCCTATTATTCAGTTTGTGAAATGTCACACTATCAAGATCTCTAGGAGGACTCAGAGTGTGTGCTGATTTCTTAGGTTGAGATCAGACGTTCTGAATTATGAAGATACAAAGGAGAACATTTTAGGAACTATTGTGTCAATTGGCTATGTATCAGCTTCTCTTGGATTGCTCTTTAGCTATCTTGTCTTTACCCAGGGGCTCATTCCAGTGAAGAATTGAGATAGGTGAGAGATCGTGCCTTTATGCCTTATGTAAAAAAAGATGATGAACAGGACTGATCTCAGGATTGTTCACAATTTAATTTGTGTTATTGTAATGGTTATCTTGTAGACCTTGCATGTGAAAAGACTGAGCTTTATAGGAGGGTAACAATCAAAAGAGGTTTGGAAAGGTGTCTTGTACTCAGTTCTGCGTCAATCCATCATGACACGCTACCAGAGCTAGAGCTGATAAGAGAAAACTCCAGAGATGCAGAGTGCTGGAAGAAAAAGTAATTGCCTTAAATTCTCCCAGCAGCTGTAGCAATGAAGATTTCACACGGTAGAGCAGATAGACAGTAGTGATAAGCAGTCCCACTCACAGTGGAAGCGAAAACTTTCCATATAATGTATATTTACTGAGGAAGAGGCAAGCAGCAGTGTTGATACGAGAGAGCTAATGTTTTATGCATTCATGTGGTCATATTCTATACAAGCTGCACTCTGCAAGTGAGCTTCAAGGAAAGTCATAAAAAGTTGATTGGCATAATTCAGTGGTGTTTATACAGTCTATAACAAAGGCTACAAAACAAACCAGTAAGTCACTCCAAAGGCTAGAAATCTCATTCTCTTTGAATAAAGCTACTAAGATGTTCAACCACCCAGCCAAAGAAGAGAGTTTGAAAGTTGTCATGGCTAAGCAGGTTACTTGAGAGTTCTCAGTCGTTCTCAGTCCTTCTTCAGCCAGACTGGCATTATGCCAGCTTTAATGAGGTGTAAATCCCAGAATCCTGTGAATGCTGCTGTTGGCTATGGATTCTGCCAAAATGCAGTATGCCTATATCAAGTTTTCCCAGCAACCTTTGTACATCTATAGATTACAGAGAGGATCTGGCAAATCAAGTATAGGAACATATTTATTTGTATTCTCTTGATTCCACCTTGTATGTTTGATGCAAGAGAAAAAGACAAAAGAGTTTGCCTTGGTAGGGAAGGTGGATAGCTGCTCTCAGCTCTCAAATGATAAAGTTGTTTTGAAGGAGAATGGGACTTTACATTGCTCTCTAAACATTTCCTACATTGCAGGGAAATTTTACTACTTCCACCTTCTATTTTCTATTTTCTGCCTCAAAAGAGGTGGAGTATCGTAACAGCACATAGTAAAAGATTTTCTCTCAAAACAAGGAGACAAGACAGTGTATTCCAATGTTGTCTGTACTGCAGTCAGTAAAAGTATCTGGGTTCCTGTAATGTGGTTCCTGTAGGGTGGTCTGTGGTATTGTGGGCTTTTGTGGACATAAAATACCATTCAACATTGATGGAGTTCAGTTAATAGTTATTTCTAGGTTGGCTCTTGTGTTGTGCAAGGTTGTTGGTATTAAGGCATATAGAAAATTTATAAGAAAAGAGAAAATATACAGTAAATTCTCCCACTACTTCCTATGTTTTTAAATTATTCCTTACCTTGCCAGTATTTGCTAATGGGTTAAGAATAATCACAGAATTACAAAATTATAAATGGATTAATCCTGCTTCGGAAAAGCAATGACAGTATGTATTGCCAGGTGGAGGATGAATTTCCTAAGGAAATAAAATAAGCAGACTGACCACTCTGCCTTAGGGCATCACAAATTTCTACAGTCTCTGGGAAGTAAGCAGACTGTTCCTACATCTAGCAAAGTGTGAATGCCATTCTAGGTCTTAAGACCAAAAACCACCTGAATAAAAATCTGAAATAATATATTATAAAACCAATGGTGACATTCCTCTAAAAACATATGAATTGTTCATATTTTAAAAATAGGGAAAAAATCCTTCCTTCTTCAGTTTTCGGAATTATATTACAAAATGTTGACTTTGTTTTACCTTGCCCAGTTTGCTATGTGCAGAGGCCATTGCAGGTTTGATTTTCAGTTTCACTGCAAGCATCTTTCAGGTTCCAAATTAGTGGTTAAAAGACTTTCTGGAAGGAAAAGGGCCCCTGCTTCTAAGGTATCTCTGGATACATCCCTGTAATATGAAATCAGATCCTTGGTTATATTATTTTAGAAAAGAAAGAATTCTGAGATTTTTTTCACAGAAGTCTGTTTCCCCCCCTCATTCTTTTTAGCAGTTTTCATACTGATGTCTGAAAGAAAATGGCTATAGCTTTATACATAAGCTTTATACATAAGCTAAAAGTAAATGATACACTAATAAACTAGTCACTCTGAAAGGAAGCATCTTCAGTAGCATCAAGGGGAAAGTTTGTTTTTTAATGTGGCCACACATATGAAATGCAGAAGATGACCTACTCAAACCTAGCTATTGGATTTTCAGAATTTACTGAGGACTTCAGAATATCTTGGAAAGAGAGACAGAAATCACTGAACACAATAGGTATTTGGTATTAGTCTCCTGTCTGGTGTAGCCACCCTTACTACATAGCTGTCTAAGTGAATGTAATATTAGACAAAACATCTTTTATTATTCTGGCGTGAGCAGGTTAAATGAATTTGCTAAACTGACAGAAAATGCAGTCAGTCTGGATTAGCTCAGTTATTAAATTGTAGAAACATTACAAGTAAATGTAGGAGAACAAACAGTCACAGATGCTAAGAGGCCTTAAATCTGTTAACCACTGACTTATTTCCTGGAAAACTCCCAACTGGCGTCTTAGCCTTTCTTCTGAAATAATAATTAAAACCACAATCATGGATTTTAATTAAAATAAATCACCTTGCCTGAAATACCTTCTCTAAACATGCTGCCTCTTTGAGCAAGGAACAGGCAGTTATGAATCCATGCTTTCCCTTAACTTGGGGCTTGCTCTTTCCTGAAGCAGAGGAATATTACAGAGAAAAAAATCTCACCTGGCAAACACAGTAATGCAAAATTATCTTAATTTCCCCTCTGCTGTGTTCCTGGGTCAGCCTTCAAAATGGGGCATGGATGGAGAGGATAAGAGGTTCAGGGCTATGTTGGGAGTCTTTGTAAAAATCTGAATTTGCTCATAAACCCTTGGAGTGCTCAGGAACAGCAGAAGCTCAAATGATGCTTGACTTCACCCAGTGTGACACCCTGACGGGTACCACATGCCAACCTGGCACAAGGAGATAAAACTCAAGGCTGGCACATACATCAACCAGCCCAAGTTCCTCATTAGGCAAAGTGTGGATCTTTCACGTACTACATCTGACTCATCCTTGGAAATGACCTCAAAAAAGAGTTCAGATGGAAGGATCCTTTCAGCTAGCGTGTCACTCAGCAGACTGACAGTGAGATGCATACTTGCCTCCTGTTTGTAGCTGAGCCCAGAAGAGTCAGGGAACAGTCAGATGTAATGCAGAAAAAGATTCTGTAACAAGGGAGAAACTAGAATTAGCTGAGGAACAATGTGAAAAATGGGAAAAATCATAAATCAAGAAAACCAGACCAGGTTTTCACTCGGTCTCCATCTCCGAGCAGGTGGAGGAAAACGGAAGGTATTAAAAAAGTACACGATACTGTAAGAAAAAGAATCACATCCAATTTATTTCTGAATTAAACTATTCTAAAATATATTCTGTCAGCACATTGCATTGTAGGCTTACACACAACCATGAAATAGTTTTCCTTTTTATTAATCCCATTAGCAAATTATCATATTATCACAGCACTGGTCACAGTCTAAATATAGGCTTTTTATTTCCTTCCATTGTTAAGTTCCCTTTGCCATGCAGGATCAAGTGTCTTTTCTACAAACAATTCATTTGAATTCAGGAGAAGATTCACATTCAAGCAGTTAAGTAACTTACTAGTCTATACTGTCCATCTAAGACACAGTACTTTTTCCACACCTGGAATGTTTTTTTGTAGCTTCTTGGTTGTGTTCTGGACTTCAAACATTGTTATGAGTACACGTCATCTACCAAAAAGAATCTCTGAAAGGTGCACGCCATGAACTGAGTTCAGTGCAAACACTTATTTAGATTTCCCTAAATTTTGTATTCAACCCTAAAGAATTTTCTGATCCGACAAAGGAGCAGACCAAACATGACAAATTAGGTTAGAAAAATCTGAGAAAATAGGTTCAAGTTTCATTGTCTAACTAGTTGTGTATTAGCCAGCACTACTTAAAAATGGATCACATGAAAGTCTTTCAAAATGTTAGTTTTCTTTTCATGTTACATTTGAACACTTTAAGAACAGAAATTTAATAACTGCAATTAAAACAACTATTTTGTTATGAAGAATACAAAACTGTAGTCAAACATTCCTTTTCCTGTTCCCTTGGTGTTAATTTCTGCTTGTATATCCACTTCAACAGTTGTCTTACATTTATCAAGTCTTATTTAAGTTATAATTATCTTCAAGAGAAGGAATGTCTATTTGCCTATTCTTATAAAATGTGATATAAGTTCATAGTAATCTTTATTTGTTGTAATAATAACAAACCCAACCATTATCCTCTGCCATTGCTACTAAAAATGTGATGTTTTTATTCTGTTTAGCACAACAGTGGAGAGTGCAGGTTAAAACAGATGAAGATTCCCCAGAGCCTCAAGTGTGTACAAGGACCCTTGTGATTTATGGCTCAAAGGGCAAAAGTGATGAGCTTCTGCTTTCTTCACAAACCCCAGGATATGTGTGCTTTCTACCCAGAGCAACAGATGAGTTCATTGTAAGTCATAAATGTACAGTACTACACAGATCTTATTGTGACACTCTATCCAAAATATATATGGAATGTTAGTTTGTCTGGTACAAATGACGCATCTATTTACAAAGATGGAATGATATGACTTTATATCTTGGGTCATCTTCTGCTGCTAGTCCTGTTCTCCTACAGCCAGTGTTTGAATTTTCAGTGCCTTCAAGTGTATGTATCATGGAGAAAATGCTTTCTTTTGTGTAATTTCTTGCATTCATCAGCTCGACTTGCATTTTTCTCTAATTCTCTAAAGATTGCTGAGTTGCAGTTTATACAAAAGACGAAATTATTTGAGAATGTAGAAGATGAAGAACTGGACAGTATTCCTAGAGGGCATAAGTGGGTTTTTCTTCCCTTTATTTCTATTTCAGTCTCTGTAAAGCAGTACCCACTCTCCCCCAAAATAGTTCTGTCTCTCAGGCCAGCAGGAAGAGGATTTTTCTGGATAATCATAAATCACAGGAGAATGCATCTACGCATATCAAAGCATGATGAATCCTGGAGCAACAGCAGATACATGGCCAGTATTAAAATCTATCCTAACACAGTCCTGACTACCTGTACACCTGACATGCATCCTGCTGCTTTGAGAGGATTCATCTGAGGCATCTTTTTAATGTTCAAATTCTGTCCTAACTTTCTAGGCTAAGTGACTGCATAGTCTGTTGATTGGCATGAAGTGCAGCTTCTAGCCAGAGAGATGAGAGAAATAGCTTGCAATTCAAGGCAGTTTTATCAAGCTTAGAAATACTTTTCAACAGCTATAATAAACATTCTGAAAACAATGGCAAAACTACGTTTAGAAAATGTTGTCAAAGCTTCACAGTAATGACATGATCCATGCTGAATTTTTAACTTAAATAACAAGCAAAAGAAATTTAGGAACTTTATAGGGAGTAAAGGAAAAGATAAATGATGTGTGTTAAAGACAAGAAAGCAGCTGCTTACCAGAAAACAGACAGAAAACACACTGAGCAACAAAAGGAGCATCCTGAGCCATTGACACAAACCAAAGAGGCCAATGGAGGCTGAATCTATGTATGGAGCAACCACACCAGCTGGCTGAACTTTGAGAAGCGTCATTCCATAAAGCAGATCTCTAAATTGTTGGTAATTCCCCAAATAGCATGTATTCCTTGTTAAGATTGCCTGATTTTAGTGACTGAGTATCATATTAGGAGAAATTAGTGTTACGTGTCAGTCCTGGTTGTTCTTTATAGTCTACTATCCTTGGTACCATAGTACCATATTCATCGTAATGGGCTTCCACCCCAATGGCTTTCTAAATGCTTGTTCATACTTTAGATTGGCTTTGGATTAATGCCTATATTTCCCTCTTAGCTATTTGTGTCCTTGGTTTTGTTGCTTTTCATGAAGAAGTTAATACTATTTGAGCATTGTTTACTGTGCATGAATTTTTGCCACGTTGCTTACAGTTTTTTACAGTTTTTGTGGCATTCTAAGGAAATCAGAATAGTGGGTCTGATATAAAGGAGCATTTGAGGATTCACAGATAACTTCATAAATACTGTCATAACTTCTCTAGGTGGTTCAGCTAATAAATCCAGTTTTTTACTCTCCCTTTCTTTGTTGTTACTAAGGCAGTTCAGCAGAATGCAGAAGTTTTGCTCATGTTCTTCCACTGTAGCAGCAGGCTGAAGGCATGAGCATGATACCACAAGGAGGACAAGCTGTGAATTCAGCTTTTCAATAAGCAGTAAATGAACTTTTAAACCTCCTCAAGATCCTGGTCCTAGACAAATGTCCCAAAAGTAGTGCAGTAAAGAGAGCTACAGGTTATGTGCCATGAGTAGCTCACATTATTGTTTTGAAACAATAACCTTAATTTTGATCTCAGAGATACATTTATTGCACACTGAGGACAAGAATGTAAATTCCTGATTTTCCAGGTGCTCTCACACGAATATATGCACAGATGTGGATTATATTCAGAATGATTATTTGATCCAGAATATTTCTAACCAACTCCTATGAAAGAACAGGTGTAGTTTAATTGCACGTACCAAGGGATAAGAACAAATTGTTGAAAGAGATAAAATAGCATCATGCTATCAGGTACAGTTATTGGGTTTCAGTGGTCTCAGGCATCTGTAGTACAGTGAGTGAGGTGCTTAAATATGAATAAACTCAATTAGAACATCTTAGTTCTAATAAATAAATTGAGAAATAGGCAAATGTGTTAATCTACTGGGAGTTCTAGCATTGAAGATGATGGCATGGCAAGAAACCATGCCATCTCCAATGAACAAACACGTTGAAAAATAACTGGGAAAATGAAAATAAACTGACAATGCAGTAGTAGGTTTTTTTAAACTTGATATTCTGATGATGATAGGAATCAATTGTTGATCTCACGTGGAATGAATACATTTGTAAAGTATATATCTTTCTCCCAGTTGTCAGTGTTCCTTGGTTACTTGCAGAGTAAGGTTGTCAGAGCATGCCTTTGGAGAGTCCTAGTGTATCATGTACGTTCTGTTATTCAGAGAATCATAAAATGCAAAGATACATCAACTGACATACATCAAGATACATCCCAATTGTGGGATTAGGATCCCTAAAACTACTGTCCAGAACACTAGCACAGGTAGTATGAAATGAGCAACAGAATTCTGCAAGTAGGACTGTTCATAAACACGCAACAAATATGGGATGTATTTTGTGCTAAGGACCATGAGGGTGACAGAAAATTTTAAATCACATAATGCAATACTCCATGTGTTTTCCAAAGTATGTAATGATGCTCCAAGGAACAAGTTGCAGGATTTCTCGAGTTCCTGACAGAAAGCTGTTCAGCTGAATTTTAGGATGCTTTGTTCACACTCTTTTAACTAGAATAATTTATGCACTTTTTTCCTTTCCTTTCCTTTCCTTTTCTTCTTTTTTTTTTTTTTTTTTTACAAGGAAGTGCTAAAGAATTTAATTTAAATGTGCACCCAAATAGTAAATTTTACAAGGCCTTAATTACATTAGGCATGATATCTTTGGAGAAGCCCTGTGTGTTAAAAAGGAAAAGGTTTTAAATATTACTAAATTCTCTAATCATCTTTGTCAGTTACCTGTCTCTGAGTGCTTCAAAATGCCAGTGGCTTTTCCAGAGCATCCTCTTGATTGAGTTCTGCTCTTTCAATCATGTAATGGAAAAAATATTGTGTTGTTTAGTATGTGAAAAATCACATCCAACTCAGATCAGATTTCAACTACTGAGTATTATGTAAAACTGTTCAGAATAAATAAATGTGAAAAAAAAAATAATTAGGAAAATATAATCATGAATGAAAATCGAGGTAAAGCATCCTTTTGCAAACATTCTGTGTACTTAAAATCAGGGTATTCACTGGATATATACTTTGTGATAGATTATTTGTCTGTTTCTGCTTTGAAGGTCGTGTTACATCAATTAATAGGCATTGATGGAGGGGAAAAAACAATTCTGAGATCAAAGATGGGATATCGTATTCCAAAGGGAAACTGATCGCATTAAATTGCTCAGAAAAGGATTACAAGAATGATGTAATGGCAATGCTCTGTTACAACGATGGAGCTGAACAGAAACGCTAATAATGGCTGGAACTGTGGGGGGAGGGAAAACAAACTGATGAAAAGGGAGGAAATAACAAATACACTCCATTTAAAGTAGTTGGTGGTGTTTAATTCCACGGATCATAGACAGTATGATTACTAGTGCTTGCTGGTTCAAAGGCAGTCATGGAATTAATTGAAATTACGATTCTAGTAACAAAAGGGAAAATAGTGCCTTTTAAATAGTCTATCATGTATTATGAAATTATTTTCCTATATATCTTATCTGTGCATATCCTACAAGTATTATAACACGTCTTTATGACAGTTTAGAAGCCCAGAGAATTGCAAATTTGGGTAGCAGAAGACAAAGTAAAATGTGAGGTACAGCTTGTCCTGTCATATAAAAATAACCAAGTTCTGTAATGTTTTAACTTCATACCAGTGAGCTTTATGGAGTAAGTTGTACACAGCATTTAGAGTAGCTGTGTGATACAGTCATGAGGTAATTTTACAAGTCAGTAGTCTGGTTCTGAAAGACAAGAAGCAATGGTTTTGTTGCCTGTGAAGGAACCATAGTTTAGATGGATGAAGAACTTATGCACTCTCCTCTCAATGAACCCACATACTTCCCATTACATTTAATAAGAGATGAATGCGTATTTTAGGAGAATTAGACCATTCCACCACAGCTAATTATATACTTTGCAGCATACACAGCATGAATGAAAAACTCTTCACATATTCTGTCCACATATATCTCTTGTCATGGCACAACAGTGGAGACCTATGAGGAATCTGTGAAGATGTGTTAGATGCAAGAGGCATAGCCCCCCCTCACATGTGCATAGTAGTACGGGACAGCTTTAAGCTCTGTATGCGTGATGGCATACAGAGAGGCAGAGCAAGCTAGGCTTAGAGAGAGGACAGGTCTGGTGCCCTCTTCTTTGGTATAAAGCTACTGCTGTGTTCTTGTTGTGGGTACTGTGGAGTTACAGTTCAGTATCTGAGAGATTCCCCGGAGCCTCAGGGCTGTTACATAGACAGGGGAAAGGATTTCTTCCCTGGTCCTTAAAGAACAGTGCCTGGAATCTTGAAATTTTGGAAGAGTGGCATGGCAACCACTTATAGCACTTTCCAGTCTGAATTTCTTAAGATAAAGTCATCAAGTATGATTCCTTCCTACCATGGCCTCTTTTCATAACTTTTACATCACAAACAGTTCAAGCTCCTGTAAAATGCTTTTGGCAGGTTGCTTTATTTTCAGTTAACTGTTCCTCTTCATACTCTGATGTTTTACTATTTCTTATCTGCATAACAATTACTAATGAGGGTGGCCATCTCTGTCTCAAAATGACAAACCCACACTTTTTATTTGGTTCCTCCTTAATAAGAATAAGGTAGCTGATACTTCTCTACATGTACGTGTCCACTGTGCAAAGGCACATGAACTAACTTTAAGCAACAACGGTCAACAATGAAGGGCTGTCAAATGCAGAGCTCTAATGAGAAGCAGAATAAAGTAATCCATTAGGAGCTCTGTATACTGCCTTAGGAGTCAGTCTGCTGGTGATGCTGCTGGTCCCACAGCATGATTGTGTAAGACTAATTTTAGTTGCTTACTATAATGCTAGTAGGTGCACAAAGAATTTCTTTCCTGGTGAAAGTCACCAAAGCTTATGTTGTGACTGGTCTGGAAAAAGGAAAAAAAAAAGCAACATGAGAGAAGAACAAGGCCACTGGCAACATTTTAATGATCCTTCTTAAAAATAATTACCTTTTTAAAATAATGGCTCTGTCTTGTTTACTCGAAAATCATTTCCGACCCTTGTCTTTCTTGCAGTTGCCTAGTGAAAGCCTGAAGTACTTCATTTCCTGGTGTCCAGAAGACTTATTGTGCAGTGGTTAACATCATGCAGATCATTAGCACTTGATGCAGTTTGACCATCCCAGTTCCCACAGTCCTAGGTTGGATGGCTTAACCAGATCTCACAGAAGCCTGCAATCAGATCCTCAGTTTCCCATATGCAGTATGAGAACAGGGCTGTGGTGTTCACTTTCATGCAGAAATATGCTTTCTCTTTTCCAAAGAATTGGTTATAATTTCATGTTCTAATTCCAATAATTTTGCAAATGAGAATTTAGTTAAAACTTTCTAGTCTCATGGTAATTAGCATTAATTTTAATGCATCACTTGACTGCTTGTGTCAGAACCTTTAATCGTAAGTTAATGCTCCCCTTATCCAGTAGAGTCCAAGTTTTACATGTTACCTTTTGTGTAAAGAGCTTAAATGCACAGATATTTCTAATTTTTACCTTGGCTCACCCTAATGGTAGAGTATCGTGCTCACAGTAGTAACAAGGGAACAGAGGAAAATAAAGGAGACAATCTCACCCACAATCATACCATGAAAAAGAGAAGGCTTGATTACCTCATCACACTTATCTCAGCCTCTGATTCAGCTTTTCCTTTTGTTAATGTAAAGTTTAGGAATTCTACACTCTGTGGGAAAACCTCTGTTAAGTGAACCAGCCCTGACAGTACGCTCTTCCTCATGATATTTGTTTCAGGTTGAGACTGGAGATCTGGGAAATGTATACAAGATTCGGGTCAGCTGTGATGATGTGCCAGGCTTTGAGGGTTGGCATTTGAAGTCTTTTCACTTAGAAGACCTACGTACAAAACAAGAACTGAACTTTGATTGTAAGTGCTGGCTCTCTCTTAAAAGAGAAGACAAGGAGCTGGTGAAAGAATTCCCTGCAGTCAATGGGGACCAGAAAACTTTACCAGGTATAAACAGTGAGAAGACATAAACAATGTAAGATAAACTCATGAAAAGAAATGAATGCCACAGATAAAATCCAGCATTTTGTCTGAATTTGATATCTTCAGTGGTTCTATTGCAAATGTCTTCATATGTGCACTATGAAAATGCTGACCACTTCAGAAATTTTGATTTTCCAATTAAGTCGCATATTGGGTTTTACAGTTGCTAAGTCTTCTGTATGATTCTAAATGGGCAAAACTGAACAATATAATTATACTCTTAAAAGATAAAGCACATGTTCAAAGCCATGGAAAAATTTATAGTAGGCTTACCATTGAATTACTTAGCTTATAATCGCTTTAGTTACTAACACAAGTACCAGAAGTAATCTTCATTGTACAAAAAAGCTTTTATTTGTTTTTCCCTAAGGACTACTTTTTGACATGCTGAGAGTTTCAGAATGTATTCAGAGGTGCACTTGAAATGTGAAAGACCTATAGAAATACCACATTTGTTCAGAAAAGTTAGCAGTTACACATGAGATAAAAGTAATTAAAGACATGACTACTTTTCTAAACTAAAGTTCCAGAAGTTCTGATCCCTGAATACCTCAAACCTATTCAAGACCTTAAAAGAAAGTATAGCATCACATTAGTTAAATGTTAACTCAGCAGGACTGCATGTTAAAAATGACATTTAACAAATTGTGACTATTCTATTTTGTATGAATATGAATACATATGCAATATAATGATCTTTCTCAGAAGAAAATCCAGTCTAACTGTGAAGAAGTGCATTTATACAGGAGTACTATAGAGGCAAATATTTATAGTTCCTTTTATGCACCTTAAATTAATAAGTGAATTTTGTAAATTTTTATACTTATATGTCATATCATGCATCCAGGTGCTATGCTACAGGTCTCTGCTATTCTAATTGCATAGACTTTACATAGTGTCTTATTCTTTGATCTGTGGTAGTTATTAACTACTGCAAAGATAATTCCGTTTCTAACATTCCCTGAACAAACTCTGATTAGTTCTATTTTCCAGATTTCGCACAGTAAAATAGAATTGGGCAGATTTTTTCTAGATATTAGTAGCTTTAAGCTGCATAAGTCTGAATTGTCCAAGTCCTGTTTCCTTTGAATTTCTAAGGAAATCGATGGAAAGACTCCATTGAGCTTAGTACGAAGAGATCAGATTCATAAAGTGTAACCTGATTATTTCAATCACTGTGAAGCAGATTTTTTTGGTAGCTGCAGACATAAAAACAAGCAGTAGTCTTACTAAATACTTTGTGTTGCTATTTTCTTTTAGATACACCCTGTACTTAATCAGGCTTATTTAGACTTTTTTTTTTTCTTTTTGTTCAGTTTATAACTATGTTGTCGCTGTACATACTGGTGATCACTGGGGAGCAGAAACGTTTGCAAATGTTTATATCACTCTCTATGGCAAAAGAGGGGACACAGGTGTGAGGCAACTTCATACATCTTTAGCAAAAGGAAGAAAATTTCAAAGGAATAAGGTAATGGCACAAAAAAATGCTGTCTTACATGTGAAAGGGTTAGTACTGCTTTGTCACTTAATGCCTTCTCAGAATACGTCTTGCTACAGATGGACAAGAATTTGGAAACACAATTTGTCTTCCTTCTCTGAACCCACTCCAAGACGTCCACGTCCTTCTTATGTTGGGGACACAGAATTGAACACAGTAGTCCAGGTGGGGTCTTGCCAGAGTGGAATAGAGGGGGAGAATCACCTCCCTCAACCTACTGGCCATGCTTCTTTTGATGCAGCCCAGTATACGGTTGGCTTCCTAGGCTGCAAGCGCACATTACCTGATCATGTTGAGCTTCTTATCAACCAACACCCCCAAGACCTTCTCCTCACAGCTGCTCTCCGCTTCGTACTACTTCTCTTCCAAAATTCAGGACAGCACAGGTAGCAAGAATTAAAAATTAATGATTCAAAATAAGCTACAGAAATTGCTGTGAGACTTTTGCAATAAATGATGTTTCTGTAACCACAATCCCACATGAAACACTAACTCAATGTCCAGTAAGTTTAGACAAGAGACAAGAATTCTGCATTGAGAAGAGAATACACACAGTAGCAGTGTCTCTAGATGACCAAACCCAATAAAATTCTTCTCTTGTGTATTAGGCTTTCCTATGAGAGGTTCAGTCACTGAATGCGGAAGTTTGAAAAAGCTCACTACCAAGATGTGCATTGTCAAGGAGAGTCTTAGATTTCTGTGTTTATTTCTTTAGGCAATTAACGCAGCACTTGGTATGGTAAAAGCAGAATCAGTAACTGAGAGAATTTCTAAATTTCATTTGTATGTACATCTCAGGGCTCTGCCTATATACAGAAGGTAGCACTCTACAATAATTATTTTAATTTACCTCCATGCACAGATTTATTTCCTGAACTGTCTTAATTAAAAAAGTTAATGATTTGTGCCTACAGCCTGGCTGTTGGGTCCTGGCTATTGTTAGAAAAAAAAATAATCATAATTTGTCATATGAAAGTACTTTTAATATAAGTAGCAGAAAATCTGCTTCTTCAATATTTTTATTTAAAAAGTAGCAGGCACAACACATAAGACTCTGGTATTCTTTAGAGGCGTGTCAATATCTTCTTTTTCAGTTGTCCTGACATCTGGTTTAATAAGTTCTTACTCTTATCTCAATGTTTTATTGAGATGATGATGTTAATTACAATCCTATACATTGCTGTTTAAACTCCAGTTGTTCATAACCTTGTTGACCTTTATAAGCTACCATCAGGTGCATCTGGCTCCAGCCTGGGCCATATACAGAACACTTGGCTTTCTTACAAAAGAAGCAAGAACTTAGTGAGACAGATAATTTCTTTCTTTGCTTTTCACATTTTTCTTTATCTTGTTTTTGTTGTCCCTGTTCTGTGCCTGTGTTTACTTTTCTTTTTTCTTCCTCTGCCTTTTCCATTCTGCTTACTCTTCCCAGCTCTCCTCTTTGCTCAAATTGTTCTCTACCTTCATCTTAACATCCTCCATCCATCTTACTCTTTTCTCCATTTCCTGTTTCTGCAATTATTTTCATTTTGTAAGAAAAACAAAAAGTCAGGCTTTTCTGACTGTTGGAGAATAATTTAGAAACTGTCTTGGAGTGCACACACTATTTTAGATTTCTGAGTTTTCTTTAGGGCTATTAGTACATATCTAGGTTTCTATGATAAATTTTAGAAATTGGAGTTATCCTGAAAGATAGAAATTTGATTAGAACCAAAATGTTTTCATAACTTGTTTGTCAGAAGATTGAGGTATATGCATTTTATTGTAGTATGAAATGATCCATATTGTCCAAAGATCAAATGAAGTTGAAATGTATTGTTAATGATGAACATGGGATTCAATGTCAGGTATAATCAGCTGGTGTTTTCTTAGATTCAGAGGGGAGTTATGTTAAATATTACAAAAAACTAGATACAAATTCTAAATCCTCAGCAGAATCCAAGACTACAATTTCCCAGAGTTCAAGCATATTCAGTTCCAAACTTTGTTTTAGTAAGTATTTCCCTTTTGTGCAGGTGGATTCATTTTTGGTGGAAGCTGTTTCTCTGAGTCGTTTGCAAAAAGTGGTCATAGGACATGATGGAGAAGGCTATGGGGCTGGGATGTACCTCAAGATGGTAACAGTCAAGGAATCACAAGACTCGGACAAAGAATGGGTCTTCCCATGTTGGAACTGGCTTGATACTCATCTGGGATTATGTGACACTGTTTGTGAGATTGTGACAGTTGGTAAGCTCTTCTGCAAAACTGGTCTGCCTGTTTACAATTTGGCTACATCTCTTTCAGATCTCTACAGTATCTTTCTTTTATTGAAAATGTGAATTTTTGGTTTGATCTTACTATTATAGCAAAACCATATCTGGTAATGTCAAAATTAACAAAATTCCATCCTGTCAATGCGTCGTGTATAGAATGCTCACCTTCTGAATTAAGTTTAACACATTGCAATGAAAGATTTAAAGCAGTTTGAGGTATGTGCCTCATGGGGATAAATAGCTTAAGTTTTAAGCACTACTTTCAGGTAGCTTAGAATCTAATTTGAAATCCAGTGAAAAGTTACTTTAGTGAAATGTGCCTAGTCTTTACCTGTGCTATTCCACAGCACAAAGCAACAATTGTGGTATGCTCAATTTCTGCTTATTTCAAGCCTATTATACCACAAGTTGTGCAAATCTAAACCTGGATGTATTTGGTAAAATAACACTTTGGCCTAAATGATCTTTGTCCATTTAGAACTAGTAGAAAAGATTCCTTCCTTCACTCCTGGGAAAACAATTCCACGTAAAATAAATGAGCTACAAAAGTTTGGCCAGAGGGAGTAAGACAACTTAAAAACATAAGGTGCCCATGACAGATATACAGGTATTCAGGTGTGTGTTTTTTCTGAGTTGTAGAGAGTAAATTTTAGTGAGCTGTTCCTTCCCATTAAATGATTTTCATTTCCTATAGAGGGGTTAAAAAAAGAATTAAAATAGATGATAACAGCAATTAACGAAGAAAAAGAGAGGGAGATAGTAATATTGATCTTCTGAGATATCTGATATCTGGCAGATATTTTTTTTTTGTTTATTGTAGGTTTAGCTGCCAGTCTTGCACTATTACAGCATGTTATATTGCTAGGTAAGATCTAGTTACAAGTGGAGTTCATTGGTATTATTCATTTTGCATCAGGTGCCTACTTGCTACAGATGGCTGGTGCTTCTAAATGATAAAGTTGTTTTAGCAACATTGTTTGCTTTTTTAAGAACAATTAGACCTCTGAAAGGTGACTGGATCTTCTCTTAGTAATTCTAAACATGACATGGAAAATACCTTGGCATCAAGAAAATACCACTGAAACTAAATTTTAAATACAGAAAGAACATTAAGCTGATAAATTCATGGCAAAAATATAATAAAGGTATTAATTTGTTGCTATATATACAACATAATGTGCAAATAGAGCTTTGTTTGTGTACTGTAAAGGCTACAATCCTGTTACATTATGCCATTGTCTCATGATGTCATCTTTCCCCTTTCTCTTTGATCATTTTTAAAGGTAGAAGATTGATTTCTAGTCCTAAACTGCCTGAAATCAACTTGAAGTCATCAGGTCTCTGGATAATGGACATCACTGGATCTGACTTGAGCAACGAAGAGGATCCAATATGTCTTTCTTTTATTTTCTGTGGAAACCTGAGTTGCAAAAAGTTGTCATTTCAAGTCACAGGAAAAGCAATTCAGATCAAAGTACTACAGCCTTTCTCTACCAAAAGAAAAGCATAAGAATCATGTAGCCGATAACACACTTAATTCTGAGATAAATTGTTTCTTTAAATTAAACTATCAAATTGATTTTTAAGTCCTCTGTGGACTTTGGCACAGGTCATCATTTTTGTTTGCATGTAGTAATACTGTCACTTGAACAATGGTTTCTGAATGAGCAGATTGTCCCAATGTCTCATCCTGAGAATGCTTAAGTGAGGAAATTGGTCCCTTGGTGCTTATCACAGTATATACCACACTGCTTTTACTGATTTACAGGTTTGGCTGATCTCAAAAAAGTAAGTAATTTGTAAACATACGATATGCCATGGGATACTGTAGAGCTTTTGTGGCCGGTAATGGACAAGGAAGAATCATAAATGAGATGAAACTGACAGAAAGTTCATTTTTCTCTTTCACGTAATTTATTCATCTCTGCCACCATGTTTCTCTGAGCTAAGTGCTTTTTCTTGCATGTTTTATCACTCATTGTCACTTTCTTTTTCCTCTTGATCAGCTCCTTTTTACCCACAGGTTTTCCCCTTTTTTCAGTTCTCCTGCCCGTCCGTTGTTTGTCTTCACTTCCTCCTATTACCCATTAACTGAAATATTAACAAGTGTCTGAGGTCCACTTTCACTGAACTGTAGCCTGCTTCTTTTTCCAATGCTCTTACTTCCCTCTTGTAGCTATAATTCCTTCCCAACACTAACACTGTGTTGCTTTTACGCTTTTCTGGTTTTACTTTCCATGAAAGACAAGTTCAGCAGAATTTGGAGATGACCTGAAGGTAAACACTCCGGTGACCTCCTCTGGTTCAGGAGATCCTGGAGCCACAAAGTGCTGGAAGCTAGGACAATACTCAAGGGAAGTGTGACTACTAGTCCTGTTCTTGTACTGTTTGTTCTACCCTTCTGTTGTTCTTTGTGGCTTCTGAGGAAATAGTTGATCCCTGTAGAAAACAGGAAGTTTTAACCTTTAAAACTGATTCTCAGCCTTTGTTTTAACATTGATCAGCTCATCCTGCAGCTGCAGAAACAAATATAAGGCAGGATTGAGGGAATGGGAGCAAGTGGACAGATAAGGAAGTGGCAACTTCACAAGCCAGCTTTGCATCAGAGAAATACATCCATGAAGCCACATCCTGAAAGATATTTTTTCAGGATTGACTACTGGAACTGTGGAAGCAGGTAGCAAGAGAAACTCAGGACAAAAAAAAAAGGGGTGAAGATAGCCCCAGTAAAAAGCCCAAAGAGTGAGTGAAAATGTTACTTTTAATTTCGGGGAGTTGTAAATTAAGAAACTGTTTCCTGGTTCTTCCTTCTAGTCAGGTAAACTGAACTTAATGATTGAGCTGAAGAGATAATTGGCTGTTTTTTTCTGTTCCTCTTTTCTTCAATTGAAAGGGAACCAAGCAGATTAGCCTAGGTCATAAACATGACCCAAAATGAGGAGTACCCAGAAAGTTTTCCTAAGTCATTTCCAAGAACCTCTGGTAAATATGAAGAAATAGTATGAAAATAGAAATGCCCTGTTAGAGGAAAGGCTGAAGTCAGGTCACATACACTTCTACTAGCTGGGCAGTATTTGAAATGAAATAGCAGGGGAAAGAATATGAGAAGTAGAGAACAGGAAGAGGAAAAGACAACTTATGTTTTCTCCCTTCTTTTTCCCTTACAGGGAAAAGCTATTGGCTTAAAACCAATAATTACAGTTGTCTAAGGCCTCCTCTGCTTTTACTCAAGCCACAGTATATCATAGAGATGCTGTGCTGTCCCCAGTAGAACTAGAAATTTTTTTCTCAAGCATGAATGCAAGAAGAGGAAGATTTTAATAGACAGCTTCTATATGGAAACATGATTTAGAGTGAAGATGGAGGATCTCTTCAATGTTTCCTTGAAATTGCATTAGTTCTCCTTCAATGTTGTAGTTAATTGCACCATTTTATGTTGCAAGTTGTAAGAAATATTTCTAATAGTGTTCTAAATTTTTGGAATTTGCTAAAGCTTCTGTGCTTGCGAATAGTCTACCGAATCAGTGCAATATATATGAACACTGTGCCTTATTCTGTTTATTACTTTCAGCAGTGACTGCCAGCATTCGTTCCCTGTTATCAAACGTCAAGCATTACATCTCCTCATTCATGTTGGTAAATCAGTTTTGGACTAATTAGAGAGGGGGAAAATAGTACCAGTTATAAATCTGCCCCAATTCTTTAACTACTGAAGTTTGTTCAACTGTTGCATACAGCTGTCAACTACATTTGGTCTGGCATAATTAGAATGAGATCCATTTATCTTCTTTTTTTCCTCACATAGGATGAACTGGCAGATATTGGCTCAATACACAAAGTTCAGGTAACTGGCCCACACAGCGAACTAAAACAGCCATGGCACTTAGATTTACTGCATATGAAGCACACAAGCACAAAGGAAGAGATGTATTTAGCTTTTGACTGCTGGTTCAACCCTAATGAAGACAAATGTGTGGAACTGCCAGCTCTCTATGCAGATCAGGAGCCTTTGCCTGGTAAGCTAAGCCCTTTTTTTTGTTACTGGGGTCAGGAGCTGTCACTGAAATACCAGTATATCTCTTTGGGGCCTAAAATACTGTGTGAGGATTTCCACAAAAATTTTATATTAAGAAATATGATGGTTTTGCACATGCATTTATCACAAAAGAAAGTCAAGAAAACAGGAATCATTGATATCAGGATTATGACAGATGCTATAACTGCTGACTCCAAGTATAGGATTTGGCTTCTTTTATGTTAGATGATGTTCCAGATTTAGCTCTTGGTTATTTATTATCTCTTCAAATTAATGCTATGTCAGCTGAAGATGCATACAAGATATCATCTACTATGTGATATTACCTAAATCTTCCTTTTCACGAAGAAATGTACGTGACCTAGAAACACAGTAATTTTTTTAAGAATGAAAGAACTGGAAAGGTCCCCTATAGGAGAGAGAATTTTTAAAATATGTTAGAATTAGCCAGCAAAGAGATATCCAAGAATTTAAATTACACTGGTGTTTTATTGATGTTGATGAGAAATTTCTAGCACAGCAAGAAATATTCCACAAAAATATATACTAAGTTGCATGTTTTTCTGCTCTTTGTAACACATGTGAATTGTATGATGCCAGAAAGATAATAAAGTGATTTCTCCCAAGCCCGCAGGAATATGGAGAGGAATGACCAATTGCATACATATAACTTGATCACCAACTATTTAAGAACAGGCTTCCAGTCTATCCAGCTCATTAGAATAAAGAGGATTGATGGGAATAGTAAAGATCATATATTGAAGTTTTTAGTGACAGTTAAGAGGTTTATTGCTAGAGGCTATAGTATAAAAAGTGTTCAGCTTAAACAGAAACTAACAGAAAAAGGAATAAAATATTCCATGTGAACTTTTGCACACTATTCGCTAAGGAGATTTTCCTAAATGTTTTATCCCATTTAAAGTTGAAACTTGAACAAATGAAACACTGAAGACCTTTTATATTTCTGTGTTTGTGTGGATTTGCATAATTTAAAACAATTATTAGTCCTGTATTCATTTACTGAAAAAAATTTATTGTTTTAGGGTTTTGATCTGTCAGATTCAAAATAGATGTTGGATGCAATATGTGCAGGATGCTGAATAAAGTACATATAGAGATTGTTAAAAAGCTCTATTTCCCCAATTTATTTATGAACAATTGGATAAAATTTTAAGTATTGGTAATTATTTTCAGAATTCAAAATTCCTGAATGTTTCATTACATATGAAAACTTCAGAAATTCGAACAGAGAAATTTTCTAGAGTGCACTCCTCAAAGCCTTTATTATTCTAAGCACCAAATGGAGATACTGTCAGACAGCACTATCCTGAATTGTAAAGCAATTCAGTTTTCAGTTATATTAGAAAGTTACAGTGGGGTTTTTTTGAAAAAATATGAGAGGAAGTTTTGTATATACTCTCCCTCAAAAATTATTCCATAGATGGGTAGGGTCCACTAACCTAGGAAGTTTCTTATAAACCATTTTGTGGAGTCCACTACTCTACAATTGGAAGTGTTAATATCAGTTTTATTCTTTGTGGCCCCAATATTAATTCAGTCTAAAGTTTCTGCCAATCACTTCCTTGTGTTCCAGTTTGATTACTAGAGGAAAAAAATATTCATTTTTATGTGTTTGATCTCATTATTTCTTTGAAAGAGACATCCGCTTATAGAGATGTCTTTAATGAATGTCTTTATAGAATAAATTCAAATAAAGACAAAAGGACAATTTTGAACTATATTGATAGCTGCTATCCCCAGACAAAGCAAACAACAGGTATATAATTTTATAAGAAGTGAAGTAAATGCTAAAAACTAAGCATCCAAATAATATTTTTTATCCGGTATCATTAAATCTATTCTTAATAAATATTTGATTTCTTTTCTTTATTCTGCCTGTCCTAGTGTTTGTGAGCACATTATTTCAGTCTACCTGTGTATCATGGGCCAAATTATTTATCATGTACTTTTTTGGACTTCAGATTAAAGACATTGATTTTTAAATTAATTCTCTGACAATTCTTTGCAGGTCATTGATGTGCATGTTAACATGCTGGGACAAAGTCATTGCACACAATAACAATAAGCATTTTAGAAATTCTTACTGTTAGTCTCCATATTTATAAATAATTTCTAGATAATTTCTTGATTATTTTTAGGATGCCATTATTTGTGGTTGTAATTGAAGGCATGCACCAGGAGTTACATAGCAATAGGAGCTGTTTGAAGCTACAGTAAGAACTTGCAATATGTCGCTGTCAACTTCTGAAGCTGTTAACTGTTGAAGATCAGTATTACTTTCTCTTTACTAAATGATTTTTAACACCAGTTATAAACTGGCCTCTTCTGACTGACATTAGGCTCCTGTGACACAAATAAAGTGTTTTTGTCTGGAGTCTACTGACATCCTGCTCCTCCTTCCTCCCCCAGTCAAGTCTGTTAACATAAGAATTTGAAGGGTTTAAGTGCTTAAGATCTGTAGTAAGAAACATCTGTATTAACAAGCATATTGATCTTTATTAAAAGTCACCCAACTTTGCTTTTATAGTTAATAGGTAAAGTATAACATTTCCACTGCTTTGTTAATCACAGTATATCATTTTATGTAGTAGTGTACCACAATATGTTCGAGCATGGCAAAGGAGTCACTCACTACCAGATATAATTCAGTCCAGCAGCTCATATTTATCAAATAATTCCTTTTTTCACCAAAGTTAATTCTGAATCTCATGTTATGTTCCAAATTAGTTAGGAATGCTTTCGCTAATGTAGTCTTTTGACTTATTAGGCTTATTAGCTCAAGCATCGTAACAAGCTAGCATATATCAGACTGGCTCAGGCATAGAGCTGGTGAAGTGAATTATGCTGTTCTACTTACATTTAGTGACTCAAATTCCTTTTCACTCAGGCATCTTTCTACCACACTCTGTTGTATAGATTAGATGAACCCTGTACTTCTGACTAGATTAATAAAATCAGATATTCAACTGGCATAAACTGGTTTCCTCTCCTGTCTTGAGCACATTAGCTGTGTGACTATATCAACTGAGGATCTTGTCTTGAAACTTTAATTTCACAGAAAGATTTTAATGTTGTTGAAACATGTGATAAATTAGCAGGGTTAGACATTAGTTTTCCACATTTTTTTCCATAGAATAAAATGAACATTTAAAAAATATCCCTGTCTACTCTACTCATCTTCGATTCTTAGTTGCCTAACATTTATTTAAAAACAAAACTGATTTAATGGGAAATTATAACAATAACCTCTGGAATACTCATTCCCCATATTGCCTTTTACTATTTATTTTACTACTTTGTAGAGCAGAATTCTTGCAGAAGCCCATGGAAAAAAGGTTCCAGTCAGCTCTATTCAACAGCTCTGAAATACAGCACTCTACCCTGCTCCATTTGCATTCTCATCCCTACCATCTTATCTTTCCATGGAGAACTTGACAATCTACAGACAAGAATCAGCATGAGAAAAGGTCATGAGAGCTCCAACAGGAGAAAATGAGTTAATTTGATAGTTCATTTCCTCCCTGACAACTTTTGTTAGTTTCCCCCACTACTACTACCTGCATTGCCTAATTTCATTGCAAAGCTAAAATCACAATGGTATAAAAGGCTTAACTATACCCCTGACATTCAGAAAGGATGTGATCATATTATTTAAATTGCTCACCCTTGAAAGGCCGCTGAGAGTTCTGTGGGCAAATGTTACTGAATTATCACAATAAATGATATTTGAATGCATAACACATAGTAAATTCAACAGCAATTAAAAAAAGGTAAATTCAAAGAAACATCTTCTTTCCTATCTTTAATTCATGTTTTTTTCCCCTTTTCAACAAGTATTAGGTGATCACTTTCAGTTTCACACTATGTTGGCCTACATCTGAAGCAGAGCTTTTATAAATAGTATTGGGAAGAGACAAAGAATGGCAAGGTTGAATAGAACATATTATTTTAGTAGATTTTTGTTGCTGTGGTATGTTGTTCATCTGATAGTGAGAATGGTCCTAAACTCACCCTAAGAACTTTTACCCCATTTCTGATAAGATCTTCTGATCTTATTCATGCATTTTGACTTCAGTGAATCTGCTTTTACAACCAAGGTATACAGGCAAGGCAGCACTCTAAATGAATAACAGTGTCTCACCTTCATATCCTGACCCCTCTAAAAGCAAAAATGCCATTGGCTAAATGCCAGGGTCACCTGGACAGCTCATCTACTTTCAATTATCTGGATCTCCAGCAAGAGCAATTCTGTGTCACTACACTGACCTTAATGCAGCTATGTTGTCTTTGACCTGGCAGTGCATACTCAACTACCTTGAAGAAAGGGATGACATATATTAGGGCTTCAGCCTAGGAAAACTCTTGGTTTACTTCTTATCATCAAAAATGAGTGATGCTGTCAATTATAAGTACTTTCCCAGCTATTGGTTTAAATGATGAAAAAAACCAAAATCCCTAGGGAAGTCCCTGAAGTAAATAGTGCTGCAGTGAAATAAAGTTACTTTTCAGAAAATGGTTTTTCTCAGATGTCATCCCCATATTTTAAAGACGAAGAGAAACAAAGACATTGCAGAGGTTTATTGCAATGAACACACCTTTATTAGCAGCCTGATACAGCCCTTATTATTTAATGAATCCTTTTAGATATTAATTTTTCAATCAGTATGCAAACCTACTCTTTAGGACCCTTGTTCCAGTGATGTGACCCTTTTATTTTAGATATATAAAGAAGTAGCTATATAAGTTGTCACAATATTTGAATTCAGGCCTTTTGTTATAACACTCAACAGGAATAGCATCAACTTGTGAAAAGAGCTGTAAGAAAAGCTTAAAAATAAATATTCTCAGAACACTTTTTTTCTCCTTGTTTTTCTATCACCTACGCATGAAAATAAATGACAGCTTTAGCTTCTGGGTTTTAAAAATCGTTCTCAAAACTACCAGAAATTTATCATAATTGTATCTTTTTAAAGGATGTACAGTTTGGCTAAATTGGGCCATTTCTATCTTGGAATAAATTTGATTCAAGAAGCAAACTGTACTCAAAATATCAGATGATTCCAAGATCTATAGTCAGATATTTGTGTATCCTGTGATGTATTTTAGACTGAAATATGTATTTCCAACCTGAATAATGTGTATTTCAGTGTTCTTTGGCTTTTATTAATTGTGAGACTGAAAGTGCTTCTTATTTGCTCCATGATTTTGTGTCTGTCTAAAGCACCATTTCCCTTCTTTGCACCCACGCGTTTCCTGGAAAAGCAGACGTACAGCCAGCCAGGTCTCAGGCAGGAACAAGTGGCAGAGTGAGGCTGGAAGACTTTCTCCAGCACGTAACTGTCACACAGTCTAGATGTTGTCTATATCTGCTTTACTGCACCAATGATGAAGGCTGTGGGAGTTAGAGATGAATAGTTTGGAGTAGTCAAATATAGCTCAGTACTTGTAAAATGTTGGATTTTAAGAGTATTCAGTCCTTATAAAAATAATTGGTCTTGAAGCTTGTGACAAAAAAGTTCAAGAATGTTCTTGAATGCATTCTTGGTATGTGTGCACCACGTCCCGAATGTGACTTTGCATTTTACAGTGGATAAAAATGGTTTCCTCCTTTTGAAAAACATTAGAAAGGTTTTACAAACCTGTGTTGCTACACCGTAATAGCTTTTTTTTCCTTAGGCCAAAGTAACGATGCTTGTGGTTGGAAGCAGTGGAACATTCAGACCATCTAAGTTCAGACTCCTCACTTTTAGTGTCTATCCCTAGAGTATATAGGAACTCACCATAGGTGTTTCCTACAGCACTTGCCTTTCCCTGCTGACTTTATAAGGATCTTATTCCTAATATATCCGCCAAGGTTAGATTCCTGAAGTGACAGCACCAGCATTATACAAATGAGCACGGATTTATTATTATAATCTGAGTAAGAGCAGATTTACAACACTAGGGGGGGGAAAAAGCAACCACAAAAAAAAACCCGCTTCTTATTTTTCCTGGGTTCCTTGTTAAAATAGTGCAAATAGCAGTGAATATTGAGATTGTGACCTGCTTCTGTTTAAGTGTTTCCTTGTTCTTTGTTTCCATGATAAACTCAGAGGCTAAAATAGGTCCTTGAAAAACAAACATGGGAGTTTTCCATGAAGTTTCTTCGGAATTAATGCAGTCTGGTCTCATCTGCATCACTCCCCTGTATATGTGTCATAGAGATGCAAGGAAGCAGAAGCTCCATATAGTGGCCACAGATATCTCTTCTAATCACTATAGTGTGGCCACAGCTGAGAAAATCAGGAATATTCTCCCTTAAACTCAAATTTCATTTAGCTGACCTGTATTTGTGGGTTATTATATAGTACATGGGAGGTTCTGATACAAAATATGAAGAGGTTTTTCTATTTATGTATTAAAGCTGATGAAAGAATTTTTAATTCATTCTGTTTTACATTAATGTGTTTTAAATTCAAGAACATTGTAATAGTATTGTGGTCTAACTAGTGAAACAGCTTGATAGTCCTGACGTGTTCATTCATTGGGAAATAATTAGGAAAAATAATGAGTTTAAAGCTTAACACAATCAGGTCCCAGCTTTCCTCTAAGCCACTTTGTAAGTGTAAGCTCCCATCTCATTTCAAGGAAAAAATGATACACACAGAGGGAAGGAAGGAACAAAGAACTATGAGTAAATAGTCTTAGAGAGCAGAACTTAGACTTTCCAAAGAGCATGTAAACGTGGAAGTATTTCTTAGAAAGGGATTCCCTACCTTAAGGGAAAGGGGCAATACATAGGAGATCCTGTACCCCAACCAGCAGCCAGTAGTGCTGATTTTTTGGGAGTGGTGTCAGAGCAGAACAAAGCTGTATTCTGCAGATTGCCAAACAAGGAGTTATGAAACAGGAATGTGTTTTGGTTATGTATGTCACCAGGATTGAAGAGACCTGTGGTCCCTGTTCTGTGGCACAGTATGGGATTCGGGTGGAATTTACAATGGTTTCTACGAGGGATTGGTACATAAAGCAGGTGTTGGGCAAGAAGATAAGGAGCATTTTCTTTACAAACTTTTTGGTTTTGTATGTGTTTTTTTCCTGAAGTTGTGGAATATGCAGTCCATTTACACACGGGAGACTTGAAGAAAGCGGATGCTACTGGTGAAGCCTATCTTTGTATACAAGGAGAAAAGAGTGACTCAGGGAAACAATGGCTTAACTCAAGAAACAGCCTGATCACTTTTGCTAGAGGGCAGGTAAAAAAATGAGAAAAAGATGTAACTGAATCTATGAATATCTTTGTTAAAACATCTGTTTATATAAAACCTTTTTTGGACAGGTTATCGAAACCACTAATGTTTTATGTTCCGTATAGACATAATTTTCTCTTGTAACTAAGAGGTGATTGTCTCCATAGGTAATATGTTGCTTTTAAGGATCATCAGTATTTCATAACTGCGAAACAGCTAAGTCAATGAAATAATTTTGAGTTGGACTAAATATACTCTAAAAGTACTATTTTAATATTCCAGACATTTAAGGCCAGGGAAGTATCAGTGTTTTGTTAAAATATGCTTGAATGATAGAACTGATAACATTTCTGGAGGATATCTTGCCTTTGTACCTACTTTAGATCATGACCTTTTCTTGTTAACGTTCCTGAACATTAATGTCAGTGTTCCAAACAGAGTTTCATTTTTTCATGTTTCCAATTCTTCCTCCCACTTGTTGCTTTTAAACATGGTAAGGATGTTCTTGCTTTTTGAGGTTTAAAGGGCTTTTCCTAGAAGAGTAATTCCTGGAGTAGTTATTGGCATAAGAACAAAGTAACTAAAGCAAATTTCAGATCAAAAGGAAACGTCTAGCTGATATTTTACTAAACCCTACTCTTTGCTCTGAAATTAGACTTGAAAGATTTTTTTTGTTTTGTTTTAAGGGAATCATAAAATCATTGCAAAGTACATAGGAATCTTCTTTTGATGACAGGAGGGGGTATTTCATTGTTGTCAGACAACCCAGGTTAGTTTGTTCTCTGATGTAGAAATCTAGAGAGATCTGCCTGCAATATGCTTCATTTATTCTTTAAATGTGCCTCTGTTTATTTTATCTGCTTTTATTTTCACTTACAAAGATTATAGATGGCTGTTTTGCCAATTACTAGGCCTAGCAGCCAGCAGCAGAATGAACCAGTAACCAGATTCTATTCTATATATAAAGGTCAGTACATGGGTGATCACTGGGGTTACAAACAAGTCAATCAGATTACATATAGCAAACATCAACCCCAGCAACCCCAAGAATGATACAACAAGGCCAACAATTGGTGGTACAAACAAAGAAACAAAGTCTCCCATAGAAGAGATGGGAGACAACCGAGTCAATAGGCTGATCATATAAGATAGAAGTAGCCACATATTGTTCCCCCACAAAGCCCGCATTTTCAAATGCCAAATCTGACTGGGGCCCAGTGGCAGGGAGAGTCAGGAGGTCCTTCCCCAACAGGAATCTCTGTAAAGTGCATCCACCTCACAGACAGACACTCCACCCTTCCTGCAAGTGGTCCCAGATTTTATCCCCAAAGCAGGACACCTGGCACTCATTTACCCAATGCAGGGCACCTGGGGCTTGTTTACCCAAGGACTTTCCTTACAAGGCCAGTCTCACCTTGGAGGAAAGCCAAAAGGCAAACTCATCCCCTCCTTTTGAAGGACCATGGGAACCACTCATATGTCAACCTTAATTCAGGGCTCAGGGTTCAAACCCCAGCACTTCAATGACACAGTGTTTTTTGTATGAAAGCCAAACTAAATCTTTGTTAGTCATTATGTCCTCTGTATTCCTGTACTTTTTTTCTCTGTGGTGGAAGAGAATACGCATGCCCACTGTCATGTTTGTCAAGAACAGTCAAACTACTAGCTCAGACTTCACAAAATAAATCTGAAAATAATAATGACAGAATAGTAGGGCTCATCTGGCTTTAAGGAGTAATGTAGGAAATTTTATAGTTAATCTTTTTGGTAATATAAATAATAGTTATATATATTATAATGTAAAGATAATACCTTAGAGAAATCAGAACAGCAAGACTGCTTGCTACAATGGATAAGGTATCAGTGCAGACTGAAAGAGGGACTGACTCCTGTTTCTTTCAAAAAACTGAACTGTCCTGAGCATTTTTTTTATTTCTTTGTTTTGTAAGAACGTATGTCTCTTTAAGAAACAAACTTCTAGAGAAAAATATGTGAACAATACAATTGATTTCTGTGAATACTCACTCCAGTGGAAATACAACTTATCTGCAAATTCACAAGGATTTTTTCTGTATAATCCAGATTCTGTGTCAGTTTTTGGATGGGCCTGTTCAGGAGGCTAAATCCTTCATCTGAAACTCTAAAGGGTTTTTCTGTATCCTGGGCTATAGCACCCTAATCATCTTCTTATAGAAAAGATTTTGAGTAAGAACTCTTTGGGCATTCATTCTCCCACAGTTTTTTTACTCCAACTTGCCCTCAAATGCCTAATTTTCTGGTTTTAGTCTTTGGTCTTTTTTTCTAGATGATCAATATGGTTCTCACAGGTAGCAAGAATTTTTGTATGTCATTGTACTTGGCAGCAACTATGGGAACAATGCAACATTTTTATTGTTTTGCTTTCAAACCTTGAAATTGGTCCCCAACTTTTGTCTGCAAATTGCATTTTCAACCCAACCTTTCCAAGACAACTACTTCTGTCTACAACAGGATAGCTCATGAAGTCACAAGAAAGAAAAGTCTTACTCATGGAGATTTTATTCAGCAGCTGGTTTTCCCAAAAGTGGAGATGAATCCATTCATGAATAGTATGTTTCCAAACCTAATTTCTTCAGGCCTAGTTCAAAAAGCCAACAACTACACACTATAAGCTATGTGTGTCCTCAGTGTTAGTGTGCATATTTATGTGAGCTTTCCCATTGATAATGAAGGAAGATGACCATGCAAAGAAGATGACAAAGGTGTATATGCATGAAGGTGAATATACTATGAATATTCACAGTAGGGAAAAAAAGGGAAGATTCCATGAAGTCTATTCATCATGCAGGTCCCTTGTATGTGGAAAATTTGACCTATTATAGGGATAGCTTCAATGAAAAATTCTTATCCCAGTAACACAGTGGCTGAAACCTTCCCGGACACTAGTCACTTCATTCCATTTACCTGCCTAATTACCACTAAATTAACTGAGAATTTTAAGTGAAAATGAAATTGCTCCAGATTTTCTGAATTATTAGACACCTCAAAAAAACTCACTGCCCAAGGCTTGGATGGGCGTACACTCTGCTGGATCAAACACTGGCTGAATGCCTGGGCCCAAAGAGTAGTGGTGAATGGAATGAAATCCCATTGGCAGCTGGTCACAAATGGTTTTCCCCAGGACTCAGTGTTGGGGCTGCTCCTATTTGATACCTTTTTCAATGATCTTGATGAGGGATTGAAAGCAGCCTCATTAAGTTTGCAGATGACACCAAGTTTGATGTAAGTGTTGAGCTGCTTGGGGGTAGGAAGGCTCTACAGAGAGACCTAGACAGGCTGGATTGATGGGCTGAGGCCAATTGTATGAACTTCAACAAGGCCAAGTGCCAAGTCCTGCACTTGGGTCACAACAACTCCATGCAATGCTACAGGCTTGGGGCAGAAAAGGGCTTGGAGGTGTTGATTGCCAACAGGCTGAATATGATCCAGCAGTGTGCCCAGGTGGCCAAGAAGGCCAGTGACATCTTGGCCTGCATCAGGAATAGTGTATACAGCAGGATTAGAGAAGTGTCCCACTATACTCAACACTGGTGAGGCTGCATCTTGAGTACTGTGTTCAGTTTCAGGCACTGCAGTATAAGAAAGATATTGAGGTGCTGGAGTGGATCCAGACAAGGGCAACAAGGCTGGTGAAGGGTCTCGACAATAAATCTTATGAGGAGCAGCTGAGGGTCTTGGGGTTCTTTAGCTTGAAGAAAAGGAGGCTGAGGGGAGACCTTGTTGCTCTCTACAACTACCTGAAAGGAGGTTGTAGAAATGTGGGTGTTGGTCTCATCTCACAAGTTAAACCGATAGGACAAGAGGAAATGGCCTCAACTTATGCCAGAGGAGGTTTAGGTTAGACATTAGGCAAAACTTCTATGCTGAAAGGGTTATCAAAGACTGGAACAGGCTGCCCAGGGAATTGGTTGAATTGCCATCCTTGGATGTGTTTAAAAGCTGTCTAGATATGGTCCTCAGGGATATGGTTTAGAAGTCAGCCTGGTAGAGTTAGGCAATGATTGGACTTGATGATCTTAAAGGTCTTTTCCAACCATAATGATTTTATGATTCTATGATTCTATTTTTCATCAGTTTCCTTGGGGGTTAGGTTCAGGATCAAAGTAGCTTTCAACATGAGTAGTAATTGGTCTGATTTGGTTATTTCAGTCCATAAAGTTACAAGAAATGAGCATTTTATTGTTATTGTGTGTGTCTGATGTTTCCAAAATTACTTCCTGGTAAATAGAGCAGCATTTTGAAATTCATAATTCAGAATATTATCTGGATCAGAAAATATCGGTTATAGCACGTAATGTTTAATTATGAACTCAAAGACAATGGAATGGCATAAATGAGATAAATTTGCTTCCATCGAGATACAAAACAATGACCAGACACACAAGGCTAAACTGATAAATATTCAAAAGCAGATACATATTAAGTTTAACTAAAACATCATTTTGATTATTTTCATATTGCAGGTGGATGTTTTTAAAATCAAAGCAGTATACCTTGGCAAGTTGAACCAAGTTCTTGTTGGATTTAAGAGTCTAAAAAAAGGTCAGCAGTTTTTTCAGTTAATGTATGGTAGTAATAATGTAGATTGTCAGGTTTAGATCCTAGAACTTCAGAAATGTCTTAAATTTAAATCACAAGTGAGTATTTTTACAGTTCTAGAATATTTGAAATTGCTCTCTGTTTTCTGCTGTTCTTTACTTCTGTTGAACTATACATGTCAAGTATCCAGCTTAGTTTTACTAAAAAGTGCAAGGGATTCCTAGGAAATGCCATGAAAATGTAAAATGGTAAAATTATATGTGAAACTTTTCTCCATACAAGTTACTATGTATTTATGAGTACAGTCAACAAGGCTTTTGCTTTTCAGGAAGCAATATGACATCATGCTTTTGCAATTTTGGACATATTTTTCTTCCTCTCCATCTTTAGATGATGGATATTTTCATTTTAAAAGGGATTTTTTTTTTTTTCAGGACTAAATGCTTCTAAGTAAAGATAACAGAAAATCAGTTCATCAGATTGGGAAGTAGAACACAGAAGAAAGATTTTTCTTATAACCCATGAGAAATATATTCTTTTTTAAGGGATTCTGTGTACATGAGGTTGAGTGGCAGATAAAAAGGCTGCACTTCCTGCAGCATTTTTTTTCTTTACCTCCTTCCAATTCCACAGAAGCTGTTGGAGTTAAAGAAAATTGCTTACTTCATAAGAATAAATAGCAATAGCAAGGAGCATAATGAATTGACACTTTCTTCAATACTTTTGCTAAGGTTTTGGCACATTATTTTTTAGAGGCAACAACAGATACTACAGGTATCCTACTTCTGCAGATAATGTTGATAATGGAGATAAGATTGTTCCAGAGCATGATAAGCTGAGTCTCTTGTTATTTTATCTTTATCAAACAAACAAGACTATAAGATGACTCTGTAGGTTAAACTCGAAAAAAACTGATTTGGAGACTATTTCCCATATATTTTCTAGAGGGTAACATTAAAATGAATGATCAAGCTTTCATTGACTTGGAGTATAACCAAATTTACTAAGACTCAGAGATCTGAGTCTTCAAACACTTTGTTTCCAGAGAATTGACAGAAAGTTCTCAATCAAGAGAAAACCTTCAGCTGAAGTTTGTGTCTTATTAGATAACATAGAACCTCACTAGAAAAAAAATTTACGTGTTGAGTGGATGTTCTGATGGCTAATGTGGTAGGAATCTTGATCCTTTTTCCTTTAGGACATTGATAATATCATTTCCTACAGGAGGGCCTTCTTATGTCTAGAGATCTCATTCATACAGAAGCCTTTCCATCCTTTGAGACGATAATAGATCATAAAATTAAACCTATCCCTATGTTTAATTTCACAAGGTCTGTAAAAACTTTAGGACTTCTACACTTTGTGGAATATTTTGGAGCGTAGGGGAACAGACAGAAACAAATATACACATAGCCAATATATTTTCAGAAGTCTTATTTCCTTAAGAAGTCAGCAGACTTTTATTGATTTTCTAAAGATAGAAACTTATGACTGCATACACAGAGCATTTTGTTGCATAAAAGGTATAAATTGATAATGTTCTGTTTATTTTCAATCAGATGCGTGGTTCTTGGAAAAAATTGTTATAAAAGAAGTCCTCTACTCTTTTTCTGAGCATGTTTTTGTTCACAATGACTGGATCAATAAATGCTCCAAGAAAGATTTTGTAGAAGTGGCAATTCCACTCAAAGGTAATACCAGCAGAAATGTCTTTCATTTGCATGAGTCACTGCTGCATGGCAGTGCAGAACAGAGCCAGTACAAAGCTACTTCACAATGTAGGCAGAATTGAGCACCGGTACCCTAATGGTGAGGGGCAGGGTCTGGGCCAGGCTAAATCACGCTTTCTGTAAACAAGGAGGAACAAATTATGCCTGGGATGGAGAAGACGGAAATGGCAGTGTTGAAAGAGTCTCTTCTGGTGGCACGTACCCTGTCCTTGGAACAATACAGAGAAGACAGGCATGGCCCCTCCACGAGTGTGACATGGATTCATGAAGCAGCTGGCCTGGTTTTTTACAGCTCCACAGGGCTAAAATGAGTAATGAGGGTTATGCAGTTTTGTTTGCTGGACTGGCCTGTGCTAGATCCAGCACTACCAGGCAATGTAATCTTGTATCTTTTGGCTTATACTGCCTTATAACTTAGACATGGGCTCCTAACGTGTTTATTTTCATTGCAGAAACATCCATGACATCTGTTCTCACAAAAGATTTTGATACTAAAAGCAGAGGGCGATGGCAGACATGGGTGCACTGTACACAAGTACCAGAAGACATTCCTGATGTTCAAGTTGTTGTATTTGGAATAAAAGGGAAATCGTTTGCACAGAAAGTTCAGAATCTGAATGATAATCCATTTTTGGTCAGTTTCTTTTTTATTTCACACAAATCTTACCAAATTTTTTCAGTAAAGTAAGAATTGTAACCGACACATGTGAAGTTGTGTGGAATGACTTTTTTTTTGTCAGAGTTAATGTTTATACCTCCAGGTCTTAAATAAACAGCACTTGGAGAACTTCTTACACATGGGTTAATATATATCACTTACAAAAGCTCTCTTGAGAAAATGCCAACTTTGACATGGAAAGCCTCATTAACTTTGAATTAAGATTACTAGGCCTTAGCAATAAGCCAATAAATAATGAAGCTATTCTGTACTTCCGTTACATTCTGCTTCTCAAACCTCAACTAATCTGGTTTCACTGCTTAGAAGCTGTGTCTCTCTACAATGAGCTTGGGCCTGGGCAAATATCAATTAATGGCATCTTCTGGACAGGTTCGTGAACCTGGGTCACCCCTTTCAAAAGGTTTTAAACATGGAAAAAACAGTCTTTACCCATCTTTTGCAAAAAAGCAATATAAACATCACTTGCTTAACTGCTGTAAGATGAAAAGCTACAAGCAGCGATGTATGATATGACTCATGAAAATCAGCCATCCTTTCTTTTGAGCACTAGAATAACTGAGAACAGAACCTTGCTTTTTGTATGTTGGCCTAGGCTCTGCAGCCAATTCTTAAAAAAACCCCATAAATTATGACACAAATGTGAGTCCAAACTAAATTGGGACTTAATGGGACTTCCTCACCCTAACATTAATGTCCTTGACTAGTATTTTTACCTATTTTATTTATCTTTTTTTCTGGGCTTAAAGTATGTCATCCAAATTGTTGCATACAATGTATAGTAATTTTTTTTTTCTTTCTTTTTCTAACAGTTGACTGTTGGTGATATTGGAGACATAACAAAAGTTTCCTTTGTGTTACCTGGTCCATGCTTGGGAAGAGGAATTAAACTTCACAAGGTATTCCAAATGTGCTACATATAAACTTGCAATATTCCTCATAGTATTAGTAAATATCTTTTGTTGAGAGATAGATTGTTAGTTTCTCTTTGCATCACATTAGCAAGGCCATGCAACTTTTGGCTCAGTTACCTAGTATCTACAGATGATTGCCTACAGCTTCCAGATCATTTTGTGGGCAGATCTACCTTTTTTGTGCCTGCTGACGTGCATATAGCTATATCTATTCACTAATAGGCAGATTCATTCTGCATAGCTCATCATGACATGGAAGGCAATGTTTTCTGCTGATGTTAGGAAATGTTAATCCCTGCATGGAAATACCAACAGTCTCCTGACACGGAGCAACCTACTTGTGGAAACCAATTAAGCTGATACTTTGGTATTTATTCATTGCAACACAGTCATTAGTGGGCCTTAAACATCTGATTGTAGTTTAATATGTACTTCAGATCTCTTATAAAAAGGGATGGAGAAATGATTTAATGCTGTCAATCTTATCATGCAATCAGATTTTAAATGTATACCTTTCCCCAGGATGAGTAGGAAAATTGAATAGAAAGGTGGTGAGCCTGAGAATTTTTGGGCTATGGGGAAATATGCTTAAACTTGAAGATTAATGCAAAGGAAAATTGTGTCAATGAACTCTGCCTGTAGGCAAGGGCCCAAAAAGCGTTGTGGACATAGCACTGAATTATTCTGAAGTTAGTAAAAGAATGTGCTGGGCCGCCCAGTACCTTAACCCTACTATGGATTTAAAAGATCAAAGGGTGATTCCCTAAATGAACAAACAGTTCAGGAACTGTTCTGATGAGCAATGCTAGAGACATCTTCATCCAGGGTAAAATTTGAATGGGTTTATGGTACTCAAAGGAACATTAAGTCTGAGTTTATGAGCTCCTCTGAGGATAAAGAAGGAGATTATCTTGTTTATATTTTCTCCCCAAATTTGTTCTTTGTCAGCTAATCTTGTAGTCTCAGATTAGGCTACAAGAATGGAAGGAATAGGTAAGAAAAATATTTTCTCATTTTAAGTATGCTTCTCCAGGCCATTGATAAAGCATTCCAAAATACCCTCACTATATCCATTGTGTGATTATGTAACAGAAGATTTCAGCCTCCAGAAATGGTGGCTCAAAACATGGCAAGAAATTAATAAATTTAAGTTTACCTTCTGCTTTCTTCTCGAAGACAGCCCTTTGCAAATGGCTAAGTGATTTTTTGTTCATACTTTTAAATACTTCAAAAGTTATTTAATAATTGGTTCATTAATAGTTATAAATTGTTGCTAATTACAAGAAGTCAACAGGTTACTATAGACCTATGTAGTGTCTTCTACTGATGCACTTACAACCCATAACACTAGCCACAATAACATATACTGTGTATGCCAGTAATATGCTTATAACATCTGTTACTCATTTATTAGTCTGTTTTCAAATTATTTATACATGGAAGCATAATCTAAAATGTAACAAGTTGGTTTCGCTTTAACAGGACTCTTAGAGTGCAGTAAAACAATAAAGATGCTAGATAGAAATAGAAAGACTACAGGAGGCAGTCAGTATGTGTAAGCTTTCTATGAATCAGTGATTAAACCCAACCCTGATTGAAAAGAATTCCCTTTCTTGCTTTCTCCTTAAGTGAAAGAAGTAACAGCCAAAGGTTCAGAAATTTCACAAGAACATGGATTACAGATGAAACTGCAAAGGCGAGAAAGGAGATAAAATCCCTATACTCCTTTTGCTAGTCTCTGCTTTCACTATTCTGGTGTTTACAGCAGCTTCAGAGTACCAGAGTTTTTCTTGTTCTCTCCTACAGTTTTCTACACACTTCTGTAGAAAATGATACAACCTTAGCTAAAATTTCTTGCTCAAAAGTAGAGTTTCTGTTCCTTTCCAGAATAAAATACAAAATAATTTTTACTTTTGCATTGAATATAGAAATGCTATATGATTTGAAGATAAAGTTCACACTTAGGTGTAAACCTACAACTATCAGGAATTTGTCAGGTGCATTTTATTTTAAGGCTAAAGTCTGCATAAATTTACATATCTCGTTTTTATGACTCCAGTTTCTGCAAGTCATCTGCCTTCATAGGCAAGGAACCTTTAGTTCAATTTTAACATAGATAAGAATTGTGATAATTATTTATATTTAGTTAGGGATGTTTATATTGACAGAAGTTAGGGAGGATGTTTTTGTATGAAAAGTTAGACATTTAGCGTGAGAAAATCCAGTTATTACAAGTGTAAAAAAAAGAGGTACACAATTGGCTGCAATTTTAGTGGAATTTAATACTATCTAAAGAAAAACTATTCAAATAATTAATGGCTTTATTCTGGAAATAGTCATGGGGAATTGTTTACTTTCATGTGGAAGCTTTGTGCCTGATCTTGTGAAGCACTGGGCACAAATCATAAGCAGGAATGGAAAATGTTCAGTAATTACATCTCTAGGAACTCAAGGGCAAGCTGGTATGACAAAATTTTTTAGAGTGGAACTGTCAAATTCCTAATAATTTCAATTATATAATTCAATTATATAAATATCCATGCATTTCAAAGCTTACACTTGAAGTCTATGTAAGGAAATCTGTACTCAGGATTTCCAAACAGTGGTATGTGTATCCTGTACAATGAGCCACAAGTTTTGTTGCTGCTGCTGGTGTCCGTAGTGGTAATAAGTCACCACAGTAATTTTGGGAATCTCTGCCTAAGAATTTTGACTACTTAATGTCTTGATGAAACTGAGTTTTTGTTTCATTTTGATTTGTTTTTAGTCTATTAGTGTTTTAATGATATAAAATTTCTATACAAAGAGATTCTAAAATCTGAAATCATTTTGGCAAACTTTTGGTGGTTAGCTATGTATCAAGTTCAGTTCTGCATATAATAGTTAACAGAAATGTTTCTGCATATGCTTGATAGCTTGCCATTCTGTATTTTATAACCTGATTTAGGACAAAGTTTAAGATCTGAGTTGCCCCTCTGTGAACCTGATCTCCACATTGACTGTCTCAGTAGGTAGGATAGGTGGGCTCCCAAGGCTGTGCTTCCTCAGTTGGTTTGGATGTTCTAAGTTCACAAATTTGGAACCTAATTTGTTCATTCTCCACTGAGTATTTAAAGTCAGGTGGAATGAATCTGGACCTTCTATTGGAGTTCATTCTTCAAATAACTTATTTCTGCAGGGAGCCCCCTGGACACCTAATTTCTGCCAACTTTAAAAATTCGAACTGGCATATAGTAAGTCACATGTAAACAAACAAAAAGAAGCAAAACAAACTTTTTGCAAAATGGGCATATGCTATTAAGATTGATGTAGCTTAATACAGATTCATTCACTTGACATCCTGAAATTGCAAGTATATACAGGTCAATATAATCTGTACCCTTCATTGCTTCCCTACAAAGAGGTCGTATGCCCGTGTCGATATGCAGTGAAGAATACACCTATAAACATCAGGCTGCAGAAACAGCGGCTTGCAGCAACTACTGTAGCTCTTGTTATGTAGAATCGGTTAGCTTTTATAAAGTCTGTGTAGGTGTAAAGAATAGGAAGAAATGTCAGTTCCTGTTTGGATGGAAATAAAAAATGAAATAATTCAGATAAATGGATTTCTTCTGATTCTGCCTGCAGCTTCGACTAAAAGACCTGGACACTAAACAAGAGTTGGGCTTTCACATGGAAGCCCAATGTCTGTTTGGAGAAGATGGATCTCAGACTGTGAGAGAGCTAGCAGTGGTCAGGCCAGACAAGCCACCGCTCAGGGGTATGCTGCTGAACTAAGAAATAATGACATGAGCAAAGGCACATACACAAACACAGAAAATTGTGAACTGCCTAAAGGGTTGAACACAATGGGCAAGATGGCAAAGTATTTTGTATATATTTTAAAATACTCAAAATTATTTTAAATTATTCATTCAATATACCTGTGTAAACCATGTAGGATCTTTAATGACTTGTATCATTCAAGTATTTTTTGTTTTAAAACTGACATGTATTGTTTTCACTAGGCTAAGTATCAATTTGAAAGTCTGAAAAATATGTAAAGCCCAATTAGTATATTTCTGTTGAAAACTGACTGATTTACACTTAGTGAGGGACTAAATCACAGATTTTAAAAAGCCATGTGCAAAATCATAATGGCATGAATCACAAAAAGAAAAAAAACAATCTTTTTTGAGATTTTCTTCGAGCCCCATTTATGCCCCAGAAGCTCTGTTTCATTCCATCACTGTATTTAAAATATGATAATGTCTTCCTTTGTTCTGATTACGTTTTACAAAATATTTAGAAAAGAATTCTTATTCATTGTCCTCTGTGAACAAAAGTCTTAGTTAAAATATTTAAAACTTTTTGCATTTAATATCTAACTGAAGGATAGACTGCAAATGGAAATATATCTTAACAATCTGCTATAACATTTAGTTCTTCACAGAGCTTACAGAACCCATAAAAAAAACCCTCTGTCATGCTGCTTCAAGAAATATATACTATATAACTCATCAGCCAAAAGTCATGGCAAGCCATCCTTTGTGATGAAGAATAATAATAACAATGCATATCTGTATAAATAGCTGAGCCATTTCTCCTGAACATATTAATTGATATTGAACATAATCATCAAAATGCCACAGTAAAACAGAATTCAGCTGATCCAGAACAAAAAGCGGATTTCATCTGTTATAGTGGTAGTTTTTCTTTGGTAAAATGTCATTAGAGTTGATGAATCCTAACTCAATATAAGACCTTTAATTCCTACAAGAATTTAAAGCTTTTTACAGAGCCTGATAAAATCACTGTGACTCTTTCAGTTCATTTCAGTGACCACTGGCTAAGATTCCAGAACTATGACATTTTATTTTTCTGTAATATAAGCATGGATTGCTGCATTGATTCATAAAGTACATTTCATCTTTAATGCTGTACTGTGCTGTTGAAAGGTAGTTAGCAATCTATATGAAACTCAGAGAGAACAGTAATGTCAATTACTATAACTTCATTCCTTAGCCTTGAAATAAATCTTTTACCTGAAATAAATTGATTTATAATGTTTGGTAAAACGTAGCTAAATAGTGTGATTTGGTAATGTCTTGTCTCTCTGATTTTTCATGACAGGAGTTCTTTACTTGATCAGTGTTCATACGGGAACATTGCCTTCATCAGGGACTGATGCAGAAGTGTTTATCACAGTATTTGGAGAGCAAGGAGATTCCTGCAAAAGGAGACTAAGACACTCAAATTTTGAAAGAGGACAGGTTAGTACTGAATTATTTTCCTTACAAGTTTGCTTAATGTGTTTTATTTTATTACTTCCAATATCATATTTCTTTTGAATTATCAAATATAAGCATTGATGTTACACCATGGTAACCCGTGGAAAAGATGTGTTGATTACTAAGTATAGACATTTTACCTGATGGGGGATTACAGCTTAAGAACAGTTCAAGTACCAATAAATTTAAAACCCACAAACCATCAGTAACTGTTCTTAGAAACTGGAATTGAACCCAACAATATAGAAAACTCTGCGGCTTAGTTTTCAGTTATTTCTGAAGCTGATACAGAAATATCAGGGCTATTTCCTGTGACTGCCCCTTTAAAAACTGGGTTTTTGAAAAGGTCTCTCCAGATATAGTTGAAAGAGAGGTTTGAAATGTGTTAGCTACTATATGTTAATGAATCCATTTATGTATAGAATTGCAAACAGGTAAAGCTGCTTGTAAACATACTGTGACTGCTGAAGATAAATCCTAGGAGAGATTTTCTGGTCGACCTTTGCTGATTGCCATATTACTGGTTATATCTACACAACATATTCACATGTACCCCGGACTCAGACCGTATGTGACTAGATAGGTCTTAAAAATTTTAAAGGTTTTTCAATTGATCATTTTATAATAAAGTAGGATTCTCTAGACTTATTTCATACCACTTCTTAAGACCTCTAATGTCTGAGATGCCATAACTTTCCAAGGCATTCTGTTCCACTGTTTTGCTAGCTTTGCCCTTAGAAAATTCTTCCTTCATTTGCTTTATAACATCAAAATATTTTCTCAAGTATAGAAACATAGAAACCAGACATGTCACTCTTGTGTTCCATAGCCGTTGATAATTTTTCCTCTATGAATGTGTGTAAACTCTTTTAAAACATGTGATGACTATCCACAGTCTCCTGTGGTAGTATGGACTGCACTTGATCTGCAACCTGTGTAAAACTTCCACATACTAATTTCACCTGATTTCCCTTCTTCTTTTACTGGATGACACAGTGAATGTTTTTTTCTCTGTCACTCTCTCTTTGCTATTCTTGATTTTATAGACATCTGTCCTCTGTGCACTCGTTTTATCTCTGGATTGTTCATTGTTGCTTGTGTAGAAGATTGCCTGTTTAATCATCCTACTTACACTTTCCTATATCTTGTTCTGACTTTTTAGTAATACATTTACAAACTCTTTAAAAATTTGCCATCACCTTCTCTGCTCTTTTTTTCTTCTTTCTCAGAGTTCCTTTGGCTCAGCTCTGGGTACCATCTTCAGACAACTGTTGCTCTAAATGGACTGTGTCATATAGTGTATAGAGCACTCACAGGCAGGTTGCTTACATTCATTTCTATGGTCAGTCATTGGTTTACCTGATGATCTGAATGTATCATTTATTTTACCTTTCTTGTGTCCCTCATTTCCCACTGTAAAATGAAGATAGCCAATAGTTTAGGCAAGAATGAAAAGAAGTAAGCATGTATATTTCAATGAAGTTTACTTCCCTTCTTTTTTTTTTGCTACTGAGGAAAATTAAACAAATCTTTTAAAAATACCATTAATCTCTCCTCTTCATAGCAATATGCTAGTTCTAGATTCATAAAAGTAATTAATGTCTTGGTACCTCCCTAGTGAAATTATTATGCATTGGGAGATATGTAATAATATAGTCTTCCCATCCAAAGTTTTGAGGCATGTTTTTCATTCCTTTTGTTATAGCCTCTTGCAATCTTTTTCTTTCTTTCTTTTTTTTTTTTTTTTTTTAAGATGTCATTGCTTGCAGATCCTGCTGCCTTAGTCCAAACTGTGCTATTAAAATACAGGAACGAAATTACTAAAAATACAAGTCAATTCTTGGCATTTCTGAGGGCAAATGTTTATAGGCATGTCAAGGTTTGAGGCTGGGACAGCCACTAAATGGATGGCAGATGCTCTCTATTAACCCCTCTCCCTTCTGGACAGGAGAAGGGAAAGAAGAAAAGGGAGAGAGATTTATGGGTTGGAAAAAACCTAAAACAGCTTTAATGAAACAATAACAATAAAAATAAAATACAAGAATAATTTAAAAATACTGAAATATATACAAATATATACAAACCTCAGTATCAAGGTTCCCCTCCAGTCTTGTGCCCCCTGATGACACTCACATCACCACTGGTGCTGCAGGGCAGCACTGGGAAAATTCCAGGCTGGACTTCTGGACACAGCAGAAGATGAGAACTGGATTCAGGAACGCACTGACTGGGATCAGAGACAGAAGAACAGAGAGAGTCCTCCAGGACTCTTATTATGGAAGAAGAGAGCTTGCTTTATACTGAGCTTGATGTGCATGGGATGGAATACTTCGTTGGTCATTTTGGGTCACCAGTCCTGTCTGATCCTCCCTGCACCTTTACACCTTTACACTAATGTAGCCCCAAGGTGGCACTGAAGGAATTTGGCGGTGACTTTGGTTTCTGTAAGAATGTGTATAAGCAAGAGCCTTTCTGCACAACATTGTTCTGTGAGCTCAGTACTAACTATAGACATTGAGTATTACCAGAGGAGCAGACACTGTCAGAAAAAAACATGTTGACTTAAGAAAGTGCAGTCTTAGAAGAGACTTAACTGAAAAGTAAAATCACTGGAAGGAAAATTAGCTCTGTTTTAACTCAAACCAAGATAAGGCAATTAGAAGAGCTAATAAAAGACATCAAGGTACATAGTTTGTGACATAACCTGGAGAAGAGGTCTAAAAAGAAATCATATACATGGCACTTTCAAGCTGGACATTAATACAGAGTAAGTGAAACAGCTCTTCATGTTAAAGATATCAGAGCCACTATAGTGAGCAACAGAGTGCTGAGTGTCTTCCCAAGCAGATCCTTTGTTTTAAGTGATTAATTTTTGTATTGTGGACAATGGAAGTTTTCTTCAACTTAGTTACTTTGTGTATTCATGTTCATTGTGCAATAGGTTTGTGAGAAAGGGCTGAGCAGTGAGATGGCAAAGTATTCTGATGACACTAAGTTATTTAAGGTAACAAATACGAAAGTTTGTGGCAGAGATTGCAGAAGGACCTCATGCAGAATGACTGGGTAATAAAATGGCAGATGAGATTCATTGTAGCTAAATGAAAAGCAGTGGCTGTGAGGGGGAAAACCCCTTAAATTTACATGCAAAATGATGTGCTCTGAAATAGCTTTTACCCATAGGAGAGTGACCTTGGTGCTAGGATAGTTCTGTAATGATGTCAGCTCAGTGCTCAGTAGAGACAAAACCAAAGGAAAACAGAACAGGTCAAATGTTCAGGAATTATTAGAAAAAGGGAAGAACCAGCCACCCCAAAGCAGAAAAATAGAGTTATGCCCCTGGGTAAGTTCTCTGGTGTGAATACATAATAGGTGCTCTGCTTTGTTCTGATTCACTTGTCTTAAGAAGTGCAAGAAGAATGTCAAGTGACATGAAATATCTTCCATACAAAGAACAACTAAGCAAACAAGTACTGTTTGGCCTGGAAAAGGGATGATGAGAGGAAGGGAGAGGGACATAAGAAATATAAAATGGCATAGAGAAAATTACTAATTCTACTTTCTCATGAAATACAAGGGCTCGAGAGCATTAAATGAAACCTGTAGGTAGCAGATTCAAAACAAAAGGATGTGGCTTTTTACAGAGTGCGTAATTAATCCATTTTACTTTCTTGCATAAGATGTTGCAGGTGGTAAAATGCATGTTGGTGCAAAAAGCCATTGCACATTGTCATGGAAGACAACATTCCACTGAGGGCTGCTAAGTGCAAAGACACAATCTCTGGCTCAGGAAATCTCTGAACCACAAATTGCTAAAGCCTGAGAGACTTTATATTCAAGAAGCATCTCTATATTTTTGCCCTGTTTTTCAACTCTTCCCTGGAAAACTGTTAGTGGTAGCTGTTGGCAACAGGATACTGGGCTACATGGATCTGCAGTTTGACATAGCACTACCAGTCTTATGTTCTTTTTACATGGAAGTAGATTAATTAAAAAGTTGGAATGAGGTCTTAGTGAGACTATCTAAGAATAGAAGGTGACAGGACAGGATGTAAAGGGCAAGCTGTCTTGAGAGACAAGATTACATCAGCAATATCCCTGGAAAATATGGAATGGACAGGCAAAGAAAACAAAGTTAAGGAAACTTGAGATATGAAAAAAAAAAGGATCTCTCCTGCCTGATAAAGGATTGGAATATAAGGAAAAGCTAGGAAGACAGAAAATTGCAACAAATGTTAAGAAAAGAGAGTAAAGTTGATTTAATTACTGGGGAAAATAAGTCTGGTTTACATTTATTTAAGTAATTGTATGTCTAACTTTTTCACCTATCTAATGGGTTAAATAAATGGGGGTTGTAATTTTGCCTAGCTATCACTTTATCTAAAGTAAGACAATTTAAATAAAATGCTTTTGGCTTTCATTAATTGCACTTCCAGTAGTATGTTTAATACAATTCAGAATGTCTTTGTACCAAGGGGAAAAAAAAAGAATTGTAATGACATCAACTGAAAGTACATTCTTGCTAATGCTGAGGGAGTAGGCAATTTAATGTATTATTATGAGAATTCATTGATAACAATGGGTGATTATGACCACTGTTGTCTAATGACTGTTAATTATTATCACAAAGAATGAGACTAATGATAGGTCCCTTTTACAGATAGAGTTAGCTGTGAAGAAACGTGAATATTAGCAATACAGGCTATTTCCTCTAAGTCAAGGGTCATGTAGACTGACAAGAAAATTATATTTGGCTCAGAACTACAAAGAATAAAATTAAAAAGCAATGAGTGGTCCCAGAAAGCTATTTACAAGATGTTCCTCACAGCTAGATCTTATTTTGGGCTACATATGCATTACATGGAGGGGTATAACTTGCCATGGTAACTGTTTGGGGAGATCGTGGATATAACAAGGTAAGAATGCTGAAAGTCCTAAGGCTGTGATAGGAATACCAACTCTGATGTTTTCTTTTTCTGAGCACATTGTAGAGAATAGTCCAGCACTGACAGGAGAATGGACCAGATGACATAATTCTTTTTAAAAATCGTCTCTTCCTTTGTTGCTTTCTGGTCTTCATGCTTTTTCCTGTCTGGTGGTAAATTGGTTGGCAACAAATAAAAATTATCACGTCTGTTTCTACTATCCATCTGGGGTTTTTTTAATGTCACCCACACACATGCCCATGTATCTAACCACCCACTCTCTTGCACAGAACACATTCATTCTCTCACTCACATTATTTATTCATTTCAACATGCACTAGTGCAGTTGCCGTTTAGCTTTTGTTTACTGGTAGCCGTAGTAATATTTAAACAGATGTCTATTTACATCCAAAGAGCATATCAATTCTTGCCTCTATGTGTGCACAGCCTTAGTTATAGTTTCTAATGTCAGTATCTTCCTTTGTTTGCATAGTCGTCAACAGTGTCAGTATTTCTGTTCAGAGTTGAATAATACAACATTTCCCATTTGAAAAATAGGATGTCTTAGAATATAAAAGACTTAGAAATGTTTAAAAATAAAGTGTCTTATCTAAACCAAAGTTCAGTTTATTAGGCCTATCCTGATATTTTAAGCACTCCCTTTCTTTCAGTTAGGAGGGATCAGTTGAACTTCAATTTTCATGAGACTTCGGTGAGTAAAGTAATGATCAGAGATTTCTTTCTACCCAAAATCATGGGGTGTTTTTCATAATAAATCCTGGGATGCAGTGATCATGAACAAGGAAATATATACATATTCAAGGATCCACATACTTTCCGAATAGGGTCTCCAAAGGCAAATGTCAACCTATAATATCTTTCTTTACTATCAGAAAGGATAAGATACTTTGGTATTGAAAGGAATCTATCTTTCCAAACATAATCTTCTTAAAGGTAGATGATAAAATATATGGTTTGCTCAGTTTACTATTTATTTTGTCTTTACCTTCTCAGGTTTGTATCTCTGAAATGAGAGCAGTAGACCTTGGACAGTTAAGTAAAGTGCATGTTGAGCACCATAATATGGGTTATGGAGCTGGATGGTACCTGGACCAAATTGTCATCCATGAATCAGACAAGACTGAAGTCCAATATGTATTTCTTTGCCAGCAATGGTTAGACAGTGGAGTTGGTGATGCAAAGACGGAACGCACATTGAAACTTCTTGGAAAAATCAATAATGAGATATTGACAGGAAAGATTTATGGTAAGGTCCAAAATCATCAAAGCTCCTTTCAGCTTTTGTTTTAATTGTAATTCATATTATTTTTAGTTTTATTTTTAAGACTAAAACCAAAATACAGAAACAATATAGCTTAAATGTGAGTTGCATCTCGCACACAAATTGTCTCTCCAAACACTTTCCAGAGTTGGTAAATACAATTATAATGTTCAGGGAAGAAAGACTAGAGCAGAAGGGAGATATTAAGTGATGCACGCAATGAAGGAACTACGTTTTCAGTTGAGGCTAGAAAAAAGCTGAAGCAGAAAAGAGGTAGGTTGTTCCATATGGCAGTCAATGCAGAGCAGAAGGCTCCTGCAACAGTGATGAAATCACAAGAAGAGATACAAAAACTCTTTTAGCAGAATGAGATTTTCCCGTATGTTCATATATTTGCAAAAAGCATTTGCTTTTATTTGCAGTTTTCTTTTTTACTTACATCAGTGGCATAAGTTCTTAAAAACAGTTGGTTGACCTGAACCCAATATCCTATTCAAACTGTTTAATGAAAAAAAGGCCAAAATTCAGAAACAACTTAGACACTGAAAACATGATAAGTCTTTTATGCTTTGCCAGAGTACTGGATTTCTTAGCTCCCTCTCCATCGTTTTTGAAGAGGTGCAAAGTGTTGGTTTGGGTCCATTTATGAAATCTGAATCAGAACTGGTAGACCAAACTATGTGAAGTTTAACTAATTTGAAGGTGTGAATTTGCATTCTATATCAGCAGTTTTGTAAATGGATCTTTATCAATTTCTGTGCTCACGGATATTTCATTTTATGCTCAGAGAGTTTTATATTATACACAGTTGCAGACACAGTAGTTTGTATCTGCATATTTAGCTACCTGTACTTATTCCACCAACGAATATTTTATTTCATCTAAGGAAATAGGAAAAAAATGTCACTGAGACAACACAAGGACAGAATACCATGGAAATATAAGCACAGGATGAGCAGCTACAGTAGTGACAATTTCGGAATAAGAAATAGCTGTATTGCACCACTGCAAGTATTCCAGGTCTCTAAAGAAGCAGATTCCATAGGTGCCCTACATAACCCACAGAGCGAGGCAGGCATCTCCTGAGGGTAACTCGGAGCAGAAGCCCGAAGTTGGTCAGAGTCTGTTGCATCTTTCTTCAATGATAATATGAAAAGTGAGAGAAGTCTTGTATCTTTGTTTATACACCTTAATTAGCATTTGAACGAAGCTGTGTAAAAGCATTTTCCTTCTTCTGTTTCCCCTACACACCTAGTCCTCAAAAATCTGAGTGCAGACTTGCTAATATTTTTCAGTCTATGATTATTAGTACTCAGCTCTGTATCTATTGAAAATCAATTCAGACCTGGGTGTAGAATAACATTAGAAAGAGTATGACAAGTAAGCTGAGAGCCTATAAGGAATAGAGAAATAAAAGACTGATCAGCAAAGAGTGCTATACCTTAGAGGTCAGAAAGTATATGGATACAATGGGACTTACTAAATGTCAAGCTGACTCAGATTTTATAAAAGAAGTAAAACAAATAGTAAATGTTCTTCAGTCATTTACTCATAAAAAGAATCTGAAAAGATGTGTAACTATGCAGGAACAATACAGTGCAGACTGAAGGTGATGCAGGTAAAATCCTTAAACAAATTGAATACTTCATCTCTGTTTTCATTAAGGAACCATAATGTTGGCAAGGGAAGCAAAGCCAAAATTACTAGTGGGAATGAGATTATTGGAAATCACCAAATACAAAATGCAAATAGAATTTCGAGTTTCATGTAGTCAAACAGTGACAACCAAAGGACTTGTTAGCCCAGAATATTGAAGGAATTTGGAAATGAAGAGGCAGATCAAGTAGCAAGGATTTAAAATAATTTTATGAAGACAAAAGGTATGACTTGAAAATAGCAAAGGTAATAACCTCCATCTAAAAAACAGAAAGCATAATGTAGGTGACTATAGACCTAGTAATTGATCACATGGAAACCTTTGTAATGCACTTTGAAGAAAAGAATAGCTAAGATAACAGAGGCAAATAGGAAATGTGAAGTAATGCATCATGACTTTGCTAAAGATAGATTGTAAAACAATGTTGGTACTCTTTAGAAATATTTTCCAGTAAGAGAAATGTAATGACATCTAATCTATGTAAATTTCAGTACTGAATTTTATTTGCTTCATGGAAAATTATTAGGTAATAATAAGGAAGTGGAAAGTAGAATTAAAAGGAAGAATTGTAAAGAGCTGGAGAAGGGAGAAAGAATATGCTGATGAAATCTGTTGGTGCTACAAAGCTGAGAGTAATGTCAGGAGATGAAGAGGTTGTGAGATAAACTTTTAGAACTGGAGGAAAGCAATGGAACTGAATTCTGTAGCACAAAGCTTGAATACAATTAGTCATAAAATGAACTAAATACTTGAACTCTTAATTCTGGTGCAGGTTCCTAATTTCCATTGATTTTTTGGGGGGAAATTAGAAACTAAGTAGTAGCTAAGAGTCTAAAAACTGTATTGGATCTGTACCCCAATGTCTTGTAATGATTTCTGCTACAAGAGTTTGTGAGTAGGATATGATATCTGGGTTTGTTATATGATCACAGAATAAGTTTTGAGACAGTAATGTGATGAGGCTGTGAATGAAGTAATTGTGACCCCACAACATATGTGGCCATTATTAGTGAAGATAGATAGAAAAGAATTAATGCCACTACAGAGAAACAGTGATATTTCACTGGGAATGTTGTGTGCAGTTGTGGTCATCTCTGTCCAGAAAAGCTGGTTCTAGCCAGAATAGCTGTAAAGAAGATATGATGACTGGGAATATGGCAAGTCTCTGTTGTGAAAAGACATTAACAAAACCCGACGTATTCAGACTAGCAAATTAAATGCTCAAAATGGACACAGTTGTGATCTATCAAATTAGAGGCATCTTATACATCAAGGAGGAAAAAGTCATTTAAACTAACTAAATTATAAAAATAAATGTGTTTCAGCAGTCCATTAATCCCATTCTGTGAAGATTAAAAGATTTCTGAGAAAGAAAGAATGAATTTTTAGCATTGCTATCTCTTAGACTTAACTAAAGAGAAGGAAAGAAGTTTAATGTAGCTGCTTTTAAATTGGATCTTGACAAATTTATCAGAGATTATATAATATAGTTAACATGTAATAGCAGCGTATGGTGCTGTATGATCCCACAGAGATGACTTCCCTTCATTCTTCCTAGGCAGCTATACACTGATAGTTTAAAGGCGTAGTATTTCAGTATTTAAGGGCTAAAAACCCCTTGGATTATGTTACAGGGACTATGATAAATTTTCATTTGACTTCCATTTTTTCAGAATTACCATTGGTTTAATTTCTATTTATTTAATGTTCGTAGACATGAAAATCATAGCTGTTTATGATTATTCATATATTCATAATATCTGAAGTTATTTTAGGTTATTTTAAGGACGATGAGTGCTAACTTTTTACCTTCACCAAGTCCTGAATTCATAGCACAGATCCTCACCTGTTCTAAAGTAATAAAGTTTTATTTCCATTAGTTTATAGTAGGACATAAAGATTTGCCTGTTGTGGTTAGAAAGCTGGACTTTACAGGCCTGTGGACATAAACTCAGAAAATCACTCTTTCCATTACTCATAGTAAAATACAAAATAGCTATTTGAATTTATTAAATCCATACTTCACCTCACTTTTCATAAACAGAGCTGAGTTATCTTAATAAAAAAATGTCAAGCTCAATTCTGCACCAGCCCAGGTGGCCAAAGCCTCTCTGTCTTTTTGATTGGAGTTTTGACTAAACATCCATTCAGTATAGAGTTACAGAAGTTACCAATGAGCCTTCGTCATATCAATTCTTACAGCCTTCAGGTCACTGCAAACTCATCTGGAATGTTTAAAAGACCAAGTGCTTCAAACCAGACCTTTGCTTTGAACATGAGATACTATTCCTTTTCAAATTTTTTTATTTTTTAATTATTTAAATTTTTTTTGGTAAAGTAAAACTGCTGGCTTTGAGTGTTTTCTGTGTCCCTAAAGTAGGCAAATCTATGTGGTGTTGTATAGGACTAATTTTAATCTCTCACCAAACATGACTTCTTTACAAATGAAATGGATAAAGTTCTGTACTTTGCTTGCATTATAATTTTGGTGATCTGTGATAAAAATATCACATTTCAAGCCCTAAACCAGTTTATCCTGTGAGCATCTTGTTACCAAATATATGCAGCACATGTTAACATTGTAGTTTAAGTAGCTCTTCAAAATGTTAAAATGAAAAACATACCCTATCCTGACCAAGGGCAAACCTGATAACCAGTACTATCTAGTAGAAAATATACTGCTTTTGAGTGGTGATTAATGAGGAGAAAAAAAAAAAATCATCAGAGGAGACATCTATGAGGGGAAAAAAATCAAAAGATTGGCATAACTCATCATAAATCTCTAATATGGAATTGGCAGTCTTACCTACACAGTGCTACTAGACTGGCCCATCTCTAAAGGGTCAGGTGTCACTCCGGGAGGGTGTGTGTCCAGGTCTGCTTCTCACTAAATCTATGAAAATGGGTGAACCTGTTACATGCCAATATTTTAGCTCATTGCAAAGGTGGGAATGGGTTGCTAGTTACACACTAACTCAGCCTGTTGCAAATTGCTGTATTATTTTGGATATTCAGCAAACCTATTAACTTTTTTTTTCTACTGTTTTGTTTCAACAGGGACTTGGGATGTCCTTGTCACAACTAGTGATATTTCTTCCAGTTCCACAAATCCTAAAATGTCTCTAACTGTATGTGGAGAAAAAGGCACCTGTACTTCAGTCATATTCCCCAAAGGATCCCTTAAAAAAGAGCAGATTTATGAGACTTCAATCGAACTAAGTAAGAAATTCAATACCATATTCAAAGTTCGTCTGGAAATTGAAGAAGCTGGAGAAGGAGAGACTTGGTATTGCTGTGAGGTAAAAATTGGGTATTTATTGTTAAATTCTCCTCTTTTTTTTTTTTTTTTCCATATTTTGTGGTTACTGCTTCCAGTTTCCAGTTCTGTCTGAAATTACACATTTTTTAATTTACAAAAGCAAGTACATCTGGTAACAACACTTCTAGAATGATAAATTCAGAGGCTGCTCAAAATGCTTATTAGGATAGCTATGGATAACAAAAGTCTTGTAAACTTAGGTGGATTTCTGGAGGGAATATATACAGATATGTCTTCACCTATAGCTTATCCAGTGGTCTCTTTTCAGAGCTTTAGTCACTGGCATACATTGCAGTATTTACAGAACTCCAAATTGGCTGTTACATGTTGTAGACCCAGTGATCCAAGGCAAATAATTAAGCCAGACACTAGGAATGCCTTTTGATGAAAATATCTGCCTTTTAAGTTGGCATATGAAAAAAAGAAATGAATAGAAAAGTGACAATCTTTCTTCTGATGTCCAAGATGCTGAAGCTAAAATCTGACATCGCACTGAAATTGCTGTGGCACTTTACTATACAAAAGATATCTTTATTCTCTTATACTGGCAAAATAAAAATAAGTCTAAGGGAATCATCTTCTTTCAAATTGCAAACACACTTTTGCCCATTAATGTTTGTAATTCGTCCTTATTAAAAACTGGAGAATAAAAAAATTTCCTGAGCAATGCATGACATTAGTGAGCTGCGCCCCCTGACATTTAACCGGTAGGCAGGTTGTTAATTTCATCCTCATAGCCACATGAAATAGTCATCTAACAAATCTATTGATAAAATTTAGACTGCTTCTTGGATATTGTAGGAAAAAATGGATCGCAGTAAAAACTTCAGAACAGAAACTTGGCAGTTGAAAACAGTGACATCTATTAACCTGCTTTGCTTCATTAGTTCAGAACAATGACTTAAAGCTGAGTTAGAAAAAATCAAGATCATTTATACAGGTAAGGAAAGGATGCACATTCACATTAGGTAGGCTTAGAAAGAGAAAGACAATATAATTTTTCCTGCTTTAGGGTATATGCAAATTATTGGCATTTTAAGAAGACATTTCTTCTCTTGTTCCATGGATTTTGTAGCAAGACTGATTGAATCCTTGTATGAAATAACTAGGTTGGTATAAGAGGCTGTGGATAATATCTGTTATTAAAATCAGGTTGGCAGTTTACACTGCTGGTTAGAACCAGGATAGTCATTTCTATGCTATTTTATTTTGATTTTACAAGATTGCACTTCACAGGGAGTTTGAGATTTCCCCCTCCTATCACAAGCAAATGCAGGTGCAGTTGGTTGAATTCTATATTTACATTCATAATTCACTTTCATAACCACAACTGCAAAATAATTCTCGTGATGTTTTTGAGGAAATTGAAATCATTATAAAATTATGTCCAGAAAAAATTTAATTAAGATATGCCTTATTTCTGAAGCAAAAAATAGTTAACATCTTTATTCTTGCATCTTTCTTTTCTTGAAGAAATAGAGCACAGTAAATGAAATCTGATTTTCAAGAAACTGTTCAGGAATGTAGATGTTAATATGAAAGCGAAATCACATTATCATTATACTTTACACTTCTTTCTAAAAAATGTTTTAATTGTGTCTGTCATAATGAAAAATAATAGGAGTCTTTTGAAGACAAAAATAATGCTGCCATCTCCCAGTGACAATTGCTATCCAAATATGGTTGATCTTACTGGTTTAAGAGTTTGGTCATTTTAGTGAGATAGGTCATGAAGAAATGAATGAGTAGATTTTCTGTGCCCTTTTCAAAGCAGGGTTACTTCTTGCAAAATATTTTCAAATGTGTTGCCTGGTCTAGCTTCAAATAGTTTAGAAAATGGGACTTTTATCACTTAGTGTAGCTGCTAGTACCATAGTGTAAGACACCTCATTATTAAAATATATTTCCTTACAGTAAGACTAAGCTACTCAGCTCAGGATCACCCTTTTATTACTGTACATACTAAATTTCATAGAGGTTAAAAATATTTAGTAACAACCTCTATATATTCATATGTTATATATGTACAGATATATATAAACACCATAAAACATTCTTAATTTCTGTTTTCAATTTTTACCAGAAACACTTCATTTTCTTCCTCCTGTTACTTAGAATGAGAAAACATTCTGCACTAAAAAATGTGGCATATTGACATTTCTCACAAGCTGAAATGGGCATATCAACATTTCTTTTTCTTCCATATGTTGGATGAACAGGTTACATAAAACAACCTTTTTGAACCATTTCAAATATTCTTTTTCCCTTCTTACAGTCTCTACAGCAATAATGTTGACAACATTTTAATTGTTTTTAATTGGGAAAAAATCTACTCCTTCTCTTTTAAAATACCGCTTTCAAAAGCTTTTTAGAAAATTCTTTTTTCTCTTCTTTTTTTTAATATATAGATTATGTGTCATAGCTGTTTGATAGTATGTCTTTTGCTATAGCTTGCATTAGAGCACAACAGATGCTGAAGGTATTTCTTTTTGCTTTTTGCTAAGGTAAAGCTTCAACACAAAGAAAGTAAAAATGTTCTAGAATTTCCATTTTACCACAACTTTGCAGATGAAGATGGCGCAAGAGTGGCTGAGCTTCCAGTTCTCACAGCTGGTTCTCCTTTCCCAGCAGGTTTGTTACAAATCAGAAACACTGGAAAAGATTTGGTCAGTGATGATGGCTAAGATTCGCAGAGCAGCCCAAGGGATTTAGCAGATACTTCCTATTCATTTTAGCTAGTGATGCATGGCTAGGCTCAATCCACTCCAGTGTTTTGGTTTTTTTTAAAATCTTAGTCCCTGCAACTGAGCATTGTGCATTCAGGTCTGATTGATATCAGTTTGTGACACATAAAAGAGCAAGCATACAGCACTGAAAATATTAAAAATGTTTTGAACAGTACTCGGAGTTCAGCTTTTTCTCAATAATGTGATTTGGTTCTCTCCCAGAAGCAACAAAGGAAATCCAGCAGAAATATCTCTCTTACTGTAAATTCAGATAAGAAGGAAACTCATGGCCCCACACAACAGAAGCTCATCTGTTTGTGATCCTAAAATTTCAGGCATTCTTCTTCTGTGACAGTAATGTGTCATGAAACTCCTTCATGCAAGTTGTGCCTTGATCACTTCAATACTGGATATTTTTAGTTTGCTCTGTGTTTTTTAAGAGGTTTTATAACCAAAGTTAGTGAAGAATGGGAGTTCTTGTCCTAAATGGGTATTCTACCATGAGACTATCCCAGTCTCCTCCAAATGTTTCCCAGGAGTTAAGACTTTAGATCAATAGCCCAAGTAATCTGTGCATTCCTTGCATTTTCTGCTGTGCTTTCAAAGCTACTCTCAAGAAAAGCACTTGGGCAGAAGCTCCTTGAATATGAATTTGAGAAGGGTACTGCTGTGGAGTATTCCCTGGGGAAGCTTTTTTGCCTTTAATTAGTTTTTTTCTGTAAGAGCACAGATTTTTAAACTTTTACAAACGCTGCTCCTCTTTCTGTTGGAGCATTTAACATGAGGGCAGACATTATTTTCTTTACCTTCTCCCTATATTTTTTCTGTCTCAGTTGAATGTTTTGGGGATCTGGCTTCTTTCTTATTGTGAGGACCAGATCGCCAATGTGTTATGCATTTCTCTGGTAGTACAAGAGCAGAGATGTGCTCTTTGAGTAATTTAGTATCATCCATCGCCTAGGAACTGATTCGTAGGAGTGTTACATATTTAAACACATGCAAGTGTGTGGTAGAGTAATATTTATGCGTTTTTACAACAATTTGTGGTGTGTATATTTTTCTTTCTTTTTCTCTTCTGCCCGTGTTTCAGGCCCACTCACAAACTATTTAGCTTATTATTCCTTGTAATTGTGATTCTTAAATTTTAATTACAATGCTTCTATGTGCTTTTCTAAGCATTATGATATTATTTGGCCTTTTAGTCACTCTGGGCAGGACCAATAATGAAAAGATAATAGTAGGAATTTATTAAATAACGTATTTTTTGACTGATTAAGCTTTGGTAAACCTCTTTTTCCCAACAGTGAAAAGCTATGTTCTCTATATCACTACGGGAGCATCCCCTGGGTCAGGAACAGATGCAGATGTGTATGTCATGCTGCAAGGCCTTTTGGGAGATACTGGCAGAAGAAAGCTAATCAGAAAAGGAGATGATAATTTCACTACCGGAAAGGTATACTTAGCATTTCTGCATGATATTTTGCACTTTTAGAATCCAGTCCAATTCGTGTGGACTAAATGGGAGAAGGATAGAGCCGATGAAGTCCAGTTTGCAATGCTCTGTGATTGTAAGTGCACGTATATGTGAATATCTCTTTTTATCTTACATGGAAAATACTGGTGCTTATGCAGCTCGTGTTAACAGTACCAATAATGTATGAAAGTAACTATACCAAGCGCTTTTAGCATCAATTTTGTCAAAATTGAAGGTCTTCAGTGACACACTAGTGGTTCTCCTGCATATCTGCTTCACAACAAAGCTATAAAGAGACTTTATTTCCTTTAATGCCTCTTTCTTCCCATGCTAAGGAAAGCTTCTTCAGGCTAAGGCTCCTTTCCCTGGCTTTTGCTTTCCACTGCCAGTCTACCCGTCAGTCTGGCTCTTGGTCTCTCCAGACAGTCAGACACTACCTTCCATAGTTTTCTTAGGTCTATCAAGAGTCAACCACTCACTCTGCAGGAGTGGGTCTCAAAATTCATAGATGTAGGCCAAAGACCAGCACAGCTGCTGGAGATGCATTTGCCTGTAGCCTTGTCAGTGTAAGTGGAAATTAGAGGGAATTTAGTTACTGAAGTGCAAAATGCATGTCTGACATAAAATCTAGTCCCTATTGGAAGCTCTGGATAGAGGGAGAGAAATTTTCAGCTAAAAGGTAATTAGATTTTTTTAAACATGGAATAAACTAAGCGTTTGTATTTTCTGCGGATCTTAATTGAAAACAAATTTGAGGTTTAAAACAATTTATTTAAGATTCTGAAACAAACATCTGTTACAGAAAATTTTAGTTGGAATAGCTAAAGTTTAGAGAAAAGAAACACGAGTGTCTCGCAACCAGAAATGCTGAGCACATTTTACAATAGAGAATGCTACGTGTCTTATGGTGTGTGCACTCCTCTACCTTTCTGAAACCTCAGTGAATACTGTGATTGGTATTCTAAGATGTTCCCCTTTTGGAAATATCAGGCTGTAAACTATTTCCTTCTGCTGGCAGCAGCTGCCAAATGAAGGAGAGTGTCTCTTAGGAAGCAAGCTTGCAAATCAGTTTAGATTGATGACCAAAGCAAAGGCATGATATGTGGGATTAGGAGCAGCTCAGCTCCTGACTACCTTCAGCCTCATGAATTCAGTGGGAGTTGAAGGGGGTCATTCTCTTACTGCTTATTCATACAAAAAGTGAGAGAGTTTAAATCTTCATTTTAAAGGGACTAAATACTCATGGATGAGGGTATTCAGTTTTGATAAAGGCACGTTTGTCTTCCATAATGTTGAAATTCAGATTATGGTTTATCGATAGGTTGATTTAATTGGATTTTAGAGCTGCGGTCCTTTTATCCTCATGGAGTAAAGTTAGTTTATTGTAAGTTTTAATGCATTTATTCTTAAATCATAATTCCACAGGTGAGCAATCTGATTTCTAGACTGGTAGTTTTTAATGAAGAGGGACCAAGAATGCATATCCAGAAATGTTGCCTAAGAGAACAGAAATGAACTACAAAGATTCATAAGATGAAGGGTGCTTCATGAGATGAAGTATTTGCATCTACTTCAGAATGGCACAGAATTTTTCTGTTTTACAGAGTAAGAGGCAGAGCTGGCATGTACCTATCTCTTCATTACTTATTTGACATTTTATAAGAGCGGTGCATGAGTGTAACACAGTATCCTTATACTTCTAAAGGTAGATATTATCACAGGAAGATTTTAGGGCCATAAATAGAAGTTGCTTGTAGGTATGTAATAACAGAGAAGCACAGAAAAGTCTTGATATTCTCCATGTTCAGTGAAAACAAAGTAAAGTATTTGGTTAATTAACAAGGTGTAAATTGATTCGGCAAGCAAGACTCCTGCCTTTGCAGCAACATTTTGTTCATGACAAGTTTTGGAAATTTCCCAATGTTTTCTTCCCTTTATAAGTAATCTCCAAAAAGACTCTCAAGTGTAGAATGTCTCTTTCTGTACCAGCCCAATCACATACTGTGCCGAGCACCCCTGCAGTCAGAGAATCTGGACTTGGTGGTTTAGGGGATTTTGGATTGTAACAGACACAGAATTTGCATTCTGAATCTTAACAGTTGTTCTGACATTTAAAAATGTGCTTTTCCTTGCAATAATTTTTCCCCTGACTATACAATAACAGCTAGTGAACTGGAACAGTGTTTCTGTTAGAAATCACATCAAAATATGGTGTTAGTCTCACAGAATGTCAGGGTTGCTACAAACAACAGTTTAGCAATGCAGAAATACATAGAAATGTTTAAATATTCAGGTGACTTTGCAGTGGGTTGGAGATACGCTTCTCTCATTTAACAGGTCTTTTGTTTATATGAGCTGAGTTACATGATAGTAAAAGACTGCATTAGCTTCTTATATCTGAAAAGTGGCTTTGTGTCATTCCAAAGTCCTTACACCTGTGAGACCATCAGAGAGTTGGTGGATAAAGCAACGTATTATTAATTCACCAGTAATCTCCCTGTAGCTCACCCCATGTCTGAGAGAGTAGCACCATCACTGATAGAGCTGAGGTTCTACTCAGACAAATCAGTCTGAGGACTAGGGCTGCAAGAACCATATTCTTTCAAATTGCTATGACACTGCTGCCTTGTTTGATGTTCTCCTGAAAACTGGAAGGATAGACAAAGCAATCTCAGCGTGATTTTTCAAGCAGTTCAGCTTTCATGAAATCCTAATAGTATTTATTCATACTTCATGTGTCAGTTTAAGTCTGATAAATGTCACCCGCTACAAACACTTTTTTGAACCAAGTATACTCAAGGCAGACATCCTGTAAAAACCAGGGCTCAGCTGTGCAAAATCCTTCCAGTATCTCCATATTGCTTCTGGCACCCAACATTTTTCAGAGAATAAAATTCTTTGTGCTTCTTGAAATGGTGTTTGATAGACTTGCTGTATGTTCAGTCATATGGCTGTGAGCTACCCATAAATTTCCTCTTTGAGAATGTAGCTTTTTTCCAGATAAATTCCATCAAAGCCAGTAAACTACACTGAATATGCTATGACTGATATTTAAGTATTTCCATCTCCAATATTTTAAGTACTCTAAGTTACTGAAGCAGTAAAATCTCTGTGAATTTTTACCTCATTCTATTAGTTGTCGAAAAGATATATCCTTTATCCTGCCCTATATTTAGACATCAACTGCTCAGGTTGGTACCATGGTAACTGCAGCACATATGAAGATTGTCAGTGAGAGGTGACTGTTGGCGTTCAGTTTCAGTACTCACAGATTAAGCATTGGAAATTTTTAAAAATTACTTCAGGAAAAGATCCATGTGTGACAGAACACACTAAAAATGGCCAGAATGTGGTCCAGCATACTGTGGCTATTATTAGGAGGTCAATATTTGTCTGCAGCATCCACATCGCATCACATCTAGAATGCTACTACTTTGTAACTGCAGATAAACCTTCTCTTATGGAAAGCATATCTGACAAAATGATTAAATAAATGCTATTGATCCAGAATGTATTAATCATAGCGGTAGGCTGCTGGCAAAGTTATTGTAGTACACAAGTGGACAGCAAAATGATCTTGTCATTGAGCAGAAGGATTATTCAGATAGAAACTAGGAAAAGATGGAATACCCTCATAGTGAAAGAAACACTGGTGAAGATTGTCAGAAACTGTGAGGAGAAAAGCAGAAAGAAAGCACGTAACTAAAGCTTTATATAATCCTAGGAGACAGTAGCAAATTTCTGAGCCATGTGATACCAGTTCTCAGTGATACCTCCAGGATGGTATTCCCTAGTCAGTAGTTAGAGATTTATAGGAGGCAGAGCTAGAATCATAGAATCATAGAATCACTATGGTTGGAAAGGACCTCCAGGATCAAGTCCAGCCTTTATCCCATCATCTCCCTAACCACTAGACCATAGCCTCAAGTGCTTCATCCGCTCGTTTTTTAGACACTTCCAGGGATGGTGACTCCACCACCTCCTTGGACAGCCTGTTCCAGTTCCTCTCAGGAAAGAACTTCTTCCTAATATCTGATCTAAACTTCCCCTGATGCCATTTGAGGCCATTTCCTCTCATCCTATCGTTAGTAATTTGGGAGAAGAGACCAACACCAGCCTCACTACAACCTCCTTTTAGGTAGTTGTAGAGAGCAATGAGGTCTCCTCGCAGTGTCCTCCAGACTAAACAACCCCAGTTCCCTCAGCTGGTCTCCATAAGCCCTGTTTTCCAGACTTCTCACCAGCCTCATTGCCCTTCTCTGGACTCGCTCCAGCACCTCAATGTCCTTCTTATACTGTGGTGCCCAGAACTGGACACAGTACTCAAGGTGTGGTCTCACGAGTGCTGAGTACAGGGGCACGATCACCTCCCTACTCCTGCTGGTCACACCGTTTCTGATACAGGCCAGGATGCCATTGGCCTTATTGGCCACCTGGGCACACTGCTGGCTCGTGTTCAGTCGGCTGTCAACCAACACCCCCAGGTCCTTTTCTGCCAGGCAGCTTTCCAGCCACTCTTCCCCAAGCCTGTAGCGCTACATGGGGTTGTTGTGGCTGAAGTGCATGACCCGGCACTTACCCTTGTTAAACCTCATACAGTTGACCTCAGCCCATCGCTCCAGCCTGTCCAAATCCCTCTGCAGAGCCTCCCTACCCTCAGGCAGATCGACACTCCCACTTAATTTTGTGTCATCTGCTAATTTAGAAAATAGCATTGCAGTCACCCAGTTTGCCTACATAACACTGGCCAATGGATCAGACCTATGTGAATAATTAATTTTTGTTTCCTGACATATTTCTTGCAGGGCAAGAAAAAAATGTAAAACCTTATTGCCAAACATTAAAAATTGGACAAAATTAATTAACACTATGATTAATTACTTGGGGGCTGGGAGGGATGCTTTCTGCCTATGCAGAGCTCAAAAATAAATGACAAAAATTACATTTCTAAAGCTGAAATACATCTCACTTAGCTTTAGTTGCCTGTAATGTTCACAGTTGTTCTAACATGCTGGTTTGAGCTTCTTCTACAGAAAGGGAGTGAAGTAGATGCTTCTAGGAGGTGGTTACCTTCTCTCTTTATTTGGACATCTATCTTAAAATGAAATGAATTATCCTCAAAACGTAACTGCTGCTTTCTCAAGGTTTTACAGGGAAACTAACCAATTGTCTTTGCTCTAGACTTATTTTTGATAGACTATCTTGGGTGAGTGAATTCTGCACCACATTTGTTTCAGGTTTTTAATAAACAAGAAGATTTTAAAGTCAAATACAGCTGACTTTATTAGCTTGATTTATCAAAAAAATTTAAATAGTTATGGTCAATCCAAGTCTGTGAATAAAATATCCAACCATTTTCTTCAATGCAGCAAGAACTGAATTAACTTCAATTCAAGTTAAATAGTTTAGAAAATATATCTATCTCAGAATGAGTGTCTGCCTGGTGCTCATCTACTTGGAAAGTTGTTTCAAAGCTTAACTATCCATCTTTTTTTTTTTTTTTTTTTTTTTTTAAAAAAATAGATTCACACTATTTTCCCTCAAGCTTTAAATTCTAGGAACTGGATTTTGTCACACTTTTGACTGTTAGCCTGGATAGCTCTCCCGCACCAAATTTTTGCTGCCTTTGACAGAATTTATGACAATAAACAAATCAGTATGCCTTTTACGAGTTAAATAGATTAGGCTGTTGATTCACTAGAAGGCAAGCTTTCCAGTAATTTATTAACTCTCACAAATCTTTTCAGAGCACTCTTCAGTTTAGCACCCTACGTCTTCAAGTGTCATGACTAGCAATTGCTTTTACATATTGTCTAAGATCTTGTGTTCTTCCAGTTAACTCATGAAAACGTTAAAGAGCATACTCTTATTAACTGGCCTCTCTACAATGAAATGTGCTTGAAAATACTCTCTGTTTACAGCTGCACTTGGAGACTTACCAGTTAGACATTGTATTGTCCCACTATCAGTCAGGCTGAGCCCACCTGAGAATAAACTGGATATTGGATTATGGTGTCTTAATCAAAATATTATACAATCATATGCGTTACTAAAGTTGAAGAAAATTGCATCCATCCTATTTTCTTTGTCTTTTAAACTAGATCTCAAACTTGGACTGTTATTAAATCAGTCCAACAAGGAGGCTGCATCAGATGGGTTTGAATTTGTCCAAAGCGATGTCTGTCTTTGTTTCCTTTTCTCTTGTTTTGTTATTAATTTCTGTTGTGTAATATAATGTGTATTTACAGATTTGGATGTGGTGACTGCTGATATTGATCTCTGTAGCAGTCCTTCTGCATTTTATTAAATGCATTTTACTTGATGTCTGACTGAAATGTCATTTACAAGTTAGTTGAATGGTCATAGCTGTTTATTATTATAATGTACCTCTATCCTTTCTTACTCCTGTTGCTGTTCTGTGCATGCAAACCCTGTTTCAAAAATATTCTGTTCTAGTTATACTAAGCAAATTAACTTAAGGTCAGTTCAGGGCAAATACTATTTGGGTTTTTTTTCGTTGTTTTTTTTTTTTTACTGCCCCATTCTTTCATTTATTCTTCACTAATCTTGTTGAAGATGGATGATTGTAGGTTATCAGAAATCTCTAATTGTGCATTCATTGTAATTTAAATGTTTTTTTTTTTCATGTAAAGTTTTTCAATGAATTTCTGGATGACAATTTAACATAAAACAATATTCTTGCAAAAATAAATGAATTTAGGAGGAAATTCAGGGTTGGCTTTTTCAGATCTATGGAAAACCCTCTTTTTAAAGAATCATTTGTACAGAACACAGACTACAAGATGCTAATGTCGCAGTCAGATGAGTTGTTCATCCTTCCACTGACCTGGGCCAAAACAGCACTGCTACCAGTGCTTGTCACTGCTGCTGCTTACCACACAATGTTTCCACCCCTTAAGTCTGCTGACACAGTGACATACATTCACTCTGTCCAAATGTTTATTTAGTTTAAGCAATTAATATTGCTGACAATTTGGGCTTTTTCCCTTGGTCTGTTTTGATAAAATTTGGCTGGAGAGATGCTAATTGCATGATTATGCTGACATAGCTAAAGAGGTGGTAATCTCCATCTAAGAGAAGGTTGTGATGTGACATGCATTTAGGACAGGGTGGAGGAGTTCAGTTCAGCACAACTGAAGAGCCCACGTGACCAGAGTCTGAAGGGTGACATCTCAGCAAAAGTTATTTTCCTCATTTGTCTGCTTCTACAGGAATGCTCAGACACTGTTTCTGATTTGGGCTCAGTGTTAAGGAGCCCTTATTTTGCCTCTCAGTGCTAAAACTCTTTTGTCTTCAGTGGAGTTTCTCCAGATTAACAAGTGAGATAAAAATAATCAGGCACCAAATCAATAGGTTTGCTAAGCTTAATAGAAAAGGTCCTTTATCTAGACACTCTAACTCCTTTTCCAATAAAAGCCTATTAAAATGATAGTAACATCAGCAGTGTGGGAAATCGCTTGTGCATACAGGTTGCTGAAATTAAGCATATGGTGTGTCTTGACTTGCCAGTTTCAGTTCTGCTGGGAATATGATCATTAACCCACCATCAGGTCTCAATACTGAGCCTATAAAATGATTGGCACTTATAAAGGTAAATATTGCACAATGACTGTTCAAATACTTCTTCTGTTACAAGAGCTATTGCGACTGCTAAAGACAGGGATGTATTGCCAGCACTGACACTGAAGAGTACTGAATAAAGTCAAACCAGATCATAGATTCAAAGGAAATGCTCCGAACATGGGTCCCAGGATAAAAAGAAACATCTGAAGAAAATCTGAAAAGGAGTTAACAAAAATTGAACTTTAAATAGTCTGAAAGGGTTGCTGGAATGATTGTTTTTAAGGAATTTTTCAGTGCCTATTTTCCTATCCGAGAAATACAAAAAGTGCCAATTCTGGTTTTGCTAGGGGAGCTCTTCTGGGTCACAGAGGATGTACGGCTCCCACATTGTCAATCTCAGATGCTCAGTCTTGGAGAATATATTTCTCTCTCCAGACAGTGTTAGTTAAGAAAATTTACTGGGCTGTACATACGTACGAACTGTTTTAATACCATTCTGAGAAAATTCAATATAAGCTCAGCTGAATTAGACAATATGTATTATTTTCAATATTTAAGGTGAGTTTTCTTATTCAAACCTAATTTGCTAGTAGTAACTAAAAAACAATTAGCATTTTTCCCTAAGAGAAAAGGAAAAAGAGAGTTTTATATTCTGTAGGTTTACCTATCTTCTGTGTATTTTATGCCTCTCTCTTTTTCTCTTTGCAGAAGAATTAATCTCCCAGTAGCTTAAAAGGTGCCTGTGAATCAGACAAGAGATAGAGTACCCTGTTGTATACAAGATCTGTCAACAACTCAAATATTTCCTATGTTTTATGACTTTTTCGTGGTCTGAAATGAATCCAGAAAAATATTATCTAAATTCTTAATAATGATTCAATCTCTTAAAATCATAATGAAATATATGTCATAACCTGTCTCCAGACATCTTACAAGGAGAGAAGTGGTTTAAATTTGGCAAATAAATTGTCTCTAGCAAATTGTTCATCTAGATCTAACAATTACAGTTGCTGCTCTTTCTCTGTTCTTTTTTGGTCTCTTGACTACAATAAAAGCTCATTATACCATGTAGATTTTCAAATGTACATATAAAGAGAAAATGTAATCTTCTCTGTGAAGTGAGTTTACCCCAGTTGTCACAATTCCTAGTCTAGTTAATAGTTTTTCAACTTGCAGCTTATTAGATGGTTGAATTGTCTGCAAATTTGCCATGTATTTTTGAGATTTCACATGTTCTAAAATGGGCTCATTAAAACCGCACATCAGCAAATGATGAAGTGGTGTGTCTAACGAAACCAAACATCAAAGTTTTCACAAATGTTTATTCAGCCAAAATATACCTATATTTAGGGGGAAAATTATTTGGAAAACCTTTCATGAATTACCTATATATACAGAAACTTGCTGTTTCCTGTGGCTGGTTTATCTAGGTTATGAATAACCCATAGCACATGCTGCACCTCAGTAGTTAAGTGCTTTCAGAAAAAGGAAACCACTAGGAAGAATGGTGTACAGTTTTGCTGATGTTGTGTGAAGTTTTTCTAGTTTAATAGAGTTTATTAACTGTCAAGTTTAGTGCAAGACAAACCCAACTATCCTTCTGGAGGCAACACAAGTCTAGAAGTTTGCAGAATATTGTCTGTATTTTTTCTTTATTCCTAATTCTGTCTCCTTTCCAAAAGTGGATCGCTTACAACAGATTTTTTTGGAGATACTGATGATAGTGTCACTAAGTTAGTCATCCTCTGGAAAACTCTATTCTCTCAAAATAGAAATCCATTCTAACAAGTATTCTAATCTGACAAAAGCTTCCTTATGTTTCCAATAAAATAAATCATGCATTAATATAAGCACAACCATTTGCAAGTACAAGCAGTAATTTTTAAGATAAATTTTGGGAATTTAAAATATTTATGAACTGACAGAAAGAAGGTCTGTATGTTTCTTACTTGAGTTTAGCTGTGTTTTTCACCCATCTTCTAGCCCTCTGTATTTTTAATACATTTTATTTAATAACTGCAACAAGCCATTCTGTTTTATTCAAGCATCGTACTATAACTTTACCAATCCAATTAAAGACTAAAGAATTAAAGAATTAAATTAAAGAATAAAGCAGTGATCAAACTCATACCACAATTAAGGTAAATTAAGAGTTCAGATTAATGATATTCAGTCATCAGATTAGTCCAGTAGGTAATAAAATGTAATTGTAGTGTTGACACTAAGCATTACTTTTTTGACTTAACTAAGGAAATTGTGAAGAGAAGCCTATTTCCCACAGTCCTGCATTCCATCTAGAATTTCAGCCCTTCCAATGTATTTGCTTTGCTGCCAAAGGACATCATTATCCAGAGAACCTTCATTTCCGTCTTATGCTTTTGCCAGTCTAAATTCACTAAGCAGCTAATAACCTTGACTCATCGTAAGAAAGTATAACTATTGAAGTGCCTCTTTAACACTTTTTTCTTAAAACCATTGTCATCTTGCTGTTCTCATTTTTCCCTTTCACAAAATAACATAGGGGTGACAGTGCAGATGTGATAGATGATGCACTGTAGCAGTTTTTGAATAACACTACCTTTCAGTCTAGAAGAAGCCATGGAGTAACTCTGTAACAGGTTTGTGATTATTTTTAGGAAATCATTAAAGGTGCAGTTCTCAAACACACATTCATATATATGTACATTAATGAAAAATGAGAAAGAAGAGTTAAAGGTAACCCATCAAGAATAAAGCTGAAGAAACAGTTTTAAATTTTTCTGTTTCCAGAGGTTCTTTTTTTTTTCTAAATAGGTGGTTATATATTATCTGAAATTTCTAGCTCAATATTTTAATTCATGGTGGGTCCCATTAAGTTGCAAACTGATCAGGCTGGTCCTGTGGTGACACAAATCTTCCATCAGTTCTTCACCTGGAAAAACCTGTCCGGGGAAGACATAGACCTGTGGCTGATGGAGCAAGAGATTTGCTTTTCTCTATTTCTTCTCTGCATTATCCTTTGAATAAGAATTGTTGCCCTCTTGCTCTGGCTAGTCAACTTCAGAGTGGATTAGGTTGAGAAGACTTCTCAGTACTCAGGTGTTTTTGATCATTATTGCAACCCAGTCCCTTCAAAAATATCTTTATATCTTTAAATCATGCTGGAAATTCCATCACAATTCTTTTGTGATGGAATTTTACCAGCTATAAACCCTAATAGAAGTGAGATGATAATTCATCTATAAAGCAAAGCACATGGAAGGTATCCATGACAAGAAGTTAATCTCTGTTTTCCGGCTGAGGAAGTAGGTGTAAGACCCACAAAAAGCCAAAATCACATATTGCGAAATGTTTAATGTCTGATATCTCACGATTTTCTGTAGGGATCTTACTTAAGTGTTCTCAACATTTTAAAAATATTGTGTTGTCTGAACTGACAGACAACAGTTGAACTAACTTAAAGTTATAACTTTATCTAGTATTTTTCCTTAGATTCAATTAGTTTTATTAAAACTAATCCTACAAGTATTAAATCAAATCTGAGACCAAGTTTGTTATTCTTTCCTAACAGAATAAAATACTTTTCTATGATGTTCACTTCTGCCCTTCTCATTCCCTGCATTTTATCCCTCAAAAAGGATCCCCAGGGATCTATTTTGTTGAGAATAAGAGATGTGTAAAGCATTATCTTTGTAAATCATTAAATGTGAAATTTGGGAAGGAAAATCTCTCAGAAAGATAGCACGCTCGTGTGTGGAAACTTGATCTGTGTGTGGAAACTGCAGAACCACAAAGGAAATGCTGCTTAATGCAGGACCTTAGCATCTTTAAAATTGTCATCTCTGGTTCTGTTGATATTTATTGAATTAGTGAAAAAAAAAAAAAGAATTCCTAATTTTCTACTTTCATATTTCAGAGTACACTATTAATTCAATTTGATGGTTCTATTTCCATATGTCTTTTTGATTCTGAATTTTTCAGGTGGATATTTTTCAAGTGGAAGCAGTAGATGTTGGGACTCTGCAAGGGATGGTGGTTGAAAAAGGAAAAGGCTCTGACTGGCTTCTGGAGAAGATTATTGTGAAAGAGTCAGCAGCTGCAGGGACAGAAACATTGTTTATGGCTCAAACATGGTTAAAAGACAGACGTGGTGGAAAAAGATCTGCCTCAGTAACTCTGAATGCCACAGGTCAATATTATCTTCAAACTATCATTTGCTAAGAAATTAATTCCAAACTGCAGAATGCAGCTGTGATTTGCTTCTATAAACAAGTTATGGTTTAAAATATTCCAGTCGACCATTGCCATTACATAGGGAATTAGTGTGTCTGAACACTGTTGGTTTTAGTACTACTTAATAACCACTATTTGCCAGAGAATAATTTCTGCTTTGTTATTCCAGATTTACAGTGATAAATGGCAGTAAATTTGGCCTACTCTCTTTACAAGTCACTGCCCCTCCAAATCTTACTTCTACTTTGCCACTTGTGAACAATTTTTTAAGCTTCAAATACTTCTGCCAGCTACTTGCCAGGCATAGTAAAAGTGAGGTAAAGAGCAGGACAAACTACATTTAAGCAGTGGAGAAAATGGCTCCATTATATTCAAGAAGACTGTTTTACATTATTTATGCCACACTGTTTGGATAGCATTTGCCAGAAACTTTACATAATTTTGGCTGACGGTGTGTGGGTAAATCAGCCCATGAAGGAGCAGTTTTGACCTCACTGCCTGTGACTACACTCTTTGCCAAGACAGGAGTGAAATGTGCATCCTCCCTCTCTGTGCCATGCTTTCCATACAAACACAATCTGGTGTGCAACCAGTGAGGGAACCACAGCACACCCCAACCAGATGAGTAGGCAACCAAAGCCAGTATGTACCTTCAAGACTGATGTATTTCTACCGATTCTGCCCCTAAGAGATGTAAATAGATATTACAGATGAGTCGTAGATTACAGAAATTATTGTAGTTCTTTTCCTCCTAACACCCAGGGCATCTCTGCTCACCATAGCAGCATGGCATGATGCTGCTTGTTCAGTAATATCTTATTGGGACTGAGTAGAATTCCAGTGCAATCCATTTCCCCTGTTTTATCATCTCTAACGTTTGATCATTTGAAAGCTGGAAAGAAAAGGAGGAAGCTGTTATCCTACAAAAGTAAATAATTTCAGCTTTGTTTTAGATTGTATGTTGGGATTTTTCTGAATAAAATACAGGAATATTTAGTGTATTTATGGTTATACACGATTATTTTATTTTTATTTTTTTTTAAAAAAAGTTTCTGTTTCCACCAGAGTGCATTGATTTGGTAGAAGGAGAAAATGTTCCTGTAAGGATTTTTATACAATAATTGGCAAATCCAGACTTGGTTGTGATCTCAAAACAAGGCTTTTCTTCTTTGGTTCAGGCCCCTATCTAACGTTTGCAAGTAGTTTCGGTCTACGTCAAATCCCACTGAAGTCAATGTGAGCTGATATCAGCCCATAAAATGGGCATTAAAAACATCCAGTTAGTTCTGATTCATCCAGAGTGTAAATTGTATAAATGAAATAGAAATGCTTTAAAATGAAAAATACTTGAGTCTTCATGTTACAAACATTTCATAGTAAAGAGCTAACTCTAGAGTCAGTTCATTAAATAGGATGATATGTAGGAGATGATGCTTAAGTAGAAAATCACATTGTACACTTCCTAGTTAAATCTTTAATCTAAATGATATAATACTCAGTCAATTGCCTCAGTAGAGATGAATACAGGCATTTATTATCATTTAGGCACTGTTCTACAGAAGTATTAATTTGGTCTTCAATCTTTTTTCAATTAGAAACTCAGGAGAGGAGAAGCACTTCTGCCTGGCCTTTAGGAAAAGAGCAAATGAACTCAGGTATAGCTTCTGCCATTACATCAATAGTTTTATTCATAAATTCTGAAATAATAATGTAAGAATATTTTTATCACAATATGTTATTACACTTAATAGTACTGACAATATTTTCCACTTTTTAAGAGTAAGAAATGAACTGATCAGCAACCAGATGAAGTGCTTATATATTAATGTAAGACATGTCTTAGTAATTTTACCTCAGGTACCTTGGTTAACATACAAAACCAGAAACACCTTTAATCTTTTTTTTCCCCTTCTTATTTTCCTTATTTTATTTGTTCAGAAGGCAGATGGAGGATTTATTTCACAAAGCATCAAGAAGAAACAAAACCAAACTTTGAAAAGTTGTCAGAAAATATATCCAAGTTGGTTATGGTTTTTTATGGAAGCAACGGCAAGTCAAATCCAGTTTCCATGGAAAACAAAGTGGAACATCAGGCTAAGAACCAAATAATATATGATGTAAATTAATATATAGATTTGTCTATATTTACATTTTCTTTGACTTTCCTTTTAAAGAGAAATAATCATGTAGTTCATTGAATATTGCAAATATTATTGTTTAAATATTCAAGAAAAGCAGAACTGAAATTTTCAGTTGCACACCAGATTTCATTTTTAATTTTTGGCTTTCTCAAGTTCATGATGATCAAGCATATTATTATTTATTTTTGTCAACAAATAGTGATAGTTAACAATGCATATCAATTTAAATGGCATTAAGTATTCATACTTAGAAATCAGTGCAGTATGTAATTTGAATTTGATAGAATAATTACAATGAATGGCCCTAGAGTATAAAGCTAATATTTCTCTAAGTGCTTACTGTTGACCTGATCCTACTGCTTTTGAATTCAAAGGGACTTTTAGCACCAAGACTGATGTAAATGGGGCTAGGTCCATGCTGACTCCTTTGGAGAAAACTCCTTCTCTTCCTGTAAATTAGCTATGCATTAGCTATGTTTGGATGCTAACTCATTGTTTTGTTGCTTCCTAGATACACTTACCATCTGATTTGGGAACGCTTTATAAAGTAAGACTTGGTGTCCAGAGTTTGGAAAACAGCGTATACCTGTTGTCTCTTTGCCACTTTAAAATGCAGAACACATCAACCCTGGATACCTTTCGTCTCACCATAAATAAAACACTTCCTCTTTCTCTTAATGGAGACAGATGGATTGAATTCCCTGTAGAGTGGCCGTTAAAAGAAGCACTTTCTGGTAGGTATAAATCTACTTTAAAGCAGTAGAGTGGTTCAGGAGGTTAACGCATCCTAATATTACAATTGAAACCTTTATCAAAACAGAAAATTTTATTGTCTTTATTTAATGATTCATAAAGTCTGGATAAGAATTTAAAATGTATGAAGGAAAATACTACCCACTCAGCTTAATTTCCCTACCATAAAGTAGGAAATGCAATATTCATTTGATTGCACAGAACCATTATTATATGCTACAAAGAACAGTTTATAAGAAATATCCCTTTCTTGCAATATTGTAATATTTCTACTCTCCTTTGTTTAGTCCTCAGCTGCTCATATTACTGACATTAACAATATGATTTTTTATAGCTCATTTACTATTAAGTGATTTTTTTTTGTTTGCACATTCCAAACAAAGATTGTCAGTAAATAACAGCTCAAAACTACATATCAGCATCAGCTGTATTACTTTTATACACTGCTGTATTACTTTTATATATTTATGCCTGTTAAAATTAGCTCAACAATTGTCTTACATATGTCACCTCTGCTAAGCAAATTAAAAGAAACCCTTTCACCTAAAATCTACCACATCATCCATATTCTTCTAATCTGATGCTTACTGAATGCTACCATATGACAGAACAATTATCAGTTTAGTAAACAGACCAAATAATATTTAATATTCAAATTACTTGTGCCTGAGTTTTATGCAGAAAATAAATCTCTTACCTGGGTAAAGAATAAGTCAGTTCATCCAAAGTGAGCTGAAGTAGATGTTAAATGAACTACCCCAATATGCTTTGGATCGGAATTTATGGCCCAGTATCAGTGAGGTGTTTGCTTGTGTCTAAATGTAAGCATGCAAGTAATCTCAGTAGAATTAAGAAGGGTTGAGAGGTTTGTGGCATATTTTGGCTGCAACTGAAAATTGAAATGTTGCATTTAGGCTTCAGATTTTATATTGCTCAGAGTTATTTTCACTTGAAGACTTGCACAGTATGGGTACTGAATATGGCTTAATGGCTGTCATCTCCGATACACAATATTGAAACAAAGAGGACCTTTAGACTAACATAAAGTGCATGAACGTGCCCCTAGCAAAAGATTGATCACTGTCACATGCAGAAGTATTTAGGGTACATGTTCAAGCACACAGGAACAGTGAGAGAAAGATGCAGTGTGGGCGATAAATGGGCAGTGAGGCTGGAACTCTATTGACCTTGGTTTTGACTGTGGCTCTGTCACTGAACTCTTGGTTAAAAAAAACACTCCCCCACTCTTTGGTGTTCTGTTGGGTTTTTTTTGTGGGTTTTTTTTGGTAGTATTTTCCTTCTTTGCAAAATACTTTGAGATCAAGAGAGAAAACATCACACAAAAAAAGAAAGAATAGGTATTATATTACCCCTGTGTTTAGGTAAAAGAACAAACAAACAAAATAGCTCATCTCTGTTGCATTTATTTCTTTCCACATGTGGTTTAGAAGTCTTCAAGGAGGGATTTGTAACCACAGTGAAGAAAAAAAACAGGACAGTGAAAAAACATATTCCCCCAAATCTTTGCCATTTTATGTCCAAGAGAGCTTTAAGCAGCTCCACAGCAGGTGGCACACATGGAGCTCAAAGTGATCCTGTACAAAAAAACTTACTTGCAACATATTGTGCAAAACAGATCTGCTTTTCTGATGGCTTTGTAAATCTAATTTATTTTCTCCTTAGTTTTCTTTTTCTCAGCTAAAAGCAAAACCAGTATTGCATTAATTGGAATGGAAAGCAGCTGATCATAATCACCTTAACCAGAAGCCATGTGCTGTTAAATTCAGATACAGCTCTGTCGTTCATTGAGTGTTTTAGTATTTCATCTCTTAGTTATATTTTCCTTTTTTTAGTTTGTACTTGGGCTTGTGATGAAGTGTATGCTAATGGCTAATTGAAGTAATCAAAACACAGTTGATGAAATACAGTGCAGACCCACGAGATCTGGCTGTGCACACATGTGCCTTTGGGTGTATTAATGGGGAGAGGCCTCCAGCTGAGTATATACATAAATAGTTTATCTTCTCTGTACTTTCCTTTGAGATGCTTACACCTCAGGAACCCCCAGGGATGAAGTGGTGCTCTGTCTCTCTCTCTCTCTCACTCACATACAGGGCTGTACAGAAGGTGAATTTTGCACTACTGTGGCTTTTTAGGCAAAACAATTAAATACTGAAAAGGTCAAATAAAAATGTGTTATTCTACTTTCAAACAGCTGATTATTTCCACAAGGTTAACACAGAGCCATAATTCACACTGAGATTACAAAATCATTAAAATTTTATAAAATTAATGGAGATGTAACATTCATACATGTTATCTTTATTGTATGTAACTTCTTTTCAGAGATTTCTTTCAACTTTCGCCTCTCCAATATATTCAGTACACTACAGAGATAAAAGCTTACTTGCCCACATTTGCCCTCTGATGGCCTGATCCCACTACCTGAACAAATACCATCCTTTAAGCACCGTAGTCCTCTTCCCTTGCATACATTAGTCTCCTTCAATTGCCCATCTTTGTACAATGTATTCCACTGGTTCTATCCTCTGTATAATCTGATCCAAAATTCATTCAACTCAATCTCCAGTTGATTACAGTGTGTCATGGCCATGATAAGACAATAGATCTTACTTACCTTGGCCAGACTTATTTGGAATCTCCAGCCATGATAGGCACAGGATGTCCATTTAAGATCATGCCTGAGCTATATCAAGTGCACGTCTGTCTCTAGTCAGCTCTCTGTCTTCTGGATGGACCTTGGATCTATGTTGTAGACTTATTTTCAGTCCTGTCTCTGGCACTTCCTCCTGCTGCTCTAGTCTCAACCACCAGGACAGATCCCAGATCTTTTTCATTGTTTGCTGCATGTGGGACTTTTGGCAGCTCTGCCTGCCACATGCAGATGCTGCAGGACTGTTACCTGGTCAGTGAAGGCATTGCCTGTGCTGGAGTCCTCCTCAGCTCCTGTCTTGTCTACCGTCGTGGGGCAGGCCCACTCTTGCTCTCTAACACAGGAATCCAAGAAACAAGCCTTCCAAATGCAATTCTTTCACTGTTGTTGCTGATGCTGGGAAAACAGGCAATGCCCATAGAACAAAGCTGGTTCTTGTACTGAACTCAGTATTGTAGACAGTCATTAGATCTGAAATCGGCTTTACGTAGACTTCTTGACTTTCAAAGGATGCAGGTAATCTGTTTATATATGCAGTCCTGCATGGGGTAAGTGTATGACTGATCTAAGCTCTGAGCCACATTTTACAGAAGTCTTCTGCAAGATCAGGATTCATCCCCTTCTACTAGAGTATTCATCCCCTTCTACTAGAGTGTCTACAGGAATAGAAGGGATATGATAAGCAGATGATTAAAAGAGGTAAATAGTTCAGGACTGTCACATCATTTGGTTCTATGAGTAAAAGGTAAATGAATATAAACAGATGCTCTGTGTATGCTTTTACTTTCAAAGGTGTTCAGGTGTTGTCATCTTGTCTTCAATTAAATAACCATAACCATTGCGTAAATTACAAACAGCACAACTTCATGGATGACAACTTCAGCTGAGAAAGACTTGTCTGCCTAAGCTTCCTCTGTAGTCAGTGGATATGCTCCATCAAGTGAAGTTCAAAGCAACAACTTAGGTGCTCTGAATCACATGTGAGGAGCTTCTCTCCATCTCTTAGATGATGAAGTCTGAAGGACTTGTCTCCCTGGTTAAAGTTACTCTTTGTAAAGATCCCAAAAGTGATTGATGAGTCTGAGATTTATTAGGATTTTATCTATTAGGCATTCGCCACTAAAAAGAAAAGGTAACTGATTGTGGTAATTTTTCCATAATGTTACAAACAGCATAAAGCATAGGCACGCTTTTCTCTAATTTAATATAAAGTTGTCAGCCTCACCAGTGTTCATAGTTACAGGACAAAATTAAGGGAAATTTGAATTTTACTATCCTTTTCAAGTGTTTGAATTTTTAATTATATCTGACTGCGCATTGCTATGTTGTCAAATAGCTGTGTAAGGCAGCAGTACAGTCTTAACAAGATCTCTTTCTGCTTGATATTGCAGTGGTTACATATCACCTAACAGTATTTTCTAGAAATATTTTGAGTGAGAGAAATTTAGTGCATATGACTGCGTGTATATATGGTACTCATGGTGACACAGGGGACAGATCCCTTCTCTGGTCCTTGCAGAATGTCCAGCAGGGAGAGGACAATGAGGTACTCTGTCTTAAAGTATTTTTAAATTTATCCTTTAAGCCATTCTTGTGCTTCTAATATATTATTTTTCGAATCTTCCTATACACTTAAGCAATACAATTTAAGATTGTAATACTGAATAATTTCATTTTAGTCATTTCTAGTTATCATCGATGCTGTTGAATTGGGAGAACTGGACAAAGCTGTTCTTTTGATCAGCAGTAAAACAGGTAAAGTACTTTTGCTGCTCTCTAAAGTCAGTGATGTGAATCACACAGCTAGCCTCCTGTTAAAGGCAATGAATCACTGCCAGAGCTAAATCTTGATTAATTTCTTTGGCTATTTTTGCTAAAAGGTAATATTTTATAAAGCAAAATCCTACATTTTGACACGTAAAATCCTTATATCTAAGGGCTATATCATTATTGCATAAAGAAAGTAAACTGTTTCTTTCCATAAAATAAAGAAACACAGAAAATTAAGATGAATAATTATATTCTGCAGTTAATATGTGATCTATTAATAAGTGCTCTAGGAGAATAATTATAACTCATGGAAGAAACTGGTATTGTTTAATTGTCCTGTGATTCAGTTATTTTCACTCTTTTCCCCATCTGTTCTGTTTTTTTCCCTGTGACATTCGGAGAGGAATTTTACCCCTATTAGGCAATCAGAACTTTGGCACTGAATTTCATTAAAATCACGAAAACTTTAATGTCTCTTTGCCTCATCTGTAGGATGGCTATCATGCTACTATGGAATATTCAAAGAGTTAACTGTTGAGGTTTTTTTAAGTCATTTAATGAAATTAGCTGTATTATTGCAAATTGTTACTTACTATGCTTTACAGTTAATCATTTTCAGACAGTTTTCTAGGAAAACTGTCTGAAGGAGTGTGGCCAGCAGGCCAAGGAAGGTTCTCCTCCCCCTCTACTGTGCCCTGGTGAGGCCTCATCTGGAGTACTGGGTCCAGTTCTGGGCTCCCCAGTTCAAGAGGGACATGAAGCTACTGGAAAGAGTCCAGCGCAGGGCCACTAAGACAATGAAGGGATTGGAGGATCTCCCATGTGAGGAGAGGCTGAGGGAACTGGGTCTGTTTAGCTTGGAGGAGGCTGAGGGGGGTTCTCATTAATGCTTACAAATATCTCAAGGGCGGATGTCAGGAAGACGGGCCCAGACTCTTCTTGGTGGTGTCCAGTGGCAGGACAAGGGGCAATGGGCACAAACTGGAACACAGGAGGTTCAATCTTAAGAAAACACTTCTTCACTGTGAGGGTGACAAAGCACTGGAACAGGCTGCCCAGAGAGGTTGTGGAGTCTCCCTCTCTGGAGACATTTAAAACCTGTCTGGACGTGTTTCTGTGTGATCTTGTCTAGGATCCTGCTCTGGCAGGGGAGTTGGACTGGATGATCTTTGGAGGTCTCTTCCAACCCCTACCATTCTGTGATTCTGTAAAACAAGAGTTCTATGTTTGCACGTACCACCCAATTGCAACCAAATCCGTAAAATGTGTATAGATATCAAAGGCATTTGGGCAGTAAGAGTGTACATACCAGCTGGCTGGTCAACACATCCTGTGCCACAGCACGGTCTGCCTTGGCTGCTGAGGGCTTCACAGAAAGGGCACAGTGTGGAGCTGCAGTTACTGGGGAGTTGGGGAGCCAGGTGTATAGCTCACTATTACTGCTTCCCACAGCTTTAGTTGCACAAGTTAACTATGGCCATCTGTCTGACTGACAATGACCGAATATGGCAATTGTGTGTTGCCAGAGGGCACCACAAAGAGCAGGACAGGCAAGATTTTTCCAGTTAGGTTTGAAAATGTGATTCACAAAGGAGCCACTTCAGGGCTCATTGGCTCTATGTGTGTTATGAAGAAAGAATTGGGCAGATGAATAATACATTTCTTCCAAAGGATTTACTTAGATGATAAAGCACTTTAGATGAGTAAGGCTCTTCATACATGTATCTAGATTTGTTTGGACTGATACCAGTTTGGACCAAGACTTTGAACCCAAAATCCCCAAACACAAAAGCTCTTTAGTGTGTAAAGTCAGATGTACCTTGCAGGACTGGTCATCCCAGGCAGAGTGTTGCTGTAATGCATTTATGCTTCTTTCAGTATCTGAGTAGGTTTTTAAGATCGGGTGGTTCAAAACCCCTTCCTGAACTTCTGACTCTCTCCATGCACTGTCCAGGCAGGTCATGAGTGCAACAAGATGTCTTGGATTCCTCCACAGGAGCCTGAGCCTATTAAATTAGACTCCTATTGATATAATTAAAGGGACTTGCACAGTAGTAGAAGACATTGGGATGCAGTTTGCTGAACAGGCCTGAAGGGACAGAGAAGAGGAAGAGAAGAGAAGAGAAGAGAAGAGAAGAGAAGAGAAGAGAAGAGAAGAGAAGAGAAGAGAAGAGAAGAGAAGAGAAGAGAAGAGAAGAGAAGAGAAGAGAAGAGAAGAGAAGAGAAGAGAAGAGAAGAGAAGAGAAGAGAAGAGAAGAGAAGAGAAGAGAAGAGAAGAGAAGAGAAGAGAAAAATGAACAGTTTTCATGACTAACTAGTGGCAAAAGATTCAGGCCAGTGTTATATACAGCATACAGCTGAAGCCCCCAGCAGAAAATTAAAAAGGAAGTGTAAGTCAGAGAACAATCTTTCTCAAACAGCAGAGGTATAGAGTAAGTTGTTGAACTTCCTTCCTACCTGGCATATCACAAGATCCTCTTTGTGCTGCATGTGGAATGGGGCTCCATCCCTCCAGTCAACCAGTCACTGAGGAGGAAGCACCAGTTAGGTATTTCTTCTCTTCCTCCTCAAATGCACCTGCCTCAGTCATACTGAATCTTTTCTGCATGCTTGTCTGAGGATGGTGAAGACAACACTGTTTTGCTTCACTAAGACAAAGGAAATGCTTACTCCAAAAATTCTAAGTTGAGATTTCAAATGGAACTAGATGATCTTTAAGGTCCCTTTCAACCCAAACCATTCTATCGTTCTATGAAATAGGAACGAAATAAGGAATATTATGATGATTCCAGGATCTTTAAGCCAATTGTTGGTATTCATAAATATATTAATACATGATGTTTTAATATAGTAGGAATGACACCATTACATCAACAACAGACTCTTCCTAATTCCTTGACATGCAGTACAACATTTTCACTATACTTTATTTCCTTCTTTGTAGACTGCAAACTGGACATTAAAAAATTTCATTTGAAAGAGGCTGTAAAGGACCATCCTATCTATGTATTTGAAGTGAATGAGTAAGTATATTATGTAAAGCTAGTAATTTTTCAGTCATTTTATAGTATAATAATTGAAAACACTGAGTGGGCATTGAATACAAATGACTGTCACAGAATGGTTCAGTCAATGAATATTTTTAAAATAAGTCTATCTTTAACTCTCTCACATAAATTTATAAGGGTTTTTTTTGTTTTAACATATGATTTACTTCTAACAAAAACATATGTGGTTTTATTTTTCAGAACATTTTCTGTGGATGCAAATAAGCCAGAAATACAGAGAGAAATCCCAGTATCTTTTGTTATTAGAGGAGACAAACAAAAGAATGACATAGATAACAACTTAGATAACGAAGGAAGTCAAGCGAGAAATCTGACAGAGTATACTATTAAAGTATACACCGGTGACAAAAGGGGAGCAGGGACTGATGCCAATGTGCATATTATTTTATTTGGGAATAAGGACAAATCTGAGGTATTTCAACTCTCTCAGTCACTGGAGCATCAAGACCCCTTTGAAAGAGGAAAGGTGAGTACATAGGTTTTATAGGATGTGTCCATTTCTGGACAGGGAAAGCAGACTTTAAATCTATGCAAGATCTGTACAGAACTTAAGGTGTTTATCCTGTTTTCCAAATCACTAGATGAGACATAGTCTTAGCTGTCTCTGTGTTTCACCTTTTCAACAGAGTAACCAAGGGACATTTTACTTCTGTCATATCTAGCTGACTCTGTTGCTCTTCTGTCTCTTAGTCCTAAACACATTGTCACGTTGCATCCACTTATCTGCCCAGTTATGCATTTCCTTGATCTGAAGTGCACAACATGCATTCCCTGTGCATATGTATATATGCGCAGTATCCCTTGCTGTTGCACAAACTTTGAATATTGTGCTTAAGAATACATCAGTCTCTTACATCCCATCATTTTACTTTGCCATGGAAACTGATGCTGTAAGCCTCACTGAATGTATAAGCCTATAATCAGATAAAATGGAACCATGCACATCAACCTGATTCTGATATCCATCATGCTTTAGGCTATTCAGAGACCCCTAGTTCGGATACAAGTATTTGCATAAGAATGCAGATTCTCTGCATGATGTCCTAGTACCTTAGCAGAATGTTCTCCTATTTTAATAAACATATTACTCTGGCAAAGGAATTTTTCCATTTGCTCACCACCTGTGCAGTATGGTTACCCTTACGTAGCAAGAGATAAATATATTTTCCATATCTTTCTCCTGTGGATCTCTTGAAAGGTAATGACTGAATAATTAAAACTCCAGTTAAAATATCTTCCTTATGAGATATTCATATGTCATTATCTCCAGAAGTGCTAAATATCTTTTTACATGCAATTGGTCCAAGTTTCTTCAGACAGGATGTCTGTGAATATCTTCGGAAAGATTATTACCCATGTATTGTCTTCCGTACTGAGGATCTTAATAAATCTAGTTACCTATAGGCACAAGGAGCAAGAAAGGAAGTGTGTTCAGTTGTGCCATTGCTCTTTGAAAAAGAAGAGTAGTTACATAGCTGTCCTGTTAGCAATCCAGCTAAGTCAATGGGTAGCCAATGATGTCTAATGTCTTATGAAAAAAAAAGGATCTCATTTTTAAAAAATCTGTAATATGAAACAATGTAATATTTTAAATTAAAATATATAGTATTTGAGAGAGATAATGGAACATATAGTAAAAGCCTTTATCTTTTATGTTCTTGAATGTCTATTTATGTATCGCATACTGAAAACATAAGTCTCAATGAGCTGAGAATTCGTAAGAGAGCAAAAATATTTTTCAGTTATATGAAAGACAGGAAAGAAGTAGGGATTGTCCTACCATAAGCTGAAAAGTGAATCTTTCATGTTTAAGCTGAGATCTGTTAAGAGAGGATCTATACCACAGATCTTCAGTAAGGAAAATAAACCACATTGTGTGTCAGCCACCTATTGTGAATTGGTATTATTACATTTTAATTGGTCTTAGAACTGACATAAACAAATTTATAAATTTCCAGACATTGGTATATTGTTTCTGATAACTGTATTTTAATACTAAAGGTTGATACATTCAAGATTAAGACAAAAAAATTAGGAAGCCTACATTCAATTGAAATTGGTCATGATGGAAAAGGATTTGGTGAGTATCCTGCATGCCTTCAATAGTCTTGTAAAAGTCTTCTTCTTAAAGATCTGGCTGACATTTGGAAAGGTTTTTGAAGTCATGCTACTGTTACAGTTCTACATCTGGCTAATACAAATCTGTATACAAACGTGGTCAGTTTGACTGCTCTTGCTTACACCCCCTCTTACTCTATCACATTTCCCTTGACTTTACCTTGAATTCTTTTTTTCTAACAGAGAAGAGATCTAGTTAGCATAAACCTCAGAAGGTTTATCCTTCAAACATTGCTCAGCCAGAACTCCTGTTAGATGTCTTAAATAACATAGACTTGAGTTTTCAAACTGCAGGCTGAACTTTCTGTGCTTTGAATATTATTTAAGAAATGGGCAAATTTGGGACTCTGGTCAAAGCATGCTGTAGCTCCCTCTGACACACATATGACTTTTCTTCTTGTGAAAGCTAAACTATGAGGACAACACTAGTTTTCACCAGATCTTGCCCTGATGTTTAGTTAGGATGTGACTACAGTACATACTCACACATGATGATGGAAACTGTTTCTATGTACAGTGTGTTACACGTAAGCGTCTAAAACTTAAATTTTGAAAGAAAAAGTAAGATGGGAGACTAGGGCATATAATATTTTGAACTCATATTTAGTGGTGAAAAATGGAAAAAGGACAAATACATAAACTGAATTTGCAGGCAATGTATAGCTTGAGTCAAAAAATGTCTGATTATATTGAGATATTCTAGTCAGGTGAATTTTGCTTAACCTAGCTGAAAGAAATAGCTTTACATTTAATAAAATCTGATCTATCCAAGTGCATGAACCACTGTAAGGTAGCAAGGGTTTATCATATCTAGTATAAACCAAGCAAAATTCTGCAAATAGCAGGTCCCATTTAGGCAAATGTTGAACAATTTTTTTCCTAACTACTCAGTTGTGTTGTACATGTGGTGGTATTAAAAACTCGAAAAAAAACCACCAACCCCTGTTGAAATATCTATAATAAATAAAATCTTCCTGCTGACTTTCATCCTATTGGTGTTAGCTGCTGCACATGCACAGAATTCAACTCAGAACTGATCTAGGAAGGGAACTCCGCACCAGCATACTTTTAGTGCTCTGAGTGTTGCACAAAAGTCTGCAGGGGAAACACAGGTTGAACTTGTATTTCTTGGGTCCCTAATTATCAACAACATGATTATATTTCCTCTCTGTGTCCTGATCAACATCACATAGTTGTTAATGCTGCCTTTTCTGGTGTGTGTTCATTCATCTTACATCCATACTACCTTCCTCTAAATTTTTCTCTGAAATTATCTCTAAATGTCTTTTGTCACATCAGCTGTAATGCTCACCTGCATCCTCAAATGTAACACCTCTTAGAAATGTTTCATCTGTTTGCTAATCTTTCCTAGATGCCCCTAGATTTCTCCATTCCTACAGATTTCAGTCTGTTGGAGTTTTGTCAATAAAGGATAAAGCATTAGATTTTAAACTTTTCTAGAGAGCAAACATGCCTTTGTACTCATTTGTGAAGTGCCATATAAATTTGAGACACTGCTGATAATCTTGACTCTGAATTACAGAGATTTCATGAAAGGTCATATATTCCAAGTAGAGTCTGTGTTATATTAAACCATTCACAAGATTTCATTAAAGGACTTCCAAAAGTACTTCACAATATCAATAAATGACTCTTGCGAATTGAAGATGAAAAATGTAGACTCCTCTATGGCCTAGTTATACTAGCTAATTGAAAATGTCCATGACAAGCGAGAAACATCGCTATGCTTTTATGTTTTATCTAAATTACTACAATTTGCAAATATTTTTATACTATATTTTTATCCTACTTACAAATATTTTTATTGGTTTTAGCGTACTTAGTACTTTGTCCAAATATTTGAAAACCAAAACATTTTGTAATAACATAATATTTTATCTCTAGGACACGCAAAGAATACCAAAAGGTTTTCAGCTACCAGCAGTATGATCCTAATTAATTTTCAAATGTTGTTATTAAGTGTTTGTGTTGGCAAAACCAAATAAAGATGCCAGCATAAACATTGTATTTATATAATAAAGTTTTATTTTAAAAAAAAACATATTTTAATATTCTATGAAATAAAATTCTATAGCACAATGGTGAAGGTATTTTTCACACAGCACAACAGGAGATTATAGCCCATATTAAATACATTCTTAAAGCTAAAACAGATATGAGTGTTGGCATAAATAGAAATGCTATTCTGAATCACTACTGCTGAAGAAATAAGGATATGAGCAGCATTCAGATTCACCATTTGGTTTATATAAATAAATTAATTAGAAAGGAGTAGTAGGATTTCTGTTTTCCTGTTGTTTAAGGGTTTGGTTTATCATTAAGGAAATGATATGTGTTGATAAAGTCTATCTATTTTATTGTTTGGTGGACACTGAAAATCAAAGCCTACTGGGCTGTACTTCAGAGTATCACAAAGGGCAAACTGGGATGTAGTGATAGGACAAGGGGTAACAGTTTTAAACTGAAAAGAGTAGATTTAGATTAGATATTTGGAAGAAATTCTTGACTGCGAGGGTGGTGAGACACTGGAACAGGTTGCCCAGGGAAGTTGTGGGTGCCACATCCCTGGAAGTGTTCAAGGCCAGGTTGGATGGGGCTTTGACCCCTTCCTGGTCTAGTGGGAGGTGTCCCTGCCCATGGCAGGGGGTTTGGAACCAGATAGGTTCTTTAAGGTCCCCTCCAACCCAAACCATTCTATGATTTCAAGAATCCTTTCAGTATTATCATGCATTCTGTTTCATTTGTCTTACTGCATGCTCTGCTCAATGTGGAAAAAATGAGTTAAGGTGTAATAAAAATATTCCTTTATATTTTCTGTCAAAAATATCAAAGATCTTTGTAAAATGGAGACAAGTTGTAAGTAATTTGAATTAGTTACATTTCAATTTTATTGTTGATACTGAATATATTTAGAGTACTGAACCACACAGAGTTTGGAAACAAAATCAGAAACCTTTCTTATGATTTATTTGTGGTTTAGTTATATTAAATTTGCTCTTTTTTTTCCCCTTCTGCAGCAAGTGGCTGGTTTCTGGAAAAAGTAGAAATCACAGATGCCTCTAGGAATTCAGTGTATTGCTTCAACTGTAACAGGTCAGTAGATCAGTTCATCATCACTCTGTAGGTGCTGTTTTCTCTTTAACAAGAATTCGTAGTAGTCTTTTTAGTCTCTCAGTTGTTTCTCTTCTAGTTTCCCAAAACAGTAAGAATTGTTTAACCATGCTGTGTTCTTATCACTCCATCACCATTAACTTTTGAACCCTTTGGCCAATTTCAAACTAATTTGTCAGAAGAATATTTAGAGGAAGACACTATATTTTTCCAAGTTATTAAAACTGGATGAGTGTAGGAGGGAGAGACACAGTTTAGTGCTTTTGCCAAGAGAAGATATTCGAATGCCATTTTTAAGAGGTAGAAGCTGTCTGATGAACTGTTGCACAAGTATTAGTGCATATGTAACTCTGACAAGCGTATCATGGGTATGCAAATAGACATGGGAAGGAATCAGAAATATGGCATGGTGGGAGGATGATAGGATATGGCCAAATAGATAAAATTCTGGAGAAAAAGTAGTGGTTTGGGTTTTTTAATTTCATTGTGGCAAAGCAGCATTAAAATCCTTCCGTTTCAATGTCTGCTTAGTACGGATCTAGATATATTCAGCAAATGGGGTAAAGATAAAATAAACCTTTTTAAAATAAAATGTAAGAGGATAATGATATAAATTTAGAAATTTATTTGGATAAAGAGGTGCTGGGGTAAAGGGGTTCTACTGTACAAAAAGAAGATTCACTTTAGTCTGCATCAAACTGAAGCAATACACCTTCAGAAGTTGGAAATTAAATTGAAAGGTGTATTTGGAGTGACTGTTCACTACAGTATGTAGAGGTTGCAGCTTAAAGCATTTCAGAGTAAACAACAGAAGCAAACACTCATGTCTTTCTAAGTGTAAAATAGGTTTTTAATGCATCTGGAGAACAGACAAGTGTGAAAAATTACAAGTTCCCTATATCTAGAAAGAGGGATGTTGCATGGTGGTCTGAAAACAGAAATGGTAGCCAGGAATATTTAATTTTATCGTTCTCGTGAATGTTTCTGTAAACTTGACAATTCAAATTTGCCAAATCCCAATCCTGAACCAGAAAGCAACATTTTTTTTAGTTCTTTAGCGTCAGTTGGACTCTACAGTCTAAGTCACGAGAATGTGTAGCTGTTACCAAACTCAACAGCATTAAACTTCTTCCAGCAATGTTAAACTACCCTTCATTAAACTTCTTCCAAAAACATGCCCAGGTACTATTTAATCTTATAGATACCTAAATTTAGGTTAGTGGGCATAAGCAAAAGCCCTTACACCACAATATCACTCAGGTGTGCAACACAATCCATGACAGGATTTTCAGTTGATGTCACTCCACCTCTTTTCCTTGTAAGAGTTCTCAGACCACACCAGTCAGAAGATTCTTGTAAATGCTAGCTTTCAACGAACGTTTTTTTCCAGAGATTTTTTTTCTCCCCCCAATTTTATTTAAAGTCTTATGGTACAAACACAAATGTGTGTAAGATACCCATTTGGAGCAAGAACTTGAATCATATCATTGATGGGGGGAGTGACGGACACAGATTGATTCTACAGACTTCTGACTAGGACATTTAACTGGGATCTTGGTGGGTTAGAGTCATGTCTTTACCTTAATACATACCTACTTACTCAAAATAGAAGAATTTCAGTAGAAAAGATTAGGAGGTCCACCTCAGAGTACTCAGTGATCCAGAGGCTATGGGGCACTCCTCAGATACAGGAAACTGTAAGTTCATGTCCCTGTTCCAGCTCAGACATGGAGCTTCGCATCTCATAGCCTACTTCATAAACAAGGAATGGGTTCACTCTCTCACAAAGAAAAGACTTCTCTGATACAAATGCTGTCTCTAAAAGATATTTATCATTGAGAAACCTGAAAGGAGGTGGGCATCCTTTACTAACTAATTTAAATGCCTGTTGTCTAGCTTGCACATCACACCTTTCCTTGGCTAAGGAACTTCCATGAGCAATTTTATCTGCAAGGTTAGTTGTGTTTTAGCCTGGAACTGTTTGGCTTCAGCCGTATCTCCCAGCTGTTCAGTGGTGCAACTTGAGATGTAAGCTACATGAATGCTATACCAGCCGGGAATCCCTCCCATACTAGCTCCTTAGTAGACATCACATCAGGTAGTCTGTCATAATTTTTTGTGAGCCAACAAGGAGATATGAGAAATAACCTGTTCCTGTAATGGAATACATGCACAGTAACTTACTATCACAGAACAGGTTTCCTTACTCTAAATTATACTGGTTTTATGCCACTCAAATGAAACAATCTGCTTGTCACCTATATGACCAAAAAATAAAATGAATGTATATTTCATTAATATATTTATATAGTAAATTATACTTTTAAATTATGCATATAGGAATACTAAATAAGTAAATTAATTAAAAAATCACAATTTTCTTCAGGTTGGTTACTGCTTCTGTATAAATCAGTGTAAAAACTCTCCTAGAAATCCAAAGGTATAGAAGTAGGCTCTCATGATCTGTCTGTTAAGTTTTATATATGCTATATCTCTGACAGGTTTTTATGTTTTTCCCTTAAGGTGGCTTGCTGAAGACGAAAGTGATGGCTGCACCATAGTGCAACTTTATCCATAGCAGCTTGTTTTCTGATTCTTTCTGAGTGTGTTCCTTCTTGAAATTCAAGCTGATTTGATTTACTTGTATTTTATAATTCTGAAAGTATTGTAATTACTGTGAAGGAATGTCAAAACAATGCATTAAAAACTTCACAATAAATGAAACATGTCTAATGTGAACACTGCATTCTAATCCTATTAGAGATGCTCGAAAACTTTGCATGACTGAAATTTAGAAAACAGAAATTTAAATCTGTAACATGCCTCTGTGGACTTGATTTGAGCATTCGTAATGGTAGACATATGTAGTAACATACTCAAAATTTTTGTTTCAGTAATAAGTTGTGGGTAAATTAAATTTATCTCTTTGGTCAAATCTGTCAATATTTATTAATTTGATAAATCTGTTTCAATTTCAACATTTATTAAAATTTAATTTTATCTAAATCATTTTCCAAACAAACTGCACAACTTTTCAGTCTCACCATATATTGCTTCCTTTTTCTATAAGACCATTAACAGAGAGTAACAAAGAATTGGTTATTCAGGAGGTCACCCTGTGTCAGTGAGCCTCCCACTGACATTTGATTGTGAAATCTTGTAGCTGAGCCAGAACCTCAGCTGAAAACCTTTAGATTCAAAGGGTGTATTAAGAGAGGCTGTTATCAGTAACATTGCCATAGCTTAGTGGCAGGCTTAGGCAGCTCCCTGCTCAGCTTGATGACTTTTGCAGTGCCCATTCTTAGCCACCTAACTGGCTTTCCAGCGCTATCTGTGTGAATGCCTTTACTTTAAAAAAAAAAAAAAAGAGCTCAATTCTTTTTGAAAATGCACAATAAATAGAAACATATTTAGCTATAAATTCACAAATTAATGTTTGGTTTGGTAAGCTCTGCCGGAACTGACTCAGAAAGGGTTTAGGATACAGATGAGTCTGAAATGAAATAGTGAGTTGCACACTGCCCGAAGTTTCATGTGTGTGATCAGAATACAAATATTGTGTATAATTTACATGGGGCATCCTTCTGTTTAATCAAAGGCTCCACCTTTAGTACCTCCAAAATTTAAAATCTGTATGAAGATCTGAATTTTAGACCTATTTCACCCTCAAGGCACTACTATGTTCTGTAGCAGCAATATGTTTTCTGTAATTATGAGAATTAAATGAGTTTCTAATCCATGCTGATGAAACATTGTCCGTCTGTCTTTTTAATATGTTTAATTCTTATTTACTCACATTATTCTGTGAAATAAGGAATGTTGGCCGATATCTGCATGGATGATGAGATTTCAGTTGTTACTTTGACACACACACACAAAAACCCCATGTATGAGGGGTCTTGGCAGGTAAGTTAATTTTTATCTACCTTAGACACCATCAAAGGGAGAGCTAATGTAAGGTGTGGATGTGATCAGAGTGAGCAATGGAACAGAGTCAACTGCTTCTAAAAGTGCCCTTTTTGCTCATGCTGCTATCACGCACACTGCAATGGATTTGAAATTGTATCCCCAGAGCGCACAGTTCACTTAGTATCGGTATTCATTACACTGAATCACTTTGTTGTGATCTATTATGTGATTTGTTTCATTATTATGTCTTTCATTAATAGTTTGTAATACTAGTTCTCTTTGATGCCATTTCTGATTTATCAAGTGTAAATAATGCCTTCCTAATCTGTTTTTCATTACTAACAGTGAATGCCCTCCTTCAGCAGCTGCCTTCCGTATTTGAAAATTATTTTCTCTACCTATACAGTGTACAGATCAGGTTTTGGATTTGCTTCCCTGGATCCAGAGCCATGGAAATACCTCAACCCTTTCACTAAGAGGACCACCACAGCAGAAGGCTTCATTTCAAGTGCATCATGGGTCCTCGCAGCACATATTACCAGGGGATTACACTTTGATGAGAAAACCTGAAACAGCATAAGAACTGCCTTCTCAGGTCTTGCTTGGAAGACATGCCAGTCAGTGTATTAGCTTGTGAGTAGTGCCAAGCCCCAAACTTGCCTCTTCCACATGGTATAGAGTCGTGTCTGCTGTGTTTGGCAGAGAAGTCACTTAATCTCTGTCCATTGCAAGTGGGACAGTTTTTGGACACAATTGCTGGCTAAAGAGAGAGACATTACAGAGGTGCCACCTCGTGTACACTCTGCTGTGGCTGCACAGCAAGGTTGCTGCCTTGCTTTTTAGCTCCCAGCACCCTGCCCTACCTATGGAGAGCCTGGGCAGATATTGACGGCACTGATGCCTCCACAAGGAATACAGATGTAACATAGAAAAGAGGCTGCCTGGGTCAACAAGAAATCCAGGCATTTGGCACTCTGGCAGCCTGGGAAGGTGCAGTGAGATAACTCAATCAGCCAGAAGAGGCAAAGCTGTAGTGGAGAGAAGGATTTGACTTCTACTGTCTGTCCCTGCTGCACTCAGCCTTTGAAAATCCATGTGAGAGGGCAGTGGAGAGAGGATTTTGCAATTATTATTATTATTATTATTATTATTGTTATTATTATTAAAACAGAGAAAGCCTCAAGCTGGAGCTGGGTGCCAAAATATAGCCCCTGAAGACTATAACATAGACTCCTAGATATAACAGAGACTGAAAGTGTCCATTACAGGTTCAGTATTAGTCAACTCTTTTTTTCCCTATCCACTTCTCCTGATGTGATTTATATATATTATTAGGTTGATCTAGGTGACATATTTCTGCCAATTTAAGCCCTTAAGTGTCTCAGTTTCTTTTGCTGATGATGTTAAGGATTTGAAAAAAATATAACCATGTTCTGAGTGGTTCACTGGACCACTTAATATTCTCCCAGCAGCTCCAAGTACTGCCTTGCTGAAACTCATCATACAAAAGAAAAGATTCCCTCCTAAGTACATATGAGCAGTTATATTGCATCTGTCCATCCTGTAGTTTGTCAGTTATGGAAACAGAATGAGAATAAGAAAAAATAGGAAGTACCAAATGCTTCTTTGAGTTTCTTTAGAAGTCTTGGATCAATACCATCTAGTCCTGTGGGTTGTTAGCATTTATAAATGTGTTTGCAAATATAAACATCCTCTGTTCACACATTGATTTAAAATGGTCCCTTGGACTTCTCCATGAAGAAAAGCAGTAGTCTGGAAAAGTCCATAAACACCTCTGTACTGAGCAGCATAGAGCAATGTCATAACTTTCTGTGCGGTGCCTAAATCTTTGCTTTACAATTCTTTAGCTTGATTTGAAATAATTTTAAATAGGTGAAGAAAAAAGAGGAAAGAAAATGGGACTTTTCATTTTCTTCTTCAAGTTTTTGGAAATTCTTAATTACATCTTAAATACGTGTCATACCTTAGGCATTCCATAAAAGCTTTTCCTGTGCTTGGTTGTTGATTGGTTTCTTCAAGCACAATGGCAGTGAAAGTTGTCAGCTTTGTACAAAGCCTAGTTGCAAGCCCAATTCCTGTGGTGTCTTCCCATTTGTGTATGTCTTCTGCTAAGATTTGTTATATATTTATGTCTATCTTTGATTATATTTTTAAATACGTACTATGAAGCAACGTGAAAAGTAACTGACATCTGTTTCTAAATAATATATGTAAATGTAAGAAATCCTGAGTTAAATATTTCAAAAATTCTATGAAATCATTTCTTCTTTCATACATAATATTAAAGTCAGTATGCTGACATCCAGGTGGGGTTGTTCTCAGTCATTCTGACTGCATAATCCTGGAATTTATTTATGTCTTTATTCATTTAGAGTGTACAGTTGAATGTATTTACATGTTCCCAATATTTAGACAATCTGGAATTATAATACAAGAAGCTACAGCTCCAGTTCAGCATGAATTATAAGTATGTGTCTAAAATGTAACTATATGCCTAAAATATAAGTATATAAACAGTCCCACTAAGTTTGATTTATAGGCTACTTAAAGTTAGGTGTGCACCTAAGAGCCCTGCTACATTGCATCTCTTCCTTTCTAGATCTCATGTGGTGGGTGCATATGTGTTGGCATTTTCACATGAACCTCCACACATTACAGAAAAGAGACTTAGGCATACAAAATACATATGTCAGTATCAGAATGTTATAAAGTAAAGCAATTTCTGAAACCAGGGAACATGCCAGAGTATTCTTTGTAATTGTAAAAGCAGGTTAACATATGGAGATACTTGTTTCATGTTTTTTTTTCTCAATTTTAAAGGCAAGTTTATAGTTTGAATATGTGTGAATCTACATGTAGGCTTATAAATAAAATAGTCTCAACCTAAAGTAAGCAAGCAATAGCTGTTTATACTCAGTATGTTTTTTAAAATATACAGTATCTGAATATTAATTTTCTAAATAGTTTAGCGATTTACCAATGTATTTCTGATCTGTGCTCATGTTAATTTTCTGAAATACTGGCTTCATTGAAAGGACATGCCTTTCAGAGGATGCAGTGTGGCATGTGCCTGTTGTGAAGGAAGCTACTTGGCAAAAAGGCAACTAACTACATTAGTGTGTAAACATTAAACATTCTACAACAAAAACTACAACTTCCATTGACACCTGTGTGCATAACTTAAACATCAATCTATTGAAAACATCTGAAACTTATGAACATTTTGTAGAATAATTCTCACTTGCTGCTTCTAAAGAAATTGATTGCATGTACATGTGTGCCTGAGGGCACTGTTTTAACATGGAACACTACTTAGTCAGATGTATTGAAGACATAATAGTGAGGCTATGACAGAATGAATGAGAAAATAAATGTTGATCAGATTCTCCATCAGGTCACCCCAGCTTTACACCAGGCACAGCAAGAGAGAGAGAAGCACAGTGCAGGAAAAGGCATTGGGTGCCTTCCAGAGTGAAATAAAACACCTATCAGAAAGCAGTTAGAAAAGAAAGGGGAAGGGGAAGGGGAAGGGGAAGGGGAAGGGGAAGGGGAAGGGGAAGGGGAAGGGGAGGAAAGGAAAGGAGAGGAAAGGAAAGGAAAGGAAAGGGAAAGGGAAAGGGAAAGGGAAAGGGAAAGGGAAAGGGAAAGGGAAAGGGAAAGGGAAAGGGAAAGGGAAATCTGCTGACAGATTCACCAGATCTTCTGGAAGAAGTCACGGGAGAACTCCTTATGGTTTAGGACTTCATTTATTTCTAAAAGGGGCTGCTCAGGAGCTCTGCTGGACAGGAGGGATCAGCCCATTGTAAGCCCTGCCAAGGACAGCAGGGTTCTGCACAGCACCTTCATGATGCAGAAGTGCTTCTCAAAGGACTGAGCAGGCTTTTGTGCCAAAATACTGCCATAGGGTGTCAAATCCAGGTACAGTGAACTCACTCTAATGCTTCAGTTACTCTTGAGCTGGAAAGAAATGCAGAAATACTAAGCACCAAACCACAAATTGTCAAAAGCATTGCCAAACAAAAGAAAGATTTGGGAATAGTTTGGAATGAACGCATGCAAAAAATTGTTAGACCTGTAGCACATAATGATATTCTAATTGTGAAATCAGAGAACTACAAGCAAGAGCTTGAGTGTATTTTGATAGGGCCATCTCTAATATCTAACTAAAGAAGACTGGGAAAAACATCATGCTTAAGAACCTGAAGAAATAAAAAATACTTTAAAGGTAAGCGGATTGGAACCCAAAAGTGTATTTACTGGACATTTAGGTTTGACTTGATAACAGTATACAATGAAAAAACAGAAAGATATAAAAAAAAGTATCCCTAAAGTAGACAAAAGTGATTTGATATTGCAAGGTGAGGGGGAAAGGAAACAGCAGTTGCAGCTCAGTACAAAGCACAAGCAGTACTTGTGATTCCCATAAAAATGTTTTCTTTAAAGAATGGTGGAGAAAAAGGAAACCAAGAATAAAATCTCCTTCAGAGAAAAAGTAGCTTTCCATGAGAAATGAATGTGTCTGTACTCAGTTTATGAAATATGTATTGATGTCTGTGATCACATTTTTGCCCTTCGATTATAATTTGTAATTAATCATTTCTGAGGTTGAGTAACATCACTGGCTTGCTGAATGCATGCCAGTTTGTACACTGTGCTTATACAAACTCTTCTGGCCCTGACACAGCTCCATAGAAGCTATGCCAGTGTAACAAAGAGGAAATTTGGTTCTTTTTCTTGGAAGCAATTTCTTCAGCACTTACATATTATTTGGGGTGCAGTGGGGTAGCGTTAAGCAGGCTACCATGATGACCCCTGAAGACGACGTACAGCTAGACTGATACCATTTATGTTCATAAATATCTACTGCATTGCTCTGAGGTATCTTTTTCCCTTTTAGTATGTTGGACCTTGATCTCCTCCATTTTATTCCCTTCATCCTGAATCTGACATCTCTGAGTTACTCTCTTACCCCACCCCTAGCCCAAGCAATTTAGGTTGGGATTTCAGCTCTAGGAGTACAGTTGTTTTCCTCACCACCACTTGTGTATCACACTATAACCCCTGTTATAAATTTGTAGCATCTTTTAGACCTGTATATGTCAAACTGACTCAATTAAAGTAACTTACAGTGCACACTAAACCATTTTATTAAAGATGTAACTATAAATAGAATAACTCTGGAAACTTGTTGGTGTATACAAACCACCAAATTGCAGCTAAATTAGCTTCATTATTAAGCACCTTCTCTGCCGACAAGGTAATCTTAAGTGAATATATTGTATTATATATAGGTGGTGACTGAATTATTAAAAGATACCTTGAGAAAGAAGCAATTTGCATTAAAAGTCCAAGGCAATAAAGATCATATGGATTGTAATGAGAACGAAAGTAATATGGGGTTACAAAAGGAATAGAAATAAAAGTACAGCTAAACCACTGCAACAGAGATTGCAGAGCAAACATGTTATTTAAGAATCATTACTTGATGATGTAATTAAAGACACTTTTAATGCATGATAACATGCAAAATAACAAGCCAAATTAGTTTTACGTCTGCTCTTCACCTTTCCAAGTTTGATTTTCATGTGCCTAGCACTCTTTGAATAATACAGCCGTGCATGCTGTAGTCTTTTCTTGAAATCTGAGGTATATATCAGCAAAAGCTAATTTCCAAAAGGCCACTTTATACTTACCATGTACATTTAAGAGCTAGAAGGCAGATTTTTCAGCTGTCCACATGACTACTTCTCTTTAATTAATGAAGTAGAAGGGGCTATATTTAGTCAAATACCTTAATGTAGCAGCACCCTATTAGAGTTTCACTGGCATTCCTGTTAAGATATTCCAGTAACGTGGCCGAACTACCTCACTACTCTATTTTAAGAAGGAAAAGGGCAGGCTTATAAAATACTCTAGAGGCACTGGAAAAAAAAAGAAAAAAAAAAGGGGGGGAAGAGGGCACCCAGTTGCTCATCCCGTACATTTCGGAGAAGCAGGGGGACAGACAGGAGGACAGGGCCGAGGGCGGGTGGCGAATGGCCCTCCCAGCCCGAACCCCGAGCTCCGTGCCCGGTGTCTGGGTTGCCCGCCCCGGTACCTCTCGGGTGACTCCGGGGACAGGTGGCTGGTGGCCTTCGGGGACCCGGGAGCCACCCTACCCCTGTGTCCCCCGCTGGGCTCCGGGGGCGGCGGCTGCCGCGGGGCCGCCCGGGGACTTTCGGCTCCTCGACAGGTGAGCTCCGGGGGCAGCAGGGGTGAGCAGCACCGTGAGCTCGCCCGGTGAGTTTTATGCGTAAAATGCGGTTTCCGCGGAGCACAGCGTGCCTCCTCACCTGCCCCAGAGCCTCAGGGAGCGCGAGTCACGGCCGGAGCGGGGAACTGCACCTCCCCGCCGCACCCCGCAAAGTTACGGGAGCTACGGCCGCGGCTCCGCGGGACGGGCGGGGCAGTGCGCGCTGGGGGGGCAGTGCAGCCGCCCGGTGCCGGTCTGGCGTTACCGCTCGGCATCACCGTCGGCCCCGGCGCCCCCTCACTGCGCTGGGGCGGCGGCGGCGGCTCCCCCTGCTCCGAGCGCCGCCGCCCTCCTCGCCGCCCCGTCCGCATCCACCCGCGTCCCGCCACTGCACCCCCCTGCCGGCGGGGCAGAGGACACCGGCGGCCGGCAGCCCCTCCCGCAGCCCCGGTCCCGGGGGCCGCCGGCCACAGCCCGCCCCTCCCCACCGGCCCGCACCCTCGCCCCGTGGAGCGACCGCCTCCCCAGGCCGGGCAGCCCAGCCGCCGCCTGCCGCCGGGGCCGCAGGGCCGCGCTCCCGCACCCCCGGGGCCGCGCCGGCGGCCGAGCGCCCCCTTCCCCGCCCCTGCGCCAGTGCCGGTGCCGGGCGGGGGGCGGCGGCAGCGAGGGAAGAGGGATGAGGTCATCCTCTTTGCCGGCGTCAGTCAGCTGGGTGGTGGCGGCGGCGGGTGCGGGCGGAGGCGGGCGGGGAGGCGGGAGCGGGATGCGCTGTTCCGGGCAGCGCTGCCCTGCCTGCTCCCAGCTCGGGCAGAGCGCGGCGGCGGCCCCGGCACCGCCGGCCCCCGCGGAGGTGGCGGCGGGGCGGGCGGGCTGAGAGCAGCTCCCTGCAGGCAGGCGGCGCTGCGGGAGCGGCCGCCGCGGAGGAGCCGCCCGCGGGCGCGCAGCGCGGCGCGGAGCGGGGACAGGGGACGAGGGGAGCGGCGGGTCCGCGGCGGCTGCGGCGGCGGAGGGCGGGAGGCAGGAGGCGGAGGAGGAGGAGCAGGGGGAGGCGCGGGATAAAGGAGCGCTCGTCGCTCCCGCTCGCTCTCCGGCGGGGCTGAGGAAGGCATCATGGCCGCGAAGTCGGACGGGCGGCGGAAGATGAAGAAAGGCGGCGAGGTGGCGTTCACGCCGCTGCAGAACTCCGAGCACTCGGGCTCTGTGCAGGCGCTGGCCCCGGGGCTGCCCGCCGGCGCCGGGCCGGGCGGCGGCAGCGACGACGACGAGGCGCCCGGGGGCGGGTGCTGCAGCGGCGGCGGCGGGGACGGCTCGGGCGGCGGCTCCCGCTGCTGCTGCTGCTGCTGCTGCGGCGGCGGCAGAGGAGGAGACGGCGGCGGGGGCGGCGGCGGGGGCTCCCGGGGCTCGGGCGGGGGCTCTTCCTCCTTGTGCCTGCGGCTGGGCAGGGAGCAGCGGCGCTACTCGCTGTGGGACTGCCTCTGGATCCTGGCCGCCCTGGCCGTGTACTTCGCGGACGTGGGCACCGACATCTGGCTGGCGGTCGACTACTACCTGCGGGGCCAGCGCTGGTGGTTCGGGCTCACCCTCTTCTTCGTGCTGCTGGGCTCCCTCTCCGTGCAGGTCTTCAGCTTCCGCTGGTTCGCGCACGACTTCAGCACCGAGGACAGCGCCGCCGCCGCCGCCGGGCACTGCCCCGCCGCCGAGAGCAAGCTGCTGGTCAGCAGCGGATCGGCGGCCGCGGACATCGACGCCGCTCGCCCCTGCACGCCGCAGCGGCAGGCGTCCACCGCCAGCAAGAGCAACGCCACCAACAGCAGCAGCAACAGCAGCGGCAACGCCGCCGGTACCGGAGCCGCCGGTCCCCGCGCCGGAGGCGGCAGGTCGGCGTCCTGCGCCTTCTGCATCTGGCTCCTGCAGTCGCTCGTCCACATCCTGCAGCTCGGGCAGGTCTGGAGGTGAGCAGCGGGGCGGGGGCGGCGCGGGGGACCAGGTCGGCTCCCTTCGCCGCGGGGGAGGGCGCCCGGCCGCGGGCCGGACCGCGCACGGCCAGCGGCCGCCCGTCACCCTCGGGTCCCCTCCTCGGGACAGCGCGACACGGGTCGTGCGAGGACTCGGGGGCGGCCGAGTCCCCGCGGAGTCGCGAGTGGACGCGGGCGCGGGGTGTCCCGCCCCGCCGCGGGGAGCCCCTGTGCCGCTCGGGCCGCCGCCGCCCCGGGAATCGCCCGGCCGAGGAGAGGTGCCGCAAAGTTCCCGGGAAACCCGTGCCCAGGGCCGAGTGAAAACAGGGAACGGGCGGGGGAAAGGGGAATATGCCGATAATGTGCGCCTGCCGGTCTGCTCCCGTGTGGCCGGGACAGCTGTGCCGCTAGCACGGAACTTCCCTGGCAGCGAGGAGTGTCTTTGCAGAAACTGTGAATGAACACCCCGTTGCTGTGTTTTGACACTTATATGCAAATATGCTGCGTGCAGTCCGCTCCTTGCTATGCGTGTGTGCCTTTTCTGTATATGTGATTAGTAAAGGAATGTCTCCTAAATCAAACTTTTGAGTAGCTGCTCTCAAAAACATTCGCGAGGGGCATGGTGTGCCTTAGGGAAAGGATGCGCTGAAGTGGGTTGTGGGAGGCACTTATTGAAAAGGGAGATGACATCATAGTTTGCAAAAGTACTGTTTTCCTTTATGTTAAGCACATTTCCAGGAAATATCTATACGGAGGCCAGATGCCCTGCAAATACGTTTAGTGCTGCCTGAAAAGTGCGGAGTTCAGAATACATAGTATAGAAGCAGTTTAAATTTCCACACAAGACTGCGGCAGATGCTGTGTTGAAGAAGGTCACCCAGTGGGGCAGTGCACTAAAGCAACAGTTGAAAATGCTTTTGGGGTTTCTTGTCTGATGGATGGAAAAGAATCCTCTCATGCTTCTGATCTGGAAACATTAGTTTTTCACAATTATTTCATTAGAGTATTTAATTTGTTATTACTCTAAACTTCTCACTCTGGCTTTTTTAATCTCTGTCCCACCCTTTTGGACAGGGTCTGTCTTAGTGCAGTATCCAGTACAGCTCAGTTCTGCCTGTGGCCTTTAAGAACCAAGGAGTCCATGTACTGCTAGATAATAGACCAGAGATCTTGGGATGCCATAACTAAGTATCTTTCATTTTTCAGATTATTTGGTTTATTATAACAAATAAAATTTTCTAAACTTGTGAAACTAACTCCAAGTTACAGGTGTGCTTGATATTAACTGTGACACAGCTTGAGAGGGAAGCAGAATTTTGATCAAAAAGTGATGCTTTGCTCTGGATCTTGTATGCTTCTATGTTCCTGTATGCTCCACCTCCACAGCTGAACGCATTACATTTAGGATTTTCTGAATGAGATGGGTTTATGTAACATTTGGTCCTGATCCTGCAGATACAGAAGAGTAGATACAATGGCTCAAATTGTGCATAGAAATTCATGTTGATACTCATCCATACAGAAGATACACAGTGTGTATCATGCCAAGTGACACAGAAGAGAGTTTTACAAAGCCTGGTGTCACGACTCTGTATTGGAAAACACAAAGAGCAAGGCTTTGGGTGGAGCAGGGTGTGACCTGATACTGCACAGCCCTTCCATCAGGTGGGGTGGCTGGGATTTAGAGCTTTCCAGCTGCTTGCTTTTTGATAAAGCACAGTCTCTTTTAACATAAGACTTGCTCCTTGCAGGAGCACCTAGTCCTCTATATTTAAAGCTAGCTGAGCCTCTTTTTATCATGTGTAGCTTTCCTTCATGTTTTATGTGCAGTAGTGTAAGACTGCCAGAATATTAAATTGTCTAGGAGTATTAGGACATTATTTATGTTTTAGCTTGTTATGTGGTTTTGGTTGTTTTTTTTTTTTTTCTCCAGTGAAACAGAGCCATAGAATTATTTGTCTATCAGTTACTTAGTAGTATTTATTTGCAGTTTTCCACAAATGTACAAATTATATGGTCAGTTGTATGCAGTCTTGCATATCAGCATTTAATAATTGATTGAAGTGACTTCATTTTAATTCTCCAGGTATATTCCTCTTAAGGGAGAATCTTTGGAGTCATCTAAAACTAATAATCAGCACCATTAAGGAGAAGTCACATCAGCCCCTGAGAAACTCTGTACATAAGCATGGAGTCAGAACTAACATGATCTGTGGAAAATAATTATGATTTTCTGGAAAATGGAGCACTCGCACTTCATAGTCCAAAAGTTCTGCTCTGCAGTGTAACAGCTGCACTGGCCTGAGCAAGCAGCTTCTGAGCATTTAGGCTGAAGGATGATCTAAAGTGCTCTCCAGCTGCACGTGTTTGGAGACTAACTCCTACTTTGATGCAGCTAAACAGACCGTGCTGGCTGTGTTACCACCACAAGTGCACACTTGCTGGGGGCACTATCCCCAGTATCCCCATGTGTTTGTTCTGTGTCTCTATCTCTGTGCTCTTTTTCTTTTTCTTTTGGCCCTGGTTAAAGCTCTCCTATACCTATATTTACGTTTTCTGTTACTTATCATATTGAATCCTGCACAAGCAAAAGTTACAGTAGGATTTCTGTCATTTCTCTATCAACAAGGAGCCCTAGGTATGTGAACTGAGGTTTTGGTGTCTGATAATTTGCATATGGTCAAGGGTACCAGGGTACTAGAAGAGAGGTTTGCTTGTACCTTGTTCTCAATGTACTGAGATTGATGTTCATTCTGCTTTCATTTGGTGTTCATTGTTGTGTGTCTCCTCTTAAAGTACTGAATTGGTTCTTGAGGTCTTCAGTTTCCCTGGGGGAACTGCGTCAATTGATTATTTAAGGAAGCCATCCTGAGAAACTGGGGGTACAACTGGCAGTCCCAGTGTTCTTGGCTTTAAAAAATAAAAAAATTAAAAATTAAAAAAAAATGTGGGTTTAATGATTAGTTCTGTCAGGATGATTTTTAACAATTCCAAAGCTTTTCCTTGCCTTACATTCAAGATTAATTTTTGTTTACAAATATATTGAAAGCCAGGTCATTGAAAATGATTATGTGTTAATTTTAACTAAAATGTGCTAATGGGAAATGAATGAGGTCTTTAATGCAGCATGGAACAATGCTGGAAATAGGCAATCTAAAATTACTAAAACGATTTTTTTTCCTAGAGTGTAAAGAAGAGGAGCTGCAGGAGCAGCTAAGCTGCCAATCAGTGCTGAATAAAATGTGTCTTTTTTTTCCTTTTAGAATTGATATAACTTTTTTTGTCACGAATTTTAGAAGACTGAATTCTCCCATTTTGAAGAATAAGTGTTTTTCATTTTTAGGGGGTTGGATGTTCCCAGACTTCCTGATAACACTGTCCCTCAGTTAAAATTCCTGTGAAGTCTCTGAGGAGTTGCTTGCCACCGCTGTGTGCAGATACCAGGCCTTTGTTGGCAGCTTATTTCATATTCAAATATGATCACCGATGAGATTCTGCCTTCAGAGATAGATAGAGATACGTTTCCCTATCCGTACTTCCAGTGTTGTACTTTTTACCAATATGTGGGCATGGAAGCCACACTATGGAGCCCTGTTCTCCCAGGTCGGTGCTGTGGGAGGCATGGCTTTTTATTAGCAGACTCTGGGGCATACAAGGAGGGTGTAATGCATGGGGTCTTTGTATTTGAAAGGAAAAAGGGAAGTGAATGCTTTAATTTATTGCCTGTAAGGACTATGTAGAGGTATATGGGCCAGTAGAATTCAGATAAACTATTGCCCTTTGAGCCTGACATGAAAGTGTGTAACCACTGCCCTTGAGCATCCCTGTGATTCAGTAAGCTTCCCAGGCTTAGTCCTGGCTTTCAGATTTCACAGTGGATAGCATGACATGGTGACTGTATGTAAGAGATAACAGCGTTCACTTGGCATCTGTAGAGCTGCTTCATTTCCTTCAAAACTTTTTCCCTGGACAAGCTTTCTTTGGGCTTGTAGGAGCGTAAAGCCATGCTCCTGTAACTGGGTAAAGGGGTCCTGAGAGCAGCCCTAGGGGTTGTACGAAACTGAGCGAGTGAGAGGAGGAGACTGGAGGAGACCATTTTGTGATGTCTGATGAGCAAGAAGTTACTCCCCAGGCTGACTGTTGTGCATTGTAGGGGAATGATGTGAGCAGGCTGCCTTGGTGCTTGGAGTGCTTGGAGGTTCCTATGGGGGCTGTCATTTTGTCCGAAAGGCTGCAGTCAAAGTGCCTGAAAGGGAACTGTCGAGTTTCTGTAGCCAACAAGGCCAGAGGAAGGGTGAACCATTGGAAAGAAGAGAACTGGAAATTTCTGGGTAGCTGAGACAATACTCAGATGATTAAGTTTATCCCTCTCAAAAGAGTAGGGGGGTTTTGCTGAGATTTGCTAGCTGTGTGGGAACCCATCTAGAGAAGGAGGAGGAAACACCTGGTTAATCACTGGCCCTTCCAGGAGTCACTTTTCTGGGGCAAGTATCTGTTTCAAAGTGGGTCTGGCACCCTGAGAAGTGATGCTATGATTTAACTATATCTGTTTGTGTAATACTAAGAAATCATTATCTTCCTTCTCCTTCCTGGCTCTCATTTGGGAAATAAAAAGAAAAAAGTTGGAGGAGGGTTGTAGAGGTGATGCTGGATTCTGGAATCAGTGTGAGTTGCAGTCTCTATGGTGCCCTGCCAAAGAAATGTCATTGTTTGCATTCATAGCTTCACCTCTGCAATCAGTTGATGCTCTTGCAGTTCCCAAAAAAAAAAAAAAAAAAAAGGGAAATGGATAAACTTAACGAGTGTGGACTGAATGATTGAGCAGTGAGATGGATTGGGAACTGGCTGAAGGACAGATCCCAGAGTAGTGGTCAATGGAGCAGAGTCTAGTTGGAGGCCTGTGACTAGTGGTGTCCCCCAGGGGTTGCTACTGGGTCTGGTCCTATTCAATACATTCATTAACGACCTGGACGAAGGGACAGAGTGTATCCTCAGCAAGTTTGCTGATGATACAAAGCTGGGAGGAGTGGCTGACATGCCAGAGGGCTGTGCTGCCATCCAGCAAGACCTGGACAGGCTGGAGAGCTGGGCAGGGAGAAACAATGAAATTCAACAAGAGCAAGTGTAGAGTCCTGCATCTGGGGAAAAACAACCCCATGGATCAACACAGGCTAGGGGCTGAGCTGCTGGAGAGCAGCTCTGGGGAAAAGGACCTGGGAGTCCTGGTAGACAGCAGGCTGACCATCAGCCAGCAATGTGCTCTCACGGCCAAGAAGGCCAATGGTATCCTGGGGTGCATTAAGAGGAGTGTGGCCAGCAGGTCAAGGGAGGTTCTCCTCCCCCTCTACTGTGCCCTGGTGAGGCCTCATCTGGAGTACCGTGTCCAGTTCTGGGCTCCCCAGTTCAAGAGGGACATGAAGCTACTGGAAAGAGTCCAGCGCAGAGCCACTAAGACGATGAAGGGATTGGAGCGTCTCCCATGTGAGGAGAGGCTGAGGGAACTGGGTCTGTTTAGCTTGGAGGAGGCTAAGGGGGGATCTCATCAATGCTTATAAATATCTCAAGGGCGGATGTCAGGAAGACAGGTCTGGACCCTTCTCAGTGGTGTCCAGTGACAGGACAAGGGGCAATGGGCACAAACTGGAACACAGGAGGTTCAATCTTAAGAAAACACTTCTTCACTGTGAGGGTGACAAAGCACTGGAACAGGCTGCCCAGAGAGGTTGTGTAGTCTCCATCTCTGGAGACATTCAAAACCTGTCTGGACATGTTCCTGTATGATCTACTCTAGGATCCTGCTCTGGCAGGGGGGTTGGACTGGATGATCTTTGGAGGTCCCTTCCAGCCCCTACCATTCTGTGATTCTGTGGTGTCTGCACTGTGTATGAGAGGTCCTTACAACTTTCTCAGGTGATGTTATTAAGCATGACTGGGCCCCTAAGATGGAACTGTGAGTGAGGTGGTTGAACTTAAGAAAAATATCACTAGTCTTTAAATCAGCTCAACTCCATCCTTAAATAGGTTCATTTGTTTTCTCACTTTTGCTCTACATAGTAGTTTTGACACTTTTGTTCAGTAGTAGTGTAGGAGTTTAGTGTAGTTAGGTGGTCAATAATTCCAGCTGCCATTGGACTTCACACTGAGATGTGGTAATATCTCAATCTGACACCACTTTTTCTCACTGTTTTGAAATCTGTCAGATAATTTGTCACATTTAGTCCAAATTTATGAGTCATAGCTGTTTCCCAGACAAGATTATTGCATATCCTCCCCATCTGTCTCTTAGTGTAGCGAAATGCTACCACTCAGCAGTACCATATTTCTTTTATTGAGTTACTGCAGTGCTTGAGCTGAAGTCCTACTGGCTAACTATTTTGCTTGCTGTGTCTTTAGGACTCAGGAAAGGTGATTGACTCTCAGAAGGAGGAATTAAAGTTTTTGTTTTTTTCCTCTCAGAAAGCAGGTTTAGAAGGGACAGCTCATCCTGTAGGTAGTTTAACTACATTTAAACGTTTGCTAATACATTCAGCAGAATAAATATTCTTTTTTTTTTACAAAAAAAATCTTTTTTTTTTTTTTTTTTTTTCTGAAGGCAGTGATATGCAGATGAAGGCTGTGCCTTTCACAATTTTTTTTTGAAACACAAAACTGAATCTTTACTGAGTTCTTAAAAATCTCTTACAAGTCTGCATACACATCAGATTTGGTATTCAGTTTATTCTAGTAACCTAAGCTACATGTAAAATATGCTGATGTACTTTAGAAGAAAGATGCTGTACTTTAATAATTAACAAGGGTTCTCTCTATAGAGAATATTTATGTTACGTAAGTTTTCAGATTTTCAAAGTACTGCTTAAGTACTGAAATTTCCAATTGTTCAATTGGCTTAGTAGGAGAGGTAATATTTTATACACAGAATGCTTTCCAGAAACTTATATATGAGATGGACTTATATTTGGGTTTTTCCAAAACAATGAAAAATATGTAAGCCTTTAAAGTTTTGTGTTTCAGAGGATTTCAAGTCACCATGTATAGCTGTTATTCCGGAGTTCTACAACGCCATGCCAGAATGACTATGCATATATACCAGGAATTCAAAGAAACGTTTCACATAATATTATTTTTTTTCTAGATGTCATCAGCCTGCAGAAGGTTCTTGCAACCAGATGAGTTTTTCTGGCTAAAATTTCTGTGTTACTTACATCAAGGAAAGTATTTAGTGATGAAAGGTCAGTTTGCATGTTCAAATCTCCTGTGGGAAAGCAAGAAAGCGTAACATTACAGCATGATCCTTACCTTCAGTTATCCCACTCCATATCTTCAGATTATTTAAATCAGAATTTACCTTGTCTGGAAGAGTACGCTCTTTGTCATCTGGTTTAGTGCTTAATATTTGTCCATAAGGACTGAGACTGACTCGGCTACAAAGATACAAAAGTTTTGCTAAAATTAAAATTAAATCAGTTCCTATGTCACTTGTAACAGTATTAGCTCATTCTGTCATCTCTCTGTTCCAATTAAGTAGCTTTTAATACACAGCAGATTAATCACAACAGTGACTTACAGTTTCAGTAAACAGGTTGTTTGGGAGGAATTTATCAGGCACAGACAAAATCAATAGCTCTTTTGCTTGCATTTCAAGTTACAGTAGAAACTTGCGGTTGCTAAAGCATGTTTACTAAGTGGTGCCATTTTTGTCCATTTTAGCACAGCTGTCAGTTGTATACATTGTGTCAAGTAGACATATAGGCGTGGAAGTGGCGAACAGGCTATAAAAAGAACTGTTTTGATTTGTTTGATTTTTAAAATGAAAGGAGGCTGATATAAAAGACAACACGAGGGAGAACTGAGGAAACATAAAAGGAAACGGGTTATGAAAAGGCACAGGAATACCAGTTAATCCTTGTACACTGTGTACCTAAAACTCCAGTTTATTTCCCTTCAGCCACTGACCAAAGAGAGTTTATTTGAATAATTTTCCAAGTGCTTGAGGGATTGGAGAAGGAGGCAGGAAAAAAGAAGAGCTGTACATCTGGGCAAACTCACAGAAAAAATGAAGAAAAAGTTAGATAAACTGTTTGCAGTGTTTAGTCATCTGAACAATGATAGATGATTTGGGGACTGGAGCATCTCTCCTATGAGGAAAGGCTGAGAGAGCTGGGACTCTTTAGCCTGGAGAAGACTGAGAGGAGACCTTATCAATGTCTGTAAGTATCTAAAGGGTGGGTGTAAGGAGGATGGAGCCAGACTCTTTTCAGTGGTGCCCAGTGACAGGACAAGGGGGACGGGCACAAACTGGAACACAGGAAGTTTGATCTAAATATGAGGAAAAACTTCTTTACTTTGAGAGTGACAGAGCACTGGAACAGGCTGCACAGAGAGGTGGTGGAGTCAAACCCACCTGGATGCAATCCTGTGTAATGTGGTTTAGGCGATCCTGCTTTAGCGAGGGAGTTGGACTAGGTGATGTCTTGAGGTCCCTTCTGACTCCAACGATTTGGTGATTCTGTGATAGACACAAATGTGTGGTATCTGTTTGACATCAGTTTATAGGGGAGGGAGTACTCTTAAGTATCTTTTCATAAATTTCAGAATTAAAAAGTAATAGGTCTTGGATATGTATTATTCCAAGAGATCTTACCTGTATTTCCTGACAACCATAACCAGAATTATCATCACCCTGGGGTCTCTGATTGCTGAAGTGGTTTCTTACCACTCTCTCTCATTCTGTTTCCCTCCCTGGATGGCTGAAATGGGTAATAATGTATTTTTTCCCCCAAGATAAAATAATTGCTATACTGTGTTATTATTTCCATTACTTTTCCTTTGACAACATGCTTGTTCTGTTCAGATTTGTATGGCAAGCCATATAAATCTTTTTGATTGGCAGGGGTAAGCAGTGGGGGTGGCTGAGGCTATCAGTTACAAATGATTTGGTACCACGAGTTGTAGCAAATGGAGCGAGACTGTTTTGTGGGGTATTTTCAAAGGAAGTTTGGCAGCCAATGATGTGACAACAAAAGTAACTTCTTGTTCTTCTAAAATTGGTAGGTGTGACTTAGGCAAGACTAATGTAGCAAGGACCAGTACCAGCTGCTTCAGAGAAAGATGCAGATGTTTTAGCATGAATAAAAAGTGAATTAACCTACAGATGGAAGAACAGTTTTCCTTACCTCTGTCAGCTGCTGTATATCAGATTGATTTCTGCCCTTAAGAATGAAGGTTCTCAGTGCCACAGTTTTCAACATTACTCACTTTAATGGGATGTTTTCATGTAAACATCTGATCTGTTCTAGGATCCTGCCAACTTCTTAGAGTGGTGTTTTTCCATGAGTGGTGCATAGGATCAGTAGATTAGTTCCAGCAAGTCCAAGGAAAGTACCTTGTAATATCAAGCACTAGACTTCAGCTCTCTATAGAGGGATCTATACATGCATAGGAAACAATAAAAAGCCACTGTGCTGATGATTTTATGGTTTAATAGTGGCTAGTGTGGAACGATAAGCTTTGTCATTATAAATGTGTAGTCTTTTTTTGTCTTAAAGAGGATTATGGGTGGTTACGGTTTTCTTCAACCCTAACCTTTATATGCTCACTTTATACAGAAATCTTTCTGTGAACCAGATCTAAAATAGGACTTGGATCCACAAAGCAGAATTTAGACGTTCTTCAGGCATATAGGCCTGAAAATATAATCTAGAAAATTGGGCTCTACAGCCTTGTTAGGAAGTTTCTTGAGGAACTTAAACATAATGGACCATAATGTTCAACTTGAAAGCATCCTAGAGGCTTGTATTTCTGCATTTCGGCAGTGTCCAGAACCTCCCCAGTATACACAGCCTGAGTTCCTATTTCTCATTTAAGCCCATTGCAAACCATGGCTGGAGTGGCACCAAAATCTCTTAGTGAATCCAGGTGGCAAGCATTGTTTAAACCCACTTTATGAGCAATGATGATCTTGGTTTCCCAATAAGTGTTACCGAATCTGCCTTGTTTTACAGTACCAGAGAAATGTCCCTTGTGATTAGGGTATTTGCTCAGGTTTTAGGAGATCCGAGTCCACTGCCCTTTCCAGCTGTGAGGGCTCAGATTCTGTCTCCCAGAGGGCTTTCTGCATTGAGGCTGAGGAGAGACTGGATGGGAACATTTACTATCCTTCTTGGTGGAGCTGTGTCATCATGCTGGCAGAAATGTCATGTTCGTGAGGCCAGAGAGGAAGACCTAACACTTAGGACCCTCAAATGGGACCAAATACAGATTTCCCCATCTTTCTTTTTTACTGCTTAATTAAATTTTGTTGCCTGACTTCTCTCTCTTATCCTAAAAGTATGTCGCCAGTATTTCTGTTTACAAACAGTCATCCTTCATATGTAGCATAACCACAAACAGCACCATAATACATAATCTACATGGAAATGCCTGCTTAGCATTATGAGTGGCTCTAGATGATCTGAATTGGTGAAGGATTGGTTTATTCATTTTTTCATCAATGTTTCTGTCATATGTAGTCAACCTTAGAAAAAGAGAAAGAGGAAAGGTGGTTCAGATGTGTCAATTGGTAGTTGTTTCACACTTTTCCTCTGCTGCCTCGTGCAAAGGTAAATGAGACAGAAATATTAAAAAACCCCAAGTTCCCAGTTGTTCCTCTGAGTTGATTCCCTGATAACATTTTTGTAGTTATTTTTTATCAATGTAAGCAGCACAGTTTTGTGGCTGAAATAAATCCCAGGAAATCTTTATCTTTGTGTCCCAACTTCTTATCTCCCAACTCACAACAAGCTTCACAGCTAGCGGAGCCCAAGTTTTCAGCATACATAATTTTGGTTGCCTCTTTTTACCTGTCTGAGTTTCAGAAATGAAGAACTACATCTCCCTTATACTGTCATTGGAGTGGAGCGTATTACCATTTTAGTTTTTTTCTTAAAAGGGGTAGGAGATTTAAAATGGCTCAACTTAACTAGTCAAAAGCAGTGCATACTTCTGAAAATGTTATCCTTTAGTTATTTAGTACATATTTGCAGTCTAGCTGTCATATGGATATTATAAAGCTTAGTTTTTGTAAAATATTTTAAGATACTCAGATGGAAAATGATAGAGGTGGAAACAATTCAAAACAAATTCTCATTTCAATGTGCCTGTCAAAACATGTTTTAAGTTAAACATGTTGAAAACATGAACATCGCTGTAATGGACATCACTGGGACATTAAAGCAAAATTCTAATATTTTAAAGATTTCTTTACTCAAAAGTTTATGCTTATTATGCCTATCATATGCTACACATTTTAAAAAGTTCTGTCATTCACTCTACTTCACCTACACTCTTTTGTGGCTTTAAGTTATCTTATCACCTCTTTTCTAGTGCTGTTTTCTTTAACTGCTTTGTAAACTGGATTCAGGCTATGGAAAAAGATGGCCTGGGTAAGAAGAGTTAGGAATTTTTAAAAATGTAGCGGAGGTGCTCGAATCAGCTTCATCCCAAAGCTTCCAAGCACTGGACTTTTCAGCTTCACATGCAGTGACATGTATGGGTGACAGCAGACAAATGAGCTGACTGTAGAACATTTCCAGCAATAATGGTGGAAACTATGTTCAACACAGAATTATTGAAAAAAGCATAAATGTAAACAGAGTTCATAGTATATTAAATGAAGATGTTCAGTGAGTAAAGACTGGGCAATTAAAGAAGATTTACCCAAGTGAAGCCAAATACAGCGCAAGGGATAATTAATGTGGCTGAGACAACTCAATAATAACGGCTTTGAACTTTTACAATAGTGCATTAATGCATGTGTCAGAAGGAGGGATTGCATTTACAGTCAACAACCATTTGTTAGGAATTTTTACCACATAGGTTAATTAAGAACACACGATAACACAGTCTGAAAATTACCTTACTGAACTAAGGGCTGTGTTTGGTACTTAAGTGTGCCATTCATTATCTTTCCTGTACCTAAAAAATACAATTTTGGAGATGTATGTTTTTCTAGAACCTGCTTTCATTCTGCTAATGTCACTTCTGTGGCAGAGCTCCTCCATTAATGATCCAATTGACTTAGATAATTAATTAATTATTGGGTTTGTTGCCTGTGTGGGTGGATTAAATCAAGAGGGCTGCTGAGAAAACCCGCAAAGTGTTCAAAAGAAGTCACCCCACCATCATTCCCTAAGCTTGCCTCTGAAGAGGATTGCACAGCCACTTGTAAACCTTACTGGTGGTTTTGGATAAGCAGAGCATAAAAGGCCAGGAGCTGTGAAGTTGAAATGGACCTGTTCCCTTCCCAGGTGGGACCTGTTACTCGGATGCTGCCAGGTAGACTGAGAACTTGGGCTTGTTTTGTGAGTTTGTGGGGGTTTTAAACTTACCAGTGTAAAATTATAGCCCCTCTACAGGGAGAATACTGGCCTCATGATCAACCTATGATTTGAACCATGAGAGCTTCTTCATGTGGAATTTGCCTCAGATAGCACTTAGCAGATCTTTAATCCTCGTGTCCTTTCCTCTTCCATTGGAATTAACAATTTCCAGCCTCACCTGTGTTGGTAAGGTGGTAAGCTGTTTGGGGGAAAGATTTCTTTCCGTTCCTTTGAATGCTTCCTAGCACATATTATGTGCAGATTTTGGTATGTTTCTGAAATACAAGTAATGAGGAGTTGTTTCTACTTGTGGTTTAAGAGTGTGTTGCAACTGGAGTGGTGTTTCTGAGGAGGTGCATTTTGAAGTCTTTTCCAGACCTGGGCTCAGTCCTTCTCTAGCTATTCCTACACTGCTGATCTCTTTATTACACAGTATGTAGATTCTCACAAGGGAGTCCTGTTATAAGAGCCAGAGCTTTTCAACAGAACTAACATCTTTTAATAGGATAGATACCTGACTTGTAGTATATCCTACTGCTGCAGAATTCATATTAATAAGTTGTTACCAGTGTTATTTGTGGTGTTTTACAAATGACAGGTTTCTATATCAAAAAATTAAATGATACATTGGCACCTTTCTGTTTATTAAATATCAGGTACTCTGATTGACTTTCTTTTAAGTGCAAAAAGTATTGGATGGAAAGAACATTTTGAAAAATGTTGATTATCAACTGAATTAATTATTTTTCAGTAATGACATTAAAAAATGTTCCTAATGCATACTTTAAGAAATATAAGTGTATTATGAGAAAAAATGTAGTATTTTATTTTATATATAATGCTATGCTTTAAAGGATTTTAAATTTGTATGAAATGATTCATTGAGCTTCAAAACAATTGGGGTTTAAATTGTCAACTTGTATTAACACAGGATGTTTTCGATACCTCAGCAAAACCTATATCCCTAATTTTTATTTTTATACCAGCACCTAAGGAGGAAAGATGGCCAGTAGCTTTATTTGACACCAGTGTTAATATGGGAGTCAAACTTAAAAGGATACTGTTCATAACCATCATCACAAAAAACCTTGCAAGTATTCTTTTGAAGTTCACTTATGAATTCAGTTTGACTGCGTTAATGACTTGTACTGATTTTTTAAGCTTGAGCTTTATTAGTGCAAATACTTATGGAAGGTGTATTTTAAGCCTGAGTGCCAGAATATTAATCAAAACGTTAATTACATATTCAGTAGTAATACTCACAATTCATGTGGGTCTTACTTAATTTCATTACTCATCCAATCAAGGATCAGAAGCAATGACATATGATTTAAATAGCAAATGGTTTTGGATATTTCTAATTAGTAGACACAAAGGATTGGTTATTAAAGAAATTAACTTTGGCACCTTGAAAACAGAAGAATAACCTTGAAATAAGAATAAACTCAACATTTAAATATGTTCACAGAAAGATTTGATTGATATCTAGTGTATATAAACTATTTGCAAATAAATAAATGATAGGAACATGTCTTCTAATGGCATGCCATAAATCATTCTTTGGAGAATCCTTCATGAATAGCAAGCTTAATAGTTGTGGGGAAGGAGAAAGGAAGACAGAAAGGTTACTTAAATTCATTTCATATAATTGTTTTGGGTTCAAATATTGCAGCTGTTACTCAAGATTACACTTCATTGTGAGAATACCTCTTTGACCAAATAAATTCTAATTTGGTCATAAAGCAGAATGTATCACACTGGATTAATCTTATTATGTGGGGGTCTGTCACTGCTTCATCAGTGTTTTCACTTTCCCATCCTCAAAAACCTGGTAGGACTCCTTTTGAGGGGGCAAGGGTTTGAAAAATGTATCTTGAAGGACCAGTGGGCGAACTGAGTTCTTATCCCTGTTCCTACTGTCACTCCATGCTCAGTTCGGTGTCCTTCATCTCCACTGCAACCCAAAGCTCTTTGATTCTGTGATGTACCACTCTTGATGACAGAGGAAGACTGCTCTGTGGGTCCCTTGAAGCTGCATTTCTATGATTGGTATCGGATTCTACAGGCGAGGAAGCACAAAGCCATGGGAATGGTCTGGGACTCCTATTGATTGCCATCACTGAATGTGTATGAGGCTGTGATTTGTTGCAAGCAATTTCCTGACAGAGGCGGTCCCACATCTTATTAAGTGAACATCATTTTAGCATATAGACTTCACAAAGAGGAGAAATGCATGAAGGAGTCGGGTAAAATCTGGAAGCTGTTAGTCATTGAAGTATCTTTTTAAATTTTCTTTTTCTCTTGGCAACTATTTTTATCATATTCAAGCATTAGCTCTGAGAGAGGAATAATGTTCACTTCAAAAGCCACTTCCTCCTCAATAAATAATTCAGAGCCATAGATTGTTCATGAGGAAATATCAACATGCTAGTAGTAATTTAATATACCAAGCAATCGCACTCACTTTAGCCTACATATCATTTAAATAGAATATGACAGTTTAGGGTCTCCATTTGCCCCATGGCATGTTGGGATCAAACTTGGCAAGTGATTGCAGTGTTCTCATATCTTCTGAAGAAGTGAATGAAAGTTGCATAATTCAGAGAGGATTTCTTAATTACATGCTAAATCAGAGTTTGCCTGCTTGTGTTCTGAATCCAAATTGTTGCTCTGCACCAGCTTTAGAGCGTGTGAGTATTTTCTCTGTCCTTTGTTAACCAGCATCTCACAATTGTGTCTCTTTTTTTTTTTTTAACTTGTTGAACTATTATTTTGAAGCACAGTTTCAGTATATTGGTTACCTGTGCTTTCTCCTGTGAGTGAAAGGCTGTGCCTACCCTTCTTGAGCGGTCTGCCCCATGAGATCCATCTGCAGAGGACAACGTGCTTTCTGGAAGTTTTACCTCCTTTGCTTTTTAAAACCATCTTTTTTTTTTTTTCTTTCCTTCCTTTGCCACTAGTAGGCCTACACCCTACACCACAGAGTGTTAGCTACTGGTTGTGCTGGGAAGGTTTGTGTTTCTTTTTAACTTAAATAGTTATGGTTAAAAATAGAAAAATTCCTTCTTTCTCTAATGCCCTTGCCCTAGTGATAGGAAAATGCAGAGCTGAGAGTATCTCTGTGACATAGGTATTGTATGCTACTAGAACAAGGCTACAGAGATGTTGTACCTGAACTCAGGTTAGGACTTCTATTTCACTGCATCACTTTTTGTGGAGTGGCTTAGCTGTATTTGGGCTAGTCTGTGCTTGGTGCATCACGAATATGGCATAAACATTATTTTGTTTTGGCTCTACACAAACAAAATTGGTCCAACGCTGACTGAGAATAAGCACTTCCATGAAGGATTATGGCTATAAGCAATTAAACCATAGCAACTTACTTCTGGTTCACATCCATGGAAGCGGGTTTTTGTTGAAAGCAAGGGGTGCTTACAATCAAGAGATGTTAACTTTATGCATTTTTCCTTTGCATCCTCTAGGGTCTGTATCTTCTAGCAAGCATGTTGTTAGGAAGCCTTCTAAGCATAATAGTGTTTATACCAATGATATATAATGAAATAATACATGGGGACATGTAATTGCCTTGGTGATAAGATGCAGCTCAGGGCTGCATTTCTCCAGGAAAAGAACAGATTGAGATTGAGGAGTAACATGTTTTTCTGTGTTCTTGGGAAGGAAATAATTGCCCTCTCTACTCCTGTAGCATTCTCCAATTCATCTGGCTGATGAGGGGAAAAGACAGCCAGGGCTTCTCTCCCAACCTGTTTGCCTGCTGAGAAGGCTGTAGTTGAGTAATTCTTTCTCCAAAGTTTCAGTGTAATCTGAATAGATCTAGGAAAGGTTCAAGGGGAGTCATCCCCTCTTCATATAAATCCATGCTTACCTGAGGAAATGTAATGCCATGAGATTTGTCTCATTATTGTGAATGTAATGCTGTTATTTACCTTCCTGGCTAACCTGGTCTTTCAGCAGGACTATGCCAGAGGTTTTCATTTTGGATACAATCTGCTGATCATATGGCATGCATGTAGAAGCAAGGAACATTAGGTCAGTGCTAAATGTGTTTCTGCTTTGGTTTAAAATGTCTTTAAGATGTTCAGAAATTTCCTTTATGTTCCAGTGGGGTAAGAGGGTGGACACATGATGGAGCGATGGTGATCAGCACATAACTCATAATGCTACAAGGTACGCATAATGCTACAAGGTACTCATAATGCTACAAGGGATGTGTTTTGAAGCACCAGACATTACTGTGCAGCTGGATGAAAGAGATGTCTAAAGATGCGCTCTTCTTGTCCAGCTGAGAAACTGGCTTCAAATTAGTGCTGACACACCTGGAAGAAGGACTTTATTCTGAGAAACGAGAGGAGAAGATTGGGAGAAACTCATATCCCCTATACCTTACACATACATAAAATTAGTGCAAGTGGGGCAAAATAGGGAAAATGAGGATAGAACAGTGGAAATAGAAATGTTAATAGTAAATTGGTTAGAAAAGAAAACTCTAAGATGCTGGGGAAGTTAAGTATCAATGACATATTGCTGTTAGGATTCTACTTGATCTGTTCAGTGGCTGAGCATTCATAGAATCATAGAATAATTATAGTTGGAAGGGACCTCCAGGGTCATCAAGTCCAACCTTTATCCCATCCTATTCCTAACCATTAGACCACTAGACCATGGCCTCAAGTGCCTCATCAACCCGTTTTTTGAACACCCCCAGGGACGGCGACTCCACCACCTCCCTGGGCAGCCTGTTCCAATGTCTAACCACCCTCTCAGTAAAGAACTTCTTCCTAATAGCCAACCTAAACTTCCCCTGATGTAACTTGAGACCATTTCCTCTCATCCTATCATTATCAATTTGGGAGAAGAGACCAGAACCAGTCTCAGTACAACCTCCTTTTAGGTAGTTGTAGAGGGCAATGAGGTCTCCTCTCAGTCTCTTCTTCTCCAGACTAAACAACCCCAGTTCCTTCAGCCATTCTTCATAAGTCCTGTTTTCCAGACCTCTCACCAGCCTCGTTGCCCTTCTCTGGACTCGCTCCAGCACCTCAATGTCCTTCTTATACTGTGGTGCCCAGAACTGGACACAGTACTCAAGGTGCGGTCTCACGAGTGCCGAGTACAGGGGCACGATCACCTCCCTACTCCTGCTGGTCACACCATTTCTGATACAGGCCAGGATGCCATTGGCCTTCTTGGCCACCTGGGCACACTGCTGGCTCGTGTTCAGCAGACTGTCAACCAACACCCCCAGGTCCTTTTCTGCCAGGCAGCTTTCCAGCCACTCTTCCCCAAGCCTGTAGCGCTGCATGGGGTTGTTGTGGCCAAAGTGCATGACCTGGCACTTACCCTTGTTAAACCTCGTACAATTGGCCTCAGCCGGTTGCTCCAGCCTGTCCAAATCCTGCTGCATTGTCCCTAAGGGAGAGCTGAAACCTGGATACAGACCTGCCAAAAACCTACGCAAGAAAAGGGAAGAGGTAAGAGCATCTGTGCAGAACTTGAATCAGGTAAATTCATGATTGGAAATAAGGGCTTGAATGTTGTATGCTACTGTGGAAAGAGAACTCAAACTAGATACCTGCTGGTATACTTCTGAGTAGTAATCCTATGATAACTTGATAGAGTTACGTGTTTTAAAAAGATGTAATTTTTTTAAAGGTCTGTGAAGGTGATTTCCCTGGGCTTAGCACTAGGCTTCTGTAATGGATTACTGGAGCCGTTGTGAGAGGGAAAGGTAGACATTCCAGAAATCTGTGGAAATGTTATTGTCGTGAGGGATTTTAACTACTTAAAAGGATATTGGAGAACATAGCCTATTAGTAATCATCATAGATGTGTTCGTGTGGTAGCTGACAGACTTCATGAAGTAGCTAACGTATCACTAAGATGTGTTACAGTGTTTATGGGGATGTTTTGAAATTTTTAGAATTTCTCAGTAAGCAATGCAGACACTATGGAAGGCTGATAACACCAAATAACCTTCAACAGAGTGATCACAGATATATTTTATGTTTCTTGAGGAAATAATAAAGTTACTAAGTGGGTTTTTTTGAGTTGTTTTGTTTTCTGTCATTTTTCCCAAAAGAGCAAATTTCAAAACTGAGAGAAATGGCTAGTAAGAGAAACTTGCAGATATAAACATAAAAAGAAATTCTAAATTCCTTTGAAAATGATGCTAACACTCCTAGGAATCTAAACATCAACAAACAGAACAAATTGTAGGGTATGGCTCAAAAATAAAGTGTGTGTTTGCAACACTATTAGGAATATGCAAGAGAAACCTTCACCCCTTGCACCTTTTCCTTCCCAATTGTCTGATCAGCACTAAGTCTCAGAGGTCAAGAGGTCTGGAGATTCCAAAGGTTTGGAATTTCCAAAGCCAAGCTGAGCTGGGCTATACAGAAGAAATAACAACTAGCAAATCACTCTTCAGCTACGTAACAGGGACACCCTATCTTGTGAGGGTGGATAGTAAAGGTAATCCAGATAAGGCTCAGTGCTTTTCCTAATTTTTCAGTAAAGATGACTATGTTAGCATGGTGGTAAAGGGAAGACAGATGATGCACATGATGGTATTAAAATAGAAATAACTGCAGCTGCAGTGAGAGCAACAGTGAATGAGTTTATCTTTGTAAAATCAAAAGAACTGGTGGGTTACATCTGTATTTTGAATCTGTTAAGGTAAAGTTAGTACCATAGGACTGGAGAACTGCATATTTAGGAAGCTGAGAAGTACAATTATTCAGCAAGTATGAGTAAGTGAAACCCTAAGTGTCTCTTCCTTTAAAAACTTTTCTAAAGGCATGCAGTTAAAGGAGGAAATGGAACGAAGTGTAACAGTATTTAGTAAAGATCTGTACTGTCAGACTGACCTGGGAACTTTCTCAGTACTGTATTGAGTTTTATAGATGAAGGCAGTGTGATGTGTGTAATCTGTCTGGCAGGGGAAAACTTTTGATGCACCCTGAAAGTTTTCAGCAGGGGATTAGCAAGGAGATGTAGAGTACAAAAGGAACTAACTCACTACCAGGTGTGTTTAAAACATGCAGATGAATTATGAGAGGGGCACTGTGTGACCACAGCCACGGCTTCACTAGGTGACCCAAAGCTCATGGCACACTTAAGTGAGAACTTGCATTCCTCCTTGCCTCTTTTTTTATCTCCTCCTCCCATCCAGGAGACTTATGTTTAAATCAATGCATTGACATTTGCCAGAATTTCCAACCCATAGCTGCTTTTGTTTTCAAAATTCTGAATTTTATATCAGATAGAAGTTTGCATTTCACAGCCTGGTCTGAGCATATTGGGATTTTGTTTATTCTCCAGGCATGATCTGAACAGATAAAAAAATGCTGGTAGAAATACAGTCAAAACAAATTGAGGCTTTCTACGTTTTGATTTTGCTCCACAGAGATACATTGTCACATGCTATGAAATCAGAGGATTTAAAAACTTCAGAGTCAATGATTTAAGCTTCCGCTAAATATCTCCTCAAATAGGATTCAAGCTTGTATATCTGTGGCATACCCTGAGACCACAGTTAAATTAGAGCTCTCCATATGTTGCAGCATGCCAGGAAATTTTGCTTAAACTTTGCTATGATAATATGTACGTGGGACCAAGATTTTTCGAAAGGTACAATCCTCAGTTTAGATACATAATCTCTGTGAGAATTTCCTGGCTGCTCAGCAGCCATGAGTGTTCAGGAGTTTAGTTAAATGTCTGCAAATTGCTACAGCTAAAGACTGTGAATAACTTAGTACCATTTAGATTCAAAGTGTAGAGATACACCACTCCAACAAAAGCTAGTCTGGGTATTTTGCTTCACCATGTGCTTTGTACTTCGTAAGACTGCTTGTTTGGAATTTTTAGACTAACAGTAAGTGGACTTTCGTCAGTTCTGGCAAATTGAGGTGGTGGTGGGCTACTACTACTACTGTATGTAGTAGTTTGTAGTATCCATGATTCAAAATGTAAAAATAACATCATGTTACCGTGGAAATGGTTTTATTGTAATTTTTATACTTTGAAACATTTTCACCTGCTGCTGCAGAATGAGCACAAGAGCCAGAAAATGAGACTAATTGAGAAACAGAACAGCGTTGCTTCGCTGAGCCAGATTATGTATTCCTGTCCGAAATTGCAATGGCACAGGTGTATATTAAGTACTGTTGAAGCACTTTATTTAGGCTGTGTTCAGTAGTGTTTGTTGGTTGGTTCATACTAGAGTTTTTCTAACCTCAGGTGTGGAGGCGTCCCTTCTACCTAATGTTACATACAAAAAAATTGGTGTTTTTAACTGAGTCTGGAATGAGTTCCCACTTGTGCAAAGCACCACAGCCCTAACTGGTTAAGTAGTACTTAGTGTTAAACTAGTTTAAAGCACAAGCCATAACTGGACAGGTTAACCTACATGCCAGTCCACAGGCAGAGGCACCCCTGCCTTCGAATCCACGTGAAGTCCCCATAGGCTTAAAAATGTGTCTAATTCCTTTAATCAGCCTACTGACCCCAGTTCAGCAATTCACAAAGTAGTATCTTACTCATCCTGAGGGGGGTGGGGGGGAGAAGACAGAATCAGGCCATTAGGTGGTATTGTAAGTTTTGTAATAATAATCACAAAGGGGATTACTCAATCACTGTGAGCGGTGGCACTATTTTTTTTTCCAAATACTTGGGATTTTTGTTTGGTGAGTAGAGCTTCTGCAGCCCTCAAGGGAGGAAATGTATAGGGAGCTCTGGTCCTGCAAACACCACATCACCTTTAAGTACATACACAAGCAGCTGAAGAATCAGGGCCAGAGTTTACTAAGCTCAAACAAATGCAGTCACATGAGTGAGCACAAGAAATAAATGATTAAATACATCAAATATTAAGTGTGTGTAATACACAAAAAGCCTTGGGTTTATATTGCTTCTTTTATTTTGCTTTTAAAGAAGGTAACTATCATTCATTCAGATACAACAAGATACTGTTGGCCCAAAAGATTGTTCAGTTTCAGCTGCAGGTTTGGATTCATGAGTAGACATGAGGCACATTGGATGGCAGTTTAGTGTGCACTGCTAAAGCATCCAGAGTTATGTATTCTACTGATATTCTGTATTTGCATACTTCTTGATCTTAAAACTACCTTAAAATTTTTTAGAAGTCAGCAAAAATTATTCTAGTTGTACTTTACGCTAGTGAAATTTTTGCTGAAAAACGGGGCACATTTCAATAGTGAGATTAGCTAAACTCTGAAATATTACCCCTCAGGGAAGTTGTAGGAGACCAGTTGTACGGATCATTTAAATGCAATTAGAAAAGGCAGCAGAGGATGGAGCCAGGCAATTTTCCCCTCCCCCTCCTTTGCTTTCTCCCCAAATAAATTTGAAAAGTGTCATTTGGGGAAATACTAACAGATTCAGGTTGCATTTAGCAAGCACTTTGGCTGAAAAGGGGCAAATTTGAAGCTAGTTTATTCCAGTAATTTTGTGAAAATGACTGCATGTTTGGGAGGGAAGTTTTACACTAAAAATGTGACTTGTCATTTTGAAATTTGGTGCTTTCATTTATGAATTGGCTCATATTTGTTCCAAGTTGATGCAAAAATACGTAATTATATTTTTCGTTTCCTAGCTCTATCTTTTCCCCAAGATCAGATTTTAATTGAACTGAACTTTTTTTTTTCTTCTCATTGAACTAAAAAAAAATCTATTTGCACAGTTCTACAAAGTATACTGAGAAGTCAGTTTCAGGCTGATAGGACAGACTTCATGTCTCTTCCTCTGAGATCTTTCACTTTGAGTCTGTGATTTACAGGTTGAGTTTGCCTCAGTTTAAGTGATACCTTTAGTAGCTTTCGAGTTTCATTTTTCTAAAAATCTGATGAAGTGTATCAATGACTTCAGTCTCAGTATGAGGTGCACTTTCTCAGCCTCTCTCAAAATTAGAGTCTAAGTAGCTCTAATTTGGTGCTTAAAGCTGAACCAGTTCTAAATAGGAGTAAAGACTAAGAGGATCTTTAGTGGTTCATAAATCTTAGATTGCTCTTTTGATCAAGGGTGAATTTTACCCACTGAGCCCTGGAAAGTTGCTTCCTATGTAACTTTCACTGTATGCATGTCAGATTCTCTGACAGATAGGGAAGAATTGTCACCAGTGAGGCTTCATAAAAATATGTTTTGGGGCTACTGGGATTAACATTGGCAATATTTAACAATATCTAGTAAAGCAACAGATTTATAATTCAGTATACAGAACTTCATTAATCATCTTTATTTCTTAAATGGTGATTAAAAAAAAAGTGTTTAGAAATGAAAGTTGTCTACAAAAGCTTTTTTTACCTTGTTGCTTCAGAAAGGTGGTGTTTTTCTCCCTTAGTTGCTGTCTGTCGTTAATTAGGGAAGTGGAGATGGATGTGTAGAATTAGGTTGCACATAATCTCATCTGAATATTTAATCATAAATGATTAAGATGAAGATTTATAACACAGATTTTGACATTCTGGCTAATATAGCAAGGTTAACAGAGCTATATTCTCCCCAGTTACGGATTGTCTGGGAAAGCAGGAAAGTGTCTACAGACATTAGAGGGTAATAAGCTCTCCAAGAATGTTCTTTCACTTCTTTATTTCTAGAAAAACTTGTGCTGATAGTCTGATGTAACATTAAAAGTTCCATGAGAGAAAATTTAAGAGAAAAAACAAAACTGAAAGGGAAACTATTTTCCAATAAAACATACAGGAGTGGATTCTGATAGAAAAATAAAAGTGGATCTACTTGATCTGTAAAATCTGAGATGGTATTTGATGGAATAAACGGCTATTGTGATATGGTATGATCAAGGCCAGAAATTGTCCTATGCTGTCTAGTTGTACCTTTTTGGATTAGAGACTATCATAGAGTTGCATGTTTTACACAGTCTGTAGAGTACAAGACTTTTGATATCACCAGGACTACATGAGTTGGATATGGTTACATGCATTAGCTATATAAATAACTGGAAAGTTATTAGGAAGTACAGTAGTACTACAATCATTAGTACACTATTCCTACAATATATAATGTCATAATCTCCTAAACAAGAAAGAATGACTGATGAATTATAATGCTGCTCTGGGGGACCCGAACTATCATTAGATAATTCTTGATTTGCTGGAGAAAGAACTGAGATACTGAAAGAGAATTTTTTAAAAAGGCATATATGATGGAAATTAAACATCTACACCCAAAATTCAATCTGAAATTCAGTTTTGCCACTATTCTCAGTCTGGAAATGTTCAAACTACATGGACATTCTATTTTAGACAGTGCATCTGTGTAGGTGAAAAAAGGACTGCTGCTGATGTGTAGAAACATCTCAGCATTAATATAGCTGGTTAAGCTGTTGCCTGCGTCAACCCTAGCTCTGTCTGGGATCGAACAGTTAAGAAGTGTTCTGTGCATCTGTTGTGAGGATGCATGAAGACAGACAGTCTTCAAGGTTGTCAATGAATATTTCTGGGATCAGAATCTCTGAAATTATTAGCTCAAATGTTGTCCTCTTTCCACGTCCTGTGCTAGCATACCCACATGGTGCTGCTTGCTTTGTGCAGGTATAGTATCTGCTACTGATCACCCTGTGATTGCCTCTTTTCTTTCTGTTCACAGAAGTGTGTAGGGTAGGGTACTCACTAGTACTCAGCATTGGCCAAAGTATATTGCCACTCAAGGCAATGAAAATTTTTACCAGGGCCTTTAAAAAGAGAGGAGATTGTCATTTAAAAAAATCTACGGTATGGGAATTCACAGAGACTGAATTTATCTTAGGAAACCTAATCTTGCATTCAGCTTAAAGGAGGAAGTCTCCCCCAGGAGGGGAGTTGACAGCAGAAAACTGGTTATAGCTGCTTGGTGCTTTGAATTATCTTCCCAGAAGAGCCCATCTCCTCTGCTGCCCGTAGGAGGGACTGGAGCCTGGGAAGAAGTCAGCCGCTGTAAATATCTCCCCAAGTGGCTTTCCCTCCTGTCCTCCTTACTTTTATCGTTTGAGCCCTGGGCTGTTTGTTGCTGCCCCTTTCCTGCATCCCCTGGTATTCCCCCTGCCTTCCCCTGATGTTCTCGTTTGCTGTTAGCAGATTTCAGGTGGGAGCGCTACCTGTCCTGTTCACAGATGTCTCCCCTATAATGACCCACCTCTGGTGGTCATATCTGTTTGCCTATGATATGTATCATATAATCTGTGTTGAGGATAGAAGGATAACTGTTCTGAACCATAGGTAGCTGTCCTTTTTGGTTTTGTAGGGGGTGCAGAGGATTTTTTTTACTAGATTTCACATCTTCCAGTGGTAAATGAGCTATGTAAGACTTTTTGCAAAACCTCTTGTTCTCTTTCTTTAAAGTCAGAAGAATTGACATATCTCATTAGTCTGTTAAGCAGTACAAAGATAAATGCTTTATATACAAGAATGAATATAGATGATGATATCAATTAATTGGTAGGCTTCATAAATAAAAACTACAGTGTCTATGAAGGGCTTTTCTTTCTAGAATTTATCATGATTTTTTTAAAAATTCCATAGATAATCATAGTGTTTTAAATGAGTGAATCTTAATATTACATAGTCATAGATGAAAACTGTCAATCTACAGTAAGGCATGGATACTGTCTGTGCTTTGTTAAGCAAAAATGTGTTTAACTCCTGTTTGGTTTCTTAAACAGTTGGAGATTTTGGTAGAATAAGGTTTTTAATGACTTTGTAAACATGATATGAGATGATTGAATTCTCATAGGCAAGTGGTGAGTTGTCATCACTGTTTCTTGCTGCCTGCAAATTAATTATGCAGCTAATCCATGCTAAAATATTTGAGGTCTCTTTCTGTATTGCTGTTCAGTTATTGTTGAATAGTTATTTACTAGTGCAAAATGGGAAGTTGGATACACAAACAAATCGTGCTATTTTTTATTCAAATATATAGGTGTACATAAGGCAGAAAAATGTGTTGTCAGCTCCCACTTTATTTAAAATTCAGCCCTTCTCAGCAATTTTTTTTCCCTAATGTATTTGTTTCATTTAACTTCCGAGTCTTGTCTTAGAATATGTTCTTGCAGGTAATTACACTAAGTACCCCCATTTGAAAGCCTGCTGAGCAGGGCTGGACCTTTAACCTGTAAACTTTCTCAGGCAGAGCCCATAACTAAAGCGCTTATAAAATTCATATCTTAGCAATGATGGATAATATGCCTGGAATTGGAAAATAATAGCGGTATCTAATGAGGGGGTTTTCAGGAAATTAATACAATCAAGTAGGCCATCTGAGCCCTGATGGGAGAGATGCCTGCTTTTTTTCAGTCCTTTTGCATGGGAATTATGTGAGGTCTGGTGAAGGGATAGCATATCCTAATGATTGGCTGCTTTTCCCAGCTGTATCAGCATGACTAAGAAAAGATATTTTCAATTCCTATAAGCCTTCTTCCCTCTTATCCTGAAGCCATCATACCTACAGCAGCACAAGCAAATTACAGTCTGAGATATTTGTGATGGGTGTGTTGGAGTAAGTTAACAGCAATGAACTGACAGTGACCTGTAACATAACCTTGGGTTGAAGGTACTGAAGGTAGCCAGAGGTGAATGGTAAGTGCTTTAATATATGATCCATGTAGCAGTCCTTCCTATGCAATTCTTGAAGGGGAGGTATAGTAAATCCAGATGACAGGTATGCCTTTTTGTATGCACACCACTTCATTCATAAGCAAAAAGTAAACATCTTTTTTTTTTTTTCTGGTGAGTTCACAAAACTGCAGACAAGTGACAGTGTTAGTTAGTAATAAATAAATAAGTTGTTCATCTGTGTTGCCAATGTTAGCAGAGCAGATGTGATAGATTTTCCTAAAAGAACTTTTCCTTCATGTGCTGAAGTCAGGAAGAGCATAATTACAAGTTAACTAAAAATAAGAACCAGTTTTCTTATTGGCAGCTGTCAGCGAATATCAGTACAGCAAAAAATATTCAACCACAATGTGTCCTTCTAAAATTGCTAACTGCTAAATTTGCTGAGACTGGTCATGGTGTTTTTGGGTTTTTTTTGCTGCTAAGAAGTGACACTAATGATTACATTTCCATTTTGAAGCAATTTTTATTGCTGTACTTAGAAAATATGAAAAAAAATCTTTACTGGTACTATTTGCAGGAAAATTATTTTTTCCAAAGCCATTTTACTAAATGGAGTAGACTTTCCTAATAGCTTCTGATCAAAATAGTCTTTTTTAAATTTCTGCATCCTTTAAATATCTTCTTCCAGTGCTCTATTGCATTACTTCAACTTTACTGCTGTTAGTGCTAAATTTCTCTTTAAGGGACACTTGAGTTCTGCCAATAGGCAATACCCTTTCTGTTCTAGACAGTGATGTAAATAGTATTTCTTTTTTTAAAGGGATAATTCTATCTGGAAAAAATCCCCACGACGAAGTTTTGCAGAAAGGCAGTTTTCTAGCATCTTATTTATAAGCATATGCAGATGTATTCCTGCAAACACACACAGACCTTCACTTCTGCAAACTATTTGCCTGGCATAAGAGATGGCATAAGCATAAGAATTTGTGCATAGACCTATGAATTATATTAGCCATGTTCAGATCCATCCTTTCCCACTATTTCTGCAGGCACCTTTCTGGTGCTTCGCAACTACTCAGTTTCAGGCACTGTTACAATGCTGTCCCTTTATACTTGGACCAATTCACTAGTGGTACAAATTTTGACCTAGTAATAATTCAAGGTCTAGCAGCAGTTTCCCAGCAGTAATGGCTAAGGCAAGAGTTGCTTAATAACTGTAGATCATTTCACTTGATGAAATGGAAATTGAGAAGTCTCAGTATGAACCCTATTAATTCTGTCCAACTTATATGAGGAGGGATGGTACGCATGTTTGTAGTCCCAGAATGGTGTGCACCATGGCTCTTGGAACCATTAGTCTGAGCAACATCTCCCATAGATAACCTTAGTCTTTTCTCCTGCTGTTTGGTACAAACGCTCACTGAGGCCTGCCTTAAATGAGAAATAAACTCTTTGGAAGATCACTTCTGCTGGTGGTGTGCTGGAGAAATCTCTGGGACCTGCATGTTCACGAGGCTCTCTGAATACCTCCATCATGAAAACTTTTCAGACCATTTACTTTCAGTCAATGAGATCACTTGTTTCAGACTGTAATGACATCACAGTGTTGCTACTGTTGAGCTCTGTTTTGCAGGATCTTTGTGGAAGCAGGCAGGGAGCCTGAACCTCCAACAGCAGAGTTAAAAATGACTAGACAAAATGCATGTCAAATGAAGTAAACAGTCAAGAATGGGGGTGAGGAAAAATCAGTTAAATCTTATCAAGCTCTGTTAATAGGATGGGTTGCTATTGATGGCAATAATAAATACAGTTCACTTGAATTTAATTCCAGTTTTGAAATATGGTATTTCAATGAAAATGTTTATCAAATGACTGCTTTTGTTTTAACTTATCAGGTTTAACACTTGGGAAATAACAGAAAGAAATGAGAATAGCTTTCTATTATGAATTTTTAATTGTATCACTGGCCTATGATTCTATGATTTATTTTTTAAATGAAAAATTCTCATCTTCTGAAAGTTCTGGCCCAGGTCCAGCATTAGATCTATTGTATACTGGAACCCTCCAAAAAGGTAATCCAAATTAAATAGAAGTGTGAATCCACAGTGGATTAATTAAATGACATTCAACTCTCATGTGGATACTCTGAATCAGAATTAAAAGTGTCTTGATTCAATTTAACTTAATTTCCAGAGCAAATTAGTTAATTAAGTGTGCTGTAATTTTGACTGAAAGTGTCTACACAGAGCTTTAATATGTTTTGACTAATCCACTTTAAAAATTAATTCAGATTAGCTTTCTTGAGTGACCCTTGTACTGGAAAACCCTCGGTAACTTGATAAAAGGTTGAAATGAGAAACACTGCAAGGCTAGTACTCAAAGAAGACTGTAATCATGAGTAGTAGCTCAGACATGATTTTTATCTTGGAATTTTGTACAATCAAGCAGCAGCTTTATTTCTTGGGCCAGAAATTGCGCTTCATAAATAAAATTTGTTCTGTCAAAGGAAGGGAAAATAGTCATGCAGCCTCAAAAATAAAGTGCACATGATGGTGCCTTTGGTATTGCCACAGGAGGTTGCTACATATGATACGTTTTTGAACATCAGAGCAGGGAGATCCCAGATATTTCAGGTATTACAAGAACAGAATAGCAGCATTTCTCAAGTGGTGAGAAGGAGAGAGAAGTCCAGTTAATACTTTTTAGTTGGAAAAAAAAAATCATGGACCACCATAGACCTGTTCCTCTATTGATTATAAACTCAAAGTGAATCATTGAAATGAGGATGTGAGGGAGAGAGTACTGCCCTGGTATAAGGAAAAATCCAATTAGTGAGAAGCTTTAAATGATCAAATAGTGTGAGTTAGGAATGGTTACAGTACTGGTAGTTGGGATGGAGAAGAGGAGGTGAATGTGGCTTGATATCTGTGCTGCAATGGGGAGGGGAATGGAGAAGAGGGAAGTAGAAAAGCACAGGTATTTCTTTTAGTGGTGAGGATTCCTGTGCAAGAACTGTGGGCACAGCCCCACCTCAGCCTGGGCCACAGGACTCCTGAAAGAGCTATGAAGCATTAGCTGGACTTGGCAGGGCTGAAGCTGGGGTGACAGAGATGAAGAGTGACAAATCTAACCTGTGCCTGTAAGAGGTTCCCTGAGCCACCATGTTACTATGTCCCATGCTTCCTGGCACTGCTGTGATGCTTTGGACTTGTTGACTGTCTCAGCTAAAGGCATGGAAAGGAAGATGTTTCCTCTTCCTTCAGTTGATTATAAACAGCAGCATAAAAGGAGGAGCCAGTTTGGTGCCATACGATACCAAAGTACTACCAAGCAAAGAGCGAAAGGGCATGTGTCCCATTGGGATGAGACAGGAAAAATACCAGGAAAGAGGTGTAAGGACTCAACTGCTGTCTTGAAGAAGTAGTGCTTCCTCCATTAACCCAGAGACTAACATTTATCTTGGTCAACTTCTTTTCTTGATTGATTTTTTTATTATAACTTTTGTGGTTAAGTAATTTGTGGACTTCTTAAAGACTTCAGGATTCAGTGCTTTGTGATGGTAATAGGATATAAAGATGCAACAGAGCAGAGACAGTCTCAAATGCACACTTTAATTGTACTTTGAATATTTATCTTTATATTTATCCACTTTTGTTATACTGTGTCCATTGCAAGAGCCTTTAAGACCAAATATCAGCCTTCAAGCACTTACGGAAATTACAGCAACTCCTGCTAGTAACATGGAGAAACAGGTGCATAAGGAAATGAGATTTTAAATGTCTGCTTTAATTTTACTGCAAGAATAAGCTCTGGAAACAAAACCCTGATTGGAGAAGTGCAGAGAATCAAAAACAAGTTGCATGAGTGTCTTCATTACATCTTTTAATTATGAGGAAATTTTGCCACATTTTCATTCTGTATTATTATCAGAGCACAATTTTCATGCCTTTCATATTCTAAAAACTCCAGAATGACACACACATTTATTTCTAGTATTAAAATGTGCTGCTAAAGCACATTCTGTTTGGCATGACGTCCTTTCAGTTTAATTTTCTCCAAAAATTCGTTTCATCTTTTCAGAATATAAATGGCATACCATTGACCCTTCAACTTCCTGCTATTCCCTCCTGTCTTCAGTACTCAGATGACTAAGTTGGGAATGTGTTCAAGTGGTGGCATCTGGCTCTTTGGGGAGCTCTGTGAGCAATTATGTTGGCAGCTTTACAGATGGCTCTTCATGCATTGTGGGGTGAATCTGAGCTTTTATCTTTTATATATCTGTGATTTGGAAGAACTTGCTTGCTGGTAAATAACTGCACTCTTCCCTTCTTGAGCACCCATTCAAGGCTAAACTAAATGTTGCTGAATTAAAAGCTCATTGCTTTACGAACTAGACACAAATAAAAACCATACAAGTGGTCGTCTACAAAGTTGTTTTTAGAGGCTTGGATACATGAATAGCATCCTCCTTAGACTCTGCTCTTTGTCTTTCAGATAACAGACATTGTCTTGTTAGCCAAGTATTTTCCAACTGGAAATTTAAGTGCTAATCTTTGAAAGAGAAATTGTTAACTCTTTAAAGAGAGTATTTCCTTAGTTTATAGTCCCCTTTAAAGGATAGTTGATTCAGATGTGTCTGCAGGATCTTAAAACCTGGATGCTTTGGGGTATTTTCTTTTTTAATACATGTCTCTGTTAGATATATTGAGAATAATCAGAAGAAGGCCTTATCAAGAGGTTGTATCTTCTCAGAAAACAGTCAGTTAATACTGAAGTAGAATGTGGGGGCAGGCTGGAGATCAGAGGTGTGCAAGAGGGTGAGAGCATCTAGACTCTACAGCCCTTGGTTTTTTTCATCCAAGATAAATGAAAGTGTGGAGACGAATTTGTTTTTATTTTCAGAGCACATCTGACTTGATCTCAAGCAATTTAATTTCTTAGGGGGATATGGAAGCATATATAGGTAGGTATGAATAAGGGTTGGAAATTTGTCAGTACAGGTAACAGAATTAGCCTGAGCATCTAAAAGACATCAAAGTCCAAAATTAGATGTCTTTAAATGAAAATGTCTCATTTCATTCCCTTCCTTACCTGAGTCCAAAGGAAAGCAGATTCACATGTGAAAATGGCATGAGTGCACCTAAGACAGTAAGCTCAGGGATTTGTATGCAAGACCTGTGTACTGAGCAGAGGGGCCAGGCCAATCCAGAGCTTTCACTTGGAGCCTGTGAAGGGAATTGCTTGTAGGGTTAGCCAGTTGATCTGCCTGCCTTCTGTCTGTCTAGAAGGGATGCTTTTAAGCAAGCAGAAGGATGCAAGAGAAATCTAAACACCAGTTCTTTGCATTAGTGATTCCTATAGATCATGGATTAATAGATAATGTCTTGCTCTCAAAAAAACCCCATCCTGGGTCACAGAAAAAGCATTTGATAGTTATACTACTGCCAATGTTATGTGCTGCCTGTTGGGGTCTGAGCTTGGCAAAACCAAGAGGTTTTTTTGCAGGGACCAGTTTTTATAGATCCACAGCTTCCCCTGGAGCAGCGTGAGGTCCTGGGACCTGGAAATGAAGGAGAGAGACTCCTAGAAGTGCTGAGGAAATGTTTGAGGTACATGATGTAAGCTGTAAAATCCTGGTATCAGGATGCTGTGTCACTTGAGAAAATTCTCTAGAATTTTCACTTTGATTAAAACTGCTTGATTATAATCTTTGATTATAAAACATTTTGTAATGTGTTTCTTATGAATCATTTCAGGAATGAGGAGTTTTACATAGCATTTCTGATGAAGTGGAATTTGAGCAAATGCACCTTATCTGAGCTGTTATGGGTTCATAATCTTTTTTAATACTTTGAAATAGCAACTTCTGACTAATCTTTTTTTAGTTGTAAGACTCTAATGTACTCATTTGAAAGATTAGCTGATATTTTGTAAGGATACCTAAAGTAAAATGTGAATCAGCTTAAGGGACTTAGCAGAAAGCCAGAATTTTATATATCCTACACAAGATTAAATTGTAGCCTTTGAGGATCCTGTGTTCATACTCACAGTCGCAGTCAAGAAACAGTAAAAATTGTTAACTGTGAAGATCTTACGACTTCCATGTGACTTAGCTGATTTGATTATTGAACTGTACCTGATTTTAAAGAGTTAATTTCTTCCTGAGTCAATTGGCATGCAGAGGAACACGGCAATGGCCTTAGACAACCCTTCTGCTGGCATTTAATAGAAAAAGTAGGGAACTGGCTAATTTTGAAGATGATCGTGACTCTCCATTCCTGCTCCCTGGGGGAGGGAGATGAACAAAACTGGCCAAATTCAGAAGGGCCAGACAGGAGCCTTAGGGAAAATGCTGAAGTTAAGGAAGATAAGATGTAACCTGGCTTTTGTGTCAGTGTTTTCTCCAGTTGCTCTTTCCTATGGTTTCTAAAGAATCTGTTCTGAGTTGCTGTATTTATCATCCAGCCATATCTCCAGAGAGGTGTCCCTTGCAGACGTCAAACTCATTAGGACCTGCTGAAAAATGAGGCTGGTATACAGTGAAGACATCTAACCAATGAGCCCAAGAGGGTTTTTGGTGTTTAGGTGCACACCCTTGGAACTCTTCCTAATATTATTTTCTAATAAAACCTGTGTATATATCCTGGGTGTCTCTGAAAAGAAACCTGGGTATATGAGTAAGAAGAGTAGCTCTCTTCTTACTAGTACACACTAGCAGGTCACTTGATCTCAGTAAGAGGCAAGAACTTCAGCATGTGTTGTGGTGTGTGTTTACCTTGTGTGTTAGAAGCAGTTTGGGGCTCTAGATCAGTGGTCTCTGAAGTAGAGTACACACATGACAATCCACTGGGGTGTGGGAAGAAAATATATTTTTTACCATTAATAAATAACATAATATTTTAAAAATAGTGTGTCTACATTTAGCCTGTACCTGGGGCTAAACTATAGCAGTTGCTCTGTCACCTGATGACCCCTCCCTAGCTGAGAAGGGGAACCAGGAAAAAAGGGAAAAGCTCTGTGGGTTGAAATAGAAATGAATTTAATGAAATAACAAAACTAATACAAATACCAACAAAAAGTGTACAACAAGCTTATATTCAGCCCCATCCTTGGGAGCAGCAGAAGGAGCAAAAGACCAAGAGGAAAGAGCCAGAGAAAGAGGAACTCCCCACCCTCAGTGAACTCCCTCCTTTTACAATGAGCATGATTAAGTGCTAAGTGTATCACCTGTGAGTCAGCTTGGGGCAGCTGCCCTGCCTGAAACTCCCACCTGACTCAGGGCTGCTCATGGCCTGCCTGCCATGGTTGGCCCATGGGTCTGTGCCTGGGGAACCAGGACATAGTGTTTGTTTCATCTTTATCTCATCCTTTTTAATTTCTGTTCTTGTGTATGCTTTACAGTATACATAACATATTAGTACAGTAGTACATTAATATGATTAATAAATAAATAAAACTTATTTTGCTGAAAATGTTTTGATTGATAGGTGTTCACAGTCAAAAAAGTTTGGAGGCCACTGCTTTAGCTGATGAAGGAATATTGTGCCCTGCTGCAAGGCAGGAGATGGTAAACTCTGTCTGAGAGAGTTGCCTTAGGTTACCCTCTGTAAAGTCAAATGCACAGCCTCTCTGCTGTAGATATGCCAAGAACACTTAAGTCATGTCTAAGGGTAGCATGTGACTGGGGAAAGATTTAGAAGAGGGACAACTTCCAACAGCATGGAATAATCTTTGTATAATGCTTACCTACTTCTTAGTAAAAGGTAGTTAAACTCCCATTACCATTATAATAACTTTAAAATTATTACGTTTACTCAGAAACAATCAGTTGCTGACTAAAGGGATCTAAATACAATAATTCACCCTCTTAAGCAGATAAGTTTCCCAATGGAAATTCAATTTCAAATTTGTTACAACAAAAACCAACAAATGATGATTTTGAGATATTTTGTTGCTGATGCTAAGTATTATTCAAAAGAATTAGAATTAGAAGTGTACAGTTCCTTTTTTTTTTTTTTTTCCCTTAAAAGTATTTCCTAGGCAGATGAAGTCCTCTCTTATGTATTGAGTAGGGCAGAAGCATGACTGATGCCATACAGTTGTATCTGTAGAAAAAAATAGTATGAAAGAAAAACGGGAAAAAAAGTAAATGTCTAACATTAATCAGTAGGATCAATTTTGCAAGGCATCTCTCTGAACTTTACTTTAGGAAACAGTATGAATGCCATGAAAATTCTTAAAATCACAAATAATTTCATATTAGTTTAAGTACTTCAGGTTCTGAACACCTGCTTCTGTGCTGCCCCTTGGCTAGCACCAGAAAATGTCCATCAAAGACACTCTGCCCCCAGGTCTTACAATCGACCTATAAAGAAGAAAAAAACAATGGAATATTCACTTCTTGTCTCCCTCTTGGGTTTTAGTCTATGTCATTGACAAATTAAAATACTTACATATTAAACACAGATTGGCAGTAATATACCAAAGTCTACCACAGTGTATGTATATAAAAACAATGAGGATCAAAGCCTATAAAGAATCACTTTTAAACTCTTGCCCCAGCCAGTTCGGAGAAAAGAAGAGATGCTGTAGCCTGCAACATGCTCTAGGTTTGGCAGAATTGGGCCTGTTGACCTGACAGAGTGCAAGCCAGGACCACACAAGGAAAGTCCTGAGGGCATGGCTTATGGAAGTGAATGCCTTCAGCTTATACCTTTCAGCTGCTTCCAGCTGACACTGAATCATTTGGAGTAGTCAGTTCTCTGGTTATTTAGGGCCAAAATGGTTTTATACCAATTTCCATATCTTACTGTTCGTATATGTTATAGTACAAAATTCACAATCTACATTGTACTGGCCCCTTATTAGTTTCCAGACATACATATGAGGGGCATCTGTGTAATATGTGTGATATAGGCAAGTCCATGCTTTACTAGCTTTTGTTTGCAAAAGTCTTTGAGGCATAATGCAGTAGCTGTTTAATCTGCAGAGTCATGGCATGAATAGTTGGAATAAGTTACTTGCTCCTGCTTTGTTTTAAAATTGTCAGCAGTCATGTTAAAAGGGTTCTAGGAAATTAACAGCATCTCTTACTCTGCTTGTTGTAAGAAGAATGTATTTGTATAGAGGATGAGCGCAGTGATATACACATTCTGTTGTGTAACTTAAAACAGTTTTGGGAGAAGTAAAGAAGCCTGTGTGATAAATGCACAGCACAGCAGCAAAATTGCCACCAGCGATATTTGATGGACTCAAACTGCAAAACACTTTCAGTAGTTGCTATCTGCTGTCAACACTGTTGCACCCCAGCTCATGCCACATAATTCTCCTTTGGAGATTTGAGTCAACGATGCTTTTCCCAGACCCCTCACACAGTGAATCCCTTTCTGCCCCTTCTCACGCTGTCAGTCTGCTGACATGGTCGTTTCACTGGCTTTCCATGCTGACCCACCACAGACGGACAATACACACAACCCTGTAGTCCTCTGGTTAGGCAACAGCAGACGGTGTCCAGTTAATAAATTCCAATTAAATCATAAGTTGTTGTTTTGGGGGGTTTTTTTTGTCCTCAAAGACATATATTGAACTTGTTTTCTGCACCAAAATTTAACAGAACTCTAATCCAGAACTAATCTACATAATATGTGATGGAGAGGTAAGTAGAAAATGTGTACAGCAGTTGTGTCTTGGAAATGGGATCGTTAACTGCGCTGACATTCCTACAGTACTACCAGCTTGATCTTTAGGTGATCTCCATTGGCTTAAAAATTGTGAAATCTAACTGTAATGAATTTCAGAATTTATTTCCTTCTATTTGTTGGCTTTTTAAGATCAAGGAGAACAATTACCTCAATATTTTTCCTAAGCATATGGCTCAGAATTGTATTAGTTTTTAAAGATGTATTATTTTTCTGTAATCTTATTATACTAGCCTTAGGGAAAATACCAATTATTGTGTGATTTGCACGAGTTGGCAACACTGAAACAGTAGCATGGTATGGTGTGGTGTATCACATGCTAATATCACAGCTCTGAGGTGACTAATCTGCTGTGTTAATTCTCTGTTCTGTGGGGGATAGCTTGAGAAACCTCTTCTTTGACAATGATAATCTCACTGCTGACCCTTTAAGCATCTTAAATTTTCTTAAAAGCTCACAGAGACTAATGTGACACTATTTTCTGTTCTCTATTGTGGATCTAATGAGAAGTGATGAAAAAGAACAGATATACAGCAGACAAAAGAAAACCCACAGGTTAATGCTTCTTTTGGATTCCTTCATATTTTACACATTACCACTCTTCACAGGAATCTTTCTAGCAGTCTTTTAAAGATGACATTCATAACTCTCAAAATAGGCACCACAATGTATCTTTCTTTACCAGTTCTGTTAAAACTCATGAATAATGAGTTAAAACTCATTTTGCATGTTCATTTAGTGTTTCAGTTGGCAAGTTGAAGGTTTTTATGGTTTTAGAATATGCTGAGATTTATTGTCTTTATTGTCTTCATGGATTTATTGTCCAAGATTTAGACTGAATAAAACAGCGGCATGCAAGAGACCAAATTCTGATGTCATTTACCCTCATAAATTCGAGATAGTTTCACTGATTTTAATTAATAATACTACAATTTTAAACTGACATGACGCCCACATTCAGAAAACTTTCCTGATTAAACTGAGAGGGCAAATTATGATTTCTTCAATTAATAGTCTGCAGTTCCAAAGATTGTAATTCATAATGAGAACTCCAAGAAGACTCATGTCTGAGCTTGGTTCCCAGTCCACTCAGTGAAAATATTAATCACGTCAGCTACTGTGAGACTAGAGTTCAGGGCCTTTGAAAACCCCCATTGGGTTTGTGTTAGTATTAAAGCTTTTGAAACAAAACCTTCCAATGCCTAGGTATTTTCAAGGCAGTGTAAGAGCACGTGAGACATTCTGAAGGTGGGTATAATGCAAAATTGTACCTTGTAACCATGAGGTTATTGATCCTGAAACATTAAAATTTGCATATATAGTCATTTATTAGACGTACTTCTATTGCCATGATTCAATTTTATTTCAATATTTAGTTCACAGAAGTGTTCAGGTGCCCTGTCAAGATAGGAAAGAGAAGACCAATAACTGTCTTCCAAACGGCTATCTTAAGACAAAAAGTAACCATAGAATCATAGAATCTATTGGGTTGGAAGGGACCCTCAAGGGTCATCTAGTCCAGCCCCCCCTGCAGTGAGCAGGATCACTTGTTCTCAGTGGCCAAGAGGGCCAAGCAATCTTTAAATTGGGATGAATATTAGGAGAGACTTCCTGTGTGGAAGGAGGAGGGAGTGTCTGAGTGGATAAGCTTGCCTTGTCCAAGAAGCGGTGAATCTCCTTCATGGTGGTGTTATTTTGTGGTAGGGAAGGGGAACAGGAGCTAGAAGAAGTTAAGTAAACATTTGTTGAGGTGTTTGATCTTCTTGGAAGATCCTCACAATTCTACTGTGACATATCACAGTATTGTGGTAAGAAGGACTAGGAAAACATCTTATTTCAGGCAGCTACCACAGCAAAGTATTTATGAAAAAATTATGTTTGGAGTCCTGTAGTCTCTTTTCAGTAGAAGGAACGGTCATGCTGAATGCATTTAATTTGGAATTAGAATACCAATTCTTAAAAAAAGAAGCCTTCTGAATATTGGGATAATGACAGTTCTAGGGGTATATTAATGAATCTGAAGACAGGGCTGGAAAATGGCTAATCAAAGCACAAGCTATTTTAAAGTGATTCCAATTTTATCTCATGACCTTCATGAAAAATATGCAATATCTGTATCAGTAAATACTCTGGTTTGGTTTGTTGTTTTTTTTTTGCTTGCTTAGCGCTTCTAAAAATATTTTCTTCTTTATATCAGTAAATAGAGAATACATAACACTTCAGACTAAACAGGGGTCAAAATACAGTTCTTATCATTAGCAGTATTTGCAGAGCTCTGTCAGTGGTTGAAACCAGCCAATTATTTTTAAGAAGGGTTGATTTGGGGTGACTTTAAAAATCACAGAATGAGACCTTTAAAGATTATTTAGTTCCATCCCTCTTGCCATGCTCAGGGACATCTTTCACTAGATTAGGTTGCTCAAAGCCCCATCCAACCTGTTCAGGTGCCGTTCAGAGGTGCTAAAAATAAAGAAAAGAAAAAAGCCCTACATAAAGTCTATTAGCTTTATTTCTGAACATCCCAAATGAACATCTAAATATATTACAAATTTAGTCTTATCTTATGAGTTTATGAAGCCCAGAATCATCATCATCTCCTAATAGGTAGGATAATGTATAATGCCCCTTCTTGTTCTCCATGTTGTCTGGGGATGGAATAGCAGTATGTTTCAGGTACTCTGTAATTTTTTTTCCGCCCAGTATAGGATGTAATATTAGTGCAATAAAACTTATAATGGTTTGACAGCTTTTGCATTCTTCTGTTGTATTCTTATTTGTTTGCTAGTCACACAAATGCTCTGATTGATAATCCTAACTACAGCACTTCCAAAGAAAACTACAGTGAGTTCAAAGAAAAGTAGTGATCTGAAGCCGTGGAGACCCTTTTACCTGTACTGAAAATCATAGCTGGAGACTGTGGAGTTGGATTATGCTCACAGTTAAAGGTTTTGATGTCTTTATGGGATACAAGACAGGAAGTTATAACAGTAAGAGTTCATCATCACAGATAGATGTTGGCAACATTAAGGCTTGCATTGCCACCTCCTCACAGATACACGAAATCTGTGCCCCATGTAAAGTTTTGTATTCGGCTTAATGTAACGCATTCTGTCAGAGGAAATGATGAGCTCTCTGTGAACCTCCTAGCTCATGGGCATTTGCTCTGTGTATCACTGAATTCCATCAGCTGTTGGCCAACACGGTGGAAAATTAAGTACTTGACATCTTACAGAAATTCTCAGTTCCTGAGGTAATACTGGGTCTTGTGGAGTTCTGTTGAATTGGTATTTTAGTGGGTGTTTTTTTTTTTTTCTTGTGGTTTTGTTGTTTTTGTTGTTTTGTTGTTGTTTTGGTTTGGGGTTTTTGTGTTTGTGTATGTGGTTTTTGTTTGTTTATTTTTAATACAGGGATCCTTGGTTATTTTAGTTCTGCTTTGATTTTTGAAAGTGGTTTTGCTTTTGCTTTGACTATTTGGGTTTGACTCCATCAAATTTCCGATACTTTTTTCTTTCCATGGACAGCCCCAGAGTAAATCACGCAGTACAAGGAGGGAATACAACAACAGGGAGATGAAGTAGTTCCAATTTGCTTTTTTCTGTCACAGAAAGCCAGCTAACAGCTACAAAAGGGAAAAAAGATCTGTTGCATTAGGTTGCCTTGGATATATCATTCTCCATTCTGTTATATGGTTCTTTTTTAATAAACCTTGTTAGGAAATACTTCTCAAAACTATTTTGATCTGAAATGTTGTTTCGGTAAAAGCTGGAACGTTTTCTCAACCTGTTTGTTTAAAAAACAATTTCTCAGGGATTTTTTTATGAAGTCCAGAATGAAATTCTTGTTCAAGAGCAAGAAAGTCTAGTAGCAGTAATAGCACAGTGATCCAGATTCACTTCATAGATCTGTGTTCAACAGTCTAGCTTGAATTAGACACAGAAAAATTTTATGTTTCCTCAGTCAAAGGGAGAGCTGAGCAGAGAGAGGCATGAATCTAAGTCTCCTTTATAGTCATACCATAGATTAAGAATCCCTCAATTTTTTATTTTTATTTTTTCCCGTTGGGGCTCTTTTGCTTCACACAGATAAATGCTCATAGTGCTGGAAAAAGGAAGGCTGATTCTAGAAGTGGTAGGAAGATCCTATGTGCTTATTTTTAGCCCAATCAATGAAATCAAGTGATTTCAACAAGAGTGACTAGGAGAGGTTTATTTAGTGTCAAGTCAAGCTCGCCACTTAATTATCCTGTGTGCCTTCTCTCTTTTCCTACCTCCCCTTGGCCACCTTTTATTTAGCAAGTTTTAATTGTGTATAGGTGTGGAATAAATATAATTTCTGAAGCCTTGCAATTTTATGGACTTTTGTTTACCACCTAGTTTTAGATTTTAAAATGACAATGAAAACATGCATGTGTTCTTGTGTATTTTTATGGAATCAAAATAAAATAGTACTAAGTTTTCTCAGGGTTCATCCCTTCAGTGTCTGAGCTGGTTTTGCTAAGGCTCACTTCTAAGACACTTACATTTTATAGTCAATTCTAATATGGTGCTTTATACTTTTATAACACCTACAGTCTCTAAGGTCTTTGTCTAATTCACAGAAAGTAACTATTTTAGCCCTATCCCTTTGAGGTAAGTAACAACAAATATTTTCTTGTATAGCTTCCTCTTTGTTTTCTTCTACCCACTAGAAGGCTGAGAAAAAGTGTCTCTGCTTCTTAAAGTCCTCACTTTCTTTGATTTCGCAGTGGTTTGGTTGCAATGATTTGTTTCTTCCAGGTACAACACAGCAGGGTCTTGGACTTCAGGGTCATAAACTGGAAAAAAAAATCATGATCTCTTTTACAAGAAACCAGAGGCACTTATCACTTGAAATCAAATAGAATTTCCTTTAACATGCAATAAAAGTTTTCTTTTAGACTGAATACTAGAGGGCAGTATAGCTGAAGCAAACTCTGAAATTTTATTACCATGGGAATCAAAGTGTGCAGTAGCCTATTCTCATGGACAAGGCAGAATAAACAGCAGCCCATAATGGATCTGCATACTGGGGCTTACTGAAGAGCAAATGAGAGCAGAGCTTTTACCCTGCCTGATTAGCTCTCACACCTGCTGGTCACTCTCCCCACAGCATTACACTCTCTAGGTCTTGACTTTCCCACAGAGGGGTCACTGCTGCCCTGGGAAGGTTGGGCAGAAAGTGCTGTTGGTTCATATTGTGTTGCTGCTCATGGTTGAGCATCTCGGGTATCACCAGCCAAAGGTTCCTGAGCATCCCCCAGCATCCATCTCCTTGAAGTGATCTGCTCTCCAGTACCTTCCCTGACTTCCAGGATGTCTCCACCAGCCAAGATCTTCACCTTCCTTCCAGGCGCCCTTCTTCTTTCTGAGACCACCTCTTCTCTTCAGCAGCCCTTCTTTCTGGCAGCAGCAGTTTTCTCTAGAGCCCCAGTTTCCCAGTCTAAATAGTCTCTGTGCAGAAGCACAATGCATCCTAATTGGTGACTCTGTCTCCTGTCTCCTTATTAATAGGAGGATTCAGGACATGCCACTTTTGTTTATTCAGGTGTTACTGAAATTTTCCTCTAGCTCATACCAGTTGCAGGTTGCAAGTAGCAGGCTTCTGCTGGAGGACTCAGAAGTTCAGGGGGGTTTCATTCCCTCCTCCCCCACATACACACAATCATCTGCTTGTTGGAGTTCACAGTTCACGCTATTTGTTCACCTCAGCCCTTTAGAGATTATGACAGAATTTAAATTTTTTGTATTCTCCTGGGCATGTTCCCAAACCAGCCTTCACATCCACTGCTTTTCTCTGCTCTGCACACTTTTTTTATAATCTCAGCACTTAGCTGTGTTAAACTATCTTTTCTGGTCTGAGAAATGATTGATACTCTCAGGTGAATTTTAATTGCACCGTATAAGGATGGGATCATGTGATTCCCATTAACATTTATGGGAGTTGTATAATTAAATCCCTGTGCACCGTGGTGAAAATTACCCTTCTATCTTCTTCCCTTTGTTGGGCAGTTGTATGCCATGTAGTTGGAGTAGTTAGAATGTATTAAAAGAAATGCAGAAATACCACTCTTCTCTTCTTTTTTTTCCTTTCTTTTTCCTCTCCCCAGAAATTGCCCCTTTTTAAGGGAGGAAATTCATTGGAAATTCTCTCTTGTCAGCACTGAATATGCCAGAGTCAGGATGTGAGTTATGTGTGTAAAGGCTGTTTCTTGCAGTTATCTGACGCTCTCATACTTCCAAGACTTGTGTAACTTGGATGTTCTCCCAGCAGCTGCCATGTAGCTCCACAGATGACAGATTGTTTAATTTAGCGGCCCTACATAATGGAAGGAGGTCAAGGTTTTCAGTGTGTTTTGGTCGTTGGTTTGAAGCCACCCAGGTTGACAACAGCCAGAATCATTACTATATGATGAATTTACAATTGCTTAGGAAATGAACCCAATATTCTTAACAGAATTCCAAGTGGACATGTCCACATGGCAATTAGCAGTGAAGGAATTATTAGTGCTCTTGCAAAGAAGCCAAAGATGAAAAAAATCATTGGGGCTAGACAGACCTCTGACCCAAGGTCATGGTTGCTCATGGTAAATAGTGAAAACAAAATGCTAGTATTGTAAAGAAAATTTTTGTATTATTGCATGTGCTACCCTGATATGGCTAAATTAGATTCTTTTGCTGGTGTGATTATGGGCTTTCAGAAACAGTCATCTTTTTATTTCTATATTGCAAAGAGAATGAGTAAATAGCACTTATTTCTTTCTCATTATAAAAATCAAACTGGTCTTCCTGTGACTTCTCCACTTCTTATTAGTTAATTGCATACAGTACTGTGACAAAAGGAACAGTTTTGCCCACTGAGAGAGGAATATTTCTGTTTCTCATCTACATAAACTGTAACTTGTCTTCTGATTCAGATAAGCTATTGAATGCTGAGTCATTTGATTGCTGTTTCTGCAGTCTTTGCTGACTCCAGCGATGCTTCAGCTCTTTGCTTCCTGGTCAAAACGAAGACCTGAATCAGAAGTGACAGCAGCAAGTTTAAATACTGTGAATGCATTTTTAATTTAGAAAAGCCCTCACTAAGAACAAGTTTTTACATGTTCCTAAGTCAAAACAAGCTTCAGGGAATTCAGATGCATCTTTTATTTCCACCTGATTGCTCAGGTCTTTTCATATCTTTCCATATGTATATGTGTGTGTGTATGCGTGTTTTTGCTTATACATATGCATTCATTCATATGGATGTATATATATATTTAGTTTAATGTTTTTTATCTCAGTGGTTGACAAAAGTGATTGTATAAATTAGAGTCCACATTAAAAAAAAATCTGTGCTTATTATATATATGTAAAAAAAAGAATCTCCAGGACTTAATTCCCAAAGTGCACCTATAATTGATTTGCTTAGGCAGAACCAACATAAGGCAAACTGGATCTTGGTCTCTTGAAAATGCAGTTAATAATTTTTAAAGGTTGCAGAGGTTTGCCTTTGCTTTGCCAATTAAGTCTGGAAGTTTAGTTTATGTAAACTGCATACAGATTGCATCCCTTGATATGACAGTGATAAAATCTATGTGGACAAATTATTCTAAACTTATTGGTTTTTTGAGGAATCTAACTTAACATTTTGAAGTAACACAGTGTAAAAACTAGGGTAATGCTGAAGAAAACTTTCCTAGAGTATGATAAAAACAAAATGCAAATTCCTGAGTGAACACTTAAAAGAAACCTGAAAAGGCTATTAGCAAGCAGATCTGCTTGATGATTCCACATAGATTAATGTAAAAATTAAACAATAAAAAATATTTATGTCATTTTATGCAATCTCTTTTAAATCCCAAAGAAAATATTTATTGTTCTGATGATATATCCTGTTTTCCCTGTATGTTACTATATTCATCATTACAGGTGTATATTAAAAGTCCTCCTTCAAGTACACAGAAACTTCATGATCTGTCTTTAATTTCTGTTGATATTCTGTGAGAAATCATAATTAATTTTTAAGACTGAGATTTTTATATTTTAAAAAATGACAATGAAAATTATTTGCTCAAGATTTTAACCGACTAGTAGGAATCATACTTCAAATACAGTTAGTAGGATATTCTGGTTCTTCAATAGAGGGCTAGTGCATACTACAGCAATTACTTTTATTTCATACAAAAAGCAAGTCATGCGCTATGGTCCTCTGATGACACTTTAATGATCTGGTCGCTTTTTGGTCTGTAATTCAGCAAGCCTTGTAAACATTTGCCCATCTGAATTCAACTCTAAATGAGCCTTTACCAGTTCAACAGTGGTCAGTGACTTTTACTCAGTGCTGTGTTTAGTCACATATAAAAATCTTATATTTTGGTCTTAAGTGATAGTAAGTAAATAATACTTCCAGTCTTTTTCTTGTGAATCAATCTCCCATTATATCAAGTGTATATATTGTGTAAACTTTCTTAATGTGTATTGTTTGATCTAGTCTTTCAACTTGACCTTTTACGGAAAGTAGGAACATATGTCAAAGACTGTTTTTAAATACCTTAGCACTTAATTTTCAAGTCAGTTAATGATTTCCGTGCAGTTAATAACCCAGTTGGTCACAGAAGAATGAATGTACTAATCATTAGTCATTTCATTTGAAACTTCCTCTTTAGCCAGTCTTCATCTTCTACTTTTAGTAAACCATAGTATATTAAACTAGAGTTTAGTGAGTTAATGTTCATTAATATAAAAAGCAATATTTGCTTTTATTTTGCAAGTATTGCTGTAAAATATTTCAGTTGAGTTTCTGGCTGGAGAAGGCTTTTTCTGTGAAAAGCACTGCATTTTCACCCTTCGGGATTTCCTTTGCAGCATGCTGGAAACTAATACTCTTCTCCTAATGGACAAAAATGTGTTTGCTATTAACATGGTGAGCTCAAAAAAATACTTGTAGTTATGTCTTCCATTAACACCTTCACTGAACACAGGTCAGCCATGATTATATTCCTGCTAACAGAGGGAGATGCTGTTTTGGTAATATCTTCGCACTTAAGTAGTTATCTTTTTTTCTGTGTAATAAGGCATTGTGTAGTGTGACTTGGGTTCCTAGAGTCTGGCTGCTGACGGGAATCTGTTCCTATTTGCAGTGTGAGGAAATGGATGAGATGAAAAACGCCCAGTGGCTCTGAGGGTATGTTCTGTAAGCACATGGTCTTGTTAGAGTACAGAGACAAGGCAGATGATAGCTTTTGCTAATTCACTTCTCTGCGAGGATGTCTTCTACAGTAATGCTGCCTTTGTTTTTCCTCAGAAAAAAAAAAAAGATGTAAGAATGAGTATAAGCATAAAATGTGATAAAGTTGAATTAATAGACTTGCTACTTGTGATGCTGCCAGGACTCATATGCTTATGTTACTGAAATAAATTTATGTTACTACAGTTTGTGCTAGCATGGAAGGACTGATTAAACTACAAAGGAGTGTATTGAATGCTATAGAGTGTAGTGCAATGCTATAGAAATGCTCAAAATTAGTGTTTTTAAAAGGATGAGATAATAATCATTTGCTTTGTCCGACAAAGGACTGCACCAGATCTTACTTTCTCTGCTCGACATGGTGCCTGACTTCTTAAAACACCCTTCCTGTCCCCAAAAAAGAAGAATTCTCCCACAATAGCCCCTTTCTTTGGCCCCAGACCCTGAGTTTCCTCTTTTCTTTCACATGACAGATTGTAGTTGGATTCCTAATATTAGAAATTCGTTCAGTTGGTGCAAAAGCAGTTAAGGTGGCTTCCTTATGATCTGTGCTGAACTACTTTCAGAATCATAGAATCATAGAATAATTATGGTTGGAAGGGACCTCCAGGGTCATCAAGTCCAACCTTTATCCCATCATCTCCCTAACCACTAGACCATTAGACCATGGCCTCAAGTGCCTCATCAACCCATTTTTTGAACACCCCCAGGGATGGCGACTCCACCATCTCGCTGGACAGCCTGTTCCAGTGCCTAACCACCCTCTCAGCAAAGAACTTCTTCCTAAAGAAGTAAAGTTCTGTGTGATGTATGACGGAAAGTCAAAATGAAATGTTCCATAGGAGCATGGCCAGGAGGAGAGATGAGCTGCTGCCTTGAGAGCTTACAGAATTCTGTAAGAGCAAACAGTAGAATACTTCAGGTGACCTATTTCAGGGTTTCATCCATATGTACTGGAACAGAATGGAGTAAAACTTTCCGTAGAAGAGGAGGAGATAAAAGCAACAATGCCCTGTAGATGGTTTTATTTGTCTTTTGCTGCTAGATAACCACTTAAGCTCTCTTGAGTTGATGAAGATTGTAGATAAGAGGCAGTTGGGGTCAATGTAGCTTCAAAGAAACCTTAAGACCGGTATTCTCTTTGTATTTACATAAACTAATTTACATTACATTAAATTTAACAATACAAAACATCATCATATACAGCATTGGCTTACATTAAACTCTTTAAACAGTTCAAGAAACGTGGATTGGTTTCCTAATATGTTGTATCTCTCTTAAACATGACAGATACCTGTGTAAAAACTATTTTACTCCTGCACTGAAAAAAAATAAAGGTGATGTGGGGCTTTGTGTAAGTGCCTCCTCGCTCTGCTGTTGCTTTCTGCCAGTGGAGTAGACCAGCCATATCTTTTGTGACTTCTATTAGCACAAATGAAGTTAACTAAAAGGTTTGATTTCTGTGAAGCAGTGTGTGCATATTTAGTAACACAAATGATTTAGAGCTATTGTTAAATCCCCCGAAGCATGCAAATTTCTGTTAAGCTTGATTAGTATTTGTTAGTTCCATATGTTCAAAATCTTGCCATTTTAGGCCGTCTGCTGTTCAGTAAGGAATTAATTTCCAATTTAATCTTTCTATCTACAATGCGTCCTTTACAGGTACAGTCCTACAACAAGATATTATCAGTGATTGTTAGAGACAGTAAATTGTACTACGCATATTAAAATACAGACTCATTTTCAAGATTATGTGCCACAAAGCTAATGGCCTTTACTTCAACAAAAAGTAGCTCTGCACCATCTATACATATATTTTCTGTTATATTCCTGTGCTTTCATAAATTACATATGGAGGACTTAATTGTCATTTAAGAATTCTCAGTATCTACAGGCAGCAATTTCTCTCTCAGCAAAAACCTTTTTTTACAGCTCCGGTTATGTGAGATGTAAAGCTTAGAAGACTTTTGCTTTGAATTTTAGCCCTTCAAGTTGCAGACAATATCTCCAAAAATAAACTTTAAAGGAGTATAGAAGTAAACAGAAAATTAAAACCATTTATTTAAACTTCATCTGTGTGCATACAGACCTAGGTTCACTATTGCTGAGCATCTGCAGTTAGCCACGTCTGTTAGCAAAATTAGTGGTAATTCTAAGAACCCAAGTCCTGAATAACAAGGCGCATTGTGTCTCTGTTTCTCCCTGTATAGAATCCAGGTCTGTACATTGCTGGAGAATGCAGCTAATCTAGTATCCAGTCCTGTAGCCATTTACAATAAATACGTGGTTTGGGAATTTGGGCATTACCATCTGCTAACTAGTTAACTGTGATTAGCAGTACGAAGAGTTAAAGTTAAGCCCTTTTTTATTATTAGCCTGTCCATTGATAGCAAGGGTTTTTATCAGTTCATTCTGTGCAATAGGATTATTGTTCCACTTGCTAACATTGAGAGCAGACCTAGTTTTTTTGACTGTAGACTTAATAAAAACAACGAAGAATTTATTGTGGGATACAATTCTATTGTTTGCATTTTTATCGTGATTAATAACATTGGATAAACTTTTCTCTCTGTGTGACCAATACATTTTTAATATTTTTTTTAACAGAAATGTTCTTTGTCAGTCCACAGTTGCAAAATGATTGAACTGAAAGGTTAGAAGAGCAATTGCCAGATTTGCATGAACTTATAAATGTCAGAAGTAGGTCCAGTCTGGGTTGCTATTTGAAGTTATTTTGTATGGGATTTTTGGTGTTAAATATCTGCATTTTTCGCACACAAGGAGTCTTGGGTTGATTGGTTTCCTTGGTAACAGCTCTTTGCTCTGATTGCATAAGCACACTGGAGTGGTGCAGAACAGATTACTAGAGAAACACACTGGAATTAGTCTGATGTAATGGGATGCTGTTTGAGCTGTTAGAGTTCTTAGTTCCATTATCTTTTATGTTATTCCTATTAATACTGCACTGTAAGGAAATAACAGGTAGCTAACTTAGAACTAGTCAAATTTCCTTGAACAAATTAGCTGTTGGCTTCTGAAAGAAAATTTTTAAATGAAGGAAAGTAACCTAACAAAACTCTGACTATAATGTACTGTCATGATTAGTGCAGAAGAACACTTAATTCTTGGTGAGTTAGCTTGCAAGATAAAAATATTTATACAGCTTAAATTTATGTTGATGGATTGTCTCAGTCATCCTTTCTTCTTAGTCCATGGAAGAGTTCCCTTGGGTATTTTTACCAAATTCTCTGTCAGTCTCTGATAATCTTCAGAATATGTGTGTTTTAATAGGAATTACATTATTCTGGAGATTATGATTAAATCTAAAATAGCAGAGAGTTATTTCAATCAAGTGAAATACAAACAGAGCAGTGGAATTTTTTAAATTGGTAAATTTGAAACTAAAAGACGTTAACTTCAAAAATTAGAAGAAACTGGATGCACGTGTTGTCAACTGCCACATGCCAGGTTGCTGCCCTGCTGCACTGGAGGCTTTTAAGTTTTCTGGAGTCTTGGGAAGCTGCTCAGGTACAGTCCCCAGCATCACCCCTGTGCTGAAGTGAAAGCATCTGTGATCAATCCTTGGATCTCTGGCTGGGAAATCTGTAAGGCTGTGCCTGCATTAACTAGCAGAGCAGTGCAAGAGGAGACAGTCTCTGGAGCAAAACGTTGCTGAAGTCCTCATGTCCACAGTGCCAGTGTTTCCCTTGTTTCTCTTTGGACTAGCTCACTAACAATTCAAGCGGATTAGGTGCACTCTGCAGCACAGCTCTGGGGTTTTTTACGTCCAAAAGAAACCTGGGTGCATGCCCTGAGACCTCTTTATGATCAACAGATCAATCTGCCTCCTTAAAGTAAATGGGAATAGCTGGCAGGCTCACTTTAGAAACACACTTCTGATCAAAGCCAAAACCCCTAAGGAAGGACACCCTAAACATCTCCCAGAGCCCCAGTGATGTGGTCATTTTTATATTCATAGATCAGCTGATCAAAGGACATCTAAAAGCTAAACTGACCAGGAAGAAAGCCTTTGGGCAGGGAGAAAGGGAATCCTCTCCAGCTGATAAAAGGAGTGTATGCATTTGGACAAAGCAGCGAATCCTTATGTATTTTCCTTATTTTCTTCACCTCTTTTTGAGTGTGATTACTAATAGTGAGAGTAATGCCTAGGATATGTGACTGGTCCCCTTGCTGTTCCCTTTTGAGTCATAGGACACTTACTTATCCCACTGTGTAGCCAATGTGCCTCATCTGTGGTCTGATAATTACAGAGGACCACTGTAAAGGCAGCAGAGCTGCCTTTTTTTTTTTTTTTTTTTTTTTTTTTTTTCCTGTGACATTGGTAATCTCAGTTCCTTTCAGGTTGTTCATGCTTTGAGGCCTCTGAAACGCAGAAATATATCTGGTCTTTGTTTTGCTTTTGAGGAAATTCCACTCCTCCTAGACCATTTCCTTCAGAGAAGCTCCCCGAGGGGGATTTTCTGAGGTATCTCATTATTCTGAGGTGTTTCCACTTAAATAGATCTTGCTAGCAAGGGACTTTCCCTTATTCTAGGCTAGGGAGAGACATGACACAGCCTCAGTCAATTCTATCTACCCAGAAATATTCAGTGAAACAGCATTTTCATTAACACAGACAGGATCTGTAAGCAATACACAGGCAGTCATACCACACCTGTCATCTAGATGATCCTGCATATCACTAAGGTTAAATAGTGGAAGTGTTACTTTGAGTCAACTTCAGAGATTCAGGCAGAATATTATCAATGTATAGGATGACAGCCTATAAAATAGCGCATGTTAAAAGCTCTCTCAGCACTTGAGTTTATTCAGAAAGTTTATTTGCAACTTTAAATATTTCTCCTGAACCATGTCCTTGTTGCAGATGCTGGAACAAGGTTGTTTTCACTCTGGCTGAGTTTTGTGACCTGATTTATGGAATAGCCCATAAACAGCCATACTGGCACAACTCAGCAGATGATGAACGGCAGCATAAGGGCAAGAAATGAGCTGCCCATAGAAAGAACCCCTTAAACTGCTTTCATGCTGAGAAAAGAAATGTTGAAAAGAAGTGTTGATTTCCATATAAAAACAATATGCAGAAACAAGGCAAGGGACTAAGACTCTAGCTGTCTACTTACATATGTATCTATATATAAAAGACAATGCTCCAAAATTTTTCAAGGATTATCAATAACTGTCTTTATTGTGACTTTAAAAAAACTTCTGTTGTGCAATGACACTAAATCCCTAAGTAAGTTACAGTATATTTTGAATATTCTGAAGGCATATAATACACTGTTTAAAATAAACAAAAAGTAGTGAATATTAAAAGCTAATTAATGTTCAGTTCATTTTCCACACATATACTGTATTTTTAATGCTCTATAGACTATTTAGAGAGTATCACAAAAGGAAACACTATTAAAAATTAGTTCTTTTATGTAAAAATGACTATAAGTTACAGGGCTTCTGCTTTACCTGCTCAAGACAATTTGATTTACATAGATTGTGTTAGGAAAACTACTTCATTCTCACTTAGACATTTTGGAACAGTCCTCTCAAAGCTATGTTTTGTGATTTCAGCTCAGGCTGTGTGGTATTCAGGAGTTATTATTTTTTCCAAAGGTGCTTTCTCTTTGGGAGAGTGTAGACTTCAGACTGCTAAGACTTTACTCAAAGCTGAGTACTGGTTCTCCCCCTCTACCTCAGTTCACTGTCTTGGTTTAGCCCGAACTTCCTTCAGCAGAGACTCTTCCACTGCTTATTCATACGGGGACTATCTTGAGAGCCTTGGTTTTGGTTGGTATTTCTTGGTAATGATGTGATACAAATAAATAAAGACATTGTACCAGACCTGAGCAAGGGTGGGAAAAGTTCACCTTAAAAAGTGCTCACAAATTATAAACTATTCAGAATTCACAAATGTCCAGTTTACAAATATTGTTTGTTGTTTAAGATGATGCAGCATCTGATGGAAAAACTAATTTATGGGTAGATCACAGCTTAGTCAGAAAATTCTTCGTAACTTTTGATGAATATCAGTTTTGTTGGAAAAATCAATTGACAGTTACAACGTTTTACTGCCAAACCTTTCCATGCCACCCATTCTCATGTCAGGCTGATCCTCCCACTTAGACCCACACAAATCCAAAGCAGCAACAAGTCAGTGGACTTACATCTACTTGAAACTTGTGACTGAGAGAGAGGATTTAGGATATCTATGTCAGCAGGGGATTGTGAGTCTTAAGCTGCCTGCAAGCCATCCATGATCCAGTCGTGCTGTTGAAAGGCAGATGGCTTATACAGCGTGCCACAACTCTGCCTTTTCTTACTCTATCAAGTGAAGGGTAGACACAGGTGTTGAAGCTATATGGCTGCAGCTCAGTCATTTTCCATACAGTCCCGTCAGAGCAGGCAGGTGAAATGTGTTCTTCTTCTGGATTTCTCCTCTTCCTTCTTGATTATCAAATTTTACATCTAAGTTCCCCGCATGTAGGGTAGGACTTGATCTCTTTCTATCCTAAGGGAGTTTAATTAGGTGGAAAGACATTGTGTATAATTTTCCTGATTATGTTTCATTTTTCTTTGTAATGATTTTGTTAAAATAAAGATTGACAACGGGGAGTGAGATCAAAGTTGATGGTGTGTGGAAAGTTACGGGAACTCAGAGTTAGAAAGGGAAAGAATGGATAACCCACAGGAGGAACAGGGTTAGCTGCCAGTTGTTAGCACTGAAAGTTCACTGCTCCTTTCCTTCGGCACGAGTGAACTGAATTGCGTAAGATACAGCATATTCAGAGGTAATACCAAAGTTTCTTTGAAGGATCCTGAAGGGATTAAGTAGTCTATTCAGACATTTTGATATTAGAAAAAATACAAAGTCATAAATAACATAGAAGTAAATTGTATATTTTAGCTGTTAGACATACTTGTAGATGTGAAAAAGTTATGTCTGTAGCAGTGAAAGGGATCCAAAGAATTATTTGTCATGTCCCTTTTAAAACCAGCAAGGTCAGCTATGGGAACTGTATTATCTGTCACAAACTGCTGAAAAAAAAATCTGTTATTTATGGATCTGAAATCTGACTTTGTACAATGTTCATAAATGAAAAATTTCATCAATAGTATCACATTAGTTTAATATAGCATGTGAATAAGAACAATATTTGGCCAAATACCATTGTCTTTAATTCATAAACACCATATGATTCCATTGATGGTTCAACAGGAATAGGCTGTAGCTGTTCAAAATAATATCTTTGCCCTTAAAATGTCTGTCAATGCTAAAAGCTGACTGTTGAAATTAAATCCCATTGTAGCTGCTGTCACTCAGTGACTTCCAAATCAACTTTGGTCATTTTATAATTAAAAGTTTTACCTTATGGAGTATGGGCAGGCTACTAAATGCAGTTGTGTTATCTAACCATCTTTTAAAGACATTTCTCATTGTAGGACTCTTTATTTTAAAGATTCTTCAGCAAACCTTTGCCATTCTTTTTTCATCTATATGAGCATAAACAAGCTCTGATGATAAACGAAGGAAAGTTTTGTAATTCTGTTAATGCATACATTACACATTATCAGTATTTATGTGTTATTGTGGTGGGTTGACCTTGACTGGCTGCCAGGTACCCACCAAGCTGCTCTCTCACTCGCTCTCCCCAGCGAGGGGAATAAAATAAGATGAGAAACTTGTGGATCGAGGTAATGGCAGTTTAATGAAGAAAAGCAATGGCCATGCACAGAAGCAAAGTAAAGGAAAAAGATTTATTCTTGTCTTCCCATCAGGAAGAGTTGTCCAGCCACTTCTTGGGAAGTAGGGCCTCAGTACGCATATGGTTGCTTCAAAAGAGAAATACCTTAATAATGAAGGCTCACCATCCCCCTCCTTTCTCTTAGCTCTTGTTGCTGAGCACAGCATCATATGGCATGGACCCCTTGGTCACCTTGGGTGAGCTGTCCTGGCTGTGTCCCCTCCCAAACTCTTGCCCATTCAGCCTACTGGCCTTTGGGGAGGTGGGTGGGTTGGAGAGACAGCCTTGCTGCTATGCGAGCACTACTCAGCCGTAGCCAAATATTGGTGTGTTATCAACACTCTTCCAGCTTCAGATACAAAGCACAGCACTATGAGGGCTGTTGTGGGGAAGGTTAACTCACACAGATCCAGTATAGTTACACTAAGATGGGCTCCAGTCTGCCTGCTCTAGCCAGGCTGGCTCTGCAGCGTAAACAAAACTGAAAGTGATTTTGTGGCTAAAGAACTGAGTAGTGTAAAAAAAATATAGATTGATATAAATTCTCATATCTGCTTCTATAAAACCTCCAGACATCCCCTCTGCTCTTATTACTGAAGTAGAGGCCCTTTCCTGTGTTTCAGTTACCAGATTAGATGATAAACTGGGCAGCACAGGAGCTGACTTGTACACAGAGTGAGGCACTTCAAGGTGCTACCCCTCATTTAGAGCACCTCTGCCCTCCTTTAGTGACATGAGTCTTCACTCATGCAGTTAATTATATCAAAATCATTTACAATTCTGAATAAAATGGTTGAATAAAGAATTGTTTAAGGATGTGGCATTTTTGCAGGTTTAATCTACTTATTGACTTTTTCTTGCCCTTGTGACTCATCCCATTCTCTGTCCCTCAGCTTCCTTGGCTGAACCGTGTTGGTTTCTGGAGATTTAACTTAATAAACACAGTCCACTGGCAAACACAGCTTCTTAGCTACTAGAAATTTGAAGCTATTTTTTTTTCTGTAATTTTTGCATTCAGACTTGCATGCAGTATCAACCCAACTCATGTAACAACAAAAGGATAGAATTTGGTTTCTAGAAAGTAGTGCGTATATTGTTTTCAAAGTCTGCTACATTTGTTCATCTTTACCACTGTTTTTTTGAGTCCTTTTTTTAATCTTTTATATCAAAGTTCTATATACCTTGAAGTTAAGGCACAACAAAAGTTGTTATACCTGCTTAGGGTCAGTAGGGTTTGGCTTTTTTAAAAGACTTTCATCCATTATAAGGGAAGAAACAGCTATTTTCTTATTAAATACGGAATAAAAGTGATAGCAGTCTCAGGTTAATGTTGTGATTTTATGAGGCTTTTGGCCTAAGAAAATGAAGGGATTCTAAAATATACAGAGGAGAATAAAAACACTTCTACATTATTTCCTCCCTTGCCTTTAAGGAAATCTCTAACGTTTTTAAAGAAAAAGATTTGAAGGGAGTAGGAGGAATTAAAAAAAATCTAGATTTGAAAGCTAGTGTAGTTATAGAACCACATGAGACATTTCAGTGTTGACAGTAATCAGAATCATCTTTAATGCTATTCTCAAAGATATCAGAAAAAATGCTTTTCTGCGAGGGAAGAATATAATTTCATAAAACATGCTGGTAATAGGCATTCTTTCCATGAATATTGTTAAAAGCAGATTACAATACACAACTGAAAATTAGCATCTGTCTTCTCTCTGAATTGGCAGAGAGGTGTAAGGACGGCTGAGGCTGCTTACCAAACAGAAATGCAATTGTACCTCCCAACCTTTTGCTACTTCGAGTAGGGTGCATCAAAGAAGCAGTCCTCCCCAAAGAGACATTTATCCCCCATTAGATCAATAATGCAGATGTATTTCCATAAGGAGAAAATGTCTTTTTTAGACCTATGAGGCTTTTGTTTCATTTTGTTGGTTGGTTTTTTTTTTTTTGGCGGGGGGGGGGTGTTTGGTTTTTTAATAAGGACCATGTATAGTTTAGGGATCATCCACAGACTGAACTCATATCACTTGTGTCTCCTACTCATGACCATGGAGTCAAATCAATAATTCTGACTTGCACAGGAAATACTGGAAAGAACACCCAGGCTCTTTATTCAGATTGGTTTACTTCTTTTTGCTATGCCTTTTCTCCTTTCTTCAGTATGCACGTGACCCTCCTTCTCTTCAGGAAGTACGTAGAGGTCACAAGGAACCTGTCTGGTGTGTAACAAAAATTTGAAAATCACCAAAAGTTCTGACAAGATTTGGTGACTATAGGATCTCTCAGGCTCTCCTGTGAGATGTAGAAGTAATTAAATTTTGTTCTTTAGAAAACTGAAGATTTTTCCTGTGTAATTATTGTACCTCCCCAACATTTCTTAAACCTTTCTTGAAATTACAGTTCTTTGAGATTCAACACTGCTAGCACTCGCTATAAGTGCTATGATTAGTTTAAATCCTAAACCTTACTATCATTTTTAAGTACCCTACTTCAGTGCATTTTTATTGATGTAATTGATCAGGGCTCTTGTGTTTTATTGTTACTAATCTTTAGATTATAAGTTTTTTGCTCAGAAATACATCTTACCCAATGTGATGTGCAGTGGTGAACAAACTGTCAGCTCAACACAACTGGTATCAGTATAGGTGAATTTTACAGGTTATTTCTGTCTTACAATGAAAGCTGACAAGCATAAGGTCTGTATCTGAACTGTGTGTGCTATATTTCATCACCATGCAGCAAAGATGATTGTGTCCTCCTTGTGGGTGTAGAACACTGACTGTCTTGTGCCAAAGATAAATTAGAAAAACGTGTCTGGTTTCTCCCACTACTTCTTTTGCAATGCAGAGGTGTCTTAGCCATGAGCCATCTCCTGCTGTTATTTGTTAACAACATAAAGGGCTCAGAGAAAATAGCTCTTGTAAATGTTTTATGTTATTTCAGGAGTCGTATAATTCAAAGGAACTTTTGAGTTGGGGTAGTTTTTGGGCTGCTTTGTGCTACTGGTCCACCCAATGCAAGGAAAACTTTTGAGGAAGGGAGATACTGTCTGCAGTCCTCTAGGGCCATCCCCAGAATATTCCATTGTCCAGTTATGGAATAGTTATATTATGAAAGGTACAAAAAACTTCCCACTCCTGGTCATAAAGGTTGCAATGTAACTTTCTGTAGTTAATCTTCTGCTAGTTTTCATATCTGGGACAGCAGAAAGAGGTGGAGAAAAAAAGCATGGTTTTGTGGATTTACATTTAAAAAAACCCCCACTATTGTACTATATTGTCAGCAGTGTTTACTTTTCTAATGAATGAGAGTGAACATCCCTGCAGATGCTCCCCAAGTTCTTTCATGCCGCTACTGTAGTTTCATAGTACTGCAGGAGCATCATGGGCACCCTATGTTTAGAGGAATTTGTGAGGTCCTTAGTTGTGCAGTGCTTAGTTATACAGTGCTGTAATGGTGATTAGGTAACTGCTGAGGCAGGATTTTCATGGTTGTTAGAGAATGTTTTAATAGAAAATGACTGTTGTTTGAAGACACATTTAAAAGTTTAAATTGTGTTGGTCCTGAGTGGTATAACTGCCTCTTCCTCCTGCTTGCACCTGTGGTTTTTGTTGGTTCTGTGGTTTGCCCATACAAAGGCAGGGTTAAATGCTTCCATCTTGACTTCATGATTTTTTACATCTTTGCTATGACTCCAGAAGTTATGGCTTTCTGGATCCTAATTATTAATTCACTGGTGATCAGAAGGAGTACTTGTAACGCAGGAAGTGGAAGTGAGCTCATAAAACTCCTCACAGGGTGGCAGTGCAGGAGAGGTACACTTCAGGTTACCTCATCTCTTCATCATCTGCTCACACCTCTTGTATTTCACAGGTTTAGGGGGTTTCTGCTGAAATAAGAGTAACTTTGGGAATCATAAGTGGATTTTAAATAATTAACTGGTCAGTTTAAGTAATTTTTTTTCTATTGAAATAATAATAAGCTGCCAAGGAAGAAAAAAGGGCTTTACTGTGTTGATTCCATGCCATTGCACAAACTTTTAATGGAGTGATTAAAAGATATAAGGATAAATTTATCACTACTATAGTAGATGCAGCTCTAAAGTCTACACTATACCCATTTAAAGTGTGGGTAAGTATTGTTTCTAGTTCCTTCTATGAGGTGTATTATATTGTTTTTCTTTTATTTTGAGTGATATATAGTATCAGTACATAAAGGATAAAAAATTAACTTTTTGATAAAATCTATTTTTTTTAAAGCAAAGTGGATTTTTGAAAAATATCAACAGATGCTGTTTGAAAAAGTTATGCTAAAATGGCAGTTTATTCTTAGTTATGAAATGCCTTTAATAATTTTGGGGGACAATCAAATTCTTGAGTTTTTTACTTCAGGAGCTGGATTTGGATAGTGAATGGATTTCAGGAAGAAAGGTGTAGAGACAGTATGGGTACAAATAAAGAGGAGGCATTGCTATACTGTCTGCAGCTGCATTTCTTTACTGTATGTGTTGTTTCCAGGAATCTTGCCCAGTTAAACTTTATTCTTAAATAGCTCTTGGCTGCCCCTTAAATGATAATTTTGCCTATTAGGTCTAGCACCATTTCTTAAATTTGCATGCTAAATAGTGCCACAGAAAACACGTCAACATTTTCTAGTTAGCAGCAAAGGATGATCAATGGTTCTATGATAATTATTATAGTTGACAGTCAATCAAAGTGATGAAAATGGAAAGCTCTGATCAAAAGACCTTTTCTTCTGTGCACTGTAAATTAGCGTAAACATTGCCATCCCTTCAGTAAAACAGCAAATATTGCTTTGCCATAAAATGAATTCTTATATGGTTAAAGGGCAAGGGCATTTTATCTACTGCAATTTATTTTTTTTTTTCCTTCTGATTCCTTTCATTTAGATAAAACTTTTTTTTTTAAAAAAGAAATACTTATTCTGGAGGAATACTTATTCTGAAAAGGAATACTTACTCTTGAATACTTATTCAAGAAAGAAAATAGGTTAACTTAAAAAATCTACAGTGATATCATGAAAAAAAGCCCCCACCCCACAATCCAGTGTGGTAACATCAGTTCCTGCAACACTTGCTCCTCCTCCTTTCTGTCCCCTGATCTCTTGGAAGCTGTGGGAGCAGAGCTTTGGCAGATCTCATGGGCAGTGCATTTTACCTTGTCACCGTCTCTGTTTCTTGTGTAGCACCTGTGACTTTCATGTATTTAACTTCACTGTCATTAGTGGGATGACTCATGATATTTATAAGTACTCACATGATTGAGCCCTACTATCTAACAATAGTTTTATTCTGTATAACAATAATCAAGAAAAATACTGAAGGCAAAACCTTGTTATGAGATCCACTTGGTGTGGATCTTACTTTTAAGAGTCAGGGGACGTATATTTTGTTAACAGTCCAAATTTCTAGCGTTTATCTCTCTAAGGATTAGAGTTAGGCACTCAAGAGCTAAGAATATTAAGTGTGGTGAAAGATTTGTTTTTCTTGACATCTATTAATATTCAGTGCATCCCAGCCTATGACTAAAGAACTGCAATACACAGATACACAGATGTTTCAAGAATAATCCCTTCCAACTCTGAAAATTCCATGATTCCAGTGATTCCATGACTCCCCTCTTCTGTATAACAAAGTGTTTGTTTTCCTTTCACCACTGTTATTATAATTATTGTTTGCCTCCCACATGACCTACCAAACATTGAACTAGCTTCACCTTTCTCTCTTCCAGCTCTTGTAGCCATTAAATGTTGTGGTTTGTTTGTTTTTTAATAAAAGAACCTATGCCCCAGTATAGGTATGTAGTACCTGAAAGTTGACCTTTGCAGCAGTGAAGCTCTGTCCTAAAATGTAAGGCGTCACTTATGAGTGAAGTTAAGAGGGAAAATAGGGCCATGCCCTGGAAAATTGCCATTCACTAGCTATCTATAAACTTTGCAATATTTTCCTTTGGAGGGGATGAGAGGAGCTATACAAGCAATAATAATTTTGGAAAAACAATTTATTTAATTTTTATTTTTTTTACTCAGAAGTAATGCAGTCAAGTATGGTCAGGGTTTGATTTAATTTGTTTGCCTCTTTTTGTTTATGGGGTCTCTTCTTGCCGTGATTTTTTTTATTTGCTTGGAAAATGATGTGTAACTGAGCAGATGATGAACAAGTTGCATTCAGGTAAGCTAGAAAAATATAAGAAGAAAGTTTTTTTTCTCTTAAGGAATATACTGCATGCTCTGAACTCTTCTTTTATGCCAATGAATGTATGGCCAGTGCAGCCAGTGCAGATCCTATGAGTTCTTTAGATCTATATTTCATTGTTGCCTTCAAGCCTGAAAAATGTGAAAATGGTTTACAAAGCAGAGCAGAAACCATTTAATCCTCTGAACATGATTTCAGAAGTGTAATTTACCAGTAATTAAAACCCCCCAAAATGTAAACTGAATTACTCTTCTCTTGGGATTCCTACCACCATTTAATTTGTGTTTGTTTTGTCCTTTGGCATTTTATCTTCTAATAAGCCTTCAAGGGAGAATGGAGTATTAGCTTTCTATTTAAAGGAAAGGACAAATAGATGCAGAGTAAGTACACTCTAATGGCCAAAATTATTCAAGATTTTTGGCTTCAGCAGCATGCAAATGAGTGTCTGCATTTACTGGGTTAGAAAGGTTGGTTTGTTTTACAAAAGCATTTGCAAGAGATTTATTTACACATAATGATATTTATTTACTGTATTTTCTCCATTTGAATAGATACAAATTTCCTTACGTTATTTGTGGAACACCAGCTGTGTCACTGTATTTCTGATTCAACCTTCAGTATTTTGGTGTACCCGCACTTTGAATATTTCTTTAATGCAGAAGTTGACATTAAATTTAAATCCTTCTAGTTGTTCATTTATCAGCTCTCCCATGTGTGACCCGCACAGTTTATTGACTTGTACAGCTGGTACTGAAAAGTGAATAACCAAAATGCTACCAAAAAGCATCACTAAAACCCAGATAAAACCAGAATGGTCTATCTAAGTTTCTCTTGCCGTCTTCTGAATTAACACATCTCTGAACTGGCTTTCCATTCTTCTAGCACAGTTTCTGATTATAAAATTACAGAAAAATGCTTTCAGAAAGCTCATTTTTATTTTACATGCATTTTTTTTCTCACCAAGACACTTTAATGTATCTGGAAATACCTTAGAGGAGCACAGCCTCAACTTGAAAGTGTTAGCAGTGTGATTGGTTTAGAAAGGTTTGCTCTTTCTTGTATATTCTTTATGCTTTTATTGTCTTTGGGTCTGCTTTTTATACCTCAGATTCCCAGAGGATATTCTGCTATCTTGTGTTATAAACTGTCATCTCCTTTGAGACATTTTCTGGATAGAAGACTTGGAAGACTGCAAACAACTCATTAAACTGCCCAACTTGCAAATATTTACTTTGTACTCACCTATAAGTTGTTGTGTTTGTCTTCTAATAGTAGAGTGAAGCCCTGATCATTAAGTCTAGCTGGTGGTCTAGGGTATATAGTATTTCTTGGCCCCAAATTTGTGTTGAATGAAGGAGGTTGCTGGTAGGTTGGTGCTCTGCAAATGTACGTACTTTTTAATGAGGGTATAAAGCTCACATGGTATAAATTCCTTCTGCTGTCTTTGCATATCAGGTAAGAGCCCTTCCAGCATGTTTCCTGCACAGCCACATGATATCCTGAAGTGGACGGGCCAGGCTTAGCCCATACCTCCTATCCAGATGGAGGGAGCGAAGCTTCCACACCACCAACATTCAGGAGTTTGTCCTGGGCATGTGAATGGGAGTAGACTTGCACTGACAAAGTTTGAGCTTGAGCTCTTGCTTGGGTTGTGGTCAAAATATAACCAGAATTAATTCTCTATGCCTATGACGAAATTAATACAAAACAGTGCCTATTTATTTGCGCATTCACTATGCTTACACTGTGAGGGGTCAATATGGCCATTTAGGGCCTGGATTGAGAAAAAAATCTGCCCATACAGAACAGCAGTTGGGCTTTGGGTGCATTCATCCCAAGCGGCTGCAGGATTTCCCTGATATTGCTTAGTGTATTTTTCTCAAAAGAGGAACAAAACTAATTGCTGAGACCTTTGTGTCCTAGGGGATGTGTCATGGCTGGAGAAAAATCATGGTTCTTCACAGCCATTACCTTCTCATAGTTATTACTTGCCAGACCCTCAAGGATAAGCTGTCAGTGCCCGTATACAACAGATTATATAAGATCATCATTTTCCACTCCATATAAGATGTTGCTCAGAAAGCTATATTCTGATATTAAATAAAAATACTTTGTACTATATTGTCTTTCATCCAAAGACATAAAAGTGCTCTCCAGTGTTATTATTCATGTTTAACGGAAGACTAAAATGAGCCATGCAAGGGTGAGGCAATTTGCCCAAGGTTACAGGGAGTCAGCAGTGGTTTTCCCAGTCTGAGACCCCTCCTTGAAGTATAAGCAAAAATGCTGGGTGCTTCGGTCATGCAATTGAATGCTGAGAAAAGCCTCCCTTCTCCTGTGCAGCACTAACATGGCAGGAGGATTCAGAGTGAGCCTACATGTCATTAGCTCAGATCAGATTACAAGATAGAGCTTTAATAAGTGACTGTGATGTAAATCCAGTAGACAAGTTCAAATCTTCTTGTCGGACATAAGTATAGCTAGGTTTTACAGAATACAAAGTATTACTAGTTGTAGAGCCAGCAAATTTTTTTTCGGTGGGTCATTTGCCAAAACCTGCAGATTTGGGCTAGGTGAAACTCTGCTAATCCAGGCTAAAACGTTTTGTGCAATTCACAGTAAATTCTTTTGTTTTGAGTGATATTGTCCTCCGCTCAAACACTCATCTGATGTTTATACTGGGTTTTTTGTACTCACCCAATAGGTCACCAAACCCCAAAGACCTACTATTCTTGGTATAACAGCTCAGAAAAAAAGACAATACAAATTTTACTTGGACAAAAACAAAATTTTAGTACTTTTTTGACAGATAACTAGTATTACTATATACATGGACTGTATATGATGTAAATAGGTTTATAATGTTTAGAGGTATGGTTTGTGCCCCTCATCTTTGCAAGTATTGCTAACAGGGTGCAATAATATCTATGTAAGCAAAGATAAAGAATTGTTGTGAGCACTGAGTATCAATTTGGAAGATTATAATTGCCAAGAGCTTTCTACACTCTTTTTTTTCCTTCTCAGTGTATCTTCCCCGCCCCCCCCATTTCCACTTACTACATGAAACTCAGCAAAGCTAACCCCAAACCCCTTTCACTGCTCTTCTTTTGCTGGCAAGGAGCCTGCCTGCTCCCTTGCCTAGCCCGGGAGATTGCCACAGCCCTCACCAGTAATGATAGTTGGCAGAGCCAGAGTAATTCTGTGATGTGTCCTTCTATCTTCCTCTACGTTTCAGGAAACGAGGCTAGCAGGGAGACCTCAGTTCGGCAAGGTCATGCTTATGACTCTGCTGTGCCCCCTCTCCCCAGTCTGGCATCCTGCTCGTATCACACAGAGTTGTGTCCCTATGCATTAGCTGACTTACCTGATTAGCTGTCCTGACAATTTACAATGACTTTCTGAGTTTGAGAAATGTATCCCACATAACATGCTAATCTACCGTATTAATGTGAGTGATAAATTAGGGTTTCAGTCTCACTCTACTGGCTGGAAAAAGACCTTTCTCGTGCACTAGGTACATTCCTCTATACCTAGCCTTTCAGAGAAGCACCATTTACAAGATTTACATAATTCTGAGTTTTTTAGGGCAGTAAAATTCTAAGCAAGACCTCTGCAAAGCTTTTTCACCAGCCACCACAAACATCCTAAATTTCAGGATAATCCATCAATTTTATTATGAGAGAGTAATATTAGTAGCAGAATAGCTACAAAACACATATGGTGCTTCTTCAGAAGCAAACAAAACCAAAACTTTTTAATGTTAATGAGGGGCTCCTGGTATCCACATAGATATTTTCTACAACATAGTACCTTTACACATGACACATGACCAAGGCTAGATCAACAGAGGGACTTGAATGTTTGTTACTGCTTTAGAAACTTTAACTGCAGCATTTAGACACAGTTGAGATGGTTCAAAGCTTGCTGAGCTACTGCTTAACTTAAATCAGGTAACCAATACGTTTGCATTCCTGCCATTGAGTCTAACTATCTTCCTCCCTAAAATGCTTGCCTTGACATGTCAGACCTTTGGAAGATTGTGCACCGTTTTGCAACTTGTGCTTTTTGTTGTACAAAAGAGCTGTTAAAGCATTAATATTTTTACTGAGGAACTAACTGGTGTGGAAATAAATATCTGCAGTATGTTTGCAGAATAGTTATACCTAGGACAGAGAGAGACAACTTTTTAAAACCACATGATGATATTGCTTAGTAGTAACTAGCTTAAGTTACCTTTTAATACGCTCACTACCACTGCATTCTTCACCAGCATTCTTGGCCTAGCAAGCAATGTAGAAAATAATCACAAATCTTGACAAAAGCACAACTGCATGAACCTAGAAAAACCTGTGCCTGCTATTATCTTGGTCATTTCATTCCTGTCATTAACCCTGATGGTCTAGCACGTGCTGATGTGCTCATGGCAGACTTCATGGACTTGAGGAATACTAGTCTTTTGCTCTTCTTTTCTTGCCATTTTCCATTTATGGTTTTGTTTTTTTCAGGCCATGAACTCTTCAGGTCAAGAATTACCACATAGAGTATTTATAGGATAGTCCAGGTACTAGAAGAAGCACAGCTGTGCAAGCTGTAAGTTTGTTAGGATATCATAGTGTTATGCTAATGCAATTAGAGTGCATAGAATTAGATCAGGTTTAGACCATTCATCTTTAGTTTGGTATATCTGTGCAGTGCTGTGTTGTTTTGCTCTGCCCTTCCAATGTCTATCTGAATAGTGTAGAATAGCTTGTTTATCTAATGTGATCATAGTGCATAGCTAGAAGTTGACCTAGCATATATTAAGCGGGTATGATTTGTAGTATTTTTTTTCAAATATGGTGAAAAGCAAGATGGAAGCAAAATTACTTTTTAAATGTGTACAACTTCAAGCAAGCAGTAATAGCTATATTATTCTGTGTAACACTGCACCTGTGATACAGTCCTTTGACAAACAACTTGCCATATAGAAACCCAATCCTGAAAACTGTACCGGGGAAAATGCTTAATGGTGATTATATATATGAGGGGTGGGCTGTACATAGATAGCATTGTGAATGAGAGTATATCAGATATCATACATTGGATTTCTATGTTTTCTCACTAGTAAGAAAGGACAGTGATTTATAGCATATTGATATAATGAACCCAGTGGTTAATACTATACACCATGGTATACTATTATTATAGTATATAATATTATTAGCAGTATACAGGAGTAAACCATGAGGTATTTGTCAGTTAGAATATTCCTTGCATTACAGATTTGAATGCCTTTAACGTTCATCTAATAGAAGTTACCTAAATATTCTCCAAAACTCTAATCCCTGAAGGTGAGGTGAAAGAGCTTTCTGTTAGACGTCATTCAGCTAGAGTTGCAGAATGAAGGGTGACAGCATCATGTGAGAGCTATTCACCCGAACTGTCATTTTACATTTCCAGGAGGAAAGAGATTTAAACATTCAGTTTATATATACAACTGTTTCCTTATCTTTTTTTCTCTTCTCTCTTGACCGTTCTGGAATATATTTTCTCCACTGTTTCTCTGGGGCAAAGCCTTAGCACCCTGTAGATTTTCTGTCGGACACTCTAGCTTGCACTTGTGACCCAGCTGAGTGGACCACGGAATGTGTAACAAGGTGAGAGTCTGAGTCCTTGCTAAATAACTGCCATTCTCCACAAGTGTAATGCCAGTTACTGAAACAGAATTACTGCAGGTCTGTACAGAAATTTGTGTTGGAAAGAAAATTTATCTGAAAATTACCCATGCCAGCTTACCTATAAGAATAAAACAAACGTTATTATATCTGTTGGTGTGTTTCTTACATCTTGCTCCTCTGTCTCTAACCTGCAGAGAGAGCTGGAATTCAGATTGCAGAGAGAATGCAAATTCAAAATCTGCTGGAGTTATAGTTTCATTTATTTGTTCCCACAAAGCACGTTCACCTGGCTGGTGGTGATGCTGATGCCCCTCTTTTGGCATTTAATAGTTCATTATTTGGAGCAACAGCACATCTTTTGAGAGTGTGAGCTGGGGAGTGGGTCCAGAAAAAGTAGCTTTTACCCCTTTCCTGCCCGTGCCACCCTCTCCACTCTGTACAGCTCTCTGCATCTGTTTTATTAGTGAAGTAGTCATTCTATACCAAGGTTAAACACCTGGGACACTATATGTACCCTCTCTGGTAGTATTAAATTGTGACGTGCATCGTGACACAGCTGCTGGGAACCCTTCCTCACCATGCAGAGAAACTGAGTATGCATGATGTGACATGGGGCTGATTTAGTGGGTTTTTATCAAGAATGTTTAAAAAATGTCTTTTAGCATCCCACTTCTCAAGTTCTGCACAATTAGAAAAAAGAAATATATTTGCCAGCAGCCTTTATTACAAAGAAAAATGATAATAGCATTCAATCTGTGTAATAGCTTGTAAAATGAAAGCTGCAGATTACATTTTAGTCACTGAGGGGTTCTAAATTAACTGCTTTGACCAAACTAGGGAATTCTGAGTTAACTCTGAAAATCTATTCTAAGAGTCAGATCCTATCGCTGACCATTTACAGAGAGCACAACTGAGAAGTAAGATTAATCTGCACAGCCTTTCAGTTTAATCTTGGAGCCTTTATTTTCTTTTGTGTGTTGTTTGTTTTTCTTCAAAATAAAGTCTGGGATTATTAATGTGGAAGTTATGTTGTAAAACCCGTAAGAAGAATTCCATGTGTCTTTTTCCTAATTTGAGTTAATAAGCACATCAGGAAGTACAGGCTGAAACTTAAGGTAAGACAGTTTGTTGCTTGTTAGCATAACTGCCCTGCGGAGTGGACACCAGCTAATTCCTCTCCATTACTGGGAGTTTTCTGTTGTCTTCCTGTCACTCTGTGGATGTTTAGGAAGGAGAGGTAAACTGGTCTGCAGGTCAGTTGAAAATAATTCAGAGAGCTTACTAAAAATCTCAACATTCCCCAAGAACGAATTTAGTGCCAGTATGAGCACAGGTGCTTATAGTGCAGTATGGATATACTATGAGAAAAGTACAGTTACCCCAATTAACTTTGCACTGGCAAAATACTTTTGCTTATATTGTACTTTATATTCAGTTGTATCATAGAGGCCAACAGAACCAGCAGTTGTAAATATTTTGTTTTATATGTATCATGCATTTGGATACTGGAGCATATGATGTATGAAGAGAAGAAGAAGAGAAGAGGAAGAGAAGAAGAGGAATATAATTTCTGACTTCAGTCACCTCATGGTAGAGGACAGGCCCAGAGGTGTGCAGTGAAAGAATGGAAAGCAATGGACACAAGTCACCACTAGGCATAAGGAACAAGTTCTTTGCCTTAAAGGTGGTCAAACATGAAGGCAGGTTACACAGAGAGCTTGTGAGGTCTCCATTCTTGCAGACATTCAAAATGTGACTGGACAAGACCCTGAGCAACCTGATACAACTTCACAGTCGGCTCCATGTAGAACAAAATTACCTCCATTATGCCTTTCCAACTGACATCATTTTACGGTTCCATTATTTTGATTTTTCTTCTTAAATGGATTTCTGAATGTCAGCAGGTATCTCCATTGATCTCTCTATCAACATGCAAGACTTGTATGTGGAAATGCGCACGTGACTATGCTTGTGCATGGTTCATATGTGCAAGGTCACTTGATGGAGAGGGGCCATGTTAGGCTGTAGCAGAGGAAGGCAGGGATTCTCCTGGGGTTTCTCTGAGCACAGAGCCCTGACAGTTCACACTCTGCTGCACTTCAGCACATTGTCACACCTCTTCCCTGAAACGTGGCAGGACCTACCTGCCAGGTGCATGCAGCTCTGGAAAAGATGGGTTATGGAGCATGAAATTCATTGGAGAGTTGTGCCCAGTATATAGAGTCCTTCAGTGAGCCAGAGGAGAATTAGGTACTAATACTAGGTAATCAGCTGTGGTCATGGAGTCATACTCAGTGAGCTAGACTGAGGCAGATACTCCTCTCAGTAGCCAGTACCATAGTGGGAAACAGGAGACAGGAAAAGTGAGTTTCAGGCTGAATACAGATTGCGTGAGACTTGGCAGGTTTTCTCTGTCTGTGTTTCACATGGAAATATGTTACTCTCAGTTGATCCCAAATATTTAGTTCAGTCACTGAGTTCACTCTGGAGCAGCTCCACAGTCTCTTTCAATAAAGAGTGACATGCTGCTGAGTAAGTGCTTACCTCCAGTTACCCTGGCTAAGACATTTAGAATAACTCTGCAGGCACAGAAAAGGCAAATTTTGCAGCAAAGTTCAGCTTCCATTAGGCACAGAAGTGGCCATTTTTTTTCAGGAGAATTTATATTGGTATTTGGTGTCCATCATGGATTTCTTTTCTGCTAAAGTCACCTCTCAATGTAGCCTCACGTAGTCCTCTCTGAAAAGTTAGCTCCGAATGTTTTTACATTTCACCAGCAATTTGGCAGGTGAAGAAGTTCCACATAGGTATACTTTAATTATTTACTCACATAGCTTCATTTTTTCAATGCCTTTGGAGTTCATTAGGAGTAGCAATTGGATATCCAACAACAGCATCCCCTTGGTGTTTTGAAGTTGAAAATATGACAATCTAGTCTCAGAATGTATTTGTACTAAATTCAGATATTAGCTATGTCACTGCATTGTATTTGTGTTGTATTTGGAAATAAATTCAGTGATCCAACATGATATCTGAACCTGAAAAGAAGAGAATGTAATAGCCTTCAGATTAGGTAAGTCGTTTCAAAAAGGACTTAACATCTGTTAAAGGGCAATCAGTCAGTATCAAAGAATAAATGTAAATGTTTTGCTCTAATGTACTGTTCCCTTGCACTAAAAAAAAAATCTTTACACTTTGTCCATCTTCATATATTCTGAAGAAAATTTTGTTTTAATTTGTCTGCCAGCCTGTTACTTCATTATACATCTAATCCAGACATGAGAATCATATATTTTGTTATTCTTAGTTAAAATAATAGCTTTTTTTTTCATGGGATTCATTGTCCTGCATTAGATTGTAAACTCCTTGGGGTGGGAGCTGTCTTTAATAATGTCACAAAACAGCTCTAATGGGAATTTGGGTGTACTATTTACAATAGGAACATGATTAAATAATGATGTCTGTATTGTTTAAATGGGGCTCAGACTGGTGATGGTGGCTTTTTTGTGCTTTTTGAAATGATCTTCTCTTCATCAGTCTGCTCTGTGTATATATTCAGAATTAAATTGGAGATCCTTCCTTTTAATAAAAAGAGTCATTCTTCTGGAAACCTTTTACCCTTTCAGAGATGCTGATAGTGATGATGCCTTGCAGGATAGCAAGAACATTAGTCTGCCTTGTGTCACCAGCAAAGTTATTTAATGAAGTTGTGAATGTCAAAATCTTGCTGATAAATGATCATCAGGAACACAGGTTACTTTTCAGACTCCAGACTTTATTTGCAGAACTAACAATAGAGGCTCTCTCTCTGGCTATGATATACTTCATGTATGATCACTGAGAAACTATCAATATGGGCAAGAGGTGTCTTTTGAAGTAGTATAGGTTTCTAACTATAAGACACATGTGTGAGTTCATTCTGTCACTCCTTCAGGTGACGGAATACTGTGGGTTTCCCATACGGTTCCGCACGGCTTACTAAACAAAGTGTGGTAAAAAATCCTTCTTAGATTATTATTGCTCAATTTTGAATTTAATATCTTTACTGCTAAAAGATTAGATACTGCCGTTCCTGCTATTGTCCAATTAAAGCAGATCTCTTGTAAAAGACACTGCATGGTTTTAGGTAGAAATTTGATAGGGCATTAATTGGTCCTTCAGGAGGTATAATATTTCTGCTAGGGATGAGCAGAAAGAGTATGATTTGGACATTGAAGTCAAAGACCTTGCTAATTGGATAGTATGTTTAATACTGCACTCCCTGTCATTTTTGAAGAGCATTCTTAGTCATCTCTCTTTCTTTCTTTCCCCCTTGTGTATCTTGCCAGGGAAACCAAAGAAATCACTTTTTCCTGTGCTTCGCTGTCACAAGAATAAAGAGGGAACAATACCAATACTGTTAAGTGCTTTGAGTTTTACCAATAAAAGGCTATAGAGCAAGAATATATTTATTAATAAATAAGAACAGTCAACAATAGGCAAGATGGTGTAATTGGTGGGGAAGCAAAATAATCCATAATTTCATGTGTAATTGGTCTAGTAATTCTAAAAGGCAACCTATCCCAAAAAATCTGTGATAGCCTGTTACTACCTGGATTTTTGCTTTTATTCACAGATGGGCAAAGATCCTGGCACTGGTGGGAAACTCACTATCCTGTTTCTATAATGGACAAACATATAACTCCCTTTTTCTTCTCAGCATTAGCTGATGTGTTCTGCCTGTCTCCATCTTTGAAGAAGGCTAAAATAGCCACTGGCTGATTTTGTTATCTTTATTTGCAGTGACATACTTTGCCACCTTTATTTACAGTGACAAACTCTTAAAATATATATTGCCTCTGAAATAACTGCTCCTGCTGCTTAAAAAATAGGCTTCATCTGTTTACAAAAAATTAACTGTGTTGTATCCAAGACAGAGTTTGTGTCTTGAAAGTAGTCATTTCTGCAGTAACCATTTAGAAAAGGGGCTTTATTAGGCACTCTAGTAGCTCTCCTCAGGCATTTTAACCAATGTAGTATGACATGTTAATGTCACTATGCTGCTTCTGGTATCCCACTAAGTTTATTTAGGATGAGCTTATATATCCATCGACAGCTCTATGTTTTCATTTTACCTTGTGAAGTTTGGTCTTAGCTGGTGTTTCCTTAAACAGTGTATTACCTGTATACCTCCTGATCTGCACAGCTATTTGCTAATTTCTGGTTGAAACTCGTGAGCTGTGTTGACAGGGTTTTCAGATGGTGTTGATGTTCTTTAGATGGGAGTTTAAAGCACTGGGTTACTAGCAATGGCTTTTGATTTTTAGATTGATTTTGCTTCTTCGTTAGTAAATGTTCAAGATGTTGGTGATCTTCAAGGTATGCAGCCTCTCTGCTTTATCGTATTTTTTTCTGAGGAAGGCTTCAGGACAATTTGAAGAACATAGGAAACAGAAAATGTTTATTGTGAGTGGGGTTTCTTTTTAGTCAACTCCTTTATCATGTTTCTAATGATGCATTGCTCATAGTGCTAAAATTATGCTTCTCACATGTTAAAATATGAATGCTTTGCTGCTTGTAATTTGGGTGTCATGCTTTATGGTTCTGTTTTGTGGTTGTCTCACGTACTGGAATCATAAGATCCTCCCCAAGAATGACTGCAATCAAGCCATTGATGCCTGTCTCTCTCCAACAATAAATAATAATGGCTAATGTTTGTCATTCTGACAACAGACTTTTAATCTCAGTATTGTGTTCTTAAAGATAAAACTTTAATGATATCCTGAAGAGCAATTTTGTCTTAGCAATATGGCTGAAGGGTTAGAGAATGGAATTAGTTACTTATAAACAAGAATCGGGCCAAAATACAAGCTGCTTGGTACTCCAGTTAAGTTACTGGGTTACCCCTCATTCAGTTCTGTTAGCAGGGTTATGTGCCAATTATATTTTATTCATGAAAATATGTTGGATTATAATTTGTTCATAGCTTCGTGGTAGAGGATTTGACCAGTGAAGTTTTCAGAAACCAGCATCTTTTTCACAGAGGGAAAATTGGGCCTTGAACATTTTGGTAGCCAACTAAAGAAGCTTCTATGTACTGTTCAAAAAAGGCTGCTGTTTTAAAAAAGCCCAAACACTAGTTAATTAAACTTCACAGGATGATGTGTGTTCATCTGAGAATTTATTTTGGGAGCTGTAGAATGCATTTCCATATTTAAAAGGAGCATTTATCTGCGATATTACTAAGCTTCGTAATTTGCCCTTGCCATCTTGGGTAGCACCTAACAGAATGGAACAAAAGGAATATTATTTGGCGATGTAACACCATGAGAATTTTCTGGCATTCAGTATTGTCTGACACTGTAAAACTTTTCTTTTGTATATGTTCAGAGAAGGGTGACAACAGAATTTTGGAAACTGCATCTCAGCATGTGGTACAGAATATAAATAAGCCTAAATACACACTTCTTAGTTTATTGGAATATTAATTTGAATTTTTCTGATTAGTCTCTAGACTATGAATGTATGAAATGAAGTTGAGCTGCTCTTGATAGTGAACTGCCTATTCAGATATTCTTCATCTTTCCTGGGTTCCTGTGAGACTTTTTTTCCTGAAATCCCATGTTTTGCCTTCAGTTTGATGCATATTTCTTTTGCATTGCTCTTCAGAAATGACTATTCTATTTCATCTGTTCATCCACAAGAAATCAATAGCTCTTTCTACATCTTCCTCTCTAAAATTTAGGAAATTTAACCTAAATAATCCAGGTGTCTAAAATTCTTCCACTGAGGAATTAATCTCATGAAAGCATGATTAATTTAAAGCAGACACCTATCCAATACTCTATATTTTAAAAGCTACCTATTTAAGAACAAAGATGGAGATAAATACTTTTAATGTCTACGATATTTTTAGTGGAAGATTTCAGTGTGCAAGACAGAAAGGAAGAACTGAAATTTCAGAAAACTGAAATTCTTTCTCACTGCTAGTGGGAGAATGCTACTTTGTTATGAGCCTTGCTACTTGCCTTACTCTTGATGATGTCAGAAAACATCGACTGATTTTAGGAAAACAGTTGGTTTTGATAAGAAAACATCCTAAAGTCATAGACTGAGTTGTCTATTGGCTCTTCTCAAATTAATCTCAGAGAGGAACTGTTCCCTGTAAATTCCTGTGAAACATTCCTGTGAATGCTGTAGCTAATTTATTATTAAACAAAATGGTAATCTTCTGAATATTTCTCTTGGAAGATTGATTCAAGTCCTAGTAGAATTTGTTGTAACAAAGAAAATTTGTGATTCTGAAATTCTTTAAAGGTGTATCAAATTTTGCATTCTTATTGGCTGGCTATGTTTACTTGAAGAGCCAACCTTGACTTCCTCTCCTTTCAGACAGTATTTCAGAGAGCATTTTTGATCTTGAGTCAAGCAGCAATGATGTTTCCCAGACTATATTTAACCAATACTAAGGCACAATAGAAGGATTTGCAGCTTTCCTAAAATTGCTGTCTTTCAGGTGAGGTGACAAAACCATTGAGATTTCAGTTGGAAAAATTCCTGTGATATCGATCACATTGAATAAATATGTCATCTGTTTTTTTTCAACCAATACTTGTTACTTTCTGCTTGCGTATATTTTTTAATAGCCTACTAGCTGGAGGAAAGTATTATTTTCCTAAATAGTGGGTGCTAATGAATTATCTCATTATACTGAACAAAGTGATCTGATTCTGTATAAGTTTGCAAAATATGCTGCGATAGCATCAACGAACTAATTCTTGTGGTCTAACAGATAATTTTGTTAACTGTATTCTACAAGCAGTGTGTCTTTGTAAAGCACATGTTGCCTGGTTAAAGGAGGGTTCTCCTTCGATTCTGCTTGGATTTCACAAAAGAGAGAAGTATTTAGGGGGGATGGTTTTGAATTTGGCAGCTGTATTCCACTGCATATCCTTTTACTTAAGGTATTTTAATAGGTAGATTATTAATGAATCATACTTTTAGAAAGATAATTTTTAGAAGTAGTACATGTAAATTGGATTTTCTGTATAATACATAGGGACAGGAAGGACCAATTTTCTGCTATGTGGCTGATGCTGTTAAAGTCACTGGAGTTACAGCAGTGCAAAACTGACCCACCTCTCTAATTCCACTGGCAAATGAAGATCTGAGTCAGAATAGCCAGTAGATGTCAGTAAACACAAATCTGAATCTTTTGGAGGGTTTGGCTATTCAATATTGAAGTGTGATTTACATGGGTGGTAAAAGACGATCAAGTGTCTCCTAAAGGACTTGATTATTGCATTTTTGTGTGTCAGAAGTATATATGATAAGCCTTTTTGTTTTGTTTTGTTTTTTTTAAAACATCTTTCCATGGGTAGAAGGAGGAATATTCAATCTCTGCCGGCAAATTCAGTTTAGCAGCTGGGCAAGATTACTTGATTCCAGTGCTTGACTTCAGTGGCAACCCATAGAGGGTGTGACTGGGAACGAGGAAGAGGAACTGCAGCACTAAATCCCAGGAGTTTACCCTTGCCCAAGTCACAGAATCACAGAATGGTAAGGGTTGAAAGGGACCTCCAAAGATCACCTAGTCCAACCCCCCTGCTAGAGCAGGATCCTAGAGTAGATCACACAAGAACATGTCCAGACAGGTTTTAAATGTCTCCAGAGAGGGAGACTCCACAACCTCTCTGGGCAGCCTGTTCCAGTGCTTTGTCACCCTCACAGTGAAGAAGTGTTTTCTTAAGATTGAACCTCCTGTGTTCCAGTTTGTGCCCATTGCCCCTTGTCCTGCCACTGGACACCACTGAGAAGGGTCCAGACCTGTCTTCCTGACACCCACCCTTGAGATATTTGTAAGCATTAATGAGACCCCCCTCAGCCTCCTCTTCTCCAAGGTAAACAGACCCAGTTCACTCAGCCTCTCCTCACATGGGAGATGCTCCAATCACTTCATCATCTTAGTGGCCCTGCACTGGATTCTTTCCAGTAGCTCCATGTCCCTCTTGAACTGGGGATCCCAGAACTGGACACAATACTCCAGATGAGGCCTCACCAGGGCACAGCAGAGGGGGAGGAGAACCTCCCTTGACCTGCTGGCTAGACTCCCCTTAATGCACCCCAGGATGCCATTGGACTTCTTGGCCGTGAGAGCACATCGCTGGCTCATGGTCAGCCTGCTGTCTACCAGGACTCTCAGGTCCTTTTCCCCACAGCTGCTCTCCAGCAGCTCAGCCCCCAGCCTGTACTGATCCATGGGGTTGTTTTTCCCCAGATGCAGGACTCTACACTTGCTCTTGTTGAATTTCATTAAGTTTCTCCCTGCCCAGCTCTCCAGCCTGTCCAGGTCTCGCTGGATGGCAACACAACCCTCTGGCGTGTCAGCCACTCCTCCCAGCTTTGTATCATCAGCAAACTTGCTGAGGATACACTCTGTCCCCTCGTCCAGGTCATTAATGAATATATTGAATAGGACCAGACCCAGTACCAAGCCCTGGGTGACACCACTAGTCACAGGCCTCCAACTAGACTCTGCTCCATTGACCACTACTCTCTGGGGTCTGTCCTTCAGCCTGTTCCCAATCCATCCCACTGTCCAGTCATCCAGTCCACGCTTGTTAAGTCTGCACTGCTTTACTCTGTCCTTGCCTTCCCTTTACAGACAGAGGACAACTGAGGAAACCACTATAGCCTGCACCACTTTGAGGCACTGACAGGAAGATTTGGCTGCAAAACTGTTTCTTTTCACACTGAACATTAACAGAGTATAAGATCAGTCTTAACACTGGCGCCGTTCAAAGTTGTGTTCAGAGAGTCCAGCCTCTAATGCCTTTCCTGTTGCAGAGAATGAACATAATCAGCAGGTCTTCTGCTAATAAGAGCATTTTAATGACTCTAATTATGACAAAAGTACTTTTCAAAAGGTTTTAAAGAACAGCTGAAGGTTGCAGCGTGGAAATGCATCTGTAGTACTTCTACCACACACTATGAATCCACTAGGGTAACTCTAGGATTAATTAATGGATTCAGGCCCTTCACATGGGGAGACAGGGTAGACAACTTTTTAAATGGACCCATCAGAGCACATAATAGTGGTACCTGTCTTTTATATAGCATTCACATGTTTTGAGCAACAACCATGCTGGGGGGAGACAGTCCTGGGATCTTTACACTCTGTTCTGTGAAATCTCTGGATTCATTCAGTAGTCTCAGCCTCAATAAGAAAAGGGTGATTTTCAACCACTTTTGACTTGATGGTTACAGTACACTCTTAGCTTTGAAATGCCTCATGCTGAAAGTAGAAAATTGGATGTCTCCCATGTCTGAGTGTGATTCTAATGACAAAGATGTTACCTTGCAGACTGGTCTCAGCTGAGTATAAAACACATGTAAAAATAAAAAAGTATAAAAATATATTTTAAAATACTCCCTTATTTGAAAAATGAAGGGTTTATTGGGTTGTTTTTTAGAGGGGGACTGTTCTTAGGCAGAGAATGAGGCTTTCTGTCTTTGGTGGCCTGAGTCACTTGTCTGTAGCACTGAGTCAGCTGCTTTAGCTTAGGAGAGAAATGGATTGTCAGATACATCTCTGTGCTAAGCATTTCTGGTGAGCAAGATCTGGGTGCTTCATTGTTTAAATGTGTTTAGTTTTTTAATAACTGTGCTGAAACGTTTTGCCTTGTATTATTCATTGCATGTGAAACCTGTGTGCTTAATACAGGTTTCTGAATACTACATTTCTGTATTGGCTATTGAGTGGAGGGGCTACTGAATGATGGTGTGTGATTGAGGCCTTTGCACAGTGGACTAAGTGCTATCAACTGTAGATGGATTTGTCCTGTGATGCTAATAGAAGCCATCCAACCATACGTGTGTTAACTGGCAATGGAAAACCCAGGGAGAACACTAGTTTTGTTGTTACTGTTGCTGCTTTCAGCCTTTTAGAAGGCTATTTTAACCGTACTTTCGAAGTGCTTCAGTCACTTTGGGTAAAAGAAGAGTGAAATATTTTCTTTATGTGACTTTTGAAGGACTTCACTTCTGGTGTATGCCTCTTTCACCTCAGTGCTCCACCTCCACCTGTCTTGGTCCTGTTTTTCATACCTGCCAGGAAATTAAAGCAAGTCAGCAGTAATTTATTCCAAACAAAATTACTTAGCTGCTTCCTTAAGGGTCAGCAAAGCAAATGGTAAAAAGCAAGAAAGCTTCAAAGCACATCTTTGCTCTCACATAAATCTTAATCTTTTCTCCCAGGCTTTGGGAAATGCTGTTCAGCTCAGCTACTTTCACAAACAACCCACAAACCGCAGATGTTGTGATTTTTCCTTTTTCAGAACTCTCTCAGGCTTCTGGTGATAGCCCCATTCGTCTTCATCGCCAGCCTTTCTTTTTTCTCTGCCTGCTTCCAAAAGGGAGGAATGGTAAAAAAAAAAAAAAAAAAGTACTTGCTAGTGTAGATGTAGTCAAGTAACAATATTATCCAATTAATAGCTCCAAGCACCATATAAAGAAGAGGCTTTTTCTCTGGTTTTGTTCAGTTTCCTGATACTGTCGTCCATGTCAGCTTCCTGTGCTTTAAACTGTCAGACCGTGTAAACTGAGGTGCATATGGTGTATTTTTCATGTATTTAAGTGATCCAAGTATTTTCCTTTCTCTATACTGCATTTATCTTCTTCCTGTATTTCTTACTCAGTGAATTGTTTTGATAGAACCCATGTGTACTTTCCATATATTTGAGTTAATATATGGTTCCAAAGATTTAAACTATATAAGAAAAAGTCTATTTAGAGTCTATCAAGATTTACCATGAGAGAAAATCCTGGCCTTAGGTTTTTCCAATAAGTCTCAGTAGCCATACTAGAATTGAAATATGTAGATATTGACTTACAGTTATGTGAATACAAGGACAATGCTTTTTCCTCTGCTTCTAAATTTTGCTTCATCTTAAAAGGAAAAAAAACTCATAAAAAAATTATTACCCTTGCGTACATGTATATGGATTTTATATTTACATTGTGTCTTTTACCTGTAATTTTCCAGCAATCTGGTAAAAAAAAATAAAATTGCCAGCAAGCTTCACAAGAAATTTCGTAAGGAGAAATCAAATACAGCCTGCAAATTGAACTCGTGTAAATGAACACCATGTCAGGTGTAATTGTGTCGGATCAACTTTGTTGCCGTGAGTGAGCTGAATGCGACGCAAATATCTGTATTGCTTCCATATTACTTACCGCTAGTCAGATAGAAACATGTATTATTGGGTGCAATATGTTGCAAAGTTGGAATGAATGAACATGGGACAAGGGTCATCCATTAGAGTTGCTGAAGAGAGTGAGAAGTTGATAGCAGTCTAAAATGATTGAACCGTGTGTGATTGCATGGCAGTGAAAAAGCATCTAGAAGATTACATTCCAGTCCAGGGAGGTCTGAAGTAATGTTGCAGTATGACAAACAACTATAGTGTACTAAACACAGTGAACATAATAGAGACTAAATTCACAACAATGCTTTACAATTATATACATAATTAAACCAGCGAACTAGCCAGTTGTGTTTGCAAAAATCTGTGTAGCTGAAGATTTGAAAGTGGCAAGTTAAAAGTATACCTATCAGTTTCTGAGTTTCTCTATAAATTACAGGCTTTATATTTCTAGTCTTTTTTTGTTTTTCCTAAAATTGGTATTCTAATGACAGCACTGCAAATGGAAAAAAAATTCTCTGCCTTTTGCTCAGGCATGAGGAAGCTGAAATCACTTCAGTATTTCAGCAAAATGCAACCTTTCTTCAAGTGTGAACATATCATGTACATTTTGCAACTGTTCCAAAGGAGTCAACTTTGAGATATATTTCTCACAAATCCTTTATTTTTAACCATTATTCAGTGCAAAGAAGTACCTTCTCTTAGATTTAAACTGCTTGCATTTTTAGCACTTGTTGCACAAGCTGTTTTCCCATTGAAACAACAAGATACAGAAAAAAGCAAGACATCTTTGCTGCTACCAGAGAGTCACAGTGAAAATTAATTTTGTTCTCATGGCATATTTGTCCCAAGGGAGATAGGACCACACTGCAGAAGTAATCAGGATTTTTTAATGAAGCAAGTTAAAATGTGAATAAAAGCTTCTGCGTCTTATTCAAGCGTGGGAGATCCTATTATCCTTTTATTCTCTGTGGGGTGCCCCATTTATGTGAGTGAGTCTTTATTGCAAGAAGTCGGCAGTGGAACGTGACCCAGCCAGCCTCCCTCATGAGAGGGACTGCAGCCACGGGTTGTTCTCTGAAGACACAGCTGAAGGATGTACCTCAAGGTCCTCACCAGAAGCTGCAAAATGATCTTGCCCTTATGAGGCAGAGGTTAGCTTAGACAGCATAAGATACGTGACTGAAGCCAGTCCAGGCTTGAACAGAAAGGTTACAGAAATGTACCCAAGCCAATTTTCCCTGAATCATGCCACCTTCACTGCAGAGTTTGACTTCTGGAGTTGGCAGGAATATGCATAATGACGCAATGGAGACCTGCCTTCAGAAAGAGGGCCCTTCCTGACGGACGTGCTTATGCTCCACTATGTGCTGAGCCCTCTATATGAGACATCAACAGAAATACATTCTTCTCCTTCAACAGGCCAACCTGTGTCTGACTATGATGCTTGTTCATGGGCCTCTCTCTGCTCACTCAGCACCTACATCTTTCAGGCACACACATCTTCCTCCTATGAACTCTAAGTGTTAGTCCTAACCTCAGAAAACCTTCCAAAAACCTGTTTATATCATTTTATGTTTCTATCCACATGCTGTGGAATAGTATTTCAGAGTCCCGAATTTCTGTGATTGAGTCTTTAACTACTCCATGGAAAAGAATACGCTGGAAGTCCTAACCACCATAGTGGGTGAGTACCCACAATCCAATTATTATTTTTATGCCCAGTATATTAATATTGCAGCAGACTTACATAATTTAGTAAAACACTCTCCCTATCTTCTTTGTAACAACTGTATTCATATGTGCATTACTATTTACATGTCCCTTTTTGTCTATAGTCCATGTTGAACCAATTAAAGTCTTCCAGTTGTTCCTTATAACGCTGTTTCCAACACCTGGTCTGACCATTTCTGCAGCTGTCTTCTGGCCTCTCCCTAGTCTGCCTGTCACTGTCATACTATGATTTGGGCAACAACAAACATGGTATTCCAGCTGTGTCAGCACTAAGTAAGCACACCCGAAGGTTTACTTCTGGATGCATATGTGCAGCACCATCATGTTGTTGGTCCTTATTTGTTCATAATCTGCTGTTGTTCCTATTTCTGTCTAGTGTGCCATATACTTATTTATTGGTATACTTGGTATTTTTTGGCCAAACATGCTTGTAATTCTAGCATGCATAAATTTCATAGGATTGAATTGAGGCAATTCCTTGAAATTCCCAGTATCACTGAATTCTGACCCTTCCTCTGGAATATCTGCCCTTTCTGTTCCATCATCCATTGGAGAAGACTGAGATGGGTCTCAGGTGAAAACACACAGAACTCTTTCTGGATGACTGTTTTATTTTGACCAAAAGCTATTTTTAAGAAGTCTTTGAGTGAGCCTTTTTGAAGCAGAAAGGTACCCCTTTTATGGAGATTCCATCTAGACCATGTTTTCTAAGTCTATGGGAATATCATACAGCTTTTCTTACATTATGGGTTGCTTTATATAAAGTTAACCTTAATGACTTATTAAGGGTGGAAATTATGTTTAGGAGATAGATAACTGAGTCGTATTTTGGGGACTTAGCAAAAAATGACCAGAGTGCTGCAGTACTAAGCCACAAATCGAGTGTTCTATTTAAATCTTTTTGCAACGAATCTCCTGTTACCCAGACCCACGTCATTCATATTCCAAACCTTATCAGAGTCTGATTCACCCGAAAATTTAAAAGCTTTTTTTTTTCTTAAATTTTGGAAGTCGAGAGAGGCTTCAGTCATTTTAAATTTATTTCCTTCTGTATTTTAAGCATTCAGTGAAGCAAGTGCAGGCTGTACTGAAAAAGTACTGATTGCTGAAATCTCCACAAATCTACTTTCTTAAACATATAGAAAACAGTGAAACTTCTGGGAAGCCAATGTTTTGAATAAAAAATGAACTGAAAACCAAAATAAAATACATGTTAAAACATATGTGAATTTTCTTATCTTGTTTTGGTTTTTACAAGGCAAGTTTCATTGATTCCAGCACAGCATTTTCAGTAAATCCTTCTGTTAGTGAGGTCTGTGTGGCATAACAGAAGAGTTTAGAGGTAATTTATAAATAAATCCAACATTCAGCTGACAAAACCACCAGGTAGACTAGCAAATTGGCTGAAATTCCTGGATTCAGATCTCCTGATGAGGTAATGCTTTTTGGTTTGACAGTCTATGCTGCACAAGTCACATTTTTGTTTTCAGTGTATGCAGAGCCTTAGGATTAATGTTTGCAGAATATTCTTACCCTTGTCTTTTAAAACTGCGCTTTAATATTTGGGGTTTTTTGGCCAGGTCCTGCTTCAGACAGTTTTACTGGGACTTGAAAGTCAAATGTTTTGAGACTTTTGAGAAATATTTTCTATCAAAGGGCGCAATGATACATTCAGAAAGTTCATTCATGGTTACATGCATCATTCATGGGTTTTATTCATATGTAATCTCCTATTTGTTTTGAAAGCTTGTTCCCAAAATATTCCATTGTGTAGAAAATTCCCCAGAGCACATTCCTTTTACAAGTAATACAGTCTTTTATAGGTCGCTTCTAATTTGGACGCTTCACTGAACACAGCTGCCACAATTAGAGTCAAATTTGTGATTTTCTCCATTGTATGATACCAGTGTGAATGATACATAAACACAGCTGGCCTGAATGCAGTTTTCTTCACATGATGATGCCTATCAGCAGCAGCAGTTCTCTGAGGCACTGACCCACAGAGGCCAAATTAAAAATCAAATTAAGCATCATAAATGCAACTTCATTACTATTCACACTTTGAAAATCACAAACCGATATGATTTAATAAGAAAATTGATCTAATGTCCCTGACTGAAGAAGTGCACAGGTTTCATCATGCCACAAGACATTTAGGCATAAAACTGTCCCCAGCTCATGGAGATGTAAGTATGCTTTCAATGGAGCATTGTGCCTAAAAGACTGATGCTGAAAGGCAATCTCCTTCCCCATGCGTGTGCTATTAAGTAAAAATATTAATGTTCACTAAAATGATATGAAAATTCTGTTAAGATTGTATTAAAGTTATTTATCTGTGCAGGCATGGGACTCTGCAGCAACCAGCAGGAGTTGCATATTCCTAGAACTTAGTGTCAACAGATATAATGTCTTTCAAAAATTTTAACAGGATTTTGAGTGTGTTTGGAATAAAACTGTTCTCCCATCAAAACTGGTGGTAGGGGAAGAGATGGTGAGGAGAGGGCAATGAAAGTGTAAAAGGATTTGGAAAGACCCTGAGTGTGAAAAACAGGTTCAAACAGATGGATTCGACAAATAAGGAGAAGGACTAACTCGACAAAGGTGCAGAGGATGACCTGACAGTGACAGTGCAGGGACTTGGGTGGAAAAAGAAGGGGTGGAGGTAGAAGAAGGAACTGTACATGAGAATAGTTAGAAGAAAAAAACTACATTCATGAAAAGTTGTTTGAGGAGAAGAGACTGGGAAAGGTTGAAGCCTGGGCCTGTGCTGTCAATCAAAGGGACAGTGAAGTGTAAGAAAGATAGCAGTGAAGCCAAAAGGGGTCAGACAGGAGACTGGAGGAGCACATTACCAATGCAATCCAAATTTCTGAGAATGAATGAGGGAGAAGGGGTGACTCCAGACTATGCAGTAAGAGAGCTCGTTTTTCTGTAAAATGCCTTTTAATCTGCTGTTAGATTTGAAAGTTCCTGAATGGCACAAGGCAGCTCAGAAAGAGAGTTTCAGGCTCAAGGTAGTTAAATTTTCCTTTGTGAACCTGGAGTCCACACCTGCCATAAAGTTTATATAAGAATGCTAGATAAATCTTTTAAACCAGACCTCCACAAATGATCATTGATTCACGTGTTCTTCTTTTTTGGGTGCTCAGCTGAATTTGTTAACTCTTGATTTATGCCTGCTCAAAGTGAGTGGAAACTTTATACCTGAATTTCCAAATGATGCAGCTCCTCATGTGCCAGATAGAAGCAGTTATAATACTGTCTCAGTCAGAGAAGTGTTCAGAAAATAAATCAGTTAATATATGTGAACCATTTGAGTATCACAGTGATGAGCACTGCTGAAAAGCCTGGTAGGATGCTAGTTCTGTTCCTGGAGCAAGATTGGGCAGGAGGCAGTAAATACGGTGGCACAGGACCACATATCGACCCTGGAAGAGGAAACAAAGGAGAAAGAGAAGCTTGTCCAGCTGATTTTTAGCAGAGCACTCTTCCTTCCTGTGAACTGAGTACAACAGTGGTCTTCAGGGGAAAAACAGTGTGTGAATGTGTAATTACAAGGCTGTATCATAATGTGTATACCCAACGGGACTGGATTAATTTTGCACAGGCAACCTTTCTTCTGACATTGCCTAACTCTGAAATGCATGATTAGTCACTGTAAGCAGGAGCAGAGGGACTGCTCTTTTGGTAGTTCTCCTGCGTTTAAAAAAACATCCAATAACAGCTCTGCAGTATTAATTGTATTTTATATGCAATAACATTCCTGATCGTTTTCAGTCCTGGAGTTTTAGGTTAGTCTGTTTGTTTTACAAAGACTGTAATATTTGTGTTTAATGTAGGATTGTATTAATTATTTCAGTAACCTGAACTTCAGGTTAAATAGATATTTAGCACAGGAGTAGCAATCTATGTAGGACAACTCTGAGTAATGCAACAGTTTTCTTGATAGTCTGCAGGGCCAGGCAGAATAAAATTGCTTGTTTAAAATTCAAATCTGCTATGAGATACTCTTCACAGTCCTCTCTTAAATGACTCCTAGAGCTTGCTCAGAGCCCCAGGCTGCTCCGGGATGGGAGGAGACATTTATATTTCTCTTTGTTCTAAGGCTGTGGTACTCTGTGAGGTGATTGTGTCGAGCGATGGGTATCCTTGTTAGGGGAGGATGAGTGTGAGGCTCCCACAGCAGAGCCTGTTTCTCTTCTGGTGTCTTTGTGTCCATCTCATCTGCACCAAGATGCTCCATGGCTCTTTCCCAGTCAGTAGTGCCAATGCAGGAAGATCTACAAGAAGGTCACTTAAGGACTGAGAACATCCTGGTCACTAAAATTGGATATTAATTTATATGACTAACATAGTGTGCTAAAATTGCTACTGACCAGCCACAGAGATAGGTGTAGGGTTTGGGTTTGGTTTGAGTTTGGTTTTGTTTTCATTTTCCCTCCCTGTGTGCATCCTATATAGTAACAGTGTTGTCCTTGCCCGGTATTCTCACCCTATAATACTAAGATGATCCACTGAGTTCAGTACGATATGTCATTTTTTTATAGCTAAACTTGAATTTTGGGCCAAACATTTAGCAAGAAAATGATGATTTAAGAACACTAGACTATTTCATGAATCCACCTTGGTTTTGCAGATTTGTTCCGCTAGGAGAGGAAGCTTTTGTTTTTTTCCTTTCAATTTAGAATTAATCATATTTTTCAATTTTTATCAATGCGCTTTTGGTTTTTTCCTTTCAATTTAGAATTAATTATATTTTTCAATCTTTATCAATGCAGTGTTTTTAAAAAGCAATTTCAGTCCAGGCTGATGTATTTGTTTTAAAGTCAAGCTCATGATTAAGTGTGGCTTTTTCAGTCATTGTGAATTTTTTTTTCTTTTTCAAGATGCACACTGAGCAGCTCAGCCAAGCAGAGTTATGGAGTAACTGTATAGCAACTGTTGTTCAGAGTACTATTTACTTTTTCTCACCAGAATAAAAAATGGTGTGCTAGTGTTTTCTTCCCATTTTCTAGCTTTTATAACTTAGATTCCTCCATTACTAGAAAAACTTGCCGCAGATTACTAGAATGTATGACTGTTTCATAGTCTTATCATAATGTCACTTGATTTGGTCTATAAGCTGCTATAAGATCATATTTCTTAAGAGCAGATTCAACCAGAAAAGGAGAGTGCTAGCTGAGGTTTGTGACATACATGCTTAAAAATTACGGCTGCTGTATCCTACGGAGGGATGAACAGGTACGTTCATTCAGTCTTTTTCCATTCTGGGAGACTATAATATCATGCAGCACAGTGTGTATCTGAGGCACTACCTTTGAAATGCCTTGTGAAGAAAATGCTAAAATTTATAAAATTTCAAGACAGGGATGGAGAACAGCTCTGTGGTAACAAATGCGCTTCTGTGTTTTTCATCGTATCCAGCCTTTCTCTAGACTTGCCATGATCTGTTTTCTCTTGCATGCATTTAAATTTGGTTCAGTGGATTTTTATGGAAGGAAACATGTAATATTCTGTTTTAAAAATACTGCTTTCTGAATCTTTTATTTTAGAAAAATATTTTTTATTATGATCAGAGGCATTTCAGCATTTAAATTCATTGATGGTAACTCTTAGGGACAGCAATGAAAGCAAAATGACCTGATGGCAGTAAGACTTGAAAACCGAAGCAGAATAGACTGTCTGAGATATGTAGCAAGCCTAAGTTGTGACTTAAATCTGAATTCACTTCAGTGGTATTACATTGCCAAGCTAGATCATATATTTAAATGATAAAAGCAAATTTGACAACAGTCTCATCTGTTTTGTGATGTGCTGACTACAAATTTATTTCAGGTGGCTGGACTAGAGAGAAGGGCTCCTTCTATCATAAATAAATGTTTCAGTCTTCCCAGGATAATCTTTCCAGCATGCTTCTGAAAAACTGCTTTCCCATGAGAATCTCCTGAAAGCTATGCAGTCTTCCTAACAGTAATACCTTTTTCTTTCTTTCCCTCCTGCTTTTTTTTTTTTTTAAAAAAAACCCAACAAACTAATGGTCACGTAACAGAAAACTTGGTTCCAAAATAAAGCAGGGCTGTGATTCCAGTTTGGCTACTTGTACAGAGAAGCTCTTGACACAGAATTTAGACTTCAAAGAGTCTGGCTTTTAAAATGTGCTAGAAGTTGCATTTATGGTATCTTCGACAGCAAAATTTTATAGGAACATAGGCACAGACACTTTACATCAGACCCCATGTTAAGAAAGTCTAATTATTCTCAGACACTTTTTCAGAAAAAGGATGTAAGCATCCAGTGTAAACCAGAGTGAAGACTATTTCTAGTTTCCTTCTGATTGATAGTAGTTTGTCTGAAATCTGGAAATTTAGAAGTCAGTGCTGCTACCAAAAATTACACCATAATAGTTGAGTTTCTATTGTCTATATAAATAACTGTTTTGAATATTCAGTGATATTACTTTTTTCTGTTTCACTGGGTACTCTTTCACTTTGTATTGACAATTACTAACTCGTGTTTCCACACTCTGCCTCTGTTTTCTACCTGAATTATTTAATATATTTGTATTCTGCTCTACTTTCAATATAAATTGGAAAAAAAAAAAAAAAAAAGAGGAATGATTCTTTCCAAAACTATTTTGCGTAATTTACTAATTTTTTGCTAAACAGTGGTTGTTTATTGTACAGTAACTGAGAGCAATAGTTACCAATGTGTGAAAGACCGGGGCTTAAATCCATCTTCTTGTGGGAGGATTTCAGCCTATATCTTTTGCCTTTGGAGGAGAATGCCTTAACCACCAGCCTGCACAACATGCTGGGAAGAGTTTATCTGAGTCTCTCTTCTTGGAAGTTGTTCCCTACCTCAATCTGATATGCACTGAGAGGGAAGGGAGAGTGTAAAATCTGAATTCTTGTTTGTATCAATAGCAGAAATTGAGGAATGAACTGAGATTATAGGTCCTTACCTGTTTCTCAGGTCTTGTGAATGTAGCTCTTTGTTCTGCAGGCAAAGCAAAACATCAATTACTTACTTACATATCCTGTACTAGTACCACTCCCATTTCTTTTACTGAGCTGTCAGCACCAGTGTTTTCCAATTACAATTATGGACAGAAGTATTTTTTCTTTTCTGAAAAGCATTCTAATTTCTTTTCCTTGAGCATTTCCATTAGTTCAGCAGTATTCTCTCTGAAAGGAGTTGGAACCTCTCTGTACAATATTGCAGGTGAGATAGAGTTATAGGGCAAACTGCGTTTCTGATCTCTTAAAAGTGCATCGCATTTATGTATGAAGCTCGTTGTCTTAATTTCCTTAGGGTGAGTTCATAGACTGAAAGAAATTTAAGCTTAGATCTTCAGTGGCTTGTGTAGCAAAATTGTTTAAATTAGAAGGTTTATCACTTGATCACTGGATTTTGTGTTTGTGAGTCTTCTGTTTTACAAGGTGGGATGGATCAACAGTAAATACATAGGCCTTTGTAAAGGAAAGTATGAGTGTGAGCAAGGCATAATATCACGTATTTTTGCAAGAACAATAAACCTTCATGTATAGATCTAGTATATATCCTTGTCTTTCTACACTATTAAAGCTTAACTGCTCAAGAGCTCCATCTCAGGCAGCAGGATAACCAGTATCTGGCCTTTATAGAGAGAATTTTTCATTCATTTTTATCCTTTTGATATACAAGCTTCTAACTTTGGCAAACGTGCTCTGTGGCATTACTAGAAGAGTGGGAGCAAGTTACTTGTGTTTGATAGCTTTGGAGTCTCTTATCCCTTAAAAACTTGTCAGTTTATTTTATGTAGAGTTTGCATCAGATCTTAGCTGACTATTGTTAATTTTAGCAAACATACGTACACATATGGAGTCAGAAACTTGGCTTCTGGTGAAGCTTGTCACGTGACCTGTCATAATACCTTTATGGACTGCAATTTACAGTATTCATTGCTACTTCTTGTTTTAAGGACATGAAAACGTGAGGCTATGATCCAGTCTGCCTAAATCCTGCCTACAATGGAATTAGAATGCTTTAAACCGTGCTGAATAGTAGACACTGATCCAGCCTGCTTACTTAGTAAGGCTATTAAATCCATCAGGCATTGAAATTCATTAGGTGCCTCCCATGTAGTCTGAGTGTTCCCTAGGCACTAACATTTTATCAGTCTGTATGCACAGAAGAGCCTTTCTTTCTGGGGATGTGAGTGCCAAAAGGTGTATGACAGTCTAAGAGGAGGCAGAAAGGTACTTGAACCAAGAAGCTCCAAATATTAGACTGTGTGATGTCTATGTCTGGCTTCACCTTGTATCAGGAGGGGGAAGGGATGGGCTCCAAGTTTCTGTTCCTGGTGATAAGCAATATGACAAGGACGAGGCTTAATGCGAAATGTTTAAATAAGTAAGTCCTCTCACAACTGAATATTTTAACTAATAAGCTGGACTTGAGCTCTTGCAGCACTTGCTCCCCTTCAATGTGCTGGACACAGTGACATGGCATCTGAAGAGCCCTTGGTAGAGTACTCACTAGGCCACTCTGCTGAGACATGACCTCAGCTCTGATCAGGCTCAAGATAGCCTGGCATCCAGATCTGCCACTTGTTTCACACATTTTTATTGCCAACACAGTTCTGTGAAGTGCCACCATTCTGTGGACTAAGTGAATGAAGCCGTCCAAAATTTTCTTTTAGCTTTCTGTGATCTCAGTGAAAAAGATGAACCCCTCATGTAAGCAGACTAGATTGATGTTGTCTGGAAATGCTTGAATTCTGTATATTGGCAGTAAAAAAGGAAAAATACATAAGCTAGGAAGACTGGATATACTTTTGCAAGTCTTCAAAGATAACTGAATCTCTCCATTGACTTGTAGAGAAGCTGGGCAAACTAAACTGCCTTCCCTCGCCAAACACGTAAAACTGAGGTGATGCAATATCTAAATTTGAGCAGACTGGATAATACTCTGAAAAACAATGTTCTGTGGCCAGATGGTTGAATGAAAATGGCATGAGTCTCCTGTGGTATGAATATTGCGAATGGCAAAATTTCATGTCACCCTTGCCAAGGAGAAATTTTGTATAATGAACCTTATTGCTGGAGGGAGGAGTCACATGTACAACCTTTTCTCAGACTCTACATGAACTCCTTCATCCAGAAGGTGCAACAGCCTACTTATCCCTTCTGCCCTGTTGTTAATGTACTGTTCTGTCTGAGCAATACAGCTTGAGAGCAAATTGTTTTGATGGATCCAGATTCATTTCGATATTTTACCATCGTTAGTTTGTCATGATGTCCAGGGACAAAGAGCAGCAGATCTGTATCTGACACGTTTTGATGTATCACACCACCTCCACAAGCCAATGGTTTTGTTTTGAATATTATTCCTAAGTAACTGCTAACCTAAGGTATAGAGAAGTACTTGCTTAAAAGGATTAACTACTCACACATGATAGGGGCTCTGAATTTTTAGGAGGGGTTGAGGAAGGAGTACTTGTGTGTATTTGGGAGGTGGAGGAGTGTTTTGTTTTTCTCCACTAAGCATCAAATTTGTGCTTTCTGGTTTAAGGAATTGGACAAAATGAGATTGAATTGTATAAATCATATTCCATTTGACCTATTAGAAAAATCCCATGTGGAATTCATAATGTGCTTTTTTACAGAGGGGGGTTTGTTGAAAACATATAATAATCTAGTGAATGGAGCCTGTTCAGATTCCTTTGGAGTCCTTGGATATTTGCCACAGTCATCAAAAGCACTGTCTGGAGTTGAGCTCACAGATGCTGCTTTACTTGTGTTCAAATCATATTTAAATTATTAAATATGACGATCTTCCGTAAGCTGAGGACAAGCTTGGTCCCTCCTGTTCTCAGGACCCTTGGAGGTGCACGATAGGTGTTTCTTTTATCTGTGAATTGTTATGTGCTGTTAAAAATATTTAAACTTTTTTGTGCACTGAATAGTAGTTGCCCTTCTGCAAAAGCAATATATATATTTTGAGTTTATCCTGTTTCTTCAAACAGTGAGATTCCAACCTGTGAGCACATTTATGCAATCTCTTTTTATCCTAGCTCCATATAACAATATTTTTTATTTGTAAGAAGGGACATGCAAATTGACTATAATTTACAATACATAATAACCTTTAAGGCTTAAAAAATCATTATACTGAGGATCTTTTTTAATCAGAAAGAAAGATAGGACTACTACTAATCTGTGTATACCTTTCATTTTGGGGGCTGATTATTCTAACAGAGAGTGCCTGTATCTTCTTTGAGGTTTGGCCTTGACATGACATTACAGAGAAGCAGTACAGAAACTTTAACTTTTAGGACATATCATTCCTATTTTTTCACTTTTTCCTTTTAATGGTGGATATTAACACAAAGGTTTTTCTACTGTATTTTCAAGGCACTTAATGGTTCTGGTAAAAAATATTTGACATTCCTCTTTGCACCTGATTGTTCATTAGTGTAAGATTTGGCATGTTACATAGCCTGAGACTGAACTTTATGCCTCTTAAAGATTTTAATGTCCCTTCGTGGTGGTGGAATTCACTTCTGATTACTCGTTAAAATAATAATTTGTCTAGACACTTAAAGTTAAAAGAATGTTTTGCTGCTTTTTGGACTTTTTTTGTATAAAGTACTGATGATGTTGCTATGAGCCTTGAAGTAATTCTCTGCATGATTTCATTTGATCTTTAACCTTTGATTTATTATATAAAACAAATTGACAGTCAGAGAGGGATTATGTAAAAGTTCATGGAATAGCCAAGTCACCTATTCTCTGCAGACTTCTCAGACCTGGTCAAAAGCTTTCCCAACAAAACTCGGCTATTGAGGGAGAGGAGGAGGGACAGGGAAGGCATTTTGCTGAAACCCAGTGTTTTGAAGAAATGCATAAGTTGGTTTTGATGATCATTTAACCCCACAAATCACAAACAGGCTTCAACTGCATCTGGGCCTGGTTTCTTCTTCATGCTTTGCCTGGAAGAAACCCCATCACTTCTCAGGTCTTCTGCTCAGAGATCGCCTGGTAGCAAGGACTGCCCCGTGCCTGAGAGCCACTCGGGGGTTTTTCCCTGCCAATACCTTGATGTGTCTGGGAACCAGGGCTGTGCTGAAGCACCTAGGACTAGGTCCTGCACACCCAGGCTGCGTGGCACTGGGTCAGGAGGCAGTATAAATGTGTTGAATAAGGCAGAACTATGTAATACGTAATTTAGGCCAGCTTCATAGCCTTAGGTCAGCTTCATGCTAACTGCAGAAGGATAGGTGATGTTAGCCAGCTAAAATGTTGATTTCTGTATATTTTTTGACCAGGATGAATGGTTCATGTGCTTCATTTTTTTGTGGATTTTTTGTTGTGTTTTTTTTTAATCTGGAATTATTAGGAGCTGTAATGTCAAATTTGCAGGATTTATTGATTGTTTACAGCATTTCATAACTGGGGTCTCTATTTTTATCTTTATTTGGAAAAATCCGACTAACACGCATAATTCCTGCTCCTTCCCCTTCCCCTGATATGCATTCTGGGAAAGCATCCCTACCCAGAAACATCTATCTTTCCTATTTGAAATGAAACTCTTCTTAAATATTGACTTGATCAACAGTATGGGAATTGTGAGTTCTGAACATCTCTATTGAGGATGTTGATCAAATTAATTTATTTTTGGGATGCCATGCCACTGGTTTAAAATGACTAAGGGCCTTCTTGGAAGGAAAGTAGTTACTCTTCTGTGATAGTCTGAGAAATGCAGGGTGGGTTTTTTCTTTTCTTTATTTAATATAGCATAGCCATCCTGTGGTAGAATTACAGAGATATGGCTCCAGCTGTGCTACTCAGCTTCTGTAAGCAGAATTAAAATTGCATATAAATGGTTTAATTGCCCTTCAGTTTGTAATATTGCAAACTCAAGCTGTGACTAATTTTTTTTTTTAATCTATAAATATAGGACCAGCTTTTGTTAATGTTTTTTGCATAGCCATTCTTATTTATGTTGTGGGTTGTGGACAGTGAGATAAGGTGTGTACCTCAAAAGACCTACTTTTAGTAGATGTAGCTTTACAAAGCTGGTACTTGACATTATTTTCATATCTAGAATGACTTACTACATTTTGATTAATGTTTTAAAAGAAGCTAACACTCATTAAATACAGAGTAGCTGTTATCAACAGCTACTATAAATGAAACCTAATGGGGGTTATTGAATTTCATTTTACATATCAGCAACAGCTGGTCTGTTCAGAGGGTTTCCATTCAGCTTCTTACAGTCCCAGGAACTTGATTTTTTTTTTAATATGACTGAGGGGTCCAATCTCAAATTGTTGATGGGAGTAGAGGCCGCCTGCTGCTACTGGAGAAACTATTAGAGGAGTGTAAAATCAGAGACAATAAACTATGACGACAGCTTGTATCAGATCATTGAATGGACTGGTTTTATTTTGTATTCATAAAAGCTTCTCCAGTCAGATGAAAAGGTACAATCAAGCTGATTCTTTATAGAGGGAGGAGTTTGGCCTTTCTGTGAAGCAACACACCCTAGATCAATCAGTATTTTTCTAGTCTTAAGTGGAAGACATTTTAGTTATTGTTACAAAGTAATAGTGTATGCATGCAATACATAAATGTTTATTTTGTCAGGAAATTATTTTGGCTGCTTTTTAAATTTACTTTTCTCCTTAAGGGAAAGGAGGAGACAAACATCTATACTTTTTCTGGTTTAGTGTTCACTTAAAGATGAATGTGTATTCAACTGTGGAACGTCATATTGGTATATCAGCAAAAAACTGTTCGAAGACTATGAAACTATGAATTTCTGTCATTTCTTAGCCCAAACGATATTATTATTCATTTAGCATAATGGAGAGGTTGTGATTGCTTATGCTAAATAACCTAGACATGAGCCAGATACCATCACAGAGTTAACAGAATGATGTATTGAGCATAATATACTGCTTCGATAATGCAAAAGTGTATGTTTTTCAGTTTTATAGCTAGATGAGGAAAGCACATTAAGTTCATCCTGCCCTTTTTGGGGCTGAGATAAAAGCATATGTATTGTTCATGGAAAGAGGCAAACACCTGAGCAAATCATGGCAATGTAGCAGTTGGGGTTTTGATCCCAAGTCTTTGACCATAAGGACTCAAACTCCTATCAGGGAATCATACCTCTTGCATATAGTACTATTTTTCAACTCCACATCTGCAATAACATACAGAACAGTAGCATACTCCTATTAAGGCCCTATTGAAACGGGCCAGATAGCTGTTAAAATAAAGGACTCTTCAATAAGAGTATAGCTGCTGTTATTAATAATGTGATTTGCTATTTCAGACTATGGTTCATGCGTGTCATGATCATATATGTCTAAAGAATGATAGTGGAATGCGAATTCAGACAGACCTATCCTACTGTAGTATTTCAGTGGGTCTAGGTTAACTTTCTCTCTTTTTTTTCCTTTTCTTCTTTTTCTGACTTTTTTCCTTCCTCTTTGTTGTGCTTTCAGGAACAAAACATTACAGGTGAGATTTTTTTTTAAAGATAAAGCTACTAACATCTCCCTGCTAGTCCTGTGTGTAATTTAGTAGCTCAGAAAAGACTCTAAAGTACATGCAGCATTAACTTTACTTCTTATTCTAAATCACCACTGAGAATGGACAGACTTCTTATCTTTAAAACTGTACCTCTCCACAGAATCCTAAGATCATAAAAGGAATAAAACCATAAGAATATGAGAATATGCTTAAGAGAGGACCATCATTCTATGTTCTTGTAGATAGTTTTAAAACCTTCATCAGACTGAAAGAGGCAAACTTGGGCTGTGCTTCTCTCAATTGCTGTATTTATGCAAAAATTCTGCGATGAAAATAATCTCCAGTGCTTTCAGTGAGGAGACTGTAATTCCCAGTAAGTGATTCCCTGCAAAAAGCACTGCTAAAGTAGACTAGTCAAAAGTTTTTTATTTCAAACGTTATAAGGACTCTTTGGGTATAGTCCAGTTTGAGTGCCCCCAATACTGTTTATGATCCTCATTTTGCACTCTAGATACTGTTCATCTCATTTGTATTTGTCATGGAAGTTGAGCAGATAAAATCAAAGAACTGTTGCATGTTTATTTCTCACATGCACACGCAGAGAATATTTTATATCATAAAATGCTCAGGAACAGGTGTTTTCTAATCTTGACACAAAGTCAAGTTTGATGGCACTAGATCAGCAAAGGAGATAGAAATAAAATGAATGACAAGTATCATTCTTATTTTGTTTTCATCTGAAGATGTTTCACATACTAATGTGCTGCTGGCTTAAATAGACGTGCCAGATAGTGTTAGGACAATTCAGTTATCAGACTCTTTTGACAAGTTTAATTTTGCCTTCCAAAATTGGAACCATAAGAAGGGCAATATTTATCTTTGTTTAGTACCCCTCTCTGCAGATCTGCTTGTGTCTACTTGCATTTCCTAAAACCCTTAATGTAACAAACTTAATTTAAACCATGTACCAGCTCTCAACCTTCAGGTAATGGAACGCTTCCTGGCACATTAGCCTTTGTTATATATGAGGTCACTGCTGAGATGCAGCCCCTTGCTGGGTAGGCCCAGGCAGTGCAATCACTCTGAAGAGCAGAGTTCTTCATGTGGTGCAAATGTACTCCTTCCTGATCATATACACATCCACATTACTACATTAAGTCTGTAGGAACACATAATATTTCATAAATGTAGAACCTCTGATTATGCATAAGAGTTAATTTTTGAGTTTGGATTAGGTGACAGTCAATGACAGCTTGCTGGGTTTGGGAGACTCTGTGGTATTTTTAAGGATCCCATGACAATGTAAGCACTTCTGCACCTTACTGTACAAGAGATTACTACTTAAAATGACAGTAGCGAAAGGATATTTGTGAAAACACCCTTCTTAACAGCACTGTCGTGCACACCTAACCTGTCAAAGAGTGCATTGATAGAAAATGAAGTTTTGCTAGTAGTGAGGCTCACAGCACATGATATGCTAGAGCAAATGAACTGTAGGAAATGCTTGATCTTTGCAAACTCCCATTTTAAGCTGACTGCCAGCTCCTTATGCATTATATGTGAAACATCCTGCATTTTTCCAGAAGAGGTGATATTTCAAGATCAAATTAACTGGCAAATATAGTACATAATTATGCTGTAAAAGTAGTCTTGATTAAAAAATGACCAGACAAAATTAAAAGTGTCTAGTGAAGGAAACAGCAGGACACAATGATTATAAAGGCAGAAAAGAGTAGATGCCTCAGTTCAATTTGCCTTTGAGTGCAAATACTGAGTTTGCTAAATAAAACTCCTTCCTACTCATATGATACAGCAGTCGTTGAGTGTATCTGAGTACCATGTGCAGGAAATGCCTGATAAAACAAAGTTTCCTCCTGAAGTGCTTGTTCCTGGGGGCAGAATTCTCTGATTCAGAATGTGCTATGTTTGATGAAATCTTTCACAAAACCAAAGCGGAGTTCAGAAGAGGAACTGATGGCGTCAGCAGTGAGTCTGAAGGAAAAGACACTTTCACCAAGCACCTGCAAGGCTCAGGGGGATTCTGGTTTTCTGGAAATATTGAAATATTTGCATTTAGTCCCATTTTGACCAAAATGAGACTCAATAACAACAGAAAAAAAAAAAATAAATCCCTTTTCTGCCATCAGGGTTTCCTACTTGTCAACCAGCTCTGTCTGCTTCTCATCTGCTGGAGATGACAGTCTTCCGATGTACAGAAGTTTGGCTGCAGGGAGTTCATAGAGAGGAGCTGGGCTCAGCGTTAGGCTTGCCTTTGAGGTCCACCTGTGCCACCTCCTGTTACATATGAAAGTCCTTCTTATTTCTTTAAGGCTTTTTCTTGTGGAGGAAGCAGTGGCTAGCAAATGGAAGGGTTTGACTGATGCAGTAATAGAAAAAACAGAGTTGGTAGGAATCAGATATTTCAGATCTGTGCATAATTCCAACATTTGGAGCGTAGGTTGGTGGCAGATTTGTTCTAATGTGAAATGGCAAGAAAACCCAAATTTCAGTTTCTCGTGAAACAGGCATTCCTTTCTCTTTTCATGATCGTCCCCAGCATAAGTGCTGATGCTTTTGGTCTTTCATTAGTGCAACATCCTATATAAAATTAAAAATTATGTCAGCTGTAAGCACCTAATTAGTATTAAAGATTAATAGCTTAAAAAATCTGAATCAAGTACTATCAAAATTTGATTTTTTATTTTCTTCCATTGAAAAGCAACTAGTCAGACAAGACAATTACACAAAATAGAAAAAGTTTTGATAGTTGCATTTTTAAAGGAAAATTGTGTTGCCTCATCATATCAAATACTTTCTTGGCAGTTAAGAGCCAACTTTACGAGTGCTCTATTCCTATAAGTGATTTTGTTTAGTTTTGTATTTGATCAAGGCTTCTGTTTAATATTCCTAGTGTTTGATTTAATTAAGTTTTAAAAAAATCTAAATAAATGTATTCATTGGTAGACATTGTCAAGGAGCTGAATGTTGGCTTTAACAAGCTGTTTCATTGCTACCAGGTAGCAAATAAGTGATATCTCCTTAATGTGTAGGATGGCTGTGAAAATGTATCAGTTTGCTTTGCCACTTAGAACCTTCCTGCTACCGCTTTATCAAGCATTTGTGTACCAGAAACATCTATGTAAAGGTGTGGGTTATGGACACAGTAAGCATATACAGAAAAAAGTAATTGTAATATAATCACTAACAGGGAGAAAGCTAAAATATCTGGACTGCCACAAGTAGTACACAATCTCAGGAATAAATGGTTCCTACTTCTTCTTTAAAACAAGACAGAACTGAGAGGAGGAAGGATGCAGAGGACTGCATGGAACTGCAAATAAAAAGTAAGTTGAGGGAATAAACAAGAAATTCTTGATGAGATGGCAGTAGGGTGAGGACAACACTTCCTTCCTGAGAAGCAGCAAAAAGACTGCAGTTGGAAAGGACGCATCAGAGACAGTGGAAGACAGTATATGCACTCTGAAATGAGAAAGCAGTCTACTACAGTGTTGGATGCTTATCCTATAGTATGGTGCTAAGTAACACTTTTAAATCACTTCCTCTGACAAAGCAAATGGCCCATTTCTGTTTGGCAGAGGATGAAAAATAAAATCCATAATGATAGAAGTGTGTCCTAGGAGTTCTTTGGTTCTTAAGCATATATGGTGCCTTGCCCTTCAACATGTAAGTTCTGTGCCTGGTGCCAGCTTTTATCTTACTCAGCGTGAGCTCTCTTTCTGCAGCTCCAGGGGTAGAAGTGCCCAAATGGAACACTGCTGAATAGTACTCAACTTTTCTAAGACAAGTGCCAAATACACGTTTATACTGAGGAATCTATCACAGCCTGACAGAGGAAGTTTCATTAGTAGGGAAATATACTTACCCCAATCTTTGCATCTTTTTTTTTCTGCTGTCTAAAGGAACTTACCATTACGTTTTCTCATCATTGCAGCAATATACTCTGTTTTAATTAGATGATTGCCAGCTATTCTAAAGTATTAATGAGTTTCTAACAACTAGTCTGACAAAATTTCTTCCAAGTTACAAATGTCTGTGATTTGTCCAGGGTTGGAATTCAATGCACAGGGATAATTCAAAGTGAACTTTGATAATTTGATAATTCGAAGTGACCAGTGATAATTCAAAGTGAACTTCAAAGCATAGTAATAATTTAGCCCTACCTAGTAATGTTTCCCTGGGTAGGATCCTCTGCTGTGATTTGCTGTGACCTTTCTGCCATTCCCATCCACTGTGTAGAAGTTTTCACTAGCTGGTGCAAAATCACCTTCAGATCCATTTCTGTGAGGTCTCTGATCACTTAGTACAACACCACGCAGATGCCTGCTCAGGTTTGGCAGGCAGGATAGTCACAGTAGGCACATACCAGCTAATAAACCCTTACTCTCAGCCAGATTCATTACCCTGGGGAAGTACGAGGGCAACACAGCAACAGAGCAAGATCTCTTGGTGCTGTTCCTCCCCTGTGCCTATCTCCCCAGAAGAGAAGGAGAGCAGTACAGAGAGAGGGAGGTGTTATAACAGAGGGGGAAAACTCATCCTGCCAGAAGCAAACACACTTAGGCCTGCCAAACAAAAAAAAAAACAAACCAACAACAACAACAACAACAACAAACAAAAAAAAAAAACAAAAACCAAAAAAAAACAAAACAAAAAAACAAACCCAAAAAAACAAACAAACAAAAAATCACATTAAGAAAAAAACCCAACAAAGTGCAGGGTAGATTTGCTTGAAGTAGTTTGAATGCTGCAGGTGACTGTACTGAGTCACATAGCCAGACCTAGAGGCATTTGGGAGATAGGTGTGTGCTCAGGTGCAGATTTCTTGTCTCCAGGGGAGGTCTTTGACCTGAAAGTGCCTGGGGAGCCTTGGTGTTGCCATGTTAGAAGGCAGCCTTTGCTGGAGTCTTCACAAACGTTTGGACTAAGGTTTCTAAATGCCACCTCTTAAGTTTTCTCTTTCAAGTCCACTTTGTAAGTATTTCACCGAATATTTGTTCCAGCTTTCCAGGAAGCATGTCAGCCTTGCCTTCTTCCCTTGCCCTTTCCTCAACTTTCAAGCAATGAAGTTTTACCCATGTAACAAGCATTGTTTCAAAGTCATATGCCTGAATAGAGGCAGGGCTTTTGTTTAACACTGGCATGGCTGAAGATCTTGCACCACAATACAGACTGAAATAAAAATGATTGTGTGACTTGTTTGACCAAAACAGTCATACTGCACAGTTCAGGTATCAAATACAGCAAATAATTTTATGATTAATCCATAGAAGAAAAAAAAATGTATCAAGTACATTTGAATTCTAATTTGAAGGGAATTACAGTCTGCTTGCCAGTATTTTGTGAGGTAAACATGGGGCTAAATTGTTCCCTAAAATTATTCACTCATAATCACAGTCAAAAAAAAATACCTTCCTTGAGAAGAGTAAGTGCAAGAATAGCATTAATCTTAAGGAAGGGCTAAATCACTGAACCTGTAAACCAGAGCAGTAAACTCAGGTGGTGGAAGGCAGCCACTGTTCTTTGGCACTGAAGCGCTTCCAGATTACATCAAATTATCAAAATGCTACAGAGGGCTGGGAGGATGACAGTGACCCTCAAGCCTTTCTACATGCAAAGCTCGAAAGCCTCTGGTATTTCTTACGATCTTTTACTGATTTTCTCTCACCTAGCACACAGGCAGAAAAAAAAATATGTCAAAACAGGTTACTTCGTCATAAATTTCATTTTATATTCCACCTTCCCTTCCAGTTTCTGTTACCCGATATTTTCTGCTCATCACTCATTTTTCATTAAGTATCATTTATGCTAAAACTGGGTTAGTGGTAGGAATATCTATGCATGAATATTTTGTCAAATTGGAAATTGCTGACTGCAGCTCTCAGAGTAAATCAGAGTTTATTAATAAATTAAGCTGCCCTGATTACAGTTTTACTTTATGATGGTTTTTGCATCTGTACTAGATATGGGGATAGCCTGAGTGCCACCCATTTGTATTTTCACAGTGCACATAGGTCCTTAGCTTGTGTTACATTCAATTGCATGTATCTATATGTGCATATTCATTGCATATCTCCTTGCAGATTCCCAAAGTCCTTATTTAGTGATATTTAACTGTTATTCTAGTCCCTGTTGCAACAATTTATTCTTGCTGGTTTGTATACCATGGGATTTTCAATCTTGTGCACAGCCCCCTATACCATGCACAGGGGGAATTTCAAGGAAAGGTTTGCAGAAAATAGCCAACTGTGTGGGAAGCTCTGTAAATTAGTCAGAAGTTAAATGAAAGAGTTGTGTACAAGAGAGGGAGGAATCTCAATATCTGAGGTTGTGAGAATGGCTGGCAGGCCAAGGTACATGTCCCATCTCTGTCTTCATATCTTGTCATAAAGCATCAATAACTGCTGGAACTGAGCATCTAAGATCAAGTATTTAAGTAGTCTGTGCTGTGTTGTCAAAACAGTTTCATGCTCCCTCTTAGCTCTTTGCATTTATTTACCTGCACTCCCTGCTCTGCTTCGGGTAGCAAGCTTCCTGCCCTTCATCCCAGCAGTGTCATACCTAATGTACAATGTTCAGTGTATTTGGTACCCTTAGGGTATGTCCACAGGACCAGGGGCTGCTGTGGAAATATGTGTTTCCACACCTGAACCAGCATCCCCTTCCTAGTTCTGTGTGTCTCAGGACACAAGAGAGGGCTATGGGAGCTGCAATTTAACCAGCTTTTCAGCTGATCAGTGGTAGAAACTTAGGTGTCCAGGGGCCCAGACCTAGGAGTATCGGAAGCTGGACAGCAGGTGGGTGACACCTGAAGATGTCAGTGGCATGTCCTTGGCAGACATCAGGACCTGGATACCAGGTTGCACTGGCTGTGTACATACTCATAATGAAGCAAGGCCAAAGCACCAGCATATGATTACCGTTACCATTAGCCTCATCCCTGGCAAAGCTTTGCATGGGCTAGCTATCACTCCCACATGAGATTGGAGGTAGGCGTGGGCGTGACTAGAGCATTCCCACTGGACAGTTGACTTATAGGTAGGGTCTTGGACCACATTATTTGCTATTATAGTTGTAGCCACAGGTTCCCCGAAGTGAAACAAGGAAATGTTTCTAGACCTTCCAGTCCTTCAGCCTGACCACTCAGCCACGCTCTCATACGGTGCAGCAGTGATACAGAGCTGACTGTAATGAGATGACCATGCAGTATCTTTGATTTTTTCCTGTGAATACCTCTTTCTGGATTATTGGCCTGACCAAAGCTTCTAGCAGAGAGGAAACAGATGAGTCACTATGTTGTTTTGCTGGGTCAATAGATAAGGGGTTCCCCTGTTTAGGAATTGTATTATTGAAGAGGCTTCTGGTTATAGATTTTTCTCAGACCTATGTTCTCTGTGAAAATATAGTCATGGAGAACAGTTTCTTCAAAAGAAAGTATTTTTCCCCATTAGACTATAAAAAGCAGGAAGGAACAGGTCAAAAAAGGCAAATATCTATTGTTTTGCCTAAATCTACCTTTTTTCTTATAGACTGAAGCAGCTTTAACCTAGCCTAGGTCCTCTGTGGCCTTCGAAAGTCTCTTGCGCCTGACCTTTTAGCTGCTTTTTGGACTTGTATTTGAGGAGTACCTACTAAAAAGTTGTCAGGGTTTCAATTATCACAATACTCGAGCCACAAATCTAGCTGCAAGACATTGAAAATAAGTTCTGAGAAGTCATCATCTTGATTTTCAGAGAATTAAATCTTCAGGCTAGCTGAAGACATTAGTTTTTGGGTTGTACAGATGAAAGCTGCATTGAGCTCTCAGTTGTTCTCTAAATCTCAACACAGTAACTCCCAACCATAGAGCAATATGATTTTTTTGTATCACAGAGAGTAAAATATTCACAAACTTAAAAGATGTAGGTATATTCCATCATAATTTTTGTCTCTCAGCAGGGTTTGCTGTATTTTACTTTCATTTGGTTGTTTCTTGACTTTGCATGCAACCATTTCTAATTCTCACCTTCTAACTCTCTCTCTTCATGAACTGCATAGTTCCACTGCTGAAGTTATACCAAGTGTAATTTTGAGCAGAAGTTTTCCTGAGTTTTGTGTGCTCTCTGAGCCAACTGCTGGGCCAGAAGGCAGATGCAGGGATTCTGAGAAGCAGTCTACACTGCTTCCCATAAGAGTGTCCCAGCAGTGTTATGCCAGTCTCCAAAGGTTGCCTGTAGGGCACGAGTAGGCTGAAATCTTGTGCCATAGCAATAAAATGTTACCCAGCAGCTGTTGTTCCAGGCATACCATTTATTATCACAAGCTATATCTCCCAAACTAGAGCTGCACCAGAGCTATTTTCAAGCCACATATGGCTCAGCAATTTCAACTTGGTGATTCTGAAGTAAGCGAGACACATTGCATAAGCCATGTGCACTAACGTGTGGGAGGAATTGTGAAATGGTGCATACATTAAATTTTGTTGTATCGGGGTAGTGCCTATGATGAAATCTTGCCTGAGAATTTCTAATACTACAAGGTCTCCTGAATCTAGGCTTTGGACACTAGATACTGCTTCATGCTGACAGTTTGAGTAAAAGTTTATCTGTTTTGTAAACTTACAAAGTATTTCCATTTTCTTGCCTATGGGATGGTTTTCCAGTCAGACAAACTGTTTCTTTTCTTTCAAACTCTGATCAAGATTCCAGTGACTAACATTATGACAAATCTTCCCAGAAATTGATATGTCTGTTTAAGATTCAGATTTTTGCCTATAAATAGAATAAAGGATGACATTGAACATAATGAAGAGTGCACATATCATCACATATTTAATATGGTAATGGTGCTGCAAGTGGGTAATTGAGGATCAGCAACATGAATCAGTTAGAAATGTGTTCCTGATTCTGTGGTTGTTCTTATGGGTTCTTATAAAGTCAGTGCCAATTAATAGGGGCACCTGGACTCCAAGATAAATGTGTTTGTAGGCAAGAACATTCTTCACATTAGATCTTCCTCTTTTAATGACTCCCTAAATGAGTCCCAGATTAGAAGATAAGCTGCTCCTTGTGGATAGCTACACTGGGAAAGTATCTGCTATGATTTCTAGTAGTAAATCTGACTGACCATCCATGGTAGTCTGATTTACTTTCTTGTTTAAGTACAAGTTCTGAACCATTTGACTCTGGATGCAGCTGAGGGAACTCAGCCCCTGTGAAAATCAAGTTTAAATTAATACAGGCAGTGTGGGCCTCATATAAGAAAGCTGAGTTTCTATGTCCAATCTTAGACTGAAAATACGTGACTCTGTTCAGACCTCTTTACAGTATGTGTAAAGAGGTATGGGGAAACAAAGTGTGTTTGCACTCTGCATAGAAATTTTAGGTTTTCTTTCTTTTCAGAGAATATTTATATGTCTGCCCGAGAGGCTAAGCCCAAAATTCCTCTATGATTAAATAGTAAGAGCTTCTGTTGGCAAAGTTGTCAGATGTGTGTTTATATATGGTGCTCTGGTGGAGTTATTTAGGCTTTGCTACTTACTAAACTATAAAGGATTTGTTTCTCAGTGGTCAGATGTCATCTTTGATCCAGTAAGATTTAGCTTAAAGACCTTTTCCTCTGTTCTTTGGCAAGCGATCAAATCCAGCTTGCTTTCATAGTCTTCTGAGAAACATATCAAGATTATCAGGATTTCTAGTATGTTACACTTTTTTTTTTTATATTTGTTGAACCCCATAGATTCCAACTTGTTCTGCAAAAATATATGAGGTGGAAACTCATGTTACAAGTAAGAAAAAGACAAATCAATTTAAACTAAAGCATATATATTTTGGCAATTAGGCAGTATTCCCTTCTAATATGTGTGTGGAAATTTTCCAAGGTTCTGCTTCTTGATCAAAAGAGCTGAATGTATTAAATGGGATGTGATATGGTTTACAGTGCTACTTTGTGCTGAGACTGGTTGCACTCTTGCACTGCCCCATAGTGTGTTTTATTCTTCTTAAGGCAAAATGGAAAGTGGTGCAGCCTGTGGCCAGTGTATTTGACATTATTGGCTCTACAGCACTTGAATACCCCAGTGAGGTTGTCTAATTCCCCTTCTACTCTCTGCCCTTCTTAAAGGGTTCAAATTCAAGGTCTCCATTTTAGCACATTTTAAGCAGCAGTTTTAGTTTCCAAGTGCTTCTTCCCTCGTGGGGGGCTTGTTCTTTTACACTCTGATGTTTCACCTTCTAACATTAGAGGTATAAACTATATAGGGCCTGAATGTTTTGACTGTCCTTCCATCGGCCACAATGTGATTGGTATTTATTCAAATGACCTATTCTGTTCTTCCCAGAGGCCTTTGCAAAAGCTGGCTGAGAGTTCAGAGAAGGGATTTGGTCCAAAAGGCAGAATGTAAAGGAAAACATAGAATTCTCTGTGGCTGTGTGGAAACACACTGATTATCTTCGTCCCTATGTCTGCTCAGCAAAATCATTACAGTATGTGTAATAGGGTTGGCAACACATCCATTGCCTTTACAGAGTCCACAGAATCATCTCTTCTGACCCATAGTAATCTAGAAACTAGTGTAGAAAGTGTATTTCCTTGGCTGGCATTATATGTTTCTAGCTAATGAATGACTTACAATTGTTGTGAGCTGTAGCAAAGCTTATTTATGGCTCTATTGATTTTTGTTATCATGAGTGCCATTATTGGCTTCCCTAACCTTAGATGAATGATCAGTAACTTAATAAATAAAAGCATTGTATGTTCGTGTTCAGAAAGAAAAGCAAGCTAGTGCAAGATGTATGACAACTGACAATTAAATCAAATATTTTAAATATTTCTTATTAAAAATATATATCCAGTTTGTGAGCCTCAGCTGTTGATATAGATTCCATAATTCAGTTAAGCAGCAGACAATAAAAACTGGTGTAAATAAATCACAAAATGGTTTGGGTCGGAAGGAACCTTAAAGAACACCTAGTTCCAACCCCCTTGCCATGGGTAAATGACACCTTCCAGTAGACCTGGTTGCTCAAGGCTCCATCCAACCTGGCCTTGAACACTTCCAGGGAGAGGGCAGCCACAGCTTCTCTGGGTAACCTGTGCCAGTGTCTCACCACCCTCAGAGTAATGAGGCAGGAGAGATCAGATGATATAAGCCTGGACTGAGATGTCAGAGGCCTGGGGTCTGTTTCCAGCTCTGCCAGCCATTTGATCTGATGCCAGGCTGTTTGAATCTTTTTCTCTTTGCCCATTTTGTCTGCCATATACAAGCCCTTTTGGAGCATAGCTTTCTTATTACAGCTTTGAAAAAGCGATGAAATGGATCGCAGTTTCCATCAGCACCAGTGGATGTTAAAACAATAAAAAATTAAAAAAAAAACCTGTTACTCAAATCTATCTTACAAGACTAGATCAAGACTGAAAGATAGAGCTCAACTACAATTAATAGGTACATATTACATATGGAAACCCCTCTAATTAAGGTGGCCCAAACTTCTTTAAATGTTTCCATTGGATCACTTATGAAAGGACTTGTCAGGAAGCTGACTCTGCCATCTGGAAAATGTTTCAGGACTGCAGTAGATCTTTCATTTAGTGTTAGCATCACACTGTTTTTCCAAAGACATCCCCTCGCAATGTTATCCAAATGTGTGTATCTGCTTTCCACCTGAGGTGAGCCAATAGTTCTCTGGTTGGAGACAGGACTCCTTGTGGATAAGCTGACTTCTTAAAATGTCTAATTTTCCTCTCTAATAACAGAAGTATTAACTTCTGTTCACATGAAAAATTTATTTGTAAAACCCAGGTTAAAAAAAAAAAGAACTGTTTCTGAGGAGGTATAGATGTAGGGAAAAAAAAACCAACAAAATTAATCATTCTAACCCATAGAAATAGCATTATTACTTGTTACTGTAGAGTTGTTTAATTTTTAGTATAAAATTAATATTAAAGTGATTGGTTTTGTTTGATTACTAAGTTTGCAGATTAGGAAAATGATATCACATAAAATGTAGGGAATGAGAATAATTTACTTTGTGCCAATGTACCTGAAATATCACATACAATCAATTTAAAGCATTTCTTGTTCTGAACTGGTATCTTTCCTCCATGAAGTGACAAGCAAATAATAGTCTAAGATGGACACATAGGAAACACTTTTATCTCTCTTTCTTCCCCATCCCTGCTGTGGAATGCTTTCTTTCGAAGTCTTACAACAGACCTTGCACATTTTGAAGCTAACTTTGACTGTGGAACATAGAACCTGTTACACTTCTACACTCAGTCATTTGAACCTGTGGGAAGCACAATCACAGGTTCTTCCAGGCAACACAGCATATTCCATTCCAGGTGCCTCTAGCTGGTCATGAAATCATAAGAGGAGATGGAAACTTTTAATGCTATGCTTTTCAAAATGATTTTTAAGTTTTTGCATTCTCACATGACAAGGACTAATAGAAGTAAGCACCCAAAAATACTCACTGTATCTTTCAGAAAGACGCATTTCTTGAATTCACAGTTGGATTTGGCAACTTTTCAGTTTTTAATTTATTTCAATTACTGAAGCCCTTTTTCTCCTCCAGCCCTCACAGAAGTGTAGTATTTATCCTTACATTTTTCTGTATGAGAAGTCAGAGCCATGAGAGCAGTCTTGCCCATGATGACACAGCAAATGCAAATCTGAGACTCAACCCCAAGCCTACCCTCATTCCATAGATGGTTGTAATGATTAAAATACAGGTTAACTAACGTTGCTGAAACAGCAATGGTACCCATGACTAAGTAGCTAAGTAGGAGTGTGGAAAATGAAGGTCCCGCATAACCATGCAATGAAAGGCAGCAAGTCCCCACGCAGATGATGTGTTTTTAAAAATCTGAGTTGTAGGCAGGCCTTCTGTCAGTAAATTACATGCTTAGGGTTATGTGGTGGAGTACATTTGGGTGATTGTGAACAGTCACACTCAGAAATTCCTGTTGGCTTCTTCCAAAAACTGCAGTGTTCTGAGTAATTCCAGCACACCAAGTACCACTAAAAAATAATATAAAATTGGGTCATCTTAGGGAAGAAGTACATAGTATCAACAATGCCCTGTAAATAGGCAATACTTGATAGCAAAATTATGTCAGCAATTAAGACAGACTTTTGTCCTCATTTCTTCTTCCAAACTGATTGAAAAGGAAAAGATGAAAAACATTTTGAAAGGTACGGGAATCCAGCATTAAAGTCTCGGGCTGCCTGGTGTTACTACTTTGAGGCCACCTTTACTCAGATAAAACTTTTGAATGTAAGTTGACAAAAGACTTCTGGGGAAGGGCGGGGGGGAAGAAGCAGCACTATGTCAGAAAAAAGCAGGGGAAGATCAATGCTTTAGTTCTCCAAAAGGCTTCATTTAGGATTTTGCTGAAGAGAAGGCTTTGGTTTCATCTCTCACTTGCATGTCGTAATTTAAGTATTGTTTGCAAATGTTCTTTACCACCAATTCAGAGCTCTAGGAAATTCATCCAAGATTAGATTATTGGTGTGAAGACTATTTTACAAAGTGATCATGAACAAGAGTTTTACACTGGATGCTAGGATGTGATAAAACCAATTCACAGTTACAGATAACAAATAGTACAGGAGGATGCTCATGTCCAGAGAAGGGCAGCGAAGCTAATGAAGGGTCTGGAGCACAAGTCTTATGAGGAGCAGCTAAGGGAACTTGGATTGTTTAATCTGGAGCAAAGAGGAGAGACCTCATTGTACTCTACAACTACCTGAAAGGAGGGTGTAGCAAGGTGGGGGTCAGTCTCTTCTCCCAAGTAACACACGATAGGCCAAGGATGTTTTGCCAATTACTAGGCCTAGCACAAAGGATGCAGCCAGCGGCAAAATAAACCAGTAACCAGATTCTGTTGTATACAAAAAGGTCAGTACATGGGTGATCGCTGGGGTACAAACAAGTCAATCAGATTACACATAACAGACAACCCCAGCAACCCCAAGAATGATACAACACTGCTAACAATCAGTGGAACAAGCAAAGCAACAAAGTCTCCCATAGAAGAGATGGGAGACAGCCAAGCCAAAAGGCTGATAAAATGGGACAGAGAAAAAAATCATGCTGTTCCCACAGAGCCCACATTCACAAGTACCAAACCTGACCAGGGTCCAGTTCCACAGAGAGTTAGGAGGTCCTTCCCCAACATGAAACTCTGTGAAGTGCATCCACCTCACAGACAGACACTCCACCCTTCCTGCAAGTGGTCCCAGCTTTTATGCCCAAAGCAGGACACCTGGCACTCATTTACCCAATGCAGGGCACCTGGGGCTTGTTTACCCAAGGGCTTTCCCTGCAAGGTCGGCTGCACCTTGGAGGAAAGCCAAAAGGTAAACTCATCCCCTCCTCTTAAAGGGCCATGGGGCCCACCCATATGTCAACCTTAATTCAGGGCTTGGGGTTCAGACCCCAGCACTTCAAAGGGGTAATGGCCTCAAGTTGCACCAGGGGAGGTTTAGATTGAATATTAGGAAAAATTTCGTCACTGAAAGGGTTGTGAAGCACTGGAACAGGCTGCCCAGGGAAGTGAGTGAGATGCCATCCCTGGAAGTATTTTAAAGACATACATGTAGATGTGGTGTTTAGGGTCATGGTTTATTGGTGGACTTGGCAGTGCTAGGTTAACAGTTGGACTCTTAAAGGTCTTTTCCAACCTAAATGATTCTATGATTCTATGTGTCCTGGTTTCCCAGGCACAGACCCATGGCCCAGCCATGCAGGCAGGCCATGAGTAGCCCTGAGTCAGCTGGGAGATTCAGTCAGGGCAGCTGCCCCAAGCTGACTGACAGATGTATCCCATTCCATAATCAAGGTCATTATAAAAGGAGGAAGTTTAGTAAGGGTAAGAGTTTCTTTTTCTGGGACTGTTCCTTCTTGGTCTATTGCTCATTTTGTCTTCTAAGGACTAGGCTCAATATGAACTTGTATATTTTACATTTGCGACTGTATTAATTTTGTTATTTCATTAAGTCTGTTTCTACTTCAACCCACAAGGCTTCTCTATTTTTTTTCCCTGATTCCCTTTCTGAGCTTGGGAGGGGACACTGGGTGGTATAACAACTCCTACAGTTTAGCCCTGGGTACAGGCTAAAGGTAGGCACTATGATTCTATGCTTATAGTGGGTTTTTTATAGAAATCATTAAGTTACATATTTACTCAGTTTTTCCGTGGAGGCTATTTAGAATCTACTGACTCAGGAATGGATTATGCAATAAAGTGTAGGACAGTATAAAAACATCAGAACAGTAGATGGAACTGAGACAAAACTATATCTTTGTTCTTTTGGGAGCAATGGGGTTTTGAGGTTTTCTGTGTTTATTCCTTCTTGGAATTTCAAAGAATTTAGGGTGGGTGTAGGAAAACTTGGAGTTGTTACAGGCAACTTAACAAAATATAACCCCAATGAAACAACAACTTTGGTACATATATCAATGAATTCCATGAATGGTCTTTGTAATTAGCTATTGCTAGCTGAGGGCAGTCACTCTCCAGGTTATTGGCTTCTGAGCTCTCTGGAGAGAGATTGTGCCCAAAACACTTGTTGTGGTAAAAGATGCTCTGGGAACTTGTGGACTGCCTAGGAATCTGCTGTGGCCAGCAGCTTCTGAACATCACTGACTGCCTCTTCCTTCCTCCTGTTGTCTCCTTATCTTGCCTTCTACAGGTGTTAAGACAGATCCTGTTGCTGCCTACCCTTGCTTATCTTGGATTTGCTAATTTTTTTGAGATCTTTCCCATTTGAACTTCCATGAAGAGCAGGTTTTGGCCTGACTCCTGACTACGTTCCTCTGCTTGGTTTGTATATTGTGCTTATGGACCCCAACAGTCTTTCTTTCTCATTGACACAGTCACTCTTTTTCCCTCAATCCACGCCATTCTTACTAATCTTTTTGGGTTTTTTCCCCCACTTGTTCATCTGCAGCTGAGACAATAGCCCCAACCTAATACTTCAGCAGGTGGTGAGCCAGGTAGGCTGTGGATTTCTCGATCTCCTACTGCATAGAAAGTGCATCAGTATGACATGAGAGTGCATAGTCTGATTACAGCACGTTTAATTCAAATCAGTAATACAGTTAATATTTCTTTTCCCATATATGATACTTGAAACTCCACCCAGTAACAGAAATCAGATGACAGTGGCTGTATGATGGAAGATTGTTGCGCTTTGTTACAACTTCCATGTTGCATTAGTACAATATGTCGACTGATAGTTCTACCTCATTTCCAGAGATGCCTGTAAACAGGGACCTGGCATGCAGTTTTATATTTAAAGATGTTCCCATGAAAATTACTTACACACTCTTGGCAGAAAGGAGGTTATGTATGTTCTGTGTCTATATTAGCTTTCTGAAAGATCCTGTACTTTGCTTACATCTCTTTTGGCTGTTGCATGTAGTTAGCACACTTCATGCTCCAAACCAGAAGCAGTTAAAATCCCAGGGAAATGTGTATGATTTCATTCCAGTAAAGTAACTTGCATGCTTTTTAGGCCTTACAGAATACAAATATGAAACCTAAAAGCCTGCCAAAGATGCTAGGGAAGGTCAAGTCTGTTGATATAATTTAAATCTGCTTTTTAAAAAACAGAAGCAAAACTGGAAATCACAAAAGTGGTGTGAGGAAAAACAGACACAAAAGTAGACACTGCCTTATAGACACTACAGAGAATCTGCCTAATGATACTTTGTTTTGTCTCTAAGCAGAAGAATTTACAGGGTAGTAATTTTTTAAAAATCAATGTTATTCTAACCTTATTTACCAGCAATATAGTCTGTTCTGTACTTTGTGCATGGATTCTGAATGTTATAAAAACATATCTGAGGGAAGTGTCTGGACTTTGCTTGCGATATACTTTTTTTCTCATTTGCTTGAGAAGCATGAGAAATGTGTTTAATTTGAACGGGTTGATGATGATATAACTGGCCAAACACTTGTAATGGAGACTTGTTGACACGTGAGCACTTAACAGCCTCACAGTGCTCTAATGTTACACAAACTGGTAACTGTCCTAAAGTAATTGCTCTTGGCTGTATCCTCCTTTCCTGCCTCATGATGAAGGTGTACCCCTTTCCTCAGCAAGGAGCAGGAGCCTGTGTTTTGGTGCATGCTGCAGCACCAGCAACTGCCTGCTCTACCTCCCTGGTTTCTGAAGTGGCCCTTGGCTGTGAGATGACCTGGACCATGGACGTCATTTTTGTTACCTGCACACTGATGCCCTTTGCTGGGTAGCTGACCACAGCAGTGGTGTGGAGTCTGTGGGGAAGTGAATGTCACATGCTGCTGTAGTGAGGTGCTAAAGAGGAAAAACTGCTTTTAGCAGGAAAAACAATGCTGCTGCCAAGTAGCTAGCTGCAGTTTATGACTACTAGGGCAGAAAGTCTTGCTCTGTGTGAGAAGGTAAGACTAGGTTCTAATTAAATTATTGCAGAGTAATGTTGCAGTAGTCAATGTACAACACCCACAAGAGGAAAAATCAAGTTAGAGTGCAAAGGTTTTATCGAGGCAACTCAGACCATATCTGACATGCTACTTAGATTGATCTTGCTATGCATGAGCCAGAGAAATAAGTTTTGACATGAGAAGCATTGGTAGATAGGGTGCAGGACTGGCTGAAACTCGTGCATTCTTTTTTCTGGTATTTGAAACTGCCATAGTAACTGAAATTGTAAATAATTGAGTCCCTATAATGGACAAACTAAAATATTCAGGGGCATGTGTGTTGTGAAAAAGTAGATCAGCAGCAGGTAAGGCATTCAGCTGGGAGGTGGACACTTGTGTTTCAGTTTCTGCTCCAGGAAACTTATATCCTTGACTTGATATGCAGCTAAAACTTTGGGACTTACATGTTGAAAAGAAAAAACTTTCAAGCTGGTCCAAGATGATTTTTTTCCAATACATAACATAAAACCCATTAATATATACTGCCCTAACTACATATCTCAGCCTTTGATTTTAGATCGCAGCAGATCTTGTTTACATTGTCAGTCGATTTCATGTCCTGAAGAAAGGCTCAGAAAATGAAAAGACAGCCTTTCAATAAAAAAAAATTTGAAAAATGTGAAATTGCAAAACAAATCTTAAGTTTCTGAAAGTTTTTAGAGTTAAAATTTTAAAAGAATTGCTATTTTTTGTCAAGATATGTTTCAGAAAACCTGTTCACAAAAGCATTTTTAACATTAAAAATTCAATTTTAAATGGATGTGTTTCCTTATGGCTTATTTACTACTCTGAATGGCAGTAACAAAACCCGATCAAGAATTTTATTTTTTAAATTACTATTGTTAAAAAGGGAAGTAGCATCAATGAGCTTGTTATACTTGTCTAATTGGTCTCACCTGGGTATGTGTGAGGCAATCCCCTCAGAGCAGCCTCTGTGATGATCAGTCCTCACCCCGTGGTGCCTGTGGCAGTGCCATGTAGCTGGGTCACTACAGGGAGGAAGCCTCCTGTTTTGTTGCTACACATGATGGAGCTGTTAGAGCAAGTCCAGAGAATAGCTACCAAAATGGTCAGAGGGCTGGAACACCTCTCCTATGAGGACAGGCTGAGAGAGTTAGGCTTGTTCAGCCTGGAAAAGAGAAGGCTCCGGGGAGACCTCATAGCAGCCTTCCAGTACCTAAAGGGGGACCTACAAGAAGTCCCTGGGGAGGGACTTTTTAGAAGGGACTATAATGATAGGATGAGGGGTAATGGGTGGAAGCTGAGAGAGGGTAGGTTTAGACCAGATATAAGGAAGAAGTTCTTTACCCTGAGGGTGGTGAGGCACTGGAACAGGTTGCCCAAGGAAGTTGTGGATGCTCCATCCCTGGAAGTGTTCAAAGCCAGGTTGGATGGAGTCTTGAGCAACCTGGTCTAGTGGGAGGTGTCCCTGCCGTGTCAGGGGGCTTGGAACTAGATGATCTTTGAGGTCCCTTCCAGCCCAAGCCATTCTATGATTCTATGATCATGTTCCATGCCATGCAGCCATTCTAATAAGGGAGCTGCTTGAATTGCATTGAGTCTCTCTAATAAATCAGTGAATGAAGAAAATGTTTATACCATTACCTATTTAACGAGTCTCATTTAGTTCTCTCCTGGACTTCTAAATGAAATGTTATTAAAATTAATGCAATTAGTTTATCTTCCACCCATTTAAAATTAGCTGCTTACCTAAAGATTATAGGAATATAAAAGTGTTCTTTAATGAGAGCATGGCTCAGGGTTTCATTTGGACTTAAATCAAATTAAGAGCGTAATTAGATCACTGATAAGAGTGTTCTTCAGAAGCTAAGAGAAGGCTTTCGTTGTCCATCTTCTGTTCATATCAACAACCTGGGCCCTCTTAAAGCCCCCTGTATACAGCATGTATATTCTCAGGTCATATCTGTAGAGGTCTGGGTATGCTACCTTTGATGGCATTGCTGTACAAAACTGGGTCTTGAGGGTATTATTCGGGATATGTAGCTTCAGGATGTAGTTTCATGGATGACATGGGCGTATTGCCTTCTTGTGCCATTTGCACTGTTGTCGTGTTGCCTCACGCTGGATGAGCTGTGTTCCACTTGTCAATGACATGTTAATGATGAGGCACTGTGACAGCTGCTGTTTATAAAAATCATGAGACCTGAGTTCAATGTGAGTTCAGTGTCTGTAGTTATATGTTAGGGGAAAACAGATCCTTGAGGAAAACCTGGGGGCCTCTCAGCTAATTTCTGGGTGCTATTCTTTTTTAGCTTCTGTTATTTGGGAGATTGAGCTAGGTGAGGAGGGTGGTGTCTTCAGGCTGTAAAATATATGCCTATAGAAAGGCTAATGAGTAATCAGTGACTTTTATGGAATGTAAATTCTTAGTTTTATTTTTAAATTATGATATCACTAGTTTTAAAGTATGACGGAAGTAGGGTCCATTAAGTATATGAATTAAGGTGCTGATAGAAATCATAGAATCATAGAATAATTATGGTTGGAAGGGACCTCCAGGGTCATCAAGTCCAACCTTTATCCCATCCTATTCCTAACCATTAGACCACTAGACCATGGCCTCAAGTGCCTCATCAACCCTTTTTTTGAACACCCCCAGGGACGGTGACTCCACCACCTCCCTGGGCAGCCTGTTCCAGTGCCTAACCACCCTCTCAGTAAAGAACTTCTGCCTAATATCCAACTTAAACTTCCCCCTGACACAACTTGAGGCCATTTCCTCTCGTCCTATCATTAGTAATTTGGGAGAAGAGACCAACACCAGCCTCACTACACCTCCTTTTAGGTAGTTGTAGAGGGCAATGAGGTCTCCTCTCAGTCTCCTCTTCTCCAGACTAAACAACCCCAGTTCCCTCAGCCGGTCTCCATAAGGCCTGTTTTCCAGACCTCTCACCAGCCTCGTTGCCCTTCTCTGGACTCGCTCCAGCACCTCAATGTCCTTCTTATACTGTGGTGCCCAGAACTGGACACAGTACTCAAGGTGTAGTCTTACGAGTGCCGAGTACAGGGGCACGATCACCTCCCTACTCCTGCTGGTCACACCGTTTCTGATACAGGCCAGGATGCCGTTGGCCTTCTTGGCCACCTGGGCACACTGCTGGCTCGTGTTCAGCCGGCTGTCAACCAACACCCCCAGGTCCTTTTCTGCCAGGCAGCTTTCCAGCCACTCTTCCCCAAGCCTGTAGCGCTGCACGGGGCTGTTGTGACCAAAGTACATGACCCGGCACTTACCCTTGTTAAACCTCATACAATTGGCCTCAGCCCATCGCTCCAGCCTGTCCAAATCCCACTGCAGAGCCTCCCTACCCTCAGGCAGATCGACACTCCCACTCAATTTCGTGTCATCTGCAAATTTACTGAGGGTGCATTCAATCCCCTCATCCAGGTCATCGATAAAGACATTAAACAAGACTGGCCCCAAGACCGAGCCCTGAGGGACACCGCTTGTGACCGGTCTCCATCTGGATTTAACTCCATTCACCACAACTCTCTGGGCTCGGCCATCCAGCCAGTTTTTAACCCAGCAAAGAGTCCACCTGTCTAGACCATGAGCCGCCAGCTTCTCCAGCAGAATGCTGTGGGAAACAGTGTCAAATGCCTTACTGAAGTCCAGGTAGACAACATCCACCACTTTTCCCTCATCCACTAGGCGGGTCACCTGATCATAGAAGGAGATCAGGTTGGTTAAACAGGACTTGCCCTTCATGAACCCATGCTGGGTGGACCTGATCCCCCTGTTGTCCTGCACTTGCCGCGTGATCTCCCCCAAGATGAACCATTCCATAATCTTCCCCGACACCGAGGTCAGACTGACAGGCCTGTAGTTCCCTGGATCCTCCTTCCTGCCCTTCTTGTAGATGGCTGTCACATTGGCAAGTTTCCAGTTATCCGGGACCTCCCCCGATAACCAGGACTGCTGATAGATGATGGAGAGTGGCTTGGCAAGTTCCTCCGCCAGCTCCCTCAGCACTCTCGGGTGGATCTCATCCGGCCCCATAGACTTGTGGGTGTCGAATTGACTTAGCAGGTCCTTCACTACTATTTCCTGGATTACGAGGGGTTTATTCTGATCTCCATCCCAATCTTCCAGCTCAGGGGACTGAATACCATGAGGATAACTGGCCTGACTGTTAAAGACTGAGGCAAAGAAGGCATTAAGTACCTCAGCCTTTTCCTCATCCTTGGTAACAATGTTCCCCGTCGCATTCAATAAGGGATGGAGATTCTCCCTGCATCTTTTTTTATTGTTAATATATTTGTAAAAACTCTTCTTATTATCTGTTGCGGCAGTGGCCAGGCTGAGTTCAAGCTGGGCTTTTGCCTCCCTAATGTTCTTCCTGTACAACCTAACTAAATCCCTATACTCTTCCTGAGCAGCCTGCCCCTTCTTCCAAAGGTGGTAGACTCTTCTTTCTCCTAAGTCCCAGCAGGAGCTCCCTGTTCAGCCAGGCCGGTCGCTTTCCCCACCAGTTTGTCTTACAACACATGGGGACAGCCTGCTCCTGCATCTCTAACAGTTTCTCCTTGAAAAGAGTCCATCCTTCCTGAACCCCTTTGCCCTCTAGGACTGTTCCCCAAGGGACTTTCTCAACCAGTGTTTTAAACAGGTTGAAGTCTGCCCTTTGGAAGTCCATGGCGAAAGTTTTGCTGCCCCCCCTCCTAACTGGGGCTAAGGATCGAGAACTGTATCATTTCATGATCGCTCAGCCCAAGACGGCCTCCGACCACCACATCACCTACCAGTCCTTCTCTGTTCGTTAACAACAGGTCTAACAAGGCACCTTCCCTGGTGGGCTCACTTACCAGCTGAGTCAGGAAGTTATCTTCCACGCACTGTAGGAACTTCTTGGATTGTTTTCTCTCTGCTGTGTTATATTTCCAGCAGATGTCTGGTAAGTTGAAGTCCCCCACAAGAACAAGGGCTTGCGACTTTGCAGCTTCTGCCAGTTGTTTACAGAACAGTTCATCGATCTCTTCATCCTGGTCAGGTGGCCTGTAGTAGACTCCCAACAGGATATCCGCCTCATTCACCTTCCTCAACTTAACCCATAAACATTCTACTGGCTCATCATACTTATCCATCTCCATACAGTCAAAACACTCCCTAATATAGAGTGACACCCCACCATCCTTTCTACCTTGCCTATTCCTCCTGTAGAGCTTGTAGCCATCCATTGCAGCACTCCACTCATGAGAGTCATCCTGCCACGTTTCCGTGATGGCAACTACATCATAGCTGTTGTGCTGCATAATGGCTTCCAGCTCCTCCTGTTTGTTGCCCATGCTGTGTGGGCAAATATTAATAAGCAGAAATCCTCCTGATACCACTTGGCATGCACGAATGCTAGTAGACTGCTGCAAACTTCACCTCGTTCACAGGCGTGCAGTGTAGTATGAGAGAAGAGACATTGGTTCTGATGACTCAACAAAGGCAAGGATGCCCCTATCACATCTGGAGTTAGAGGAGAGAACAAGGGCTCAGTCTGAATGCTCCTGAGGGGACAAACTGAAGAGAAACAAGCCCAGAGGGATGGTGAGAATAAGTGAGCTTGTCAGTGCTCCGCTATAGTTATAGCCATCTTTGTGTTCAGATGTTCATCAGACTAAGATGTGCGTGTACCCAAAATGCCATTGCCTTCCTGGGAACTGTGCAAAGAGAAAGATGGCAGGTTTTGTTTACTTTAGACACTGCAATGATTTGTTCTTTGAAAAGCATGTGTAAATTGAGCGACTTCAATTATATTAAAGATAGGCATTACTATGCATGACTCAGTTTTGCAGTGCTCCAGAGAGGAAGTTTGTCTTTGTCTTAAAGATACTATCGGTGCCCATCACGTTGCCAGTGAGGTGCTGTAACGTAAGTCAGAAATAGAATATGATTAATCGATGGTGAGGCTAGGCAGAGTAGAGAGAAATCAGCTTTCATCTACGGCAGTTCCCGAATTGCCATGAGTATGAGTATTATGCAACGATGAAATTGTCTGAGATTTCATGTATGAAAAGTGCAGCCTCGTCATCACACCCATGTCCCCAGCCTTGGGCTGACATACAGCCAAGGTACATAGCCAGCGCGGGGAGCTGGAAAGTGCTCCTGGGCTCAGAGTTCAGCTGGACCTATGATGTCCTAGATTAATTTTTTTGATGTGAGATTTTAATACTTGTCAGTACAGATTTTTGTCTGAAGTTAAGTGCTTTTCCCAGTGTCTACTGCTGTTGTTTTATTTTTAGCATGTGCACAACTGGCCAAAACAAACCATGACAATCTTGGCAACGTTCAGTGTATTTAGGGCCTCCCTGGCCAGCAGATAGTCCCCTGTGCAGTTAATCATAACATGCACCTGGCCACATAGCAGACACAGATTGTCCTGAAAGCCCAGATGTGGGTGCTGGCTACACATTGGCCATGGCCAGCAGCAATTTAGGAGGGACCAGAGGTAATGCAGTCTACCAAAATCTGTTGTCTGAATGATAGTCTTCCAGCACAGAAGGAGATTGGGACCCATTCTGTCTACTGGCAAGGTGCTACTGTGCCACTAGGAAGTTATGGCATAGCTAAACTGATCATTGAGGACCCAAGTTTTTGAGAAGAGCCAGAAGGAGGGAGAAGGGGAACAAAGCTACAATAGGAAGCTGGGAGTGTGTTGATCCTTGAGCAGAAAAACCTTTGTGGTGAATGTGCAGTAGAGTGATGTTGCTCAGTGGTGACTGCAGAGTTAGGTTTTGCTGTTTGGTTATTCTCCGAGCATACAATCATAGAATAGCCTTGATTGGAAGATACCTCAAAGATCATCAAGTCCGACAATTAACCTAACACTGCCAAGTCAACACTATACCATGTCCCTCAGCACCTCATCTACACACCTCTTAACTACCTCTAGGGATGGGGACTCCACCATTGCCCTGGGCAGCCTGTTCCAAAGCTTGATAACACTTTCAGTGAAGAAATTTGTCCTAATATCCAATCTAAACTTCCCCTGATGCAACTTGAGGCCATTACCCCTTGTCCTGTTGCTGGAGTTACCTGGGAGAAGAGACTGACCCCCACCTTGCTACACCCTCCTTTCAGGTAGTTGTAGAGAGCAGTGAGGTCTCCTCTCAGTCTCCTCTTCTCCAGACTAAACAACCCCAGTTCCCTCAGCCGCTCCTCATCAGGCTTGTGCTCCAGACCCTTCACCGGCTTTGTTGCCCTTCTTTGGACACGCTCCAGCAGCTCAGTGTCCTTCTTGTAGTGAGGGGCCCAAAACTGAACACAGTATTCGAGGTGCGGCCTCACCAGAGCTGAGTACAGGGAACAGTCACCTCCCTACTCCTGCTGGTCACACCATTTCTGATACAAGCCAGGATACTGTTGGCTGCCTTGACCACCTGGGCACACTTATGTTCAGCAGGCTGTTAATCAGCACTCCCAAGTCCTTTTCCACCAGGCAGCTTTCCAGCCACTCTTCCCCAACCCTTTAGCGTTGCATGGGGTTGTTGTGACCGAAGTGCAGGACTTAGTGCACTTCTATGACAGCGCATCACCCTGTCATAGAAGAAGATCAGGTTGGTCAAGCAGGACCTGCCCTTCATAAACCCATGCTGGCTGGGCCTGATCCTTTGGTTGTCCTGGATATCCTGTGTCATTACTCTCAAGATGACCTGCTCCATAACCTTCCCTGGTACCAAGGTCAGGCTGACAGGCCTGTAGTTTCCTGGATCCTCCTTCTGGCCCTTCTTGTAGATGGGCTCACATTAGGAAGCCTCCAGTCATCTGCGACCTCCCCCGTTGTCCAAGACTGCTGGTAAATGATGGAGAGCAGCACGGTTGCACACAACTGCACCTTGAGCATAGCACGAGTGGACCTTGACTGGTGTTCTGGTGGCAAATAGCAGACGAGGCAAATAGCAGAAGGGCGCGAGTGTTAGATCCCTCAGCAGATCAGTAAACTTGACATCTGAAATATTTCTAGTCTTGTTTTTGGCAGCCAATTTTATCAAGTGGTCATAGAAAGTCAGCCTTATCAAGGCAAATGCTGAGATGCACTGTTTGTGGATTGTGAGCCAGCTGTTGGCCTGACAGGGAAGCAGTTGTATACACCAAGTGCGAGTGGGAAGATGATTTGAAAGTGAAAAGCACACACAACTGATTTAAAAGCATTTAGCAGAGCAAGCACTGTTTATGGTTGTATGGGATATAGCTGCTAAGTCAGCATCAAAATGGCAATAAGTTCTGAAAGACTGAGAACAGGGACCTAAATATGAGTGCCTGAGCAGAGATCATCAGCTTAAAAAAACAAGACAGAGAAGTTTCAGGTGCATCAGAAAGGTACAAGAAACAAACAGCAGGTGCTGAAGAAGATCGCTGAGCTGCAGTTTCTAAGAACGAGCTTTGTGGACTAGTATGCTCAAAAAGAGCAGTGTGAAAAACTTTCCAAAGTGTCATCAGCAATGTGGGGAATATTCTAGAGAGATTGCCAAGCAGATTGCTGAGCCTCACCAACTTACTTGACATGAGCATTTACTGTCCAAAGTTGCATTCATAGCTCAGGTTTCTGCCCTCAAGAGAGAAACTGCAGGAATGTATGTTCAGTGCTTACGCATCCAGCGTTGGCAGTGAAGGTGGATCGGAGAGCAGCTAGCAAACTTGCTATCCAGCCTTTCTTAGCAATCATTAAAGTGTCAGTTCTCACTATTTTTTTTGTAGCTGCAGGCAGGAACGTTACAGCTAATTTTCAGCTCCCTGCTAACACTTAAATTAAGACTCTAGAGAGGCTTGGTTAGGTTTTTTTAGCGCCTGAGTAGTAATTTGACAACTTGCAAAGTGTAGCAGATGAATGCTGGTGAGGTTGAGAACTAGGTGTTGTCCAAGGGTAAATATGTGTGGCAGGGAGGCAGGGAAAATTCACAACAAAAATAGGCTGTACTGACGTGGGAATGAGGATACTTGAAATAGAATTGCTGCAGGCAAGCCTGTTCTCAGTATAAAGACCAAAACAAGCTCTCTTGACTTGCTGATGTGCTTGGAAGACCTTAATATGACCTTGTAAGGGTAGTATGCTTAAAAAACAAGGGTCAGAAAAGCAAGGGTCTAGGCTGGGGACTTAACAACTTAACCGAAGCCAAAATAGGGTTCAAACCCTGGATTTTAACCTGTTATAATATGCAACATGCTAGCTAATTTCTGCAAGGTTTTATTATAAGATCTTCCACTGATACTGCAGCTTGGCATGCACAAATTTCAGTGAACTTTGGATGTAAATGTCATAAGTGAGGTGATAATCAGAACTTTGCACATTGGGCCAAATAATGTGATAATTCTGCGTATGTCTATAAACTGTTACATGGTAGTTTTATGTGGGGGTCTTTTGTTATTTACTCTAACAGGCAAATATTTTGGTTTCATTGAAAACCACAACCAAAATCCACAGTGTAAGTTAGTTTAGACAGTTGAAAATCTTGAGAAACTAATTAAGCAAAGGCTTATCCAAATCAATGATACTAATGGCTCACTATATAACTGTATGAATGTTATTGATAATTTCTAAATCAGAAGCCAAAAAAAGTGATCTGTACGTAAGTCTAGAGATTTCCATTTATTTTCTAAAAATGTGACATTAAAAAAAATACTAAATATCTAAATGAAGGAATCCTCAGGAAAACAGCACTTGGGTTTCTGCAGTCTGGAATTTCAAAATTTATCCAATAGATACTTGGAGAACTTGAGTCAGGTTGTCTTGGACAGAGAGGAACATCATTTTAGTATGATATTTGCATAATGCAAAATGTGAAACATTGAACAAAAAGGCATGGCTCATTTTATTTAAGTAAAGAAGCTCATTTAATCATTACTGCCTGCCAAAATAATTTATAAATTGCTAAGCAGTCTTGGACAGGGAGTGTTGCTTTTTTAAAAAGCACTTATTTTGAATTATTGTAAGCAATTTCAATTTTATTTCTTCTCTAAATGAAGCTGCACTTACTTACCCCAAAGCTGAACATAGGCTCCAAGCTCAAATAGTTAAGAACACTGGGGAGAAACTTCAGGTAATATCATATCTTTCTGTAATCTGTAATGCATGATTTCAGTGTTTCTTGGCTCATCCCTGTGTGTTAAAAATAGAAGCACTGTTCTAAAGCAAGTTGGTTTATAAATTTGACTCAAATACCCACTTGGCACCCTGTTTTCCTGGTGATGATTGTGTGGAATATAGTCCCCTTTGGCCTCCTTTGCAGCTCTGAATGCTCCCTCGCAGGGCTGGTGTGACAGCTGCAAAAACAGATGCCAAACTCTGTACGATACCGTATTTTTCTGTGTATAATCCTTAAGTAGTTTGTGTTAAACAAAGCAACGCTGTCACTGCATGCCCAGGCCATTCCCTCTGTGACTCAGCAGTAAAAGAAAGTTATTTACATATATGGGTGATATGATGAGAAGTTTACCTCTTTGCTGTTAATACCACTATTTCTAATACTGCAGCAGTAAGCTCCTGTCTGCTTCTCATTTGTTTGGATTATAAAAATATATCCCGGTACTTCACTGGTACTTAGCTGGTTTATAATTGCCTTATTGGAAGTACAGGTGATATACACAAAACATTATGTATTATGATCACCAGCTGGCTCCGTGAAGGTTTCTCTGTAAGCAGCATTTCCGAATGTATAGGCACTTCGGAGCTGAAGTGGGATCAACTGGGTGTATGCACCATGTGAGAATCGTTTCTGCTTACTTTGTTTCATACCATTTTTTAATTCTCTCTGTACTCAGTAAGTATTTAGGAGATACCCATTACCATAAATAGGAGTTACATAGCAGTAAATCACAGTTAAGCTGTATTTACTGAGGCTTTATGTCTACAGTACTTAAAGCATCACTATATTTATGCTACTTTTTTCCAAAGTATAGAAGTGATTATTTCTATGTATTGTTATTTAAGTCTGTTTTTTCAAAGGAAAGAAAAGTCTTTCCTATTAATTCAACATTTTCAACAGCTGTTTGCAGATTAAATGTTTCCTGGCTTTTTTTCTTCTTGAAACATAAATTGGAACAGTGGTTCTAAGCTTTTCAACTTGGCAAAGTATTAATCAATTTTTTATGATTTCTTTCCACTTACTGTAAATGTAAGAACGAAAAATATATCCGTAGTAACAAGAAGGATACGTAAGCTTATGTTCATGTGTCTGTTTGGAGAGGTTAACAGATTATTTGACCTTGAATAGCTAGGGTATGTGTGTAGAATTGGAAAACAGCATTCTCTCTGCTTTATAATATAATAAAATTTACAGTACTTCATGTCACCCTGATTTCTTTTCACTGCCCTTCTTTGTTTATGACCCTTTGGTTCAGAAACAGTGCCCTAAATACTTATTAAAGTATCCTTTGTATCAAATTGTACTTGAATACTTGAATGCCAAGGGACAAATCACATTGAACATAAAGGAGCTAAAGTGAAGAACAGTTTGGTTTTAGACATTTTGTAGTGTTCTTGGCAAGACATCTTGCTGAGTAACACCTTAAAGGCATAGGTCTGCATGCTTTCAAAATTATATTCACTACCAAATGAGAAGGATGAAACTTCAAAGTCTACTGAGAGGTTACTGTAGAAGAGATAGGTTGAAGATACGCTTATTCTTTGTGTTTTAGGGCAGATGTCAATGCATAACTAGAGAGGGAGAAAATCATACATCCATATTGGTCCCTTGCTTAGACCTACATGATGAGATTTAAGGAAAGATGAGTTTTTTAGCTTAATTCCAAGCCTGAGGTTACATGGTCATGGCCTCTTTTTTTTCTGCCTTGGAGTATGGGCAAAATAAGATGATGTCTGCTTGCAGCATGGGCAAAAACAAGCTTCTATCGGTCTACAGAGTGAGCTGAACATGTTCACAAATATCTGTTGACTTGTTGAGGCTCACTGGGTGAAGCACATCTCATGGTTTCTGTGTCAGTGCTGAACTCTAGCATGCTGCTTGACTGTAGCTCTCAAATGAATTACAGCATCCTTTATCATAAACTGTGAAGCAAACTCAAATGCCCAAAGGCAACTAGACAGTTGTCTAAGTCTAAAGTCAGGAATCTCCTTTAGCTCTGGTTTATAGTGTGGCTGCTGAGACATACTGTGCTTTCTTTGAACGTTGCATTTTACTCCAAGGATCAACATGAGTGCAGTGTAGCCACTAAGACCTTTTCTGCATAACCTGTGTGTTAAAATTCTTGGCATTATTTGTATATGTGTTTAGTGATGTTGTGGCCACTGAATATACCTTTTCAACGTACCTTTCCATGTACCTCAGCTTCCCCATTTGTCAAACAGTATTAATGATATGTATCCACTTCAGAGGCCAAAGTACAAATTCCTAATACTACATTTATGCAAAGTATTATTGAGGTGACCATCTGGCAAAAGACAGATTCTGGCTTGCAGCCCTTTGTTCTTTCATCTAGCCATTCTGTTACTTTTTTTTTAATGTCTCTGAGTTCCAGACAGGTCTGAAAGCCCAGTAAACCTTTTAACACCTCTGAAAGCTTGGGATAAACTAAAGAATTCATAGCAACTCTTGCAGCACACAGGGGAAACAGGGAACAAGAATCCCAAATTCTCTAAAATAGCAGAGATTTTGTTCCTGCTGTCCCAAATTATTCCCCACAGGAGTGGATGACAGTTCATGGATCATTGAGCCTGGTTCCTGCAAACACAGCCAATCATGTAATAGATGTAATAGTCCAGAAGAGACCAGAGGAAAAGCCAGCCTATGTCTGCTACACCAGCCACCACAAAATGCTTTCCTCCCTAGCATTCCTGTATGTAAAGTACAAGTCTCCCAGAATTACAGTGTGTCACATGAAGAGAATGTAACACAGATGTCCTGCATCCCCGCAATACTATGGGATTTGTGAAAGTGCCGTACCATTCCTGGGAAATAGGCTGTGACTTTGGTACAGAGCAAGACAGGTTCTTCTACCCTCACTGCCTCTCAAGGGATGATGGTCCACAGGCTGACCTTTGCTTCTTCCTCCCCTCAAATCTGGTCAAAACTACTTTACCTGTAAACACACAGACAAGTCAGAAAAAACAGGAGAGTGAGAGTTTTCTCAGCCCTATCAAGTAACCTGCACTTCCTGCCCCAAACCCGCAGCATCCTGCCTTGGCTGTGGCCATGTCTTCAAAGGATGATTCCCTGGATCTCCAGCAGAGAGGGGAGAGAGTGCAGTCCTTTCTCCCTTAGTTCCTGCAGTCAAAGCCCTGAGTCAGAGGAAGGCAGGTCTGAAGTGTAATTTCAAAGCATCATGATTATGACTTTGCATTAGTGCCTGTCATAGAAGATGACGCATATACATACTCCTACTGTAACACTTGTTTTTGCAAGTGAGAACTAGGCATAATGGGAGATGAGATGTTCAAAATGGAGCAGTAAAATAAACTGAAATTAGGTAGCAGGCCTAGCCACTATGCAGGAATTACAGGGATGTTTGAGATGGAAGTGGGTGAGCTGCTGATAAAAATGTAGCTTCATGGTAGAGTCAATTACTTTCCTACAGCCCTGGAGTGTAACAAATACTGAACTTCTCTCTAAAAAATTATTAGTGGTGACCTGAGGAATATAAAGCACTGACCTGAAATTAGGATCAGGAACATTAGCTGAAAAAAGCAATAAAACATTAAACTAAGCATGATGCAATAGATGCAAGTCAAGTCTGTTTTCCATGAAGAAAAAATTCTAATCTTACTAATCTCATAGAATTTAAATCTGTCATTAAAACAGCAGAAAGCATTTTGTCAGCCAGTTATTTTTCTAGACTTTTGAAAAGACTTTGCCAAAAGTTTCTAACAGGATGCCATGTCTGGCATTTGTCATAGTAGGAGGCTGTCTAGGGCAGGAGGCCATTTGGAGCAGCAGATGACTTTGCCTATAATAGAAAGACAGCTTAGATCTCCTGTTCCAGTAAAAGGTGCCTCCTCTTGTGGTTCTGCTCCTCTTCCCAGCCCCTGTGTGAGGTGCATGGCAATGGCTGGGGGATGCTGCACATTCATTGTCAGGCTGGAGTCAGCAGGGAAATGTCAGCAATATCTCTGAGTAGGGTGAGGGTTAAGTATTACTGGAGGGTTAAGCAACAAGGATCACTTAAAGAGGGCATACTGAGAAGGAGCCAAAGGAAGCCCTTCATTCACCTGCCCAAAATTTTATTGGTCTTTCCTAGCATCCATGTGTCCTGTAACCCAAAGTAGCCTTTTCTTGATTCCCTTCCTCCCCACAGAGCTTCCAAACATCACTGACTCTTTTTCAGGCTTCTTAGGAACAAGCTCTGCCATCACAGTGCTACTGCACAAAGAAAGAGAACAAATTCAGCTGTGCCTCTGTGTCTTGATATGGCTTTGTCAGAGGTATTTACAGAAATTAAACATTCAAAGTAGACAGATCCAAAATAAAGCAGTTATAGACTATAAATTGAATGAGGAAAACAAAGGGAAACTATAGATGACTTATGGTCAGTATGGAAGTAGGTTAATTACCAGCTTTCTCCAGGTCATTGTACAAGGACTGATAATCCACATATGCATTAATGACCTAAGAGTGTAATGAGATGTGGTAAGATCTGAGAATAATGAAGTATTAGTTTACTCTCAAACAAAAAAATACCACCAAAAAAACCCCAGTGAAACTGTCGTCGTTTTAATGTCAACACCAAATGAAAGAAAAATGGAACTAGTATGTAGTGTAGTGTTTCCTGCATGAATATATTGTCTATCTTAAATCCATATCAAACATCATAATGGCTTTTCAAATGAGATCAACGTGGTATACATTGCAAAGACAGCAGAAGCAGCTGACAGCTTAAAAGACCCTATTCCTCATTTTCGAGGTGCTGAAAATCTTGTTTTGCCAATGGGGAGTTAAAGTTGAACGGAAATCTGAAAAGCTCTAAAGAGGTCAGCATGTGTGAGCAGCTGTGTGTAGAAACAAGCTGGCATAAAAAGCCCAGCAGAACTGAGCCAGTTTGTTCCAGAAATGTGAAAAATTGTATATGCACACAATATGTGTTTGATATTCTCCTCCTGAAAAAATTGTTTCTAAAGGTTTTCTAAATAACTTAATTGAAGGGGTGATCTTCAGTTTGCCACTCTCACTGTCCCAGAGGGAGCAGGAAAAAAAAAGTGGAGCCTATCGCACTCAAGTATGTGTCAAGGTGTTCACAAATGCTCTGCAGAAGGCTACTACCTGGATCTGAGTGTTTTCACTTTGAGTAAAGGCAGAACAACATGAAGACTAAAACCCTGGCAAGGTCCGCTCTGAGACAGGGGACAGTAATGAGGTTCAGTTGGTTGGGTAAATACAGCACTTAATCAGAAGATTTATGGCAGTTGAAACCCATTACAGACTTGTAGAAAATAATGTGTTTTGGAAGAGAAAATTGTACCACCTCACTCAAGTGTGTGAATTCTTCACTTTCTTAGCAAATGATGTTCTCATTAACCACTACAGAAGATTCTGAAGTTTGTTTGCAACATACTTCGACATTCAAGATACTTCAAGATTCAGCACAAGTCAAGAAAACTGACTCGTCTGCATTCATGGATTTTACTCTGAAGTAGGAAGGGTTTATCATTCGATTCTGGTCAAGGCAGTCAGATTAGACAGTCTAACCAGCAGGACAGTCCTTCATGTATGCTCTTTGTGCAACAGCTGGGTACTCGAGCAGTTTAAATATTTGTATCATACAAAGAAATGAAACAAGAAACCAAAATGCACATCAGCGAAATGAAATACCCATGCTCATAATTCCAGAACAAACAATATTTTAATAAAATTTGGTTCAGTTATAATTATTCTCACGCAAGTTTTCTATCTATCTGGGACATGCAGGGCAGATGAAACTTCTGACAAAAAAAATAAAACACCAGCAAGCTAATAAAATTAGCTGAGCATCTTTAAAAAAACTTTTATTTTTTTAGGAAAAGCACCTAAAAGTATAGTCTAGAAAGAATTGAAGAACTTGGGGAATAAACTGGTGAATCTGAATTTTAAAGTTAACTGATGGTGCCACTAAGAACTGAACACACAGAAAACCAAATATACATGACATGGACAAGTGAAAAAAACCAGCAGGATTTCTCATGCTCTTCCTGTAAATCAAATGTGGAAAATGGACCCTGATATGCTTTTTCCACCCCACAAACTAGAATAGTTTTACTACTGCCTTAGAATTGATGGCAATAGTTAAAAATATGAACCTGACATCCTAAAAAGAAAAGGAAGCTGCCGAACACATCCCTTTACTGTATTTTCTTGCTTGCAGGTGAAGTGTGTAAGCTCCAGGGTTATAACAGAACAAAATAGAGGTACACTAGTTCAAACAATATTTTTATTACTGCTACCTGAATTTTCGGTCTGACTGTGTATTGCTTGGAGGAGGTTGAGGAGTGCAAGGGAGCTCTGTTCCAGTAATGTCCTTAATGTACTGCCTTTATAGCTGAAATATTTCAGTTACAAACTGAAAAATATAAAATTGAAGTTGTTCCTTTGAATAATCCTTTTAGATTCTTTATATCCATCTAACATATTGACTGCAATAGACATTTGTGTGGACTGGAAGACTAATCAGATGCACTATGGAGAAGTCACATTATTGTAATCATATTTGAATGAAAATTCAGCATGTTAATAGTGGTTACAGACTAGGAGTACATACATTAAAAGGTCATTGATTGATTTCTCCTTGAGATACAAAGATCGTGGATGTATGCTAATGATCGCCAAAATAGAACTTTTGTTTAATTTGGGCATAGTAATGTCATCTTAGGACCTGGTGATACAGAAAGTATGAAGAAGAGAAGACAAGCTTACACTCATGAGAAATAATTCAGAAGTATAAAAAAAAGTGTAAAATAAGGGAGAAATTTTGCATCTGGGATGCAATTCTACTTTTACCCTGCTTTATTCAAGTGTAGGTCAAATACTGGTGTAATTGCATTGATACGTGTGGAACTGCTGCTGATGTATCTTTGTACAGTACTGTAGGACAGTGAGATTTTTGGCTTATTACTTTGCATATAGATACCCGTATCCAAATTTTTCAAATAAAAGCACTTGAGCAAAAATGATTTAAAGGAGACACTGAACTTCTATTACTTCTAATGATTTCAGTTTAAGACTGCTTCTGAAAGGCAGCAGCCATATAGTGCATTAATGTATCTTAAATTTAGGGTACAGCCCCAGTTTGAGTCTGGTTTATATGGCCTAGAGAAACACATGCTAAGGAGGAAAAGGAAGGACTATGGGGATGTAGCTTCTTCAACCCCCTGTCAAATCTATTCCATATTACATGTATGTAGTTGAATTCTCTTAATTTTCGTGAGTTATTGCATTTTAGAAAAGCCTTGTTCTCCGTGGTTCTATACCTTCGTTGTGTGTGATATTAAGGAAAGTTTTAATAAAATATAGTAATTAAAAAGCAAGAAAAGTACTGCATTCAGGGGGAAGTGTGGGTATCTGCCTATCCAAATTAATGAATCCATTTTAATTAAGCCATTTTAATATAGAGAGGAAACTGTATTTTCTGAGTCTGTCCCTCCAAAATGCACAATATCAATTGTTGAAGCACCCTGTCCCCATCTGTGTCAGATATTATAATTTAGCTATCAAGAGTCCTCGATTACTGTGATAGTTGCTATCAGTGGTTGTGTTAATGCACAGTCATTCTGGAAAGGTATAGAGCTACAGGGGTTTTTGTATCCTTTAAAACGGTGGGCTGGAGAATTTCTGTATATAGTTATGCTAGTATAATTATATTGCATGTAGCTACATTCCTTATGGGAAAAAGCAGTAAAAGGAAAAGTAATTTTTCAAGATTTCATTACGTTTAAGACATGCAGTGACAAATGATTTAGTTCATGAATGCTGCAGTGCTCAAGTCATTCTACCCTTGACTGCTTCTCAGTTTAAGCTTTGCAAGACTAATTTTTCAAGCTCTCATCTACTTGTTGGGATCTCAAAGAGGGTGTAATTGATTACAATTTTACAAGACTTTTAAAGGGCATGATACTAGTTTTGCAACCTATTTTGGATGACCATGTCATAACATCAAATATTAACACAGAATTGCAAAAAACACAGAGAATGTTTGTGTGTATATGTGTATTCATGTGTATATATATATATAAAAGCACAACAGGTCTGCTCTCACTACTTCAATATTCATATTACTGTAGGAGGAGGGAATATTTACATACTTGAAATCTGTCCAATATCGACATAGCTCTAATTCTAGAATTGCAGCCTATAATCTTGTCTAAAACTATTACGACAGTTCTGTGTCATATTCCCAGATTTTGCTAAGTGGAATGAGTATTGCGATATATAACAAACAGGTTTTTTCAACCTAGTAAGTCATTGCCAAAGCCTAAAAAGATATTCCACATGATACCATTTCTGGGTCCAAGCTGTAACTAATCCTTTTGGAATACATAGGACTTTTTTCAGTATGTGTGTTAACAATTGATTTTATTGGGAAGAGGCCAAATTTGTTAGCTGCAGCCAAGGACTATGGTGGTTTTGGATGAATGAAATGAAAGCATGCATAAAGGAAGTCCTATAGCGTTCATAGCTAATGAATTTCTCTGGTGAAAATTCAATATTAAGTGCAGATTACAGTTGCAATGGTTCTTGGGGGAATTCAGGAGGATATTGCATCTTATGGGGGATGCTAATTTAAAATAATGACTGGCCAGGATGCATTTAATAACCATTGAAAACTGTGAGGTAGAAGAGGAGACCAGGGAGAATATAGTGTCTGATGTGATACAGATGAAGGGTAGCAGTCTTCATTAGGAACTACCTGGGATTGCCATTACTATTTTTTGGAAAGGACACAGTGCTATTATTTCCTGAAATGTGAGAAGAATCTTTCAGTTTTGATTTATAACCAGTATCTACTGTGAAGCAATTATTTTCCTGGTCAGAATTGAATTGGTAGGGTCCTTACTTGCACCTAGCCTTTTTAGAAGAACTAGAATCAGTGCTCTGCTAACTCATTTATTTAACAGAGTAGAAAATGAGGCTTAAAAAGAGCTTAAAGTGGAAGAACGAGGTGGTAAAAGTTCCATTAATTTCTACTTTGCTACTAAAACAATATATTCTTTCATTTAACATATAATTGTACTTGTGTGCATAAATTTAGCCATCAAACGTATACATATGCATTCTGCAAGTGTGTTCGTATTTGTGTTCGTGTATAAGGTAGTGTGTGTGTGAGACAGAGAAGCATTTTAAGCCTCAAAAAGAAATAAACTTTTCCTGTAGTTTACATTGGATATTTCCTCTTTAAAAAATGCCAGGTTTTCCTTTACCATTCTTGATGCTTCAAGATGGCTGGTGTTTTGCGGAAAGAGTGGGAGGGAAAAGAGAGGTTTTTGTGAGGAGAGGCTGGTGTTGACAACTTGTTAATGAAATTTCAGCTTTAAAACACATTGAGGATTTCTGTGAGATAATATTCTGAAGAAAAAAATTCCCTTAACATGACATTTTAAATATAATCTCTTTCACTTATATAGCACCAGCCATCCCCAGGAGCTAGTATTCTGCACATCCTAATTTAATTAGCCTCCAAATATACCTACAATGTTACTGAACAGTACCATTCCCATATAGAGACGATGAGAGGTGTTCAAGGAGATAAAGCTACTATATTGCATTAGAATTAACGGCCTGTCTCATATTACCTTCGACATAGGAGAGTACTAAGGAGGAAATACTGAGGAGTATCTGAAATCTCATCTACTTTTGGTTACCTACTGGATGCTGAAAATCAGCTGCTGGTTCTTGATAATTGTCTTAAAACTGTAGAAGTTGTCACAGGACCAGCCTGCAGTCTGGTGGGCAGAGCACTTGCAGGGAGTGTATGGTCTTCCTGCAGGTCCTCTCCAGCCTGTGAGGAGCCAAGCCTCAGTCTCATGTCTCTTAGGAGTTACTCAGCCAGAATGCCACAAGAAAAGGTTACAATAAGAGCACATTCTGCTCTTGATCAACAAAAGAACGGGGGACCAAGGGGCACTCTGTGTGGAGGAGTGGCTGAGATTATAGCCATGATTGGATCCATATCGGAGTGGTAGGCATGTAAATTTTGGTAGATCCCATATGGATAAGAGCAGGGAGAAGATACCAAGTCATTCAGTGGGACCTGTTTGGTGGTAGCTCTGGGCATCGCCATAATTCTGGTGTTCCTCATGGATGAAACTGGAGATACCACCGGCTGTTTGTTCCTCAGAAGAGTAGTCAAGATTTTCATCATTCTCTTGGCTGTGGGTGCCTAATTTGAGCTGCATGCAGCAACACTTGGTTTTGTGGATCTGTGTCTTATCTTTTGTACTGAGTATGTTGTTAGTTTATCTCCACTTCAGTGATTCTGCAAGCTTATATGAGATATACTGAATGAGATTTAGGTCCAAATTTTCCTCACTCCTGGTGCTAACCAGTTAGAGCATTTTATTCTTCCTGCTTAACGTGTTTCCCCTCATCACCAGGATACAGTTCAAATCAAGCGAAGAAGATAGAGATGGATGAACCCCCACAGGTTTGTCTTGAAACAGCAGTTTCAAATGTGAAAAGCTTAACAGGAGCTTAGTCAAATTCTTCAGTTCATTAAAATTAATTTGGAGGTCTCAAGAGGATCAGTCTCCTTTAAGACTTCTGGCACTCCTTGTACCTAGTTAAGGTCCACCCATTGCAAACATAGATCAGATTCACAGAGTGCTGAAATTTGTTTCATCAGCTTCCAGGCCTGCTTGATATACTGAAGTCCAAGAGTATGAATAAAAACAATGTTGAAAGCCAGCTAAATGAAGGGATTTGGACTGGCTCATTCAGGAGATTTTTTTGTTTGGTTGGTTGGTTTTCAGTTTGAATTGCAATTTAATGTTAAGCACCAAATTCACCCCTGCAGGGAAATGATGTTTGACAGATGCATGTACAACTGGACAGGGGATTGTAGCATGGGGAAGGTACCATGGGTGCCATTCAGCCCAGGGAAGTAACACACAAGCCTGGGGACTGTGGGGGAAACTACATCCCACAAGATGGGCTGGAGCAAGAAGAAACCTGTGGCTTGTTCTGAGCCTTTAGCTTAACTTCCTCAATCTACCATTTCAGTGGATTTAGCTGGGAGAGCTTCTACTGATGTTTTTTGCCTCAGTTTTTTGCCTTCATTTCCTTAGAAGGGGTTTGTTGATTCTTGGTCTAAATCTGGGAAAAAAAGTTAGGTCACAAGCATGCAGACTCCTCTAGAATGTCCGACAGTATGTTATAGCATGTGAGTGCATATGTATGGGATGTGTGTGCATGCATATATGTGTATACATTTATATATAATCCTCAGCCTGTCCCATTTTATTGATAATTAATGGAAGTTAGAGGTCTCAGTCCCAGTGATTTCAGTAAGAGTTGGGTCTCTGCCAATGCTTTCTGGGAAGTGGAATGTTTCAGCATTCTGTGAAGATGTAGCTATAATGTGCTTCTAACTTAAGGTAATCTGCAGCCAAGTTTAATCAGATACACATTAGTGAATGGATTGCACTTTCCAAATAATGAAATTCTGGTTGGACCACTCAGTGCAAGATAAGAAAATCACAGCAGATGCTTCTAAAGCAAAGGTGGGAGTTGAGGGCAGAGATTGCTAAGAAACAGTAAATGTATTTTGCAGAAAACCCACGGATTTTTTTGTCAGTGTCGCTTTCTTTGCATGCCGTCTCTCTGCAGCTAATTTTCCCCTAGGAAGTTGTAAGGTCACATTGACCTGTATGTTCAAACCATGAGGTCAGGAAGGAAAAAAAAAAGATAAAAATACATTTGTGAAAATACTTAAATAGTCAGTACAAAAGGAAATCATTGGCACAGGAACAGATTTTCAGCAGACTTTTTCAAACTTAATTTCAAAAGCAAATTAAAAGAGTCAGTGATGGTCTTTATCTTGACCTAGGGTTTCAGTACTTCACAAGTATATCATGCCGGTCTGCAGCTTGGTTTAGAACATGCACAACAATAAGGAAGAAAGAATTAGAGGTCCTTAGAGACAATGTTAATCATTAATGTATTTCACAAGGAAAATGAGTGTTCTCCTGTAGAGATTCATGTTGGTCTTTTTGTTTTCATGTCCATCTTGACAAAGACAAGACGGAAAAACAGAATGTGTGAAGAAAACCATTCAGAAATATACCTCAATACCAGAATGTTTTTCTCTTCCTTTCAAGTAATTTATAACATAAACCAAGAGTTTTAACTCTTCAGTTTAAAATAAAAAAATATTTAAAAATTGTAGTAAGTTGAATTAAACAATGCACAGAGAGAATTTTATTGCCATTATGTGCCTGGTATAAGTTAGTTAATAAGCAGACAGGATTCCCTGGAGTACAGTTAGCCATATTTGACCAGCATGCCAGTTGAAATGCATTTAGATACCTACATTTCAAATGTCAGTAAAAGGTAGGGAGTTTCTAATTAGAAAAAGAATCAAAGTATTCCCTCAGGAAATATGGGAATGCAAAACTGCATCCTTGAAGCCACTGAGGTCTTTCCAATAAATGAGGCTGCCTTGCCATGGCAGTGGGACTCCATCTAAGTGCTGGGTGATGTGGTCCGACCTTCCTCCTGCCTTAGTGTGCCCATGGCTTCCTATTCTTTTGCTTCTCCCTTATGTTCTGGGGCTCTGTGATCCTCATGGAGCCATTTGAGCATACTAAGATGATAGAAAACTAACCAAAATTAAATTTTAAAAATAGAGGTATTTCTTGACCTGTGTGACATGTTGAAACAGCTCATCTCAGATTCAGACATGTGCTGGAGCTAGCATGAAGGAAGGAGAGGGTTTGCACAGCCAGGATTCATGGAGGGTGGGTGTCAACAGATAGATCGATGTAGGCTTCCATATATCTGTAGCTTTAATTGGTTTTTTGAAATGGCCTTCAAAGCACAGGGTCAAAATTGTCATGTATCTCTGTAGGTGCAAATTACAGACACAAGTAAACCTGAGCACAGAAATGGAGGACAGTAGCAGGAAACCTTTCAGGTCATTATAATTGTCTTCTTGCATGAAGAGATGCTTTGAGAGAGCACAGAAATGCTGCCAGAAGCAAACATGTCAAAGCCCTTAGAAAAACAGTAGAATCAAACACCCTCGGAACTGAGACAATCATCTTAAAAAGGTGCTTCACTTCCCTCGAGTGTTTTTTTCGAAGACCAGTTCTCAAAATTAATTAGCATTCCTAAGACATAAAAGACCTTCTCTGACATGGAAAATGGTAGAAGATCTGTAGAAAGCAAATGCGTTACCTTAGCTACCTGCTTGGGGTGACATTTTAAATACAGAAAATAAAGCTGGCAGAATTATAGTGACCTTTCAGCCAAAATAACGTCTGCCAAATCTAAATAGCTGCCTCTAGCTGTAGGAAATGATATGCATCTTTGAGCACTAATACATAGGTCTTTGGTAGAGCTGTCTTTAGTAATCCCTTCTAGACCTAAACAATTTATTTCTTGGCAGAGCATGGAAGCTTGAAAATTCCAGGAATATGATGCAAGTGCCAAGGGACACATAGGGACCAACTATGGCTGTGGGTGTGGGGAAGCCATCTGTGTGGTCTTCCACTCAACCTATCATCACAAGTCCCTCATTGTCTTTGGAGCAACCAGAAGAAGCTGTTCAGTTTATCCTTGTATGTTTGCATTACTTCTCCTATATGTGCACATTTCTGTGTACAGAAGCAGTATCCCCCGTTGTTTTCCCTCTTTCTGAATTTTCTCTGGAAACCAAGGGCATATGTGTGGCCTGGGAGCCAGTAGCAACCAAACAGATTGCTGTTAGAAAGGATACTGGTGAGTCTAAAAAGGGAAGGCTTCTCTTAATAATATTCTTCATAGAAAAAAAAATAACTGCAAAAATTACTTTTTCCTGCTTCCCCAATATCTTTCAGCTCCTGGTCTCAGCTATACCAGCAGAAAGAGCAAGTTCTTAACTGTGCTCTCAAAAAGTGGAGAATAGCAGTTCATAGTTTTTATTATCTTCTTTATCAGGCACATTTACATCCCTTTCCCCCTTCACCTCAAATACTCCTTAAATTCAGATCTGCCACACATGCGGAAAACCCAGTTCTGCACTTGAGTGACTGAGATCCACAGAGGAAGGAAATTGTCATAGGGACACTGGTATTTTACCTAGCTAACATAGAAGTCATGCAGGTCCCGTGAATTGCAACCATAATTAGCCAAAAATACTGAATTTCTTAATGGTTTCCAAAGGTTAAAGGAAGTTCACGCAATTTGCTGTCTGGATTAATATAAATGGTTTTCAATTTAAGCAAATAATGCCAAACAGCCTTATAATTATTATTATTAACATAGTATTATTAGCATTACATATAACTTCAGTTGCACTTAGGATTTTGAAAGCACTTTTATTCACTTTGCAAAGAGCTAGGAAGAGCTGTGTCATATATTCCTTGAAGAAATCATAATCTGTAAAGTTTAGGCCAAGAATCAGGCTTGTAGCAGGTGGCATTTTGGAGATGATGTGTCAGTCTGCACAAGGAATTCCAGCTCTGGCATTTGCCAGATGTCTGAGGGATTAAAGAGCTATCTGCTTGCTCTACAGATGCTAGAATTGCATCTTTTTATATTTAATTTACTTGTAGGCTTTTGGTTTTTTTCACCAGCACTGTACCTATAAACCTGACCATAAGTTCTGCCATACTGATCTTTTCTTAGCTTTAGTATTAACCTTCCACAATTAAATGACTGGCCTAGTAGGTGAAGGGAAGCTGTGGATATTGTCTACTAGCAGGGCTTTTGACACTGTCTCCCCTAAGACCCTCATAGAGAAGCTGATGAAGAAGCCTGGAGAAGCAGTCAGTGAGGTGGACTGAGAACTGGCTGAACAGCTGAACTCAGAGGATTGTGACAGTGGCATGAAGTCCAGTTGGAGGCCAGTAACCAAGTGGTGTACCCCAGTGGTCAATGCTGGCTCTGATTGTGTTTAACATCTTGGGAGATGTTACATTCATGATCTGGATGCTGGGGCAGAGTGTACCCTCAGCAAGTTTGCTGATATCACAGACCTGGGAGGAATGGCTGATACATCAGAGGGTTGTGCTGCCATCCAGAGGGACCTTGACAGGCTGGAGAAATGGGCTGAGAGGAACTATTTTGTGCTGCCTCTTTCAATGGCCGTTGTGTTCATCTGTCCCTTAGATTGTCTTTCTCAAAATACAGTATAACAGAGATTGATATGGTCAGGTCTCTTTTCTCCTGTTTGCAGAGAGAATTCCTGCCACAGCAAAACATCTTTCTTCATTCTTGTTGCATGCCTGTGTTACCTCTGCCTTGTTTTCTGAATGACTTCACAAACAAAATGGCTATTGAATTCAGTCAGTCTCAACATTTGTTATATATTCATGCCCTTTGATACAAGATATTCCTTGATGCATTTGATCTCATAGGCATTCTACTATCCTTCAGTGGTTCTTGGGTTTTGAGCTATATTTTAAGATGGAACTAAAATTGGAATTGAGAATTCCAATTATAGTAAAAACTGTAGACCTCTAATGACCGCAGTTTGCTTTCAAATCCTAAATGTAATTGCTGTCTTGCCAGCTCATGTTATTTTCTCCTTTGGTTTGTGTGTTGCTGCCAGCATGTCACCTCTTATATTCCTTCATCTTCTTCTATAATATATTGATAAGGGGACAAACTGGGAGCTTGATAAGTTGGCAGAATTCCCACTAGAATCCTCAGGGTCTTTTTCTCACTGATGCCCTTCGGATTTGGCCTGAGGGAATTGATAAAAGTCAGAAATTAAAATGCTGCCATTTGCCCTAGAGCTTTTCCCCTAGGCAAAACCCAAGCCAGAAACTTTATTCCAAATATTTCTGAATACTACATTTGCAAAGCACGCAGATATAGTGCACGGTGCGGTGTTCAGCTTGGTATTCAGGACCATTCTTTGTGAGATGCTGCTCAGCACTACTAATACTATTAGCTGGCAAATTTGTTTTTGAATTGAATCTTATATAAAATTCTTCAAGCAGGCAACATTTCATGCACATTCTCGGTTAGTCAGGACCACATATAAGCACCAACAGGAAGTTAGACTGAATTCCTGTTAAATAACGCTGACAGTAATTTCAATATCACGTAAAGATCACACGAGCACTGTCTATCCATATCTTGAGTGACTAATCCCACATTGCTTCCTGAATGCTTAGAGATTGCTCCATCCAAACAATAAGCATTCAACTTACTAGGAGTTGTATATTGGAGGATTAGCTAATAGCTTTTCCTGAGTACTGCAAAAGAAAAAGCTGAGGCATAGACTGTGTATAAATAGACTGAATAAAAAAGTTATTTACAGTGTAGATATGTCCAAACGGAATTCTCAGTTGTGTGTTTTCTCTGAGCTGGAAAGAGCAGGCAGGTTTTATAAAAGCTCTTATAAGCAATTTGGAAGTTTTTTTGGAGGAAGGATGGGGAAGGTTGGCAGTAGTTCATTTTTACTGGTTAGTGGAGGCAGCTAGTTCCTGCTGTTTCACAGTGTGAGATTACGTGCTAGGCCCCCAGAGTGACACAACCCAGATTCATCCTGGCACACACCAGTGGTCATGAAAGAAAGATTTGTATATGAAAGGAAACACATTATATTTTGTCTGTGGGGATGAAATATAGCCTCTATCCATTCTGATTCTCTAGTATTTGTACTACTGTCACTTCTCTTGACTTTTGCAGAAGATACTGCAGGCATCTTCTCTGCTTTAAAAATGCAATTTTTTCCTTTCCTGGACCAAGGAAATCACAACTGCCTGATCTTGTTCTGTGTAAATTGACACTGGAAAGCTGCCTGTTCTGCAGGCAGAATTTATCAGAGAAAGCAACAAACAACATGGTTTCTTGTGAATAATGGAGTGAAGGTGGTCCCTCTTCCAGACTGTGAATTTGACTACCAGTTTGCAAGCTCACCACTGAAGGGTTCCCTAATGAAGCTGGCTGTGTACTGGTGCAGGAATGCCCAAGGGTATTTACCCTGTAGCTGCTGTAGAGCTCCGCGTTGAACCCTCCCCTGTGGACTGTTCAGATTGATAAATAGCCCATGTCCCTCTGAGAGATACACGCTGGAAGAGACTCAGCTTCTCCAGAGGGGCCTGAGCGTCTCCCTGTGTGCAGTGTGAATAATAAACACTGGTACCCAGGAGAAGAGCCTGTCCCCAGACTGCAAGGTCTCCAGCTGTGGGACCCTGGTTTTCAGAGTATGCCATTGTACACTTTGCTCCTCTGGAAGCTAATATGGGATAAGGAAGACAAAGGATTCTTGATGCCTTATCCTGGTCTTACCTTAACATGGTGATGAGATGCTGCTGGGATGCTTCTTCAGTGAGCTGGGAAATACACCTGGTACCCCAAGCTGAGAAGAAGCCAGAGGCATTTTTCTCCAACTGTGCCCACTTCTTAACTCTACAAGTGGCCCTTACTTCAAGTACAGTCAAATAGGTGGTTAAGAGACAGGTGCATCTTCCTCACCAGTCTCATAAGGGGGTCTTGGGACCATTTCCAAGGGCTATCATCATAAATCTGTCATAGCTGGGAAGGAGCAGGGAAACAATTCAGCTCCTGCTGCAGCCCCAAGGGCCAGTGAAGTGAGGATGCCTATGATAATGATTATATTCCTGTGACAGCTGCGTGGTATGGTTCCTTGGCCATGACTAATTGCCTTTCCAGGGGATGCCTGAAGCTCCCTGGGGGATTCTGTGCTTTTCTGCTCCCTGATTCTTCTTGATATCTCCAGACTGAGACACAGAAGCAAACCAGGATTCAGTTCTCAGGGTGCTTTGGGATGACTAACAGGCAGACAGGCTTGGAAGCAAATGAAAATATGACATGGGGAGGGAGAGAGGGAAGAAGGAGAAGAGGAGAAAGAAATTAAGTGTAAACCACTGTTGGTTGGGGATCTCAACTCTTGTTCAGAGGACAGAGGCAGCCTTCCACTTGGGTACCACTGAAAGGGTGTAAGGCTATGTGAAAAAAACCAAAAAAAAAACAAACAACAAAAGACAGTCACACAGCAGGCTGTAGAAGAATCAGGATTTGAATTTAGCTCTTTGGAGTGTCCTAACATTTATCAATAATGTGATGTTTCCCTAGCTGTTTCACTTGAGTGTTGTTGGTTCAGGAAGTATGTATGAATCATTCGAACACGGTGGGAAAGCCCTCAGCTTCTCAGAGGATGCAGAGCATAGCAGATCTCTCCTCTCTGGGGAAGCTGCTTGCCCTCAGGGTTCTGGTCTCACACGGGCATCACTTCCAGCCTCGGCAATACATAAGAAACTCCAGTGTTTCCCACAAGTGGAAACCAAGGGGCCTCTGAGGCCCGAAGTGATTTCATCAGCCTTTGATGAAGCAGTGGCTGTGGTTAAAGAGCACGGAGGTGTGCAGTGCCATGCAGGAAATGAGAGCACAGTAAAACTTTTTAGTTGTGCTGCTGAACATGTCTAAATGAGCTTGTCCCCTGATTGAAACAGGAAAGGCAGCTGTTATGCAGCACCAGTGCCAATGCCTGGCTGAAGAAATTCTGAGATACAAAGCTATCAATGGCTGCAGCACACTATGAATATTTTTTCTCATTTCACCTCTTCATTCTCCTTTTTAATTCCAGCCCATAGTTGATAATGCAGAAAATGCACTAATGTTTCCTCCTGAGAATTATCAGGGTTATCTTGAGGAGCTGTGGCCAATGGCTGTATCACACCCCACGACAAGGTTAAGCCACCCCTGTCACCAGCGGTGACACCATCAGCTGCCTGCCCAGTGGGTCCACAGCCACTGAACTCCGTCTGCCCCTGGGCCCTGGCACTACAGAGGGGAAAGCTGACACAAGGACAAGCACCACAGACACAGCAGGGACAGCCTGGCAGCACGGGAAGTCACAGACCAGTTGAGATGCTTGAGAGCCATCAGGCTGACAGGGAGCCCTGGGAGGTAAGCACATACTGGGCATACCCCAGTTTTGAAAATAGAAACACAGAAACGATTAAACTAAATGGCAAATTTGCAGGGTTACTTCTGTCCTATGTGGCAGCACATGGCAGGCATAATGTGGGGGTATCAACTTGCTGTGTGCATAGGCAGGGGGTTTGCTGCCTGTGTCACCTGATTCTGCAGGGTGCAGAGGAAAGGAAGGGATAGTAAAATGCTGTAAAGCCAGAGGGGTGCTAGCACAGCACAGCCCAGCATCCCTGTCATTCAATATAAGAGTGCAAGCTGCACATCTCTTCCAATACAGGCAGATTGGTTTCCTGAAGGGGACCTTTGCCTCACACAGGGTTGAATCCAACTGCAGCCTGAGCAGAGGACTGAGCAGCCGTACACTGCAAGTGAAGGAGGTTAGCAGAGGAGCATGGGGTACCAGGGATTTCTTTAGACCACCCTACCCTCTCCTCATTAAACCTGTATCTAGTCCTACCTGGTCCAACCATCTCCCTACACTAGTGGTTCACACACTGGAGGTCCGCAGTTTGGTCATGGCAGGAGAGGAACGAAAGTGCTGGGAATGACTGGTTACACGTGGGGAATTCAGACAGTAGCTAAATTCAGATGGCCATAAAAATTTAGATGACCATAAAATGCTGCTGTAATACTACTCGTGGCTATTTGGGATCAGTCAGTCATGGAAGATGCTGGGGAATGCTTTATAGGTCACACTGAAATAGATGTAATCATTTTGTTTATGCTCATAAAATGCCTTGTTTTGTGTTAATGTAAAGGAGATATTTCTCTGATATCTTAAATACTGCAAGGGAAAATTAAATACAATAAGTTAGGCTTTGGGTTTTTAATCTTTGTAATGGAGGCATATACTGGAAATAAGTCTTTTAACGTCTCTTATGATGAAATATTCCCCAGTGGGATCTGTTCTCACATGGATCTCATCTCAGTGACACAGATGAGGATGCTGCACTCATAATTTAAAGTAAATTAAGCCCAGGCTTTTGACTGCTGGTAAATTGCCAGAACTGTGCTTGGTTGGACAAGCTTTGGTCACTGCTGTGCTACAGAATACATTTCAGTTTCCTTTTGTACATTAAACCTTAATGCTCCCATCAAAAAATAATTTGATTGGAAAATTAAAAATTGACTGCTTGTTCCTTCCTAGAAAAAGGATTTAAAACTGAAGGGATTTGTACCTTTCTTCAGAACAAAAAGAATAAGCATTAGCACGTACTGATAAGGGTAAGTATTCATGCTAAAGAAACCTTTTTTTTTTCCCTAAGTATTCAGACACACCTAATAAAAAGGCACATAAGAAGCAAAATAGAACAATCTGTTGTTATTTAACACAGCAAATACTGTTGAGATACAAATACAGTTAAGTTTTCTCTGGTAACTAGGCAACAGAAGAAAATACCACTTATCTGAATTGCTGTTTATTCTACTGTTTTTTAGCTCTGCAGTTGTGATTTTTATTCTCCACACCTCAAACACAGAAAAAACAACTGTTTATGGTATGGATAAATTGTTTAATGTACTGTTTGATACGGGGGCAAATTAGACATCAGAATAAATGTCTAGAACTGCTACAACTAGCTATTAATGACTTTTGATCTTCTTGCAAATGTTTCAGTAGATTATGAAAAATAAGCAAATGTCCTCTACTGACTTAGGCAATTGTAATAAATATGGACTACATGAGGCATGAAATCAGAACATTTTCATTTTTCCAAAGAATGCAAATGGTCTCTCGTTCATGTGTATCATCCTAAGGACTTTTTAGATTCAGCATATGGTACCAATGTAGTCTTTGACATTTCTAAACAGAAAACTCTTTTCTAGAGCTGTGCACATTGCCATCAGATGGGTGGTTTCATTAAGGTGAAAATCTGTAGCAAGAAGGGCTCAGACCCATAGTCAGACTGGACTTGCATATGGCTCTGTGCTTACATATGCACATACTTGTGCATGCTGTCTAAATGAAAAGCAACTGAACTGAACAAAACTCTTCCTAATTTCCAAAATCTCAGTTTGTAGCTAAAGATTTGCAATAAACTGTGGGGCTGGAAGAAACGTGGTAAGGGCAAATGGCAAACTTTGGGATGGGAAGCCCAGAGGAGCTTGGAAGACTGAAAGACATTGATTAAGCCAAACCATGTGCAGCAAGAACAGTTCAGTCCCACATGCATGGGAACAACACATCCACTGGCAATCAGGATTCAATTTCTCTGTTCTACTTATTGTAAGCCTCAGCTGTCTGTACTAAAAAGAATAGTACCTTGAAGTGCTGGGGTCTGAACCCCAAGCCCTGAATTAAGGTTGACATATGGGTGGGCCCCATGGCCCTTTAAGAGGAGGGGATGAGTTTGCCTTTTGGCTTTCCTCCAAGGTGCAGCCAGCCTTGTAGGGAAAGCCCTTGGGTAAACAAGCCCCAGGTGCCCCACATTGGGTAAATGAGTGCCAGGTGCCCTGCTTTGGGGATAAAAGCTGGGCCCACTTGCAGGAAGAGTTGGAGTGTCTGTCTGTGAGGTGGATGCACTTCACAGAGTTTCCTGTTGGGGAAGGACCTCCTGACTCCTCATGCAACTGGATCCCAGTCAGGTCTGGCACTTACAAATGGGGGCTTTGTGGGGAGGCAACATGGGGTTACCTCTATCGTATGTGATCACTCTATTGACTTGGTTGTCTCCCATTTTTTCCATGGGTTACCTTGTATCTTTGTTTGTTCCGTCTATTATGGGTCATGCTGTGTCATTCCTGGGGTCGCTGGGGTTGATATCTATTATTTGTGATCTATCTGACTTGTTTGTACCCCCAGCGATCCCCTATATACTGACTCCTTTACATGCAATAGAATCTACTTACTAGATTGTTTTTCTGCTGCTGGCTGTGTCCTTTGTACTGGGCCTAGTAATTGGCAAAACATACCTGTGAAGCACAATGGAGCGGCTTCTGAAATAATTTTGTAGGGGGATATAATGTGCATAAATGACTCCCAGCTTCTACAAAGTAAACTGGGTAAAAAACCCAAGCTCTGTTAAATCACTGCCAAAAGTGTCTTCAGTTTCAGTGACACCAGGATATTCACCGAAGGCCTTTTACAAAAGAGTCGATGAACTGTAGTCAAGTTGGAAAACTTTAGCCCAGATGCCAGTGGCATCTTAACTCTCTCTTCCAGAATATCTGACTCTGAAGAATTGCTACCTTTTTGGAAAGTATTCTGAGCACCTCGCTGCCTCCTTTGTACTGGAAGAAGAGCTGAAGAGAAGGGTTTTTTAATCTACAAATTCAGGACAGAATATCTCATTCCTAAGAATAAGGGAGAAAGGAGTGACATTATCCTGCACACAGGAAAAGGGCAATTCATCCCCATCATGGGCTTATCTCACCTGGGTTTGAATTTGCTGAGTAAAAGCTATACCTTGCTCCTGCAGGAAGGTATTAAGTTGGTCAGCTGCCAGTTGCTGGGGAATGAACCCTGTGAGATTATTTACATTCATCCCAGTTAATCAATTAATGTTTGTAAAGCACTTGAAACTTGAAAAGCACTCTTATGAATATTTGGTATTATCGTATAATTACACTACCATATCTCAATTAAATGCACAATTGGTTATGCTTTAATCATGTAATTGAAGTGTCACCAGAAGTATTTCAAATGTAGGTATGTCAGTCTATGCTGACCATCCTCAAGACTAGTATGCAAACCTGGAGCAAAATGAAAACTCTCAATTTTGGAAAGACTGGAGACTCGCTGTCTGATCAGAATGAATGTCTTTTTCCCTAGAACAGAAGTAAATGTTTTCCACAACTAGAAATATCGGTAATTTTTTTGCTTCTATTTGTCTTGCATCTTGAACTTCTTGTGGGTAATGCAAGGACTAACCTGCTTTTCTGTTTATTTGGTTGTGGTTTTTTTTTTTACTTTACTGCCTTCCCTCATTAATATAATGAAAATGTATGCCACTTGTGATCTTGTCTCTGATTTATACCCTTCAGGGTTGTGCTTTACCAATGGTCTGTATACTGTACTGTATGATGTACTGAAATAAATTAAAACAATTAAATGCTGAAGCATTCTCTGTTTCCCCCAGAGGGCAAAAAAGACATTAAGCCTCAAATAATGATATATATATGTTGCCACCTGATTATCAGCAACATAGGAAGTACTGCTTCCTACTCCATTGTCTTCATTCTGAATAGTATGCTTGTTTATATCAGTGTTGACAATCCAATTCAATTCAAGAAAAAAGAGTAATTTTAGAATAATAAGAACTGATATTGCTTTCCATAGTATATTTTATAGTCTTCCAACTGTGAGATCTTGAGGAAACTCAGTTATTTCTTTTTCTCCACAAACATGAGCACTATGAAACTGTGTATTTTGAGGGAGGGGTGGGTATGGGCTTTTTTGTTTTTTATTTTTCTAATGAAATAGGAAAATTCAATGGACTATCTTGATTTATTAGATGAAGTAGTTACTTTACTAGATGGTGATATCGTTACCATACTTCCCATTCCTCCTTTTTTACCTTCTTCCTCTGGTGCCTCACTTCTTCACTCCTTGTCATTTCTTTTCATGTCAATTAAATGCTCTTTGGGGAAATGGATAGGCAGTTCTTGTATATTTGTACAGCATCTGCACAAGACTGTAGTTGAGGTGTCTAGATGCAATCACAACCAAAATATTAACATTTACGTCTGCTTTTTCAGGTTCATTGGCATCTGTTTACCCTACAATGAACCTGAGATACTTTCCAGTGCAGAGCTGTTATTACTTCTTCCTGTCTTTCTGGAATAACTGTATATAAGAGCTATAACATGGGGTCAGAGAAAAATAGGAGTTTCCACCAAAACAATACCAGAAGATCAGGGCAGGAACAGTGTTCAAGTGTGCCTGTATAGCATTTGCTGACAATAGGACTCCAGTGAGGGTGTCTAAGATGCAATTGCATAACACACACACAGAGATAGATAGATAGATAGATAGATAGATAGATAGATAGATAGATAGATAGATAGATAGATAGATAGATAGATAGATAGATAAAATGGAATGTGTCATTACTGCAGTGTTATGCTATATTTAGAAATCACAAGAAAAGCACTTTCTCCTTTTTTTAAATATTTTTTTTTAATTTCACTGCGGAGAAAAAAGTGCATTTAATATATGAAGCATTTTATGAGACTGTCTTTTTATTTTATTAACTACTAATTTGCACACCTAATATCAATTGCTGGTGCAATTAATTGTGGATGAAAATTAGAATATTTAGCTGTCTGATCACCTGATTGTGCCTATAAATCAGTGACAGTAATTATGTGTGTAAATGCTCATTTCAGCCTGCAATTAATTTGGCCGAAATTGATAGGACAGAAAAAATACCACCCTAGGCTGAAATTTGGTCTCCAGTGTGTAAAAAGAGAAAGTATCTTCCTCCTCTGCTTCTTGTGTCTAAATTGCAGAAAGCTAAGTAGACAAAGAGCAATGATTCCCCAGTCCCCAATAACTCACTGCCAGTGTTTCACAATAAAGTGCAATGGGAGAGGAAATATTTCCATAAGGGTTCATTAATCACAACATATTTGCCATGCACAACCACTCTGCAGAGCAGGTGAAGAACCCTGGGGAAGGTTGCCTGGCACAGCATGTCATTTTCATAATAGGAAAAGTATTTTTTGCACAAATGCTGTGGAACTGAAGTTGCAGATGGCTCCACTGGTAGAGCTGGTGCCTCCTGGCACAACCCTCGGCAGCCAAAGTCACTTTGGATATTTATAGCAAGGCTTAGTGATATCTCAAAAGAAGGATGCTGAAGATGCTGTCTGCCCCACTATATTCCCAGGTGTGCCCCTTGGGAGAACATGTGAGGCAGGCCAAACAAATCCCACCCAAAAAAACAAGCTATAGAATCATAGACTTGTAGAATAGGCTTGACTGGAAAATGGAGTCCAATCTTACCTGTTCCTGTTGTGCTGCAGGACACTAATGAGAGGTCTAGGAATAATTAAACTGATTTTTGACTGAGAACCTGGGGGTCCAACAGACCCCATTAGCAGAACTGTGCAGCAAAAGCTGCCTTTCCAGCTCAGTGGCTTCTTTCAGAACTGGCAGCAGGCCATTTCACTTTACCTGACGCTAAGGACACTGGAGAGCCCCTGTTATCCCATCATACTCTAACCCATCTAGACCTACTCATCTAGACCTGCTCAGTGTTTTGCATGAGAGATAGGGTTGGTGTCTTGTTTACTGTCCCTCTGTGGCCTCAGTCTCTGAGTAGTTCATTGCTGCTTCACTTCCACATGAGAGTTTGATAATACTCAAAGCCACCCAGTGTGATTTTAATTTAAAATCTGAATTTAATGTGTTTTCCTTTATATTGCTATGATGTGCATTGTCAAGAGAAATGCTGCAGGCTCAGATCTGGCCTCTCAGCTGTTTTTTTTGTGCTACTCCCTGGTTTTGTTTGATTCATATTCCTGAGTAAAGCTGTTACTCTGCAGTGGTATGTGCATTGGGTACAAGGGTACATTGGCTACAAGCATAGCGATCATTCTTTGAGGGGGCAACTGAATCCTGGATTGTTTTGCCAGTTAGAGGTCAAAAATCTTCTCATTGGCAGAAGATACCGCTGGAGTTACAACTGAAAAGAAGAGGGATGAAAGATTGCATGCACCCTATGTATAAAAAAGTCCCATGATTAACCATGCTCCACCAGTTATGGAAAGGGTTTTAAGAAAAGGACTGGTGAAAAGGAGAAGAAATACTGAAATGTTTTATCTTAACCAATTAAAAGTTTTCATATTGAAAGTGGTTAAGATTTACTAAAATTTTCTTATTAGAGAATAATATATCACTAAAAAAAGAAAATGTTGTGTAAACATATTAAAAAGATCAAAGGGAAATGCTTTTAGGATGTGAAAGGTACAGTGAGAAAAAGATAAACAGATCCACATCAGTTAATAGCCCAACAGGGCACTCCGGTCAGATGCGAGACACCCTGAAGCAAGACAATATCTTAATCTTCATAATTTTTCATTAAGTGCGACTGTTTTTTAAGCCAGCCTTAATTAGTTTTAAATTAAGATTGTAGGAGCCTGGGCTTTCTGACACAGAATAACGGAGAGCAGATCAGAAAAATAGAGCCCATCAAAGGCCACACAGAGTGGTCATTGTGCTGTGACACAGGTGCATCATGGGAGACCACTGCAAGCTCTGCAGGGGTCACAAAAAGCATCACAACAGCTGGGTGGCTTGGCCATCAGAAGACATCCCTTGCTTTCTAAAACTGGTCATTGCTCCTGCAGCCACTGAAATCTGTTTAATTGGCTGGTCGCCAAGTGGTTTCCCCCCGGCTTGCACAGGCCACCAGAGCTGACACATGCTTTCTGACCATTACTTCTCTCATCTCCTGGTCAGTACTGCCAGCAGCAGCAGGCTGTTGGGCTCCTAGTTCCTGCTTCTTACTTCTGCTGCTGCATGGGAGCTATCGTAGTGAGTCACTTCTAATCACCAAGGGAACCCATGACCAGATCTCTGCTCCTCCTAAAATAGGAACTTGCAGCTACATCTTATCTCCTCCTAAAATAATCAAACTATGAGAAAAAACACTGTATATTTGGCAGAACCTGAAATATGATATTCAATTCATTAGACAGATGGAAAAGCAGGATGATGAGCTCAGCCACTTCAGAGCCCCAGGCTAAGACACCCCAGGCTTGCAGTACGGGTGGTCTTCCAAGTCCACATAGAGCCACACAGAGAGGAGATCCGTTCTGTGGAGGTTCTGAGTAGAGGCCATTGCAGAATCAGCTTTTTTGCCCCATTTATTTGAAAAAACTCTGAGGGAGGCCATATAATCAACACATCTCCCTTGTATTTCAATTTAGAAAACTGGGTCCTTGAAAGGAATACTATTTAACAAATAAGACAATGCTAAGCTTTTTAAATGGTTTTGTGAAGGCATGTCTCATCTTCAGTTTAGTTTACTCCTATCGCATCAACTATTACAATTTGCGATACAATAATCCTTTTAAATAAATATTGATTGTTTTGAAGTACATTGAAAAAATGTTGGTTATTTTCAAGCAGATGTGTTACCTGTAAAACATCGTTCTGCATTTCTATAACCTCTCTCTTTTATTTCTAGGTATTTCCACACAATATACTTGGGTATCCGGAGTCGACGGAGTGGAGAGAATGACAGATGGCGGTTTTACTGGAAAATGGTGTATGAGTATGCAGATGTCAGTATGCTGCATTTGCTAGCCACGTTTCTGGAAAGTGCACCACAGCTGGTCCTGCAGCTCTGTATTGTTGTACAGACTCGTACACTCCAGGCTCTCCAAGGTAGGGGTTCATTTAATCTATTTGGTTTTTATCATTTTAGGAAGATGTAATTTCTATACATGTGTATTTATCCTTCTTTCGAACTGCTGTGTGCCTTGTCCTCCTGGCATAAGAGCAGATCTTGCCTGCTAGCTGCTATTAAGCTGTTAACAATGACTCTGTCAAGAAAGCCTGTGTTGTTGGGGTTTTTTTAGCGTTTCTTATTGGCTCTGGGTTGTGGATAGGATTTATAATGTTTTGCTTTCTGTGCGTCCTTGTAATAGAAGAGCTCTTCTGATTATCCACTGGGCCGATGTGAAAATTGCATCAATCAAACTATTGCTCTTCTCCCTATGCTTCTTTCTGTGAATGTTCAAAACCTTCCAAACTGTAGTAATGAGGTTCATATGGTATTATGCAAAACAGAAAATGACACAGCAGAAACCAGCTGTTCTGTGAAGAAAATGCCAGTGTCTATGGAATACATGTCCATCAGTTCTCAGCAGTGTGTATCTGAAATAATACAAGCCAGCTCCTGAGCATTACAGCAATATTCAGTCTTTCAAGCTCTGGGTTTCCTTCTAAGGCTGATGCTTTCAGCAAGCGTGATTTCTTCTTTAAAATGGTAAATGAATGCATACGTCCTGCCATACGGTTTGTCGGTCAGCAATACAAATACAAGAATATCTCCTTCTCTACTTCTTTTTTTGATGTTACTTTTGGTTACCTGACAGCTTTCCTTTCATATTGCACCATTGGTTTGCCTTATGGCTGCACTTGAGCAGAAATTTTTGGCAAGGGAATGAGGTGAATGAGAACTTGGGATCCTGAAGGTGACACAAATGTCATGAGGGAGTGAGGAGTGAAGGGAGGAGGAGAGGAGGAGAAAAAGGACAGAGGGAGGGAGGAAAAGTAGTGGTTTTGCCATTTGTTTTTAAGAAACGACTCACATGCTTGCCACTGTACAAGATATACCTGTGACAGCACCTTGCTCCAAGAAGCTCTGGTTCTAGTTAGCTTATTATCAGTAACATGAAGTGAGACTGATCAGGTGAAAAAGGACTGAGAACAAAGCGGGCAACTGCATGAAGACCTTGATCCTGGGCAATTTCCTGTGGATAAATCAGAGGCTTTTCATTTACCTCCCCTTTGAACTCACATCTAGTAACAGATGTCCTGCTTGTTGTGTTTGTTGGTTGTGTTTCTTTAGATCTAAAAATCTGTCATCTTAAGGGGAAAAGAAAGCCAAAGATTCTGCTTTAATTAGTTGGTGCTCTGTACAAGGAAGATTGCTTAAGCACTTCCTACAGGTGTTTCTCAAAATGATGCTGCCCCACACTAACCAGTGCAAACTACTATCATTCAGGAGAAGATATTATCACTTCAGGAAGCTTCATCCCACCAGAAAAAGAGACTCCAGAGAGAGGCTTAGTAGAAGAACATAGCCAGAACACTGTATGGTCAGCTATAATTTAACTATCTTCATAAACCATTAATACAGAAGGCCTCTCACCCTCATTTTAGTGCAATAACAGATCTGTCTAGCAGAAACCTGTCTGATGAGTAGGCACTAAGCCTGTGATGTACTCTGCATGTGGTTGTTAATTAGAGAAAACCTGAAATGCTTCCATTTAAAAGGCAAAGACGGTTCCTGAAGCCTGCAATCAGCTCTATGAAATCTATGTATCAGAAACCAGAAAGGAATAAACCTATAATTACGGATTTCAGCTGAGAAGGCTGAAAATATTTACTTATCCTCTCTTCCCCAATTTTCTTCCATCTTCCAAGGAGAAAAGGCTCCATTTAAAAAAAATAAGAGAATTAAACAATGTTGTAGCAGTTTCTTAAACAGTAGTGCCATTATATTCTCCTGGTGAAAGCTAATATGTTTTAGTACATTGCCAACTGTGAAAATCCTTTTTCTATTCTCTCTCCTTTTTAAAAGAAGTGTTAAGGGTAATGCATTGCACTATAGGATGGTAGATTTGCTGTAAGGCTGCATAAGGAGAGTATAATTTCTCTCAGTGGTATCATGCTACAAAAAGGTGTTTTAAAAGGCCATATACCATAAGGTATATGCTTCAGCTAGCTGTCCACTCACTGAGCCTGTTACAGAGATGTCTAACATGGATCAATAAACAGTGTTTGATTGATTTTCTTTGTTTAGAGAATGCTACTTGCTTTTTATTATTGTTCTTTTAGTTCTCTGTCCCACAGGACAAAGTTATGGCAATTGATAAGTGCCATCGCTGGTCAACATTCTCAAAAGTATACTTCCATCACAAACCGCAAATTTGGCATGGGAAATGAATGATACTGGAAATGTCTCAGTCTATAAGCAGGGTATTTCTAATATCAAGCCATTAATGACCACAAGAAAAACTGTTAAATATTTTAGTTATGAAATTGCATATTTTCCATTCCAAATGCACAAAAATAGCATCATTCCAACAGGAGAATGCTGTCAGTGTGACTGAAGGTTTCCCTGTTTTGTAATGGGTATTGGATTGGCTAAGTGTGGATTATTTTTTATTTCAGTCCTTAAGCTCTGCTAATCAAGGTAAGAAATACATGTACATACATCCTTATGAAGATCAAGAAAAATATTGCTCAAAGTGTGCAAAACCTTCCCTCTCAGTCTTCCATACTCTGCAGTGAGGGCTGCTTCAAAAGCCCAGAGGATATACCGCAAGGGTCCTTTAGCACTTGCCTGGGCTCCTCAAGCACAAATTAAAAAACTGCATCGTAAACTTCTAGCAAGGTTTGTGTACCACTGCACCGTGACTGCTGCAGCAGAACATTGCTTATGTGGGAGGCCATAGACAGTCATCATGGAGTGGCATCTCTCTTCTGCATTGGCATGCAGAGAAATCTGAGTATCGATAAAACGGTATCTAAATTATTATCTAAAAATCTAATTCTTCTTTAAGATTTCATCAAAGCTGGCACAATTAGAGGCAGTAATCTTTCTTATTCTGTGTACAGCCAGCAGCCAGCTCCCTCCCAGAGTGGAAGGAGTGAAATGGCTTACAGGGAAGGCTGACGATTTCTCAATGCTAATTCCTCAAGAAGACGAACAACTTCCATATGATGCTGGACTAAACTGGAGCTGGGCTAACCCCCCTAATACCTCCACCTTTTCCACCCTGGTCGTTCCTTTGAATTTGAAGAAATATCTACTCTCTAGAAGATAGATGTGCCTTGCAAATGAGTAATTCCTCAGTCTTTTCTTCATAGGAGTCTGTTTCCCTGCCTTTCTCTTCGTGAGCTATGAGTGCAGCATTCCCACAGCAACTTCTCTGCTGAGCAAGCTGCACCTCCAAACTGCATTGCTTTTTGTTTGTTTTTTCTCCTCTCTCTTAGTTACTCTATAGAAAAGTCATTTCCAGTCATGTCCACCAGCTTCATGGTGGGAGTCACTAGCTTCACCAGTCCTATTCTAGGTGGGAACTGTATGAGGAATGGGGCAGCTCTGCATGTGGAGGGGTCAATGGCAGAAAGTCTGAAACTCCTTGTGGACCTGGGCCTTTTGCCCTGTGTTTTCAGTTCTGCTCTCAGGGCTGGGCAACCAGGTCCTGCACTGAATCTACCTCCAAGTCAGAGAGAACCTAAATACCAGAGTTGAAAGTGTTTGGATTATTGGATTACTCCAATAAATGCAGCAGGCTGCAATCATTCCCTTAAAAATACCTCCACTCTTCAGGCCATGTAGTAAATAAGCAGTAGTGTCACAGTCTTTGCTATAAAAACAAACACTTCCACAATAAATTGCCACAGACTAAGTAAGTATCAGGCAGATTTGCAGACACAGTAACATCAGTCTAAAGGCTACGAGACTCTTCCTTAGTTGGGTCTCTGGTCATTCAGCATAATGGCCACATCTCACTACATTTGCTCTGCTGCCTTCACAAGTCTTGGGACTGACAAAGTGAAAGACAGACCTGGACTGCCAAATTGGCTCGGGGGGTTATTCCACAATCACTTGGAGCCAGGAAAGACCTGCCGGCACCTCACCCAAGCTACATGTTCCCATCACGTCACTGGCATTCCCATGGCTGCACTCTGGGTCCCTCAGACACTTATTTTCCCCATTTCTAAGTTGGTTGAGTCTCAGTGGGATCCAGTTGGACTGCTTGGGGCAGGGGAGTGTCACATGACTGGTAGTGCCAGTCCTGGAGAGGCAGTGAGGACACAGCATCGGGGTAGGTAGGGAAGGTCAGGGCTGTCCCTTTCTGGAGCATCTCACTTTGGAATCACGTCCACAGGCTGGCAGTCATCCCTTAGCACTCTCACTTCCTTCAATTTTCCTGTTGTGGCATTTGATTTTAGAAATACTTCCCATCTTAAAATTAGTAAAAAACAGCAAGCAAAAAACCCTGCTGATCATCTGATTGGAAAAAGACTCCTATCTGTTAGCATGTAGTTACTGTTGTCTTACTCAAGGACGTGGTGTTCTAGCTGCTCCTAGATGAGCAGCTAGACAAGATTACTCTCTGGATTTACCACAGATTTCATTATTTATGCTGTATTAATTAACACATTGTTTAAATTATAGATTAGCTTCTCATTCCTGTTTAGTGCATATTATGCTGGCTAGTCAGCAGTTGACATTTTTTTCTTCCTCAGCCCCTAGGGGGTTTGTTCTGGCTTCTCCATGCAGTACTATTAATCAAAGTCTCTATCAAACTTTAATCAAGGTCTAATCAAAGTTTGTATCATACAAAGTTGCAGTTCTTAATATAGACTGACGGTAGTGCAGAAGCAAAATGAGAAGTTCAGAACAATTTATAAATTCATCAGGTTTCATTGAAGTCAACACACTCCCATAGAGCTGCTGGATTCTGCTGAAACTGCATTTCCATGAAATCTCCCTGGCAAACCATTTTCCCATTTTCTACCAACTCTGTTGGAAACTACTACACTGTTCATATGCTGTCACCACAGCCAGCGTTTGTAAGTTTGCAGTGCCACCAAGCATCGCTCTCCAGTCCTTCTACTCCAAACAAATTGCTGTTCCTGCCTGAACTGAACAAGAAGTTCAGAGACTTGCTAGCAGTTTATGATGTGGCTGATAGGTCCTAACTTCATCTAGCAGAAGGAAATTATGTGTTAGCTAATTCATTAAAAAATCCTCTGGCAAAGCTCATCCTCCTGCATCAGGAATTCAAACTCTTTTAATATCAGCACAATAAACTGAAATTCATTTAAGTCTTTAATCTTTTTGGGGGGGAGGACAGTGCTATGCTTTCACATGGCTTTTCTCTTTTTTGTGACCTTCACAGCCATTTTGGGTTGCTCTGTAAAGTTCTGCCTACACTTGCAATGCTCTTAAAATAAAAAAAGAACTCTGATGTAAAATCTTATACAATTCAATGTATATTTGTATGGAAATAAGGTACAGCACTTGAGTTCTGGGCAAGTTGCCACTGCTTTTCTCTGTGCTGTCTTCTGCACTACTGCAGTCCAGCACCCAGCCTTTCCAGAGAGAAAGAAAAGCAGAGCAAGCAACAGTCACAGATTCTGCTTGCAACTTGGCAAAACGGCTTTTCAGTGACAAGGATGAACAAATACGATATACTATGGAGTAAATTTGTGTTCTGCAAATGACTTTTAAACTGATCAGTAGGGCCCTTTGCAAATCTTAAAATGTTGTCTTGCATTCATTAGGGTAGAGCCATCATATTAGCACACCCTTGTTTCTGATAGGACAGGAGAGGACTTCCTGAAGGAGATCATGTCATATAATCCATTTCATAACCTGATCACAATCTTAAAACTAGTTATACCCTTTGTATCTAATATACCGGTTGCAAGTTTAATTCTGTGATTGATAGAGACCTGCTGCTGCTGTCCTGCCTTTTTAATTTCATCAGCAGTCTGTCCCTATTTATTCTTGTGCCATCCCTGTTTTTACACTTGTTCCCTAAGGAAATGAGGTTCTTGTGGTTATATAGTCCATTTCTGTCCTTCAGTCCTCAGAGCGGGAAAAGGATTCTCACTCATGAGTTGACAGGGCTCATCAAGAGGGCTTTAAACTAGGTTGATATTTTATTACTGAAAGAGTGGTCAAGCATTGGAACAGGCTGCCCAGGGAAGTGGTGGAGTCACCATCCCTGGAGGTGTTCAAAAAACGTGTAGATGCGGCATTTTGGGACATGGTTTAGTGGGCATGGCAGTGCTGGGTTGTTGGTTGGACCTGATGATCTTTGATTCTATGAATATACGTGCTTCCAGACAAGGCATTGCACCGCTCTCCCCTGCCCAGTGGGACTACTGTGACAGACAGATGTAATTAGGGAATAAGAGACACTTTGATGGAAAAGTAAGAATCATTCCTCCTGCTGTTCATTCATCTCATGAGAGGTTCTGCATCTGCTGATTATCTCCATAGACTTCTCTTCATCAATTCCAGTCTGAATTCATCTTTGGTGAATATGGATGACCAAGACTGTACAGAGTACTCCAGATTACATTTCTCTAGAGGTCTCATTTCTCATTGCAGTATCTCACTAGGTATGATTGTAATTCCCTATTGACTCAGGCATTGCACTAGTTAATCCTAGTTATTCCATGATCCTTTAAAACACTCAGGCTCTTCTAGTGTTATGTCATTCTGATGAGAGTTCAATTACATTAAAAAAATTATTAACTAAATGCATGTAATGAAATTTCATCTCTTTTCTACTTTTCCAGCCTGCAAGGTACTCCTGTTTTTTCCACATATCACTCTCCTTTTTCAATGATAATGTATCCCAAAACCTTATTAGTATATTACTTTTTAAAACCAAGGTCATTAAGGGAAATATTCAGACAAGATTGGTTCCAAGGGTAATCAGTACTGAAAAAAGTAATAGTAATCCTACTGCAGCCCAAGAGTTTTTCAATAGCATTTCAACATAATCCTGCAGTATCTTTCTTTAACTAGGTCTTTTACCTTTCTTAGCTATCTTCTACTAATCCCGATCTTCTCAGGCTACACAAGTACTTTCCCGTTAGCATGTTAATCACCATTCTGCCAAAGTTTTGATAGATTAGATCTGCTCCATTTTATTTGTTGAGAAAGGGGTTATGAAAGATATCGAGTTACCCTAGTCTCTGTGGCTCTCTTATGATCTACTTTTTTTGCAGATATCTTATTTCTCATCTTCTTTTATGTTTACCTTCATTTTCAATTAGGTTTTGGTTTAAAAGCTGCTCTAAAGCTTTTTATTGTGTTGAAGACCACATTGTAGGCCTGTTTTAGCCAGGTACCTGTGAAATGCACCAGACTGCCTTTTTTCCAATCACATAGGACCAATTCTGAGTGGAGAAACTCACTTAAGCTGCTCCTCACCAGCAGCAGGATTTCATACACCAGCTTTTATTGATTCCTGAAACAGAGGTTTTCTGGTTGCACTGGGTGAAAACAAGGAGCTTTGAGTTTTGCTTCTATGTACAGTAATGCAGATTTCCTTTCTGTTCTCGTTTCCTATCAGCTGGCTCCGTCTTTTGAGCACTTGTTTCAAGAGCCCTTACTGAAAATTGACCTACAAGACAAGGCACAGCCTTTATTGCTGATCATCCTTCCATTTCCATCCAGGCACTGGTTTTGAGGTGGTTTTTCATACAGCTAGGCTTTTTCCAGAAGTTTTTTGCTTCACAAGGTTTAAAAGCTCCAGAAATTCCGTGTTTTGCCTTAAAGAAAATTCACGTCTCCTCGACAGAGAAGTCCCCGGGCAACTAAATTTTTCTGCCTTCACTCATTTCTTTAAAATTCTGATAGACAGACCTACTAACAGATCTATTTTTATTTATCCCTCCATTTTATTTAAATTAACCAACAGTCATGTGACCCGGTGCTATTTTTTACAACTAGCTGTCCTATAACAACCTCAATACTTTCCGTAACTAAGTTTAGAAAGAAGCTTCTCTGCTTACTGTCAGAAAATCTGTCAGTTGTCACACCCCAGAATATCTGGGCTGCCTTCAGTAGCCTTTTTTCTCCAGTCTATATCTGTGAAATTAGAGTCTGCCACAGTGAGACAATTCTCTGCAGAATTTCTCCCTATAATACCATTTTGAACAGCTTATCCAAATTTAACTCTGGAATTCTACACCAGACTCTAAAACTACCCACTATCTTTCCCCAAAGTAATTTTGTATGCAAACAAAATCTGTTTTATTGGGGATCCCTTTTTGAAACATCAGTCTGTCATTCCCTTCACACACACCACTCTTACCATTATTTCCATCTTTTCTGAATACCAGCTCCCTGTCAGTACCTATGTCCAGGGAGTGATTACAAGTCCATGATGTTCCTATAACCCTATAGTTCTCTTTGTAAGCCTATAGTGCTTTATGTCCTGCACTCATGACTTTATTTCTGGTGTTTCCAGATGTCCTGTCCCTGTCCATTCCTCTATAGGTATGATATATCGATACAACTTGTAAATGCAAAGGAGGCAATGTGCACAGTGTGGCAGGTATTGTCAGGAAGATGAGTTGGCGGAGTGATGATGTTGTTTCTTAGCACATCCATAACAAATGCAGTGTACACAACCTCAACCTCTGAAAGTCAGCCGGAGGTGATATTAGTGAGCATTTTTCATCTGTCTCTAAGTGCCGTAAAAAACCCTGTAATTCCTCCAGCAACATCAGGAACAAGAGTGGAACTGCCTCCAACATTTTTTCCCAAATCTGGTGACTTTTATTTACTGAGTTTGTGCTGGTATCTTCATCCTTGGTTAGCTCCTATTAGGTGGTCATAAAAAGACCACAGGATCACATAGCACTATATAGACATATCAATATGAGTTTGTGCTATGATGCAAAAAATAACATTTGTGAAGCTTGGCTACTCATTGCCCATTTTTGCCACTCATTAAGTCACAGGAAAAATTAATATACTATAAAGGTCATTCTGAATGAATGGCAGCAAGGTTTCATAGCATGAAATTTGCATATATCATTTTAATAGAAGAAAGAAAAACAGTATTAGGAAGATTTAGTATACATTTTACTGCTACTCTTTTCGTCTTCTTTCTTCTGGTCGCGTTAGATATCGTAGCTACACTTGCAGGTACAGATGTCTCCAGTTAAGCTTCAAAATCCTATTGAAAGGTCTCAGTAAGTCAACTGACTACCAAAGGTATCAGATGGATGCCTTCTTCACTAAATTTTGAAAAATCTTGTCATATATTTACATATGTGAGCTCAACTTTCAGCCCATATTTTGTAATAACTTAGAAGTATTATACCAGTGTCTACATTAGCCTGTACCCAGGGCTAAACTGTAGCAGGTGTTCTACCACCCAGTGCCCCCTCCCCAGCTGAGAAGGGGAATCATGGAAAAAAGGGAGAAGCCCCATGGGTTGAAATAGAAACAGATATAATGAAATAAAAAAATAATAATACAATCACCAACATAAAGTATACGAGGTTACATGCAGCCTCGTCCACAGGAGCAGAAGGCCAAGACAGAGGAGCCCGAGGAAGAAAAGCTCCCCACCCTCTATAAACTCCTTCCTTTTATAATGAGCTTAATGTAAGTGGTGTGGGATACACCTGTGAGTCAGCGTGGGTCAAGAAGGCCAGTGGTATCCTGGGGTGCATTAAAAAGAGTGCAGCCAGCAGATTGAGGTAGGTGATCCTCTCCCTCTGCCCTAGTGAAGCCACATCTGGAGTACCGTGTCCAGCTCTGGGCTCCCCAGTTCAAAAGAGACAAGAAACTTCTGGAGAGAGCCCAGTAGAGGGCTACAAAGATGATGAGGGGACTGGAGTATCTCTCTTACAAGGAAAGGCTGAGAGACCTGTGTCTGTTTAGCCTGGAGAATTAAAGGCAGAGGGGATCTTACCAATGCTAATAAATATCTAAAGGATGGGTGTCAGGAGGATGAGGCCAGACTTTTCAGTGGTGCCATAACAGGACAAGGGGCAATGGACACAAACTGGAACACAGGAAGTTCCACCTGAGCATGAGGAAAAACTTCTTTACTCTGAGGGTGACAGAGCACTGGCACAGGCTGCACAGAGAGGTTGTGGAGTCTCCTTCTCTGGAGATGTTCAAAACACTCCTGGACAGGATCCTGTGCAACCTGCTCTAGGTGAACCTGCTCTGGCAGGGGAGTTGGACTAGATGATCTCCAGCGGTCCCTTCCAACTCCTAACATTCTGTGATTCTGTGAAAGAATGATGTGTTTTTATAACTTCTGTTTGCATATGAATACGATTTCAAGATTGGTTTCTCAAGGCTTTTTGATGCAGCTTGTCCCAGTACCAAGCTGGTAATCTCACCTGTGGGTGGCGTTTCCAACTAATATAGATTGAGAGATATCATTTCTTAACTTGTCACAGAACTGAAGAATAAGTTAGGTTGAAGGGTTTTCAGGAGCTCATCTAGTCCAAACCTTGCTTGAAGCAGGGATGCGTTGAAAGATAGGTCAGGTTCCTCAGGGCCACGTGTCTTTCAGGTTTGTGTACTTCTGTACTCACAGCCTTTCTGGGTGAGAGTGCTCAGTGTACCAGTGCTCACCACTCTGATGAAAATGTCTTTTCTTACAGCAAATCAGAACTTCCCTTGCTGCAATTTGTGACTGTTGCCTCTTGTACTTTAGCTGCACGCCTCTAAGAAAAATTTATCTGAATTCTCTCTGTAATTCCCCTTTAGGTAGGAGAAAATGGCAATTAGATCTCTCCCCTTGCTTCACACCCCTCTCTACCAGCTACACAAACACAACTCGTTCACTGTGTGCTCCAGCCCCTAACCATCTTGGTGGCCCTCCACTGCACTGGCCTCACTACAGTTTGTCAAAGCCTTTCCTGTACTAGGTGGCCTAGTACTGGTACTGTACTTTCTTGGGTTCCCAAAATTTTATGGACATGCAAGAATTCTCCTTTGCCTTTGTAAGACTTTTTGTGGCTCCTCTCAGCCTGCTGAGATCCCTCTTCAGGGCAGCCCTGCCCTCCAGCACATCAGCTGCTCCCCTCTGATGGGTCCAGGCTTTAAGATCGTTATGAGCCTGCAGGTATTGTGAAGAGAAATTCCTTACTGTTGGGAGGAATGGCAAAAAACCCCTCCACAATTACTTTCATGTTATTTACAGGTTTTTAATTTAATAGTGGCTCCAGAAAGCTGCTAATATATGTGTAGTGGTAAAGACAGACCGAAACATAAAGTGTGTGCATTTAGTTTCTGTGAGAGTGATATATTGCCTACACACTGAATTTTATCTGCTGGGGAATGTCAGAAAGTTAGTGGCATATCTTTCTGCTCCCTTTTTGTTGTGCTAAAAGCACATTTGCCAAAGAACAAATGACTAGTTTCGTTTTGGGTTACTGTGTTTTCTATGACTGGTACTTTTGTTCAGGGGTGGGAAAAGAGTGATGCATGCTTGGCACAGAAAAAGCTTTCTTCTGTCTAATATAGCAGTGAGAAATTTCAGTCGTGATTGTGTCTCAGAGTTTTGCAGGTGTCAATGAATATCCAGTGCTACAGTGGGACTCAAATGAAAGGTCCAGCCTGGCATAGGAGGGTCACCACTGGAGGCACCTTCTAACTCGAGTCAGTGGAACTGCTTTCATGAATAAAGACTATTAACTGGTCTGAGGTTTACAGGACCATTGTTCTGCAAAAATGTATTAAATAGCTCTCTTTTGTGTTAGGCTTGACATTCTAGCTAACCTAATGGGGATACAAACCTATTAAATGTGGTTTATTAGTTTTTAGTTTCCCTAACTAAATTATAATGAAAATAAATTTCAAATCCTTGTTGTTTTTTTTTTTCCTGTGGGTATTATTTCTTGTAGTGTGTCAGTTAATAAAGTGGTAAAATGTATTCTGTTCTCTGTATATAATGAATGCAATTTAAAAACAAATCATTAGTGGCAACAGTATTACAGTTGAAGAGAGAATTTCTAGTTTTAGTTTTGATTGGGGCATTTAGCGTATCATTTGTGCATGGGTAGCCAGCGTGCTCTCATGAGTTAAATAGCCTGGGCAGGAAGAATCTCATGGTATGAGGCTACTGAATCACTATTGATCCCAGTCTGTTGCATTTAATAGACACTGCATCTGCTTTTTCCCACCCTGTGGACATTTCAAGGTGCAGAGGAATTCTTCCATTCTCACATAATTGAGTCAAACCCATGAACTGAATCCTCTCTCAGTGTGGCTTTCCTGGCACAGCCACAAATAGTCCTCCCTGTCTCCCTCCAGCAGCCATCTCAAGACTGTCACAGGGTTTTGCAGGAGCTCTGGCAGCGGCACCCTCCTGGAGCACCCACCCAGTGAGTGTCACCAGGAGGACCCAACAACCCTGTGGCAGTGTCAGAGAGTGACCAAGGGACTGATCAGGAGCAGCCTGCAGGTGCTGGGCATTAGGGCCACGAGGCTTTTGGGACTCACATGTGGCAGAGATCAGCAGCTGCAAGCCCCTTCTGCCAGCTGCCCTATCGCTCTGAGCAAGGCTGCTGCTGTGTCCCCGGCGGTGGGGACAGTCAAATGACTCATAAAAAACCTCCTGATTCACTGCAGTTTTCAGTCTGCAAAATTAGATAAACTAACCCCCATCTCAGCTTGCTGTTTTATGCTGTGCTAAAATCTGCAGTAGCTCAGGGGCTGCTTCGTGAGGCGCGCTGTCTTCCCCATCACAGGGGCAATCGAATGACAGGGTGTACCCCTCCTTCAGCCATCTGCTGCCACCCCTGCATCAAAGCCTCGGAAAGCTTATGCAACTTCAGGCTGTTTTCAGGTTTTAACGACTGCCTTTGGTGCTCTCATACTCTCTTTCCTGCTCTGTGGAAAAATGTACTGAGTAGTTCATTGTCACTGGAAAGGTGGATAGACAGGAAAGAGCTGTTTGCACCATCTATTCTCAGGGCTCTTGTGCCACAGAAAGGCGTTCAGAGCTCATTTTTAACTCCTAGGTTAGTCACTCTTGGTAACGAAGCTTAATAAGATGCCCCAAATCCATAAAAAGTCAAGTTCTGGTCAACTTTGTGACCCTGACCTCAAGTGGCATGGTGGCGTTTACTCTCTGGGTGCTCTGTAGCAGCTTCTCATCCTTATTACCTATATACAGCCCAAAACATAGCTGCTTTCCTAGGTAACTGAGCTCTTTGCTGGTTTTGCTCTGCAGAAGGCAGAAAACGTGCAACGTGAGTCCAAGGCAACAGTAAACTGAAAATGGCTTCCCATATCTTCAGACCCACTCTAGTGTCAGCAGATCTCATAGGCACACTATGAGACCAGGATTCTCATCTAGAGGTTTTTAATTGGGTATTTTCACCTGCAAGCAAAATAGACACTAAAATGGTTGGCAGGAAAAAGTGATTCTCTTAGGTGATGAATATTTTATGTCTTTTTCTTGATATTTCCTTTAAAAAGCATGATTTTACTTTCACTCCTATGGAGTCAGTTTTGTTTTAAAGAGCTGTCTCAGAGATGCCTGAAAGTTTCTTGAATGGTGATTCAGCAAGAAATAAATGGGGCTACAATCATCTCCTTGAAAAAAAAATCCAGAAGCATTTTCTTTTTTCGATGGATTTTTTTTTTTAGACTTTGAATTTCACTTCCTTGATAATGAGGGTAGCAGCAAAACTGGGAAAACAAGTTATAAAGCAGCCATACACCTGACTGACTCATTCCCCACACCTGGCTGACTCATTCCCCATACTTCAGTGCCATTCCTTGAGATGTAAAGTGGTGCCAGTAAGGGCAGAAGCAGCACATCGTGTGGCAACAGTCTTTGGAGCCAGATGGATTTTCTGAACAGAGCATAATGGATTGCAATTGAATTGATATTTCAAGCTAACAAATGTTTAGATCAGAGAGGCTCAAAACACAGACGCTTAAAATACAGGGCTGATTGCAGCATGACAGAAGCATCTAAATGCTGTAATGGAGAAGGTGGTGTCAGCATTTCGCTTCTAAATTTCAATTCTCAATGACTTCAAGCAGCTGTAAAAATTCACTTTTAGCTGAGGCTTGAACAAGGACATGGGCCAAGACCCAGAGCAATATAAGAAGGCACCCCAGTTCATCTCTGTATAAAGGCTTCCCAGTATGAAAAAGCTTAAATGTAAGAGGGTAGCAAAATCTGCTTCCCCACAGATAGGGTCCCGTGTTTGTTTCTGAAGCTGAGATGCAAGTGAGACAATGAGAATGAACAGAACTATGAAAAAAGTTATTCTGAAAAGATCAGCTGGATAAAATGTACAGAGCTGCAAGTGATGTCTAGGAAAGCACATCAGCCATATTTCGCCTATCATGAAAGCTAAAGGACTAGTAAATTGCACAGTGACAAAGTCAAAATTGTGTGTTGAGAAAGTCCTCTCTTTAAACCATTAGCCTGTATAAGGTATCCCTTTGTTGTAAAGTATCACTGAGCCAAGCAACCAGTAAGGGCAACCAAGGATTGAAGAACCTTATTAATAATAATAATAATATTCAAAATTTTAACAGCAAATCCTTACAAGCCAGCCATTCTGGAGGTTTTTACAGTCTTCTGTAAACTCTCAGAGTTCTAAGTTTCCTGAGGTAGAAAAAGTCGTTTTCTTCATGTCAGGATATTTCTGAACTGTTTATTGTAGAATTTCTTAGACCTTTAATTGAAGTATCTTGCACTGGTTGCTATCAGTAACACAAATTAAATAGCTGACCTGCAAGACCAGTGCAGCTGACATGTTCCTCTGTCACTACACTTGGGGAACTCTTCTGCATTATGGCCTTTTTTTCTTCTACTTGAGATTTCATCAATAGGGAACAGTCACTGAGACCAAGTTTTTTGGATTATACTTTCAGAAGTATTTAAACTGGCTCTGCAGAACAAATTAGGAAGATCAGACTTTTAAAAATATCTCCTGTTTTGACAGTCTTGATATCTGTACGCACTGTGAACTGATTTCCAGATTTGATGCTAACTAAAGAGTTCTTTATGCCGCCTTAGAATAGAAGAGACAGATCTCTGCACATACAGAAGTTAAAAGAAGAAATGTAAGGTACTGTAGAGGATGGTTAGACAAATATCTTAGCATGAGTAATTTGCAGGACAAAGTTCTCAAATAAGGGAAAATTCGAGTTAGACACTTCCATGCATGTCTCTGCACATGAGCTGTACCTGCTGTGACATAAAACAGCCCTGCTGGCAAGACTATGGAAAGATGGTTCTCAGATACCCAATTCCCGGTCCCAAGAACTGTATAGAAAACTTTGCCAAATGTCTCCACTGCCAAGCCTAGAAGGAGAGAAGATAAAGATTTGAAGTCTGAGGAAAGCTGGAATATAATGAAGAGATCAAGTCTTTGGGATGCTATTTTTGTTTCTTCCTGTAACACACCAATAACCTGTTACTTGGACAAACACTAAAAATTGGGTGTCTAAAGTTAGGGAAAAGGATACATAGTTAAGCACATAAATAGATAACCCAAATGACCACTTGCCCCATTTAAAACCTGAAATCATGTAATGTTGAAAGCCATGAACATATTTATGAGTCTTCTTATGTTATCCTGTGAAATCACTAATATTTTGTAGTATTGTGACTAATAATAATTCAGTCACAAGGTGTTTTGCATCTTATAATGCTGTCCTGACTCCATTAATAAGTGCCATAAAACCATTATTTGATTTAGAATATATCTTTCTTTTAAAAGCAGTGCAGTCTGGAACACAATTGGGTTTTCTTTCATTTTTGCTTTTTTTATTGAACTATCTTATGCTCATCAGACTGTGACTTACATACAGGTAGGTGTACATTTTTGCTGCCTGATAAGACAGACAAGACGAACAAAATCTTTCCTCAAGTATAGTATTAATTAGCTAACTAATATTTAGGTTTTGATTTCTTCCTCCGTATGGACACAAAAACATACATACAAATTCTTTAGCACCTCACCGGTGAATGCTAAAATGTTTATTAGTTTTTCGCAGTGACTATTTGATGCTGGCTCCAGTTAAGCAATACTCTGCAAACATTCCTTCTCTGGTTTATTAATCCACTGCAACAAATCCTATTTCCTCCTCCTTCCAGTCCTCCCCTCCATCCTCCCTCCCAAACGCACTTTCCATCCCTGTCATTTGCAGAAGGTGCTAGTCTTAAAGACAATGTCGTATATTTTGAAGAAAGGGGAGGTGATGCTTTCAACCAGTATTTCTGTTGTCAAAAACAGATGCTTTAGCTGCTGAGTATCTTTGTATACAATCATTAAAATATGCCAAGCTCTCTAAAGCCATTGCAATGGCCGCAATGCTATAACTCAGTGTGTTTTTATCATGGCCTGTCCCAATAGTTAATGTCAGCTGTCAGATGACAAGGGATGTATTTGGGTCACCAAACTCACTCTCCTGCAATGAAACACAAAGAAGAAACTAATGAAACAGTACTAAGCTACAAAACACAAAACAATAATCAACAAAAATTAGCATTACGTCATCCAACTGTGTCCAAAGTGAGGCAAGAACAGGCAAACTGCCCAGAGTGCTTCATGTACTTATGTGTAGAGGGACTCAGGACTGAGATTAGAGATTTCTAGGCAAATAGGCACTAAATCTATGTTGTTCTCCAGCTGGAGCATGAGAAATGTGACCACCTCTCCTCACTCGGGACTGAGAATTCACCCTGCGCATGGACATCCTGAAAGCTATATAGGTTTGGCAGAAGTCTGCATCTCTGCTAACATTCCCTTTAAACAATTGCAAGGAAAAATAAGTAAAAAAAAAAAAAAAAAAAAGCAGTAGTTACACGCAGGATCGTAAATTGCTCTAGCAAAAATCTAGTGTGTTTCCATGTCCTAGTAAGCTTCAGGGTTTCACCAAGGAGTGCAAATTAAAACTGGCTGCAACAGTTGGCTCTAGATTTTTGTTGTCAGGGAGCAGTATTCATTTTCTTCAGTGCCTGATTTCTGTTGCCTTTCTGCTTAAGAGAAAAAGAACAAAAGGAGGTAAGGAGACAGATCGAGAGAGCATGGCATAAAAACTAAAATATGCTAAAATTATACCTTCTTGCTGCCATAACCCAAGGATACTGAAAAGCTAGATCTAAAATAGCAGAAATGTGCTGTTCTGAGAAGAAAGGGGCAAACAGATGAAGATACTGGCCAGCAGAGGGCAAGCACGTAACTGACCCACCAAACTTTAACTTACATTTTAGTTCTCACCCTATGTAAGCTTCACTCAAAGCCATTGTGAGTCATTGAGGGACTCAGTCCTTCTGCAACATTATGCTGAAGGAAAGCACATGGCCCATATATTTTCTTCCAGATAAGAGAGCTTTGTAGAACAACTGTAACGCCAGCACCATGAGTGGTACCTAGCCCTCACAGCAGCCTGCAGAAGCATGGCCTTCACCCCTGCTTAGCATTGTCCATGGGAGTCTCATCCACACAAGTCACCTCCAGCTGACCTCCCCCCTCAGTGTAACTCATGTTGTAAGACCTGCAGGAACTGCAGGCAGTGTCTTCTACAGTTCATGTCCATGGCAATACTCCGGTGAGCCTTGGTGAGCATGCTAAGCAGATCCATGTCCCACAGGACAGCCAGTCTCCCATGGCTCAGGAGCAGGCTGCTCCCCCACCACACTCGGGCACCTAAGCAACCCTGGGGTGGGGGGGTACTGGGCCCCCAGCACAGGCACCTGACACTGGGGAGTGCACAAGGGAATTCTACAAAATGTTCACGCTAGCGGTTCGGTTTCAGCTTTGGTTCTTGATAGAGAATGGTTTTCTCTGGTTTTGGATTAGATTTGGGTTCAGTTCAGCTCAGCGATGTTGAGTTACACTTCTCAGACATCATCCACTGTCACAGGGTTACTGTGAGTGGTTATTTTAGATGGGTTCTGGTGGAATATACCAATGCTCTCAAACATCATGGATCGTCTGGCTCAAGTTCTTCTTCTGACTTGTATATTAAATGAGCTGACATTTGATTTGTCTTGGTTTGTTTTCTGCCAGAATTCAAGCTGTCTCCAAAGAGCCTGTTTTAGCAATGTTCTCCTTTCTGCTGTCTGCTTGGATGGGGTTTGGTTTTCCATTGGTTTCAGTGGGCTTTCGATCCACACCTTCATATAGATACTGCTCTGAATATCCAATTCTTCTTGTCATCAGTGAGAGTTTTATGCAAGCACATGTATAGTGTCAAGAAGAGAGAAAAACTATCTTAAACTAGATATTCCTCAGCCAGTTGTAGAGGAAAAGTTTGCCTGAAATCAGCATTACACCAAATGGAGAGATCTCATCTGTCTGTATATGCTCCCTAGATTCTCATGTGAAGAAATCATTGGAAGCTGCTCAAAAAAATGACAAAGTTTTTTGTATTTTTTTTTTAATTGGGAACACTAAGTGTCAGCAATATCCTACTTACACAATACTGATACAATTTATGTCCCAGTACTGAAATCTCTACCATCAACTGCCATGGGAGCTGCCTGAACAATGAGTCTTTATTATGTGTGGAGCATTTCATACCATCTGTGTCCCAGAACACTTAACAGAGTTAGATAAAACAGCCTCAGTAAATAACAGCAGAGAATAAATAAATTTAAAAGGTTTTGGCAAAGGAAAGCAGAAATAATTTGAACTCTTAGTCAGACGTGCAGCAGAGAGCATGGCAGTAAATGATGCCATGTATTTCTTTCAAAAGTACCAAGGAATTAGAACAGATTTTTTCCATTTACCCTCTGAAATACCAACACTACTGCTCAAGAAAGCTAAAGAGAATTAGTGTCATAAACAAGCAGCCTTGAGTCTAACAGAGGCAGCCATGCAGAGTGTTAAGCGTTCAGTTCAAGAAACCATCGAGTCCTGGTATAACAAAATACTTACTTACGCTGGTCCATGTGATTAGAGTTGTTCAGCTGTGGAAAGCTGGGCGTGTATCTAAATACCTTGCTGAATTGTGAAGATGATACTAAGGAAACTGCATGTTAAGGCTGGAATTAATCTCACTGAACTATATAGTTCTGTTTAAAAGTTAGATGTCCTGTTTAAGCTACTTTTATAGCCAATTAAGGGAGAGGACATTCTTTCTTTCTTGAGGGGCTTCTAATATAGATGAGAGACTTACTCCATAGATATGCTTACTTCCCTCCATGGACTATACATGGAGCCAAGGGGATTAATTTAGTTTCAATGTCTGACATTAAGATGGCTAAAATCGAGGGAGATGGACACATATTCACTTTTTCTACATCTTTCACTGCAAGAGAGCACCTTGAAAAATTTGTGGAGAGAGCTTTCACATGGCTCAGTGCACATGCTAGGAGTTTGCATTGCTTTAGAACTGAGAAATTTTGAACTCCTCCACCAGAAAAAGTTCTCCTGCATTATCACGTAGGACTAAGCTAAAAGTTAGTTTAGAATGAAAATAGGATGCTGCACGTAAAAAACTCGTGGTTGAACTCATGGCAGTTGTGTGTCAAAGCTGCAGCAAGGAGAGACACTGCAAATGTTTGTGACTGCTGCAGGTCATACAGAGAGTTATAATATCTAGGCTGCCCTCAAAAATGACAGAGTGCTGCTCTCCAAGGAAAGAACAGCTTGTTCCACCTGCCACAAGATCAGCCTTGTACAGAAAATGCTCCAATAGGATACCTTGGCAGTATCCTCATACAACTAGTTTGTCTAATTCATACTGGCAGACAATGTGAATTCAGTGAATCAGAAGATACGTGAGATTTCATCAGCAAGATTGTTGGAGTAGACCAACACAGGCACCACCAGCATCCGTCATCTGCTTCAGAGAACTGTTAGGGCAAAGGAGATAAGTACAGAGGCCAGCTAAAACCACTTGATTCCAAGTGTCTGCATTGCAAATACTTTATAGAAGGGGTGTGCATAAGGAAATTGGTTTTGTAGGGATGGAGTATGAAGTATCTGGCCCCTTCTCAGAGCCTGGTTTAGCTGGTTCTCACAGGCAGACATGACGTGTGCAGATCTAGCACTGCATTTTACAATTCTTGTTCTAATAATTAGAAATGCCTCTTGTAAACTGAAGACATATCTTCACTGTCTCAAATATCTTAATGATTGAATAACAAAATGTAAACATTATACTTTGTCAGCATAAACAAAACAACAATTATATCAAAGGTCCTACAGGCATTGTTCATTTGTACTAATAGTTCCTGCTTTGCAATCAAGTTGTACAAGATTCCAAGTTAATTATTTTAAACACTTTTCACCACTTGGCACATATTTTGGACTGCAAGTGGGGAAGTGAGGAGAGGAACAAAGAGCAGGGAAATGGAAATTCCTTCACCATCAAATAACTGAGGCATATGACAGAAGAGGAGTTAGTGGGGGGGAAAGCCCGAAGGACATTTTTGGTGGTTTCACTAGTTTGTTTAACAGTAAACCCCATCCAAAAATTAGATACCTGAAAAGCTGGAGGCTGAACAGTGTAAAATAGACTGTGCACACAGAAGCATTGCAATGCTAACTGCTGGAAGAAACATAAATTATGCATTTCTGGTGTGTCTCTATAGGCTTTGTAACCTTTTTTGCCCCTTAGGGTGCTCATTATCTGCAGGAGCAATTAACAGATAGTATCTAGCAGCTAGCACGACTTCTTACCTTCAGAGTTATTTCAAATCAAATAAAAAGAAGGCTAATAGAGCCAAGGAGGTCTGAGCTGTGAAGTTGTTTCTGAAGTATTTTGGACAGAAATAATCAGTAAATTGAAGGTATGTGGTGCCAGGGAGCCCGGATTATGCCTAGCTAGTTTTGCTTGCTGAATCTTTTATGTTTCAGGTAGATATTGTTGTTACCCTGAGAGATTATGCAAGTAACAAAAATAATGGACAAACCCTTCATTAAGTAATTCTGAAAGGAGAGGCCTAACTTCCCTTACTTCAGCAACTTCAAGCTGATTAATCAAAAGATCTTATTTTTTATCTATGAAGAATAAATTAAAGACAAAGGAGGAAAAAAGCACACTTAAGACCAGTCTTTGAAAAAGAAGTTTTGATGACTAGCAGTCTGCTTAATTCCCCAAATCGAGTGGAAAATTATCAACATGTAAGACTTACGGATAGCTTAGAAAAAAATAACTGATCAAGTGTGAACTACAAAATTCTAAGATAAAATTTCTACAAAACTAATTATTTTAAGTCTTCAAAAAATCTAAATTAAATATTTCTTATCTGAAAGCAAATTATTGCATATGAATCAGTCCTATGTTATGAAACCTCTAGAGCTGTCCTATTGCAAAATAAAAATCTATGCAAACGTTTAATATATGGAGCCTGCCACAGTCCTACATGCTTCTTTCTCCACTCAGTGTGGTGGACCATCTTTTTATTAGTGGTAATATGCTTTATTTTCAGTTTCCAAGGCTACCACCTTATATGCACTGAAATACTTCATAAAAGCCACATAAGAAGCAAGTAAAAAAGCAATTACTAAATTTCTGATTAAAAAAAAACAAACAAAGAAAACTTCAAAATGTATGTCAGAATGTTTACTACTGCTATTATCCCTTTAGCCCATCCAAGCCACCAGTGCACAATACTACCTTTTTACTATTTCATTGTGAGTGTATACTGAGTCTGGAAATGGGATTTGTGTCAATTCCCACACCACACTCCCTGGAGAAGTAAAACCAGATAAGAAATGAGACTGGATGGGTAGCAATAGGATTTTATTTTTCTCAGAATTATAAAAATAGCTATGGAGCCTAAAAAGTAAGTGCAAATTATGATTAAAATAAGAAATTTCATGTTGCATGTAGAAACACCAGTAGATATATTATTTTTTAGTGTGTGAAATCATACCTAGATTTCAGAAGCAGAAAATGAAAGGATGCTATTGAGCTTGTAAGGAGGGGATATATTATGGCTGACACAGCAGAGGCAGACTGGTTATCGTTTAGGACAACAAAGCCAATCATCTGACTCGGGATGTTGCTGTCCTCTACAGGAGTTAGAGAAAGTAGATCAGGAAAGAGGGCAGTCAGAAGGTCACAACTTTGATCTTGGAGGATTTCAATTACTCAGGTATTGATTAGGATGACAATTATACAAAAGCATTACAGAGAAACACGTTTGTAAAGGTTGCCCAGGATTGCTTGCTTTAGTCGTTTGTTGAGGTGACTACATAATGAGAGCTTATTTAAAAACTCATCTTAATGGATATGACAGCTCTGATAAATAAGCAGAGTTCAGGAAACAGCAAAACATTTCTAGGATCTGCTAAAATCTGTCTTGTGGTGAGGAGACACAACACTGTTTCCCTATCACTATTGCGACCTCTCCTTCCAGAAACTCTCTGTCAACTCACTTGTGAGAAATGACCACGTGCTTTCTAAAGATCTTTTCTCTTTCTTAGGTTAGCCCAGAATATGTCTGTACCCTGAGATATATTCTTAACTCCTTAAAAAGTCAGATTCAAATCACAGAGCTACTACCAACACTGTCTCACAAATACACATATATCTGCGCATGTGTGTGTAAATACTAAGCCATCATCCTGATATTAGAAGTTTTCTTGGGAGCAGTGCTTTATATTATTTCAAAAGAAGACCCATACTAGGTAGAACATCCTCAAAAATGATGATAATGGTAGTTTAAATTTCCTGTGCAGTGTGGACTTAAAAACATCTTTTTGTAGTCTTGGCCGAATAGATCACTAGAAATTAAATCCTACTCAGTCAGAATATGATCCACCTCTACTATTGAACTGTTTACTCATCATACACAGAGAGTGCTTCTTAGTTATCACAACAAAGGCTTTTCCAGGAGTTTCATTAAGCTGAGGAGTGCTTCTAGGCCAAGGATCCCAGGTCACATTTGCAATTAATTATATATATTTTTCTAATGCTTGAACACTAGATTAATTTATAATTCATCCAAGGGTTTAATGCTATCTTCAGATATCATGGCTCAAACCCCCACTCATATAACATGCTTATTTCTTCACTTTTGAGAAGTGGAATGTGTAAAGGCTGGTATTGCCTCTAGCACTGATGTTTACTTAACATCCCCGTGCCCCATGTTAGCCAAAGGTGACTCGTCTGCAATTAAAATGGAATTTCATCTATTTCCAGCCTGTCTTTCATGCAGCTTCTCTGACATGTTCTGTAATGAGTAGTTTGTGTCCATCTGGCTTAGTCGTGTGTGGAATCAAGAAATTCCAGCCTCTCCCCATTACATCAGGGATGCTGTTGTTTGTCAGCTGCTGCATTGCATGTTCAGGCTGGGAGGAAAATCTCTACAAAGGGTAGAACAAGGTCTCCATGACAGGGCAGCTCTATTTGGAGGAATTTTGAAAGGTGCAAAGGATTTGTGAGCACAAGGATCTCCTAAAATACTTTGGTATAACTCTTCTGTACAATTCAAAGTTAAGGCAAGTGCGCTGTGAAGCGTGATTTGCCGCTCCTGTGGGGGACGTGGTGTGCTGGTGAATTGGCAGTGCTGGGTTAATGGTTGGACTTGAGGTCTTTTCCAACAAAGGCGATTCTGTGACACAGAGACTTTTATCTGACAGAAACTGCCAGTCTCCACACATCTGTGAGAAGAAACAGCCCAGAAAAGTCCTTCTCGGTGCTCTATTCCCTGTAGAGAGAGGGAACAGCACTATTCAGCTGGCAGATCCCATTTTTCTTTCGCCGTCAAAATGTACGGAAAAGCCTTCATGGCTTACTTAGGCTTCATTCAGACAAGCGTTGAGAGAGCAGGCACGGGAAGGTGCCGTGGGCTGCTCCGCTGCCGCTGGCCCAGCGCAGCATCGCAGTGCCACCTAGTGCGAGCCGGGCTGGGAGCTACTGGCAGGGAGGGACACCCTCCCGGGGACCTCAGCCGATCCTTCCTGGCCGGGGCTGGCCCCCACTCATTTCTGCATTCCCAGCTCCAGGTTGCGCAGCTGTAAACATCCTTCACACCTCTGAGAGTAAATACACTACTAGAAACCCACATTGAGTACATATACTGCCAGAAATCCATAGTACAAGTGGGTGAAGGGGAAGCTGAAAGCCACTGGAGACAGAGAAGGAGCAGGAGGCTGTAGCAAAGGAGTACTTAAGTAGTCTTGCAGCAGCTAGGCTGCTTTGCTCATCCCCACTGACTCCTTTAGCTTTCTTGCTGGGGCTGCTAGTACATGGTGTGCATATAATAAAATTCCAAACTGCTAAAAGAAAGCACAGCGAGGCAGATTTGTTATATTGCTTGGAAAAACCACAACTCCACACATAATAAATACTCAGTGTATCAAAATTCATACCTGTTTTTTAGGAAGAGATATGCACACATTTATTACCAGTTTTAAATTTTTATAATATCAAATGTAGCTACATTGAGTCCCAGAGGGACTCCTCTGCAGAAAAGAAGGGAAATATATTGCATCAGTATTTCATTACACAGTCCGCTGATCACAAAACACATCCACTCTAGGTTTACCCCAGAGTCCCTACCCAACGTGCTGCTCACTCGGAACAAATGCAGGCTCCAGAGTCTCAGAGAAGGGAGTTTAAACCAGTCTTTCATTGCAGCATCTTGTCCCCTGCAGATAATTAACACACCTCACAAAGCTCTGATTAAAGTGGCCTTTTTTTTTTTCCTTTTCATTTTAATCTTGCCCTGTCGTCTAATGGTCCGGATACTGCAAAAATGAAACTGCATTCATTGAGTTAATGATTTTGTGGACTGAAATTCAGCATCTCCTGTATTTTCTGTCTTCCCTAATAACTACCTCAGGAACTAGCTGGTGTCTGCCATGTTTACACATTTTGGAATATAGGAACCTCCAGCTTCCATGTAACAAGATGAGAGTAAGTGGTCTAGGAGCACGCTCGCTGGGTATCCTCTCAGTCGCAGAAGTGTCATCTGGCCTATTTAAACTTCTTTATATTTATTTTGTGATGTTAATATGGAGAAAAGAAAATGGGAGTGCAAGTTAACTACTTTAAGAATACCCATTCAATGCATCAAGGCACTGGTTCCTGAAATCAGTATGAAGAAAAAAAGATGGTTTTCTGCTTCCAAATATGACAGATTTAGTAAATGGGGAGATCATGTCATCTATGGTAAAGGACAGCTGGAGTGACATATAAAGTCTGTTCTCTGCATCCTGCACAAAGTAGATATGAAATCTGATTAAACTAAAATGGTATCTTTAAGATACCTCCTTTACACAGCCATAAACCACTTCAAGAGGTACAAAGCAATGAGAAATCAAGCTCCCAGTGATGAAGACAGCAGTGGTATGCAGGAACAGTACACTATCCAGCAACAAAGTGGTTACAGTACATTGCAAATTGTTCACTTTAAAATTCAAGTTGCCTGCTCTTGCTCCTGGTTGCATAACAAACTCAAACTCAAATACTGATTGCTTTCCAGACTCAAGCACTGTTCAGCTAAAAGATCACTATTGTGCAGACTTTTGCAGGAAATTTGGAGTAGTTTATGATGTTAAATCAAAATTCTAGTTTCCTGGTTTGATTCAAACTGTATGAATTCAGAACAGAACAGAGCATTTGTGTCAAATAAGTTAATACATGAAAGCATCCTGTTTTCTTCTCACAAATGGTCTACTTAGAGCTACGATTCAACAGTGTCTCTTTCATGATATCTTGTCTTTTGAAGTTGAAATTCAAAGTGTGACTTTGAGAACATAAAGATGAGAAACCGGAATCAGAAGATGCACCATAACAGTCTTTATAGGAAAGTACCAGAAAGCTGAAGAGCATTTAAGCAAGCAGGGTTCTGTCAAGGTACATACAGGAATATATTGAAATTATTGTAGGAATTTCTTTACTTGTCTTGAATTAGTATTTTGCACTGAGGTAGTATTTGTGAATACTTGTCAAGCTTGCCAAGTTGTGCTATGTGCCATCCCTATATACACTGAAAGCAATAATTCATAGTGAGTTAAAACATATGGAGGACAAAGCAGAAAAAATAGACAGGGCAGATAAACAGTCTGTTTTCGAACATCGAATATAATAAACAGTTTCGTAGGTTGTCAGCTGCCTTACCTATTGCATGGAGATGAGATTTGAGGAAGAATGAAAAAGAGAATAGTTTTGTTCCAAATACAGGTTTTTATTGAAGTTCTTGCTGTGAGTGAAAGAGACCAGAGAGACTACAAAAGACAATGGACAATGAGGAGCTGTATATTTGGGAAAGCAGAGGCAGAGAGAGGAATGGAAGACAGTAGATGAGGTAATCGTGATGACAGTTATGAGGAGGAATGTGTCAGGTCTTGTCCTCAACAAGATGGTGAGTTCATTGGGGTAGAGCGCAGAGAGAGTATTTTGGGTTTGCAGTTAGTATAAGTGATAATTACATCGGCTTTCCTGAAAAAGGCTCTCTTTTCTGGTGGTGAGAGCTGGCTAGCAGCGCAGACCCTTTGACCATAGCTTAATAGGGTCTGGATAAAGGAACAAAATTGAAGAGCCACTTAGAGACTCAACACTGTGAGAGAACTGAAATGCTCAGTGCAAGATCAAGTGCCCTGGAGTGCCTCCCCCTGTGGCATGAGTACTGACAGAAGGGCAAGTCTTCCAGATTTGCATTTATTTATTCAGTCTCAACGGCCTTAGATTTCTCTTTGTCATATCTTGGTAACACAAACACTTTTGCTTTTGTAAGCAAAGCTTAAGACATCATCCCCATCCAGGCACCTGTGAACCAGAAGGTGTTTGTTGCTATGTTACAGCTGGGTCACAGATGTGAAGCTAGTTCTGCAATATTCACCTAATGGCAACATGGCTTTGTAGCAAGCATCAATGTCAGCATTGAGAACCAGACTGAGAAGAATCTTCTATGCTTTATGTTGATTGTTCTTTCAGTTTTGTCATTCTATTAAATCTCCATTTATTTATTAAATTTATACTCCAGCTCATGGGCCTTTTCCTTTCTTTTTCCCGATTCTCCTTCCCTGCTGGGGAGGGAGCCTTGGGTGATAGACTGACTGCTACAGTTTAGCCCTGAGTACTGGCTAACCATAGACAGGCTGATCAGCAAAAGACAGACTGTTCACACGGAAAGATCTGTTTAGTACAACATCAAGTGGTACAGCTGCTCAGCTGCAGCTGACCCAGCTCTGCTGGGACCAGTCACCATCTTACAAACACCACAGAAAATACAGGTGGACGCTGACAGGAGGCTGGAGCACTGCTGCCCAAAGTGTCCAGGCATAAGCCAGCTACACTGAACTACTGGATCTACCATCCACAAGGTGGTAGAAGATTCCTACTGATACCAGTCATGCAGATAGAGTTAAAACACCTCCTGATGAGTGGAAAGGAATGACTGAACACAAGTCAGGCCAAAAGAGGGATTTTTCCATTTCTGGTGGTTATGATATATAGCAATATTGTTTTACAGTACACCATCCAGGAGAGGAGAGAAGGGTCCAGAACTGAGCAGAGAACATCAAATCCAGCTACATAGAAGCATGCATTTCTCTCTTATGGGGCTTGTAAATCTGTGTTTGTAGGTTTGTATGCCTTGGATAGCTGGTTGCAAAACTAAATAAAAGCCAAGGTCTGAAAATCCTTCCCAATGTGGTTAGGATAAGAAACAAACAGTAAACCTCTGGTGATCATCAAATCAAATCCACTTACTCAAAGCAGGGCCATCACCTAGATAGAGCCTGTTGCCATGGACCATGTCCAGTCAGGTTTTGAAAATCTTCAAGTATGGAGACCTCACAGCCTCTCTGGGCAACCTGTTCTGATGTTCAATGGCTCTCACAGTAAAATAAAAAAAAAAAAAAAAGTGGGGGTCTGTGTTCAGAGGGAACCTCCTATGTTTCAGTTTGTGCCCGTTGACTCTTGTCCTGTCACTGGGCAGCACTGAGAAGAGTCTGGCTCCATTTTCTTTACACTCCCCCTTCAGGTATTTAAATTCATACATTAGTAAGATCACCCCTGAGCTTTCTATTCATCAAAATCCTTTACACAGAAAGGTTTTTTGAGGTATTATATCTATGAGGTTGCCATAAGTCCACATAAACTCTTCATAAAAGAGCCGGAGAGTGGGGATAGGGAAGAGTGCTGGGTTAGAAGTGAGGAGAAGAAGAGATCTTTGCTAATACAGCCCTTGCTCCTGCACCTCTGAACAGCAAATGGATAAAGCAGGATAGGAGGAGGTAGGAGTTTCTCTCTGCAAGAAACTCTGCTTACTTCTCTGGCTGTGGGATCTGCCTTTGCAAACCATGCTTCAGTAATACTTCCCGCTCTGTTCAACAACAGCATATTCATGCTACAGCCCAACAGCCCCTAAGAGATGGAGGCAGGTTTTACTGACATTGTGGGCAGAGAGCAGCAGGACTGCTGGGCCAGGGGTGGATGAGCAGGTGCCCAGGAAGCTCATCACCCCTAGGCATACCTGGTGCCACCACCAGGACTTTGCATGTTAGGGAAGGGAAGTTCTCTGTGAAAGGGCACATCCAATAGAAAGTGTTGCATTAAAAAAACCTTGTATGCAGGTGACCATAATGGATTCATTTCATAGTTAATTTTGGCATTAAAAAAGGAAGCTTTAGATAATTTTTTTCTGTTAAAATGGCTATTCTGCTGTGTATGGGAATCTGTGCAATGTGACATTTCTTTACATTTTTTCCATGCAATTCTTCCTGGATTGAAAAATGGATGATGGATACCTATACCACTACATCTTATTTAAGAAAAAAATCACAGGTCATAACTATCTTACATTGCAGTAACAGAGAAAATTAATTTCCTTTCCTAAAGTTTTTTTAGCTTTCCTAATCCACTGTCTGGGACATGATTTGCAGATGATGCCGATTTACTCTAGCACATCATGAACAACCACGGTGTCCTGGATTGGGGCAGTACTCCAGTCTGGTTCTGGAAATCATTACCAGAACAGGACTTGAGAAGCAGAAAATAATATTAATAGAATCACTGGAGATTAAAGACATAATTGAGCAAAAGTTATAGTATGAGCAAAGTTAATTTCATAAATATTATTAAAAGATAAAGACACTATGTCCAGTTCAATAAATATGCTCATTCTCAGCAGCAGAATTTTCAGATAGGGAAGGACATTCATTTTCTCTGTTTTGTGCCCGAGTCTTTATAGCAAGTAGCATCTGCAGTGAAAATTTATCTCTGCCTTTAAATATGCAAGGTTTTAATCTCTGTTGAAAAATATTATTTCAGATTGTCACTGCAAGATTTTTCTATGAGGTCACTGAAATAAGTTGGCTATGTTGATCAGTGTAGCTGTCATGAAGGTAAAAGGTTGGTTAGGAAATGTAGCTTTTCTGTGGTGTATGCTTATTTTAAATTTTGGGATATAATTGAAGACAACTTTGGTTAAAGGTATATTACAATATTAAAATTTGCAATCAAGCTGGCCATTAAATCATCTCTCTATTTTTCCTTGCTATTAACAAAATAATATTTTAAATAGATATTTTATGTGCTTCTATGCATGAGAGAAAAAAATGCATAACAAATTCCTTCCACTTTGGTAGTAGTTTTACAAGGCTGGGATAGGACCACACTGTGGTGGACATTGGTATACAGTGCTCCCATAAGTTGCCAGTACTCTCCCAGGCAATGACTGGGCTGCTGGGGGAATTAGCACAGAACCATGGTCTGCTTCCAGAGGGCAGTTTGGATGAGACTGCCCTGCTTCTCTGGGTTTGGGGTTTGGGGAGATGGAGGTGGAACAGAAGGAAGATTATAACTAGAGAGATTCATGTGAAGGGCCAGACAACAGCTCCTGGCCCATTTTATTCACCAGTTTAGACATGTTCCTGCACCACATCAAGGTTTTTTCTTCTGCTTCTTATTGCCTTATATCCACCACCATTCTTGCTGTCCATTTTCTTGCTCCTTTACATCATCCAGTCCCATCTTCTCTACAGTTGTTTGTGTAGCGCCCAAATAAATCTTCTCTAAGGCCCTTCTGTCTCCCTGGAAACGGTGGGAACTGATGCTTGTTTTACTAGGGCAGCAGCATGCGCAGTCAGCAGCGCCTGTATCTTACCTCCTCTGAGCAGAGACTTTTCTGAAAATAGGAAATTTTGCAAGACTGAAATAGAAATAGTGTTTGACACTAAGAGTATGTAGATTAAAATACATATCATGATAAAATCACAGGAGCCAGTCATGCTGTTAACTGGGGGCACTGGCCAGCAAGTGCCTATAGGTAAGGTGGTAGCTCATCTCATCACCCTGATACCCAGAGAAGCACCTCTCAAGAAGGAAGTCCAGAATGTGACATCCCTTCAGACTCCCATGCTATGAACTGTCACCTTGCTCTGGTGACACCTGTGCTGGATAGCTCTGTGCTGGAGGAAAAATATGGGAAAACAGCAACAGGCAGGTCCATATTGACACAAGCAGATGCTGTGATGGGGCCCCGGGAAGCTCACCCCGAGTTTCTGTGGGAAATAGTGACACTGAAGTGATATTTAATCCCTGGCACAAGATTAAATAGCTGGAGGGGGACAAGGGTGCAGTGATGTCAGAGGCCAGGAGAGGGAGTCTGAGTCCAGGAGAAGGAAAAGGAGTTGGGAAAAATCCTCCTCACCTGCTTCCTTGGTGGTGGGATTGATGGGGTACATGGTAGGGGGACAGCAGAGCTAGAGTCAGGTCGTTCCTGCAAGGGAAGAGCCTGCCTGTGTGTGACCTTGCACCCTTGCCTACCAGCCAGGTCATCAGGCTTCTGCCTCTCACCTCAAACAGGAAACATTTGATAAGGGCGTTTTCATCTGTATCATCAGCCAGGCAGCAGGAAGTGGGTTTTACAGTTGGGCCATTAATTACTGTGACCATTTTGTTCTGTGAACATCAGGTATGTTGAGTTTGAGTGCATGCATGTAAAACCGTGTGTATATATCTACTGAAAATTTTCAGTCTATAAATGCTTTATATATTTATACACACACACACACACACACACACAAGTGATCAATTGTACTAGTGACTAAATAAATCTATTTTTATCCAATCTCGTGGTTCACCAGCCGTGCACCCTCAGTTTTCTGCTGACATACACAGCTGTAATCAAAATGCCATCCAGTCTTTTCCCACCTTTATAATGTGAAAATGGTGCAGGCTGTGGGCATACATAATTTCTAAACTGCTTTTCTTTACATCTCTGTACTCTAGCTATGAAATAATGCTTAAACACTTCCTGAATTGAAAATAATATACATAGTGTGGTAACTTTTGAAAAATCATGCCAAGAATAATCAAATCAGGCCTCGAGGAACAGTGATTTGTTCATTTGTCTTTGTCTTCTACTGAGCTCGCCTCGATGGGTATATTTTTCAATGTTTAAAGTAAGTTGAGGCCCGAGTCTGGTTTTGAAAATTCTAATTTGGTTTTCAGAGTAGGTAGTATGCTTTTGTCAAATTTATTTCAAGCCTTGAAATGTTCATGCAGTGATCTCTGAATCAACTTTCTCTTCCTTACTCATCCTATCAGTCTCCTTCTTGAACCTTCTGAGATAATATCTAGAAAATATCCCCCCTCTTTTTCCTGATACCAACATGTGGTCCCTTTGAAACTATGAGCAGATTAAAAAAAAACAATTTTACTGGTGCCTGGGTAAGGGTAGAAGAGGGTTGACCAAAGAGAAAACAGTCCTACGACCAATCTGAGAAATAACTGCAATTGTTTTTTATTCATCTTTGTCTTGTCCTGCCACAGACCACTCACTTGACAGCCATCACCCGAGTGCCACAAGCACTTCTAACAACTGTGGTAACACCACCGTCACCGATATCAAGTTTGACCTTGTTTCAGTTGCCCTTGAAATGGTGCTCTGGGTTTGTTGTCAGCAGCTCTGACCTGGCTGCAAACAGGTTCTGGGAGGGAGCTTGGCACATAGTATCTGCCAGAACCCCCTGCCACCTCTCCGACAGGCCCCCGCTGCTGAGCAAGCTGGAAGGAGCTGGTCTAAACCTGGCTGAGATGTTTCAGTAGTGTGGTTAAAACATAAAATTACACTGCTCCATTTTGGGGGACTAGGAATCATGATACTTAATACCACATTTCACGTTTATTCTTACTGAATGGCCGCAATCAAAATCAGACCGATTCCCTGCAGACTGGGAAAACAGGTGCCAAGATGCGGAGTAAAGGAATAATTCACCTTTCAGATGTGCCCACCCCTTCTAAAGACAGAGAATAACTTTCAGCTGAAGACTGGGTGCACAGAAAGAGGTTGGGTTACTCCTGGCCTTTGTAGTAGCGGGTTGAGGTCAGCATGGGGCACAGAACCATTTTGTTCCTGGTCATGTACGGTAGCTTCTGTCATTTCTCCTCTATGTACCTTAGTCTGAGGAGGAATGTATAGCATCAAGCTGGATGTCAGTCTCAGAGCAACACCTTGCTATTGGATTTCCCAGGGTTTCTATGATTTTGGTTACTGTTTTTTGCTCTCCAGGAATGACAAATTTTCCCAGTCCCACACCTTCTGCTCCACCCAGCAGGCACAAGGATGCAATGGATGAAATTCCTGGGTTTTGGTAGCATCTGACCCCCATTGCAGGCTTATATTGAGTCACGTTTGAAAAGTAGTGACCGCAAAGTTTCTATGAGACTGATGTACTTGTGATTTTCCCTTAACCTCATTTTTGTTTAATCTGTGTTTCCTTGTCTACTGTGTCCTATAGGGCAAACCTCAAAAAACACCAAACCTGTCATTTGCTCAGAAGGGGCACTCAGTTGAAAACACATATGAGATGTTCTGTGATTATGATGAATCATGGAGCTAAGAGCAGACAAGTGTGCACATAATGTTTCCATTTTATTGTCCTCTTTAAATTAAAGCTTGATGAGAATCAATGTCAGTGTCCTTGCCCTTTCAAGAAGAAAGGCAATACTTCACTCAGAAGTATGAACATAGTCAATACTTCTAAATGGAAAAAGTTAGTGATGGAGTATGTATGTAAGAAATACTGAACCTAAGGCAAAGGCACATAGTACCCACCCACTGTCTGAACATGGATAAAGATGTGATTTTTCACCCCTGTTACTTTATTGAAAGGATGTAAGAGACTTTCATGGGGAGGCAGGCTGAACTGGCTTTACCCTCAAAAAATGACAGAGAGAATGAGCAAAGTATATCTGCAGCAGAAAGGAAAACCAAGGAAGAGATAATTACATGAAGTTATCTTTCTCCATTAAATTAAACTTTCACATTTTGTTCTTGATTGACTAATCTCTGCAATTTGCCAGATTTTGAGCTTGTATTTTTTAATACTGCAATGTAATAGTATCTGTTCCTCTCAATATGTCTATTTAAAAAATTTCTGCCAAGTAGATTTGAATCTTCTTGTAATGCAAATACTTTACTTCCAGCTGTATACAGAAGTATCTATACATGATGTTATGTTTCACTTGAAAATGTGTTCTCTAAATTCATTTGCTTAGGCTTAGAGAGAGTGTAGAAAAGTAAATCACAGATTTCTTTCTTTATTGTTACTAATGTTCCAATTGCTCTGTTAGGCTGAAAAAAATCAAGTTATAAATGTTTTAAACTTCCAGTGAGTTATGGCATCTTAAAAAGAAGGTATGACAGTTTGACTTAATTAAATGAAAGTAGCAATAGCTGTTCCTATGGTGGTGCACATAGTAAAAGATGCTGTATCTATTGTGGAAGGAAGTTCAAAGGCATTTTGCACAAGCCTAGGAAAAAAACTGCTCCATGATACACTTTCCAGCCTATTGTGCAATCCAGTATTTTGAGAGCATTTTTTTCATGGATTTGCTTTAGGAGATGCAGTGAACCATGCAATAAACTTTCCACATTTTGTTATACCAAACACAAGTTTGTCTCCAGAAGGAATACTATATAGATCAGGCTGGACTTTGTATGGCCTGATGTGACTGTTAATATTTATCTTTGCTTTTCATATTTTAATTTTCCTAATACAACTTGGAAATCATGGCCACAACTTGATAGCCATTTTGCATTTTTATTCCATGGTAATCCAGGGAATTAGACATTGAAATTAAGGTAGTTTAGTTAGTTCTGTTAAATTTATTTAGTTAGTGCACATAATCAAATACCAGGTTCTAGTACTCCTGTGTGATCTCTCCCCTCATCTCTTGTTATATTTTCTTTTTTATTTCATTTTTATGCTTTCCTTCTTGTCTTTCTTCTTTGCCATCTTTTACTTCTGCTTTCTATGCTTCTCCTCTCTCTTACTTTCTATACTCCTTCCCCTTTCCGCCTTCATATTGTTTTCTCTTTCCATATTCCTTTCCATCTCCATTCTTCTTCATTGTCCTTCCGCATTCTCCAGGGTGCTCCTTTTCTTTCCCTGATTTCTTTCTTGCTCTCCCTTTCCCAAGTTCTCATTTTCTTCTCATAAAAGCTTAAATTACGAGAGAAGCGTACGGATATCGGCATCTTTCACACTGACTCCATTCCAATGGCAAGTACTGTCTGAAAGGAGGAAGACCAATACTCATGTTTGTACACGGATAGCATGTTAAGGAATAACACTGGTACTAAGGTAGATTGTAATTGTTGGTTCACAGGCAGATAATAAAACAGCTTCTCTGACTCAGTGACCTTCTAATCTAGCAGTAGAAGATGATGGAAGATAAGATCAGAAAGGTACAGGACATGCTGCCCTTAATACATGGGTTTTCTTTGTGATTCCATCACAGATTTAACATGTGGTCCTGGGCAAGTCATTTAATCTCAGTGTTTCTTCATCTGAAAAGGTGAGGATCATGCATGCCTGCCTTACAAAATAATCTGAAAGGAACATCAGTAATCCATGTCTCAAGCCTTATGGGAGGGTCCATTCGAATTGTGAAGTATTGATACTTATTTTTCTCTTAAATCCAGCATTTTATCCATCTCTTGAAGTACAATGCACACAAGCACAACAGGCCAATTATTTCCTAATATATCGAAGATAGTCTCATGCATGTCTAGCACTGCAGTCACTCAGCACCAATGTGTCTATAGATATCACCTTCATTGACTATCTGATTTCTGATGATCAGTGCTGCATAATCTGAACCTCTCCACACCGTTATAACCAGTTCTGGCCCTCTAAGAGTTTCTTAAAGATTTAACTCTCTGCCCTGTTGAGACAGCTAAGGAATGTATGAAATACAGCAAAAACACCCTGTACAGCATAATTTTTGCTTGGGGTAAATCTCTCAAGCAGTGATATCTTTGCATACTAACAGACGTAAATACACAAAAATATAGACTGTATAGAGACAGAGGGATAAACACCAACTCTGGTAGTGAAGTTCCTTGTGTTACTTATCAAGTAGTTGTTAATGTATAGAGTGTGATACCACAATGTTCTTTTTTCATGTGTTTTTAAGGGCTGAAAGCATTGTTTTTCATTTGCTGATATAATATGTCCCAGATGCTTGATCCTAGGGATAAATAGCACACTTTCATATATGTTTGGTCCATAGCAGAGCCACTTCAAGTAGTCACTGACTCTGGTGTGAACCACAGAGTCACTGGAATCGGAAGGGACCTCTGCTTGAGGCAGATGCAGCGATGTGGTTACACCATGCTTCTCGGGGCTTTATCTAGTCAGGTCTTGAAAATGTATAAAGATGGGGACTGTACAACCGCTCTGGTCAGCCTTTGCCACTGCCTCACTGTCCTCATTGGGAAAAAGGTTTTTTATGTTCATTTTGAACCTCCTTTCTTTCAAATTAAGACCATTGCCTTCATCTTCCCACCTTGCACCTCTGTGAAGAGTCTAGCTCCATCTTATTGATGATTTCCTCATAGGTTCTCCAGGCTGAACAAGCCCTGGTCCTGCAGCATCTCCTGACAGGGCAAGTGCTCCAGTCTCTGACCATCTCAGTGACCTTCTGCTGAACTCACTCCAGTTGACTGATGCATTTCTTATGTCAGGGGCCCAAAACGGGATGCAGTATGTACATGTGGCCTAACAAGAGCTGCATAAAACGGGACCATCAGTTCCCTCAATCTACAGACTGTGCTGTTAATGATACCACTCAGGATGCCATTCCACCAGAGCATATGGGGTTCATGTGCCACTTGCTATCTGCCATGGCCCCCAGGGCTTCATCATTACAGCTACTCTCTCACCAGTCTGTCCCCAGCCTGCATTGCTGCCAGCCATTCTTCTTTTCCAGGCGGAGGGTTATGCTGTTCTTACTGAATTTCATAAGTTTCCTATTGGCACATTCCTCCAGCTTTTTCAGGTCCCCCTGGATGGCAGCCCTGCCTTTGAGCATATTGACTGATCCCCCCAGGCTGGTGTCATCTGCACATCTGATGAGTGTACAATGTCACATCCTCCAGGTGGTTGACAAAGATATAGAGATCCCAGGACAGCCCCCTATGGTGCTTTGCTTCTCACCAGCCTCCAGGTAGAGTACAACCCATTAACCATCACCCTCTGAGCCCAACCATTCAACCAATTTCCTTACCCACCCAGTTTTCCACCTCCCTAGACAATAGCATCCCAACCTGAGTACAAGAATACTGTTGCAGGCAGAAAGCCTTGCAATAATAAATGACATCCATCAGTTTACTCTGCCCAATGTCCTCACCATTTTAGCGTAGGAGACAATCAAGTTGGTCAGGTATGATTTATTCTTGGTCAATCTATGCTGGTTGTTCCCAATCACTCTCTTCCCCATGTGCCCAGGAATGTGCCCCAAGAGTATACTCTCTTCAATTTTGTGTAAAAAATCACACTCTGTGTTTGTGCAGAACTGATTCTGCTGAACAATAACCTGGACAGAAATCATTTTGGTTTTGGCTGAATGAAATCTGTGATCCAGTTTGCTGCAGAGCCATGCTTTCACATGTGCCATGACAACAGTCGGGGAGGTGTGGAGGTGGGAACTAGTTTAGGGCAGGAAGGGTGGTGACTGCTTAAACCAGTTTAAGTGGCAGCAGTAAATGCATACACTAGTGGCATACACTAAATGTTACAACTTGAAATCCCTTAAACTACACACAAACACATATGAAGTGGGCTTGTTTACAATCTTGTAAAAGTTTTCTGCAGCTTCCTAGACAAAACAGCTGCGTATTCAGGGGGAAAATTACATGTTTGCAGCAAGTAATTTGCCCCTTGCCTGTTTAGTGCATGCAGTTACAGTAAACAGAGTAGGATTTGTGTTTTCTTACTCGCTTGGTCCATGTGTTTATTTGGTGGGTCTCTTCTCAAGTGAAAATGATATGTAAACAAAGTTTGGAGGAAAAGGGTATTAGAGCTTTTAAATAGTTGTCCAGAGTAAAAAAGGAAGGCCATAGCACAACTCTGAAATCTGTGCAAATTTCCCATATCCTAGTTCCAAAGCCTTAGTGATTACACTTTCTTATAACTGCAAAAACATGTTCTTCCATGCACTACATCAATAAAAGCCAAAACAAATGAAAAAACTCACTGCTATTTTTTTATAAACCAAATTACAAATTTAAAGTTAAGGAAATAAAAAGGAGCAAAAGATCTGCCATGCTTGCTTTATACTTCTAAAGTATATTTAAAACTTACTCTCTATTTATAAGAAACAATGACTTAGGAGTGCATTTGGGCATTCTTTTAATTTGACTGAATGTTCCTGCAACTTTTTTTGCATAACGTTTACTTCAAATCTTCTTTTGAAAGTGCCAAGTGAAGACTGCTAGCGTATGGGTTGACAGAGCCAATGAGGATCCTAGTTCCAAGAATGGCATGCGATCCACTTTTCTCTTTTCTAAGTAAATTGCAAAAACGATATAACCATGGTGCTCTAAGGATGTAAGTGGAGTTGTTGTAATAAATGTATTGTTTCTCCCTAGAAACTTATCCTAAAATAATTGTTTTCTTTAAAGAAGTAGCAAGTTTTACAGTGCACGCTGAAAATCCTAAGTGTAAAGGAGATGAAGGCAGAAGTTACAAAAGAATAGTGTACAAAAGCCAGTGCAGCACTTCCTCTTTAAGCCTTAGTAGAGAAATCCCAGTGCCCTGTGTGTGTCTTTATGCAACATAAACTCCAAAATGAATTTGACATATTTAAATGGTTCATTTGAGTTCATTCTTCTAGTCTACGTGAACTCTGTGTGAAGAAATCAGGAGAGTGTCCTCAGATCGTAAACTCAATATCAGACCACTTTAATCCCCAATAACAATTCTGAGTGAGTCCCATTGAACCAGTCTTCTTGTTATGTGATAGCACACTGTTGCATTACCCAGACTCTTTATGGTACACATGCTTCCAGCTCATCTGTTAATAAACCAGTCAAGTCACTAGTTTCAACAGCTTTGACATCACCTCCAAGCTGCACTCCTACAGGTCTGAACCTGTTGTTTCTTTCAGCAATGCCTGGGTGCCTCCCAGAGTGGGGATGACTGTAATCATGCATCCCCACCCCCATCGTGCTGCTTTCAGTTTCTTCTTCTTGCACATTTATGTAAGAGCAGAGGTGCAAAAATTCTACAACACTGGGAGACAATACTTTCCAGGTCAGAGTCACAGTGACACATTTGCTAACAAATGCACATTTGGCACCTGCACTTTTTGTGCATTTTCCTTCTCAATGCTGTTTTCTGTTCCTGATCCCTGCTCTGTAATTCACCAGGTTCTGTTGCTAAATGGTGTTTCCAATGTGTTGTTTTATCAAGAAAATTAAATTCAGCTTTCTAAATTACAACATGTAAGGCATTTAATGCCTTAAACAGCTTTTGTCATCTCGCTCTTTGTAGATCAGACCCTATTTTGCTGCATGTTTCTATACATCAGTCATTGCTGAGCAGAAAAATTGTTAAAAAAAATAAACTAGTAATTACTATTCAGTGGTCTATATAGAAAAGCAGTAGAAGTGGAACATGAGGTGCTGCACTTGATGAAACTAAAGGTTCTGCTAGACCAATAATTTGCTCCTGACAGTGGCCAATAGGAGAGATACTTAGTGAAAATGTGTAGGAAATATTGCTCCCTCCTCTTGGCAGGTTCTTCTCTGTGTTGCACAACAGGAGTGTGAGAGCCAGCGATCATAAATTGAAACAGGAAGTGTTCTGACTGTATATAAGAGGGAAAAAAAATTCAGCAAGATGATAATTAATCATGGAACAGGCTATCCAGAGAGTTTGTGAACCCTTCCTCCTTGGAGATTTTCAAAAGCCCTGAACAGCCTGGCTTGTATTCAGTGTTGATCCTGCTTTGAGCAGGAGTTTGACTAGGTGACCTGGATCCCTCCAACCTCAGTGATTCATTGATTCTAGAATTCTTATAGGAGTAATTGTCCCTTCTGCAATCAGAGAGCTATCACATCTCTCAGCAGTTCTCACCCTGATTGCATGTGTTTAAATCTGTTCTTCATGAAATGAACAGCTGCAGTTTTGTCTGTTCTAAAGGCAACAGTATTTAGACTATAATTTCATAGAATTTTATTCTGTCTGAGGCCATGATTATTTTTATTCAAACATTGGCTCAAATGCCCCCTTAGATGCATGGACTGGCAGCTGTAGCTGTCAAAAAGAAATCAGTGACATTTGCAGTCCACCTTCTTCTGTAGAAATAAGTGTTCTTGATAAAAAAGTTTTAATTATAGCCCAAGGGCAATTCTTTTGAGTATATCTGAGATGTGTTTTATGAGATGCATCTGCTATAGATATCTGCCCTGCTTTCTACAATAGTAATGCAACATCCCTTTGTTGATGATATGAACATCCAGTAATTGCATCCTGTTTATCTCCTTATCCACGTGTTCATGGACATTAGTAACAATAAGAAGTACTTAAGTACTATTAAGTTCATTGCACATTCAAAATAATCTACAAACAGTTTGAACTTTTTTTTGTTGGTGTGATGCTTCGGATTTCTAGATCAAACTAGAAATTAACCCTGCAGATTAGTGTCTTGGCAGTTACAGCTAGGACCAAAAAACCTGCTCAGTCAGAAAAAAACATCTGTGCCCCATCCAGTAGCTCTGGCAAGACTACAGCAGAGCACACTAATTTGCATGCAAGCACAGGATCTTGTGAATCTCCATTCCAGTGGAGATCACTTGAAAACAATTTTGCATTGTGAAGGGATTTCAGACTCTGTGAGTGAATATGTGCATTTTTGCCTATTGTTTCTGAAAGTCATCCCTGAAGCTAAGGGCATACAGTGCCTGTCAGATCTCAAGGGATATGAGACCATGGTCAGTCCAGGCATATATACAGTTTTTCGTAGAACTTGACTTAACTGAACTAAAAGATTTCCTGTCACGTTTGATGAACGGAATGCAAAAACCATTTGTCCTTTACAATGTCCTAGAAGGCAAAGAAGAAATTTCAGAGACTGTCCAACATAGCTTTGATGAGAAAGTAATTAAAGTCACTGACTGAGCTGTCCACATGTTTGAGTCAGATAACAATGTAATTGACTGTAATGGTCCCTGTGCTGAAGGACAGTAATCAGAAGATAGATATGACTGAAACCAAATTTGCTAAGGAAAATTTTATTGACATTTCTAGCTAGTAGTAATAAGTCAAAAAATTATTTTACTGTATGCAAGAGTTAAGTAGGCTATGTTATGCTTATTTTTGAAGAGAGAAAGAACCTAATTCAGTGTCTAGATAATTTTTTTTTTTGGTGATAATAGCCTGCTATTCATAGTTTACAGTTACTATTATCATCTCCTTTATCTTGCAGTGGTTTTCACATGTGCACCACATGTGCACCTTAGCAGCTCTACCAACAGCAACTGACTTTGCAAGTACTGGTGGGCCCAGACGATCTCACAGGCTCATCACAGCATACAGTAGTTTCAGGAGCTCATCTCCTCCCTCCCCAAGATGGTTAGAAACTAATTTTAACTGTAGATAATTTTGCAATTTTGCAGGCAAAGGAGTCAGTTTGACATACTCCTCTTAGCCTGATTGAATTAATTTTAGATGCTTTGGCAGCTTTTCTCCATGCTGCTGTTAAAAGAATTGTAGATAATGACACGACTCACAGCTGATCTCAATCCTTCCTCTAAAGGAAGAAAATAGCAACCCCTACAAAAACCACAGCCAATCTGATACTTTCTGGTCATCATGCAGCTTGAATTGATTCTTTCCTCTCCCCCGCCCCCTCAGTTTTTTGTCGATTCAAACTCACATGGTTATTTTGGAACATAAAGTAACCAAGTGTACATATTCTGTATTCTTTTAAATGTATTAATGTATTAAGTTTTCTAGGTATGCTTAGAAACAACTAATATTTTCCACTTCTTATATTATTTTTTACAAGATTTGATGCTCTAAATTACATTGTGAATTTCCTTCACTGTACTCCGTAGATAGTCCATTTGCATCTGCAAAATTTCTTCTGGAGGAGCCAAGGTGACACAGTCTGAGACTATGAAACTTTAGTCTTGTTTTCCTTTATTGCAGTTTCATGCAGCTGTCATTTGTGACCAACCGGTTTAAGCTGTGCAAGGTTGAACACGATACCTAAACACCATATCAGCCTTTACCCAAATGGGTCCTTGAGCCTCTAACAAACCTGCAAAGGGTGCTGCTGTTTCAGCTTGTAAGTAATTGATGACTCTTATCACAGTCTTCAAGCACTTCTAAACAATGGCTAGTTCTGCTGGGGAAGGAAAAGTTACTTCTTCCTATTCTTCCTTCAGATCAGCTGGGAGAAACAACTAGTTTTGCCCCTGAAACTCTATGCATGTTGGAGTATAATGGTCATAGTTCTCTGTCAGTCAGCGATGTGTCAGTCCCAGGGAAGTTTTTGCTCCTTCTTAGTCAAAAGAGCACCAAAAGCCCTTTCTATGAACCAGGATTTAGCCCTAAATTTCAGGTGCACAGTTCCCATAGTTGCTGAAGTAAGACACTAGTGTCACTTTTAAGAGTATTGTGAATTTGCATTACTGGCAGAAAAAGCAGCACACCTTTGAGTTTTACATTAAGTAGATTGTATTTGAAACAAACCCTGTCCCATACTTTTATTGCAATATTGTTCTTCCGGTAACTCTTCAGCAAAGAAGCATGCTAAAGGCATCATTTTTAAAAGAATCCACAGCCAGCCTTTAATTTACATGTAAACTAATCATTTGCACACCTAAGCAGCAGAAATGCACCCACAACACACATTTAATGTCTATTAAATTATGCTGACAACTTCTGGGCTCATAAACTGGTCATTCAAATTCCGCCTGTAACCACAAGATAAGTTTCAAAACAACCTATTTATTCCTCCTGAAGCTGACCACTCACACTTGTGCTGGTACAGCTGCTTGTGGCATTACCTTCTAAACTTAAACTTAAAAAAACACTAAAGTGATCAAAGTTTCTAAACGGTTTTTCTCAAAGGCTTCTCTAATAATATAGATGTTTATGAAGATGAGGTGAATTTTAAGGCATATGGGGGAGAGGAGAGAGAAAGAAGATAAGAACTTTTTAAGCCAGTGTTGCTAGTGAGGAAAAAGTATGTGGGACCAGACTTTTCAGCCATAAAAAGCACAGATTTGGAAAATATAAACTAATCAAAGAAAAAGTAAAAAATAATCCCTGGCACTCCATATGTTAATGGTCAGTTCTTTGTAGATGACTGTATTGATCCTTCAAATCTGTATTTCTCCTTTAGACTCTAGTTCAGTAAAAACCTTAAACAGGTACTTGGCTTTAAGTATTTGAATGCTTTTGTGAATGCTTATTATAAATAAAATTCACCTCAACCTTAAGTACTTTCCTAAACGAGGGTGTATTTGGTTGTTTGAAGTTAAGCATTCGTCTAGGCATTCAACTGAATCTGGGCCCTCTTAATTGTTATGAAGTCCCTGCTAAGGAATATATAGCTGATGTATGTCATAAACACATCTTATGGAAGGAAAGATCTTATTTTTTCTTGTACAAATGGCATTTTTCAAGATAGCTGTTCATAAATTTTAGTCCTGCCAACGCAGACTGTGTACGTCTTTCACATAATGGTGGTTTCTGATCACTGAAATGAAATAGCTGAAGCCCCAGATGATGCTTCACACTGAGATCCAGAGACAGCAACACATTAATTCCTTTCAGAGCATTTTTCTATTTAGTACTTGCTCAAAGTAGGGAAGTGAAAACAATTGTTGCCTAAGATTCATTTTTAGGGCCAGTATCACAAGACACGCCAATTCAAAGTCACATTACTGATGAAATGGGTAGTCCCCTCAGCCTCTTCTTGACAGAGTTTTTCTACCTTTCCATTGTCTAGTGGTTGTATTTTTGGGGTCATGCAGAAGCTGCTGAAACTATAACCCTATGCACACACAATGTGTGTTAGTTTTCAACCAGATCATCTTGCCAAACCACCAACTGCAAAGCTGCACAAGTGCTGCTGCTGGCACGTGAGTGAAAAGGGTGGAATAGGAGACTGGGAGCCCTGTGGAGAAGAGGAGAGGTGGGCTGGAAGACCTCAAACCTGTTTTCCTGGAGGAGAAACTCCCACGGTCCACCCAAAAAGCCTTGTTTAATCAGAAAGCTGTTGGTTAAATTGGCGATTCGTTTAGAGAAGGTCAAATGTAAAAGTACAGTGAGAATATTTGAATGTGCCTGAATGAATGAAACCAAATGCTTATGTCCTAGAAATGGTCTGGCCAATTTTACTGTCATTATTAAAAACAAAAAGAAGGTATTCAATCTTCAGCAACAGCTCTATACAAGGTCACAAGGGGAACTTGTTTTATGCTTCTGACATCTAGAGAGAGTAGAGGAGATGCTGAGATAAAATCAAATCATTGCTTGTGTTACATTTCTTCTTCTAGTCTTTTCACACAAGAAAAAATGGTTTGCAATGCAAAACTCATACATAATTTACAGTATGAGCTGTTCATTTACAAAAAGCAGGCTTTGACTTGCCAATCAGCAATTGAGCTAAAAGTATATATTTTTATGCTCTTTGAAGACTAACCCTAGGTCTGGTCTGAACAAGAGACTGTCTTTATTTTAGTGTTAATGCGTAGTGATTTAGTTTAACTGAGCTTAAATGTTTACAATCTGAATCCCAACATTTTAATTTTTACTTTACTCTCATTTTGAGTGATCTGACTCAGCTAGGGAATAATGCAGAGAGTTAAGCATAATAGCTCCAAAACATCTAATTTTCAGTGTAAGTCTCAGCCACTGAGCCACTGCAAGACCTTGTGCTCATTTTCTAATGTCCTCCCTACCTTGTTTGCACCTCAGATAAAATTAGGACAGTAAATTTCCTTACCAAAACCTGCGCAGTGCACTCAGTAGTGACAGTGCAACTGAACATAGGGTCAGCAAGGATTATGTATTTTATACAGCATGCTGAAGATTAAAATGATTTGTTAAATTGTAAGGCAGAGCATAGGTGTCTTGCTTCCAATGATCAGTTCACCAAAACAAAGAGAAAAAAAACCCTCCAAACCAGCCATGTTGCCCTCAGGGCTCTGCAGGCTCCCAGTTCTTGCTGTCCTGACTGCATAGACCCATCTCAACCTCTTCTGGTTACGAACAGCAGTTTCTTCAAAGTTCCTAAGCCCAGGAGGTTTTGTAACTGAGTTCCTTCCTCAGCTTTTCCAAGTGTTTCAGCCAGTATGCAGGCTATTAGTGATTACTCCTTGAGCATCTACCTTGCTTCGTTTTATACCTCACCTAAGCCAATAGCAAGGCGCCCATCTCATCACTGGGGACCGCACTGCAACATGCAGTATCACAGGGGCTGAGTCTTTGGTGACTGTGGATGAAGTTATCAATATAGTATGAGCTATGTTTTCTAACTAGTTTCTAACAAACCTAATTTCCTTCTTTGAAAGGATGGTGCCCTGCCTAGCCTAACCACTTTTCATCTTAGATCTACATAGCAGCCCCCAATGTTTTTAGGCAATAGCATTAGCTTTGCAGTCTGTTTTTGTCTGTCAGCTGAGGTAGTGGCTAATTGAAATGATTGTCCAGCAGGCTCTTCAAGTTGAAATGTTATTTACTGTTTCGGGTACAGAGCAAACAGAGGGAGAATAGACTTAAATCATGGTCCTTATAAGCTTCTACATCCAGACAAGTCACCTGCTTCATTGTGCTTGGAGAAGTAAATACTATCGCATGCTGTCCGTCTCTCTCAGAGAAGAAAATATTGCTGCTGTTGCAGTACCTACTATCCGCAGCTTTTTAGGATTTTTTCTAGCTATTTAAGTCTTTAAAGCTCTGACAAAAGTCATGAGTCCCTCAGACACTTGTAGTCATAATCCATAACAGTATCTTCACCTGCTTCATTTTAGAAGTGAACTCTTTCTATATTTTCTTTTCATCCACAGTAACTATGAACAGCTTCTTATTGTTAACTCCATTTTACATTCAGGGAAGATGGTTTCAGGCAAGTAAAGTGAATATCCCATTTTCAACCAGCACAAAGTCTAAAACCCAAGGTCCCTAATTCCTGGATCAGTGATGTCTACAGTACCTATAATATCTCTAAGGTCTTAAATTCTGTATGTTATTTCACTCAAATACTATTAGCTAGAATCCTAGTTAGATGCAAGAAAAATTGAAAGTGGTCCAGAGCTGGAGACTATTCTGTTACTTAAATAGTCATGATACTAAAGAAAGGTGAAAGGAACCTTGGAAGAATTAAGGAGATATGTATTGAGAGATGCCTAAGCACTTTGGACTAGATAGTCCAGTATAAAGCACATCAGACCCAGATTTACTGAGTCACTGAAGGATGGTTTTCTGTAGCCCTACCAAAATACCTAGAGCTACAGATTTGGAGCTGCTTTATTTGAAAGGTGAATGAGGAGAATGAAGAACCACCCACTGTAGGAGAAGATCAGGTACATCCTCTTGGAAAGGGCCCACATTTTTCCTAGTCCTCCTTTTATCACTGACACACCTATAGAAGCTTTTCTTGTTGCCCTTGATGTCTTTGTCCAGATTTAATTCTGTCAGGGCTTTAGCTTTCCTAACCTGATCCCTGGCTGCTTGGACAATTTCTCTGTATTTCTCCCAGGCTACCTCTCTTTGCTTCCACCCTCTGTAGGCTTCCTTTTTGTGTTTGAGTTTGTCCAGGAGATCCTTGTTCATCCATGCCAGCCTCCTGGCTACTCTGTATAAGCAAATTTTAGTTATAAGGCTAATATGGTCACCAGTCTTTCCCTCTGTTTCTTCATGGCTGCTTAATGTATTTCTAAATTGGAAGAATAATAGAACTGATGGTTATATGTGCTATGTTGTGATTATTTTTTCCTTAGATAGGTCTCTCACTCTGCTTTAGTTTTACCGACAATGAAAATCCATGTTCACTGAGTTTAAAATTCAGATCTGAAGTGTCCCTCTGTCCACTCTTCTTTTTAATCCTATGTTAAATGTGAACATGGTACTGTATTTTGGAGATCCTTATCTTTTCTTTAAAAGGGTTTTGTACCTTTGAATACTTGGGAGTATTAATAAGCTCCTTGTTCATTCTTAAAGATGGCATTTTCAAGAGGACTATAAGACAGGAAAGGAAAGACAAGACCTTTTTGACATCAGGAGGCCACCAGTAACCTTTCTAATGCCGTAGCCTGAGAAAAGTAATCATAAAATAAGAATTTCTCAGGCTGTAGAGAGTATAAAGAAACCAACATTTGAACTCTATTTAGATGTGCAGATGAATATTATTCTAAAACATATCTAAATGACATAGCCTTAGATGAGTAACTTGTTGGCATAAATGAATTCTTCACTTCAGCTTTTATCAGAAACTCTTAATATCTGTGGTGACCCTTATGTGACTGCAAACTGTTGAGTCTCTCTGTAAAGAGCCTGGTTAATCACAGTATTATCAGCACTATCAAAGAAGCTCTTAGAAATGAGTCTGACATTCCTTTTAAAAATGCACTAGAGAGATTGAATGCTACTTTTGAATGATGTAGCTTTTCTTTAGCAATTCCAAGCATTCCACCTGGTTGTATACGTCCTCTTAACAGCTGCAACAGCAGCAATGAATCAATTCATGACATGCTTATCTGATCCACTCTCAACGGATGCTTGAGGAGGAACAGAGGGACTGTTTCACATCCATACAGTGCACAGGTAGTGTTCTACCTAATTGTGCTTACATCACCAGGGTCTGAGAAAATCAAGGGAGCTTCTGTTATTACCTTTCCAGAGCCAAGAAAAGGCTTTCCTGTGCAATGGCATCTCTAACCCACAGCGAGCAAAGTACAGAGGAACAGGAAGAAGGAGAACTAGTCAACGCACAAATGCAAGCATGGCAAACTGGCTAATGTTTATGGCTTTATGGACTGAGCTCAAGTGCAATAGCTATTTGTACCAATTTAATACTTGACATGACTTTAATAAAAAGCCTTGTTATTAAAAGGGCTTTAAGGTCCAAAGGCTTACACCAACCACTCATTGCAGTGGCGTGTAGAAAGCTGAACAAGGGGTGAGCGAGACAAGAGAAGAAAATGTTGTGCTGTCTTCTGTTTCTGGCAAGCAGAAAATGGTTAATTACCACAGATACTAATCTGCTTAATTGATATTCATCAATTTTATGAGCCAAAATCATGCTGTGTTTCCACTGTATCCCTGACTACTTCCATAAGTCAATTGTAGTTGTAGCTGGGCTTTCTAGAGGAATCTGAAGTCATTTGTTTGAAGTTACGCTGAATAATATTATAACCACATAATTTTATTGGAACCTTTTATTATAGATGGAGAAATATCATGCTTACATTTCAAATATTTTTTCTACTAAACTTTCATAAGTTGGAAAAGCCCTTTTAAAGTATCTTTATAGATTCATTTTTCAGATTAATAGAATTACTTGGATAAAAGTGAGACCAAACCTTTAGCATTGAGGCATTCAAGTAGAATATCCTACTTTTCATAGCACCTTTAAGCTGCTTCTAAATCTGACCTAGTTTGGCTCTCCATAGCTTGTAAAATCATCAGAGGAAAGTAAGAGAAAGATCAAATCTCCAAGTAGGCTGTGAAAGAAACATTTCCAATAAAATTTCTTTATAGTTATGATGTCATCTTACACTAGCAAACATAAGTAATATTATTAATATTTATATTTCTTATTTAATTGGAAAATGTAAGTATTCTTAAATAAGGACCAAAGGTCCTGAAAGCCTTTGCAGTAGAAATATATCAATCTAAGTTATTATTAATAGGTTTTGGTTAAGACTTGGATCAATAATATGTTGTGCATCCTATTAGGGAGTATGTAGTAGGTCTTCTTGCACCTATGCCTATTTTCTTTTAGCTGTAGACATCCCTAGTTTAATCTTTCAAGTTTGGGCCAGTATGGATATCTTTATGGCAGTATCAAAACACTACAGCTACATAGTGCTTCAGTGATAGATATAACATAAAATTTTGCCATTATAAAATGCACAGCTTACATTTACTTCAGAAACTATTCCCAACATAAAAATGTAAACAGGACCCATGCACAAATCCAGCAGAAAACCCTTAGGTGAATTCTAATTCTGCTCACTAAAAAGCGAAAATGAGTTTTCAGGCTCTAGGGTCTCTCACTAAATATACCTTACCACAGATACACCTGTCAACTAATAAAAAGGAGCTGTTAGTTTAAACATACTTTTTCCAGACCCTGATGGCTCTCTGATAGCCAGGATCTAAATCAAGCAGAGCTTTGTGCCTTGCACTGTGCCTGTGTAAACCTTACTGTTTAGTTAAGCAACTGTACCAGAGATCATCCACCTCGTATAAACGCTGTATTACTTCTTTTAAATGCCTACCTGGTAGCCAAAGATCACTTGGGGGTTATGAATAAAAGAAAAATCAGAATTAGAAATTCAACAGCCACTCATGAGGAATCTTAAAGTTATCGTATGCTTAATTACTCTTTGTATTTAAATCTTCTTATCTAAGGAGCCATTTGGCTGTTAAAATTTGACGGGACTACAAGACTATATTAATCCAGAAGAGAGAACAATAATACAAGCTGCTACTATAGTATTTTTCACTAATATATCTTTGATGCTTTTAGATGGGACAACTCTGGGATGAATATCAGCTCCAATTTCCATTAGTATTCCCAAAGAATAGTGTTTACAACCAAGATACACTATAATGTTTCTGCTACCAAGCCATCTGTTGTATTTTTGGGCAACCACAGGCAGAGTTTTCTGTGAGATGACGCTTTTTTTCTGTAATCTAGTTAATTCAGAAAATCCTGAATTCGCTGGCCATGAAGCAGCACTATAAGGTTTATCTGTTTATCAAAATCACATTCTTGGCAAATGATCACAATGGTGAATGGGAACAGTTTTTCTATCACTGTTTCCTCAGTAGTAGGCAGTACGATGTTATCTTGAACATTTCTCCAACTCATTACTGTTTTTTATTCTTCCTCATAGACTTGCAGATGCATAGTCAGAGGAAATATCATGTGCATCAGCAGTTCACAACATCAAGAATGATTTCTTTTGCCACTCACAGACAAACTGACTTAGAAGACTGCCCTGAGTGGTCATTAGCTGGGATCTCCTTATTTGTTGTTTTGTAGATTAGATATCTCAGATCTATACTGTCCTAAAAACAGTACTGGAAAAACAGTCACTGAATCGACTTTTGAGTATATCAGTGCATGTTCTAGAACGTCTTTCACATACCAGACTGTGAAGGCCGTATACCAAGGCTGTTGGAGAGTGTCAGTGCTTCTCCTGAAAAGGAATGGATTAAGTTGTTCAGCTTTGCAGAAAAACTCTTGATGCTTCATGGTGAAAGTCTTGACTGTTCTCTGAATTGCTCTTCTTTCACTTTTTTATTGAGGTTTTTTGTGATGAATTGGCAGGGTAATTTTGGTTTTTGATTCTCACCAGCTTCTCCAATTGGAATCTGAATGTGGACAAGAAGTTGCACAACCTATTCACTTGTTCCTGACAGCAGAAGTTACAAACTCTGATTCTTCTAGATCTGTGAGAAACTGTGAACTATTATTATGAAATAAACATTGCAGGTACTAACAGGGCAGGTGATATGATCCTTACATTGTTCTGGTTTTGTCCTCTGGCGGGACCTAATGAGTAGGTAATTGCTCTCCTGTCATGAGGTCTATTTAATATGGATTATGAGTAGATGTGATGTACTCCCAATTGTGTGGTGTTCTGTAGGAGGGATGCATGAATCAATCTAGACTAAAAGGTGATAAATAGAGAAAAGCTGGCAGAGTGTTTTGCCAATTAGTAGGCCCAGTAAAAAGGACACAGCCAGCAGCAGACCAACAATCCAGTACGCAGGTTCCATTTCACGTAAAGGGGTCAGTATATAGAGGATTGCTGGGGGTACAAACAAGTCAGATAGATCATGAATAACAGACATCAACCCCAGCGACCCCAGGAATGACACAATATTGCTCATAACAGATGGAACAAACAGAGACACGAGATAACCCACAGAGAAGATGGGAGACAACCAGGAGAACAAGGCAGTTACATATGACAGAAGTAACCCCATGTTGCCTCCCCACAAAGCCCGTGTTTGAATGTGCCAGACCTGACTGGGACCCAGTTCCATGAGGAGTCAGGAGGTCCTTCCCCAACAGGAAACTCTGTGAAGTGCGTCCAGTCCACAGACAGACACTCCAACTCTTCCTGCAAGTGGTCCCATCTTTTATGCCCAAAGCAGGACACCTGGCACTCATTTACCCAATGCAGGGCACCTGGGGCTTGTTTACCCAAGGGCTCTCCTTGCAAGGCCGGCCGCACCCTGGAGGAAAGCCAAAAGGCAAACTCATCCCCTCCTCTTAAAGGGCTGTGGGAGCTACCCATATGTCAACCTTAATTCAGGGCTGGGGGTTCAGACCCCAGCACTTCACAGAGATAACAAGGGATCAAATATTAGCAATCAAGGATGACATGATTTGTATCACAGGTGTATATAATGGTGTCCTGCTCTGGCTACCTATAACCAGATGCAATTTCTTTCACTTTTATGTGGCCACTTCGGTGCAATCTCTTGCTTTCATTGCAGAGTTCAGTCTCTCACCCTCTTGCATACCACACAGCAGGCACAGATACCAAAATATCTCAGGAAACAAGACTTTTCCATGTTCTCTCTTTCAAGTAACATGCCAGAACAACAGCTGTTATCTCTTCTAAGATGAGTAACTTGGTGCAACTCATTTCTTACTGTTGCAGCTGATATTGCTGAAGCACTGCAATTCCAGTGACATGAGTAGGTGCATGTGACCAAATACTCTTCATGATGAGCTTCTAAGCACTAGACTGTCTCTTACACAGTCCATTAAGGCCTGTGTTAGTTACCTTACAAGCTCTCTGGAGAGCTCATCTTTAGCAAAAGGTATTTATAGAGGGAGCAAGGTGTAGTGCCTAGGATCTTATTTAATTTCTTATTTGTTAGAGCATTTACTGTTGAGGGGGGAGGGGTGGACTAGACTGATTGTGAAACTAAATGACATGAACATACCCAGACTATGGGGCAGAAACTCATTTGTGCTGTGAGCCTAAATAATGCAATAATTAATAATTCCTCATAATAAAGCAATGAATCCTACATATGGTTTTGATATAAATTAATTAACTGAAAGGCTTATTTAAAAAAACCTAACCTTTCAACAAGATACCTTCAGTGAAATTATATTGAAACGTGTCAGGACATGTCTGATAGAATCTAAACCTGCCTTTGTACAAAGGCTCTGATTGCCACACTCAGCCACCATAAAGAAAGAGAAAACTTCCACTATGTCATCTAGTATGTCATTCAGGCCATGCAAATAGATTAGGAACATGCCATTTCTTCTGCTGAAGAACTGTATTTCTTCATAAGAATAAAACTGATGTGTTGAGCAAGTGGCTGTCATAAGGTATTCTATTTAAATAGCAAACCATTCAAACTCCATACAATGGAAATTAATAAAATAGATTCTTCCAAGTTGAGGGTTCTTTTTTTTCCTGAGTTACAGCCAAGGCTTACTAAGATCAAGTTTATTTAGTGTTCATTACTATGTGCTGTAACACTAAAACATACTGAATATATATATTCTCTGTACATATTTTCAACTGGTAGTGTATACTACACCATGCATTGCTCTTTTTGCAAAATGTCACTTGTGATGTATTTCTGTAAAACAAAGCAAGAAAGGCAGAAGCTGGCAATCACTGCCAAAAAAACAGTGACGGTTTCAGTCCCTATGGTGTATTACATACATAGACCTTCTGCAAACCAGTGGGGAAATTTCCAATACAACCCATAGAAATACGTGCATGGAACTGCTAATGGAAAATCAAAATTGGTTGCATGGGCCCTAATGCTAAAGTACACGTCACCAATACTTTCCAAAGCCAATTGGAACTGCTGGTTCAGAATATAATACCATAACAGCTCTGGGCCAGCACTTCTAAAAAATTGCCTAATTGCCAAAATTGATTCTAGGACAATTGTCCAAGTAAGCAGCATTTAGAGACTTTGAGGGCAGCAGGTCCTGTACACATTCTGTTGACTTCACTGTGTTCTTCAGACAATTCAATGTAATCATTCCTCTTACAAGCAGACTTCAGTTCTTAGTTCTTATTTTCTAGAGGGAGCAGGAGAAGATAATCTAGTAATAAAAGAAGTTCAGGTAAGCAGGCATAAAAGATTCTTTTTGCCTTCCATGCAAGCCTGTTAAAAAGGTACATGTTCAAATTATGTGTTTCTTTCTAACTTTTTTCTTAACTTGTTTGATTCTTCCTATGAATAACATCAGCAGTCCTGATGCCTCAAATTTCATTGACTCACAAATAGAGATACTGAGCAATACCAAGCAACTGGTATGCTGCAGGCTTCCATTTTATCATTTTATTTCTTGTGTCTGTAAGAAATACATGAGGGTCTACTGACTTAAATAGATCTGATTCTCTTCCAATATCTTCTCTTGCCAACAGGATGTGTCTGATATGTTAGTATATGCCGTGAGAATAGTAGAGACTCAGAAACTGAAGAAAAATCTCACATTAAAGCTTCTGCTGCTCCTGCCAGAAGCTCAGTTCAGATGAGTTGGAAGATAACTTGCTGTTGTTTGAGGCTGACATTTTGTTGTTCATAATCTCAGTTTAGTTATTTCTAAAATTTCTAATCCCTGTAGTTTCTGAAGTAAAATAAAACAACTCCGGGTCAAGGAAGTGATGTGTGCCTGTGTTCATGGAAAGTCTGAATAAATTATGTTGAGCACTGTGAAATATCTCCTTTCAGCCAGTGTCCTGTCAGTGTTTAGTGGCAGTTATTGAATTTAGACCACTCTGTTAACTATTTCACTGCTTGATTACAGTGTATAAAAATAAAGATTAGCAAATATATAGAAAAAAAGAATTATATGTGCAGATATTTTGTTTTGGTCTCATCTTTAGGGAGTTTACTGATAAGCTGTATCATTTTCACCCTCATCTTTCTGACTAGAACAGCCTACTATGCAGCAGAAAAAACCTAGCGTTGGCTTTTGTCCACCCTCCACTGAGGATGAGTCAATCCTACGGTTCCTGATTCAGCTCTGCAGTGTCTTTTTTGTCTTAGTGGCAGCTCCTCTTCTCTGAAGGATGGAAGTAGATGTGTTATCTCATTAAAGACATTGAACACATATGGGCCATGTTTTCAGCCTTTTCTGAAAACTAAAAGTTAAAATTATATCAAATTAAAACTTGTGAGTACAATGAGGAGTGACCAGTGGTTTGCACTTTCTTTGGATATAAAGACTGATGACTAAGAAGGGAAGTTAGTAGATCATAGAATAAACAGATGTGGCTTTTCATAGAGGGTATATTTAAGGTGTAGAGCTCCTTGCTAGAGGATGTTCTGGGTGATAAATGTTACACAAGTCCAAAGAGAAGCTGGGAGTGATCATGGAAGAGAAAGAGATTTGAAGGTAGCCAAAACATAAATCCACACTTGAGGAAAGAGGAGAGTATGGCTGTCCTGTTTGTGTACTTTTCCCTAGGTGACTGATCTGGGTCATTACCAGAGATACATGCACCTTTGCCTGAGCCAGTGTGGCAGCTCCTATCTTCTTAATCTTTCTTCATTGGTATTTATGTAGGAGAAAGGTTTTTCTTTTGCTTTGCTATTAATAAAAAATAATGAGTCATCACCACCATTCTTTGCAGGTAATCAAGTACTTTAAAAAGACTCTAACAAAGTGAGAAATTATCACAAGATGGTGTCTCCGTCTGTTGAATCAGCCACCTAAAAATTATACGATTTCTAATACTTCTATCAACTAAATAAACAAACATCCACACCTGAAGAACTCATCAGTGCACATCACCTCTTAACAGTAATGCCTGAGTTTCCATCACCTGAATTCCCCTGCCTAAAGGATGGCCTAGATTCCCGCAGAAATTACATCAGCTGTCTGAATGAAGTTCTGGGGTCTGAACCCCAAGCCCTGAATTAAGGTTGACATATGGGTGGGCCCCATGGCCCTTTAAGAGGAGGGGATGAGTTTGCCTTTTGGCTTTCCTCCAAGGTATGGCTGACCTTGTAAGGAAAGCCCTTGGGTAAACAAGCCCCAGGTGCCCCACATTGGGTAAATGAGTGCCAGGTGTCCTGCTTTGGGCATAAAAGCTGGGACCACTTGCAGGAAGGGTGGAGTGTCTGTCTGTGAGGTGGATGCACTTTGCAGAGTTTCCTGTTGGGGAAGGACCTCCTGACTCTGCCTGCAACTGGGTCCCAGTCAGGTTTGGCATTTGCAAATGCGGGCTTTGTGGAGAGAAAATATGGGGCTACTTCTGTCATGTATGGTCAGCCTATTGACTTGGTTGTCTCCCATTTTTTCTATGGGAGCCTTTGTGTCTTTGTTTATTCCACTTTGGTCATGCTTTGTCATTCCTGGGGTCGCTGGAGTTGATATCTATTATGTGTGATCTGTTTGACTTGTTTGTACCCCCAGCGATCCCCCATATACTGACTTTTCTACGTACAATAGAATCTGGCTATTGGATTGTTTTTCTGCTGGCTGCGTCCTTTGCACTAGGCCTAGTAATTGGCAAAACACTGAAACTTATGCCAACCTTAACAATGGTCCCGTCAGGAACATTATCTTTTAGGATGCTTCTTCAACACCATCGTGGAATCAGTCACACTCATGTAACACCGGGTGAGGCAGTGTAGCCAGCCAGAAGATTAGGCAAAGAGTGGGGATACACAGGGAATGGTGCTGCAGAGCTGGACAGCCTCAGTCATACCCTGCAACATAAGACCACACACCATACTTGCTGGTTTGAAAAGAAGATGCGAGAGATGACTTAGCTTTACTGGTAAGCCTGCATCTCCCTGTATGCAATTAGCTGGTTCTTCTGTTTTGGCCTGCACAAGGCAGAACATCTTTCTTTTGAATTTACTTTCTCTTTTAGTAACCCTTAAGGGCAACATTTTCTTATTCTTGACAAGACTTTATTTTTAGACTGTTTACTAAAACACCCTACGAGGAAAAATGTTTGTAGATTTGAGCATGAGTGAATGGATTTTCCTTAGTCTTTTGGTTTGGGGTTTTTTTGTATCAGTGTCTTTAATAATCAAATAGTATTGCTATTGCATTTCTATATAACAAGCAAGTTGAACAGTTTGGTTCTGCAGAGTTAACATGCCACAGGCAGGTTGTTTGCCTCTTCAAATTGTATTTTGTGACCATCACAATACATTTCTGTAAAAAAAGAATATTGCATATTCCGAAGTGTTGTTAAGGACAGCTTCTGGTATCCTTACAATGATCCTGAGTAATGCTGCTGCTGTAGGAATGGGACAATGCTATCTAGCATGTATAAAGATATATAAACACTGCCCTTCAGCTTTTCTTCTTTCATTCACCAGAGATTAACAAAGCCATGTATTTTTACCTTGGACTACATGTGACTGATTTTATCAGTTATACTGTATCTTCTGGGTGGGGTTTTTTTTACTCATTTTATTCTTATCTGTTTGTCTCCATGCAATACACTTTCTGAAATATCAGGGTACTGCATGTATTTGAAGTTTTAGTGATGGGATTAAGGGAAAAAATATGATGCTTTATGTAAAATATTCTTGATCCTGGAATTATCTGTTCTTCTTGGCAAGAGAAAATAGAGCCTTGTAGAAAAAGAAGGACCTGAGAAAAATGGAAAAATTGATTCATCTTGCAACTTTTCCCAGAGATTATGAAACAAAGACTTGAGTCAGATTGCATTTGATTTCTAAAAACACCTAACTTGGCTATGTGGAGAGAATGAGATGAACTGATGACTCATCAATGCCCAAAGTATCAAAGAAACTGCTCAAATAAACTACATTTCTTAAAGGAGTCTATGTACGTCTCAGACCTTAATTTATAAAATGAGAATAGAGACATAATACTTTACAAGGGTGTTTGAGGTTCCACCATTAATATTAAGGAGACTTTAACTGAGAGGGTTGTTTGATAGTGTAGGCTCTATTAGCTGGAGGATGGTGCATCACAAACCAGATTTACTGATGCTTAGCTGATGTTTGCTTAGGAGATTGTCTCAGGACAGATGAGTGTGAGATGTTTATTTTAAATCTGCAGTAAATTAGACCTTGAAAATCTTCTGGAGAATTTTTGCATGCTTGTCTAGGGTGACTGTGATAGATGCCTTGTATTTTTTAACTAATAGTGTATTTAAAATATATTTATAATAAATGTATTTGCATAATATCTAATAGAAATAATTATGTAGAATAAATATTCATGATCTCAGGCATACAACTCAGTCAGTATTAAGTCAGTTGTGAGTCTATTCCCAATCTTAACATTCATATCCTTGACCTTCCTACAATACCCTGCAGATTTTCCATCCTAGCATTTTAAGTTGTAAATTTTCATCCAAATAAGCAGCTGTCTCCTCTCCTGACATACCCGCAGCTCTTCTTCTCTAGTGTTGTCTGCAGCCAGTTGGCATACACAGGATATCAGAGCACATCACAGCTGAGGAGGGTTAACCTTTCAAAACTGTTTACTTCCATGTGTGACCAGTTTTTGCAGCACTGCAGTATTGTGGCACAACCTCTAAGTATAGCCTTTAGATGCATTTCTAGGAACACTGACTTGTAAATAAATACAGTTGACAGTCTGCTGATCAAAAGCCTATACTTACCACAGAGAATATGACATAGTGTCATGTAGGATTTGACAACTAACCTTGAAAATTCCTAAAGTATGTTTGACATATTTTGAAAATTTTCTGACTAAAACCAGAATTTTTTTAAAAGAAACTTATGGCACAGTGTTTCTTTGGATTGCAGTAGATAAACAGTAAGCAGGCAGTAATCATTTCTTCATTTGGGGTTTCAGCTGGCTGTACGTTAGTGAAGCAGTTTGATATGGACAAGGGGCAATGGCTTTAAACTGAAAGAGAGTAGATTTAGACTAGATATTAGGAAGAAATTTTTTCCTGTGAGGGTGATGAGACACTGGAACAGGTTTCCCAGAGAAGTTGTGGCTGCCCCCTCCCTGGAAGTGTTGAAGACCAGGTTGGACTGGGCTTTGAGCAACCTGGTCTAGTGGGAGGTGTCCTTACCCATGGAAGGAGAGTTGGAACTGGGTGATCTTTAAGGTCCCTTCCAACCCAAACCATTCTAAGATTCTATAACATACTGCTGCTTCTTCTGTTCCTCTGTATCCAGTTAATTCAGAAGAAAAGTGGCCAGGACTACTCATTTTTTTTCCTGTGTCTTCACCAGTAATGATCAGATGGGGGATTGTGCTGTGTTTTGGGCAAAATGAGCCTGGGAGGATATGCCAGAATGTTACCTATGCTGTACTCTGAATACATGGTGAATGAGTTCCTTTTTGCATTGGCCTGGATTTCATGGTAGGTAGTTCTACCTGACCACACCTATGGTTAGTTAGCATGCAGCACTTGTGCACTTGATGGCAAATAGAGCAAATCTTGTGTGACTGTTCTCAGATCTTCAGTAGTCGGAAAGGGTCTTTACATCCATTCACACTCACTTTACAGAGTTTAAGTGAAAACCATGGAGCACTGCAAGAAATTAGAAATTTCTCAAAGGACTCTTGCTCTAGAAATATTTGAACAATGCGTTCTCCCTCCTGAAAGGCTGAAAGTTAGAAGAAGAAAAATACCATTGAAAACATAATTCAAGTCTTGGGGAAAGTATAATTTTTCCAGACAGGCAGTGAATATGTCCTCAGCAAGGGACCAGGTCAATGTGCCCTCAGGTTAAATTTCCAGAACTTTTTAGTCTTTACAGTTCAGGCTTCTTTGCCAGGAAATACTTGAGACATTGAATCTGGTTTTGTCTCTGCACAAGCCACAGCAGCATCTACTTCTAAAGAAGTGCCAATTGCTAATTGTGAAGTGGTATGAAGCAGGGATAGAAGTTAGTGTTACATTAGGACATTGCTGCTAGATGCTAGCATGGGCAGAGTAGTTGTATTTTAAAGCCCGGTTATGAGATTTATAGTAAAAGCAATGAAAAAATTAGAAGCACATAAATCCTAGGTAAATAAGGCATTTAGGGTATGTCAGTTAGACTTTTCTGGAAAACATCAACCCTGACATTAGCAGCAACAATTAGCCCACCCTTAATCAGACCAAGTGGTGTAAGATAACCTTTTCCACTGGCTTCATATAGTAAGTTCCACAAGTGCTTCATATTGGCAGTGTAGAGCTCTTCTACAAAGAAAGTATGAAGACTTGGATATCAAGAAGAAAGAGCTGTGAGGCTGATGTCTGGACGTCCTAAAACCAAGATCTGCATAATTGTGCAATCCCTAACCACACTGCAAGAGGGGGAGTGACTGGTGATGGTCAATGTTACACTCAAATTCAAAAGGGCTTTCCAACTTGAACTGCAACTGGCACCGAGGATTCAATGCAAGGGTTTATTTTGAGCTGTAGTAGGTGTCTCATAGTAAACAATGTCAGTGTTGTTTTTAAATGTGGAGATCTTGGCCTATAGGATTTAGTCTGAAGTGCTTTAATGTCCAATTCCCACTGACATCAGGGGAGTTAAGTACCTACACACTGCCAAAGTTCCAAGTTTAAGTTACTTTTAAAACTGGAACCAAGACTTTTCACAAACTTAACTAAAATCTTTCTTATGATGGATTTAACATGACTCAAATCCTGCTATGTTATGTGTTGCCTTTGCACCTTGTTGTACCCTGGGTCACCTTTCAGTGAACAAAAGTAAAATTTTTACCCCTAAGGTGAAATGTTGGCAAGTACAGTCAGCACAAGAAAGAGAACTGTATTAAGAAACAGCTTTTTATGTTTTTTTTCCTCCCATCTGACTATGTGTCTACTGAGAGCAGTTCTGGAGACCCTGTTTTCCCTCGTAGAGTCACAGGTGGCTTTGGGTTGCTCACAACCCATTAAACCTTTGCTCCACTTTCTTTCCTCCCTCGCCCTCTTCACTCTCAAAGATTTAGCTTAGGTGGTTTTCTGGGGCTTTGATGCTTTGTAACTGAAGGAAGAGCCTTGCATTGCTTGGCAGTCTGACCTATTTCCCAAACACAGGCAATCACTCCCACCACAGAGCAGCCCTTAATTTACAGCCTGGGACTGCAGGAGAGCTTTCCAGTGTGCAACAATACCCTGATGACTCTGGAAGGCAAGTAGCTGTTCCCACCAGGGCACAGAGCATAGCCCTGGGAAAGGCAACGTGGCTACACTCCTCCAAAGCTCATCAGCTGAATCAATAGTCCTTTAAAACTGTTAGCAACAAAGGCAAATGACAGCAACCTTCAAGCTGCTTTAATTTATACCAGGTTAACATATTGGCAAACTCCCTCCACTCTCCAGCTGCTTTGAGCGCCAATGACCTGCATTTTCTATGACAAATAAGTGCAATTATTTAAGCATTTGTCTTCAAAAGTGCCAAGGGTGCTTTGATTAATTTTATCCCAGGAAGCCAAAAGTGAGCAAGCTAATTGTATCAACAATTTACGTATTAAATTGGCATTTTAGCTAAGGTGTGTGGTGTTTGCCTTTTGGAATATAAAGGCATCCCATGCTGTGCTATGTATGACTGCTGCATGCAGCCCACCTGGATTGGCATTCCATTTTTCCTCAGGTCTGTTATCATGCATGCCTTATAACATCATTTATTATACAAATTGGCTACTTCGATTCCTTTTTCTAGATGGTGTTTGCATTTTTAAAATGCAATGTGGGGTTTTCACTTATTAGTCAGTTTTCTTTAGCTGTCACTCAAAGTGACTGCATGACTTGATTCCCTGCTGGTGGAAAAAAAAAAAAATTAACAGAGAAGCTGCCAGTCAAATTAACCAAACAGTCCAACAATAGAGAAACTGCAAGCCCAGAATATCCTCCAGTTTCTGTAATTATACACTGTGCAGAGTAATAATTGTATGACAACCTGGCATTCATTATGTGAGCTTAAGTGCTCACATGATAGACTTCTATTTTGAGGGCATTATTACCATGCAGGAATAATTCTGTTCGGGTTGGTGATACCTGGTATACATTAGCTTTTATAGAATTAGGGAAAATTGTTAATATTCTACTTACAAATATGTCAATAAAATTCTGCTCGATTCCTGTTCTAAATACACAAAAGAAGTTTTTAAAGACAAGTAGCAAATCTCTGTCTCCATTCATCTTGACTATTCAGAAAATATGGATTCAAGCCAATATCCTAATTTAGCCAGTGCTGCTATTAAATTGCTGTTTAAACAGCAGAGTATATACCCTATGGCAACAAGTACAGAAGTACCAGATGTGACTGTGCTGGAATGCGCCATTGGCCGGAAATAATAAATTCAAGTCACAGTGTCTGATTGAGTAATTGTACTAAGTATATCAGAGAAGACATTTTCAAAAGGCCCATAAGGATTTAACGAACCAAATTCCTCTAATGATCCATACAATTTATGCTCATAAATACCTGGTCCTCAAGACTCCTTCAGATGAGGAAAACTACTGAAATTTTACACTTCTATAAAACTAATCTAAGAAGAAATAGTTCATCTAATGGTTATTGCCAGTGAATTTGCATGAAACCCATTAGAAGTTTGCTTGCACAAATGTGAAGTCTTGAACGAGTCTATCACCGCTGTGATAATCTTGTGAATGGCATGTAAGGTTGGAAAAGCTCCAAGAAAGTTTCTCTCATACTCGCTCAAAGGCATGCCAGTGTTTGTGGCAGGCATTCTCAGCATGCTCGAAAGACAGTAGTTAAACACTGTCTTGGGTGAGCATAGGCACAGAACTTCACTTGTAAGAAGATGAACTAAGCACTTAATCTAGGATGTAGAAAGCTAGTAAGCTAATACAGTTTTATGTATACAGCTCCTGAGAAAAGCTCAATTGTTCTGAATTGTAGTTCTAGCCACGTGCTTGTAAGAATGAAATCCCTGTCACAGCCCAGTGCTATTGAAGGGTAATTTGAAAACATTTTTTCCTTGTTGCTTTGACCTCTTTTCAAAGCCCAGTTGCTTTTGTTAGATAGAATGGAGCTCAACTGGCTTCTCAAATATACAAGTAGCTTATCTTTTTGGTAACCTCATCACCCAGGAAACAACTTTCCAAAGATCCAACTCTACGCTGACAGGCAAGCTTTCACAGTGCAGGCAGTGAGTGTAGTGCTGGCTCATGAACAGTACTCAAGTCCACTGGTATGTACAGTACCAACGCAGACAGCTAATTTCTTGTTTGAAAGTTTGGCCAAGGAGTCTGATGCAAAGTGTTACTGAGGTGCCACTGAAGGCATGTTCCTTGTGGCTAGAGTAATAGACTTTGCTTTAAAACTCCTGGATTTCTCCTCTTGAAAAGGCTTTGTACGCTGATATTTCAGGCAAATCATTCAGTTCTTCTTTCCAGAGTTCATCCATCAGGAAAATGGTTGTCATACTGACATCCTTGATGAGCTATTTTTAGAATAATGTAATGACTATAGAGAATACTAAAATATTTTAAGAAAAGGTGTTAGATCTGCAAAGCATTGATAAAATATCCCATTCACAGGAATACACATTCTGGGAGCTAATAAGTTGCTCAGTTTGAATAGCTTAGAGGAATACAATGATGCTATAAGGGGAAATTTTGTCACCTTTTCAGCTCAGATAAAGGAGAGGGAATCTTATCCTGGGGACAGAAATAATGTGTTTTACTAACTCAATATTGGCAGACACGTCTTTTGCACGAACATCGCTCACATTTCTTATAAGCCTGTGAGATACAGAGTTAATGAACTCTTGCAATTGCACTGAGAACAGAGTGTGCTGAGATCATGGCTATAACTTTATCTATTTTAATGTTAAATTAGGAATTTAAGGATCTAGATTCTCTGTGAATAACAAATTATTTTAATGCAGACAGAAATACAATGTGATAGCAAATAACTACAAATACATTCCTGCATTCTGTGGAACTTTGCCTTGATTACTTGACTGTTGTATTCAGGTTTTTCTCACCTCATTATGAAAAAGAGAGGTAATAAAAATGAATAGAGGCACAAGGCAGGGGTTATTCTGATGACACAATTCAGCAAGTAGGAACATTAGTCAGAACAGAAGAAAGTGAACTAGATGATCTTTTGAGGTCCCTTCCAGTCCCTAACATTCTGTGATTCCTTGAACTGAAATGCCCTAGATAATGAGGGCCGCTTGGAAAAGGAAGCAGAGAACACCCTTGCTCACTTGTTAGTTACTCACATAAGCAGACCTTTGTCCTCAGTATGACATCTCGTATTAAAATATGAAGCAGTTAATAAAACTAACACTTCCTTTACAATTAACAAGAATATTAGTTTCTTATGAAATTCATTGTTGTAGAAGGATTTAAAAGACAAAACAGACTACCACAGTTGTTTGACAGGCTTTTGAAAGAACTGGCTGTTTAAAGACAGCAGAAGAGCTGACTTGACTGAAGCAGAACAAATAGGTACAACCTATCTGTAACTATGTGCAGACTGGACACCAGAGCAGTGAGCTGCTTGGCCAGCCTGCTGCTGAAAGTCACATGCCTGAGATGGTAGCTGTCTAGGTTTTATGGTGGACCACAATGCATTCCTGAACCAGTCAGCTGTGGTCTCAATGCCTCAGTCATCCAGGTGTTGTATCTAAAAGCAGAGACCTGAGCACCTTGTCCTGCTACTGGGACAGCCATGAGACTGTGGAGACATCAGGCGAGGTGAGTGTTTGGTAGTGGGGAGACAGGGCTGGGAGTTCAGAGCAGCTCTAGAGAAAAAAATATAGGGGCTGGGAAACCTGTTGAAATGCAAGAAATATCAGGAGCAGTGGGAAAAGAGTTGTTTGAAAGCCTTTCAGCTAAGGTGACAAAGAAGAAAGGGAGGTGTCCTGGGGAACATTTGGGAGGCAGCTGATGCTGAAGACTTTTAGGGGCAGAAACACTGGAAGGAAGAGATGCAGAACCAAAATTAATGAGATGTTTAAGCTGTCACTTATGGCAGTTATTTTGTGAGAGGAGAAGGAAGAGCTGACTATCTGATAAAGCATAAACTGACTCACACTCTTGCACCACAGTAGACCTTACTTTTCAGAAACGGAATAAGGAAAAATCTCTAAGTTTGTACTCATATAGTGCTCTAATCCTAAACAAAAACAAAACAAAGTCTCTCTGTCTGCTGCCTCCCAAATCAGGTTAAGGTTGGAAGTAGATAGTATTAATAATTTAAGTATACTAGGTTATTGCAAGTGTTGCATTTATTCCTAAACTAGTATCAATGTCCATAACACATTGTCCCAAAATAGTCAGTTACAGAAAAATGTTAAATTCATTGGAGTATAACCAAACAATGAAGTGCTTAGAGTTCAAATTAAACGCTATTGTCTCACAATTCTGCTTATTTTGGTATCCTAACATTAAAACTTGTAGAGACAATCTACATGCACACTAAATGGATTTCTGATTAATGTGAATTTTTTTTTTTTTCCCCACCAGTGCCTGAGTGTTTGGGGAAAGCTATTTTGAATTTGTTCTTATTAGAACTCCAATTATTAAAAAGCTTTTGCCTATTTACTTCACCTCACTGTGGAAGATCACTTAGATCATGACACTGTTGGGGTTTTTTTTGCTGTAACTGGGAATGTGAACTCTTTGAACATATTTCCATATTACCTTTCAAAGCTTGAACGTGATGTTTTTGACATGGTATTGGGTTTGATTCTTTGGCAGTTTATTTGTGGCATGGCTCAGAGAGCTTTCTATGAATGCTGTTTTCTAAGGAATACGTATGTTCTTAATTGACTGAGAGGAACAAACTATCCAAATGTAGTAGCAGCAAGCATAAGTTTTTTTTCTGCATGCTGAAAGGAGAGTCATTCACTGTTACATATTCTAACAACTACCAAAGTTGAAGAGAAATAGCATATCTTCACTCCCCTCTGCCCAGTCATGGGCACGTGCTCCATCCTGTTTCCCCTCCAAATCAGGATGATTAAAGTGGACCAGAATGAAGGCCTTTTGTTGATGTGGTATATTCACCAGTAGGTTTAGAGCTGCTGCTTTGGAGCATTTATCAGTTGTTGCTACTGCTGCTGTTGTTGAGAAGAGACTGAATTTTTGTATCAAAATGTTTAGTATTGTTAGATTACTACTGTAGATTGAATGTTTTGTTATTCTGCTTGTAAAAATATGCCAGTGGTGGGAATTGATAACTTCTTAATCATCTTCAGTGTCAGAAAAAATACCTTGCTAATCTGCTGTCAGACCATATCAACAAACCAATAAATCAAATAAATATTAGGTATGCAGCTGACTCATTTCTCGCTTTGTGTCTGCGGAGAACCTGATTTAAAGTCACACTGCTGTAAAACTAATACCCACTTCTTTGCTCTTCGAGGTAGATACTCAGTAATCTCTAAAATATAATCTGAGTCTCTGAGTTTCAGTTACAGGGCGCTCTTTGTGTTCTATTTCCAGCCTGAAGAATATTGTCTCCAGCTTGGAGGACCCTATTGCAGATGTCTATAGACACAAAATGTTCACTTTTAACAAAATATTGGAGAAGCAGGTGCATTCCAGAAAAGCAGGATGCCTATTAATATAGTTTCATAGGATCTTCCAGCAGCAAATATAATGAAGCCTTATTGCCTACTGGTGTCCTTCTAACCCTACTGTAGGAATAAACACAATGGCCTCATAGCCTTCTCATACAGCATCTCCTACTCCCTTAACCATTGTCCTCAAAATACCTCCAGTTTTTCCTCAGATCCTCTGGGTTGCCACACTGGACTGTTCACTCCTTGCCTTGTTCCCAGTTTTCTCTCATGACTCTGGGTTTGGATGGGTAAGAGGCAGTATCTGCTGGGGTTAGCTCAAAGTTATATCTATGAGGATTTGTCAGCTGCCAGGAACATATTTATTCACTTACTAATTGGTCCCTGGCTGTTGGAATAAAAATGCCTGAAGGCATAAATTTGCCTGAAATTCAAGCATAAAAATGCTTGAAGTCTGCTCTCCTTTCACTTCTTTGAACCCTTTTCCAGCTGAGAAGGGTTCATTTTCCCTGAACTCCAGGTTCATTTTCCCTGAACTTTACAGAACTTGGTATCTTTGAGACATCTATTTCTGTTTCAAATTCTGTTGAAATCATCTGATAATTCTTAAACATTACCATGAATTAAACTGATGTGCAGATGCATAAGAAACAAATCTTAAAATTATTATAAAAGAAAAAGCGCACAGAGCTAAAAAATAAGTATAAATTAGCCTGACATTAAATCAGTATAACAGAGAGGTTAACTGCATAGTCAGCTAATAAAGAATTAGCAGCTAGATAGTAGAATTCTGCAAACAATCATTTAATGATAGAAGTCGATGATCTTAAAGGTCTTTTCCAACTATAACGATTCTATGATTCTATAAATGTTAGGTCTTGTTAACCAGACCTGTCATCTTTCACTGACAAGGTTGCAAGTTAGAATGATGATAGCAACTATAATGAATAATGGATTGGGTTTGGTTTTTTTAAGTTCTTGGGACTTAAAGTCATATGAGATCTTGAAGTAGGAGTGAGTAGGGCTCACATTAAGTGAACTAAAAGCTGTCTTCTAGATGGATATGAAAATTAGGAATGAATGAGTGAGGAAATGCTTAGCAGCACCTACCAAACACTTGTGCTTGTTCTCATCTTGTTTGATGGTGTTATGAATGATGATACAAGATATTTGCTGGCTGGGTTTCCAGTGACTGGCTAAATTTTCCCAGGCTTTGCAGAGATGGTAATTAATAGTGTGTAGGACAGGTTACCATGACAGGTTGATCTGAAACATTTGGTCAAAATTATCACATCCAGCTAATTATATTTTAATACAGAAAAAGTGTATTTGGGAAGCAGAAACACAGAAGACACCTATAGTATAGGAAAAATCTGTCTTAAAAAGCAGTAATTCAGAAGATGGCACAGCAGTCAGCAGAGAAAAGAGCTCTTTTTTGTGAGATCACAGTGTCAACTTGTGGCTTCAGGCCTTATTTTGATCCATGGATGTGAAGGAAGATACACAATAGACACACCACTGTGTACGCCACCAGTAAGACCACTGTTAAAAGCCTGTGCCCTGTTCTGTAACTCGCATCTCCTGGAGGATGGAAATACTGAAGGAAATTCAAAAGAGGGGAACAAAATGTTCCCAGAGGCTACCGGCCAACCATTTGGATATAAGACTTAAAGAGAATGACCAGCCCAGCATATTGGGAAAAGGTTGGAGAAGCAATTTGGTTATCTTCTATGAATACTTGTACAGGTCTGAAAGCAGGAGACAGGGAATCTTTTTCAATCTTCTAGACAAGCACCAGAAATTGAAATTAAATTAATTTAGTCTTGCAATGAGGTGCAATTTTTTGGCACAAACCACATATAAATATTGAAGAAGCTTTTCAAAGGAAACATTGAGTCATTATTTTTCTTAGAGTGTTCAAATCATGCCAGTTTATCTGACTGTATGTAGTATATAAATATAAATATACTGTGCATATAAAGTGTAGGCATACATAATATTTGCCTATGTAGATGCATTCTAGATATGTCAGTGTCTACGTTTAGCCTGTACCCAGGGCTAAACTGTAGCAGTTGTTCTACTGCTCAATGCCCCATCCCTTGCTGAGAAGGGGAATTGAGACAAAAATGGAGAAGCCCCATGGGCTGAAGTAGAAACAGATCTAATGAAATAACAAAACAATACAATCACCAACATAAAGTATACAAGCTTATACTCAGCCTCATCCTTAGGATCAGCAGAAGGAGCAGCAGGAGCAAAAAACCAACAGAGTAGCCCCAGGAAAAAGCTCTCCGCTTTCAGTAAACTCCCTCCTTTTACAATGAGCTTGATATCAGTGGTGTGGGATACACCTGTGAGTCAGCTTGGGGCAACTGCCCTGACTGAAAGTCCCAGCTGACTCAGGGCTACTCATGGCCTGCCTGCATGGCTGGGCCATGGGTCTGTGTCTGGGAAACCAGGACATAAAGATACGTAGAGATATAGTTGTAGAGCTTCCTTACTGATAACAAATGGCTTTATAATTAATATTGAAGACAAAGATATAAACATGAGATCTAAAATAATCCAAAGATGGGCATGAGGTAGAACCAGAATTAACCTCCAGACTTCCTAGAATTGATAAATATTTTTCAAATTGGTTACTTAAACTTTTCTTCAGTTTACATTATCTGCGCAGTAGGTAAAAATATGGATTTTGCTTTGGGAGGAGAGACAGGAGATTAATGATTGCTTTTCCACTAACAGAAAAATAAGTCTATTTAATCAAATATTGTGAAAATGTATTTGAAGTTTTTCAAAGTGAATGAAACTTAACAAAGAATGAGAAATGTAATATTTCAGTTTGATCCAGAGGAAACTTAAATAGCATCATGTACCAGACAAAGCTAACAGCTCCAGTTTTCCTTCTGCTAAGAGGGATTGCACAAATGCTAAATCAATTTCCTTTTCAGAGTGATACTAATTGCCTTTTGTCCCTGAGCACCAAATCAGGCATTATCCTCAGCATCTCTTCAAAGCTGAAAAGCTTGGAGAAGCTTGAAAGACAAACACAGAAAAATGCTATATATATAAAATATTTCTTAGACAAATTGTGTCAAATAAGGTACTAACTTCAGAATGACTTTAATGTGCAAGTGGGAGAAATATCAGTTGCTTAATGAGGCTGAAATTTATCCCCTTTCAGAAAGCCAATATGAGCCTATGAACTACAGAAAGCCAATCCTAAACTTATGGCTTAAGGAGATTTAAGAGGAGTAATGGCCCCATGCTAGCTTTCTGCATGGACTCAGTGTTTCATGGCCAGTGACCTGCTCCCATGCTATTGATTTGTAATAAGATTTAGTTTCAGGTATTTCAGGTATTTTTCATGCCAAAACATGTCTTGGTTTCTAGTGTTCTGTGTTGGATGCTGGCCACTGCTAATGCAGTGTCTAAAATATATATCTCTGGTGTATTTGAAATATTGATTTAGCCCTTCCTCTTCCAAATTCATAACAAACATTTCTAGAGCCAGTGTGATACTGCTATGTGTATTTTATGATATTCAGTATCTTTTGGAAAAGGTACTTAGAAGAGAGAGTTTGCATCTGCCAGATACTATTTCTGTTATGTTCCACCATATTGCAGCCGATATGGTCATTTCAAGATGTTTTGCTTGTGGGATGCTGATGGAAAACACATCACAAAGCTTGGTTAATAGTAAGAACAGATATATTTCACCAGCTCATTACAGGCTTAGGAGAATTGTCTTCATTTAAAATTTGTTTAAAATTTGCTTTGACCATGCTCTTGACATTTCAATGGATATTCATTTAGCCACACAGATGATTAAGAGCCTTAGAGCTATCAGGAATAATGTTTTAAGCCATCTTTCTGATGGGACTTTCAAAATCCACGTCTTCTTCTCTTCTCTTCCAGTCTTTACATAACTGGAGGCATGTATGCTTTATTAACTTAAAACAACTACTTGGAAATACCACTAACGTCGATTCTTTGTAGATTATACCCCGATCTCTATAGTACCGTTGCGTATTGAGAACAAAAGAAAGAATGAAAGAATAAAAGCACAGAAAAAAGTATATGTCTAATGATGCCCTGACATTATGCTCTTTCAAAAGTACTGAGGACTTCTAAGTGAAAAATGATGTCCTGGAAACGTTTGCTTTTAAAATTCTGAAGGTCCATGAAATGTTATGCTGAAGTCGTTTGAATTCTACAGAACTTCAGCCGAATCAGTGACTGAATACCAAAGGTAGATAAAGTCAGGCTGGAAAAAGAATGTGCATTTTTAAAATGAAGGTAAATATCCCTTGGAAGGATATTTTCTCCTTTGGAACTTTTGAGTTCTTATGCGCCTGTTTTAACACAAGTAGGGGATTCACTCAGTGTTCATGAGGCAAAGCTCTGTGCCTTGTCGTGTGACTGATTGTTATTGTTCTATCTCACTTCAAATATATGTCTATATACATGAAACACATCACTGAAGTACTGAATTTTGTGCATGTTTCACTTAAAAAAAAAAAAAAAGTTAGTAAATTTGTTGTGACTATGTTAAATTAAACCAAAGAAATGTTAATATGTGCTTCCTTTTTCCAGAATTTATACTTTTCTCTATGGACACATAAAAACTGTTACTGTAGTAACTTGCCAGTCCTCTCAGGTATTAGGTGCATTCTGCTCCCACATCAACTAATTAAATCTCAGGAAATTATATGACAGCATTGATATTCTCAGACATCCAGTCTTTGAGGTGGCCAGTGCCTTGTAGCATCTTAGCTGGTTGCAGGGCACATTTCAGAGGAAGGAGGGTTTATGGAAGTTTGAGGTATGTTTCCATGTATCCCTGGTGCAAGGAAGCCTTTTTTTTTTTTTTTTTTTGAATAGTTCTGGAAGGAGAAGATACAGCCTGGCCCCTGAAGCCTGAACGTTGCTTTTTAATGACCACATGTACAGTTTGTGCATGCAAAAATACATTGCAGTGAGAACATTAGATATGGTGGATTGACCTTGGATTGAAGCCAGATGCCCATCCAGCTGCTTACTCAACAGCCCCTCCTCAACAGCACAAAGGGACAAAATAGGATGAAAAACTATATGGGTTGGGGCAAACACAGGGAAATCTCTTGCCAGTTACCATCACAGGCAAAACAGGCTCAACTTGTGAAAAATTAATTTATTGCCAGTTTAAATAGACGTCGATAGTAAGAAACAAAGACAAATTAAAATAACATCTTCCTCCCTGCATCATCTTTCATCAGCCTCAACTTCACTCCTTCATTCCTGACCCTTCTACCTCATCTCCCTGAGTGGCACAGGGTGATGGAGAATGGGGGGTTGTGGTCACTCCATAATACTTTGTCTCTCCTGCTCCTTCCTCCTCACACTTTTTCTCTGCTCCAGCATGGGGTCCCTCCCATGGGATGCAGTTCCTTCAGGATAAACCTGTTCCAGTGTGGGCTCTCCACAGGCTGAAGTTTCCTTCAAGATATATCCAAAGTGAATATCTGCTCCACTGTGCTCCTTCACAGACTGCAGGAAAATACCTGCTCCACCGGGCTCCTTTTCCATGGGCTCCTGGAGCACCTTCTCCTCCTTCTCTCACCTTGGTGCTTACGCTGCTGTTCTCCCTTTCTTCTCTTCCCCTCTCTTCTGCCAATGGGGAGGTTTTGCCCTTTTTTAAATATTTTTTCCCAGAGGTGCCACTGTCTTGGCTGACAGGATCAACCATGTCCTGCAGCGTCTCAGTTGGAGTTGGCTGGAATTGTCCATGTCCAGAACGGGGCAGCCCCTGGCCTCTCCTCATGGAGGCTGCCCCACCTGTCCACCTGCCCACTGCCAGCACCTGGGTTCCAACACCCAGTACCTTAGAAAACAGTTTTATGCAGAATTAATTAGGAAACCTATACTGTTTCTAGCACCATCACTAAACCAATGGATTAGTTTCCAGGTCATATACTGTTTTAATTCTGGCTTTTATATTATTGCTCTGCGAGCTGTTATTCTGAAGCTTTACTTTTCTGCCTCTGTTTGACATGGGCTCAGCGCAGCAGCCCCAGGCCAGCTGCCAGCATCTGCCAGGCCACTGCCCTGTGCACTGGGAAGGAGGGCATGCAGACCTTGGGACAGGGCTGACCACAGTGGCTGTGTGAAAGAAATATTAATGCTCATTTTCTCCCTGTTCATGCTCATACACTGTTGTACACTGAGTACAATGTCTTTTTTAAAAAAAAATAATAATTGCATATTCTTAAAGAAAAAGACCAAAATCATCTATATATCATTTGTGTACATTTTTTTTTTCACTTGATGAATATTTTTCCAAAGTGTTTCCAATAAAAGAATTCCAGTTGATCTTGTTAGCAGCCATGGAGTGAAAATCTTTGTGGCTGGTTCCTCCAAATCAGTGGAATACACTAAGAGAAACTTTCTCCAGAAGCTGCATAAGCAAAAGCATATAAAAGCTCGACAGAAATATTAAGGTAAAATCACAGAAATGTGATCAACAGAAAGGCGTTTCCTCAAAACTTATGTTTTAGCAGGATTTTTTGTGTGTCTAGTAGACTACATCTTTTTCTCTTTCTCCTGTTGGGCCGCAGAGAAGTGCTACAGCTTCTGCCGTTGACCTTATGGGAAGTGTCCATATGTGCAGTACATTGGACTGAGTAGTGCAGGCGGAGCCTTCTCCCATAGATGGTGCCCTATCTTTAGCTTAGCATTATGTTAGCATGATGTTGTTTCTCCTCAAAAGGTAATGGCAGGGGTTTTGTTCTGCTTGGAGTTGCTGCAGTCTCAAGATAAGCCCTTGATTACTATAAGCTACTTGCCGCAACCTCAAGACATCAAAAGCACTTTTTGCCAAAAAGAAATGTACAAATCATGGAAATGAGCCTGGAGTCAGTGGGTATGTTTATGCTCTATGTACTTCACTGGAATATAAAGATACCAAATTACCTTACAGGCAAGGAGTCTAGCTGTGAAAGTACAGAAGTCTAAATTTAGCTTCCTAAGAAGTAAAATGATCTCATGCTGTCTTGCCAAGCATGGCAGCATACAAACTGCATGACGTACATGTGGACCTCACAATTGTCACTGTCTTTGAAGGACTGGAATTGATTAGTGGCTAATAAGGACTCCTGAACTGTAACTTGTAACACCTCTTCAGTAGAACCAGAAACTAATAAATATTAGGAAAATGGGGTTCTGAGGGGGGAGAAGAGATCTCTCAGGATGCTCACCCAGCTAGTAACTGGCTTTAGCTAGCGTATTTTGGCAGTGTGATTTCAGTTCAAGTATCTTAAATAGTCAATTACTTCTACAGCTTAATGAGAAGGTAGCAGAGCTTTTGGTTGTTGTGCCTCAGAACCCTTTAATCGTTAGCTGTTTGTGAAGAAAAAGAGGCCTGAATTACTGACTGTGGTCTCTTGCAAGACCAACTAGGAGAGGTCCAACTATTATAGTTCTTGTGGTCCCTGCACACTAAGTTGACTTTCTTTATCTGTAGTAGATTTTATTCATGGTTCAAATGAACTCTTGCGTTACTAACAACAGAATTTGGGAAAAAGACTGAGTTTAGATTTGGGGGAGAGGCAAAGAAAAATTGTTCTTGATGTTAGCTTGAAATGAAATTATGACCATCATTGAGCTGTAGACCTGTTTAAAGCTATGACCAGCAGAAGCATCTCAACAGTATGTTAGATTTGCTAAAATGGATATGACCTTGACTGCAGCAAGAGGCAAATCATTAGGCGGTGTCTGGTAGAGACCCTAAGAATCTGTTAAACGTATGTACAATAAGCCAAACTTTTGTCAGTTGACTTTGGTCCTCTACAGTGTCCAAACCACCACTGGAAAAAATTTAGGCGTAAGTAAAATGAGTAAGGTTGAAAGTAACATTTAATACATATAAAGTTTCTAGACTTCCAGTGCAAAGGCAATTTGTTGTGGAGAGCCGAATTAAAGAAACAGCTGGAAGTTGTCTCACCAGAAGTATCTATAGAAAGAAGCTGAAAGGAATCATGGGAGAAATTTTTCCTATACGTGCTAGCATGTTCTCTAAGCATTATGTAACTCTTAGGGGAAGTAATATCAGGCATAAGTCTGACTTACATTTCAACAAGGAAGAGTTGCTGTCATCCCTTACACTGCATTACCTCATCCCAGTACACAGTTGGAGAAAGTTAAGCTGAATGTTGGCAGATGATCTGATGAAACCATTTATATTGCCTTGAATATCCCAAGCTGTGAATGCAGCCTGTGGCAAACACTGGAAATAAAAACTACTAGAGGCGCATCCTCATACACTATTACTCCCATGTTTGTGGGTAGCAAACAGTGTAAGTAAAACTACAGAAGTGGAATATTTCAGTGAGGTGCCTTTTCAATCTGGGCACGATCAGATCTAGTGGCCCCTAGGAAAGAAGAAAAAAGTCCCTTTCTGACCTCAAGCAGCTTGTTTCGATTGCACAGAAAACCTTTGGCTAGGATTTAGGACAGCTAATGTAAGACAAACTTGCTGGTGAGGGAAAGTAATAGGATTATCTTGGAACATGCTTATGGAGAATGACCCCAGACAACAAGCCCACAAACACTGGAGTACAGAAAGATATGTTAAGATCAGTGTACAGTATATTTTAGGGGGTTCGACCTGGCTGCAGACATTAAGTTAGCAGTGCTTCCATCTTTTGAAAAAAATAAGTGTGCCAGTAAAGACTATGTCAGCAAGGATCCTTCTACATGAAATGTCCCTGACTGTGAAACCTGACACTGAAGGCTGTAAGGATGGATTCGAGGATGCATACTTCAGTACAGTGCTACAACTTACCCCAGCAGGCTACATCTGCAGTCAACAAGGAAGGAAGAAGCCCAGGTGAGGGCAAGAGTTTATATTATTATCCCTTTATATAATAGGAGAGCATAAAAAAGTAAACTTCATCTTCAGGTTTCATCTCACAATATTGTTCAGGGAATGAGACCCATGAGCATGAAACACATACTGAGGACCTGGACACACAGTCCCTGATATGATCAAAAGCTGCCCCTGGAGCATGCAAAGAGTCCTGTACAGTAAATCACATGTGGAAGCACGGTATGTATACCATGCTGTACATTGACATACTAGTGTATAGAAATAAAAGAACTAGTGCAGAAACCCATAGACTATTGTCAAGCTGCCTGCAAGGCCTCCACGTGAACATCTAGCTTGTGGCTATGTACTCACAGAGCAGCTTGGCAGAAGCTGTGTAAATATAGCAAGCCATTTTCTGAAGCTGGAACAATACAGTCATGATATACTGTTTCCTACAGGATTAAGGCCTTCAAGGGGACTATGAATGTTAGAGATCCTTGGCTTTGGTTTAGAGAAGCACCTGGAAGCTTGGATACATACAGATACAGAGTCACTTCTCCAACTGGGTAGGAAGCTCATAAAAATAGACTTTCTTAGTAAGTGTTTTATGGTCCCAGATCCTAGGCAATGTTGTCATGCCCAGATATCTTCCTGTGTTTGGTATTCCTGCTTTCACGTGAATTTACTCCTGGAAATGATGAGTACAAGTTTTAAAAAGAGAATGAAGCAGAGACAGAAGGTTTGGCAGGAGTTTGATTTCTGAAATCAGGTTGAATGTCAAGCAGCACTTTGTGATCAGTTCATTCATTTGTAGGGTTTTCAGCTGACCTAAGGTGTTCTGTACTTATTCTATATAGGACTTATTGAATAATGTGATTAGAAAAAAAAAGTTTATAGACCTGCATATGCCTTTACCCTCTCAAGTACAGATCAGGAGTAAGATAAAATTAGTATGAGAATGAGACCCACATTTTTTTCAGTTACAACCCAGTCTAACAGTTATATTTGGGGAGTGGGAGAAAAATACAAGCTAGTAAATCATATATGCTGCTTACACGTTGAATTGCTTTCTTCAAAGTTAAATATTTTGTGCATGTTTGGGAGAACCGTAACACAAAGGAAGAGATGTAAGCAGGATAGAGATATAATATGGAAACCCATTATCTGTTGTGAACAATTCTATTTGGATTCACTCCAAATGCAGTTGAGGAGAACTTTGAGCTTGCTTCCCTAAAATAATATTACATTTGTGAATGTATCCATCTCTGTATACATTCTCTTGTTCCTCATATATGTTTGCTTTCACTTGTGAAAGTCATTGTTGTAGTTTTTATCTTGTCTTTAATGAGCTGTAGCTTGTTGCAGTGTATAATGTATTAAAGTATCAGTGCAGATATGCTGCGCTCTATAAAATGCGAGAGCATATCTCATATATGGAGAAATGAACCATATCCAGGGTAGGACGTTAAAATTATAGTTCAATCAAGGCAATTCTGCTCTTTGTTTTCAGACAGGAAATGCGCTATCTTAAGGACATCTGAATCTCATGTGTACTTACTAAGTTGTCATTCCTTTATACAAATTATATAATTAAGTAATGCAAACCGTTAACAGAATAAAAGAGGTTAAATTGTCTTTTTCACTCAAAACAGATTCTAATCAGTTCCTGACATAAAGGTGTCCTAATACAATGCATTATTGGCTAGTCTCACTTACTGAGACTGTTGTCGATGGGCTAAGCTAGGCTGGCTGGACGGCTGGAGGTGGGTAGGTACGCTCCTGACTAATTGCTATTTGAAATTTTCCAGGTGTCCATTTTAGAAACAAAAGCGTAATTTGTTTGTTGCAATAAGTGAAGTGATCTTTTCCGGTGCAAAGCCTGCATTTCTTTTCTCTTCAGGACAGAACTTCAGAGACCAAATCATACACTGTGGAAAAAATTTGAAGGCTCAGCTTTAGAAAAGGAAGAAACAGGAACATGCTTTCATGTTTCCCAAGGCCATTTTACAGAATACCTGCTTTACTGGACTTTTAACAGTTTGTAACAGATGAGCATATAGTTTCTTGAGCCTATATTCACTGATAATGGCAAGTTAATCTTTATTTCCAAGATCAAGACCCTCAATACAAGACTCTGATACACAAGACCATCAAATACACCAGATAGCTGCTGCAGTGCCCAAAGAGTCAATGCAGATGCTGCAGTTACAGAATCACAGAATCACCTAGGTTGGAAAAGACCTTTAAGATCAAGTCCGACCATTAACCTAACACTGACAGCCCTCAACTACACCATATCCCTGAGTGCTATGGCAACACAACTCTTAAACACCTCCAGGGATGGGGACTCCACCACTGCCCTGGGCAGCCCATTCCAATGTCTGACAACCCGTTCTGTGAAGAAATTCTTCCTAATATCCAGTCTAAACCTCCCCTGGCGCAACTTGAGGCCATTACCTCTTGTTACTTGGTTAAAAAGACTCATCCCCACCTCTCTACAACCTCCCTTCAGGTATTTGTAGAGAGCAATGTGGTCTCACCTCAGCCTCCTCTTCTCCAGACTAAACAACCCAAGTTCCTTCATCTGCTCCACATAAGACTTGTGCTCCATACCCTGCACTAGCTTCATTGCTCGTCTTTGGACACGCTCAAGTATTTCAATGTCCTTTTTGTAGTGAGGGGCCCAAAACTGAACACAGTACTCAAGGTGTGGCCTCACCAGAGCTGAGTACAGGGGTAAGATCACTCACTTCCCTGCCCCTGCTGGCCACGCTATTCCTGATACAGGCCAGGATTCCATTGGCCTTCTTGGCCACCTGGGCACACTGCTGGCTCATGTTCAGCCGGCTGTCAATCAACACCCCCTAGGTCCCTCTCTGACTGGCAGCTTTCCAGCCACTCCTTCCCATGTTGAGGAAGCAGGAAAGCTGGTGCTTGTTCTTCATGAACAGTGGCTCCACAGATCCCAGTCCAATCTTCTCTGTTCATTTCTGAATGAGAAATAAGCCTTCCAGACTGCAGAAGTTAAGCCACCTGCATTGTTACAAATTGTGTTTTCCATAATGTCTATAGGACATTCTGTTCTTTTTTTCTGCTGCCCTGTTAGTGCCATTAAAGTTTTGTTTTGCTAATAAATAAAACTTATTTTACTTCTTCTTTTTAACTATAAAGAGGTTTCTACAAACACATACTCAGCAAATGTATCGATACATTCTAATTAATGAATTAGCCATTCAGAGCTACAATAATTCACTTTATTCCCAGTGAATTATTTATATAGTGACATTTCTTTATTAGCAAACTGCCATTTGCATCACTTTTACGTTATTGCTCTCATTATTAATTATACTTTTAATAATTCTTTAGTGCTTGGTCCCATCAATAAAGAAAAATGGATGGTGCCCATGAAGCATTTAGTCTTATCTTAATTCTGTATCCCTAACACCACTGCCAATAGCACAAGAGTAGAGACATAATACTTTAACTGGCAGTTCTTCCCTTTTGTACATTCCTTTGTCTCCTTTTCTCTCCTGTGTGCCAGTATCCCTGAGTTTGTTCTGTAAAAGCAAAGGATGTTTCCGTATTAATGACTATTTGAATAACAGAATTACGTTGCTATTGTACTTGCTTCTTTCTGTCCCAGACAATGTCTGTGAATTAATTAGCATTAGAACATTGGAATTTCCTATGAATTTTAACATTTTATTTGGAACAGTCTGTGTGCATTAATGAATTATTTTACACCTCCTAATGCAAAACTGATGATATCTCTACAAACCTCTGGGGGAGTGTGTGAGGTCGTTAAAGTTAGATTTGCAAAGAAAATACATTGATTTCCCTCACATTATTCTTTCCTGTGCTGATAATGCTATTTTTGAGCATTTTGAGCTATTTTTGCTTGGAGTGTCTCATTTGTATTGGAAGATTCTCTTATCCTTTATCCTATTCATCTACCTTTCCAAACTTTTCATTTCATAAGGGAAATGAACTGTGGCTTTTCAGTGCTTAAAACATTCTTACAGGAAAATGAGAACTTATGTTTCAGCTGTTAGTGTTGTCTCCAGAGATAATGGTCACTGAAAGGCAGCTCAGCGTGAAAAGCAAATATACATGTCAGAAATGAAAATAACAATTTATACCATGTCTCCTTCCTGTCTTCATCACTGATAGTTTATTCCCTCTGTGAAGGAGGATTCCAGAAGTAATATTGGTATTTTGGCATCAAGGCATCTGTGTGGGAAGAAAAATGATGAAGTTTTATTAAAAATTCACCCTGGAATCCTAAGTTTGTTCTACGTTTCTGCTAATTGTATATTATTGTTTTTATTTGTAAAACAATGGTTTAAAAAACAAAAGTTTTTTAAATTCATGGATTCATGGGAGCTCAGAACATAATTAGCACCCTGCCAGTGACTGAGGCATGAATGCTGGCAAAATCTTAGTACGTAAGCCAGGTGGATTGCTTAAACAGTGGGGTTTTTTTCCTTTCAGAATCAGATATGAGATCCATAACTTATATTTTTCTGGTTTAAAATAAACTTTTTTTCAAAAGTAAATAGCAACATGTATTTCATCTTAAACTTACTACTATGTATTAACAAAATTTGCATAAGATTTATAATATTTAAGTAATTTATTCTTGATGGTAAGATTATAAAGAAAGCTATTGAGCAGGGAAGAAAAATACTATCTATGCATCTAGAACAAAAGATTGTTGAAATGATTGAACAGCTTTGAATAGCAGACAAAATAAATGTTTTCTCCATTTCAGTTTGATTTATTTCAATAACAAATTCAAAGTTAAGGAACCGATTAGAAATAGAGTAACCTGAAGCCACATTATCTTTAAACAGTCTATGAATAAATTCTCAGTCTCGGATGCTGAGACTTATGAATGCATTCATTAACTGTATATAAAATTTGCTTTGGTAATAAACCAGTTTTAAGTATAAAATGTTTGATACATTTTTCATCTGTATACAACGTATTTATTGCAATTTTATTTAAAATTTACTGGGTTTGTATTTTCAAGTGAATAGGAATTAGTTTCACAAAAATGATGTCTGAAAGTCTCATGAGAAATAATTTTATATTGAATTCTTTTTGTAAAAAATATTTGACAAGTTTTCCAGAAATATTATGTTTCAGGGTCTTATAAATAGGCAATTCTTTGATATATGAGAGACAGAATGTCTGTATGAACATTAAGTCATAACTCCCTACTTGAGAAGCATCTATACTCAGAATTTTCATTCAGTAGAAAATTCCAGCATTTCTAAAAGTAATTTAATTTTCAGTTGGAAGAAAATAAAGTTTTGACATTTTCTGCTTACTAAGCATCTGTTTAAAAGTGGTGGAAATACCAAAATGGGTAATATTTTTCCATCAGCAAGAGAAGGCAGTTAGTGTAGATGTTGATGTAACAAGAGTTACATTAATTTACTTTTAAAATGTAGATTTATGCTTTCATTGTTATTTATTTAGTTTATATGTATATGATTCTTGTATTTTAATTAGAAAGACTTGGTTGCTTTGTATTAGGCTTCTTTAATGACTTAAAAAAATTGGAAAATTCGTATTCTTTCTTTAAAACAATAACTGCAGTGGGTCCTGTTAAATCACACAGCTGATGGAGACACCTATTCCCAATTTGCTCAAAGTTGTGAATTAATGAATTTGTTTCAAACATAAAATTGCTAGAGAATCATTTCAGAGTGTAGTTTGGTAGCCAGTCTTGTCTGTGTGTATCCAACAGGTTGGTATGCTTGTAAGGGGCATGAAATCTCAGCAGAAGTCCATTTCTCAGTGCAGGCCAAGCTAAAAAAGTAAGAGATTTTGTTATGTGAGTGGTAAAGAGCGCATTTAAAGCAGCAAGGATCTCACCGGCTTCAACTAAGTGCTGATAAAATAATTATGCCTTAACTGCATCTCCTGTTTCCTCCTAGGTCTTACTGCTGCAGCATCTCTTGTATCCCTGGCTTGGGCTTTGGCTTCCTACCAAAAGGCCCTCCGTGACTCCCGTGATGACAAGAAACCCATCAGTTATATGGCTGTTATAATCCAGTTTTGCTGGCATTTCTTCACAATTGCAGCAAGGGTTATTACTTTTGCTCTGTTTGCCTCGGTTTTCCAGCTGTACTTTGGGATCTTCATTGTGCTGCACTGGTGCATCATGACCTTCTGGATCGTCCACTGCGAGACAGAGTTTTGCATCACTAAATGGGAGGAGATAGTTTTCGACATGGTTGTTGGGATAATCTATATCTTCAGTTGGTTCAATGTCAAGGAAGGAAGGACACGCTGTAGGCTTTTCATTTACTATTTTGTGATCCTTTTAGAAAACACCGCCTTGAGCGCTCTCTGGTATCTGTACAAGGCCCCACCAATCTCTGATGCATTTGCCATACCAGCACTGTGTGTAGTGTTCAGCAGCTTTTTAACAGGCATTGTTTTTATGCTAATGTACTATGCCTTCTTTCACCCCAACGGACCAAGGTTTGGGCAGTCGCCAAGCTGTGCTTGTGAGGACCCTGCCGCTGCCTTCACCCTACCCCCAGAAGTGGCAACAAACACTCTACGGTCCATCTCCAACAACCGGAGTGTCACAAGCGAGCGGGATCAAAAATTCGCGGAGAGAGATGGGTGTGTGCCTGTGTTTCAAGTGAGACCCACTGCACCGTCCACACCTTCATCCCGGCCACCAAGGATTGAGGAGTCTGTCATTAAAATCGATCTGTTCAGGAACAGGTACCCAGCGTGGGAGAGACACGTGTTGGACAGGAGCCTGAGGAAGGCAATCTTAGCATTTGAATGTTCCCCTGCTCCTCCGCGGCTACAGTATAAAGATGATGCCCTTATCCAGGAGCGCTTGGAATATGAAACCACGTTGTAAACAAAACAAAAATGCAGCTTGAAGAAGCTCCAATGTTACAGTCCAAATTAAGGGTTGACAGTAGGGCTGTAGGAATAACTAAACTGTGTACTACAAGTAGAGCAGCAAGCTGTAGTGTTCTTAGTCTGGCTATCATCATGATTATCATTTGATCCACTGTGTGCAGTCTGTCTGCAGGACACTGATACAGCAGCATCATCTGAAAGCCTCAAAAAAAACCCAAACCCTGACCCAAACATACAGATCAGTTACTTCAGCTGGGGAAACTCACCCACAACTCCTTGCTGCTATGAAACTCTTGACTGCACAGTACTTAACAATCAAACCAATAGGAAGGCTCTGACCAGAGCTTTCAACTTTAGCCAGTAGTGCATTTTATTTTAGAAATGAATGATTTATATTTGCATAATCAATGGCAAAAACAAACAAACAAAACATTTTCAAAATAACAAAACTGTAGCACTCAATGTTGCTGTTACGAAAACTGTTTTCTGGGGAAAAAATAGGAGCATAGTAGTTTTCAACAGTCCCATAAATCAACCATTCAGGTTAGACTAGGTTTGCAAAATAGTTGTTAATCAAAAAGATACATTGTCACGTTTGTAAGGCTATCAATGGAAAATAAACTAAATTCTGATTAATTAGTTCATAAACGTTAATGCTACCAGAACTGTTTGTTTTCTGTGGAATTTCAAAGTCTTTTTAAATGCAATTTAAGTTCTTTATGTTACTTTCAACAGAAATCCTATGCAGCTCACTTCTGGTTTTCAGGAGGAATAAGGAGCTCGGATGCGTAGTGATGTAAATTAAATGATAATCATGATTCAGTGTTCTATTTGCAAAAATATATATATATATATATATGTAAAAGAACAGGGAAGTATAGTTTTCGTATACTAAACTTTTTGGAGGATCCCATTCAGATATTTCAGAAGAAACTATAAGGAGAGGAACACACTGAAACTTCTCTGATTCAGGACTGAGAATGCAAGATTCAGTGTGTGAATGTATGCAGGGGTGACAAGAGACTGTGACATGCCATACCCTTCTAGTGCCAAACACTGTATAACTGCAAGGTTGATATTGCCTGAGGGACAGATGACAAGTGGCACAAGCCCAACCAGAACAAGAAGCAGGAAAGACCAATCAAGTTCTCAACATGTAGAGACAGCTCTGATTTTTCCCACCCAAGATGAAAGTTGATGTCTTTCAAAGGCTTTCAGCCACCTCTTAGTAAGTATACTCACCGCAGTATAATATAAGCAAGTTATGTGGAAGACTCTCTTCTGCCTGTTCAAGACTTGTGTCCAGATACGTCTAAAAATTATGTGAATCTCTTGTAATTGAGTACTTTTGCTGCAAGCTTTTGGGTTTTAAATACCTCCCTAAACCTAGACAATGGTATCCTCCTTTATGTTAAAAGTATCCCCTGATGGTGCTTTCAGATGCATTAAAGGTGCAAGTCAAAATTTGATAGTATTTTTTTTAAAGCTGGTGCAGAGTGACAAACTCATGAATTATTTCAATATTTTTGTAAAGTAAAAATACAGTATAAAAAGGTTACTTTTTATAAATCTCAAATCTTTTAATACATTTCATTCTCTTTATAGCTTAGATTTTAAGAATTGGTCCATGAATTTTGTCAACTTGCTTCTGCAGGTTGATATAAACCTGGTTTTCACACATTATGGATTTGTTTTGCAGTGTAATGCCATATGAAAGCCTACATGGGTACTTTTAGAATACTCTATAAACTGTGGATCCTGCTTCAAGTATAAGTGGCTTGTGAAGACACCCAGCGATTCCATAAGAAACAATTTGCTATAATTATTCCCATCCATTTTAGGAGAGTGAAGCAGAACCGAAGAGTTACTGCTGTAAATGGCATTGTCAGGATGGAGAAGACCTGATGATTGGTATTGTAACCTTCACTGTCAGGTATATCCAGTGTAGTCACTGCTGTATATACTGCTGGGTAAATTTCAGTCTTTCCTGTTATTAATATTTGTACTATGAAATGGCCGAGGTTACACAGCCTATGTTTATTTGTATGCATTCAATTAGCCATTTTTAATGTTGACTTTTTTTTTATTAGTGAAATGTTCGATACCTGTTGTTCTTTGCTGGGGCGAGTTCCTCAAAACAAAACATCTGTGGAAGTGCAGGAATCTGCAAGTCAGAGGGAACTTTACACAGATCAGAAAACACCTGTGCTTCAAGGGTTTCTTAAGTATTTTCAAATTAATCCGAGGCAAACTGCCTCTATAATAATTTTTTAAATAAAATAATTATTTGATAGTCCAACCTGAAGCTTTGTAGAAAGTGATTGCCCTTTCCTCCATGGAGATATAGCTGATTATTCAGAGAAAAGCACTCATATTTTGTCAGTAAATATACCACTGCAAGAACTGAAAAAAAAAAAAAAAAAGATTTTGAGAGCAACTCCTTTGTCTTATCAAATTCAGTAGAGCCTTCACTCCAAACTCAAACGCCAGCTCGCACAAGGAAATTGCTATTTTTCTTTACAAACAGGCAAATGGTAAGCTTTGTAATCCAAGATGTGAGGGTTTCTTTTAGAAACAGTACAATGTGTTTGCTGCTGCTTTAAAAACTCAGAAATTTAAGCATGAGTGAGGCACAGCAGGCAGCACTCGCAAGCCCTTTGGTCAGGGCTTAAAGAATTGAAGAACCGTACAGAATTTAATGGGTTATGGTGTGAGCTAGTGCTTGCATTGCAAGGTTCCTGAAGAAGATTTGGGGTGAGTTTGTTTGGTTTGCTCTTGTTTGGTTTTGGAAGGAAGGACACCGAGGCGTTTTTTATCCCTATGGTTTTTAATATCTAGCATTTACTTTCTTTACTCTCCCTGCATTTTTTGGGGTTTTTTTGAATAATGTCTGTAAATTTATCTTAAACTACTGCAGGATCTGAGTGCACAGCGCCATGCATGGCAGTATGTATACACAGCTTGTCTTCAAAATTCAATCTGTCTGAGGAGGAGGGAGAAGTCATTTCATACCAAGTCAAAATTTGCTCTCCAAAATCTTGCTCTGTTGTGTTTGTAATGTCAGTGATGCTTGCACTGAGAACAGGATGGCCACTGAAATCTTAACACTCAGATGTCTACATGGACAGTTTCTTAATTTGCTTTGCTGTGAACAGTCACATTAAAAGATGTAAGAATTTTTTATTGAAGATGTCAAGTTTAAACGTAGTCTGCGTTGAAATCCCATGATGGCCTTATGGACAGTTAATAATCAATATGCACTATTCTTTTTACCACAGACAGTGTTAAGATCTATTAATACAGTTCAATTAAGACAGCAATAGCAAAAAAAAAAAAGTAAAAAAATTTGACTTCTGCTTTTGAAATAATGAAAGAATCAGGTCTTTTAAATTTCATTCCAGAATAACATGAAAATGAAAAAGTTCATAATTATATTATGGTAAGAAAAAGCAATCACATCTCTTTGTTAGAAGTGAGAGTCATGTAAGCATTGTTCTAATGAATCAAATAAATTTGCCATCAGACTTAACAGTAACTTAGCTGGTGAAAGACTTGGTCCTAAAATTTTGAGAGTTGTGGATTTGGATGTCACAGAAAAGACAACTTAAGTAGTATTCACTACTCTAGTTAGATAAAGGAGAGGTAATACATACCCATGTTTATTTATAAAACATATAAGAAAATGTAAGATAGACCTTTTGTCTTATTTTAAAAGAAATGTGTTCCATTATAAGGTAATCTTTTTTTAAAAAAATAATTATTTGAAAATATGTGCAATACTTTTTTCATGCAGATTTAATAATGAAAAAACTCATTTTCATTTTTGTTTACATCAGTTTAAATATGCTTGCTGTGCTAAAACAATGTGTCTGTGCTTGGGTTATATAAGCTTGATGGAATATAAACATTATTTTCATTGGCAATTCAACAAATTTTCTATTAATTAATTTCTATAAGATTTGAGAAAATTTTTCTTCCAAAATTAAATTCTAGGCCTCAGCTGCCTGATTTTGTAAACTTTAAAGCAGAGGAGGTAAATTAACATTTATTGGAGCTGCAATTTTTAATATGTGATGAATAGCTATTAAACTCAAATTTGTTTAAAATATATGATAGTGTAGCCAATATATCATTATCTCCCCAAAAGAGCAATTTATGAGTGGTACTAAAAGTACAAGTGCTGCTTTATTTGGAAATGGACTCCCAAACATTCAATATATTCATTTACTTTTTATTGGCCAGCAAATATTTGCAACTAGCCTGTTGGTTTTTTTAGAGCCCAAATTAAACAATTTTGAAGTGTTTGTGATTTGATCTTACAACTCCCTAAGAGCCTTAAAAGTGGTGCTGTACTGAGTTTTAGATGGCTCTGCCAGTGGTTCAGCTCCCAGAGCCACTGCCCTTTCTCCACTCTGTCCCTGAAGCCGTGCAATCCGAGGTGACTGAGATGCTGTGACTTACTCTGCACCCCCTGCACTGCCTGCACAATGCCAAGGAAAATACTTCAGCAGATTGCTGGGGTCCTACTGCTGCCTCTCTTGCTCCTGTGCATGGTGGGAAACAGAGAAAATTGCATTTGCGCATCCACCTAAGCAAGCTTATTTAGGTTGAGTCCCTGTAAGAGGTGCATGATGAAAATAATCACAACACGTGTCCATGAAGTTACAAGCTCAACACTGTAATTACTAATTATGTAGTATAACAATGCGGAATGTGGGAAGAATTGTCTAAATACACAATAAGCCATTTAATTTTGCTAAATGTAGCAATTAGACTAGCTCGCATGAAGCCCGTGCTCTCAACAGAAAGCCAAATGGAGTAAGTGGCAAACGGCCATTTCTATACCAGAGACATTACAGTGTTAAACCCTCCCTTGATTGTTTGTAGAACTATGTCTGTTCATTACGGCATTGAATCCATTCCTCTCTAAAAAACAGATAAAATGCAAAATGAGAAGAGATTCTTTTAAATCTGGGAATTAAAAATCCTATAGCAGATTACTATGATTCATGTACAGTGATTTTTTTTTAAACAAATTCCACCATCATTTTCACTTGGCTGCAAATTGCTGAGTGATCTGCTTCTGAGATGATTTCTCACATCTGGTATGAGCAGATTTCATTACAGGAGAGACGGAGATGACCTTGTAAAGCTTTGCTCATGCAAGATTAAGGGAATAGTGTCACTGATCTACAGACCATTTGCAAAGCTTTTTTGAATTGTGAGGGGTCGCCTGGGACCATTTGTTTTACTGCAGTGACCTCACTGCAGGTGTCTGATGGGATTTCTCCACAGTTAAACTGGTATGAATATGAGAAAATCAGGCTCCTGGCCTTGAGTGAATATCTGCGTGAATTCAGACCACAGTAGTGAAAGTCTTCAGTTCCGAGCTCCTAAGTGAAGTCAGCTGGAGATCTGCTTCATACCAAAGAGCCTGAATTTCACTCAGCTCAAACCGAAATACATACTCTAAACATAGGGCTATATCAGCATGAAACAAAACATTCCTTCCTCCTTCCTTTTTCATTCAAACATTTAAAAATATAACCATTTTGACCAAGTTGCCATTTTGTGATCCTTTTAAGGAGACTTTGAAAAATGTCTCTGAGACCAGTCATTTCCAGTGATACTCACAAAAGCCAATTTCTGACCAGCGCATTCATTAAAAGGAAATTTTTCTAAACACATAAGTTTGGCTCTTGTACACAAGTTTTGTTCTGAATGCTTAGCATCTAATTCTTACGCAGAGGATCTTATATACCCATTAGTAAGCTAGGTGCCTACTCTGAATCCTGGAACAAAGAGAACAGATACGGAAGATGCGGGGGGAAAAGTCCCCTTCAGCACATTTAGGGGGAGATTTACAAGAAATTGTGAGATAAGTGATCGACTAATAGAAAGATCAAATCTAAACTCCTACATGCAAGGCACTGTAAAAAAAAAAAAGGTCAAGTGTAACCTAAAATCTCATTTCCAGGAATGGTTGAGAGAAACTTAAAAAATGTAATGGATTTGTCAATGTAACTAGATGCTACATTCATAGAAATAGAAACAAAGGCATGACTGCTATAGATACAAATAATTTCCATAGCTGTAGATTTCAGCCTCTTATTTCAGATATCTTTGGAAGCAATTGCTTCTGGATCTGACTTCTGGGCATGCTGTAGCCCTAGGCATGCTGGCAGCTTTTCCACACAAGATCTGTTCTGCAATAGGAAAGTCCACATCCTTTTAAATGTTAGGTTTGGGGTTCTTTTGCACTGAGCTAAACCTCACAGAAGCATTTCTAGTGTGAAATACGTGTGTACACTCAGCCATCTAAAGTGTAAAAGGTACTGAAAAACAGAAGTTCACTAATAAGTGGTTTTCTTGAGGTAAAAAAGCTGCTAGTTGGATGTCTAGGAGAGCCTTCAGAGATGCAACATAGTGCTAAGGCAAGATGTTGGCTGTGTTTGGGTGCTATGAGCCTGCTTGGGACAAGGCCTGGGCATAGTCCAGCACTCACTTCCACCACCTTATGCACCAAAGAGCCCACAGAGAGGAAGAACCATGTGCGTGGGCTGGATGAAAGCCAAAACACACAGGAACCAGACACCTGGCACGCTGCGGCACACACACAGAGGTCAGCGCAGGCACATCAGGGGCCTCAGGCTAAAACTGTGATCCTCCAAACTGCACTAACCAGGAGCTCCTGAACTTTTTATGCTAGACATTCAAGTACCTAAAATTTGGCTCCTGGGCTTGCTCAGAAACACCTTGGTCTTCACAGCACAAAGTAGCTCAGCTCCCATCTTCCACCTAGGCCTGCCAGGGTCCGCTGAGCAGGTATTCTTCTGCACATCTTACCTGAAGGACCAAGGTCCTCTGGGGTGCTATCGGATGGAGCTTTGCACAGAAATACTCATGACTGCTTCTCCAGAAGTAGATTTGAGGTAAGCAGAGACCAAGGGGAGAAGCCAGGCTCAGTTATCTCTTCATCTAGCAATGATTCATAAGTCTAGCTACTGTCTCTCAGGGGAAGGCTATAGGGCTGCACACTACTGAGAAGGGCATGCTCCCTCTCTGTATTTTGAGGCTATTCTTCCTCTTTGTGCAGAACTGAAAAATTATCATGTGCAATGTAGTCATACTCCTAGTATTTTAATATATTTGGTCCCCTTAGTGCTGAGGACTCTGAAGTTGTTGCACACATCCAGTGCCATTGCCTGCATCCAGCCAAACTAATGCCTACAGTGAAAAGTTGCGGCAGATGCAAAATCACTCTGCTTACCTTCCAACCTGTCCAAAAGCTGTATGAACATGGTTAGCACTGTGACAAAGCCTGAATCTCTACATGCTGCCTTGAATCAGGTCTATTAACACACGTTCACCTGGTTTCTCACTGGAGCTCAGGCAGGCTTTGTGTGTGCACCAGAACTACACCATGCAGCTTATGCATGGTTTCCTGAGCCCACGGTGCACTCCCTTTGCAATCCCAGTTCTTTTGCCGAACAAAGATCAGTTGGGACTGAGCAAAGCGCAAACAGACTCTATGCCGTCAAGCCAAGCATGTGGAGCAGACGTGGTTTCTCTGGACGGTACGTTTGGACCACAATTGTGTGCAAATTGCCCAGGCTGTGGTGAATACAAGTTCAGTGCCCACAGTTTGGAGCATGCTATAAAGAGTACTCTTTGTGAAAGTGTTTGTTTTTCTCATCATAAAAATAATAGGATCATGTCTCATACTTGGGAGCAAATTTACAGTATCAAATGAATTTTTATATATATATACGTATATATATATGTGTGTGTGTGTGTATGCACATGACAATGAGTCCTGAGATTCTATGAGGATTCAATCTTTTAGTTCATTTCAATTCTAAGCCTCAAAAAAAGCATCAGGAGCATCGTCATCAAGGGTAATCAATTGATAACTGCAAAAAGAAAAGAACATTATTGGAACACACATTCCAGTCGTTATTGGAGACGGCTTTGCAATGTATTATGCCAGTACTTTAATGAAAAGTTGTGGAGCAAATATGTCTAATGCTATATTTCATTATCTTAAATATTTTGCTAAAAGAATAGAGTGGGGGAAAAAAAGAAAAAGATTTGTACAAAATAAATAAGGATTTACCACATTTAATTAATCAAGGAAAAAAACCCCACATATAGCCAAATGGCAAAGGGACCAATTAAACCTTTTGTTTCATTTAATGTTAGTTGCATTTGTTTCGCTATCAGTTATCAATGTCAGTAGTATATTAAGGAAATAACCTGCAATAATTAGGATGGTTTACTTGAATTTTGCCCGAAGAATACTGAAGAGTGCTTATTGTCCAAAAAACATGCAGTTGCCTGATACATGCTGTCAGAAGGAAAGATTTGTTAGCTTATGGATTATGTACTGAAGATAAATTTTGTATGCATATATTTGAAAACAATACTCCTGTCAATTTAAATGTAGCATGAAATCACAGTTGCTATTTCTGAAATTTTAATTACTGATGCTTTTTTCAGTATGTGTTCTGCATTGTTATCTGTGTATCCTAGCTTGTTTCTTAGACAATGTTTGATAAGAATTAATTTTTAATTTTATGAAGCTGCAGAAAAGATTACTCTCCAGTGAAGGCACTTGCTGCATTGAAGCTCGAGTATATGTCTTGGCTTCCTGACCTGAGTCACCATTCAGCATTAAAGATAGTGTTTGAAAAATTTAGTAAATTTCCAATAGGATCTGATTTATGGACAGATAGGTCTAAAATTGTCACAGTGACTGGACCAGACAATGGCAGTACCTACAGAGGAAAAGTTCAAAAGTAGTCACTAATGACTCCCGACGCTGTACCCTGCATTCCCATTTTGGGGCACACATAGCCTTCCTGTCTGCCAGCATCTGCACGTGCTGTGATTGGTCCCAGCACCAGCACTGCAGCTGTCAGCTCTTGCTGAAAGGGAAGACAAAATAGGCAGCTCGTTTCCAGCTCCAGTTCCCCCTGGGTTGTCAGGCTGGCCCGCTGGAGATATTTCACTGAGAACACTTTAGCCATTGGCGAGATTGCCACACCGATCTGGGCAGGATTTAGCCTCTAGACAGCACTGTATGGACAATGAAAAATCTTCCTTTGTCAGGAGAGAGGGCAGCTGCCACTATTTATAGTTGCAAAGTGCCAGCATATTGTCGTGTATTTGTGGCTGCTATCGATTCCTCTTTTTTTATTTTATTGGAACAGCTTGGAACTTGTCAGGCTTTGCTTAGGTTGATTTGCAGCTAATTAATTCAACAGACATTTTTAATCTTGCAAATTTGTGACTTGTAATACAGTAATCAAGCTCCCGTGAGCAAACATTAATCAGTTGGAGACGGGGGGGGGGGTGTGGAAAGAAAGTTGTTGTTCACTGTGTTCAGCGTGGTGCCTACACTGGAAAGAGAGATCTAGAAGAAATGCAACATTAGTAAATTCATCGTAGCTAAGCTTTCATCACTCATCTTCTGAATCATTCATCCATTTGGTTTGTTTTGTGCGTGCAAGGAGCTGTATTTAAAAGACAATTGCTGGGATTGAGACAGTTTTAGTTACCATCAGTGGGGAACTGGCCAGATTTCCTTCTGGTCATAGATTTCCGTATCAACCAAAAGGTCATTCTACCCAGCAGCAGTACAATTTCATTTCTGAGATGACTGTGCTGGTTGTGGAACAGTTTATCCTGGAGAAATTACTGTAAGAAAACATATACTGCATTTAGCAACAGTGCTAAGAACTGAGTGAATGAGTGAAGAAAAGTTTTTATTCATTGCTTTTAATAAACAGGAGGATTTTAGCTAATTTGACATGAAGCAGAAAGAAAAAAAATAATCTAATGTTGCCTGTGCTGAACCTGGTCTCTGAATAAAGAAAGGCTTATGATCATCAAAGCATTTAAGTCCTTTCATAAGCAGAAAGGATGCAGGTTAGCACACTTGCAGTTTATAAAAATCAGTAGGAATGAGAGGGTGGTTTAATATTTAACCTAACTCTGGTACTTGAAGGAACGCAGTTGCAGCAACACAGGAACTAGCAAGAGCTCATGGCTTGACAGTACCCGCTCCTCATATAGAGCTGTAAAGCAAGGTGCTGCCACAGCCCCCTCCAGTCCAGCTGCAGATGATGCATGTATATGTACATCAGTAAGTAATCTGTACATACATTTTCTTGTGGAAGCATCTCCACTGGTAACCTTAGCAGGGAGGCCAGTGATCAAAAAGACACAAAAGCAAAGAAATCATTCCTTTGGTCAGGATTAAGCAATGTTTGTGAAACACTGTGGAAAATCTGCCCCTGCTATTTCAGTGAATAAAGGGAGGAGCAGAGTCTTCTAACAGAAAAAAAAAAACAACAGACCTTAATGCCAAAATACTATTTATGGTGCAATAACTCTCTCCTCTAGGAAAGATGTTGAGGGAGAAAGTTCTAGATATGTTACAAACTAACTGGAACATGCAAGGAGATGGTGAAGGATACTTTTCAGGCATAACTTTATTGCTATTGACAGGAGTTTTTTATTAGCAATAAGATATAAAGGTGTCTCAAACTAAGGCCTCAGAGACAAGGATTTTGTATGGCTGTAATGCCAGTGATTGTTAAATTTAGAAATCATAGATCTTTATTATAGATTATAGGTCAAAGAACATTTTTTAAAATTATTTTCTTTACAGAGGATAAACTTCAGATGGCTTCCCCCAAAAATATAAGGTTTAAAAGAGGCTCAAAAGATGGGCTTTTCTATATACGGAATATTACAGGCTTGGTGTTGTTCAAGTGCTTGTGCATTTTCTCATGCTCTCAGTTTCTCATGCAGTACATCCATAGGCAAATAGTGGATTTGCAAGTCCATGTTCCTTTAGCACTGGTAGTCCTCACATCAACTTGTTCCTGCACAGCTGAGGAGCACATACATGGGGTAGAGGTACACTTCTAAAGGTGCAGAGCAGGAAAAAAATAGACAAGATCAATAGATGATGTGGTAAAAGCCTTATTATAGTAAGGGAACAGCTGTAAATCTTTAGAGTAGGTGAGCTCTCATAGTATTTGTTCATGCTCAGGTATTCTGTCACTCAGCTCATCACGGAAATCACTGCTGATTTAAGGACTTTCAACCATATTATCAGTTATCAATCTTTGCTTGGTTAGAAACAGGCACAGTATCACCTTGATTTCAGCAGAAATCACTATGGAGGCATCCGTAGCCTCATGCATGATCTGTAAGTGTAACATGTCATGACAGGTCTGTTTTTTTCAAAGATTTGTCAAACAAGTCTGCAAAATTTACTAGAAACTGTTCCGGTTTTTTTCCTTGCTTCGATTTTCCTCCTATGCTTATGAGTCTCATATGCAAACTCCACCAATGAGAGAAGACAATGCTCAGGTTATCTAACAGGGTTTTTTTTATCTCATGTAGCAGTACAGAATTCAAAAATTCCTTTGCATAACACCTGATTATTAAGATGACCTCTATAGTTAGACAAGGAAAAGCAAGTTGAAGATGCAAATACTACAGTATTTTTATTGAGTGCAAAGCAGGAGCACTTTTAAAGATAGCTGTCGTATTTCACTGCTCAACTGAACTTACTTCATCATTCCAAAGCCTTGGTATATGCCCATAGCAACCTAAGAGTAAATGCCTTTTGTTTCTGAGATCATTTCTGACTCACAGAAGAGCCACTAACTGGGGATCGTGTTAGATCAGCAAACACAGATCCTCTGTCCCACTGCAGTTCTTCTTTAACAGAACTGCAGTTCTTCTTTAACAGAACTGCAGTTCCTTTAAATCATTTTCCATTGATTCTCAAGGGCAGAAACTGTCCAGTGCCTAATTTGTTCAACTTGAGGTGACAGATATTTTGCTGTCTAGTCTTTGAGTTGTGTATTGTTAACAAGCTAATGCTTATTCAAACAAATGAGCATCAGTGTATTTTCATGCAGATGCAATTCCGTGTATAAGGCTGCCACAACAGTGGAAGCTGGCCCTATTCTTCCCATGCTTACTTACCTGCATATTTAATCAAATGCTAACTTAACAATTGTTATTTCTCATGCTGCAGAGCCATGCAAAACCCAGTTTGTCTTCTGGATTTGACCCGTAGCATTAGCAAATGGGAGAGTCATCTTCTCACTCTAAGCTGAGTGCATTGGAAATAGGACCCACTGGGAAGCAATAAACACGGTTCCTTACCATGTTGATTTTATAGTAATTTTCCAGAGTACAGCTGTACTTTAAAATTTTGTGCAGCTCTCTGTAATCTTCTTGTATTTTAAAAAATAAAAAGAAAAGAAAAAAAAAGAAAATAAAACCAGCTTAAATTGTTCTTCATCAGTATACATTGTTCTCTTGAAATCTGTGATGAGCAAAAAGCACGTCAGTTAATTCATAGTGGATGTTCCAAATGGATTCCTACAAAACCTGTTAATAAACCCAGTAGTAATTAAAAAAGAGCATATTCTCCGGTCATTACAGCAAAATGTATACTCAGATCAGGCTGACTAATTTGTGAGTGCTTCCATCCTTAATCTCCTAAAATACAGAACTCAGTGTTTGTTTTCAGACTGACAGCTGAATTTTATTTGTTTGGGGGAAATGTGTGCAAAAGTGTTTGTATTAGTAAAACAGGCGAGCCTTCCAAAGCAATTTCATGTGAGGTAAATGATCCTAAAAGACACACTTGATAACAGTTGTGCTTATAAAACCTTCTTGAATGATCTACAGCTAAGCAAAAATAAAAACAAACCAAAAGACACTGTTAAAGGACTGACAGAGAAATTCTGCCTGGTGAACACATTGATAAGTCATACTTACACCAGCACTCTGGACAGGAGTATTTATTATACTGGGATTTGCTTTGATTACAGGCACTTTATAATGATAAAGGGCTTCCCTGAAGGTCCACTGCAGAAAATGGATGACTTTCTTTTGACTTTAATGGAGTCCAATAAGCCCCAGGAGTAAGCACATGGGCATTTTGCTTTTAAATTTCACAATGCCTCTCTAAATGAAATTTATTTTTAAGGAATCTCTTTAATAACTATTTTACAGCTCACTTGAACTTTACTATCGAGTGAAACTGCCAGTCATTGTGCACCCAATACTCATTAGGCTAAGTCAATGAAAATGTCTGAGGAAGGAATATCAGTCTTTCTATTAAAAATCAGTTTACTGGAAATAATACTGAAGCATTTTTAGGTCTTCCAGTTCTGCTAGTCACTACATGAGGCCAAGATATCTTGCTGGATTCCAAGATAAATTAAAATAGCTGTTTAAATTTTCAGACAGATTATTAACATATTAATATTTAATATTTTGTATGGAAAAAGTATCCTTTAAGCTATACATTTCAATTTCAAGAAAATTCTCTCTATAAGCCTAGGTCACTGGGCATTAGGGCAGCAGGGGAAAAAGTGGACAAGTTGAGGCAATGAATTTTTATCCGAAGCTCAGGCAAGTGTCTCCCTGCTTTCCCCACCAGCCTGACACCCCAGCCCTCCACAATATTTCCCTGTCATGCTTTCGCCACTGAAACCCCTGAAAATGGATCTAGGATCTGGATCCTGACAAACCTCATCTCAGTCTTTAGTGCTGGGTCACACAAGAGAAGGGACAGAATCACCTCAATGGCACAAGGATAGGATTTGGCAGGTGCAGGTAGATTCTCTTTTGTTCCAGTTTCTCCAGTGGCTACCACTGATACAGATGAACTGGTGATGGGGAGGGGATTGCTTCTTCTTGGGGCAGATGTTGCCTGTGAGCACTGAGACTTAGCGAAATTATTTGTACTATGCCTCCATGAAAAGGAAAGGTGGCAAGTAAAAGTTATGATGCAGTGAAGAGGATGCCTGACTATGTCAAATACCCGCAATGCCAAAACACTGAAAGGTCAAGCTGGATACCCAGCCTGTAGAGGCCAGTGCTGAGAACACAAACAAGCTTATAGGTGGTGCGATGCAGTCCTTGAAAATGCAGTTTGTAGTTTTCTGTCCTTTGCAAACTGATATACATAGGGAACAACAAAGGATTGCCTTCACTGTTGTTTCACATGAAAAAAAATATTTTTTCATCTGTTTCAAAGGCGTGCCTTTTAGCATCTTTGTGTTTTATGAAATAAGGCCTGAAAAATACTTCTCTCCCCTTCAAAATCAGATTTTTTTTTTCTGCTTAGGTTTACGTAAAACTGTAAAGCCTTGACTTCTCTGAGAACCTGAGATTCTCACAGTCCCACTCTCTCCCCCACAAAAAAAAAATAAATCTGAGCAACTGAGCAGGAAATCTTGACAAACGTTTTGGGGAAAACTGCAATACCGTGACATGCCAAGAAATCTCACACTCTGGTTTTCTAGTTTTCCACTTAGTTCTGTGGTAAGAGCAGGAAAAATTAAAGGCCATGACAATGCAGGATGTGCAAGCGTAACTGGCAATTTCCAGTGAGCAGTTCTGCCACCATAGTACATAGGTTCAGCACACTGTGAACATCAGTGATTCCTCACTTTGGACTGCCAGTGATGAAGTTGGTCAAAATCACACAGTACTTTTTAAAATCATAATCCAAACACAGGGGGCTTAGTAAGGTAAAATTCAGAAAAAAAAGTTTCAGGATTTATTTGTTTAATAGAAAACAAAAATGAAAGAAGGCACGGATTCATTTTTCTCTTTCATCAATTATATGTAAAACATATGCACACACTTCAAAAGTACAAACCCTATGTTTTCACAAGCCAATCAAAAAAACCCCACACCAAAACCATTTCAGTTTGTGATGCTCCCTGCTGTGATTTCTTCAAACCAGGTGCGTAGTGCCGAATTCATGCTACCGAGTTGCATGTACCCATGTTGTGACCATCAGTAGTGGGATCTAACAGTAGGACTCAGAAGAGCCAGTGCATTGTACATTCAGTAATGGGATGTATTAGGTTGTTACTACTGAAGGCAGGAACACATTTCCAAATTTGTCTGTCTCCTAGAAGGCGGCTTTTTTCGTGAAATTCGTTCCCAGAGCCTGAAGCTTTTTTTGCACCTACACACTCAAGTTGCATACTTTGGTGGAGAAAACTGCCTGCTCCTCTTCCTAGGCAGGAATGGAAGGGAAATCTGGGGCTATCTCTGTGGCAGGGGCTGTTAGCTGGAGCTCTGGGACCATGATGCGAGCCCAAATCCCTGCTCATCCTGAGTAGGCTCAAGCCAACACTTTCTTGGAGACTGTCCTGTCTGCAGGAGGGGGAACACTGTCCCTCTCTCCAGATGAGAAAAGGTCACCATGAGGGCTGAAATGCAATAGTACTGGGCACGGGCAGGCAGGCCCAAGAGGAGCTGTGACTCTGTGGTCCCAGGTGGAGGCTGATCCTCTCTTTGGGGACTGCTCAGTGCACGGGACCTTTGCCTGGGCTGGATGTGTACACACAGGCTCTACAGGAACATCACGTGGGGGATCCCCACCACATAGTACATCCTGCATGGAACCAGACATGTGGGTACATCCCAGGCAGGCTCTCAGGACATCTGTCTAATCAGTCCCCAGGAGACACAGGCATGGGATCTCTAGTCCTGTGACTCTCAGGTGGCCTGCAGTGGAGGATGGGTGTGTAGAAGTCCACCCAAGCTGAGGTGGTGGTGACTGCAGGCACACATGGTGCTGTCTTTAAGCACTCACAGTGTATTTCTGCCTTCCAGGAGCTGCAGTCCCAGAGGCAGACCACATCTCATGTGATGCCTGATAAAAAGTAAATGACTTCCTAATACTATAAAAAGCCTGTAAAAAATGCACATGCAAATAGACTCCAATACTTGAAATTCAAATTCCAATAGTATATTCTATGTTCATTCCTATGTTATTATTAGTAATTTATTTTTTTTCAGAAATCATAAAGTTTTCTGCTTTAAGTTGTCTCATGATATAAAAGTAATTCCAAATGAGTGGATTTTTACTGTATATGTCCTGATTTGTTTTTTTTAATTTATTTTTCATAAATACATTTTACATCTAACTACCTCAGCTGCCTTTTGTTTTGTTTTGGCGCATATAAAGTCATGCACTTTCTATATTCGGGGATTTGGGGGGAGGAGTTCTTTCCATTTTGAATAACCAGGTTCAAAGCCATGTTGATCAATATATAGAGGAAATCAATTTAACAAGACATAGTTATTGACAGTTGCAGAACATACATTTTATTTTTAGGTTCTGTTGGGGTATAGTTTAACAAAAAATACCATAAGCTGCTTATTAATTTGCCTTAAAAATGTGTGCTCTTTCCTAGTCAAGTTGTGTTATTTAACTCTTCTCTTGTACACAATTTATGTGACAAAGACTAACGTAACAGTTGGCAGATAAACAGCAAATTGAACAGAATGGACCAATAGTTTCTCAGTTCTCTGTTGTAAACTGTTGCATTACACACTGATTGTGCTAAAATAATTGTTACTGTGCTTATACTCCTTAGACACCGTTGCAGAAATAAAGTGATGGAAGATCACATTTGTGTTTATGGAACAGTGTGGATATCCCCCCAGTACAAGCACAGTGACTTGAGGTGAATGATAATCATTGCAGAACTTGTGCTTTGACTTGTAAACATTGTAAAAATGTATTTGGTATTTTATTTGAAATGAAGAATCAAAGTAGTTATTAAAAAAAAAAAAAAAAGGAGAGAAATCTTCCTGTAAATATATATATTCTGAATCCATGTATACAAACATTCCTTTAGAGTTCAGATTGTGAAGAGTGTCTTTATTGGCTAGAGACCGCTGCCTCCCGTGGCAGAGGTTACATGTGCTATAGTAAAGAACACAGTGTGTGAAGTATTTGATGTACTGCAGTACCATAGTTCTTTTGGTCTGTTAAGTAAGTTACAATTCGTGATGAAATGAAGTTGAAAGTAGTGCTTCATACTAAACAAATTTCCTTGGTTACAACTTGATTTTTCTTGTAAAACTTAAAAGGAAAACTTGAAAATTTTATATATTTGGATTTTGTAGATTTTTTTTATTTTATTGCAACACAAGGTACCAAAATCATTAAATAAAGTACACTGTGGTCATTTTACCATGGCTCTAGAGTCTTTTTTAAAACTCTTTTATCCTGGTGGATCAGTGAAAGGATGCTAACGAGCTGCTGAAATTACTACCAAACAAGATCAAAGTTGGCCCAGCTTGGACAATGGTTTGGGACAGATGATCTCCAGAGATCCTTTCCACTATTAATTATTCTATGGTAGTATTATCACAGGAGCTCCCATCCCCTAGTGCAGGAGTGATGCAAGTGGCTCCCAGACTACCTCTGGGACTGGGAGAAGACACGACCTGCGACTTGGACAATCATATTGGTGTTGTCGCAGCAGGAACCCCAGAAATACAGATACCCCAACAGCCATCTCACCCAGGGAAGTAGAACAGGGTGCCCTGGCCACCACGGTCAGGGACCTGAGTGCTGTCTTGAAGGAAGATCTCCAAAAAGCTGGGCTGGTGTGAGACAAGAGGCACCATGAGCCTCAGCTTAGCCACTCACTGCAAACCAGCTATTTCACAACTTGTAGTCACATGAGAGTAAGAGGGAACATCTGGAAGCTCCTTCAGACTGAGCGAGCAGCATTACGCAACTGAGCCTTTCCGTATTGCACATTTGTCCCTACTGATCTTTTTTTTCTCTAGTGTGATGATTTTGTAACTCTTCCAAGATTCTACCTTTAAGGCATTTTCTTTTAGTGTTTGTTCGTTTATTTTAAATGCCCATTTGTCTCTGAGATTTGTTTGTGTATTTTCCTTTGGGGATTTGTTTTTGCTTTGGGCTGTGCTTGCCATCTGTTATGCTTGAGTCTACATTTCAAATACTGTCACCTTTTTGTGCTGATTTTGATTCCAGCCGACCACATTGGCGCAGCAGTGGGAGAGGAGGAGCTGTGTGTTTATGTTGCAGTTGTATGGCATTTTTTCAGAGGTCTGATGTCCTGAGGAATGTCTTAACAATGTCCTTATAGAAGCAGGAAAATTAACCCATCTATCAACTTCTCTAACTGGCCAGAGTTTTGTTAGGCACCCTGTGCCATCTTCTGTCTACAGTTACATGCCAGAATCGGTTTTGCTGACCTGGAATTCCTTTGACATGTGTGACTCCACCTAACCCATATTTTAAAATCTAAAGTAAAAAAACCCAAGCCAAAATAAGGAGACCCTGCTTTAGCTGGGCCATAATGTCCTAGAGGACTCACCATTTCCAAAAAATGCTAATAATTGCCATGTGCTTAAACTCTGCTATAGCATAAAGCATATAGCATGCCTTAATGATATCCTTTAATAAGCATCTCTAAATATTATACCCGTGTGAGCAGCATACACAGTGCAGTGTATTCTGTGTTTGTAAAGGAAAAATGAGGTTGAAGCTTAAGTTCCATGTTACGGTTTAAAGGCTGGAATGGGCTGGCTGGCCTGCTGTGAGAAGCACTGGTTCTCACACAGCGGTTACAGCTCTCCCCTCTCTGCCCCAACCGATAGCAGGCAGGACATTATTGGCAATTAAGAGTAAATATGCCTTATGGTTATATCTTTCTTTGCGACGTGAACTCCTACATGTGACTTGACTTGTAACTAATAATGAATCAAGTTTAGCCTTTAGATGGGTTTTTGCTTCTACATCTGATCCATCTGATCTTTGAACTTATAATTATCCAACTCTATTCTATTTACGTAGTTAGCAGTTTTTTGCATCTGGGCACATCACTTGCTCCCAAACTGTTACTCTGTGCTGATAAGACATGAGATTTCAGTGATAATGGCTTCTTCAACACCCTAATAGGACAGGATTTCATTAAAGTGGTGTATCATCTAGCATATAAAATTCATTTACCTTGCCTGTAGAGCACCTCTGTGAGGCTTTGTTGCAGAAAGAATTACAGAGTGAAATTTCTGTCTTTCCTTTCCACGTATGGATTGCTGGAATCAGACTTCTTCAGAAAATATGCAATTAAATGAGAAATACTATTGGAAATTTGGAGATACAAAGAGTGTGGTCCTTGGGATTCATTCTCAGTGTTCAGTTGGACCTCTGACACACAGTTTGCTTTTCCTCATCATGGTGAGACTATTTGGGCTGGGGAGCAAGGAATCAGAAGGATCCTTTCTGCTCCTGCCTGATCCCATTACCCAGCCACCTCCATGATGTCATCTGCGGCTTCTGCCCATTTAAAAGGTTCTTGTGCCTCCTGCTCAGCACAGGGACATTGCTACTTGGTCTGGATATGTCTCACCCATTACACAACCCTACGGAATCGCACAAGGGCAAGCTGTCTGGCAGGAATTTGCTGGCATTACGAGTGCATGCCTTGGTTTAGATGGTGATATGGGCTAATGATCTGATCCAGTGGCTCAGAAGTCACTGCACTGTATTTCCAGTGAAGTATTCCATTCCCATGGTAACACATGCAAGTAGGACATGAGAAACCTCAATTTTAAATTTAACTTCTTTCATCATTGTTTTGAATAAAGATCTCATAAAACCTTTTCTTTAATTAACATTTCTTGCATAGATAATTCATTTTTTACCAGCAGCCTATGACACAGGATGCTTCTGACTGTGTATAGAGATAATATACTCTCTTTCTATCTCTGCCTGAAGCAGAATTAAAACAGGAAGGAAAGTATTTGGCTGCAGTTTTATCCTTTGGAGTACTTTTTCTTGTGTGTACACATGCAACATCTTTTGAGATCATAGCTCTCATATTTTGTAAAGGAAGAGGAAGGAAAAACAGAGCAGCCTTAGAGAAAAACAAAAATTCCTGGAAGAACATAAAAGTCTTGTATTCATTACAGTTTGCCTTGAAGACTTTATCTGACATTCCTCTGAAACCTGAGTTATCAGAAGCAGTAATTTGCTCTGCATTACCTACTACCTTGATTCAAAAGGAGTACTAAACAAGTGCCATTCGAATTCATACAGGAGGCCAGATCTCAAGGGAGCTGGTGTAGGGGGAAGAAAGCAGAGAAGCTTCTGGGCTCAGGAGCTCTTTGTTATTTATCTTGCAACTGCCTGGGACAAACATACAAATGTTCTGTGCCTAGGTGTCGAGGTGTAAGTGTACAGATCAGATTGTGTAGCAGGGCCAGACAGAGCCAGTGAGGAGACAGAGCTAGTCAGATGTGGTAGGGAGAGTGAACAATGGAGCTGGGCACCATCTCCTGGTGCCTTGCCAGAGCTGAGCTTTTCTCCATGGCAGGGCAACGCTCCATGTCCTGGCACTTTCCAGGTCCCACATTTCCATTCTTTAAGAAGAGGCTGCAAAGAGGATTTTTTCGTGCTGGCTTTTTCAGACCACATCAGGCTGCATGAATAACTCGCTCCCTATGTGCCAGCTTGCATTGCTGCTGACTTACACACAGCGCTGAGCTGAGCTCTCCCTGCAAGCTGTCAGGACACGGATGCAGGATTTCGTATAGATGCTCAGAGATGTTCAGCTGAAGTCTTCAAAAGAAAAACCTCTGCTTCAGTAATGTGGTTTTTCACTTGTGTCAAGGCAGCAATGCTTTTAAATTCCCCATGCCCTGGTTGTTTCTGACATCAGAAGTACTGGCTGCACACTTCCAGCCAATATGCTTGGGGGGAAGAAATGAAAAAACACAGGCCAAAATGTTAGCAAACCATCCTTTTTCACACTGTAAAATTCCCCATGCAAGGACCCTTCCTTCACTTGCCCTCAGATGCCTACAGAGGTGGTGTAATGTTTGGGTTTTACCATGCCACGTGTTAGGGCATCTGTAAGTGTGAAAGAAGCAGACATAACTCCAAGAGGTGGGCAGGCAGGGCTGCTTTCAGGCTGGCTAGGGCAAACGTCTTTAGCTTTTCTAACCTAAGATAACCTGCCTTGCTAAATATTAACCCATGTCTGTGCTGGTGGCAGCTGAAATTGCTAAGTTTTTATTAGGATGGTTGCAATGGGGCAGCACTGCTCATTAAACAAAGGGGCAAAACGTATGCAATAGAAAGAAAAGACAAAAAAAAGAAAACAGCCTAGCAGCCAGTGCAGGACCACAAGTTTCCATTCCATGAGCTGTTGTAAAATAAGCGGATTCTTGGGAGAAATAAACCTTCAGTTTTTTCTGCTGAAATATAAGGTAAACCCAGCATACACACAGAACAGTATGGAATCCTGGGGAGAGAAACATGGATCGTGTGCGTATGAATTACCTGGAGCCAGTCATGTTTGCTTCATTGGATTTATTCATTTATTTCACACAGCTGCCAACACTTGCTGTACCTCTTAAAATTGAATTTGCCCCACCCCAGTAGCAGCACATTTATATTGGGATGAATCACCACCACCTTCTCCCTGTGCAGGCTGCCTCTGCTCAGTCAAATGTCTTTTCCTCTCCCCAGCTGCAAAATAGGAGCTGTTCTAGCAGCTGAGTGTTAAATCTGATTAAATTTAATGGAAGCAGGTCCTCATTCTGTCCCAAAAGAGCCAATACTACAGGCTCATGTGTTTTCCTTCGACTGCTGTCTCTGCTGATGTCTCTTGCCTGGCATGCTGCCTGGAAAGGTGGAGGGACTGTCGAAACAGAACAGCTGGCCAAAGAAATCAAGCTCCTTCTGAAGGACGGCTCTGATATAAACATTTCAGTCTTTTTTTTTGGAGGTCCTCCTCTACAGGTGAAATCGCACCTTTATATTTGAGTGTATTGGTTTCCCTTGTTGCCAAACTTGTGAGCTGGTTTTGGCTGGGGTAGGGTTAGTTTTCTTCATGGGGCTGTGTTTTGGATTTGTGCTGGAAACAGTGTTGATAATGCAGAGATGTTTTACCTATTGCTGAGCAGTGCTCACACAGAGCCAAGGCCTTTTCTGTTTCTCACCCCACCCCACCAGTGAGTAGGCTGGGGGTGCACAAGAAGTCAGGAGGGGACACAGCTGGGACAGCTGACGCCGACTGACCGAAGGGATATTCCACACCACATGACATCACACTCAGCATATAAATCTGGGGGAAGGAGAAGGAAGGGGTTATAATGTTTGTCTTCCCAAGTAGCTGTTAGGCGTGATGGAGCCCTGCTCTCCTGTAGTTGGCTGAACACCTGCCTACCGATAGGAAGGAGCGAATTAATCCTTTGTTTTGCTTTGCTTGCGTGCACAGCTTTTGCTTTACCCACTGAACTGTCTTTATCTCAACCGATGAGTTTTTTTTCTTTTACTCTTCCAATTCTCTACCCCATCCCACTGGGAGGGAGGCAGTGAGCAGCCGTGCTGTGCTTAGTTGCCAGCTGAGGTTAAACCACGACACTCTCCTGGCCCTCTGTGTTTTACTCTGAAACTCAGGGATGTTGGTATTGCAAACACTCGTTGAGGTGGCAACACTATTCTGGAACCTGTGTTTCAGGCTTTATTTGCCCCGATGCGAGCACACTGCAAACACAGATGCTGTGTCCTATTTTAGACATTGGAAATGGGGCCCGAATCCTCAGAGGTGGGAAAATTCCTCTTGATGAAAATGTTCCTATAGACACAGTTCCTACACTTTCTTACAGAAATCTGCATTGAAATTAGGAGCTTGGGCTCCAGAAATCATTGTTTATATTTTATCCACGTTTTGCTGCATAGTTTGAAGGGACAATCTGTTAGAAATCAGCACATCTACAGTAACTACTTAGTTCACCAGCTAATAAAAAATTATTAAGCACAATAATGACAAAGCAAGCATGAAAGATATCATCTTGACATTTGCAAAGCTACAGGTGGATGGAATAATAATGATCTGCTATTTGCCTTGCAACAGCAGCTTAAGTAGATTCCATGCTGCTGTTTATACCGAAGAAACAGGGCATCATGCATACACACATATATACATATCTATGCTGCTGTGTAAATAATGTCAGACAGTATCTGGTCCTGTAGCCATTAATGGTCAGAAGATGTTAAGAAGCTAAAAAAAAAGACAGATTAATGCATTCCAATGGCTGAGATTTTCTGGCTGCCTTTTTAGGTCAGCTCTCTACTCTCATTGCTGTTTGAAGTGTGTTTTTGGGCATTAGTGGGTGCTTAGCTGCCCACGTCAAGTTCTCCTGACTCGCCCTGCTACAGACAGCAACAAAAGCCATCCACCAATTTTAACTGCGTGTCAAACTCTTCATCCGCTGGCTCATGAGGAGAGCTTTGCAAACGAGGCACTGGGTATGGAGTAACCAATGCCAACTCGAAAGTGGTGTGTTCAGCACAACTTGTATGGCCCAGTCACGCACCAGAAGGGTGGAATCAATTGCATAGTGTAAGAGTGCCTGTTGATTCATTTATTACAGCTGCTATGCAGAAAGCTTACTGCCTCCCAGAAATGGTATTTGTGGATACTGTACATATGACAAATACCAGAGGCTCTTTATATAAAGCTTTCTCAACTTGTTAGAACAGTCTTCCCTAAGGTTTGCTCTCTATGGGGATCTTAAAGGCAGTGGTGGGATGTGCACAAAGACCAGGACTTAACCACGTTAGCTCCTCGGTGGTAACTTCTTGTGTCTGTTCGGCCACTCCTGAGCCAGCCCTGGGCTGAGCAAGGTATTTCAGGGCACTCGAGACCATGAAAATAGGGTGTCCAGGCCAGCCTGGCTGCTGCCCCTTCCCCTGACTGCTCTGCAGAGGCAGCCCCACCACAGTGCAGTGCCATGCACTGCCTCTGCTGCAAGGCCACCTGCAGTATTGTGTCTGCAGGTGCTTGAGCTTCCTTTGTCCCCTTGCAAAGGCAAAGCTTTAGTGTGAGTCAGGAACGATCCTGGGTCTTGTCATGGGGAGCAGGGGAGTCTGCAGGGAAGAATATAGACCAAGACTACTGACTGAGAGAGGAACTGGGCAGCAAGCATGACTGCTGGCTTGCTTTTTGCTCAACTCAGATGGCAACTTTGGTCCTGGAAATACTGTCAGACCTGCCACACCTCTATGCTCATGTCAGGTCTTTGCACGGAGAAAAAGGATCCTGGAAGTCCTTTTTTCTACAAACGTGGGTCAAGATTATCCAGAAACAGGATTCCAAAACTAGTTTGTGGTTCGAGTGAGCTTGTTTCAGTTGTGGGGCTTGGTTTATATTTTCATTAATTCCTTCAGGGACTGAGCCAAGTTGCAGCCAGCCTTTTCCCTCAAGCTTGTTCTCACAAAGCAAGATCAATATACCAAGCAGTCTGTATGGAATTTGGAAATCCATGGCAAAAATAAAAAAATGACCAAGCAAGCCTGCAACTGCTGTGCCACTAGTTAAGAAAATTAATCCACTGCATGATGAGCAAAAGAAAATTAATCCATTTCTGAATGGACAACACACTTCAAAAGCTTTGGTGGATCTGTCAGGAGAGTGTTTTTTATATAGTAAGGAGAAATCTGATCATTAAAGAAGTGTCTGGAGAGCTTGCAGCTCCATCACAGGGGGCTTACTCTCATGCAACAGGTGCAACACAAGGCCTGATGGAATAGGATCTGCTCTACAACAGCTGACTCAGCTTCACAGTGGGGAAAAAAATTATTGGGTCCGCCTTATATATGCAACCTGATGTTAATACCAAATGGCATCTTACCTTTTTGTAATGTTTCAGACACACACACAAAAGCGAGAAGTATAAGCAAACACTTATATTTTAAAAAAATTCTCCCTACAGCTCAAAGTTTATTATACCATTGTGACAAATTTTCTGACATAAAGAAATCATTATAACAATTTAAAAGTGTTTCAGGAAGCAACATATGGTAAGCACTCAATGTATGCTGTGACAAAACTCAAGTTAGTAAGTCATAAATTTGCATCTGTCTGCAAAACAAAATTACTAAAAAAAAAGCAAACAAATATTGCAAATAAACCATGATGGGAAAGGTAAGTTGTGCTGAGACTACCATTCATTTCGGCTAATTCTGATTTTTTAAAAAAAAATCTATACAAAAAGGCATTAGCATCACAGATCTGTATTGTGGAAACACATCATCTTTGTTGGCGGCAAGGACCTTCATAGACACAAAGTGAACAGAACTGAGAAAGTAAGTGATATTAGATTGTCTCGTGAAGTTTCAGCAGACATGTCTTGGAGGATTATCTTACTTAACATGTCTTTTCTGTGCTACTACACTTATGTAGCAATTCCATGCACTTCCATGTTTACTTATGGTACCATAATTTTTGAGTGCAAAAACAACACCCAAAAGAGCAGTCTAGCATCTATGACAGCCTTAGTAGGGATTAAGCACTGTCGAGCTAACACATTGAAGTGTCACCAGAGCTGTATCCTTCTCTACAGAGTAACAGGATGAAGCAACATAATGGTATACTTGTACAGCAAACCCAATACCAGATGCACTACACAATTGTGTTGACAATGCTGATTAACTGCTCTACCTTGCTTTTGCAGTGATTAATTTCATATGAAAGCATTCTAATAACAGATGTTCAGACTGAGCTCTGCTATTACACAACAGGACAGTAAATTGGCCAGTAGGAGATCTGAGTCTTGCTGAGAGATTATGATAAATACCTGTCCATACATCAGTCAGTCTATTTCTACTTCAAAACAAGCTATAAATGCATATCCTGGTTATGCTCTTCACATGGAAAAAAACTGGAATGTCTTCAGCATATCCAAAGGTTATCCAGGCAATCAGCAGTCTAGTCTAATGCTGCTGAAATTTCTTTTAAATACTTCTGCCTAACACACAGTAAACCAAATCCACTAAAAGGAAGCCCGGTCTGTAGCCTTACTTCTAAGAGTCTCTCTCCAGGATCTGCTCCCTTTTTCAATGAAATAAAGTAGGTAATCATTCACACACCAAATATGTACAAATAAACCTTACAAGTCAGAATTTATGACATATTTTCTGTTGTGCAATCTTAAACGTAACAATAGTGGTATTGCAGCGCCTGTTAAGGCCTCCTGAAGCACTGATTATAACTATTAAAACTGGGACCTTATTGCTTATGTGACTTTTGTCCTTTATTCCACTGTTGTCCAAATTATTTTTCCTTTAATTCATTCCTTCTAGGGCCTTGATCCACCCCTTATTCAGACACTAGGCAAGAAGAGCTTCTCAAGGGTATTATGTGCTGCTCAAAACCACTTGAAGGTTCAGCAGGGCTGGCCATGTATAATTTCATTTAGTTCAAACACAACACAAAACTTCAGAAGCCTGTTCCAGTTGTCAATTTTATTTGAAAGGTGTCTTCTAGACATAAATATAGAAATAAATATGAAAGGCCTATACAAATAGGAACACTTAAAGAGTACCAATACTGCCCTTCATTTTTTATACTCATCTTCCAATACTTAAAGGAACAAAACTGCATCGAACAGCCCACATATTTAGTAAAATAAATTTTACAAAATCTCAGATCACAAAGGTCTGTTCATGTATAACAGAACCTTCCAAACTGAGTTTTCTTTTACATATATGGAATCTCAACACAACGTATATTCAGCTGCCTTTGAGAATTTAACAATATAGACTGATGTACATTTTCCTCAAGATGGACAGTAAAAATGAAGTCATACTTCAGTTATATTCCAATGTAAGAATTTGGCATTATCACTTTCAATGATGTCCTGTGTTAACATAATACTTTAAAAAGAACACAATCTTTCCCTCAAATAAAACCCAAGCGAGTTAAAAAACTACAGAATAGGTATTTGCTTTTATATAACATGATTCTTCCCCAAGATTTAAAAAAAATTAATTCAACACCACATAAAATGCTTTTGATACAAAATAACATCATAAAATAAGTAAGCTCTTTGCTTCTTGTAAACCATGATTTATAGACTCTTTCCCATAAAGTGATATTTTTCTAACCCAGAACATCATCCACATGCACTTATGTAATTTCAGTAATTTGCACATTTGAAAGAGTATAAAGCAAAGCATGTGCTCAAATGGGGGAAGGAACGGGTAATAAATTGAATACAGTTGTTCTTTCAAAAGTTGGGGGGAGGTTTGCTGGTTTGTTGTTGTTTTGGGGTTTAAGAAAAGGCCAAACCCCAACTATATTGAAAGGAGACCACGTAATATAGCAAAACCTTCTTGTCTTTCCTTAAGGAATTTGCCCTCATGCCATAACTAAAGAGTTCCCAGATGTTAATTTAAGAACTGTAGATTAAACTTGCTGGCAATCCAAAGAAATATTTCAGATATTTCCTATTTGGACAATAAAAGCATAGGCTTTAGTTCAGAAAATTATAATAATATAATTTACTCTAAGTGCACAAAAGCCCAAATCCGCAACTCTTTCCTGTTCATTCAATTGTTTTCACTTAAGGAAAGTACATAGGATTTTCCTCTCAACCCTGATTTAATAGCTTACATAAATAACTCTTTGAAGAATAGGGACGTTTAACAGTTTACGCATATACCAGATTTAAAGGGTTATTTGGGAATGCCCATCCTGTTTTCCAAAAGAACTACTACATTTAAATGAAGTATTGTACTAATTTTTTCTTTCCTTCAAAATAAAGCTTTATGAGCTCATGTTACTAAACAGTACTCTCGTTTCCATTTCTAAACATTTAAATGCTTGGCTCATTCTTTCAAAGGCGAATTTGCAGATGCACTGGGAAGTATACGGGACAACTCTCTACTCAAGGGCAGATATCCAATGTGGCTCAGCTTGGAATAGCAGCTGTGCTGTAGGGTTCTCACTCACCGCATCAGAGTGGTTTTTGTAACAAACTTCCTTGGTTCACTGCAGTTCTCTAATCAATTTTCACTCCTGCAAACTCTTTCTGAGCTTCCCACAGTAAAACTACACACTTTTCACCGTAGGTTTTGTAGGCATAGCTAGAGGTTGACTGGTTGCAGGCCACAGAAGGTTGACTGTTTTCCAGCAGCACAAGAGTAACTACCTAAGGAAGTTTTCATCAATGCTGTACGGCATTAATCTGGCCTGCAAAAAATAGCTATGGTGATGATGATCAAGACAGTAAGAGTCTAGCTCTACAGCAGGTCTAACATTCAGGTTAAAGAGTAAACAGGGGTAGGGGGGAACAACAACAACAACAAAAAAATACAAGAGACTATATACATAAAGACTTGCAGTGTCATTTTTTTAACAAAGACACTTTCAAGCTAGGAATGCATTTATCAGAAACTAAGCTTTGCCCCATTATGAATGATTTGAAGTTTGGGTTCCTGAGCTTGATACTGGACAGGGGGAAGGGTAAGGGAAGGGAAAGCATTTGATATCTTAAGTTATACATCAGTGTCATTAGGACAGTATTTAAAACCCATTATTAGAAGAATGAATAAGTTACAAATATGAATTTAAGAATATTATAACTAAATAGTAGTGTGTTCTAAAGACCTTAATCTTCTTTCTTTTGTGTTTGAAATCGTTCCATTAAAGCCCTAAATATATTTCCGGGTATTTTCTGATGTTTTTCTATTAGAACTTGGAGTGCTGCTTTTGTCTGTAGGGAAAGAGAAAAGGTTTTGGTCAGACTAACTCATCTTTGTATTATTCATACATTAACACAATTTCTAGGCTCTTTTTCATCCTTTCATATGTCACAGAACTACTGCAAGTTCAAAATAGTATTTTTCCATATATAAGCCCACAGGATGATTTTGTGGGATCACTGCCAAGAAACAGACCAACAAACCAGTATCTTTTATCTTTGGTAGCTGTGTTCACAAGCTCTACTAGTGATACACAATAGTAAAATGATGATGGAGTAAATTAATGAAGAGACCTAGATCTATAGATCATGTCGGTGCCTGTGTGCTGTACTGAAACTCAGGAACTTCTGCCTATGCCCAGGTTTGCATCAGTAACACTCTAACAGTATGCAAGAACTTTGCTTCTACATAAGCTCAGAAGCAACACTGGAAACACAATTGTGTCTCAGCACATTTGGCTTGTACGAAGTAATTATCCCCACACTCAAGTCCCCTAAAGGAGCTAATCCTGTAAAACACAGACCACATCTAAACTACTGCATAAGACAGCAGCAGCCATTCTTATTATATAAAATTTCTATGGGGAACATTCAAAACATATGCAAAAGCCATGGTGAAGACACGCTGTAACCTTCCTATTCTGCCTAGAGAAGTACAGACTACTGAATTCCTAAGGCCAGAGACAGAACAGAGAACTATTTGCCTCTGTAAACCAGTGGTCAACAACGAAAAACTGATTTTTGGTACAAGCTCCCAAAATTTATATGAAGCATGTGATCAACTGTTAAGTCCTGGGAGAAGGTTCCTGTCCACATCTCTCTCTCGATCTGGTCCTAAGTGTCTCTACAGATCTAAAATTTCTATTAGGTAAAAAATTTGAGCTTAATTTTTTCTATATATAATGGGAAAATGCATACTGTGCCATAGTCTGAAACATGAGATACAACTTTAAAATCAGTCTAACTAACTAGGATTCTAGGGGATGCACATTCTAGGGGCCTTACCTAGAAAAATCTGCACTTAAGTCAGAAGCAAGTGAGGATTGGCACAAATGTGAGATGACAGAGCATGTTTGAAAGTCATTTAAACACACACATTCTCTCCTGAAACCCAACAGTTCTGAAGTCCTGTCAGACTGAACCCCCATAAGAAACAATCAGTTTTCCATAACCAGGGCATAAAATAATGCAGATAAACATTTTATGATGTCATCTAATAAAAGGGCAAACAGATGAGAAGAGACAACTGAACCGACGCCTGCATGGCTAAGAAGAAAAATCTTTCTCTCAAGCAAAGTTTTTGGAATGCTAGAAGTGACCATCTCTGGAGCTTTCAAAAATGGCTATTTCAGCCCCCTCCATCTGACTGCTGCATCACTTAACTATTTTACATCTCTGCACTGTGAAATCTATTAATAAACTGAACGAACACAAAGACCTGACAATCCTTTCCATAAACCACCTAAATTTGAAGTAGGGGCACATCCAAAAGTTAAATTGTTAGGTGAGAAGTTGGAGGAAATAGAAATGGAAACACACTGTACAAAGCAGTGAAATGATTTACTTTAATTTTTTTTTTTTATTGTACGGAATTTCAACAGCTTGTGAACACAGATGTGCTGTATTTGAATGGCTTCATTAGTATCTTTCTGAAAAGACTAAGAATGAGAATACTTTCTCTGGGCAAAGTGCTTACTGTCTTTATCAACCCAGAGCAGCCTTATCTGACTGAACTTCTTCATTCCCTCAGGCAAGTTGTTTCTTGAACCAAATACAGAGTGCAGTATTGACTTTAAAAGTCCTAGAACATCTGCAAGGTGTAAGAAGTAGTAAAGTAATAAGTAATAAAAAGACAGCATTTAAGAAGGGCATCCAGAGTTAAGCAAGTCCAAAGCTTACCATTATTCCACTGACTTCTATAACTAGCTCCAAGGCAGAGATCACTCAAACAAGAATATTCCAGTGGTTTGTATCAAAACAGTTAATATTTTAAATATACATATGCATACCTATCTTACCTTTGTAGTTAGCTCCTCAGCAGTTATATTTGGTTCATATGGAATAGGTTCTCCAATAAATGTACGAAGCTTGACTGGAAATCCACCGTAAAAAGGAACTACTGGCAATCTAATACGTTCATATAGCGACCTAAATATTTCTAATAAGAAAAGAAAATAGGGGGAAAGCGGGAGAGGGAGAGGGAGAGGGAGAGGGAGAGGGAGAGGGAGAGGGAGAGGGAGAGGGAGAGGGAGAGGGAGAGGGAGAGGGAGAGGGAGAGGGAGAGGGAGAGGGAGAGGGAGAGGGAGAGGGAGAGGGAGAGGGAGAGGGAGAGGGAGAGGGAGAAAAAAGAGAGAGACTGAGATTATTCTATAAAGTTTTTTTTACAGTATGTCTTAAAACTGAAACTGGCTTGTCAAGAAATACAGCCCCTGACCCAGATTCTCAAACAACGTGTCATTTTAAGTGCTATTCTACCCTTGACTTTCATTTCCTAAAAGCTGAATTAATGCTAACATCGGCTTGTTTCTACCCTAACTTGTTGTGAAATCTGTCCTCCAAAGAGTAGCTGCAAAGAGAAGGGAGAAATATTCAGGAGCTGCCCCTCTGGAGAGGAAGGGAATGCTATACAATACAGGTTATAGTTCAGCTAATTTTACAGGTTAGCATAAGAAATTAGTATTGGAAGACTGTTCTGTTTAGTCCCGCTGAGGTCTAGAGGATCAGAAATAGTCTTATCTGCCTAAAGGCCAGTCATGCTAAAACACTGAATAGCTTCTTCAGATCACACACTGGTTGCAGTGAAACAATATAAAAAGAGAGAAAAACCAAGTATTTCAATCAGCTCTAAGAGGACACATCTTCCCCACATCCCACCTTCTAAGCCTCTAGGCCAAATACACCCCGAACAGATTCCTTGCAGAATGGGTACTAATGTTTTCTCTCTCAATTTTAGACAAGAAATTCCTTTAACAGAGGTGTTGGCATAAGAAAATCCTTACTGGCCAAGATGTGGAATTTTCTGTACACAATAAGAGCAAAGAAAATTCCAAAACTACTGAAACTGGAGTAACAACTCGAGCAATCAACAGAATCCAATTCCTTTAGTACCTCTGCTGCAGAATACAAGTAGCACGAATTACTTTGGCTTCAATTTCTGCTTGTTTGGGAAGATTCTTCTGAACATGGCAATAATTAGTTGCTGTTTATTTTTGTATAATCTGACGAATGTGTGAATTATTCTGTGCATCAGACATCTGATGCTTTGGCTTTCACAATGCAAAATACAGCTTTTAATTAGAAAGGGAGAGAAATAGAACTGTCTTGCCCTGCAGACAGTCCTCTGATGAAGATGACAATGCCATACTTGAGGCAGAACATGTGGCATGGAGGAGACTGTTCAGGCCGTTTCTGCTAGATAGTAAATCAGAGAATATTACAAAAGGGGGTTTAACACTAGCAGATCAGCATAGATGTGGGCATCTAATCATCCCAGAGGCAGACTCTTCAAACATATACCCATCTATTCATGTGGTGGCTGGAAGTCCCATAGAGATGAGGCAAGAGGGCAGGCAAGTGCAAGGTTTTGTGAGGAACCACAGATTTAGTGCTGAATAGTAAACTAACTACAGATTAAATATATTCCAAACCATTTGAAGTTTAAGCACAGGTAGAGGTGTAAGCACTGAGCTTTAGGAGGACATTTTAAAAAGTTACGTGTTAGTTGCAAACCCCTGTCTGCCTTGCTTCTTAACAGTCAGCAGAAAACCTAGAGTTGGCCTAGCAGAATAAACAGAGAAAAGAAGTGCTTCAAATTTATTTGCCTTTTTCTGGCTCCTTTTTCCTTTCTTCTACTGCTTCTGTGAAGGCACACTTATGTGGAGAGTAACTCAGATGAGCCAACACTGCATCTAATGCTGATATTAAATCCTAATAACATCTCTGAACTCTACCAGAGAGCAAACCTCCAGAAACAATGCTGTGTTAAGTCTCAAATTTATATGGAGATTATTTCTACAGAGACAGGCTAAACACATATGGGAAAATAAACTACAAAAAAATAGAAAATATCTTACTTATTCCTCCTAATGTCCTAATGCCTTCTCGAACATTTTGTGTAAACATAGGAATGATGGGCTAGGAGGGAAAAAAAATAATTAAGAATTTAATGAAGATATCGCTATCTAAAAAACTTCTACCTCACTTAAACTCAACAAGCAAATTAATTTCAGAAGTGTTTCTCAGACAAGGACATACAGAGAGTAAAACAAGTATTCTGAAGTTCTTCTGCAACCTTCTGCCATGATGTTTTTTCTCAAAGTCCAGGATTTCAGAACCTATGGAGCATTTAGGCCTTCCCTTGTCTAGCAGTGGTTGCACGGTTGTGACTTAAGTGGTTAAATCGCTTACCTAATTTGTAAATATGCTCAAAAGGAAGAATTCACAGGACTGGGACCCTAAACTTGTCTGATTTGTCTCTGCTATGCTGATTGTATTGCTTCACACATGATATGTCATATTCAATACATGTCCATGACATATTTCTGCTGATGAGTATGTGGAATGGTGTTGAACATTTCAAGTTTTATTGCTGTTTTTCAACTTACAAACAACTGTCAAGATTTACAAGAACCAGGAGGGGGTCAACTACTACATGAAGTTTTTTAATATCATTTTATAGTATGTACTCACTGTACATAGCATCATCAAAAATGCAGAACTCAATGGGATTTTCAAACATTCAGATTCCTTTAAACTTTTTTAAACAAGCATGGAGATGAGCTAGTAAGTGAAACTTTTTCAGAATGGTACCAAGTCTGTTTTTGGGGGGAAGGGATAGTCTGTAAATAATCCAGTGCAACTATAGAGAATAAAAAGAAGTGCGGTTGTCTAAACTGAATGGTAACAAAATTCTTTATTCTAGAACCATCTTATTTGGAACATTTTGCTTTTGACATACAGATAGAGATTTTTGCATGTACCACGTTGATTTATATGACAAATATTCTGGCAAACAAGCTGCTGAAGTGAGACAACCTCAAGAAGCTGAAGGTCCCAGTTTTAGACACATTTTTCTGATGTTTCAGATACATTTTCCTTTCCATGATGAGTTATGCTCCCGATTAAGGCTGACTTAAAGTTCACCTTTAATCTAAATAAAGTTATTTTCCTCACTTTCAGCCTTCCTCCAACAATATTCCTATTCTACTGCATCGCTCAGTGGTTTTTTTTTTTAGGGAGGGGGTGAAACTGCAAGATCTTTGTGAGTGTATAAAGGGAATTGAACACACATTTAATAAAATAAATAAATATAGATATAAAATAAATATAACTAGTACAACCATAGTTGAATCTCAAGAATGGCTTTTCATATGCTATTACAGTACATTAGTAAAATCTAAATCTGTTGAAAACATCTTGTTTAAATTTTCTTATTTTCCTCCTGAGAAAAGTCACACACACTTAAAATTGGGTCTTAGAAGTATTCTATTTCTGTATAAAACCCAGAGACTTAACTAGTCTCTCTGTGACAGTACTTAAATGTAAAACTCCTGATGTGAAACTCACTTTAAAATTAGGTACATGCAGACCTACAGACATACACACATCTTTCAAGTACAAATATAGAATGAGATGGACTCTGAAAGGTTTATTAAAATAGCTGCAATTCAAACATGTCATACACCTATGTGCCTTTCACAGTTGGTCCTATATGAATAATTATCTGCCTGCTGACCAAGCACAATGCTATACATTAGAACTGAAGAGAAACAGTTCACACCAGTGAAGAGCATCTCCTGCTACTACTGTATGCCCTAGACATCCCTTACTACCACAAAAATGCCAATACAGTACGTAGTACCAGTAAGACTATACTGTGCTGGGTCACAGTATACTTCAGCAATAAGGAAAATAGAAATGCTGATGTACAGCTGCTTCCCAACCATTCTGGTTAGGGGCTGAGCCATCACAACCCTTACCAGATATGTGTAAAACAACACAAGCTTATAATGTAGAAACCATCCTGGACTTCCATCTCTCATTCTTTTGAACTCTGGATTTCCTGACCACACTGTTCTGAGCTGACTGCAAAGCCTTCTTATCAAAAGCAACAAAAAAAAAAAAAGTCTTGAAATGTATTTATGAGAGCAAGTAAACCATATTCATGACAATCAATCAGCAATGTAACACCAAACATATGATAATCAAAACAGCTTTCTGTGGAAGAAAGCACTAATAAGTTAGCATTCCTTTTTTCTCTTCTGTGATCTGTCATACTCACCACTTTTGCATCAATGGCCACCTGTGCAAAACCCTTCCGATTACCCCACATAATAGTATACATTTCATCACTAAAGAGTGCTTCCCGAACTCCACCTGGGGCAATGGCTAGCAGGCAACCCTTCTTCAGAGCACTGACACATTCTTCTTTTGGTCCATGTATAACTCCAAGTACATCCAGTAATATTTTAAAACCTGTAGGGTAAGATAATATTAATTGAGGAAATGTTAATTCATACTGCCATTGAGTACAGATTCCCAACACAGAACACAATGGCTAAAACTTACTTGTCTAATAACCTGTAACCCCAAATCAAAGATGTTTCTAAAGGGACTGAAGCATAAATTATGGTCTCAAAAGTTAAGATTTAGGGTTTTCGGTGGCTTTTTATCATAGTAAAGTCAGATGCTATCTCACAATCAGGACTAAACTGGAAAAAACTGGCAAGCACTCTGTGCCATCTTTCATGTGTCCTTTGAAAGGAATTGTTAAGTTGGCTCCAGGGCACTGGCTCCTTGCCCAAGCTCTACGTTTCAAATCTAGCACAGTCCTAATAAAGTGCAACAAGGGAAAATAACAGCAAATTGTTGTGGTTTTTTGTTTTGTTAACTTTGGCAGGGAAAGAGTAGTCCGTGCACAAGAAGGATGACAAAGAAAATGCAGCATTCTCTGTGCTACAGATCACTGCAGAAATTGACTCCCTTGTTCAGCCTCTCACACAAAGTGGCACCTGACAAGCCTGGATTGGCTACATGCACCTTAGGTCAAGATTTTCCATTTCCTGAAGTTCCAAACAGTAAAGTTACATGAACTCCTCATATTGTCTTGAATTTGAAATGTCATACTGACCCTACTCTTCAAGAAACAGCAGAACATTACAAATTTGCTTACAAGCATACCTGATCAATTTAGACAACTAGTCTAATGTGAAATAATATAACTAGCATAAACCTCTGTTTGCAGGAAATTAATCATGTTCACTTGGTTCAATTAATTTTAAATGTATATAGTATTTATGAGTACTGCATACTAAAATGGGAACTTCAGGTGACTGAGCAGTACTGGGTAAGATTACTTCTCCTTCTTGAAGTTTCCCATTGAAGCACACAACTTTATCAGCCACAGACAAGAACACAGAACTGATCTAGTCAAGTTTGCCCCTCAGTAACAGACCTTCATTTTTTTTAACCTCAGGTTAACAAATGAATAGTTGTTACTATGAACACACACACACTGAAGAGTCCAAATATAGTTAAGAAGACAGAGGTCTGTTTTCTCTTACAGCCCACATAAAAAAAGGGCTTGGGAAGGAAAGCATGAGACAGCATACCATTAGTTTATTCTTAACTAAACTCTGATCTCTAGCTAGTCTTTGTAGTTGGTGTGAGTATAATTACTCCTGATTTAGATCTATACACAGTTGGGATCTATCCATAAACATGACAACCGAACACAAGCTCCATTACAGCTGTGCCGTGCCTGGCTCACACACTGCAGGTGACACCAGCAGTCTTCATCTAGTAGCACTTGCACAGAGAACTCCTAAAATAGTTTTCTTTAAGTAATTTAATTTCTCTCAGGTGCTTTGTTTGTGGGATCTTAAAGAGTTAGTTTTTACATGGCTTTACATTCCCAAATTAATTAAAGCTTTCTGGAATGTACCTGGTGGTAGGAAGCTCCTTGTCTCTAAGCCCTTCCTGTCAGCAAGTTCAGGAGAGATACAAAACAGTAATGAGAAGGGTTGAGCCAAGCAGGAAGAGAGACTCCAAGGAAGCAGAAGCTGTGAAGATAGTTTTCCTTTCCACATTGGACATGCTGGGGAAGGGAGGTGAGGGGTGTGATGGAGCAATACCATGAGTCTGTCTAGTTCATAGGCCAGAAAAAAAAGAACGGAATAGTGGTAGGGTTTCAAGTCTTCACAAAATTTCTCAGCCGTATTTCCCCTCTTGACTTTTAGGATAAACTTTATATTCTGAGCTGTACCTCATTACCTAGCCAGCAGATCATAAATTACTATCAATATATCTGCTCCAGTAGCAAAGAAGAAAAACCTGGCTCCATTAGAACAACAGAGAGACAAGAACTAGTGCTGTGGCCCTGAAGGGACTAGCGCCCTTCCCAAGGCACGGGTCATCCTGGAGTCAGAAGAAACACTGGGGTAGTACCTGAATATTGCATGAAAGTGACCAAGAATCTATTTTTCCAGTTTTAAAAAACAAACAAACAAACAAACAAAAAAACCCCAAACAAACCACCACAACAAAAAAAAAAAACCAACAAACCTCTCAAAATTACCTTTAGGCACAGTTTTTCAGCCTTCCAGAGAATGAAGGGATGCTAATTTTTCCAAACACCAAGAAGTCCAAACTTAATTTTATTCCACAGTTCAACCTGGACTCTTCCTTTTGCCCTAGCACACTCTCCACAACATTGTGTCCACACCAATGTTTGAAAACCCTCTGGAGAGTACCCAGTAATGCATTTAACACTTATCCCTAAGTGTACTACATATATTTCTCTAACTTAGCCCCAGCGAATGTAACACAGGGGCTGTTAGCTACCTGGTAGCAAGATAGTAAGGATGTTATCGTTCTTCTGTGGTTGACCTTTAGGACCATAGTCAAAGAGGAATTATTTAGACCATTGACTCCAACCTTCCACAATTGTAGGTAACCACGCATACCTATCTGCAGAACATCTAGTCCACAAGACACTTTGCAACACTTTGTGCATATAATAACCAAGAAGCCACAGCTCCTTTCCTCTGGGACATTACAGGAGAGGGACTGTCATAGATCCCTAAAATAGGAGGCAACCTTTTAAAGAGAGCTCCCAGTTCACTCTAGGAAGCAAACACCACCCATGCTATACGAGAGGGTGATAGAGAAGAACATAAGTGAAATCTCAGTCCTCACTGCACTCTTTAGAAAAAGATTTTCTCAACCTCAGAGAAATCAATGTATTCCTAAGCATTACACAGCCAAGAATCTAAAAGAACCAAAAAACATTAGAATGTTTTTATTTCTGTGACTAACCTCCAATATTTAAGATGGAAAACAGAAGCCACAGGACCATATTTCATATCCTTCTGCCCCAAAACACAAGCAACAGAAGCATGCACAGTATAAATTGAAACAAGGAAAAAATCTCCTTTTGCATCAACATGAAAGAAAGACATGTTAGGCAATGTTCAGTAGGAATCTTCAGGTATCTATAGGAGGTCTCCTATTAGGTTAGATTCCCTTCCATAATTTATCAAGCTGTATCTTCCAAGACTAAGCAGTAAGGAGAGGCATGTTTGACCTCTTGCAGGCTCAGGCTTCCCTTAGGATGCACAGCCACATTTTACAAACACACTCCGGTTAATTTAGAACAGCAGTGCCTAATGCAGAGGATGCAATGAGACTCCATACTGGCAATTGCATACTGGCATGGACCTGAGATCCAGATTCATGGGACAAGCCATTCCTCACAGTTGTTGATATCTGGACTAGATGATCTTCGGAGGTCCCTTCCAACCCCTACCACACTGTGACTCTGTGATTCAATAAGCATAAAAACAAAAGGATCATTAAATCATCTAATCCAAATGTGTCTAACAGCCTACAGACTCCCCACCCCCCCATTTCTCCTGTATTGAGCATAACTACTTTTGGTTAACTAAAACATCTTCTGAAAAGGCATCCAATTTAATCTGAAGACTTAATTGAGACTGGGCAGTCTTTCTACTATGATAAAATTAAGGCAGTCTTTCTGGTTTGATTCAGAAAAGAAGCGGCATCTGTCTGGTTTGCCAGTCAGAGCTTACTGTGGAGATTTTGAAACATAATCCAGAACATTAACTGAGCTCTTCAGGCCTGTATTCCCTGAATAGCTTTAACTCATTCACAGAACCAGAGAATTATGTAGGTTGGAAGGGGCCTCTGAAGGTCATCTAGTCCAACCTCCGACTCAAAGCAGGTCCAACCAGATCAGGCAGCTCAGAGCCTCACCCAGCAGAGCTTTGAAAGTCTCCAGGGATGGCAATTCCCCAGCTTGTCAATCTGTTCAGGTGTCTGATCACCCTCATGGTAGAATACCTTTCCACACATCTAATCAAAATTTCCTGTGTTGCAACTTGTCTCTGTTGCTTCTCATTCTATCGCAGTGCAGCTGTGAGAAGAGTCTGACTCCCTCTTCTCTGCACCCTCCTGTTATGTCACTGAAGACAGCAATAATATCTTCCCCCACTTTTATCTGGTACAGACCAAACAAATCTAGTTCTTTCAGCCTCTCCTCATACATTGTGTGCTTCAGCCCCCCATCATCCATTGAACACACTCCAGTGTGTCAACAACTGTCTTGCACTGAGGAGTCCAAAACTGGACACCATATTGTGAGATGTACTTGCACAGGTGCCAAGTCAAGGGAAAAAACACCTCTTCACTCAACCTGCTGACTACACTCATGCCAGAAAAAGCTGAGCGTGCAGCTCATCTTCTTTGCTGCCAGGGCATGCTGCTGACTCACATTCCACTTGTTGTCCACTAGAATGCCGAAGTCCTTTCCTGCAAAGCCATCTTCTACCCAGGGTGTTGTCATATGAGACTGCTCCACCCCAGATGCACAACTTGACATTTTCTTTTGCTGAACTTCGTGATGTTTCTGCCAGTTCATTTCTGTGAAGGCACTCTGAACACCAGCTCTAACACCCAGTTTGGTATCATCAGTGAACTTTCTGCAAGCATGCTCCAACTCCTCATCCAGGTGTGCAATAAAAACATTAAGCAGCACTGACTCCAGCGTCAGTCCCTGAGGAATGCCTGCAGAAACCAGCTGTTATCTAGGTGTACTGCTAAACCCAATTCTTTGAAACCAGCCATTCAGCCAGATGTCTGTGCAACACCACTAAATGATATTTGGGGGACTCCTAAGTATACCAACACTTAGAATGTTATTTTAAAGCAGAAATGGAGAAAAAACAAAATAATCTCCCATTTGATAAACAACTGTGCATAAGTATTAATAGATATAATATGGAGAAAAATCTAAATTACAAAATAGGTTACATTAGTCAGCTGTATGCAAAAGATTTGATAATCAACTGACAAATCCTAGTCTCTGGGCAAAAGCAGTTGTAGAGGCAAAGCTATGCTGTTATCAGTATGAAAAAGTTCTGTTTTCAGGATTAAGGCTGAAATAAAACTATACTGGCGAAAGGACAGTTTTCTGATATGAGTTGTTTTCACTAAGAGCATCACTACACTACAGAACACTCCTGTAAATTCACAAAATGAATTATGGGGTTTTAATCACAAACTGAACTTTGAAAAAGAAGTAGGTAGTATTGTATTCCACATATACAAAACCCAAACCCCTAATGTAATTAATTTCACTAATCAGCAATGTTTTTCACTAGGCTGTCCACCCAAAATCTTGCCCTAAACATATTTTTCATTTGCTTTATGCCTCACCTCATGTTTCACACAAACTTGTTGGACACTTGTACAGCTTTCCTCAAAAAAGATTCTACTTGGAACAGTCTTCTTGGGGACAGGTTCCACTACCCACCATAGACAGCTAGGCGGGACATGAAAATACATCATCTCCTCAGACTAATATTGTCAGCTGTAAGGGCATTGCTTCTAAACAGCTTATTTCTTAACCTGGTTACACCACTCATTCTGCCTCTATTAATTAAAAAAAATAAATCTTACTGAAGTCTTTGCTACCTGTTAATACAGAGACAACTGTTTCTCCTATGATCTCCTTCTCTGTGTTTCTAAACACCCTAGAGCCATTGGAAGGTGTTGCTTAGCCAGGAGTATGACCCATCCTTGCATGGGCCAGTCTCATAAACTCATTCTTGTTTGTGAAGAACATGTCAGAGACAACTGTACTTCAACACTACCACTAAATTTGTCTGAATGTCTTCCAAGAGCTGTGTTCCTGTGGGACAGTTATTATTAATTACACCATAATTATAAAATAAAGTAAAAATAAGAGTTCTCAAACGGATTGTTTAAAATGAAGTATGTTACCTGGTAATCTAAAGACAAAATGATCCGCTACTACGTGGCAGTATCTCTTCCTTTGTATAAGAAGTCTAGCCGTGAAATAGACATAGTCAGCAGGAGTAGCTCCATGATAAAAAACAATAAGCCCTGGTCCTTCAGGAATATTTTCGGCACCATGAAGCTCATAACCTGTTGAGAGTTAAAGGCATAACAGATGTCAGTGTAATACAATTCTACCCCACAGAAAATAACTTGCAGCAAGTTGACAAACTGAAACCAATAGCTATTGAGAAGTGGCAAAAGCAAACTGACTGTTAAAAAGTTATGAGGTAACTTGCAGCACTTACTAAGCTGCTTTCACAGGAAATACAAGTTTCATCTAAAGCAGAAGAGCCACATTTAAAGAAAGAAGAAGAACAAAAAAAGGGAAAACAAAACATGCAGTCTCATTCTCCTGAACTATATAACTTTTCCATATTTTTTCAGTTCACTGTCTTCAAGGCTGCAGAGTCCTCTGAATCAATCATTCAAAAGAAATCACAATAAGGACAGAAGTGGTGAAACATCTATTTCAAGCTATTATTTACCTTTCAAAGTTCACTGGCACCATTAACTGCTTAAGAAGATTTGATGTGACAGCACGGGTTTACATGTCTCCTTTTATTCCAGGCTATGAAGCTTATCTTTGTTATTTCTCTCAGAGTTATACTTGCTCCATTTTTCCATCACTAAGTACTAAAAGCTATTTGGGGTTTTATATGCTTAATTAAAACATACATAAACACACACAAGTTTCTTACTGAACCTACATTTTCTAATTAAGTTAAAAGTGCAGAATATATTCAGTTAACACAAAATATCAAAATGAATTAGCATAGAACATATTACATATTCAATTGTGCAGTATTGTTACAGTATCTGTGGTTGTTTTAAAAAAAAAAAAAAAAAAAAACAGAAAAAACCCAAACAAACCAAAAATCTACAACAAACCCTGTCACTTCTTTTAAATTTGATCAGGTCTGTAATTCCCATTTTATTATTTTTTTTTATAATTCTGAAGGTACTCTTGGCTCTTCTCCCTCTATTTTACTTTCTGTACCTATGGAGCTGCAGCATATTGCAAGTATACCAGTTGTACCACCCCAAGTGACCACTAACTCTGCTCCATGCCAGCCAGTCATAACCAGAATGATACCTACATCTAGCATTTGCAAAATACATGTAAAGTTGCAGGTATTACACACTAGTTTTGGGGTTTGGGCTTTTTGGTTGTGGGATTGGTTTTTTGTTTGAGTTTTTTTTCCCCGACGCTGTGAGATTTCAGAATGAAACATTCATCCTATGATATACTGATCAATCAAGTGGGGGAACAAGTAATCACAAAACATTTCATTCTTCACCAAAAGAAGTGTACAGAGAACATGGAAGCAGCTGGCAGGGCAGAAAAAAAGTCACAACTGTCAACGATGGACTGGCTGTTTGCGCAGAAAAGATTCTGCGTAAATAAAAAGTCAGACCTTATAAAAAGAAAAAGTTGCTAAGGATGAAAAGAGCCAAGGCCTTAAAAAAATAGCTTTTTATTGTGAAGTGAGCATTTTAAGCTCTTTGATGTAGCTGTTGATTTTGATCTAGTGTACTTTCCTAGATTTGAAAGTTACATCTTAGTCTTACAAAGACTATCTGATACAGCCGCTGCACCATCTGGTTGTCAATGCCTTGAAAACCCACTTCCTTTTGACTGGAGAACAAATAGAGATGATTTTCAAGAAGGATTTGCTCTTTATGTAAATTGCTCTTAAACATCTCTTTCTCCTTTAGCTGCATCTAGACTGAATGGTTCTGAAAGAGGCTTATGATTTCCTTAGAAAGAAAAGCCAAATCATTTATTAAGTCTGACTTTATAAAAGAAATAATAGGAGAAGGACAAAGAACAGAGCCCTTAGTTTTGACATTCTAGTAGAGAAAGCAGTTGTCAAAAATACATAGACAGAAAGAAAATTTAAAAAGTAGGGTTCTGTAACAGTTTTGGGCTCTAAAGTCAGTTTGAAGTAGCAACGAGTCAGTGAACTGACACTAAGTGCTTCTTTTAGCCACCATTTGGCATGATATGTAAAAGACTGGTTAACTGCAATTAAATTATGCTAACATGTGCTGACAAACTACCTATCAGAGAACTGGCATTTAACTTCCAGTGTTCATATATTGACTCCTAAATAATATAGTTAATTGATCTAATTTTCACCATAGCAATCATTTCAGGTGCTCCTGGAATGACAAAACCCAGGAGCAGCTGTAAAAAGATTAAAAAAAAACAAAAAACAAAAAACTTTTTTTAAAATAGCATATATATTCAGCTGGATGAAAGATCTCATTATGTAGCAGCAGAGTAAGAAATGCATAAGACAAAAAATTTTACACCCAAAAGTCTCAATGGCTTTTCTTCTCCCAAGTACCACTGTCAGTCATTGACAAAAGAGAAAAAAAATTGGCCTGAATTTTAGATTTCATGCAACACCAGAAACACTCATATATATATATATATAATCCTGAAAGGTAAACCAGGAATAAGAGCTTCGGCAGTTTTTAATAAAAAAATCAGATCTCACCATGCCATATTCTTCCATGTCCATCCCATAGGGTAGCCAACATTTGTTTTGCACCATCCCAAAAATCATTGGAATAAGCTTCCTTTAGTTCATTCTTCCTTTTATAAATATGAAGAACGAGAATGGAACTGTAGAAGAGGATGACGATAACTCCCGGAAGTAGAAAAACTACTGCGAGTGGAAAAAGCACCCATAAAAGGTAGACTGCATAACTCAGATAATCTTCAATATGCTCCACACCAGTCCATTCTCCCAGAATGTAAGTGAGGCAGGTTAAGTAGGACATAGGTATCGGTCCTGCACTACAGGATTCATTTCCACCTATCATCTCCTGTTTAATTTAAAAAAAAAAAAAAAAAAAAAAAAAGTAGGTGAATAAATCCTCAAAATAGCCAGACCTACTTCTACTGTTTAATCATACAAAAACCCTCTCTGATGCATTTTATTCATATACCATTTACCCTACATCCCAGCAGCACCTACTAGAAGCACAATAGTTCATACAGCAAAACTTTTACTTGATTTCTTTCAGTCCTTTTTTATAATGGAAATGCTGACAATTTTAATTGGGAAAGACAGTGCAATTGCTTAATCCCAGGCTAAGATTTTATCTCATTAAAAACTGTTCAATTTACACAGATCCAGAACATTTATACTGTTACCAATACCAATTTATGCTGTATTTTTGATTTCCAGAAAGCTGTATCGATTAGTGTAATTCATTGTTCTACACAATGCTCAGTACACTCAAAACCTTCTCCCAAGCACACACCACAACAGGAAACAGCACAATCTCAAATCCAGTGCTATAAAAAAACCCCTACTGAACACTTCCACTGCCCACAAGCATACGATGACTCAGGAAGAAGATGGTCTCAAATACGCAAGTCTCATTCCTGTGGAGACCTTGAACTGTACCTAGAAACTTACAGATAGTGAAATGGAGCACAACACAGAGAGTCAGGAGAAACAAGAAGGAACCATGATCACAGAGAGCCCTCTAAAAAGTTTTAACTGCTCTGGCTTTACCATGCCTATGTGTAAGAATCTCTCTTCTACAATGCCAGCTCCTAAGAAGTTTCAGGGCTAGACCTCTCTCAGCTGATACTTCAGGCTTTCTATAATTCTGGAGCAACACTTTTTTCTTAGCTTTCTACAATTTAGGGGAAAACTTGCTATTCACTTCACCTTACAAACATGAGACAACCTGTATGCTTGGCTAACTTAGCTACTGTTCTAGAATAACATAAATTTTTTGAGGGAAAAAAAACATTGTAGTCCAGAAAAGTTTTGGTCAAGACTTAAATTAACTGTTAGTCAGGACCAAGATGAAAACCATTTTGCAACTATAATGTAGGTTTGTAGAGGGAAACAGATTAAAAACAATAATTTCTGAAAGAATCTAGGCTCAGGGTTGTTGTGGTTTGTTTTTTTATTAAAATGTGACTTGGAGCATGTGTGATTGCAGAGTTCCCATGCCTAAATAGACATATGTCGATCACTCCTTGACTCTTGCTCTGGTTTTGCAAGCAACAAGTGTCTGAAATTCAGAAGATAATTTTGCTAATACTATTAGAACTCCAATGAATGACAACATAGCAGATCAGTTTTACTCTACATTTGCTATGAGATGTTTAAACATGTACTACAGCATGTACTATTCCCCAGCCTCAACTTTTCCTCCCATTCTGATAGAGCAAGGGTGTTCCTTTTCCTTCTGTTTTGAAATCAGCCTCTACCCACATTGCTCAAGATAACTCCTGCTAATGAGAAGAAAGCTGATCTCATGACGAGGACTTTGCTCCCCTGATCCGTGCCTGTTCCACTAATTCAGGCTAACAACATTTTGCTCCTCAGCATGTTCTTGAGGACAATGTGACGAGCAGCTGATTTATCTTCAGCGACGTACAAGCACGTAGCATTAGTGACATGCACTTCACTGACTTCATGCATGTGTGTTTGGGGATGTCAATTAAGGGGAAAGGATGGGAGAGAGCAAGCATGTGGGAGAGCAAGAGAAAGCTCGCTCTCATTCCAGCTGCCAGAGCCGAACTCCAGAACCTGTCAGGCAGCAAACACCCACAGTAAGTACAAGGAACAAAACTTGTGAGACCAAGCAGGATTTAGCAGTACCATTCAACACTACAATATTTATCAGATTGTTATGCCTGGACTTCTCCAGTGGTTTCATCTATCAGCTAGAGAACAATATGGAGCATGGGTTATGGCACAGAAACATTTTTCAAAACTCACAGGTGATTACATAGCTTTAAAGATTACTTAAAGTCATACTCTCCTGCCTATTATATTTTTAATTGTTTATGGCTTTCTCTAAACACAATCCTCTGCAAGTAAATTTAAAGTCCTGTCCACACATGTCAGCCTTGCAAAATATTACTTGTCCTTTTGCCTGTCATGTTAGATGCAATACCTCAAATGCAATCACTCCAGTTTTATAAGTGTACTTGCATATCTATGCACTAACCTGTAATAGAAACTAAAATGTGCCATCTTCTTTGCTGCCAAACAGCGAGGTAACACCTAAAGGACTGCCCTCTCTTGCAGACAGTTAACTCTACTCTGAACGTTATTTCCTCATTTTAAAGAGAATCATGGAATAATTTATATTGGAAAGACCCATTGGACAACATTTGCCCAACCTCTTGCTAACTAAGGGGTTAGATCAGGTTGCTCAGGGCCATAATCCAGTCCAGTTTGTAATATCTCCATGAATGGAGATCCCACTACTTCTCTGGGCCCCTAATACAGTGCTTGACTATCCTCATGGTGAAATTTTTTTTCCTTATTCTAGTTAGAATGCCCCTTGCTGCAATTTGTGCCAGATGCCTCCTACCCCTTTGCTGAGAAGGGTCTAACTCCCCCGTAACTATAGCCACTCATTGAGAGCAGTGGTAAGATCCCCTTAAAGCCCTCTCTTCTTCAGGCTGAATGAACACAGCTCCCTCAACCTCTCCACAGACACCACGTGCTCCAGCCACCTAACAGGGTCAGGAGCCCTTCTCTGCATTCCTTCCAGTTCATCAGCATCCTTCTTGTATTGTGGGGCTCTAAACTGGACTTGTGGTATCAAAAGTGCTGAAAATAGGGTAATAAATACTTCCCTGATCTGATGGCTATGGCCTCGCTAACGTAGCCCAAAATGTAAATAGCCATCCTTGCTCATATTTGACTTACTGTCCACCAGACCCTTATCTCCTATAATTTTGCTCCCCTGTAACAAGTCCAGCATTTGTTCTGCTCACCCATGGTACATCCACAAAACCACTCCATATCCAAGTCCAAGTGTGATTTATGTTACTGCCATATTAAGCACATTACCAAAGGCAATGGCAGTGAAGAAGGGAAAACAGATTCTGTCTCCACGATCAAAAAAAAAGCACTGGATGCTCCACACTGAATAAAGATCCAACATAGTTCATATATACTACTAACAGATAACGTCATTTTGATCTGTTCCAACTTTACAGCTGTCTACTCTGTGACTGCACAGAGCAGTTAAAATTACAATTAAAATTACACTGTCTTCTAGAAACACCAGCAATGTCACTCTGATGAGGAACTCATCCAAGCAAAGAGGATATATCCCCTCCTGTTTTCTGACATCTCTCACCATCCAAATCAAAAAAGCACAATGAGGTGCAGCACGACTAAGTCTCACCCTTTGCCAACCCACAGGTGGAATCCCCCTGGAATATGAGCAAACCCTTAAAGAACTTCTTATTTTAACTGGCATCACCAACACATTTCCTGCTGTGCAGTTCAAACTAAATATTTTAAGTTCTAACTTCCTAATAAAGCAGCTTACGAACATTTTCACTACATGCAACAGATGCAGTTTCTCATTTGACTAATGATAGTGCACGCTGACTTATGCCTACGCTTAAGGCATTACGCTGATGGTGAAGTGGAAACAAGGTTAACACACAATTCCTTCCGCTGACTTCTAGTATGTGACCCAGAAAAGTCCCTAACTAAACTGTATTAGTGGCCTTCAGCTGTAGTCAGCAGACACTGGGTTAACTGAGACCCTACCAACCATGTTAGAAAGCGCAATTATGGAAAGCAACACATACTGCTGTAACCCAGGCACAGTGTGATTTCAGTACGTATATGAAATGTGTAACTGGAACCTCTGGAGAACATTCCAGTATCTCCAAACTAGAAAGGTACTGCAAAGCGACAGCTACAACGTGCCCCTGCCCACAGAAACACACCGCTGTGCACCGCGTCAGTCAGCTGCGGGCCGTATCGCTACCACAATCAGCGATGCCAACACAAACACACACAGACACCAAGAAGACCGACACTCCTGCTAATGGCAGCTGCAACTAGAGCGTGCTGGAAGGCCGCGGGTGGTTCTGTCCTGGTTTCGGAGCAAGGTCCGGCCGGCCTCCTGCTTGTGTGACCGCCGGACAGCGGCTCCGCCTGCGGGAGCCCGGAGCGGGGCAAGTTTCTCTTTTCTGACACGGAAGACACAACCCCACGGGGCCCGGCTGCCCCGTTTATCGCTCCCCGGCCTGCGCTCCGCTCCGGCCTCCCGCAACCTCCGTCCGCAGCCCCGACCTCCACGACAGAGCCAGGCCCCAAGCTCGGCGCGGACCGAGGCAGCCACTTCCCGCCCAGGGAGCCCCGGGGCCGCAGCTGGGGCCAGCCCCGGGACGGGGCCTCGCAGACCGCCCGGCAGCGCCCGCTCACCTTCCCCTGGCGGCAGCGGCTCCAGCTCCGGCTCCAGCCCCGCGTCCCTGCCCGGGCCCGGTTTTACTTCTCCGCCCGCCGCCCCCGCGGAGGCCGGGTGCCCGCGGGGCGGCCAGGCTAGGGCGGCTCCCTGCGGCGGGGCGGAGGCGGGAGGGCACCGTGCCGCCGCTGGCGGGCGGGAGCGGAGGAGGCGGCGCGGGCCGCGGAAGGAACGAGGGAAGCGGCGGAGTGGAGGGCGGAACTCCGCGCCGCCGGGGGCGCGGGAGCCGCCCGGACCGCATCCGGCACGCACCGCCCGCCGCTTCCGGCGGGAGAGGAGGGGAGAGGGGAGGGTGCCGCCAGGGGGCGCGTGTCCCCCGCCAGCGGGCGGGGCGGGCGGGGCGGGCGGGGCGGGCTGGTGGGAGGTGCCGCGCCCGTGGAAGGCGGAGCCCGGCGGGGTCTGTGGCCGGCAGCGGCAGCGGGGCGGGCCGGGCCGCAGTGTCTCGCGCTCCGGTGTTGTCCCGAAGCTCCCACTGCGGGTGCTCCTGCCGAGGCTGCGCAGCTGGGACGTTCCGAGCGCTGCTGCGGTGTCTGCAGTCGTGCGTGTGACTCCTGGGGGAGCCGCCCGCCTATACAGAAAATCATGGGAAAGGATGTCAGAAAGAAGGGGGTGTCGCAGTTAGAGCAGCGGCGGCTCCGGAGAGGCGGGCCGAGGTGGCTGCCCTGCGCTGGGCTGCCCGGTGTGACCCGGCCCGGAGGTGTGCCACCGGCGGCGGTGAGGCTGGGCAGCCACGGGGGCTGCGAGCTCCCCCAGACCCTTCCCTGTCACGCTTTTCTGGGCTGTCTCTACAGCTACATCACCTGCCTGCTCGACTGGTTCCCTCCGTGTAACTGTATCTGCACTGTTGTCCAATTAATTTACTTTTCCACTGTTACCGGTACGATACTCATCCCCAGTGCAAAATCTTGTCGTTCGAGCTGGATAAACCTTATACGCGAAAAGCTTGAGAGTCAGGATGTCCTTGCATTGTTCATTAGGCAAACTATGCCCAGAAAGAGTCATCAATGCTACTTACGCCACACACAGGTCATTTGCATTTGCTGTTTTTCACTTCTGTTTTGTTGTAGGACAGGCTGGAAAATACATGTAGTAGGGGAGTGATTTGAACCACAATTACAGTTCTAGTTGTACAAAAAGAAACTATTTTTATTCTCTTCATTAGAGCAGTTATTATGATGTTTCCAGAAAAAATGTTTTGATTTTTATTAGAAAAATCACTGTCATTCAAAAGCACTTGCATATCTCAGTAGTAGCCCTGTCACCTTGAGGCCCCTGAAAATACTCATAAAACAACTGTGACAGCAGAGACAACTAATAGAAATTAAGTTTTACTCCAGCTCACTTCAGCTAGGCTGCAGATAATATGGGGCTGCTGCTGTAAAATGAAGTAGCCCAGGAAGAGCTTGAACTTTGTTAGCAAGCTGTTAACAGCTGTCTGAGATATGGGAGATCTAGGCTCAAATCCCTACTTTGAAAAATAATCAGTGCTGTGATTATATATCCCCTACCCAAGGCTAGGGCTCAGAGTCGCAGCTCGGACCCTAGCATCAGGTATCGGAGGGCATGGAGTTTGAAATTCAGATGACTAAAGTGTATTTAATGGATTAGGGTCGTGCACTTGAAAAAGAGGATAGGATAGTCAGAGAAGGGTGCTGTCTAGTCCTTCTGCATAGTTTCTGTGGTAACAAGGAATGCTTTCAGATTACGGTTACTCTTCATTCCTCTTGCTTCTTCATCTGTGTCCATTTGAGTATTTGATAGCCCTTTCTTTTAGTTCCTTTTCTCATTCAAGTTCAGGTTTTGAATTTTAGCTTATATTGTTGGCACACAGTATACAGGACTGTATGGTTTGCATTCCTGTTCATGTCCAGGCATATCAGTCAGCATCTTGATTTGCTTTAGTGTATCATCTCCTATGCGTGTTGAGTCTCTGCTGGGAGAAAAATCTTTCTGCCTGTATACAGCAATTATAGTTAAGGCATTCAAGTAAATATTCCTATGTCTTAGGACAGATTTGAGATTTTTTTTTCAGGACAGGATTGTCTTTTTGCTCCAAGGAAATAACTCATCTATCTACCCCACTCCCTTCTCTAGATGTGCAAGAAATATTTCTGGAGAAACAGCATGGGAAAAGAATGGATTTCTTTTAATCCAAAGAGTAGATTTAGTTTCCTAATGAAAATGGGCAAATATATATGTTTCCTTAGATGCTACATAAAGTTTTAGGATGTTGGCAGTGCTAGGTTAATGGTTGGATTTGATGATCTTAAAGGTCTTTTCCAACCAAAATGATTCTATGTTGACGGGAAAGATTATATAGGTATTAAAAGTCCAAGAAGGAAAAACAAAGCACAAAAATTACCTTTCTTGGTGTTTGAAGTTAACAGACTTGGTTGCATTTAATGGCATATTGAATAGATTACACAAAGTTCTCCCACTCCCATCAGTAACGACATCGACAGGTTGTAAAAACACAGTCTGCTTTGTAGCAAGTTTCAGTATTCTGCAAGTTGCATTAGGAAGACAAGGCCTATGTCCACCTTTCCAAACAGGCATTTAGGTTCAATCCCTATAGAGACAAGAGTGTTGCAGTACTATATCTTTGGGCAAACCACCAGTGATGATAAGCCTCAGGGCTGTATAACTTAAGTTCTCCCCCCAGCCCGCTCCCTGTTCACAAAGAGATCTGGGCAAGTACAGCACATCTGTACTGCAAGCACTAGGATGCAGGGATTCTCAGGCTGGGGGCAGCCTCATCCACTAAACCAGTACTGTATGGTGCAATAGTGCATGAATGTGCTAGCTCAGACTTGAAACTACGTTATGCATGTATTTGCATAGTGCTACACTTAGCTAAAGCTTTTTATCTCTCTTTGAGACTTTTTACTGTTTTTTACTGTTGGAGTCTTGTTTTAGTCTTGGATGTAGCATTCCTACTTTTCAGGGTACCAAACCACTAAACTGATGTGTTTGTAAGAGTCTTAATATCTGGTTTAATGGGATTATTTCTCTTCGTATAGTCTCTCTAGAAAAATGGCCTAAGCAGTATATCAGCAGCTAAAGCAAGACAGTTTCTCTTCTCACACTGTCTTGCATGGGGTCCAACAGGGAAGGTGCCCACCGAGGGGTGGACTCTGGTGGGACTCTGATGTTCTGTTCTGAGACTGGACCATGAACTGTTTAAAAAATAAAACCACTATCTAGGCAAAACTTATAAGGCTCTTAGATGTATGTACATACTTGTTATAGGAACCAGGTAAATCCTGGCTATGTGATTTCTTTGGGGGAAATTTAGCTGTTGCACTGCTATTATACATAAGTTTTCTTCAGTCTTTCTGACTTCAGAATATCCTCAAAGACATGGGTGAACCTTCAAGAGGTTAATTGTTTTCTTCTGTCGAACCTGTAGAAACTTGTAAATTAAACTGGTTGAACACCAGTTAGTAGTCATCATTGCTGTAGGACATTGGTTTTGACTGTATGCTGTAAAAACAATGAAATAAACATAAGCATTCTAATCACTTTTACGACGTTTATCAAATCGCTCCAGCAAAGCCTTCCATATGCTGCCTGGGATTGTTTGGTGCTTGCTTATCAGAGCCTGGACAGCAGTCTTTGTCTGAAAAAAGAAGAGAAAGTTGCCCTTACAGACCTGCTTATGCAAGGAAGAACAGTATAATCACTGACTTCTTATCAGAGGTTCAAGAGTTATTGGGAAATTCACACATAAGATCTATTTTAAGAAAAAAAGGTTTTATATTAGCTAGTTGTCCTAATAACATTTTCCTTGGAAACGAAGAAAAACATTCATTGCAGTTTGGATGGGCTCAAATTATTGAGATTTATCAAACCTGGGCATTACTAAGTCAAAGTATCTTTTAACACATGCAAACATTAAGGAAATTAATTTTCCTAGTTACTGAAAACTGAACTTAAAACAGTTTACATCATTTCAGTTATCAAAGGCATGGGAGAAACAAAGCTGGCATCCCAAAAAGACAGAGCTTACACATTCTGGAAGGATGAGGGCATCCCAATCAACTGTTACTATGTCAATACTTACTTGTAGGTATCTGTACACTAAATAATCCTGGAGCTCAACTGCCCATTGCTTTAACAAGCTAATAAAAGTGTATTTGTCTTTATTCAAGCATACAAAAAACTAGTTTCAAGTGCACATATAATAGAGGGCAACGTATATGGTTCAATATTGCAAGGAGAATTAACTTACCTTTTCAGCTAATTCCTCTGTGGTTATATTTGGATCGTAAGGGATTGGCTCCCCAATGTATGTGCGAAGTTTAACGGGAAACCCTCCGTATGGAGGAGTAAATGGCAATCGAGTACTTTCATACAACTGTCTAAAAAATCCTGAAATAGTTTAAGGGAGGAAAAAGAGAGATTATAGTTACAGAAAACATAATCCAAACTTGAAATCTAATTAATACAGAGGACTTCTTAAAAATTCATGCTTTATCTGACAGTCAAGAAGAAATTACAGGATTTAGGTAACTGCCCACCAAAACAAAGCTTGATAGTCTTAATAGATCACTGAAATAAGACTGCATTGAAGAACCAAATCACACAACACAAACCAGTTATACACAATCTATTTCCATATTCAAGATGCCTCTGACTGACACCAAGTGTGTTAGAGAATCCAAACTAAGCAGAAGTCTGAAAAGCACAATCTAAAAGAAAAGTGAGAGAAATCTGAGAGAAAAGTGGAAAAAAATATTCCAAATACTTAAAATATATTTTAAAGTTCTTACTTCTTTCTTTAAACGTCCTATATCCTTCTCGGACATTCTGAGTATACATTGGAATGATGGGCTAAGGAATCACAAAAAACCAAAAAGGTGGAAATGTTACACCAGGTTTGAATTTATGTTTTAGTGCCTGTTAATGCAGCTAAGAAAATCACTTGAATACAGAGGATAATTGTCAGTCAGTTAAATAGCAAACAAGGAATCCTGTTATAAAAATAAACTCCTGAACAGAAATAAAATTCTGTTTCTCAGCTCCCACAAACACTGCTGTTTTAAAGTCACCACCTGTAAGGAAAATGACTGAGATTGTATTATAGGTTTATACCTTTCATTTTGAATGTACATTATAAAAGTTAACCGAGATTCTAAAAAAAAAAAAAATATTATTGTACATTATGTATTTATTGCAGTATTGCTGACTGAAACATGAAGTTCTGCAGAGAACAGTGCAAGAGAAACATATCTTAGGCTATAAAGAAATCTGGCAACTACAAAAGATACTCGCATACAATAATCAGCCAATGAAGTACAGAGTGGGTGGCAGTGTTCAGTCCCTAAGCTGATAAAAAAGGGTACACGCATAAAATCTTGACTCTGTAAAGCAGAACAGTCAGATCTGCAGTAACCCACAGATCTAGATTTGCTGTGCTTGAACTGAGCTGGATCAGATTGAAAATCACAGAATGACAGGATAGTTGAGGTTGGAAGGGACCTCTGGAGATCATCTAGTCCAAAACCCTTGCACATAAATAAGAATTTTATAAACTGTAGTCCCTGTTTATCTTTTACCTAACTAAACTTGAACCAATTTTTTGGCACAGGTAAAACACAGGGATCTTCAGAAACAATGATTCTTCCTCATTAGCCTCTCAAATTCCAGCCATAGGCAGAGGGCATTTCTGAATCTCAGGCCCCTGGCATAGATAAATTTGACTGAAACAAATATATGCCCCAGAAGTTCATTGACTCATAACAACAAATAGTAACACTCTCATTCTCTGACCCCAAGTAAGCAGAATAGTTATACAGGAAGAATTAGAAACTGAATGTGGAAACCTATATGCAAGAACTGAGGCTGAAACTACATCCTTGTTTGCTTTTCTTCAACTTTTTCAGTGTAAGAACTGTTGAACCTCCATAACATTATAAGAAGAATGGGAATGTCTATTCAAATATAAAGTTGTTTTTGTTTTGAAATCTCCATTCAAGTAATCTGTGGCAAGTTATGAACCACCATGTAGTCATTTTGAATACTCTAAAGTTCTTTGGTTGACAGCTACACTGTATGTAGAATAAACTCAAACAAGGCACTTACAGTCCTGTCTTGCCTTCATCCAAGATCCAAATAAATATTAGCAAAACATATATAAATTGCTACATTATAGAGCAAGTTCTGATAGTCTAGATCTGTCTATCCCCAGTCGACAAGACTGTTTTGGCCAGTATTAAAAAGGATGCAGCAAGAACAAACAGAAACAATCAAACTCTAGATTTGTCAAAAGATGTAATCCAGTTGCTGCTATGGGCCTAACTTTATATTAGAAATTGTATATAAGGTTAATATTGCCCCCTCTACTGTTAAATGCACAGCACTTCTTTTTTTTAAGTGTTTAGTTATCTAAGGTGTATCTGATCACAGATTTCCAGAGAAGTAGCAAAGATGCCTAAAATTCAGTGGAGCCTGCAAGCTAAGTACAGTGATGTCCACCACACTGGGATCCAGTCAGACTTCCTGATCATAAAGAAAAACCCCAAAACCAACCAAAACTGAATGAGTGCAATAATAAGTGATACAAAAGCCAGCAGCATTGTAAAGGTAAGCTCAGGCTAGTAGGTGTCAAAGGAGAAAATACTCTCTCTGCCCTGCAGGTAACAGATAATGCTACGTAGTGTCTGTTTTACCAAACATGTTATACAAATGACCACAAGATCCTTTCACATTGTGAGAACCTTATCCTCAATGAATACCCAGTTTATTATATAAAAAAACCTCACAACCCTGTCAATAGAAGGTGCTAGCAACTTTAGTAGGCACTACTATTTGGCTATTTCCATGTGCTTGAGGAAAATCGTGGGAAAAGGAAAAGAAACCTTTACTCCCAAACCTTTTCTTCTGTCTGGAAGATTTTCCAGCACTCCTAAGCTGCATTTAATAATGAAGCATGTATGCAATAAGCATAAACTGGGATTGATAACATATAATACTCACCACTTGTGCATCTAGAGCGACCTGAGCAAAGCCTTTTCGATTTCCCCACATGAGTTGATAACTTTCGTCACTGAATAGTGCTTCTCTAACTCCACCTGGTGAGACAGACACCAAGTACCCATTCTTCAGTGCAATGAGACACTCCTGCCTTGTACCTGGCATAACACCCGTCACTTCCAAAAGCAATTTAAGTCCTGCAATAAATAAGTAGCAAATACATATTATTATAACAATATAACACAAATATTGCTTGCATGTAGGGACAAGATTACAGCTAAATGCAAATCTAATAGCTGTATATTTAGACTAAGGCAAATTTGTACAAAGGCAGTAAAACACCTACAGAGTAAATAGTAGCAAAACGACAAACACGTGACAGTGGTTTTGCCCAAATGTTACGAAGATGAACCAGCTTATCAGAAGCATCTCAATAAACTAATGGCTCACAAACTATTTTCCATGATTATCAAAACACCAGCAATGCAACCAAAACTTGTGCATCACAGCTAGAAATCTGAAAATAAACATCTATTTCTCCCTCTTTAAATATTTTAATACAGAAAAAAATACATAATTTTTCAGTACAATAAAGATTACTAGAAAAATAAATACCTGGCAAGCAACTGGGTTTAGTGTTCTTTTAAAATGTGGTGTTTAATATTTTAAATGTTGAGGTTTTGAATAGTTAAATTGAGTATTTTGTGGTTAAATTGCGAACTACACGGATGAAACTGGACTGCTGTACTCTTAAGATGCACGAATGGCAGAAGTTAGCAGGCCAGTTTCAGCACTTCATGAACAATTCAGTGAATCTCCTTTCTTTGTTTCCACAACTGGGATTTCTCCAAAAGACAGACTGAGAACCATAGAAGCACTCTGTGCTGTCTTATGTTATCTTCACATTTTAAATCTATGTGTGGAACTTCCATAGAAAGCTTCAGCAAATGAGAGTTTCCCCAGTCCTCAAATTTGTTGTTCCAACAGCATGGTTTGAAAAGAAATTTTTTATATTAGTAAATATAAACAACTATGGACTGCCAGAATTGGTGTCTGCAACTTTGACAAAGGTCTGCAACAGAAACTTTGGAAGACAGTGGAAAACAGTGCCACATGTTGTAACTGAATTTCATTTAATCTTATTCATGGCATCTGTAAAAGACAGGTGCTGACTCTGTTTAATCCCTGTGTGAACTCGTATGTATTCCTCTTTTATTCTACAGCCAGGAGTGCCATATGCTTATTAAGTGAACAGGTACTTCCTTTGTCTGGCTTTAAAACTTTTGCCTCTTAAGAATTATGATGCATCACATGAACATATTATCACTTCTTATTCCCCTTTTCCAGGTCACACAGAATTTTATATCCCTCAACCATGCAAGACTTCCATCCTATGTACTAGCTCTTCAAAGGAAGCCACGCCAGGCCTCTGATCATCTTTGTCCTTTTTTGTATCTTTATTACTTTGCAGCTTTTCTGAGATGAGAAGACCGGAATTCCACACAGTACTCAAGATGTAGGCTCATATGCATTTTGAGTACATAATGGTATTTTCTGTTTCTTCTTTTTCATGGTAAGCTTAAAATTCTGTTTGCCTTTTGGCAATTGCTGAGAAAGCTGACTAGGTATTCCTAAAGTCGTCTAGAAAATTTAAAGCCTAATTACGTTTATATGTTTAGACTTGTTTTTCTTCTGCACTGCGTTATTCTATGATTCTAATGATTCTACCAGTGTTTTTCTGACCTTTCACTTAAAAGACAGACCCTGTTTGCCCTTCTGCATCTATCAGCTTTTAGTTTAAAAGTTTAAAAGCAGTCTTTTAGTTAAAAAGCTCTCTTGAAAGTGTAATAAATGTAAATTTCACCAAAACCAGCAACAGGTTGAGTGAATCCAGGATGCTTAAATACAAGAGAACATGTTCTTACCTGGTAAACGGAAAACAAAATGATCAGCTACTGACAGACAAAGTCTTTTCTTCCAGAGAAACAGCCTAGACAAAAAATAAAGGTAGTCTACAGGAATAGCTCCATGGTAATACACAAGAATGCCCGGTCCTTCTGGTAGGTTTTCCACACCATGAAGCTCATAACCTGTTTGGGATGGAAACCAATGGTAGCTGTAAATTATCTGGCAATTTAAATAAAACTGTTTACAATTGTTAAATGACTTGCAGAGAGTTGTGAAAGCCTCTGCAGTAGCTTTTAAAAGAATTAAGTTCTGGATGGAACTTTTGGTCAATAGCAAAGAGGAAGCCCCTCAAACACCACAGTTTATCGGTGGACTAATTTGTTTGTCAGTTTAATCACTAGATCAGACCTGAACCCGACATTTGCCCCAGTGAGGGGACTAAATTAATTATTCCCATTAGGAACTTTTCCCAGTCCAAAGTACAATAATTAAAAAAAAAATTACTGGTACGAAACCAGTTCATCGGCAGAATGAGAGGCAAACAAGCAGTCAAGATGCTTTCTTGAAATACAGAAGTATGAATCTTCATTCTGTGGCAGGTAGAATGAAAAGTCTGGGATTTTATATAATAAAAAGTTTCTCTGGTTGAGATGATTAAGTCCAAAACAGAATCTGTAATAATCCCAATGAGAGGTTCTCTCCACAATAGTTAAATGCATTCACTTCACAGTGGAAGGGAATTTCCTCACAGACATGGACTTCTGTAAATCCCTCTCCTGGTTCTTCCTACATTTGTTTAGGTTTTCGGTGGAGCCAAACTACAAAGCTAATGTATAGAAAGGCTTGGGAAAGCCACAGCTTCTACCAACCAAGAGCTCTGTTTCACCTTGTCTGCCTTCATCTCCATCCCTGCTACAGTTCCTATCATGAGCCATTCAGGGAGAAGGATGGGGATGGAGCAGGCAGAGTCCTAGGAAGAGGTGGAGAAATTTTTATAGTGCAGGATGTTAAAAGATTAAGGGAAAAAGCTGTAAGGAAAGAGAGCAACACAGACAATAACCTGTTATTCTTCATCCTTAGGGCAGCAAAGTTAAGTCTTGCTTATAGCCTTAAGCTACATCTGTGGGAAGAATAACAGTCTAGCATGTGGTTGAGGATTTTCCGAGGGAGCAGGGTGTGTTCAAAGTATCTGAAGGTTGAATGTAATGAAACTGAAAAATCAGGTTACTTTTAAATTCTGCCACAGTACAAACTTAAATGTTGTATCTAATTATTTCTTTGTCCATACAGCTCTTAAAATTATTTTCAATTGTCATAACACAAAGCAGTTTTTGCCAACTAAAAATACACTAATTACATTTCCAACTAGTTGTTGTGGTTTGATCATGCATTAAGTAGGTTTTAAGCATCTACTAAGGTAAAAAATAAATCAGACATCTCTCTTGCAATTACATTACCAGAACTCACATTAACACTGTGCTTCACCCTGCTACCATAAACAGACAAGTGCACCTGCCTGTCTACTTAAGAGAAATTTACCCTATATAAACTAATTTCTCCTTTTCATTCTGCTTATTCTGTATTGCAGTCAGTCTTTGAGGCAGAAACTTCTGGGCTAGATGCCATTCAAAGTATAATAGAAGTAATTTCTTTGCATCCATTTGGAAGAAATTAATAAAAAAATAAATTAAAACTTCTGTGTATTTATTATTTATTGTAATTCAAAGCTTCAGACAAGTCATGTCATACTTACCGTGCCATATTCTTGCATATATATCCCAAAAGCTTGCTATAGTTTTCCTTGCACTATCCCAAACATCACTCAAGGGATCTGCTTTTACCTCACTGTTCCTCTGATATATTAAAAGCAAAATATTAGAAAGGTAAATGAAAAAGAAGATTGTTAAAGGAACTATAAAAAAAAATAATATTGCACTTATTGTCAGTGAGATGATGACCACATGAAAAAAGTATTTCTTCAGGTACTCCACAACAGTCCATTCTTCCAGTACATAGGCAAGGCAGCTTAGGTCAGTCATTGGTATCTGTCCTGAAGCACAGAGTTCTTTTCTACCTATCATGTCCTGCATGGAAGAGAAAAAAAAAAAAAAACAACAACAACACAGTTCTAATTTCTCTAATCATGAAAGTTTCTCAATTTAGGAAAAAAGTTTTCCATAGACATACCTGATGCCTATTTTGGTGCAGCACAGAGTCAAACATTTTGTCTGTCATGCTAGGATAGCTGCTGGAAATTGCCATCCACTACTGCCTGTAAAGGGTGATGAGATTATCCTATATATTTATGGATCTTTTTTATACATATCTTTATATATGTATCTTTTTTTTTTTTTTTTTTTTAAAGCCAGGTAATAGGGCCTGAAAGGACAAAGGCTGCAGTCCAAGGAAGCCTCAGGACCCTTGCCTGGAGGTGCCTGGGACAGCGTTTGGTACTGCTGGTAGCACTGGGAAAAGCAGCTCTTCACCCCTCATCCACACAACCATGCCAACACAGCCTTCTTTCAGATTTTCTAGCCCTGGCAAAGGCTAAGTGGGCTCCATGGCCCTAGTGATACATTAGCCACATGCAACACCCGAGTCAGTCTGTTCCTACAGCTGACCCTGCCTGCCTGGCAGCAAGTAAGGGTTTCTCTGGAATGCAAGAGCACTCCAGCATCACTGCCCTATTTTAAGATTCTTGAGCATTAGCCAGAGATTTAAACATTGCAATTGGGTTCAGTAAACCATAACTGAATACCACTTTTATTTGCCTCAAGCAAGTTACTACTTGTTTAACAAGTAAATTTTTCTGCTCCAGCACCAGGACAAGTATCTACAAGAAACAAATCGTAATTGCCACAGTCAGTGCCAAGATCATAAAGTACAGCAAGTCCAGACTTCTCTATGTCTTCAGCTGCATACTTACATGAGCAAACCTGTTATACACTATGCATTCCACTTTTGTTTCTCTTTTTTTGAAGCCCTGGGTAGAATATAGTGGTGGACTGGTATAAAGCATAGCTCCATTCAGAATTACGGATGGAATTAATTATGGAATTAAGAAGTAAAGCAAACAGCAAAAGCAAAAAGGAGCCACGAACAAGCACTAGACTCTAACACGCAGTAAGGCAAGGATGCCCCATGGCAAGCCCTGCCAATGAGCAGCTGTAACAGCTATACATTTGGTCTCGCACATTCCAGTCAAATCTGTCCTTATCTCAAACCCTTCAAACTCCATGTTGGGCATCAAAAAGGACTGTCTTGGTTTAACCTCAGTAGGCAGCTCAGCACCACACAACCGCTCACTCACTCCCCTCCAGTGGGATGGGAGAAGAGAATCGGAAGGGTAAAAGTGCAAAGAATTGTGGATTGAGATAAAGACAGATTCATAGGCAGAGCATAGGCTGAAAGGATAATAAACTAGGAGCTCAAAGGAAGCAGGCACTGGATGAAATGATGCTCAGCACGGCACAAACTAACAAAACCAACGTGACAAAGAACATCATGAGAATTAACAGAGAATTGTTTATATCCTGGTGACTGGTGCCTGACTAAGATATAGGAAGATCTCAAACTTGTCACTGAAAAGAGATTTTATTGATAACGTGAAAGAAATAAAAGGAATAGTCTGCATGATTCAGATATCAAAATCTCTGTTTAGAAGGTGTTTAAGAAGGATAAAGCTGATGGTGTGGTGCTACTCAACAGCAAAGAAGTTATTCATTGTTTTAAGTTGCTAACAAGAGCAAGGACTACAAATCCTCAATGGCTGCGAAGTATGCTGTGCTGACAGAGCCCAGGAGGAGGCCATGTTGAGGGCTCGCCTCAGGCTACTGAATCAGAAATACTGAGCAGTAATTGGAATAACTCGTTCAGCCTGCAACATAGGGTGAAGTGAGTGAATTTTGCATCGTTATGGGGGCTTCAGACTGGGAACACAGATTACTACAGCCAGCAGCAAAACAGGCTTAAAACTGCACATAAATCATCCGTACCCATAGGAAATGTACCAATAATAACCTCTATATGATATGGGGATTAATTTGTCTATATTGATCACTGATAGGAACCTCGTGATCAAGAGATCATATAATCTAACAACATTTTAAGATTAACAAATCCAGGTATCTTCTTGTACCTCACATTCTTTTAAAAACCACCTGAAATTCCTTCTGGCTTCCTAATACTCATTTTTAGTAACTCTTGAAAGACTAGAGAAAATCTAGAGAACTGGAAGAGATTTAAGATTATTCCAAAGTCCCCAAACATAAGTAACTGCAGGCTCAGCAAGCTTACTGAAAAGCTGTTATGTGACAAAGGTAAGTGATGCCACTCATTATAATTTTGTGGGAAACAGACCTTGTAAACAAATGCATCTCCATTCATTGACAAAATTAGAGGTTTAATAGGTTGTGCACATGTCACCCACATACAGTTTTACTAAGGGCTCGTCAGAGAGTCACTTTAAGCCACACGTGAGCTGCTGCTTGGAACACACCCTTCCACCAGCCTGGTTTCCAACAGGATCAGCTGGCTCCCTGCTAACAGGATGGCTCTGAAAATGCTGGTACAAGCAAAAGGACTGCTGGGAACTTGACTTGGCCTATGGGGATTATGAAAGTATATTACCAATGCAACTTAATATTTTGATTAAAAAATACAGCTCTTTAAATTGAACACATATGAAATGAATGATGTCATCAACTGACATGACAAAAAAGTATCCATCAGTGGTGGAATCCCCATCAAATAAGAATTGAGTCTATGTCCTACGTTATTCAACATTTTCAGATTTTTCTCCTAATATTAATAGGATGTTTACATCGATCAAGTAAACAACGTAACATCCCAATGATTCCTCTTCTCCCATCTCAATTTTTAAGTAACAGAAAATGATTGGCTGGCTGGAAGACCACTACATTTAACCTTGTTTGCTCAGAAACTACAGTATAAATGAACATAGTAACTTATTCACTTCTGATTTTAAGTTCAATGTAGACTCTAAAAAGAAGCTTTAGAAATAAATTATATGTACAAAAGTATATTTTAAGAATCTACAAAACAGGTATTAACAGTACAGATTTGACTGAGGACATATGAAAATAGTTCATCATTCCAGTTGAATCCAAGCCAGGGTGGAGGAAGAATAAGTGATTGACTGATTGAGAAAAAACTAGAAGCAGCATGGCATTTTCTGGAAGTTGGGTGCTTAACCAGGTTTTAGTTCCTGCTCCACAGTTGTACACTACCTCCAATATTTCATATAGAAAGAATGAACCCTGATCACTGAACCCTGACCCTGGTTTTTGAACCATATAATGCAAGTCCAACATGGTAAATGCATCCCTCTGTACTGCCAGTAAAACATCAAAGGACTACAACAAAACAGAACTTCTATTTTTGCCATATTCTTCTGGCTATCTCTCCTTGCTGAGACCACAAACACAATTTTGAAGCATCATTTCTATCAAACACCTTATAGGAAATTATTACATAACTATTTAAGTGCTTATTGCAAGGCTATTACTAATGACCTGATTGATTATGCACTGGAAGACAATGCAAGAATGTTACCCCAACAAGTTTATTCATAACTGCTCTGGTTTGGCCCAAGTCTCAAAATTTAAGAGATAAATGTCTCTTCTGCTTTTACCAAATCTGAGCAAAGAGCAGCTCCCATGTTCTCCAATACTGAATATACCATAAGAAGTCAACAAGCAGATATAGTGTTCTGTGAACGTTTTTTAAATTGTCTACATTCTTCTCATCTCATCTCGTGATGGACTTGAAGCGTTACTGTTCTGAGTGATTTCATTTTCTTCTTGAGGACAACATCTGTGTTGACATGCGAGATGTTTGTTTGGGCTCCGCCTATAAAGCATTTGAATTCCAGAGTAATATCTGTATCTACAATGTAAAATTACAGGTGACGTCAACGGGAGACAGAACTAATGTGTTTCCCTACTTAATGAGGAACTCCTCTTCCAACAAAAGCCTCCTGCACTACAGATCATTCAGATCCCGAGCTCCTGCTGAAGCACCATTGGTTGATAAGGATAATTTCATCAACACTATAATCCCAGGTAACGCAAATGCAACAACAAGGCTGTCACGAGAGACCTATGGCATCAAAATTAAAACCTTGTAGCTGGCCTTCAGCCATGACTAAAGAGTGGATAATCTCGGTCTTACTGCTCACTGGTTTGTTCTTGGCAGTAGGTTTAGCAGAGTGTAGTGGGAAGATGAAGGTAAAGTAACCAAAGACTCTTCTATAGAGAATTTTTGGACATCTGCTTTCTTGTGGTGGGCTCCTACTTTCTCTTCTGTCAAACTCCGCGGCTGTGTTTCACAGGGGGAGTGATCTGACAGTTACAGCTCTGCCTCTCGCCTTCCGATGTACATGAAATTCCAGTTTCACGTCTCAGACTTTTTTAGCGGCAGTTGCCTGGAAAATAACTCTTTGGCTGCTCTCGCACGGTCACCGCCCATCTTATTCACCGCCATAAATCCACCCACCGCGTACACTGCTGTGTTTCCACGGCTCTCCCCAACTTCGTGGGTTATCGGCACACCCACCCCAAAACAGAAGGGCCTGTCCCCCAGAACAGAAACTGCCGGCAGTGCAGTGCCCGCTCCGCTGCTTCCCGCGGCACACACGCAGGGTCCCCAGCCCGGGATGCTGTCTCCCGTTTGTTCTCTCACTGCCGCAGCAAACACGGTCCATTAAATCCCCGCCGGGGAATGAACCAACCCCCCCGGCAGGGCAGGGCGGCACTGGCCACGCTCAGACACAGGTAACAAACAGTGCCCGACACCTAATTTATCCCTTTTCTTCGCCTGCAAACGTCATTAGCGTTTGCAAACGTCATCAACCTGCGAAAACGCGGTGTCTCTCCTCAGTTCGTGGTGCCGAGGGCGCCGAGAAAGCCTGGCTGCGCCGCGGGGAAAGACCCTCCGCCACGCTCCCCCCGCACCGCCCCCCGGGCCCGCCAACGCCGTGACGTCACGGCCACCCCCGCGCCCCCCCGCGCCCCGCGGCTGCCGGCGCCCCGCGCACCCCCCGACCCCGCTCACCTGCCCGCGGTGGCGGCGGCCGTCACACGGACCCCGCAGATGGGGCCCTGTCCCGGGATAAGCGCGCCGCCGCCCCCGCGCCCAGGCCCGAGGAGGCGGGACCGGGACCGGCCGCCCCAGTGGGTTCCGCGCCCACATCTCCGTTCTTCACGGAGAGGGCGCGGAGCCTTCGGCGGCAGCGCATCCTCAGGGGCCGCAGCCCCCTCCGCCCGCTCCGCTGCCCCCCGCTCTCCTCAGCCCCGCCGCGGGATCCCCCGTCCCACTCGTGGAGTGCTGGGGGGGAGCTGCCCACGAAGAAGCCCGTGAGGAGGCGGCTTAGCCCGAAGTGATTGATGAAGCAGTGTTTCCTACCCAGCCACTTCGGCATTACACAGGCAGTGCGGCCAATCTATCCTGCAGGTACATGGGATTTAAACCAGCTGCAGGCAGTCGATTTCCGTATTTGCACGCCTTCCCCCCCAGCCTCCATCACTGGTCATAAGGCAGGAGTACCCGCGCTCTGCTGGGCAGGACGAAGCCTCCCCGGGATGTGCCTCCAGTCAGTTCCCCTGTGTGTGGATCGAGGAGAATTCCAGACAGCAGCATCGACTACAGAGTTGAGAATGTGCAATGGTTTTGCAAAGGAAAGAATGTCTTGAAAAAGCTTAGGAGAACAGGGTGTCACATAGACTTGGGGTATAATAGAAGGCAGCTTAGACCGTGCTATTATGGCTAAATTAACTGGAGGAATGTGGGACGCAATACCCTTGTGTCGTACTGTTGTTCGCCCTGTGGCTAGTATGTCAGAGATCATTTCTAGACTGATAAGACCGATAGGTACCAATTTTTTAGTTCAGAAGAGGATTAATCTGACCTGTTTAAAACAGATGATAGAATTTCATGGATTTGATTTGATAGGGAACAAGAAATTGAGGAATAACAGTGATTTGCAAATGAAGAGGAGAAGAACCTAGAATCTTGTTTTCCAGGTGAACACCAGAAAAAATGTATACGATTAGAGTCAGCCTCCTAGAATGAAAAGGCTTCTGAGAGAGAACTTGGGAGTTTGTCTCTTCCAGGATAGAACATACTGATTCATGTCTGAAACAGGTCCTGAAGGAACGCAGAATTATCCACCAGCTGCTGTTCACAGTGTGACACTGCTTTAAGGAAGATTCACCCAAACTTGAAAAGGCTCAGAGAACTAAGTGACCATATGCAATAGCACTGTAAAGGGGGGTTGCAATGATTGTCCAGTAGGATTTATTCCCAAAGAGGATTTTTCAACAGCTAGATTCCCTCCGAACTTTCTTGAGAGTCTTGATTCAGCAGACACGAGCAGATTGGCTTGCCACCTGCTCTTCAAAAGATGCAAAGGACAGAAAACAGTGCTGCAATCTGAGCACCTTCTCTTTAGCCACGTGCATCCCAGTTGCAGCCCTTGCATGGCTCTCATGAAATAAAACATATGGCTGCAGTATGTCTTCCCACATATACATTGTGCTCTAGCTGTGGTTCAGGGGAAGTAGTCACAAACCTGCCAAAAAGCATCCACTAGCAATGCTTTCCTGCTAGCTTCTGGCTTTTATGGTTCAAGGCAGACTTGTTCAATAACAGCTTTTCTTGTGAGAGAAGACATTTAAGAAAAACTTGATAATCCTTGCCTAGCATGAAGCAGCAAAATCACTGGAAAAGTGTTTTTGTTAGTAGAGAGGTCAACAGAATGCAGATATAAATTCTCTAAGTGGCAAAAGTACATGTAGATGATCGGTGCAGATAGAAAAAGGGTTGTACATTACGCTTACTGGGCAACACCAAATGTAGCTGAAATAAAGTATGTTGATTTGTTTGCATGTGTTTTGTTTCCTTGTATTTGCATGATGGTGTACTGTCGTGCAAAGAATCTAGATGGAAATGAAAGAACTAAAATTACTATTGAAAAACAGAACTGTAAAGAATTAACAATCATGATAATATGGATATTGAAAAATCCATTGGAATAAAGAGTATTGAATATCATTGAATGATAAAAAATAATTGCATTGCTATCTTTGCTTTTCCTTCTCATTTCTTTTAGAGTCATCTTGAAGAAGAGTGGTATGAGGCTTTTTCAGAGTATTTTTAGAAGTCAGGTGTGGGCCTCCAGCAGCAGATTTGTATATGGAAGGAGATTTCTAATGATGGATAAAACTGCTCTGAGGAATTCTTGTCATTACATGAAATCAGGATTTAGGCATTTGAATCTCAGGGAGTGGGAAAAGATACTAAAGAGACACAAAATTTCAACAGCCTGGAATTTTTAGATGAAATACCGGGTGAAAGTTTTAGAAAGTAAGTTCCAAAATAATTGTACAAATATCTAGTGTACAATGTGTATTATCATTAATATATTCTATGAGAAATGGAGAAAAATGAACTGATTGGTATAATAAACTGTCTTGTTAATCAGGAGCAGATGTCAAATGGAGAGGGAAATAAACAGTCAAGATCTTCTACCTTCAGATAAAAAAAAAAAGTGGCAAACAATAAAGGTGAGAGAGAAATAAAAAATTAATAGAGCTGAAAAAGTACTTTGCTCTAATTTTGAATAAAGGCAATGAGACGCAGCATTGGCAGATTCATACTAAAGATGAAGGAGCAGAAATTACAAAGTTGGAATGAAAAATCAAGATTTAGAAATTGTAAGGATCAAACCAGTTAGTTTTCTCAGTCTATACAAGAACAATGTCTAGCAGATGTAAATGCAGGCTCAGTAGTAAGGATTTTTTAGTAGCTTCGTGAAGTTAAGAACACCAGATAACTGAAGAATAGCAAATTTAGCACCTCTATTTAAGAAAGTAAGAACAATTAAGAGTCTCCTGTATTCTACACTGCCCAATGTGTTCCAAACCAGTATGTGTTAAGAAAACAGTAGTTCAACATGTGGAGAAATGGTAAACTCATGTTTCATTTTCTAATTGTAAATCCTGCCAGGCAATCCTGCTGATGGGATGAAGCTATGGAAGGTATAAGTACAACCTTATGGTTTATCTGACAAGAATTCCTGGTAGAATTAGTGAAGTGTTACAGCCAGCCTAGAAGGCATTACTGAGATCTTCTTTGAAATACTGCATTTAATTCCATTTCCTTATTGTTTATACAGATTAACTTAGATTGAAACAAGAACAGAAAAGAGTCCAAAGGATGACAGAGAAGCAGAAGCTTGTTTTAGGAGAATAAGACAGAGGTATGCGGCTTTTTTTTTTTTTTAAGCCTAGCAAAATGAAATTTCAAATGGGATGTAAGTCTCGCTGTTAAATAATTTTGGGGTTAAGTAGGGAGAAAAGCTAAAGTTAAAGGTCAGTCAAACCACAGAATAAATGAGTGTTAACAGCCAGTCTATAACTCTAGCACCTTTTATATTCAGATAAAATTTCTAGCAAAAATAAAGAGGTTCTGAATCTGTTTGCAAGAGAAGTTACAGAGTTTCTATTGGTATTTGGAAGTGGAAAGAAATAGGTTACAGAAAGTTGGTGGTCCTAGTCTGGTGTTGCTTGCGTGACTCTGCAGGTGAGTTGCGCTCACAGCTGACAGCTCCAGCAGAATGTGGAATGATTGATGTTTAACATAAAGTGACCATTTGGGTTTGGAAGCTGGAAGTTTCTTACCTAAAAGAAACTGGTTACTTGATGCCGGTTCAACAAAAGTGCCTCGTTCTTGCCTGCTGTCTCTTAGTACTGGCTTGTGCGTGAACACCAGGACCTAGACAGCGTTAGCAATTGCTGCTGACCCATTCCGGAGCAAGTGGTGGCCTTCATGAGTCCTTAGGACTGGATCTTATTTCAGACAGTAATGTCATGATGAGAAGAGATAGCTGTCTTGGGAGGTCTCAAGTCTCAACAAGCTGAACTTGAACCCATTTTCTTTTTTCCTTCAGAACTGATATTCTAGAGATATCAGTTATCAATGCTAAAATGTGGGAATCAGGATAGTTCATATCATTTTCCTTCCATCCCTATCTTTCTTATCTAATTTCAGCCTGCATTGTTCTTACTCCCTATCCTTTTTTCCTAGCACTAGTTCTTAGGCTGAGATTCTCTCTGTTCCACATCTCTCTCTGTTCTCAACTTTAATCCATCTCACATGAACAACCCCCACCTTGATTCCTAGTTTGTTTGCCCATTTTTTTCCAATGTCACCAATAAAAGCTTCCCTTTCTGACTAGATGCGCCCTTCCCAGCATCCCTTCATTAACGCAAAACCCTATTGACTCTCATTATCTGGAAATGCCACTGTCCATTCCCAGGTCTTTTACATACCATGTCTCCTTTTGAAAAAAGACTGCTCCCCAGACTTCTTTACTCATCTTCATACCTGTTAAACCCCACTGATGTTTCACAAACCCCCACTTCCTTCCCAGAACCTCCGCTGGTGCCCTGCAGTTCTCTCTCCCTCCAGTCTCCTGGAATTCAGCAGCTGCCATAAGATTTAATTGCCTGCACTTATAGCCTTGAGCTAGTTTTGTGCCTAGTGATAGGGGAAATAGGATGAGTTGTTCTGCATAGCTGTAGTTTGAGCAATGCTATATATCATGAGAAATTATACAGAAAGGACAGAGTCTTTGCAGAGTCTTTTGCCCAGGTGAACCTCATGAGGTTCAATAAGACCAAGTGCAGGGTCCTGCACCTGGGTCGGGACAGTCCTCATTATCAGTACAGGCTAGGAGATGATATGCTGGAAAGCAGCCCTGAGGAACACGACTTGGGGGTAGTAGTGGATGAAAAGCTGGACATGAGCCACCAATGCGCAGCTGCAGCCCAGAAAGCCAATCGCATCCTGGGCTGCATCAAAAGAAGTGTGGCCAGCAGATCGAGAGAGGTGATTCTGCCCCTCTGCTCTGTTCTGGTGAGACTTCACCTGGAGTACTGCGTCCAGCTTTGGAGCCCTCAAAATAAGAAGGATGTGGACCTGTTGGAGCGTGTCCAGAGGAGGGCCACAAAAATGATCAAAGGGCTGAAGCACCTCTCCTATGAAGACAGGCTGAGAGAGTTAGGATTGTTAAGGCTCTGGGGAGACCTTATAGCGACCTTCGAGTACCTGAAAGATGCCTATAAGAAAACAGGGGCAGGACTGTTCACAAAGGCATGTAGCAATAGGATGAGGCATAATGGCTTTAAACTAGAAAAGGGGAGATTTAGGTTAGATGTAAGGAAAAAGTTTTTCAATATGAGGGTGGTAGATCACTGGAACAGGTTGCCCAGGGGGGTAGTGGAGGCCCCATAGAATCATAGAATCATAGAATCATTATGGTTGGAAGGGACCTCCAGGGTCATCAAGTCCAACCTTTATCCCATCATATTCCTAACCATTAAACCACTAGACCATGGCCTCAAGTGCCTCATCAACCCATTTTTTGAACATCCCCAGGGACAGTGACTCCACCACCTCCCTGGGCAGCCTGTTCTCAGTAAAGAACTTCTTCCTAATATCCAGCCTAAACTTCCCCTGATGCAACTTGAGGCCATCCCTGGAGACATTCAAAGTCAGGCTTGATGGGGCTCTGAGCAACCTGATCTAGTAAAGATGTCCCTGCTCACTGCAGGGGGGTTGGATTAGATGACCCTTGAGGGTCCCTTCCAACCCAATACATTCTATGATTCTGTGATTCTATATTTAGATATTAAAAGGTGATGCTCTTTTTGAACATACACACACTGCATTTTTACTTTTCATAGTAGGTCAGCAGGTCAGAAATATATCTGGTGTTTTCCCTCCATTCACTATGACTTCACAGTGGACTCTTTAGCCTTCCTATCAATGGCTGAAAGCTCAATAAGCAGTTGTTAAAGTCAGCCAAGAGCTGCATATAGTTCATAGGATAGAAATACTTACATTTTGCCTCTAGTCCATGACAATCATGTCACAAGCTGCTGTCAGAACGTTCAGAGAAGAGGAAGGAAAACATGATTCATCCCAAATATACACAGAGGTTCAGAAATGTTTACAGTGGTTACACACTGTTTTCTGGGTTGCAACACTCATGTGGTACCTCAGCAAAAAAACACATACATAGTTTCTCATAACTTAGTGACACTCTGGGCAGAATGGACCAAGCCCTATTCTGGTGTGAGCAGTCAAAATACTAGTGATGACCGTAACTGTGCATCTTTTAGCAGGACTGAAATGTATTTAATGTGCTGACAGACATGTATGCAAATTACATGGCTGTTAACTATTACGAGCACCTGAATACATGGTTATTTTCGAAACTTAGGTACATACAGACAGTAAAATATGGCCTTATCTCATCAGACACTTTATGTAGGGTTGTATAGCTCGTACCACGAGTCAGAACTGAGGTCTCCACTTCAGAGCAGTCTAACTCATGGTCCCATTGCTTCTGAACAATCTTGTTCCACTACAAGCATTATAAACCGTATGCTCCATTGAATCTCAAAATAAACATTGTAATAGAATTCAGGTCCTGATTGTCAAGAGGTTAGGCGGCCTTGCTCTAGTTATTACTTCAATTAAACACTGTAATCTATTGCAGGCAGTTGAGTGGGTGTATGTGTAGCAATTGCCTAAGTGGGTAGAATTTGCACAGATAAAAATGAAGTAGATGATCTGTAATATCAAGTGTGGGTGACATGCCTCCTTTATACACCCTTTCAGCTTGCCCACACAGGATGTACACAGCAAACAAGGCATTCTTGTGAAGGGCTGAAGGGTCATAAAACCTTACAGGAGCATGAGTTTTGCTGAATGGATCTGTGTAGGATACTTTATGCTTCAGAAATTTAAGATAAAAGTGCTTAATAGGACATTCTTCGGTTTTGTGGAGTTTTTTTTCCTGACATCTTCTCATGTACTATCAAGTAATTTTCATTTGGACATTTATGAAACTTCAAATATTCTGCCTAAAATGAAAGTTTTATAAATGTTTTCTCTGCATCATTAAGAAAGAGTTATACAAATTACAGTCTTGACTAAACCACAGCAGAAAGAAAAGGTTAAAGCCTGTTTGGGTTTGTTGAGAATCTGAACGTTAGAGAACGCACTTCTTTTCATAGGGAAATATATTTAAAGGCAAATGAGAAAATATTATAACTTCATTTCAGGTCACAGAAGTTTAGTTTATTCTTAAATAAAAACAGAAAACCTACCCGGAAATGTGACAAACCTCATTTGTAAGTTGATGAGAAGTCAGCAGCTGTAGTCAAGTTTCTTGCGAGAGCAGTTTTTCTTAGGGTTAAAGTACAACAGATTACTGGCTGCACAACACTCCTGGTCCAGGGTCACTAAGACATTTGAACCATTTGTTCAGTAAGTCACCCTTTCACACAGATAATGGCAAAACATTTGGATTATGCTATATTTTCATGTATTTGAGACCAGCTTTTACCGTCACTGGTGGGCCAGACTTTTCTGTCCCTAGTCCAGGTAACATGAGGAACTGAATTCAACCACACCTGATATAGGAGGGCAGTGACAATGATCTCTGGTATCACTCCACAAACAAAAATGTTGCCCAATTTTTCTATTCAAGGAAGTAGAGAGGCAAACCTCTATTGGCAGAGCAGGACCATAAGAGATCAGGTCACCTCAAGAGGTGATCAGGTCCATCCCCTTGCTTAAGGCAGTGCCTCCTATGTCTGTGTCTTCATAGACGTTTGTCTGTATCGGTCTAAAAAAAATTATCTAGAGATTACCCCATAACACTGGAAAGTTATTATTATTATTACTTTGTTATGAGTCTTCTGTAAAGCAAACAGACATTTCAGAAGACAGAGAATTGGTCTGTTGGGAGGGATTGAAAGATGATGAATTAAAGCATTATAAGATTCCATTAAAATTAGAAGTAATCGCAGGTACACATTCATTCTCTTTGTTGCAATTTTAGATGGCACCTGAAAAAAATTTAAGAGCACTTCAGGAGTATGTAAAATGAAGTAATCTGTGCAATAAAACAAAGATAAATCATGGTTTCAAGTAATTTCACAAAAACAATACTATTAACTGAAAGGAATCTGAAAAATGGGAAAAAAATTAAGCTTATATTTTTATAATAAGAAAGTGAATCCAAGCCATCATACTTTCTTAATTAGACTGCTTTAAACCATTTTTCTCCCATGTACATCTTTCAGTTCACCTTTCCTTTCAGAAAAAGCACCAAAGTGCTTCTTGAACTTAGTTCTTTTTTTCTAGATTTTCAGAGATCAGCCACACTTTGTACTCGATCAAAATAGGATTGTGAAAGACCGCATCACCTAGTAAGGAATTAAATTGCTGATTTACAACACAGTGACTTTATTCTATCTTTGATTTAGTGGCACCTAAGGTTACATTTATAGCTGCAATGGCTACTAATAAAACTTTTGCTTTTTTAATTAACATGTTTCTAAAATAGAGACATCTGTGGTATCTCTAAGGGTGCCTTCTGTGAGAGAGAGGTCAGATAAGGAACAGAGAAACTGGCTGTGAGACTGAAGACCAGTTCAGTCTGGGAGATAAGGAAGTACGGAATGTACCAGAGGGTGCACTGCCCTGTTTCCAAACCATAACAATCCCAAACCTTAAGATTGCTGAAACTGTTGATGAGTCTCAAGAAAAAAAAAAAGAACAGCCAAAGGTAAATCCGACAAGGGTCCGCGCGACCCCTGACTCAAAAGGAGCAAAGGGTTAATGCTCCCCTTCTCCCTCTTGCACAAATGCAGATAAGGGAGAAAACTGTGTCAGAAGTAAGAAACTGCCCTTACCAATGAAATCAGTGAGTAAAGTCACTGGAAATCTCCGAATCAGAGTATAAATTAAGGTGGCAAAAGTCTTAGTTTCAGAGAAAATGGGAACCATTTTCCAGGAATTGTGATTACATCTCGACTTGAATCCTCTCCAGCTGGCCACCGTGAGTATCAATTCTTGATCAGCTCCTTCCTCCCCTGTGTGCAAGGACGCCTAACATAGTTACTCCCCAGGGACTGAGTGAACTTTATGTTAGAAGTGACGTTGAATTGAACTAACTGCATGCAATTGTTGTGTTCTTAAATTGTGAACTTACTTAAGCTTAAATTCTGAACTTTTTTTAAGAACATTGCTTATTAATAGATTGAAATAATTGTTAGTACTTGTAAATAAATTGTTTAACCCTCCATTGTCTCTGGATGTTGAGGATCGAAGCTCAGTACACGACTCTCCTCTCAAAGGAGCACATTGCAAGCAAACTTGCAGTGTGACAACATCCACAAAGGAAAAAGTACAGTCTTTTGCTTAGTCATGTTTCAGAACAGAATCTGAATTTAGCAGACATGCTGCAATGTGTTAAAGTGCATTCATTTTACTTCACTCACTGTGCCATAGAACTTTCTAATAACACTGCTGCTTCAGCAGAGCAAGATCCTTGGTTCTCATCCACATTTGAGCTCATTTTACACTGCTCTAGCAGTGTGAGGACACCTGAAAAGCTGCTTATTATTCATATATCTCTAGGGCTTCTTCACAGTGCTAGAGACAGGTGTAAAATAGGGATTCTAGAAAAATATGCAGTTCATATTTAAAATGCAGCTCATTTAATGAAAATGCAATTCATTTAAAATGCAGTTCATTTTTATAACATGGGTTGTACTTTCACACATATTCATTCCCATGCCCACCATGTGAATGCACCAATGTGCAGCCACCTGGGATCAAATAACTTGAATTGCAAAAATCATCCTTCTTCTCATATTTTCTTCAGAGGGTATTCTATAAGAAATACGCTTCTAACTGTTCTAGCATTGATCTCATTTCCTGTCTGGATAACTAGTTTTTTTCCAGAGTTCATTAAGTGATTTCCTGGAAGATATTTCTGGATAAGGAGTCTGAGCCACAAAACAATCAATTCAAGTCATCGACCAGCATGAGTTAAGATGATGTTTCCAGTTCAGGATGCTAGCCTTGATCTGGACAAAGCACTCTGAAGTAGTTCTGTTTCGTTTGTCCCTGATGACAGTAAGATAGATAGGAGGTAACAAGTACTAGCCAGAGGTATCCTCATCACCAATTGCCAGCTTTGCCTTTGAGAAAATTATGGAATCTTGGTCAATCTGACATGTTCTTGCATATCATGATTAAACTCGTATTTGACAATTTAGCATGCATAGTCCCAGAGATTTTATTCTGGATGAAACAGAAAGAATAATTAAGTAAGTGGTTTTCATATGACATTTCACTGTCTTTTTTTCAATAAGAAATCCCAGGAGTTGCCTTTTTCTTCCTAATTTACCAGTACAGAATTCTGTGATGCTTTTTCATCCCAACCCATGGATGTGTGCCATAATGGCTCAAATGGCTGCTGATCTGCATTTGAAGAATGCTTGTTTCCTAGTGAAAGAAGGGCTTACTAACTATTAAAATGGATCCATGAACCTCCTTTGATAAAATACACCAGATTATCAGTCTAATGTGTTCCTGGTTCATTCTATCTGCTCAAATTAGCTTAATCATCCTGAACTCTTGCTTAGAATTGAAGGAAACTTTTTTTGGAGTCAAGAACTAAAACATCTAGTAGCTCATCTGGTAGTTAACTTAGCCCCCTGCATGGCATTTCTATATTTCAATGTTTCCACAAATATATATATTTCAATATTTTCATATCTAACTATACGCATTTTTTAAAGGGGATTGGCCAATTTGTTCCCATCTGTAAAAGACTGTCACTTAATAAGGCCTGATGTCAGTATTTTCCAGCCTCCTGGATCCACCTTTTGAGCTCCTGGAAATTTATTCATCATTACATGTATTCAGAAAGGAGTTTTTCTCGATGATAACAGATGCCATGAGGCTGGGAGAGATCAAGACGCAGTGTGGCTGCTTCTTCAAATGTAATACTCTTTTTTGGTTGGGTACCTCCGAGACAAATTTTTCCCAGATGTTAAAATTTAATCGGAGAATTAAATTACCTGTGCTCTTTCCTAAACCTTGCAACTCTGAGGCTGAGGTATGTGCTGCAGATACCAAGAAGGCCATCTCTTTTTACCTCCTCCAAACTACTTTTTTTCAGATGGCCTGGGAAGCTGATCACATGAGCAGCCAAGAAATCCAGTCTAATCTCCACACCAAAATGTAAGTACAGAGCAGATTGCATCAAGGCTTGTTACTGCTAAGGTGGATGGAAGTGTCCTCTGTCATCACAGCCCACACCACCAGAGTTAAAGCTGTTTCTGTGGCCTCAGTGAGAAAGGGATGTGTAATGCCATTCTCACATTGCCCATGTCCCATCTGTAACTGCATCCATACTGCTTCTGACCACCCTGCCACGACTGAGCCCTCCAGGAGGACTTCCACTAGTGGTAAAAGCTTCCAAATTGCTTGTTTGCTTCAAGGATTATGAAACCCATCACTCAGTAACTGTGAACAGCTCCTGAAGGTCTCCCATGAAGTTAACATACATGTAAACAGCCACTTGAAAGTAAAAAGGCTGCAGTGCTTTGAAATGTCAATATCCATTATGGATATTTACCTCTTGTCATTTTTCCTTTCTCCTTCAAAATCTGCTAAGAGTATGGATTCAGGGACTTTGGCATCACAAGAGAGTCTGACTGATGCCAGACATTTTCCATTCCATGTACTCATGCGGTAGGCATGAAGGGAGCAGGAGGGATCATGACCTACATACTCACTGTAGGACTGAAAACTCTTCAAACACTGAAGACCAGGCACTCCAGTGTGCAAACCTGCACATGGAAAGTGCATCTTCAAGGCTCCAGTTACTTTGCTGTTGAGAATACCTAACAGTTAGCATAATCTGTCTAGTTTTTAACACAGTAGCAGCTTTGATATAGGGCACAGGCTCAGGACTGTCTCATGTCAGAAACAGTCCTAGTTTATTGACCTTTGATGGACAAAGAAAACTTTGTTAATCCCTAAGGAGCAAAATAATTCTGGTGGAAGATTATAAAAATATCTATATGTTTTTAAATGCTCTGTTATTACCCATAATTGTTAGGTAAAGGATGAGTCCTAAAGAGTGCACTCCTTCATGATTTGGTCATGGTATTATAGATTTCATCTTGAATTAATGTCCTCTTTCAGCTCCTGCCTGTCTCTCCATGACTCAGTCCTAAGTTGACATCTTGTTTCCAGCCATCAAGGGTACTGGTTGTCCACATCCTCCAAACCTAACAACTGAAACTGCAAACAAAATACCATTGCTCCTGGTAGGATGTCCTTACTCTTGTCATCTGCAGGTAGGAAGCTACTGAGATTTTTACCATTTATATTTGAGAACATATAGTTGAATTAATGAATCAAAGATTTCCTGAAAAAAAATGTCCTTTTTAATTCCCTGAATCAGGACAAATAAGCTAAAAATACATTTTCTGATGTTCTTTTCATTTTCTTTTGTTCTTATTCATTTTCTTTATATTCTCAAAAAACATTTCTTAAGGTACGCTTAAAAATAGAGGATATTTGCTGAGCAGCGTCTACAGCTAAGTGCAGCTGCCATTACACTGATGTTTTCTACAACGTCATGAGCTATAGTTAGATTGCTAGATAGCCTGCTTAGTTAATAGGGGTTTCAGTAGTTCTGCTTTACAGTAAGATAGTCCAAAGACCCCTAACAAAACCCTTGTCTCTTATAACCTGTAGGGTTATCAGAACAGTGTCATTGTCCAAGTGATGCACCCAACAAGACAGTTCTGCTAAATGTGCATCTGAGAGTAGCCAATAAGAAATAAACAAAAACAAAATAAAAAAAGGTAGATTTTGGTTTTCTTAGTTTTCTTGCCTCAGTGGTGTGCCTCCGTGCAATGATGCCTCAGTGAAAGAGCATCTCTTGACCATCACAAATGTGGCCAGTATGAGAAACTATTTAAAGTCAGAGACTTCTAGATTCAAGCTCCTTTTGTGTCCTGGTCAGAATTACCAGGATCATTAAAGTAAAAGTGAGAGAATAAACCATTAATTGATTTCAGATCCGTGGGACAAAGACCATCTTTGAAACCAATAGGAGTGTCATTTACCTAGACACTATAAGTTGTAGAGCGGATATTAAAGTCATAAGTCGTAAACAGTTTAATCAAAGTTATAACAAATAATTAACACCACCCAGATGTGGAAATAATCAAATTAATCATCCTGGGTAGAGCAGTGCCTGTAAATAATGTTGTGTAACAGTTGACATTATATAGAGTCTTTCTGCATCAATATTTTTCTTTATATATTTTAAACATGTCTGAATACAGACTGAGCTTTTGGGATTTGTTCTTTTTCTAAAAAGAGTTTCATAAAACCCCCTATTTAATAATAAGCTTTTATAAAAACAACAGTGATTTAAAACCAAAAGGATTTTTAGTACCTTTAGTGCCTTGATGCATCTGAACCCACTTGCACCAACTAATATGTGTGTCCTATGAGAGGAAATTGTGCCATGTTCATCTACAAAAAAGATCAGCTAATGTAGTAGTAGTGAGCCTAAGATTGGCAATTTGGGCCTTTACATTAGCAAATCTCAATGTCCTTTCTATTTTGTGCTTGTTTGTATAAATTACTTGTAAATGATACAAAACCAGATTAAAAGATCCTAAGTGTTATACATGTGTTACAGATGTATGTCCCTCCGTGTAATGGTGGGAGTTGCATTGTCTGATGAAATATAGAAATCAAAAGCATTTGTAATTCTTCAGACAATCTCAGCTCCTTGGCTTGCAAAATCTTCCCTGTCTAAATATATCTAAGCTTGAATTAGTAAAAGTGCATTTTTAAAGTTGCTCTTTGACCACCACTTCCATGATGGCTTTACAGATTTTTCTGACAAGTGAACTTAAATAGAACTGTAATTTCCTGATTAATTGTGTAGCTATAATACAGAGTTGTTTTGCTTCCTTCTCTTCCCCAGAATGTGTCTTACCGATTTCTGGCTTTGGGGACTTTTTTTTAAGCGTTCTTTGCATTTTTACAACTGTGTGTTTTTCCTAAGTTATTTATTTCAGATAGATATTCAGTTCTTGAGATGTGTTCACATAGCCTTCATGGCTGCCTTTATGGACCCTCACGCGGCTCCACTAAGTGACAAGATGCTGGCCTCAGTCCTTGCATTCAAAGAAGGTAATAAGTACTCTATAAGGTCAGTGGCATTTGCCTCTAAAAAGAGACGACATATACTCTCAAATAGTATAGATCTCCAAATATATTTTGTAGAAGGCTATAATATTACATTTCATTCATGATTGCTTAAAAGATTTTTGAGTTTGGTTCTTTTTGGTCATGCTTAGGTCGTGCCAGTTTCTCAAGCAAGGTTCTTGATAGAGTAACTGATGGACTGATCTTACACCTCTCTTGATATATCAGCAGAAGGGAAACCAAGTGAATGCTCACATTTTGAATGGATATTTCTTCTCCAACATGTCATTTGTTACCAGAAGTGTGAACAGAGTTCCCTCAGTTTTCACAGGCTAAATCTGGATTGCATTAACTGGTTTTGATGAAATGCAATTCCAGAACTTTTTTTTTAAAAAAAATCTTCTATAAATTCACATCCTCACTTCTCACACTGTTGTTTTTCTTTAGCAGCTCTGACCACAAATAAGATAAAAAGATATTTTCAATAGAAATTAAAGATCTGTAATCATAATTCCAATATTGGTGCAACGTGAGGTTTTCAGACACAGCTCCACTTTCTTTTGCTTTCCTGCTTGAAGAACACTGTTTTAATTTGTAAAATCTCTCTTCCTTGTAATTTTATGGTAAGTATTTTTAATTGTCTTTTTTCTTCTCAGTAAATAGCATTAAAAATTAATTGCTTGGTAAAAGCAAAAACAGAGAACTTACTCAGGAGTACAGATTAGAGCCACTTCATTTGCCATATGAACAAACCACATCAGAGTTTTGAATAAATAAACCCAAACAGAAAAAAGCAACAATCAATCCTTTTCTTTTTAAAAAAATGTGATTTAAAACATTTGGCAAAAAGTTTGATCTGGTTGATAATTTTTTATGTTCAAAGAATATATGTAAGATGAGTTGTGCTTCCTCAATGGTTTTCTTATATTCTTATATTCTCACTTGGCCTGTAGAAGAACTGCAAGAGACATGATTCCTCAGAACTGCTTCGAAGTCCAATGTCTCCTCTCCACGAAGGACCTGTGGTGACATCCTTCTTGAAAAAAGCTAGATGTCCAAAAGGAAGTCTATATATCCAAATCAAACTTGCTTTGCTGCAACATCTCTTTCTCAAACCTTCCCAATGGTTAAGTTTCCTCAGTCTGTTTTATCAAGGAGATCTGGATCAAACAAATCTAAACATGTAAAATTAGGTGAGGATCAATTTTGTCTTTCTGATTTCCATGGTGTTCAGCAGAGATTAAATTCGTACTTTCCAGGAAAATAAACAAGCCTTTAGTGAAGAAAAACTCTAATAGTAACAAGCTACTCAACTCCCACTTGTAATATAAAGCCACAGAACTAAAAAGAACAATGGGGGCAATTTCAGTCTCCAGAAATCACAGGTACAAGGCAGAGGACTACTGAAGAAGCCCACAGAGCATCCTACTCCATTTGCAATGACACATGATGCTTCCGCATCACTGAGCTTAAGAATTCTAACAAGAGGTCAAGAGCCATAGCAATTAAGTGTCACAGGATGACAACAGAACAGATTAAGGGAGTTGTCAATAACAGAGATACCTGCAACAAGAAGGAATTTGTTAAAGAAAACTCCCAGATGATGGGAAAACACTGATGTCCCTGCAAAATTGATTTAGGAAAAAATTCTCTGTTGACTGCAGTTCTGGCAAACCAGATAAATGCTGAGCACAGAAGCAGTATACACCACAAATACATCTTGGCAGTTTTAATGTCAATAGAAACACAAAGAGATTTTGTCCTCAAGCCCAGGGTTAGGAAAGAGGGAGAAAGATTAGGAAAGAGGGAGAAAGATTAGGAAAGAGGGAGAAAGATCTTCCTGCCCTGCTCCAAAGATAAGCAGCAGAAGCTGACACACAAGACCAATGTAATGTTTGCATTCAGTTACAGAAGTGTAAATAAAAGTCTCTTTTGCTTGCCATTTTGGAGGTAATAACACATGCGGTATATAAGAACTTAATTTTCTCTCTGAGGATCTTGCATATAATCTTTCCAAAAATATTTCAAATTCAGTTTTAAAACCCTTTAGGTTTTTCACACTCAGGACTATTTAGGACATTATTCCAGAACTTGGTCTTCAAATATGGCTTCCAGTTTACATGTATTTATTACCGAGATAAGGATTTGATCTTGTGCCCATATTGTCCCTTAACTTAAACAAATCTCATAACTCTCAAAAGAGATCCTGGTGTTATCATTGACAGTTGTTTGAAATCATTAGCTGAACCTTTAGTAGCAATCCAAAAACAAGACAGAAGGTGTCATTTTTTGACCATATGAAAATATGGTGCTCCCAAACCTTGAGTAATTCGTGTAGTTTGGGTAGCAATATCTCACAAGGGCGTGGTCAAGTTAGAAAGGGTATAGAGAAAGGCAACTAAAATGATCAAGAGAATGAAACAGCTGTCTTTTGAGGAGACACCAAACCTTAGAGTCCTCAGTTTCCAGAGGAAAAGGCTGAGAGGGATGTGGTTGGGTTCATCTTGTCATGAAGGCAGCAGAAAAGCTGAATCAAGAACTGTTCATCAATTCCCACAGCACTAGAACTAAGGCACACTCAATGAAACTAGTAGGAGATTGCTTAAATAAAGATAAAAGGAAATACTTGATTACATACCAGTCAGTGGACTTCCGGAGTTTGCTGCTGAAGAAGGTCATAAGGCAGATGGTGTCAATAGGTTCAAAAAGAGATTAGACAAAGTCATGAATAACTGCTTCTTAAAGAGGCACAAAAAGGACAGGCAGAAGTGTACCCTCTAACTCTCCTAATACATTTCTGCATGCTGGGGAAATATACAGGTAAAAGACTATAGAAAACAGCCAGGCTCACGTGGTCTTCCTGAATAGCATCTCCTACTGCCTCTCTCAGAGCATATTGGGCTAACTGGAATTACTGATCTGTTGTAATACAGCATGTCTTATATTCTTAAGAAAATACATTTTGTTTGTGCCCTCTTCTAGATGCACCTCCTTGATGTTAATAAATACAATTCCCCTTCCTGGTATTAAAGAACATCTTTGTGTTTAAGGTAATATAAATTTGTTGGTCTGCTTTTTGCCAACATGGATTGAAACTGAGTGAATCTATAATATTATAAAAGTATAGATTCATAGAACCATAGAATCATAGATTCACAAAATTGCCTTGGTTGGAAGAGACCTCTAAGATCATTAAGTCCAACCATTAACTTGACACTACACCATGTCCCTCAGCACTTCATCTACATGTTTCTTAAATACCTCCAGGGATGAGGACTCTACCACTGTTCTGGGCAGCCTGTACCAGTGCTTGACAACCCTTTCAGTGAAGAATTTTTTCCTAATATCTAATCTAAACCTCCTCTGGCAGAACTTGAGGCCATTACCCCTCATCCTATCACTAGTTACCTGGGAGAAGAGACCGACCCCCACCTCGCTACAACCTCCTTTCAGGTAGTTGTAGAGAGCAGTAAGTAGAAGATCTATACTTAATGGCTATAAACTATAAGCATATTAAATTACTTGAGATATATTCATAGAAGAATGGATAATGAAGGGATAAAGGCTCAGACAAAAATAGGTCCTAGGGCAGAACTGTAGAAATTATGGACGTGTCAGTTCTAACAACCCAAGATGAAGATGCTTACAAAATTAATTATTACTAGTTTATCTATGCCTCATCCTGAAATAGCAATACAATCACATATCTGATAAGCAGACTGACAGAAGAATCAAATATACAAAATATATGCAGATTAGTAGCACAGTGCCAAGCATGTGCAATGTGAACTTGGTTCACCTGCAAAAAGAAAAAAGTCCCTGTACTTCCACAGAAAAGTACAATCACAGGATCTTAAACCCACAGGTTATTTCATGGATAAGCAGGGCATGTGTCTAAGCTGGCACCTGCTTGCTAAGGGCAAATACATATGTCATACAGACATACGCTCATGCTGTACAAGAGAAGCCTGTTTTGCTCTCTCGAGGAATCTCAAGGATGAAGGCAGAATCCATGCAGCTTTCTAACGGGTCCAGTCACTTGGATGGACAACAGACTGTTTCATATACGTACAGCAGATTATAGAGAGACACTCTAACTCTCACTGTACAGGTCTGGTCATATTTCGTCATTCAGAGAGATTTTACGAGCTGTGTACATACTGCTCAAGAGTACTCAGCAATTATTTATTGACTAACACAAATGATAAAGAGCTAGGACTAACATGAAACTAAGCCAAGTGTTAATATGTTCACCCTTGTCTTCCAATTCTCTATTTTTTCCTTGCTATTTTCTCTCCTTCAGTTACTAGCAATTACCACCTCAATAATTACACTTTGCCTGTGGTTTTACTTTTCTTATCTTGTATGGCTATAGCTTGTGTACTGTATTGCAGCTCAAAAACTGTCTCCTCGAAGCATTAAACCACAGATGTCATGCACCAAACTGGATTCGGGGTCACAGAGAGCTGAATTTGAATCCTTGGGCTGAATTACATCTCCAGTCTGGGTCATTCTTTCTCTGGATTCTTCTTGCTTCTGCTAAAGCTATGCTGCCCCCTTTGTCTTTTGCACAGTTCTTAAAACCTGCATTTGTCTTTTCTACTTGTACACAGCAGTGTGGCATGAATTAATTACTGTATATGGAATGCATTTGTTATGCTGATGTAAAAGGTTATCTAAAACAGTTCATATTTTTGCTTGCAACTCTGACGTCAAAAGATTGTAAAAATAATTAAGTAATTCTTCCAGCTGACAGTAGTTGTGTCTGGACTAAGCATAATTGAAATACTGAACAGAAAAATGGCAAATCCATTCTGTGTATTGTGGTATGGAGGCTGGTGTCTGAATTTAGATTACAAATTTAGACTTGAAACATCTTATTTACCACAGAAGTATTTACCTGGTATCCTGCTGATAAAGTGATTAGTTGCTGAGTGGCAGAGCCAGCCTGCGTTAATGCAGAAATCAATGGTAATCTATAAGAACAGCATTGTGGTAATAAGCAATAAGCAAAGGTCCTTCCAGTGTGGTTTCTGCATCATGCTGTTCATAAACAGTCCGGTGGTCAGAATGCTATACTTCCAATAATAGCTTTAGGCAAGGCGTCCTACAGTTTAACTCCTTACAACATGCTGAGGACACAGTGAATGAAAGTACACATTAGTCAATATTCAGTGGGCAGTCAAGAATTAAGTATTTCAGCAATTATCATTGAGTCTTGGCAGTCAATCATTGCAGGAGCATAGAATATGGCACACTTCGCATTCATTTTATTACAGAGGTCTAAAATTTCTTGATTACATTGCTTCTGTGACACTTGTGTAGTTATTACAAGCCAATTCAATAACAGCTTTTTTTAACAGCACTTTGCATCACTTGGCCTATACACAACATGGTATGTGCACATACAATACAATCAAAAGCAGGTAGCTACTTCCTATTAGAGATATTAAAATTCATAATTTTACTTCTCTGGTCATGTGATTAAAAAGAAGCAAGCATTGCACATGCATGGCCAAAGAGAAAGGTGAACAAATAAACTTACATTTAATTCAGAAATGTGGAATCAAAAGAAGACTTCTAATAGAAAGGGCAATTCTAAAAGCAAAACACCCACCAACACACAATTTCAAAATTCTTTTTTAAAAAAGCAAAATTGGTAAAGAAAGGCAATTATCTATGGACAGTCATTTTGTTTGTTTTCTAGGTAGCACCAGGACTCTCATTTCCTACAGTCTGAAAGCCTCATATGAGATTGCACTTTCATTTTCAGCTCAAAAATCAAGAATTCTCATAGTCTTCCTGCAGCATCTTCTGAAGTGTACAAAGTCGTCCAAACAGTTACAGGCTTTACATTCTCTTGGATTTGGTGACATTTTAGCAATATTCAGGAGATGCAGAGGCTTCTACCAGCTCAAAGAAATACCTTTTCCAGAAGAATACCTAATATATGTTTCTCTTGGAAAAAAATATAACAACTAGATCATACTGGATAATCTCTTTCGTACAAAAAAATCTTTTGCCAGAGAACATCTATTCATATCAAATTCCTAATAAAAAACAACCATAAAACCCAGGAAATATTTATATTTTAAATAAACAAAGCTATTTTAAAATAAGTTGTATTAATATACAAAGTTAAGTTACAAATATGCTGTATTAATGGATTCTGGAAAGCTATGCCCCGTTAGCAAGTGTGAGCAATAGCACACCACAGATTTCCTAAGACTAATGTCTTAGAAGTCACGTGATTTCTGTAGTGATAAATAAGCCCAGTTTGGGATAGGCTGTGAGAGTCAGTCAGGAAAAAGATCCAAAACTTTTAATAGATATTTCTGTGAAAATATTATTACTGAGTCCCATGCTCAGTTATGGTGAACAGCAAATTGAATGCTGGCAATTACAAGGAAATAAATAGGAAACAAAACAGAAAATATCATTATGCTACTACATATCATTCAAATTTATCTGGGGAACTACCATAGTGTACATGGCTTTTGTTTTTTGCTTAGCCTTGGTTGGCCATGGCTGAAGAAGGATGACTGGGATACCTGCCCCTTTGGTTTGTCTCTTTATATTACTTTTTCTTACCAGAATTACTGTAGATACATATTTATCTGTGAGTTTCATAAAAATATTATAATATATAATATTTGTTACTTAGCATTCTCTCATACAATGAGAATATTCCCCATGTATTTTAAATGTGAAATGACCAGCCTGTGCTCTGGCTGGATGAGCCAGCAGTGAAGCACAAGGGGTCAGCAGAGATGACTCCAGAGTCAGTGATGGACCATCTGGCATTTCTTCCACCCCACAAAGCTCCTCATCTGTCAAGAATATGAAACGTTATAATAGTAATTTTATACCAGTCTAGTTTTGTGGTAAAACCTTCTGATGGACCTGTCCTGGTAGCATGGCCTGGAGTGTGAATGTAAACAGCCCATGTGGACAGGACACCCAAAACTGCCTGGTCTGACAGGAGGTTACCCCAGCTATGAGGAGACTAATAATGAAAACATCTGTTTACAATAGGCATCCATTGGATTAAGCAGCAACCAGGCATCACCAAGAGGCTTCTGAGAAAAGAGTCAGTTTGAGAAGTATAAAAGATGGAAGGAAACTTGTGACTGTGGGGTGAGACCTGGGAGTGGGAAGGCACCCAGCGCAGCAGCCAGACCCCTGCCTCAGGTGCTGCCACAAGTCATCCCCGTCCCAGCCTGACACAGCATCCTCCCCATCCCACAGGGAGAGGAGGTCTGGTGGGACAGAGTGCAGCGACAGAAGGACCCACAGCTCGGAGTGCGTGCAGGAACTCATGGCGTGCCTTCTCACCAGTGCAGGGACTAGCAGGTGTCAGGGAGCTGCACTGCTATGCACAGAGATCAACTCCAGCAGGAGAACATGCATGGCCAGAAGAGGGGGGTGTGCTTGTCACTCCCCATCCTGTGAGAAAAGGGTGTGTATGTGAGCATGCTCCTGTGAGATTAGAAATGGTGGGGATTAGAAATTCGTAGGTACTTTTTAACATCTCACAAGTGTTTGTACTCTGGTTTATCTGTTGGCCTGCTGGTATCGATCCAGAATGTGAAGTTCACTGACTGCCAGCTAATTATCTGTCATTAATAAATCAGTAACACACTTCGATCCTGATTTGAGTTAAACCATGTAAATCGAGCAAGTCTTCCCTGCCGAAGTCCCTTGCATTAAAAAAAAGTTGTATGCTATTAAAAAAACAGTAAGCAATTAGCTTAAGTACCCCTGATACACATTCAAGTTACAGTAGCTCTTTAACTCAGGTGATTGACTATTCCATTTCCTAGTATAAATGTAGTTAGAAACTAACAAGCCCTTTCTAGATCTTCTAATTATATTGCTCTTTATCTCAAAGAAAGTTGCTGGTTTCGTGCATTCCTGTCCCATTCCTCCCCTTTACATATTTCCTACATGAAACATCTTACAAATCCTGAGGACATTTTGCATCCTCATGAGGCTGTATAGCCTTGTTACCCAAAATGTACAAATGTAAATGGAATGAGACGGCACAGCAGACAAACTGCACAGCACATCATGCGCTGAACGTAGCTAATGCAAAGCCCAGCTTGTCAAAAGCAAACACGTTGCAGAGGGCATAAAAGCAGGGGACACGTGTTCTAATACTCTCCCTGTGTCCAGCAGGCAGGCTAGCAGGTAAGAAGAGATGATGAAGCCCATAATTATTATCTAGGAAATCCTGTCCCAGTGATGTCCAGGAAGCCTTTGTAATGGTCTTCTGAGACACCCGGATTCCATGCATTTTACAGATAAACTCTGAATAATCTTCGGAGAGCTGAACAGCCCATTGATCAGTGTTTTATGTAGGAAATCTCCAAAACCTTGTGCAGCATCACATAAAGTCTCTGCAGTGGAGGCAAGGATAAAATCAGATTCTATCAGGCCAGACATCGACATCACACCTTCCCTTCTCTCCTACCAACCTCCTATTCTAAATAAACACCTTCCAGCTCTCACAACAGGTCAGCAGGTCTCCCAAATAAAAGTCTCTTTCACTCCATGGTTTCCTCAGATTATATCTGACCCGGTGCCTGAAGCCGCACTCCACAGGGAAGAATTCTGTGAGCAAAGCACAGTTACCTGTGTCCCTGCACCGTACCACACATGGATGCGTCCTCTCCCCCAGTCCTGCCCCCCGCCCCCCTGCCCGCTCCCTTTGCCGGGCTCCGCATGTCACCTCCCCCTGTCCACCCTCACCCCGTGCTCTCCCGTAACTGCGGCTCCACTCGCTCCTCCCGGACGCTTCGCTCAGGCTTTCCACTCCTGTTCCCCACTCCTGGTTTGGACAGATTTTTACTGCAATATCTTTTGCTGCAGATTTTTGTTGCGATGCGCTTTCCCTCCTCCCTTTGCCCCCCGCTTCTGAACACCACCAAAACGCACACACTCCCCCTCGCAGGGGGGCACCGACAGCACAAGGAGCCACGTAACCAGGGCTGCCCTCACACAGGCGCCCCCAGCTGCAGCTCTCAGGAGCCCGGCTGCCCTGCGGCCGCGGGCCCGGGACGCCGCCACACAAAGGAGGGTGCTGAAAATGGCACCCTCACCCGGGTGCAGCGACTGCCGCCCCGCGGACACCCCGCCACACCGCGCCACGCCGGCAGCCCTACCCCGGCGGGCGGCTCGGCTCGGCTCGGGCCGCCCCCCAGCGCCAGCCGCGCGGGGTGGGGGCGGGCCGGCGCGGCCGGCAGTTCCGGCGGAAGGCAGCGGCGCGGCCGTGCGGCGGCGTGGGGCTTCCTGCGGCGATGGGGGTGCAGGACCTGCGGGGGCGGCTGGTGGCGGAGCTGCTGCTGCGGGCGGGGACGGCGCGCGGTATCCTCTGCCTCTGCTCCCGCGCCTTCGTCGAGTGAGTAGCGGCCTCGCCGCCGGCACCGGGCGGGTGGGCCCTGCCTCCCCGGAGCCGGGGGAGAGCCGTGCTGCTGCGGCCGCGGGCAGAGGCGGTGCGCAGAAGGGGCCCTGGAGGTTGTTTACCGAACGGTACCAGCTATAGAGTAGGCAGCAAGGGGGCCCTTTTTGGGCGCGGGGGCGGCCGGGAGGGCGGCAGCAGTCCCGCCTGTCGGATCCGCTCCTTCCCGGGCTCGTTGTCCCCAGCTGGGGCACGGGCTGTGCGGAGCTCAGCCCGCAACGCCGCCTCCCCTCCGCTGCCGGGGCTCTGGCGGGCGCCCCCCGTACCTCCGCCCTTCGCTGGTGGGGCCTCCCCCAGGCGGAGCGGAGGAGGGGATCTCTCGGCCAGGGACCTGGCTGAGGTTATTTCGCACCCTGTCCAGTCGCATCCTGAAACCTCCCACGAAGGAGACTTTTCCACTTCCCTTGGGAGGTTTTTTCCACTGAATGGTTGTTTTTGCTGTAAAAAAAAATCGGTTTAATGATGTCCTTCTGCTTCAGTACAAGGACACTGAGCTGCTGGAGTGTGTCCAGAGAAGGGCAATGGAGCTGGTGAAGGGTCTGGAGCACAAGTGTGATGAGGAGTGGCTGAGGGAACTGGGGATGTTCAGTCTGGAGAAGAGAAGGCTGAAGGGGAGACCTCACTGCTCTCTACAACTACCTGAAAGGAGGGGGTAGTGAGGCGGGGGTCGGTCTCTTCGCGGGTAACAGAGATAGGACAAGGGGTAATGGCCTCAAGTTGCACCAGGGGAGGTTTAGATTGGGTATTAGGAAAAATCTCTTCACTGAAAGGGCTGTCAAGCACTGGAACAGGCTGCCCAGGGCAGTGGTGGAGTCCCCATCCCTGGAGGTATTTAAGAAACATATAGATGTGGTGCTGAGGGACATGGTGTAGTGGCATCTTGGCAGTGTTAGGTTAGTGGTTGGACTTGATGATCTCAAAGGTATTTTCAAACCAAGGTTCTTCTGTGGTTCTATGAAATAGCATAATGGATTAATGTCTGTCTTCGTTTTTACAGAGATCGAAAATTATATAAACTGGGATTAAAAGGATTTTATGTCAAAGATGACAATGACAGTACAGGTAAGGTAATAAAATGTACTGTGCAGTCTTGCTTAGTGAGTTATGTGTGGTTATTTAAGGTACAGTAGGACTGTATAACTGTTAACCCATACTTTTGTTCTTATTTCTGGCTTGTGTTTCAGTGCCGTGGGTATAGATGTGAATAATAACTTAGCACTTGCATAGCTTTCAGGTTACCATACTATTGATGTGGAAATTTGTGTCAAACCAGGTCCGATGTTTATTCCTGTCCAGACAGATTTACCATCTCACATAATCTCCACAAGGTGCACAGAGCAGACTAGCTCACAGGTCCCTGACCTGCTTTCAAATCATAATTTCAACTAACTCAAAATTAATTATGTAATGGAGGGTGTGTAGATCCTAGATGCTTGCCTGGGAGCAATACTGTCCTGCTGCCTCTACCCCAGCTTAGGACATTAACTGTTGCTGATTAATCTGCTGGGCCCCAAGTAGGGAAGAAGCAGTAGCCCTGATGGGGGCAATTGTGATTTTTGAGTAATCATGTGAGGAGAACCAGAGGAGTAAGTCTCTCTACTTGCGTGTATTTTAGGAATAATCATAGTGCATGCTCTGGCAAATTCAGCACCATTCCTTTGCTGCATCCTCCCAGATTCCCCACATGTGCCTATCAGAACATAACTCCTTTGCTGTCTGATTTTTGCATTGCTGTCTTGCTAGCTCCAGCATCATATTATAGCTTGATTTGACAGAAAGAAGTCTGAAAAGAAAGGAATGTCCATAGAAGCTAGGGATTAATAGCACAAGTTAGATGGAGGCAATGTGAGTGGAATGAAGAAGGAAAATGTTAACCATGTTTTTGTGGATATATGATTGAATTGTAGTGAGAGTCATCAGTTAAAAACAGAAGTCTTGTGCTGTGTAGTAATTTGGCAGTAAATATATACTGAAAAAAAGGAATAATTTAAGATTTTTTTTTTAACAATTGTTGCAAGAGCTTTTGTTTCATAAATTTCATCAATATACTGTTTCTACTTTCTCAGTGGAATTGGTCATTTTATATACATCTGATGGTGCTTAAAAATTTGATAGATGTGTGCTAATTGATTCAGTAGTTGATCAGTTGTTTCTGAGATAATTAGGTTCTGTAGTTCACGCATTACATTTTTGTAAAACCATATCTTTAAGTGTGTTTTTGAAAGATTTCGAACAAAACTGACAGTTTCTTTTAAGTTTGCTGTGATATGTGCCAAAAGAACTCCTGTAAAGAATTTTTGTAATACTGATTTTTTGGTTGTTTGCTGGGCATTGTTGTAGTTCGCTCTGCAAGTTATTGGGCTGCATGTTTGTGTTGGGTTGACCCCACCCAAGCACCCACACCCTCTACCCCAGTTATTGCTGCACATCAGATTATATGGTATGGACTATCCTTTCAGCCAGTTTGGGTCAGCAGTCCCAGCTGTATCCCCTCCTGATCTCTTGCCCACTCCAGCCTACTCACCAGGGAGGGCAGAGTGGGGAAAAGAGAAAGTTATGAGGCTGTGCAAGCGCTGTTCAGCAATAGCCAAAACATCCATGTGCTATCCACACTGTTTTAGGCACAGATCCCAAACACAGCACCACAGAGGCTGCTATGAAGAAAATAAACCATCCCAGCCAGACCCAGTGCAATGTTTTGGCTGTCACAGGTAGATTTGGGTTTCTACTGATAGTTATGCAGAAATTGATGTATTTATGAGGAAAATTTTAAATGAGAAAGGAAGCTTAAGAGGCAGTTCTGCTAGTTTTTTTAGGCCGTGCTGATGCATTGACGTATCGGAACCAGATTATATTCACTTAATATAATTTGTTAATAGGGGAGGAGCAAGCATCTGAGGAAGAGACCCGTTGTCCCAATGTGACATTAAAGGTGGATACTAATCATGCTCTCAACCTGGAAGAAGTTGAACTAGACTCGGAGGCTGAGCTTATGAAGAGTATGGGATTGCCTCTTCAGTTTGGTGGGCAGTCTGCCCACAGGGACTTTGTGGTAAATCTTTATTTGCTTTGCTTGTTCTGTTTGCTTTGTATTTTCAAATGTAGGGGCATGTCTACTTCTCAGTTATTTTTGGGACTGCAGTTCATGGAAATGTGTTGGAGCTGGATTTAGGCTGCCTGCTTTAGGTGCTTGTAGCAACACAGCACCGTGGTCAGTGCAGTTGGTAAAATCCACCTGCCAGTTTGACTGAACAGGGTCAGTCTGTGCTTGATGCTTCCATATCTATATTGCTCTTGCTACTAGAGAGAGCTGATTTAAAACAGCTGTGGTAACATTGATGCCCTGCATCTGAGCAGCTGGTACACTCCAGTCTGAGTACCTGTGTTCACATGGGCTGTTTTAACCATTTAGCTTTAGATACTAATATAAAAAGCTAGTTTCTGAGATCCACCTTGAGCTGATAAAGCCAGGCTGTTACAAAGGGCAGGAGTGAGGTGTGGGTGCTCTGCTTCCCACGGGGAGCATTTGGGCTTTAGAGGAAGACTAAAGTTATTCACAGATGAGAAAAAGACAGTGGGATATCCACATTGTCCTCTTTATGGAACACAGACCTCTCTGGCGGTGAGAGAGTACTTCTGTGCAAAGCACTCTGTGGTTCTGACCCAATTGATTTGTAAGTAAATAGGAGAAACTTCTACATGACTTTAATTGATGACATGCAAATAGACCTTAAAAGCATCCAACTTCAAGCCCAAAGAATACATGCAATCTTTGTTGTTACACAGTAATACTGCGGATAAGTTGAGTGAGAAAATAATGTATGTTTTTACTAGGTTATTACTAAGCATTGTGCTTTGCACTGTGTGTAATAACGTGGCATTATGAGGAATGTGGATGAAAGATTAATGCCAGTTCCCTGAACCTATCTTCTTTATAGTCCACCGTGTGCATTTGTCAATGCAGCAAAGATAGGGATTGCAGCTGATGGGACATTTGGAGTAATATCTGTACTTCTGCAATCTGTTGCCCATGTGAGTTACAGTCCCTCATCACCGTCACCTTTTTACCTGCCAAACTTAATTTGGTAAATTACGAAAAAAAAAATTGCCGGATATATCTGATAAAAACATCCAGGAAAAACAAATTGTTCTATCTTGTTAGTATCTGTAAGCACAGGAAGCCCCACTGGAAAAGTGGAGTTATATTTGATGAAACCAACAAGTTACTTTAGTGGTTCCTTTCAGCAGCAGGTTTCTTGTCTCCTATTCCACTAGACAGCTTTAGTAGTCTGAGTTTGGTCTAACAGCTGAAAGGGACATATTGCAAAAATGAAAGTGCCACCTGTTCAGAGAGGAGGCTGTTTCCTTGTCTTTCTGTTTGCCATGTTGGAGATAGTATGGAATGGGAGGAGCATTACACCCCATCTTTGGGTCAGTGTCTTCAGGCATCCTTAGCCAGACCTATAAAAACCTATTGTGGGGAGAAAGCTAACAGCAGGGTTGCAGTGAGAAGGGAGGGTTACAATGGGAACAGAAATGTGTTTGAAGAGAGGACAAGAAAAGACTGCATATACATTATGGACTTCTAAGTATGTTTTTCAATTATATTTTAGGCAACAGAAAATTATAGAAAGAGAAGTAACATGAAGATTATGAAAAAGAAAAAGAAGAAAAAAGAGTTACAGCAAAAACAGAAGGATAAAATGGGGCAGGAATGCCAGGATCAAACTTGTGGTGGTCATATCCAGTCCATTTCTGGTGAGCTGGCCCTAGCTACAGAGCACTGTGAGAACACCAGTAAGCATCAGGTTGTAAGTGGAGGGAACTGTGAAAGTTCAGAAACTCTTGCAAATGAGGCTTTACCCAGTGAACTTAAAGATAAATGGGAGAAATACTGGAGCGAGTATGGAGAGGGCCTTCTTTGGCAAAGGTGGCTGGAGAAGCATCGAGACGTCTCATCGTCTGAGGCCACAACAGCCTCAGAGCCTTGGAACAGTCTGGACACCAGGGAAGAGTGGGAGCAGCATTATAGCGAACTGTACTGGTATTACTGGGAACAGTTTCAGTACTGGACAAGTCAAGGATGGACTACAGAGAGCTCACACGGAGACAACGTGGAAGCTAATGGGGTTACCCAGGAGACAGGTCTTTCAGGAAGAATGGACTTGGTTAGCCCAGGGGCTGAATGCAGTGAAGGGCTGAGCTTGGAGCTGTCTCCGTCCAACACCAGAAGTAAGGAAACATTCTCTTCCAGTGCTGAGCCCCACAGTGAAATAATCTCTGGGATCTGTAATTTAAATCTGAATTTGGAGAAAATGGAGCAGAGCAGTGCAGCTCTAACAGTAACCCAGGGTCCTCAAGAGCGTAGTTCATCTGACAGTGAAAGCCAGAAGGAGCCTTGTGATGGAGGAACCAGGAAAAGGAGTGCATCTTGTGAAAATAAAAGTATTAACCAGTCAGGTAATACAAAGTCAGATAAAATTGATTCTACCAGAATTTCTCTAGTTGGTTATATATAAGAAACAAGAGCATTACTGTATTATGCCATTTGTAAAAAAGTCAATCAAGTATTTTGTGGAATGATTGCATACTTGATTCATTTTTCTTCCCTCTGCTTCTCTGGATGATCTCTCTTCTCTTTCACCTGTATATCAAATGTGTTCTTCAGTCAGAAGTGATTTTAACAGAACATGTATTTCATAAGTCTTCAAAGGTATTACAGAAAGCAGTGAGAGAGCACTGTTAACGTGTGTTTATTTATTTATTTATTTATCTTAGTATTGGTATTGCTGATGTGTCTTTTCTCACAGATTGTCTAAAATGAATGAAAACTCAGGTTAATGTTCTCATGAATCTCACGAAGCTTAGGAATAGCTTTTTGAGGGGAAAAAAAAAATCTGGGGTTGTGTTTTTGTTTCCTGTCTTCTGTCTGAAAATGCCATTCTTGAAAATAAACTCTTGGTTTGTTGTGCTGTGTTAGTGTGGACCAGATGTCTTCCAGAGGTCCTTCCCAGCATTAAGTTATCAATTAGGAAGTGAGCTGCAGTCATCTTTACAATCCCAAATTCATACAGTTACTGCTAACAAGTGAAAGCTCCAGGTAATGTAGTAGCATGGTGAAGGCCAGTGGCTATGCCTTACACTGCTGGAAGAGCTTCTGTGAAGGAGGTACGAGACTGGGCTGGAGATGTTTTTGCCAGCCAGTTCAGCATGCAGAGAAAGGGAGAGATCATCTCATTCACCTTCCACTTCTTCCTGCCAGCATTTGCTGTAAGCAGCAGCATAGTATCTTCCCTGACTGTTGTATGGTTTCTTCTCCTGAAGAGGAGGAATGAAGCATGTGTGTTATCAGCAGCTTGGGACTTTTGTTTGGTGGGAAATCTCTGAGTCCACTCCTGGTGACTTTCTAAGGAAGGAAGAAGCAGGTGTGGTCCTGTCTTGATCCTGCAGTAGAGTTGGAACAGGAGAGGTGAAAGGAAAATCTCCTTTCCAACAAGAAATGAGTGTTGGAATCCTCTCCTGTTAAATGTATGTGAATATCTTTGCATAACTAATGAAATGGAAACAAAATTTACAAACAAGGGAGAAACTGATTTGAATTTGTACCTTATAGGCATTTTATTTTCCTTAAACAGCTGAGATAATTTGGAGTTGGTCCTACTTAAGATTATTAACTCTACAGTGTAAATGATGTCTCTCTAACAAAAGGAAAGGTGCGTGTCACTTGTGCCTTATTTGTCAGATTTGAGTATGTAAGACAACCTAACTGTAGCTGCAGACATACTTTGGGGACAGGAAGATAAAGAATTAATTTATGCAGAAGGAAAATATGATCTCATCTATCTTTTTTAGGTTCTCAGGGATCATGTAGCTTGAATTCAAATGACAAGGAACAGTCACTGCTTCATGACCGAGATGAAGATGAGGATGAAGAGCCTCCTGAATACAGGCATGCCAAAGTCAAAAGAAGGCAAGTCATGGAATTTAGAAGCATCCCTGGTCCAGAAGCTTCCTGATTTATAGTAACTGTTTGATCAAGGTTGTGAGTTAAAACTTCAGTACGAAACCACAGTCTTCCATCACTGCTTATTGCTTAATGTGGCAAAAAGTGGTGGATATTTCTTCTTTTCCATTGCTTTATGAAAGCAATGTATGGCCTCGATGACTGTGCAAGGTGATGGTACTGTTCTTGTGCCACTGAAGTATACAAGATTGTTAAATTGAGTAGGACAACTAGCTTATCTAGGTCTAACTAGTCTATGTGATACAAGAACAATAGTAAATAATTTGCATTGTTTAATGGAATTGCATGCTGCCAGTAAAGTGCTCAGTGCTATGCCAATCATAAAATAGGTAATCTCTGCCTAGTCACAGTCCTTTCTTCTCTAAAAATTTACTGTGTCAAAGATGATGAGATGGCTCATCCTCTAAAAAATTCACAAACTCAAAGGTGAAGGGCTGGATAGAATCATTATCTGCTAACAATGTAGCTTTGGTTTTGTCCTAGTATTTTGCTGTTGCCATAACATTAATAATAGATAATATAGATAGCATAATAGATGATGAAGGTAACTTGGAAATAGGGTGAACAAACACTATCTTCATCAGTTCCATGTAGGGCTTGATATTAAATATTTTAATATTTTAAGAAGTCGTTCGGAATATTTGGAATATTATAACCCCAATAGAAGGATACGTCCCTATAATAGGGTAAAAAAAAATAAATAGTTATATGCTCATGTGTATGAATAAGCTGGTGTTATCTGCCTTGCTTGGTTTCAGCAGTGTGTGGAAGAACTTAATGAAGCCCACATTTAAATGTTTTCAATACGCGTGTTTCTTAGTGGTGTATCTGTAAAATAAGAGTTTTTTACAGTAATTAACTTTGTCATCTACATTTTTTCCTAGCCATGAACTGGATGTGGATGAGAACCCAGTGGAAGATCCTGAGGAAACCTGCTCTGTTTTGGGTTTCAAGTGTGGCACAGGAGAAAAGTAATTCATCTCTATTCTTATTTTGTTAAACTTTGGAAGATGATTCCCAAAGTTAGTCTCTGCTCTTAATAAAACTGTCATCCTTTGACTAGAGAGAGATATGCAAAGTTACAGAGACTAATTAAAGAACAAAAAAAGTGCTTTGAAACAGAGGTGTAACTCAAAAGGTATTTGCAGTTGTGTAAATGGTTAGCTACTTAAATTGGGGATGCTGAAAGGTTCTGACAATGAATGGTCCTCTCAGTTTGGAGTCCTGTGAGCTCAGATCATAATTTATAGCTGTTTCATATTGGAAAGAGGTTGCTTTATACTAGTAAAATCTTGCTATACTAATAAAGTGTTGCCAGAGTGTTGTCCATTGAAATTTCATTTTTGGTGGTATGACCTAAAGATATGATGGTCAGTGCTGTAGAAGTAGCATCATAGGGCACAGGTGGACTGTAGCTTTGGTCTAGTGCTTCCGCAAGATGCGAGTTGGTTAGTACATATATCTATAAGTTTCAGAGAGGAGTGTGTTTTGTAGTTGACAATCTCTGTCCTAATTTATAAAAAATATTTAAGTAAATTGCTATATTTATTTCTTTCTTTTTTTTTTTTTTTTTTTTTGTTATTGTTGGATTTGCCAGGAGACAAAAGTAACTGCTTTGGAGGTTCTTTACAGCCACCAAAAAGCTGTTTGATTCTTCTAATAAACATGTGTTTTTTCATTTCTTGTTCTTCAGGGTGATCTGGGAAATTGTTTCCACCTGAAGTTATACATCTATTAGAAAAAAAAAAAAATATCTAAAACCAGTTTTGGGTATACATTTTCAAATAAAAATGTTGAAAAGTTTTCATGAAGGTGCATTGTTTTGCAGCTGCATCCAGTGACATATATTTTAAGAGGGGAGCAAATATCTCAAAAAGAAGTCATTTAGTCTAAGTCATCTTCTGTAGACATCAACACTAATGTTAAAGCTTCCAGATTAGAAATTAACCAACTAAGTCCTTTATTTATTTATTTATTTTTGTTTCAGGTATGGTGGAATTCCAGATTTTACCCACCGAAGTGTGCAGTACTTGGAGAAAAAAGCAAAACTCAGGTCCAAATTCTTGGATATGCGTAAGCCCAGGAAGAGCAAAAATACACACATATTCTTTACAGAGGAACCTGAAACGTCTTGCAAAATGTCTTGCAAAAAAAATAAAACTTTGAAAAAGGTAGGTTGTTGGTGTTGCTGTAATTCATAGATTTATCTGCTCCCTTCGCTGTTGTTGAATTATGAAAATGAAAAAAATAATTGCCCAGAGTAGATAGCATTTTTAAAGTGTCAATCCACTGCTCTTTATTTTATGTTTTGTTTTGGTTTTATTTTCTCCTGCTTAGATGAAGAGTAATTAGGTTAGGGTAGGTATGGAAAGGCCTTGGCAGGCTCTTGGCAATCTATGAAGAGGAACGTGAGTTTAATGGCGAAGTTATGTGAAAGTCATTCCTAGCATCTGGGTGCGTTCCTTTAGGGATGTGTCTAGGTTTCTGTAGTTACTGAAAGTATCTCTGGCTTTAAAATGCATGCGAGGGCATTTGTTAGTGCTGGCATTTCAGCAGTGAGGGAGAAATGTTTGCATAGGTTAGTGTATTTAATGCAACTCCATATTAATTTATATCGACATTTTTGCTTATACCTCTACCTGCATTTATTTTCACCTATAACTTTATGCTTAAATACTTCTTTTTTTTGGTAGCTCATAAGTTAGGAGTGAGGAGAAAAACTTGTTCGCTGTAGCTTTTTCTTAGTTGAGTGTCTTTAAAATCTTTTACTTCAGATTTTAAATGCTACTTTGCCGCCTTCTGGGATGCTTGCTATTCTTTAACACTCAAGTGCAAACCCACTTTTTTCTGGTAGTGGTGGCGCATACTCTATTGAACTCCAGCCCCGTTGCCTTAGTATTTGATCAAAGATTTGATCGTCTTGTACCTGAAGCCAGTATAGTTTGAAGGTAACTTTAATTACGTGTAGGGAAAAAAAAAAAAAAGTTGCAGGTTCCTCAGACTTTCTGGCGAGGACCTGCCCCGGGTCTTAGTGCCTCTCAAAGCAACTCTAATGTAAAAAGTGAGCATCTGCATATGCCTGTGAAGAGTTTGGACCTGTATCTGTGCTTTGGGTAGGATGTAAATGTTGAGTTTTCTACTGCTCAGCAAAACTCTTTAGCACACGTACGATTTGGTACATCTTGGAGCTGATGCAGCTAGTGTATGAAGTTAATTCTACCTGTTTGTCCAAAGCTGGAAGGCAGAGTACAGCTTCTTTGAATGCAGATCAGAGACAAGATAGTTAATTAAAAAGCAGTAGTTGTAGTCAGGGTGACTGTTTATGTTTCAGATCTTACTTGAGAATGATTTACTATATCAGTTGATTTTGTGGAGCTTCTCTTTTGCAGGTAGCTGGTATCTAGTGCCCAAAGACAGCTTGTTCTTGAAATGTTGTAAAAAGGGAGCAGAGTTAAGGACTTCTGTCCTCCTGAATGTTTTGACTGTGGATATTTTACTTTTTCAAAAGACATGTGGTTGAGACTGTATGTACGGCAGGTGCTTTTGAACTCCAGTGCTTTTAAACTAGCCTTACAGTTCAAAAGGAAGCTGTTTAACAGTCTAATTACCCATGATATTTGATAATTGCAGGTGGAAGAGTTCCTAAAGCAGTTGAATAAGCCTGGGGAGGAAGCCACATCTCAGACAGTCCCCCCTCAGGGTAAAGCAGAGGCATCATCTGCGAGCAGCGACTTGGAGGATCAGGAGGGCATTACTGCTGCACAGACTGGGACACTGAATGCTGACGACAAAAAGCCACCCCCTTCCAGCACAGCTAGTTGTGAGCCTGGAAGGAGCAACCTTGAGGAGGAAGCACAGCACGTGGCAGCAAGCAGCTGTGATGGCGATGGTGGGGGTGCGGGGAGGCAGGAGCCTGGCTGTGGGAGGCAGCTGCTCTCCCTGGATATTCCTGATTATCTCCGGGCAGAGACGGAGGATGTCAGCCAAGGTACATCTGTTTCCTACAACCTGGAAATGAATAGGCAGTGGACTTAAAAATGCCTTCCCAAATCACAGCAATTCGTGGTATTTATTTATTCTATTTGTTCAGAGACTCATTCGATCCAAAGGAGTAATGAGGCTGATTGAGAGCTGTGCTAGTGCAAGTAGCTTATTCTTGGAGCACCAGAATCCCAGGTCTTGTCTGTAATATCGGCAGTATTTATTTCTTTGTAGATTAACAGTCATTGTTGGTCCCAAACGTGATCTAACAGGTCTCCAGCCACACCCTTTTTTAAGGATGCGGGTGGTTAATTTCAAGTAAATGCACAAACTGTCAGGTTTTGGGTTCTCAAGTGCACATTGCTGAGCTTTGAGGAGCACATGTTGTTAAAATTATTGTCTAGGAAAAAAAAGATCTATATTACGAACTTTTCTATTTAACACTGTAACAAAGGAAAACAGGATTATTCAGATTTCTGCACATAGTTTAATCCTTCCTACAGTAATTCAGTTATGTTAGATTACTACTATAAAACTCTTGTCTGGATTGGTTCATATACATTATTTATACAAAGGCATTAAATTGGTTTCTGATCCGCTTGTTTGCTCACTGATAGAGTTTATTGCCATCAGTCGAAGGTGAAGGCTGGCCTGTTAAGGCTCTTAAATAATGGGTGAAGTGTTGACTGATACCTGTCAGGTAACACTATTCCCATGACATATAGGATACTCTAGTGCTTTAAATTAAAAATCTGCATAGTTTAGCAAGCAGTAATAAAGGACATTTAGCAGTGTTGTTAAACTTGAGCATTTTATATGTTCAGTCTACCAATTACATTCCTAACCAACATGAACAGGAATTGTTAACTTTTTAAGTGTCTTCCAGTTGTAGATGAGAAAATTACTGGAAAGAAGAAGGAGAAAAAAAGGAGGAGAAGGAACAAAATTGCGCTGGGAGCTCTACCTGCTGAGATTGCTGCTGATCCAGAGCTGGCCAAGTACTGGGCACAACGCTACCGGCTCTTCTCTCGGTTTGACGAGGGGATTAAACTAGACAGAGGTGTGTTTAGTACAAAGTGCACTGATTTGGTAGTATTAGATGTATCCAAACCTGTAGCCCCTCTTGCAGTGTATTATTTATTTCTTATAAGAGGAGCATTACTGAGTTGTATTTGCACCTCTTCGTAAATTCCATCCCCCAGCAGGCAGACAAATGGAAGTCTTCAGCTTCAGTAGAGCTTCAGGCATGGGGCACCCCTGTTTGTATTAGTCCTGATGTTTGCCAAAGATCATACTGTATCCAAATTATGCTTGGTCAGGACTTTTTCGAAAACTCAATGACATTTTTCTATTTCTGTATTTTATAAAACAATTGTATGAAACAAAATATGATGATCTAGTTTTGTTCTGGTTGTTTTTCTGACTTTCAGGAGTCACTTTCAGGGTTACTTTTTTCCATAGTTTATGTGGAAACCCCTTCCAAATCATAAATTCATAGGTAAATGAGGAATTAGGATTACTGCTTTTTTTGTGTCTTGGGTTTGTTGGTTTTGTAAGCCTTTCATTTCTAATACTCTCCCACATAAACATGTAGGTGTTTGGCAGACTGGACGTTGCTGTAAAGAAAATAACGCCTCAGATAGAAGAAAATATATTTCTGTTTTTATTTGTTACAGATTGTGATGTATAAAGTTTTTCTTAGCTGTCTCAGTGAACTTGTCCTTGATAAGCTAGAATCCTCAGCACCAAGTTCAACAAAGCAATCACTGAGATTCAGGCATATTTGTTTGCTTAGAAGATCGCTGGTCTGACCAGAGTTTATCGTCTTCAAAGCCTGTATTTCCTGGTCTAATGCATTAAGCCAAAATTGTTGGGATTAACACTAAACCTGCAATTGTGGGGAGTGTTGGTGGTTTGTTTTAAATTTAGATGACCTTGAAATAAAATGCAAAAATACTTTTCTTCCCCTTCCATTGCAGAGGGTTGGTTTTCTGTTACTCCTGAGAAAATAGCTGAACACATTGCCATCCGCGTCAGTCAGTCGTTCAACTGTGATATCATAGTGGATGCGTTCTGTGGGGTTGGAGGAAATGCTATTCAGTTTGCATTGACCTCAAAAAGAGGTAAGCAGGTGTGGTATATAGCATGTTGTTTTGTTTCTTCAGTCTTTTTCCCTGAAGAAAGGGAAACAAGTATGGTCTTTGTTCACTGAATTTTTTTATTTTTTTTTTTAAATTTTTTTTTTTTTTTGCAGTGCTTCTGAAGCAACAGAAGCTTTTTTGCTTCATCAGACTCACAAGATGAGCTTTCTTCTCTTAAAAAGGACCTATAAAACTGCTTTCCTATTTTAAGTCAGAGTTAGATTTTTGTTGTAAAAACAACTTTGACTAGTACAAGGCGTAGTGGCTAGTCTGTGGGTTGCTCTGAAGATTGCTGGTAAGGGAAGGCTGAGTTGTTTGCGGTGCCAACCTGCAGTCATCACAAAGCTGCTGCTTTTCCCAATTGTTACATGAAGTCTATGTACACAAAAGCAGGTTACATGTGCATGGTACTTGAAACACTTTAATGTGATCACCTGCAGGTGCAGCAGAACCAAATACAGAAAAGTGATGATAACTTAATGTTAGTGCAAGTTCCTGTTGCCAGCTGATGAAACTGCAGTAAATCGTGAGAGTGTTTTCTCTAAAATCCTGAATACTGGATATTCCTATGCTTGTCAAACACTCGGATAAAATACCAGCTCATCTAGTGCTTCTGAGTAATTTCTGAGCAAGACAAGTGGTAGTTTCTACTGCATTAAATTTGATAGGCTATGATCCATTCTATAAGTATTTTCTAAATTTCACTTTTTGTGTTTCGTGGCTAAAATTTTATTTCTGATTATGTACTGCCATTGTATCATCTCTCTTGTGCTATGCTGGGTGGTTTTTTTTAAACTCTATTTTCAGTACAATGTGATCAGATAAACATTTATGTTTAACAAAGGAGAATAATAAGCTTCTAATTGACACTGTTTAAGCTGTCAGGCTCCTGCCAAGATTGAAGTGAGGATGACTTCCTCTCAGTGGAAGCCTCACCTGTCTACTGCTTTAGCTGAGATGAGGATTCTCATGGTAGTAGATGTATGACTCCCAAAAGCTAAAGCTTCCCAGCTTTGCAACAGCAGCTGAGCCTTCCCAGTCTTGGCTGCGTGGCCTCCCATGCTGTTTTGTAAGTGCAGTGGTTCTGCACTTGGTAGAACCTCTGCTGCCACGCAGAGGTAGGTCCTTCCCCACTGAGGAGCTGTAGCTTTATGCCTAGCATGGCCTACAAAACTGAAGTCATCACTTACCACACAACAGTAGATTAATAGATGTATCTGGTGGCTGCAGAACATCACCTTCCTTCTGAAATGTCCTTTTGGTGGTCGGGTGGCATTTGCAGTTCGTGTTAACCTGTGTGTTTGCGCTCTTTTGTTTGCAGTGATTGCTATTGATATCGATCCCGAGAAGCTCAGTCTTGCGCGCAACAACGCCGAGGTGTACGGCGTGGCGGATCAGATAGAATTTGTGTGCGGAGACTTTATGGTGCTGGCTGCCGACCTGCAAGCAGATGTTGTGTTCCTCAGCCCGCCGTGGGGGGGCCCTGACTACGCCACTGCCGAAATCTTCAATGTCCAAACCATGATTTGCCCAGATGGATATCCTTTCAAAGTTACGTGTTGTTGTGTTAGTTCAGTCATTCATGAGTGGTTTTCTCTCTTTTTTTTTTCCTCTTCTCTCTCTTGACATGGGCTTTGCATGTCCAGTTGGCTGACTGGGGATGATGTGATCTGAAGTCCCAGATATGTTGCACTTGTGTAGTCCACCTCCGCCAAACCTCAGCTATATGACTTTGACCACCTAAAATTAAATATTTTTATTATAATGTTTTATTTTTTAAAAAAGTCATGAGAATTATTCTTAAAAGTTAAAAAGTCCTTTAGAGAATTGTAGTAGCTTCTTAACTTACAGCATTAATTCAGCAGTTTTAAGTCCTTATTTTATTAAAAGACCACAAAATAATCCAATAGCCATGTGGTGTGCATACGTAGGCAATAATTAGTTACATGAACTATGATTTTTGTTATTAATTCTACTTTTTAATTCATTCATAAAAGATATATTTTATTTAAAATATCTTACTCAAACTATTTAATCATAGCACCTGCCTATGACTTGGGAAATCACAAAAGAATGCAAGCAAAATATTAAAAGGGTTAATTACTGTGTAAAATTCTAGACTAACTTATTAACAGTGGTAGAACACTCACTCAGGTGGAAAGGTATTAGCATAATAGTTTCATCAGATATGAAGTGCGGTGTATTTTGGGAAAAAAAAAACATCTCAGTTGTTTCCTCATTCTTGCTTTTTTTTCCTTTACTGGTTCCTACATTTGAAATTTTCAGACTCTCCAAGAAGATCACCAACAATATTGTGTATTTTCTACCTCGGAATGCTGACATTGACCAGGTGCGTTACTGAACAAGAGATTAGAAATTACAAAAAGATCTGCTGGCTTGAAACATACGTATTATAAGCACAAATGTAAAACCTTTAAGTCTGTTCAGCTAAATGTGGAGGGGGGGCTTTTTGTTTATGTTTGAACCTTATATTAAGTGATTTCTGTGTTTGTAGTACATATATTTAAAAATAGGAGTAGTCGATTATTTCCATGATTTTGATACTGTTCCTTCTTAAAGCAGCAGATTGGAGGTTCTTACAGAAGGTCCAAAGCCAGTAGATTTCTTGAGTGCTAGACAGATACTTCATTGTAGAAGAAAAAGAAAAATTTAACCAGCTCTTGCCATCTAGTAAGTTGCTGAATCCTGAACTTTCGTGTCTTTCAGTTTATGAAGGAGTTGCAGGAAATCACTGCACAGCCTACAATCACTACCGTCGCTCATTAGTAGATCAGAGATGAACGTCATGCCACCAGAGGTGGTACTGATGCTGTCCACATCAGCGTGGTTCCATATGGACTGCTTGCATTGCAGTGATTAAATAGTTAGATACATCACTGACTTGATAAACATACAATTCATTTCACCGGGGGGGGGGGGGGGGTTTGTATTAGAGATTTTTGTTAGAATCTTTTTTTTTAAGTAATTAGATGACTGTATCTGTTCCCCTGAGTGTCTGGTTTAGTTTCCTCTGTATATTTTCTGTGTTAATTACGTCTTGTAGACTTTTTGCAAAGAAGGGAGCGGTGAGACATTCTTCTCACCTGCATCATGCCACAGAACTTCCCAGGATTATTTTCTGCTTTTCCAAAAGATGTGTCTGACTTGGACCAGGCAAGGTCTCGAGCCACATCTGGTTTGCAGAATTGTTTGTGGCAAGCAGCTGGCTTGAGAAACAGGCTGAAATTCACATGGCCTGAGCATTAGCACACTGTGAGCCTGTGCACAGCACCGTATGGCAGGTAATGATTCAGTTGTCTTGCATGTCAGGCTGGTGAAATGTCTAAGTGGCTTATGAATCTTTGAACAGGGACCTTAATTTTCGGCAGAGTTTCTCTAGTTTCAACTTCTAACCACTGCATTTTATCAAATGTTTCATTCCTACAATGAAGAATGACCTTACCAGGTTTCTGCTCTGGTCTCGAGCACTTGTTACTGGATTTACAAGTGATGCAAAGGCATCTTTATTTCACTTACATTCCCCAAAAGGTATCTAAGAGTACTGTCCACAAGCCTCCACCTGTTTCTACTGAAGAGCTCAGCACCCCCTACGTGGTTGGGTTAGGTGTCTTGCCTAACACATCCTGGTCTGGTTGACTCTGAATGTTCTGACATGCTCTAAGTGTTCCTTGATATACATCCACGGGTTTGCCTTTACAGAAATTGCTGAAGAGTAACAGTAATGGCTGTTGCTCAAAAACGTGGCTTTGTGGTCACAGCTGAGTTGTTAAAAGCACGTGGCTGGAGGGCTTAGTTCATCCAGGCTAACAGGAAACCAGCTCCTCATGCCTTTCTCTAGAGGTTGTGCCAGTATAAGAAAAAAAACCCAAAGGTTAATGATTTAAGAGCAAGAGAAGAGAATGTGAATCAAGCTCGCCATTTAGGGAAGCGTACTCTTAATCCTGCGTGGACAGAGGTGGGCTGAACATGATTGTCCCAAATGCGACCTTAGTGAGTACTCTGGTCCATTGGAGATTGGTTCTAGATTTGGCTGCTGTCATTTCTGGCTGTATTTAAGAATGAAATTTCTGAATTTACTGCCACTAAAGGGCTGTGAATCTCCAGAGAAAATGAACATTTATCATTAAAGTTCCTTAATGGTTGGTGTGGACAGTTTTCTTAGTTAATGGTTTTGCCCACAGCTGTGATCCATCTTACTTTTCTCGTGGACCAGATAGGGTCTGTGGATACCACTGCTAGTGTGTAGTGATGTATCTGTTCTTGTGAATATAGTCTGTAATCTCTAGGGGCTAGATTGTCTGATGCCTTGGATTTGAATGGAAACTTAGGTTTTTAAGTTTGATTCGTGATAACATTGCTCAGGCGTGTAAGATTTGCCTCTTCTGTGTCTTCAAAACTTAACTCTGTAAGCTCACACACATACGTAAGGCTTTCAGGGGTCACCTCCTAGGACTGGTGATCTTACATGTTTAAACACGTAAGGTGACTTGCTAAAACAGAAATACTCTGCCTCTTCCCTATCATTGACTGTCTTGAATCTACGACCAAGGTGTTCTTGTGAGCTTTGTCAATTAAAATTGATTTAAAAGCTGCTTTAACTGCCATTGCAAACCTCCATGAAGATGTTTATACTGACTGGAAGCCAGTGATTCGGCGCATTTGCTTGTGCATCTCAAGCACAAAAGGCACTAAATGCCCAGCAGTTAGAAGCAACTTTACGATAAAAATAGTTTAATCTTTAGTTAAGCTGATGCAGATTTAGTGGAAAATGCATGCTTCTTTTTACAGTTAGATAACTAACATACAATAGGGGTCCTGCTACTAGTGTGATAGTAGGGGGTGGCTGACCTTTAGCTGGCTGTGTTGTCAAAGGACTTGGTGTGCATTGCCTTATTGGTAGATGAGACATCTAACCTTGTTCCACATGATTTTATTGCAAAAACAATGCTGGCTATGTCTGCAGGCATGGCTTTTTCTGTCTATGTTAGTCTCTTAGAGAGAGGAGGGGCTCTTGAGCTGAATTCCCTTACAAAATTCACTGAGTTTAGGTGGAAGAAGAGAAACGAGCTTCCATACTTCTGCCTCGAGAGGGAGCAGCAAACCAGTGGAATATGGTTGGTGCATTTACAAGAAATGTGAAACATTTCCTTTAATTGCATCAAATCTCCTTGTTTACAAGCATGTACCTGTTATAAAATTTGTAATGTATACAGGCCCAGTTTTAGGTGGAATCAATCTTTCAAAAATATTCTTTCTAGCTAAGAAACAACCTGAGACCTTTACATTTGTGTGTGTGTGTGTGTGTGTGTGTGTATATACACGTATGTGTATATATATATATATATATGTATGTATATATGGGGGGGTACATAAAAATAGATGGTTATATTAATAGTGCCTTTGAGTTCAAAAATACACTTGGACAATAAAAAGCCAGTTTGCACCTTAAGCAACTTGTGCTCCTAAGATAATCTTCCACGTTCATTTCCCGTTTCACATTTCTCTTCTGATGTCCCTTATTTTAATCTTTGAGACCAAACCTACTGGCTGCTTTTTTAATGCTCTGTGGCTCTGTCTATAGCTGTGGATTAGTTTCATCAGCAGTCACTGAACTGAAGGGTGAAGCGTCCAGGTGAGAGGGATGTGGGGTGGCGTTAGCTGAAGCTGCATCCTTTGCCCCATCCCAAGGGGGCGTGTAGCACGTGCAGAATTACCCAGCACAGCAAAGAAATTTAAGAAGCCTTTCTGTACTCGCTGTTGTAGTTCAGTGAAAAACAGGAGATGCATGTCTGTATTTCTAAAAATAGGTGAGCACCTTTGTTTTTCTCAAAGAATCTTTCCTCAATCTGCTGTTATTTTTAGAGGGCATCCCTGCACCAAGCTGGCACCTTTCTGGAGCTTGGTGTGTGGCAGCTTTCCCTTGTTAGGCCGTCAGGGTTGCCTGAGCTCCTCCAAGGAAAACTTGGCAACTCCTATGTAATTAAATTTGCAGCCTCCAGCAGTTCAGAAATTAGCATCGTCACAGAGGATTTGCGTTTCTCCCCTCTGAATATCGGGGGTTAAGGAGCATGCAGTGCCGGATCCATCCCTGTGGAGCTTACTCCCATGTGCTCATTAGATGTGTTTAATATCAAAGCATTAGTCATACTTAGATAGGCTAGTGACACAAATTGTGCCCTGAAAGCGGGAGTACATAACCCCCGAGACAGTAATTTTAATATTCTTATATTAAGTTGACTAATCCAATTAATATTTCAGAACGCTTAAACAACATTAACTATAAAGTACAAAGCCTCTAACACTTTTTGGAAGGGACATTCCAGCTTTTGTTCGTAATGAATTAAAATTACAAACTTAACTAGAAGAAAATACGGCTCGCCCCACAATGTTAACTGCTTTTAGGATTTCAAGTAAGAAAAGATAAGTTGTAAAATTAACATTCCTGATCAGTTGCCAGTTTCAGATTCTTGTGCTATTTTTAAGTCAGCCAGCTTCTGCTTTTTTACTTAAGTGGCAGGTTCCTCTTTGACAAGAACATGGAGATTTTCCTCTTATTACCATTAAATTGAAGGAGTAAGAAACTGCTCATGCTTCTGTTTTTGTCTGCAGAAACAAAAAAAAAACAAGGAAAAAATAAAAAAACCCACCACAACCAAACAACAGATAAGTAAATGCTTGGTTTAGATAAGTGTAGTAATTTTCTGGGCAAGTCAATAAACGTTCAAAGTATAATTTAGATTAATCTGTTATTTCCTCTTGATAGTAGGCTGTATTTTTTACTTGCAGTAAAATAGAGGAAGTTCAGCATGTTTATATTTAAACCCGTGCTACAGAGTCAAGTCTCAAAGGAGTTTAGAAGTGTTAATAATGCAACTTGAACTTTAAGTTTCAGCTACTACTATCACGGACTTCCTGGTTTAAAGATCAGTTAAATCCACTGCAGGCTTGTAGACCCTGATCACTTTGTCTGCCAGGGAAGTTTCCCTGCAAAGGGAGCTATAGAAATTGTTTTCCTGTAGCAGGCAGGGAAAACAGCAGCACGGAGCAGAACTGGCTGTGGAGCAGGGATCCCCACTGAAGCACGGGTCCTCAGGGTCCATGATGAGCGGAAAAAAGCAGTCAATGCTCAGTTGTGGTGTTCTTCTCTTCCTTCTGTCTGCGCAGTCTGCCCTGGTGAGAAATTTGTAGCCTGTATGGCTGTCGTCCCTCCCAGGGGTGGTACCAGGCATCAGGAGTAGGAAGAGGAGAAGAGAGTATTGCGTGCTCTGGTCCAAAATGCAAAGTCCAGTGCTGCAGAACATTGTCTGTAATCATTAAGCATTAGAGGTGTTCATCTGGCTCAGTCAACAGAGCATGAACAGTGAAATTCTCACTCCAGTGATCGTAAACATGAGAGCTGGGACCGGTGCTGCCTGACGGGCTCTCCCTGCCTGCGGTTGCTCAGCTGCTGGCAGCCTTACCCTCAACACTGCCTGAGACTCCAGTGCACACAACGGCATTATTTTGAGCTGCAGCAGCGCCAACAAAAAACTGTAACTGTTTTTTGTGAACTTACTTGCCTGTTTGGGTTTTGGGCTTCCCACTCCCTCCCTTCAGTACAACCTTTATGCTTCCTAATTTTGCGATTTGGTTGTACTCTTCCCCCAGAGCTTGGGCTTTTGATACCTACCACTCTCAGTTTACAGCTTGCTTTTGCCACATCTGGGTGTCTCAAATGCCAGGTGCTCTCCAAACCAGGGTCTAGCGTCTCTCGCCCCAGCATGGCATGTGAAACAATGACTACTTATCTCTAGTTCTGAAGTCCTCTCACTTTCATGGCTTGGGGTGAAGGGGATTTCTCAGTCACAAGAAAGCCACAAATCACTTTGGTCAGTAAAAGGAGATGGGGAAAGAGGACCAGAGGTATTAGGTTCCGTGGACCAGTGCCAAGGAACATTGTCACCAGTATTAACAGAGCCAGTGATCTGGTTTATGTGATATTTCATATGAATAAAAGGTTTGGGGTTTTGTTTCTTGTCCTGTGCATTGATTGATTTGGATTTTGTTCTTTTGTTTTTCAGGTGGCTTCCTTGGCAGGGCCAGGAGGGAAAGTTGAAATAGAACAAAATTTTCTCAATAACAAACTGAAGACAATAACGGCTTATTTTGGTGATCTGATACGGCATGACATCTCCTGAATTCAGTGTGTTTCATCCAAACCCAACCTCCCTGACTGCTGCATTGCTTAAGCTTTTGTACAGCTGCCTGGTCAAAAATGACTTAAAGCCATTTTCTGCTTTAATTTCTGTTTACAGATTTTTTTTCTGTTTATTGCTACTGTCAATAAATGTTTTATAGTAATTTTGACAAAATTGTAAATGCAGAGGAGCTGTGAATGTAGGAAAAAAAGAGCTTTATAAGATGCAGTCTTACAAGGTTTGAGTCCAACCAGTTGAAGGGGAGTTTCTTTGCAACTCTTACGTGTGCTACTTTTGTACATGCTCTGGTTTTGAGCATTCAGAGAGTCAAAAAGAATAGCCTGAAAGCTGCCGTGTGTCAAGAACTGCTGTCTGTGCTTGAGAAACAGAAGCATCTGAACATCAGGTGGTCTTGAAGGTCCTTTCCAACCTTAAAGATTCTGTGATTCTATGATCAGGTGGAAAGAAATGGTTGGGTACAGCACCAGAGGTTAACCCCAGCTCACCTCTCTGGCTCCCTGCTCACAAGGAAATCTTTTCAGCTTTTATCTGTAGGATGAAGGTCCACACATTCCTTATGAGTACTTCAGCTTGTTGCAGCACAATGAGGGAGCGGGGCTTGTTTGTGGCTGGGTATTTATTTTATTTTTGTCCTCCTTGCCAGCCTTCATTACAAAAACATTTTGAAGAAACTGTCTGAGTGGAGGTTTGTCTCAGTAAGCAGAGGAGTATGTGTCTCTCTTTTTGAGGCCTTTTGGATCCTTGCACAGGCTTCAGGGAGGGCAGAGGGTGCCCAGCTTTCCCTGGTGAGGGCTCTCTGCTCCCACTCGGGGTTTGTGGAGGTGGGGGGAAGAGTGGCTGTTGGGCACTTCTCCAAGCAGAAAAGGGAGGCAGGGGAGAAGTGTTGAGGGCATGGATGTATGTACACTCATAGTAAGTATTGAAGATCAATTTTGAGTCTGTTTTTGAGGTAAGAGTGTAGGAATAGTTTTTAAGACAGTAAGTGCTGCTTCTCTGCTTGGGGTGCAAGCAGGATGCTGAAACCAGCAGACTAAGCACTATACCACGCATTAATACTGACAAACAAAACTATAGAATGACAGTTTAGAATAACCAAGAGGATTTTTTTTAAATTTTTTTTTTTTAAATGCAGCCTGCCTCAGTGCAAGTTCACAGTGCAGTGAAATAGCACTTAGGACGTCATTTTTTTTCTAACTTTACCATCCAGGACCAGACAAGTCCTTAACTGTTAATGACGGTTACATCCATCCTTCATGTAAGGCATTTTATTTTATTTGAAGATAATTTGACTAATTTGCATCACTGCATTTTGCCACTGTATTAGAGTGAGGAAGAAGTGCTGTGATAGTGCCAGTCTGTGTCGATATTTAAAGGGAATTGTAAAGAAAAGAAATTATGTGCTCTTCAGTATTCCTTACAGGTTTGCTACTGGGAGGCAGGGGAGGCTGGCAAGAGTGCTAGTACTACAGGAGATCCAAACCTACTGTAGCAGTGGCACTTGAATGTAGCAATGCTGTTAAATTTTCACTAGAAGCTACCAAAAAAATCTAAGAAAAAGTCAAGTGAAGGCCAAATTAATTTATACTGTATGTCACAGTACTCTGTACATTAAAATTTGTCTATCTGGGGCTTATTGCTGCTTACAGGAATACTGTTGTCTTATTCTTTGGTCTTCTTTTCCTCCCTGAAGTTAAGGAGTAGTTTTAGAAGCATTTTGAGATTTTGCTGATGCTGCTCCTGTAAAAGGAAGCTCTATGAGAGAAATACCAGTAAATTTACCTTCAGGAAAGTAGTAAGATTTTGTTCAGTGCCCGATATGCAAAATGCGGAAGCTGAAATATAAAAGGTACAACATTGTCCTGGTTCCCCAGGCACAGACCCATGGGCCAGCCATGCAGGCAGGCCATGAGTAGCCCCGAGTCAGCTGAGAGTCCCAATCAGGGCAGCTGACTCACAGGTGTATCCCATACCACCAGTCATGCTCATTATAAAAGGAGGGAGCTCAGTGAGGGTGGAGTTCCTCCTCTCCCTGGGGCTCCTGCTGTCAACATCAAGGACTGGGCTGAGGAGAACCTTCCGTGCTTTATGTTGACTGTTGTATCAGTTTTATTATTCTATTAAATCTGTTTCTACTTCACCTCACAGGCCTTCTGCCTTTTTTCCTGATTCTCCCTCTCAACTGGGGAGGGAGCATTGGGTGGTAGACTAGCTGCTATGGTTTAGCCCTGAGTACTGGCTAAATGTAGACAAACATTTACTGTTACAATGTTTCCTTCCAATATAACGAACTTACTGGTAAAAAGAAACAATTTATCAAAGGTCTTTGCTGAGCTTTGCAAGCACGTGAAGCACCAAAAGCGGAAGAATATCACTGTTCATGGCTGTTCCTCTCTCTAACCAGCAAGTACAAAAGGTCTGTGTTTTGGTTTGGGTTTTTTTAAACACAACTTGAAGCCAGAATACACTCTGCTGGCTTGTGATAAATGTTTGCCCTCAGCTTCCCACTTGGGCAGAACAGGTGAAGTTCCCCAAGGCTGTGAATCTGTTAAGCCTAAAATACATCTATGAGTATTTTTACTTTGTTGTTAGGGATTTCAACACTTCATGGAGGACAGCTTCATTCATTGTATAAGTTTCTGTAAAACGTTACTCTGCTTTATATTGTAGATAAAAGGTTAACGTGGGCTGAGACACAGTTAAATTTCCGGACATCCCATGCTGAGTTGTATACCCTTTGGGGTTTGAGTAGTGTTTTGCATATGATACATTAGGCTACAAAGAAGTTATGTTTCTACTGTGAAGAAAATACTTTTGGTCTTTTACCAGTTTTAAGACACAGAATAAGCTATAGGAAAAATGCAGATTTTTGGGGGGGAAGTTAATATTTGGACTAAATGCAATAAATACATGCTGTTTTATACTTCCTTCTGTGCTCTTGAGCTCCTAATCTTTTAGGTTTATCTTAAATCCAATATTAAACCAAACTCAGTGGTTTCTTTTTCTGGTGCATGGAATAAAGAGAAGTGATGGAACACAGAGTTAAAACCAGCATGTTACAAGACGGAAGCCTAATTGCAGATTCATGGGGAGCAGAGCATCCGTCTCATCATGGCAGGACAGTTAATGCTGTGCCTTTCTCTGAAGAAGGCCCCATTAGCGTTATGGTAAAAAATCACCCTTCCATGAAGTTCTAATGTGCAGGTTTTAGAAAATCTTCCACAAGTGTAGTGGTCCTGAAGTAACATCTGGGTCTATAGGTGCAACTTGTTAATAAACAAATTAATGCTACATCACAGTGGGCATGGTAACATTTAGAAGAGGGAAACCCCTTAAATAGCACAAGTTGAAAAATATTTGCAGTAACTCATTGAACAAATCAGTAGAAAATGGGGTTATTTTCATTCTAGTTTACTCTCTTTGCTTTCATATGCCTCATACCCACTACTTGCTTTAACTGTCTCCCCCTGCCCTCCCACAGATCTTCCCACCTTCAAATACCAGGGAAGGAGGACAGTCCTAACACACAGAATGAACTAATTTAGCATTGCTAGTTTAGCCTTTCCAACACAAAAAATCTTGGTATTCCTGCCACTGGAATATCTTGGTGCAGTCCAGACTACTTAAAAAAAAGTTGATATTCAGTGGTGAGGAAGTTTTAGATTTCTGTACAAAACCAGAACAGAGACATTTTTGCAAGTGTGTGGTGCAGTGGTGAAGGAATAAATGTTTTAAAACTGGACTTGAAATCGATTCAGACCCTCTGCTGTTTCAGCTGTCAGACAGTGAAGCCATCAAGTGGTCCAGCCTGTTCCATCAGTGTATTACCCATTCACATGCTCTGGGGAAGTAATTGAAAGAATGATGCTGTGTTGATTCAGTTAAGTCCTCTAAATGCCTGAAATAATTAATAATTTTTTTTTAAAAAAAAAAAAAAAAGTAAAGCAGGTTGTTACTTGAGAGGCTGCAGAAGGAGTCATCAGCTGAAAAGAGGTGAGGAGAGCAGCAGTTGTCCTGGGAGTTGTGACAGCAGCTGGGCTCTGCTCGAGGAGTTCCCCAGCTGGGCTGTGCACACAGCCCTGCAAAACACCCCCTGTGACATACAGCAGAGTCTCACCATTTTTCTCCTCCTACCAACCTGAGTCAGCCCCAGATTTGTCCATATAAAGACTCATGGACTGGTGACTTTTTAGCACATGTCACGACACAGGAATCTCTGCCATCAGCCCCTTGTGCACTCCTCTTCGATCTCATGCAAGTGCATTTTCTGAGCTCCTTTTTTCAGCACATCTCTGAGGTCTTGGCCCGTCACCTTGCCATGTCCCAAAACTGGAGTGAGTTTCAAAGCGCTTCCTAGCACCATGGGCTTCCCTGAAAACCTGAAACTTCGCTCCACATTTCTTGGTTCTCAGACCGCTGAGGGAAAAAATGTGCTGTTGGAGGCAGTCTGGGCTCGATGACAGCACAATCCTTCCTCTCTCTCTGTGGCTCAGCTCATTTTCTTCCTTTTTCTCAAGGCTGCTCTGCAACCTTCTTGTGAAACCCCTGTAGCTTATTAGAGGAGTGCTATGGCATCGCCACAGCTTTAGCACTGCATAAACGTGAGTGAAAAGGCTCACAGTTGTGTGCCATTGTTGTGTTGGGAGTGTGAAATGCCGTTCCTCAGTATTTTATCCTAAAAACATGGCCAAAGAATGGGCATCAGAGAGACGATTCCTCTCCATAGTTATTGCAGGTTGAACAAATACATTTGTCATATCAGTGCGCTGCTACCTAGAGCTCTGAGGGTTCAGCACATTGTCACGGTGTCAGACACAGCAACGGTGACAGTGGCAAAAGCTTTTGTGAAAGGTGGTATTATGATCTGACAGCAAAACCCATCCTAAGGCATTCATTAAATTGTTCTGGTGCCAGGACAGCCTATGATTATGTCAAAGGGGGGAGCAAATTGTACGCTCTGCTTTCCCGGTATACGCCAACTTAGTCTGAAAGTCTGCCTAGGAAGGTTAAACATGGACAGCTTTGCCCAAGAAACCTCCAAACTGGCAGAGCCCATCGCCCTGGAGGGTTGCTTGTGGGGGGCCGCCTGTGTCAAACAACCACACTGATGCGGGGATGATATCCATTGAGTGAAAACTGCAGCTGGGCTTATCCAAGGGGTTCCCTTGGATCTCAGAGCATTTGGACGTCCCCAGCAAACACAATGTTATCTGCAGCTCAGGCTCAGATGTGTACTTCTGGAAAGCAACCATCCCCAAATGGGAAGCTGGAGTTCCCCAGGTACGGCTCTGTGGGGAACCTCTGGCTGCAGCTCCGGCTGTGGGAGAAACCACCCTCCAGGAAGTGCTTTTAGTGCTGGGTTTTGACATCAAGCCCAGTTCTCCCAAGAAGAGCAAGTCTCATGCAGGTTCTTCAGGGTATTCATTAACCCTGTCTAGACAAGTTGCTGTTAAGAGTCAGGTTTGAGAACAACCTGTGTGGTCATGGGACATCTCCTACAAGGAAGTGCTCCTGGTGGCTCAGGAGCGGGCCGAGTACTGGGAGCAGGACAGAGCGCAGGGACAGCAGAGCTGTGTCCAGGTTGCAGAGCTGAATGCCCCAGTGCCCAGATTTAGTTTCTGCAAGACACACTGTTTGTGTCCACTGTTGCTTCTTTTTGCCAAGCTTTGTGACTTTACTGGCAGTCTTTTGATTTTTTTTATGCAGCTTGTACAGAGCGTTGTCAGGAAAAAAAAAAAAAAAAGAAAAAAAAAGAACTTTCATCTAAAAATAAATCTTCAGCCCTTGCAGTTAAAAAACCCAAACAAACAAAAACAGCTGACACAAAAACAAAGACCTGGATGCATTATAATAGTTCAGAAATCAGATAAGAATGTTCAAAACGTAACTGTTTCGCAATTGCTTCGTAGGCAGGTCCACCTCATGTTTTGGCCTGAGGCACAGAGATGAAGAGAGGTTGAGATGATTTTTCAGCAGTTGGGACTGACAGCGCTGCTTGTTTCTGCTGCTACTCTGATTTATCAGCTTTGTTTGAAGAAGTGGGAGCATTTATTATAAGTAAGTTGAAGTGGGAAACAGTCTGACTTCTTGCACACATATTTTCTTTGTTAATAAGAAGAATGACCTAATCCAAAATTATGGTCACTTATTATAAAAATTCAAAGCAGAGAAATCATTCAATCTCTTTGCAAGTAGAAAACCAGTTCATAACTGGATGCAGTGGCTGCAGAATCAAGGTCTGCCAAGAAGAAATCCAATTTGGCCAATTTGGCAAGATCAATACTGTCCACTTACCTTAAAAAAAAAAAAAAAATTCACCTGCTTGGGTGAGAAATAAAAAGAGCCAGAATGCCAGAATGTATAGATCACGGTTTATAGGTATTCGGTCTTGCAGAAAGTTCATGAGTTTTACTACAGAAAAAAAAAGCATGCTGTTTTGCCCAGGCTTGTGCAGGTGTTTGAGGGCTTGCCTGGAAGCAGAGCTGGGTTACTGCGCAGGTTTGCTGATGCTGAAGATGCCGCTGCTGCCTTGCCCAGCAGGACCATTGTGAGCAAAGTCTACAGCAACTTGCAATAACCTAGATAAAGGAATAGTAAGAAAAGATCAAATTCCTGCTGGAGTCTGTATTGTGTTAAGCAAACACTGCCTCTTCCTTTCCTTTCTTTGTCTGCAGTATGAGTTTTATATTGCCTTTCAGGTCGTGCAGGGAACTTATTTTTCATTTACAGGAGAAGAGCAATCAGATGACCTTGGTGACAGGTGTCAAGTCATGTTTTTAGGACAACACGCCGGGCAGCAATGATAGGATGCCCACCAGCAGTATCATTTTCCACAGCTTATTGCAGAGGAAGTAAATACACGAGCTGCTCCATGCTGGCCACAGCAGGACTCCCAAGCACTGTAGCACACCAGGAAAACTGCGTTTTGGGGAAGAATACCACAGATGCTTTGGCTGTTAGGCCTGGGAGCCAGCTGTCCTGTGCTAGGGGTAAAGAAGAACTGGCCAATGTGACTCGAATAGGCAGCAGGGTGGTACCAGGTACCCTCTTCACAGCACCTGAAACACTTCAAGTTCCCCATGGGTCTCTGAAGAAAGCCGGGGGAAGGAGGCAGTGCAGCTGGCAGCACTGGTGCTGTCCTTTCCTGGTTAGTTTTTCATTAAAAACAGGTCAAAATGAGTCAGTGGCCTGAGGCGGTGACACTTAGCTGCTGAGGTGTGATAACTGTTAGTTTTCTGATTGCAAGAGAAAAGAGCAATGCTGCAGTTTGCTGCTTGCACTATAAAATGTATTTGCCAAGACCATTGGGGGTTAACACAATGAGCTGTGAATAAACAATATATGTAAGAGTATACAGTAGAATTTTTGAAGTCATGACTTCTTCCTGATGTCTGGTTATTCTAGCTGAATGCTTACTTGGCACCATGGATGGCATGAGCCCCAAATCCCTTCCATGTAACCGAAGAGATTCTCAGGTTTCTTTCTGCCATGTCGCAGGGCAAACCCAATTCCAATCCCAAAATCACTGTCCAGTCACACAGCATTGGTTCTTATAGCTAGGTCCACATGGGCAATGCAGCACCATAGGAAGGGACCTACAGAGGAAACCACCCAGTGCAGAGGCCCCGTGCAACACACCTCACTGGGGTTTTGTGACAGAGCAGCTCTAATCCGGTCCTGTGGGCTGAGTGTGCATGGGTGGTCAAAGTAATCTTATGTTTCCCCTGGCAGGAACGCAGCTTGCACAGTCCAAGACTCCGCTGCAATGTGAGCCGCAGTAAGGGGGCAACCACAAAATTAATTTTAAAAATGTGTTCTTGATCCAAATTAAACTACCATTAAACTATCTAGAGATACGTAGAGATAATGAGTGCCTTACCCAGGGACTGAGCTCCAGCTCAGCATCCTGATGCTCTCTAGGTGGAAGAAGAGGGCCAACTGGAGCAAAAAAACAAAAAAAAAGTTACCCGTCTGTGATTCTTCTCCTTATTTCTATGTCTGTCTGTCTCTACAGACAGCAACTGAACACTTCTACTTTGCATGTCGATACAATTTCACTTTGCCATCACTTAAAATTCATTTCAGTTTGAGCTGAGTGATTTCAGGCTGGCTGACAAACTACCAGTATCTCATTCTCTAGGGAACAGCAGTCCCAGCTGGGCCTGTAAAAGCAGTGCCCACCAGCTGCAGGTAATGTCCCCGTGAATGCGGGGGCACAGGGGTGTCCCTCCACCGAGCCGTGAGGGCTGCAAAGCAGCGAAGCAGCGAAAGGCAGCAGGGAACTGGAGCATCACTGACATAGCACAGGACAGGGAACACCCAGGTCCTATCTGCCTCTCCAAAATTACAATTCTGTCCCTTCCATGGCATTTCCTATGGATTAAACTGTATGTCACCTCACGTGAGGGCTGCACTCTTACAGGTGTTGGCTCAGAGATGAATTTAATAATAAATATTCTGTTAATTATATATTTACCATGGGTTTTCCTAAAATATCAGATGCTGCTATGTAAACATCACAGTTATCTAGATAGGCTATCTCAGGCACTACCTCCACCTCTTTCCCATTCGTCTCGGTCTTGTGATGCACCAAGTGCACGCAGATGCTGTCCGTCCTTACGCCCGTGGGTGCACGGGACAGTGCAGCTCTGGAGCCGTGATGCAGAAGCAGAGCTGCTGGGTGTAACTCAGAAGGGAAATGATGCAACTCAGTCTAAGAAATTAATGCAAGTAGATAGCACGTAGGGCAAGATTGTTTTGAAATAAGGATGAATTATTATTGTATACTAAGATGATTATGCATCTGGGTGGAGATGTACAGAACAGGTGAGCTACCCTATAGCTGGGAGAAGCCAGGCACACATCCAGCCCCATACAATGCGTGTGTTTGCGGTCAGTGGCAAGCAAATCTGTCACCCTCTTTGGAGAGTACTGTAAATGTGAGTGGGCTTTGCCAGATGGCAGATAATCCGGAAAGACACAAGGAGAAAGCAAAGCGTAACTGCATCGTGCACAGCAGTAACCAGGCTGGGTCTGTCCACAGATGGAAACTTGCAAATCACAGCCCTGGTGCAAGCTCATGGGAAACCGCTGACAAAGTCAGACCCCAATTCCCTGGCCTCCTCTGCGTAACTGAGAAATCAGGACAGGGTCTGGATCGATCTCATCTGCTAAGGTTGGCAGCCTGGAGGAAATGGCAAGCCTGAATGTGGTGCTCTTGGTTCAGGGCACACAGAAGGGCTGTAGGAAAACAAACTGGGGCTAATTAGAGACTGGTTCATCCTGTAGATTATATCAGATTAAAATTCCAAAATCGGAAAGTACAAGGAATGCAAATAAGTTCCCTCTTCCTCCTCCTGCTTCCTTTGCTCGTCACTCTCCATGGGCAGCCACAGGATAAGGTATCCTAGAGCTGTGGAATGCCAGTGTGGAACAGGGAGGGAGAATTTTTATGTAGCTGTTTTCTCAGTTGTGTTATGCTACTACTTCCAAAAACTGAATTCCATGAAATGAAGATAAAAAAGACTGGAAAAAAAGAGCTTTCCCCACCACCACCTCCTCCTACCACGTCCAGTCCATATTTGACTAAGTTTCTTGCTTCTTTGCAAAGCTTTCTGTCTTTTTTCCCTTTCAAGACAGGCTGAGGAAAGACAGAGCAACATGGGACTCATGTCCTCCTCCCTCACCTTGCCTGCCTCAGCTCGGGAGACATGCAGGCAAGAACGAGGTGCAGCTCCCTGGGTAGAGAGCAGTTACCTGAGACTTCTGGCTCACATGATGAGTCTCTGTGCAACACCCTTTCTAAAACACTTCCCTGTGTGATAAGTAGAGCCAGTCTTTTAGCTTCTGATGTCCTTAAGTTCTATTCTTATTCCATATGAGCCCAAATAAGAGAAATGTGAGACCCCTGTCTAGGTCCAAGTGAAAGCAGGTAGCTCAGAAAAGTTAGTTGGATTTACACCAAGGGACAAATCTGTTTGGATAAACCAGTATGTCTTTAGAAGCCAGCTACTGATAGTTTTATTGAGTTCCACCTTACTCCAGTAACAAAAAGACCTAGCAGAAACACCACTATTTGGATGCTGAGCTGTGACAAGTTTTAACACCTTCTGTGCAGCAGCTCTTTAGACCATGTTGGGGTGTGTGTATTTGTCAAGGACTGGCAGAAGGGTGCTTAGTAAAGATACAAGTCTCTTCCACTCTGCTGTGATATAAGGGGTTGTTAGTGACTTGTCAGTTCATATTTTCAATTAGTGTTATTACTATTATTTTAAAACTGTGGGTGTTTCTAAAATTGCTTTATATCAGATAATAAGTACACTCATTCTTCAGTTACCATAATTAGCATTCTGAGTTTGATTCTGCCACCTTGATAGCTCTGAGAGCTGGGGCTGGTAATCACATACACAAAGCTCTTAGCTCTTTTCCATTACAACCTCCAGGTTTTAACTCTTGATGCCCCAAAGACCATCCTTCCTGCCTCTGGCTTTTCCATGGCTCATTCCTGTTGTTTCTTCAGAGTTTCTCTCCCACCAAATGATGTCTTGCAAAGGAGTGCCTTATTTTTGACCAAAACAAAAATGTAATCTCTAAGCAATTCCCATCCCTTGACATGTTGCTGTAGAGCACATTTACTTGAAGCAGCCCTAATGAACAGCTTCCGTATTAGCCACTCCTGGGCTGCTCTTACGTTTTCTACCACTTGTGCATGCATTCCCCAGCCCCAGAAGGGGACACTTTAGATCATTGCCAGGCTATGGCACGGAGCAGCCTGAAAACACCGTGCATGCCCATCTAGCTGAAAATAAAGCCAGTGAACAGTGGGTAGAGCAGAGAAAAATCTTGCTTTTAAGAACTGCCTTAAAATAAATAAATCTGAGTCTGACCTCAAAAGAAGCTAAGTAGCAGAGCAAGTCAATAAAAGCAAAGAGAGGTGGGGGTGTGGGGGTGATAGTGTGGCACTGCTGCATGCAACAACACCTTAAGGTATGTTATTAAACCAGAAAAATGTTTTCCTGAAAAATTTAGAGAAAGCTCTAAAGGGACATTTCAAAGGAAGAACAAACCAAAGAAAGGGGAAAAAAAAATCCAGACCAGCAGAAACCTTGGAAGATGGGCGACAAGGACTTGCATTGAACCGAGGAAAACAGACTGGACTGTCTAACAGAAGTGACAAAATTCATAATTTTTTAAAGGCTTCATATGTGTTTTACGGTCCATCTCCTGGCTGGGGAATATAATTTTCTCAGAGAGAATCAAATTCTGCCTTTGTAATGATTGGGAGATACCGAAAGCACTCAAACTGTGCTACAGTCAACTGTATTTCATTAAGTAAACTCTTTTTCTCCTCACCAGACTACAGAAGCATATTATTCAGAAGCTAAAGCCTGTTTATCTTCTTACCTACCCAGAAGTTTGCTCCTCTCCTATTACCAGATGAAGCACCTCAGCTGGTTTTCACAGAGTATGAAAGTAAAGGAGCTGCTGGCAGATATTCATCATGACAAGTCATCGGGTTTGAAACTCGCTTCACACCTTGGGTTTGCCATCAACCAAGTCCCTTCACCTTTCAGGCCCACTACAAAAGCCTGGATTTTTCTCACAGCTGATATGGGGTTTTCTATCTGTGCATTAGCTCAAATTGCTCAAATAGCAAATGCATCCTCTATTTAACAGCCAACATGGGGAGAGATGAAATGGCTGTACACGAGCTCAGGACAGAACCAGATCTGTTGATTGCTGCCTGGGTGTATTTGCACACAGGACATCTCATTCCAACTGCAAGATGTGAACTGGTATGTGGCTTTACTGAAGGTGCAGAAAGAGCCAAACTGACTTTCTGTTAAATGTGACAAGGTTAGATCATAATGGGTTTGTTTTTAGGGAAAAAATATACAAATGCTTCTATTTCTAGCACATTTATTTGATTTCTAGGAGGTCTATTTGTAGCAAGTGTTTCCACCAGCACTAGGAGACAGCTCACTAACCTAACCTACCAGTGGTCCACTTACTGTGTACAACAAACACGTCCTCTGTTCTGTGGTAGTTGGGTGTGTTAATAAAGCAAACAACAACAAAATAATAACTGAGCTCAAAGCCCTGCTCCTGGCTTGGCTGCTGCCAGGGGCCATCTTGTAGATGTGCTGAACTCAGACACTTCCCCTTGTTTTGTATGTGCTGGGGACATCTGTCTTGGGGTGCCAGAAACCCCACAGAAGCCATTTAACTCTTTCCTGAAGGCTTCATTCAAAACCCGCCCCCATCTTCAGAACAGCACCAACCCGTTATACACTGCTGTTGAAGGAGATCATAGCTCGTTAAGCTGCAATGAATAATATGTTTGAAAATGTAATTAAAATGTTTTTCAATCATTCGTGAAAACTCTTTTAATGCACTGTAAAGCTTGATAATGTCTGTGGTTGTACTTTGACCTGATGAAAGCTCTGAGTGGAAACTTGTACAGTAGGTAATATTTACTCTGGCAGTGTATCAGTAGGCAATGTCTACTGCTTTTATTGCTCTGTGGAATAAAAGTTTTGGATTTTGCTCTGTACTGAACCATTTATTGTCTTGAAATTGGCAGCAGTAACACCCAGCTGGATGCCGGTATGTTTTGTGTTTGCAAACAGGCTGATCCATGGGAAACAATCTCCCAGACTAATCGACTTCTTTATGAATTAAACAAAATCTTTGCTTGGGTATGAGGCATTTGAGCCTGAGGGAGCTATTATTTTGGAAAAGGCCCATAAAAGGACTTTTAAAGACACAGACTTTGTGAGTTTTAAGTATGATATTCTTAGACTGCCTTTAGTTTTATGCCTTGCTTCGCATAACACAGTGGACTTTTATAAAACAATATCTTCTGTGTAAATGGTGGTGGGGTCCAAAGCACTGAACTGAAAGTCAGAACAGAGCTTGGTGTCTGGCCAAGCTGTGGAACTGCTTAAATTGTTCTTCTTCTGCCTCCCACCTTTTTTTCTGCCTTGTCCTTGGGACAGGAACTGCCATTTCCTATCTGTTTCTCTATTGCATAGCATTGAAAAATTCCTTCTTATAAGCAAAAGAGAGAGGTAGAAAGTTTACCTAGAAATAGCTGACTGCTCAGTACCAAAAATAAACTTAGCATGTAGAGATAATTCTGTGTGCTTAGAGCCAGTCCTACCACCTCTCACAGTCTCATGAATGTCATGGGATCGGATGTTTTCTTAATTCTCTGGCTGATGGTAATCGAGGAACCACATGATAATCTTGACTTCATTAACACAATGAAAAAATCACATGTAAATTTCTAGCTTTGTGGTTGCTGAGAAAATATGAAGCAAGACAGTCTTAAATCCTGAAGGTAAATAAAATAATCTGATGGTCATTCTGACCCTTTATTCACTCCTGGGTTAACATGCTCAGTGTTTCTTGGCTGCTTCTTAGACCTGACCACACAAAAACTTGGTTCCTAGTGAAATATCCTCTAACCGTCTTTGCTTTCATCCCCAATCAATCAGCCCAGTTTATGGGTTTTTTTTCCTTTACAGTTCCAAAAGCGTGAGCTGATAGTCAGCCTACAGAAATATATGTTGGATATTCTCACAACTTACACACAGCTTGTTCTCTCTGTACCTTTAGTAAAAGGCTCATAGGCTCTTCTTCCTTAAACACTGAGTGCTCAAGCTATTACACCAGTACCCAGTGGAAACAGTCTCCTTTCTCACAGACTTCCTCCAGGGCCTTTGGGAAAGTCACCATAACAGTTCCTCCACTTTTTCTGTATCTGAGGATAATTGTATTTTGTTTCCTGGTCCACGTTGGACTACTGACTCTTTTGGACAGGTACGTACAGGGCCATGCACAACTAGGCTTTATAACCATTCTCCATTTACTCTATATGTCCCTTGGAGCAGGGACTGGGATTCAGGTTTCCCCCCTCCCAGGCTGGTCCAGAGGAGATGTGACAAAGGGAGGAAGCAGACACTGAGAGTCCCCACAGATGTGCACAGGCCATGGACCAGCAATCCACAGCCTGGACACTCACAGATCCTTGCATTGGGTTCCATAAAACAAGGACCGGGAACACTTTAGGGTTGTTAATGCTAGTGTGAATTGTGGCTGGCATGGCTAACCATTCATGGACACCTCTTTATTAAAAAAAAAGATCAGGATAATAAACTCAGTATATAATCCATGTCAAAGAATATGCTCTGGGCAGGACTTTTTCCACTCATCTGGATGATACTGTTTGCTTTCTTGTAACACAGCTTTCACAGATGGGCAGGCACATTTTTGTCACATGATTTTTTCTGGACTATGATAAGCTTTCAAAGACAGACTTTATTCTTTCCTTGAATTCATACAGCTTTAAGATGTCACCTTTACCATGTTTCAGAGTTTGAATGCTTGATGTTTTCAGGAAGAAATGTGAGAAAGAAAGAAAAACATAATATTTTCCGATCATCAAATATTTTGGGTGAGTCATTCGCCTGCATCGCTAGATAAATGCAACAGGACATCCTGTAACCGTCGTGCAGTTTCTTTAACTTCTACTTTTTTTACCCCTAAAACATAAATAGTGAGGTAGGGAAGAAAGTGGCAGTGGAGTCCTGTCCAGGCACTCCTCTATGCTTGGATCCTCTCCTGCATCAGGAGAGGGAAGCCACAAGTCGCCTTTTGGGGAGAGTACCCACCTTGGCATTGAGACAACAAGACAGATTGTGGTCTCTTCCTGGCCAGCAGCAGGGAAAGCCTCCTGAGGGACGTTAGAGAAGCTGATGTTATTTTTTGCCTCGTGGAAGAGTTTCAGGAGTTACCAGCATCAGAGGGAGAGTGTAGCTATGAGTCTTCACTAGAGTTTTCCCAGAAAAAGACCTGGAAGGGGGAGGTTCTGTACCAGCAGGCCTTTCTCTCACCCACAGTTTCAAGACTAATGTCCCCCAAACATTTTTTTAGCTCTTACATGCCAGTTGAAGAATTTCTAAGAGATTTCTCTTCTTTCTTTTGGATGCTGATAAAGGGATACAGCTGACCAGAGTACCAGTAAGAATGGCATAACTGAATTCAAACAAATTCTGCTCCCAACGAAAGAAAACAATAAGTCAGAGCATAGTAATTCTGGTTATAGAGTTGACATATGTAAAGGTAACAGAGGAAGAAGGAAAAGTTGAAAAACTGGCAAAAAAAATATATGCTTTCCTCTATCAACTCTATCTGCAAGTACAAACAGAGCTTTGAACATTAGATCTATCAAAACTCAATCTGGTCTTACCCAAAGGCCTTGGAAAAAAAAATGTGTTATCAGGTAGATAAACATTTAGTCAGAAATCTTAAGATTAAGCCTGAGAGACAGTTTGTGTGTACATATATAATTACCAAAATTTAAACAGGCAGCTTTATGATGACAGACCAAGTGAAAGGGAATTAGTGGAGAGATAACATATGAATAAAGCCTTACTTTCAGTAATAACTCTTGACAAAATTTCAGAGGCATGACTTCACATGAAATAACTGGAATCTCCTGAAATTCATCTTCCTTCTCAGAATCCCTTTTCAGGGCTTGTCCCTACTGTGACACTCAGAAGCAGTTAGCTGATGAAACTTGAATAGTCATGTGTTACTGAGGTACAGAGGATTTTATTTCATTTTTCATTGCCACTTACCATATTTATTATTATTATTGCCCTTCACTTAGTGTCAGGCAATGCCTTTTTGTGATTACACTGTACCTAGCACAGTGGTCTTTAGTGGTGCTTTCAATAAACCCTGTTAATAATTACCAGGAACTAAATATGTCAATAAATAAGTCTCATAACTTGATGATCTGACAGTGAAATGAAGTAAATCAGTGTCTGACTTCTATCATGGATGTTTAATTCTGGCACTATTCCTCATCTCTCTCCCATATACACACAGCCTCAGGAGACAGAACAATAAAGGTGAGGCTCCTTAGTTTCGTTTGCTATTTACAACAACATTTTCTCCTATTTACAACAACATTTTCTCCAAGGTGACAAGTTCCCTGTAGTTCTTTTACACACCTCTCATCTGTACTTCTCCCACTCCCTCATTCTTTGAGTCTTTTCCTGATCTGGTCACAGGTATGTTAGCAGCAGGCATTTTGTTCCTTATATTGGCAAACATTTTTTTCCCCACTTTTCAATCACCAGTTCTCCTACCCTCTCCCCAGTGCCATATATTTCACAACTGGTTTTGTCAACAAAACATTTTCCACTCCCTTTCTGCTTTCCACATTTGGATTCATGCCTTAAGTCTAGACTGGGAAGTCTCTGGGGCAGGGATTGTCTCTGGATTTACATGTATGTATATTTACTTATCCCCCAACAGCCCCAAACATCAAAGTCTTATTACAGTAACTAATGCTGGTGTGGGTGAAAAAGCTTTAACCTCTTAATCCAGGAACCACTTTGAAACACTACTCTCTAGCCTTGACGAAAAGGTAAAGGTTACTGTATTCTTCACAGCTCTCCTAACCCTTGAGCTCTGCTTTCATGCAGCTTCAGGCTCTGCAGCCTCTGTTCAGGCTGTTCGACACTAGTAGTGCAGAGCCTTTTCCTCTTCTCCCTTTTAATTGTGATAGCCTTCTTGAATAACTAGATTTTCCTTGCTTTTCTTCAAATATTACCTGAACCTTATCTTCCTCTCTTAATTGTTCTTGCACAATTGTTTTCTAAAACCTTTGATTTAGTTGGCTTAGTAAAATGTGCTATGAAAAATGCCACAGGAAAGAAAGTGTTGCTTTGTTCCAGATGGTATTTTTATTTCTGTAATAGCTGGGAACTCTCTTTGGTTTGCCTACTAACCTACTTTCAGTGCTTGTTGTTGGTGATCATGATATCAATTTTCTGTTACGTTCTCATCACCTAGTCTGGAGTAATCACTGTAATCCTTCACTTCTCTTTGTACATCAGAGCCTACCGAGTACACCAGTTTAGGATTGTACTTGTTTCCTTTATCTTTGATGGCTGACACAATTGAGCCAGTTCATAAAAACAGTATTTTCTGAGCAGTTAATTGAAATTGTCACAGAAAATAAATAGTGCAGCTGGGAAGGGAAAGTGACCTTGCGTTACGCTGCTGTTAGTTTTTACATTTATCATTGTGTTTGTTTATTTTTGTAAAGTCTGTTTCAATGTCAAGAAGCATAACGCTCACAAAACCTATGCAGCAGCATGTTCAGAAGGAGCACACTTTTTTTCATGAGAGAGTGCATAATTCTCCACCAGCTGTCCATATCTAGCCTACTTCAGTCTAGCCACAATGCATCATCAGAGAACTGGTGGATGTCTTATATGGAGGTCACCACTGTCTCTTGCCTTAAACACAGCACAAACCATCCTCAGGGTTCACATTATTGTTTACAGGCAATGCAGGAGAATGACAAGTAAACAAGGGAAACTGGCCTTTCATGGCTGGGCTTCGCCCCAGTCTCCTGGGGTTGGACAGTCCTGCTGAGGGAGCCTGGAACTGCCGAGCAGCAGCATTTAGGGAGGTGGTGTAGTGTTGCCTCCCAGCAGCCATGGCCTGTGCCTGCCCCAAGCTGGTCTGGCAGACACTGCACAACTCCTCTGAGCAGGAGCTTGATCCCAGTTGATGTGCTCAGACTCAGAAGGCTGTCGGCAGCTGCTGCAGAGGTAGGTGCACACTGTGGCTGTCCTGTGCAGGTGCTTCCTGACCACCTTGGAGCCAAGGCTAGGTCGAACACCCCTCCTCAGCCTTCCATTCCCCACAACAGCCAGCTGAATGATAATCATCAGACTGTCCTACAGATATCTTTGTGCCTCATGAACATCTGCCTCTGCCTTTCTTTGCCTTCACGTCTTGCTGTGGCACAGTGTGGCAGACATACTCGTCATAATGAGTGTGGCACCCAGAAAAGTGGCCCTGGGAGGCTGGATGAAGCTTTTCATCGTAGCTGGGGGCTCAACTGTTATCACCATAGTGGGCAGACATTGATTTGACACATCAGGGTAGGCAGCTACTTTGGAGGCCTGATCTGTACTGAAATAATAATGTTATCAAATAAAAGCATTAGAAAATTTACAGGAAGAAAATATTCATAGCCCTATATACTTTTAGAAGCAGGAGAACACGCAGAGTCAAATATGGTCAGCTGTGTCCCATTTGAGCCCATTTAAGAGTCTGAAAGAGACGGAATCTGGTACAGCTCTCTTAGTGATAATATCCAAGGTGCTGGGAGTCCCTTACTCCCTTCTGGATGGTTCAGATACCTTCACTCTTCTTGTAGCTCCTTCTTTGATGGTCTTCCTGGGAGGTGAAAGACTTGTTAAAGATGTATAGTCCTTTGATTTATCAACATTTAAGAGATATTCAGGTCCAAAATATTTTTTTCTTTCTACTTTCACCAGCTTTATTTAGCACAAACTGTAGGGTTGGGAAAACTGTCTCTACAGTAATTTAGGTAGTAGATAAGAATTAGAATCACATAGTTAAGAAAGTTAAAGATTGGGTTCATTTAACATATCTTGAGGTTTCACAAGCACCCTCACAGCTGCATCTGAAGAAATGCTGATATATACACACACATAGCAAATTAGCCATGCTTATCATTAGGCAATTTGCATGCCTAATGTAATGTATGCATTTCTATGAACTGAGGGACTACGCAGTGCACTTCTGTGTTTCATTTTGTGAGCAAACGTGATATAATTCTGAGTACCAGCTCACGTAAAATTAACCTCTTATGAGCAAGAGGGCTGCCTGAGTGTCATCAATGTGTGCACATGTGTGGAATCTAGTTGTAGGTTGCACTAATAACCTTGTGTTAGTAGTGTGAAGTGTTTGACTTGTTCATAGAAGTTTTTTTAATAAAGTTTTATGATATGGCACAGAGCACATTACAAAAATGTCCATGTGCTTGCCATTTTACTTCATATGGATGAAAATTTAGTTAATCAGACATCTCTCTTAACATGCATGTCATCTACAAGATGAGCCTAATTTGTCAGAGCTCAGTCTTAAATTGCTTTTTACATTTGAGTTATATTTATAGTGCCACCCTTACCTCTAAGGCTGTGGTCCAATACAACAGTAAGCATGATTTTAAATACTACTGGACCAAAATTGCAGGGCCTGTCTAATATAAAACACTGCCCTGATACATACTGTAGAAAGTTTAGATGGATTAAATTCATATCAATGAATTTTAATATGGCTTTGCTGTAGGATAAATTCAGTGGCTCTCTCCCAGCTAGCACCATCCCAAGAGTCTGCCCCAATGCCTTCTTGTCTCTACCCTGCTCATTCTATTCAAAGCTAACAGTCCTTGGATGTCACCTGCAAGCTTGCAATCTTACATGTGTTAGCCACCTCTAATGGACACTCACCATCAGGCTTCTTTGTCATAGATTTTATTCTAGATTCCTGCCTTGCAACAGGTCTCTTCATCAGATGTTTTCCTTAACCCTTGCCTTTGCCTCCACCCCTTATGCTGCACCATGCTGCAGACCTTTGTGGATAATACATATCAAGATACAGTTCACCATTTCCCACAGATGCTTCAGTGGGGACATCAAAGGGACTTGGGAAAGTTAAGGGCAAAAGATGTGTCTCTAAAAAGTTCTGCAAGGTGGTTAGGGGCAACAGTGGAACAGAAAGGTGAGACGGTGCTGACAGATTTACTGTCATTATGATGGTGGACCATATCCTGAGTGGGGACATACACATACTTTCAGAGAAGAAAAGGGACTCTGTAGCAAAGAATCTAGGTTTTCCCTTTGTTGCACTTGAGGTCACTCCCTTTAAGGTAGAGGACAAGCTTGAACACAAAAACCTGCCTACATGGAAAAGACAGCCAAGGAGAAATGAAATAGTCTTTGTAGCCAAAAGTACCATCTATCCCAAATGCTCCAAGAAAGCTTTTTTTTTTTTTTTTTTTCCCTGGGTTATCTTAATAATTTTTTAGGCATTCATTCTGGTCCTCTGGTCCCAAGTGCTTTACTAACTAACTAGTATGTGAGGAATGCTGCTCCCCAACTCTTGCATGCTGCTAAGTTTGTGCCAGAGGCTTCTGCCTTGGTTTGTCCCAGACTTGTGCCATGTGGTACCTCCCCATTACCACCTAGAGTGTCCCTCTCACCCCTGCACCACCATACTTTGTGACAGGTTGAATTGCATGTCATATTCCTGTGAGCCTTCCAGGTCTGAGAACCTAGTATGTCCCAATATTGCTCCCTTTTCCCCAGCAGTCTCCTCCCTTGGAAAGAGCCACTTGCCATGTTATCAAGAGATAGGCTTGTCTGTAAAGAAGTTTCAGCAGTGAAGAAATCTACGTTCACTGCCTTCCACCTTGTTGGAAGTCCACCTATTTTCTATCTCAGTCAGTAGATCACACCATGCAACCTTCAGAAATGTATATGCTTCTGCTCATCCTAGGAGGTGTCCTTTCCCCAAGCCTAACACCAGATAGGTTTGCCATCCATCAGTGGCTCCAATCCACAGCCCTTCATGTCTTAAGAGAAACCTATCCAAAGAAAATCCACGTGGAAGCTGCCAATGGTTGAGCTGATCCAGGCAGGGCAGAATCTGCTGGTGTAGACCTTCAAATAACTTTTGGAAATGCTAATAACCTGCCCAGCTAAGGAAAGGACACGGATTACTTTTATTCTCTTACTAAATTAATTCTGCTGACTGTGGCAGAAAACAGAACACCAAGTACAGGGTGTGCATGACAGCCTGGGCTGCAAGAGAGGCTGGCAGTTCCATGACAGCAAATGTATAGATGCAGAAAGGAGGTGGTTGTGATGTTAAGAAAGAACAGACTCTGTCCTGGACTAAATAAAGTATCCTAGGACATCCAAAAAGAGGAACCAGGTAACAAACACAGGTGCTGTTGAGATCACAAGTGCTAGTATAGACTCAGAGGACGTTGGCAGTGGCCATAATGAACATCAGTAATTCCTGTTCCCTCAGAACCTCTTGCTACCTCAGACTTAGCCTTCCTGACCCCTTCATATCCCACCCTAAACGTCTCCACACCAGAAAATGAACTCAGAAACTGCTAAGGAACTCCTGATAGAGCAGGCATTGCCAGCAGGAGACACTGCATGAGATTTTTGCTACAACCTGATCCCAGACGAGAACCGGCAAGTGTGCCCGTCTTCCACACTTCAAGTATGTCTGGAAATAGCTGCTGTGTCCAGTTTTGTTCAAGATTTGATTTTCTTTTTGCCTTTGTTTTTCAATCACTTCCTACTTTTAATGTGTTTCCAACTTAGAGCCTTATTTAAGAACTTTCACAGCAGGGCTGGATGGCATCAGAGATGTTAAGGGTTGAAATGTCAAAAAGGCAAAGAGCTGCAACGGATGGGACGGCGCAGCTGGGATTTCAAAGCCAGTAGGGCCTGGCTCCAAGAATGGGATTCAAAGGGCTTCAGTGGGAAGTGGCAACTGGGAACAGGAAAGTCAGAGAAAAGCTGATTTACTGCTCATGGCCGACATATGCATGATTTCAAGTTACAGCAAACAGCTGTCAACCACTCATCAGAAAACAATTAGTCGGGTTGTCCCTGACAATGTGACCCTCCCAGTTTTCATAGGAAGTGAGCGATCTGCAGCTGGTGTAGGAACTGGCTGTAGTTCTACTTCTTACACTCCTACCCTGCCACCATCTGCTCTTTTGGCTCTCTGAGTTTTTGTGAAGGACAGCATGCAAACAGGAGCCTGGTTCAGAGGGCAGTTTAGTAGCCCTCCAGCATCCTTTTAGACACATTGCACAGCTATTTTGAAGCCCTGTCTGAGGTGGTAATGCAAGAGGTGCTAGCAACAGCTAGGTTGCTGCTAAATGCAAGATGAGGTAATCAGGCTTACCCAGTATTACGGTGATTCATAGAATCATAGAATAGTTTGGGTTGGAAGGGGCCTTTAAAGACCATCTAATCCAACCCCCCTGCAATGAGCAGGAACATCTTCAACTAGGTGAGGTTGCTCAGAGCTCCATCCAACCTGACCTTGAAAGTTTCCAGGGATCTACCACCTTTCTGGACAACTTGTTCCAGTGTTTCACCACCCTCATTGTAAAAAAAATCTCCCTTATATCTAGTCTAAGTCCACCCTCTTTTGGTTTAAAACCATTACCCCTTATCCTATCGCAACAGACACCGCTAAAAAGGTTGTCCGTCTTTCATATAGACCCACTTTAAGTACTGAAAGGCTGCAATAAAGTCTCTCCAGAGCCTGCTCTTTTCCAGGCTGAACAACTCCGACTCTCTCAGCCTTTCCTTGTAGTAAAGGTGTTCCATCCCTCTGATCATTTTTTGTGGCACTCCTCTGCACCCCTTCCGACAGGTCTGTGTCTTTTCTGTGCTAGGGGCTCCAGAGCTGGATGCAGTGATTCAGCAACTCCTTTACACCAAATGGGCTCAGCAGCAGGTTAGCGCATGGCATGGCTGCACAGCATCAGATGGGTGGGAAATATGAAAGATGTGAATGCCATGTGCCTTGCCGGACCTGCCAGCTTGAGATGAGAGCAGTAAAGTATTTGTAGTGATCCATGATGGCTCCTCTCAGGATTTCTGCTGTTAGAAAATTGTGCCAGGTCAGGCAACAGGGAATAAAGAGATCACCCTGCCATGTTGCTGTTACAGGTAACACATCCTCCATGCCCACAGAGGGTGCAGGCTGAGCATTTTATGAGTGGCAGGTGCTCCCAGGTTTTGTATAACTAAGGCAACCTTCTTGATTCTCAGTGTCACTCTGGTGATAACTATTTTCTGTCCCAGATAAGACCTACTTCTCACAAACCCTGTGCAACAAGGGGAGGGGGTCGATAGCTTTAATTGCTACCAAATGTTTCCATCAATGCTACCAGCTCTGACTTCATTAACTCTATGTTCACATACGTTGGCTCATGTTCTGCACTGTCCCAGAGGAAAATGAAAGCTGCACTTGATGCAAGGATGCCTCATACTGCTGTATGATGGTAACCAGAAACAGGATTGCCTTCCTGCACAGGCAACTTGAACACTGCATCGCTCTTATACAGCAAAGATGCTAATGAGGGTCCAGTGGCTCTCTGTGAGGAAACAACCAACACAACTCAGTTTATTGCAACCAGTTCTCAGACTGGCTTCCAGTGCTGGACACGTTTTGATTCACAAACTAGCAATTTTTCTGCTCACAGACACAAAACAAGTGGAAATAAATTTGGAAGGATTATTGTGTATAAAAAAGGGTAATGGCAGGTGAATAAAATATTTTAAATTGTCAAAGGCACAGAAGAAACAGCTTTTTCTTAACTTTCAGAATTAGAGCATCTCAAGGCAAACACTTTCTCTATATACTGTATTATTATGGATCATTTGTGGGAATTAGAATTAATGAGATGAAATTTAAAAAAAGAGTGAATTTAGGATTTATGGCCCAAAAATGTCAGTGTAATAAAATGTAAGTGGCTGTGCATTAGGCAGACCACTGTCCACGGAAAAGATGCCAGCTTTCCCTAATTTAACCTACTGAGCATGTGTAGTGTTAATCTGAACAACAGGTCAAATGCAGATTGAGTCAACATAGGGATCTGTGCATTATTCCCCAAAGTGTTTTTAAATAATTTCAAAAAGTTTAGCCATAAAATCATAAGATCATAAAATACTGTGTGATACATTTCAAATAATCACAATGGAACTACAATTAAAAACTTTTCCCAGGCTCCATCCAAACTGGAAACAAGAACAGGAACTGGTAACTGATTAATCCACACGTAAGAGTGCATTAATATGTTGCTTCATACTTGAAAGTAACATTTCTTTCCTATATTATTTTTCTTTGAACAAACTAAAGCAAACCACCTTTATTACATGAAAAGTACATTTCTTAGAATAAAATTTGTAAGTATTCTTCTTACATAGGTCAATATGGCTTTATGTAAAATTGTAGGTTACAATAAGAAAGGAAGCAATGCAAAATGAATGACAAAACATACTGCTTTTATTTTCTGGGGTTTTTTGGTTTGTTGTTTTTTTTTTCTCTAACAACATTGTGTGAAGAATGAGCATGTGACCTGGATCTCAATTTTTTATAATCCACTCTTCACTACTTGTTTATAAATTGCTACATTATTACAGAGCAGGTTAACAATTTGGACTTTTAACTACTTAATGGTAGACTCTTGAGGAAGAAATAAAATACAGGAAAACAATGCAAACAGTGACCATGAAATTGCTAGAATTTCTAGAGAAAAGACATTTTAGCATGTCAATAAATTGACAATAAGCTTCCAAAACTCCAACTCACTAAAAAAGACCAGATATCTGAAGTGCTGGGGTCTGAACTCCGAGCCCTGAATTAAGGTTGACATATGGGTGGTTCCCATGGTCCTTTAAGAGGAGGGGATGAGTTTGCCTTTTGGAAAGCCCTTGGGTAAACAAGCCCCAGGTGCCCTGCATTGGGTAAATGAGTGCCAGGTGTCCTGTTTTGGGGATAAAAGCTGGGACCACTTGCAGGAAGGGTGGAGTGTCTGTCTGTGAGGTGGATGCACTTTGCAGAGTTTCCTGTTGGGGAAGGACCTCCTGACTCTTCATGCAACGTCAGGTTTGGTATTTGAAAATGTGGGCTTCGTGGGGGAAGAGTATGTGACTACTTCTATCTTGTATGGTCAGCCTATTGACTTGGTTGTCTCCCATCTCTTCTATGGGAGACTTTGTGTCTTTGTTTATTCCACCTATTATTGGTCGTGCTGTGTCATTTCTGGGGTTGCTGGCGTTGATATCTATTATGTGTGATCTGTTTGACTAGTTTGTACCCCCAGCGATCACCCATATACTGACTTTTTTATGTGCAATAGAATCTGGTTACTGGTTTATCTTGCTGCTGGCTGCATCCTTTGTGCTAGGCCTAGTAATTGGCAAAACAATATCTCAATGTTTTAGTTTTATATTTATCTTTGCACTCTCTTTCCCTGTTCTTCTGTAAAGAATTTAAATCCCTGTAAACCTATTTTTGACCAAAGTGACCTTTTCTTGCTTCTTTTTTTTTTCTTTTTCTTTTTTTTTTATACAGGTGTTCCTTGGGATCTCTCTCAAACTATTGTTTTGCTCTGACTGTGCTGCTTATGCCTTCATTACTAACTAGTATTCTTGTTTTACTGCTCTGCTTTCAGGATCAAGCATACTGCAGAAAGTGCTCAGCAGCTATGAGATAAATATATGAAAACACTGAGTGAAGCCTGCTGTCTGTTTTCATTGTCCATGACAAAGTTTGATTCACTGTCCCCTACAGTTTGTGCCACTTTATACTCTTGGACACAATCCAAACAGTGATCAGCAGGCACCTACATGGGTGCATTCTAGATTGGCCTGGAGTCTATAGGGCTACGTGAAGGTCAGTAATTAATGGTGCCCAGGGAAATGTTCATGGACATTCCTCTGAGTCTACTGACAAATTGCTGGATTTATAACGGGCCCAGGACACTTTTCACTCTCAAAATTTCCAGAGCTGATCTGCAAGTTAACCTGGGCCAGGGTCTGTTCAACCACCAGTTTGGTGTAGTCCTTGTGTTCTGGATGCCAAGAGCACAGACACGGACTCTTACAGTGCTGGCTGGCCTCATTACCAGAGCACTGTCTTGCAGCCGTGTTTAATTCAGCAGTAGAGACATAGGGAGCCAAATCTGCTCAAAGCGGAAAATCAATTGCCGAGCATGAACACTAGCTGGCTGAAGTGGCTCATAGCCCTTTGTACAAGGACTTCCACTTCAGTGACAGGTTTTGAAGTTCCTTTCTTGCCCTGTTTTACACACAACCCTCCAACTTGCTTGATCTATACACAAAGACATTTTAAAATATGTGACTAATAGTAGATCTACAGATGTAGAGAGGTTGGAACCAACTTTTTTTCCCACTCTTGGTGAATATATAATGAGAAGAAGAATTCCTTTCCTGCTTACACTTCCCAAGGTAGCTTTTGTATGTATTCCTCTTATCAGCGGGAACAAGGATGCATACAACTCTGACTTACTTCAAATGATACTAACAACCTGTCTTTGTTTTTAATTCTTTAATTTTACATAAACTTTCAGAATCCGTATTTCCAACCAAAAAAATTCCCCAAACTCAAGAAAACTAATTCGGATCTTTTTGTATAAACTTTTCATAGGCAAAATGGTTGTTCTGTGGGGTTTGGGTTTTTTTTTTCCTTTTCTTTTAAAAACACCTTTAAATAAGTTGGGGGAAGGGAGAAAACATCAACCAACTTTTTAATAGAACTTAAAGGAATTCTTTCCTGTCTCACTCTACAATATTTTTAGAGGCTGGTCTGAGTATCTACATGACATTATTTTAATCATTGATGATATAATTCAAAAAAGACAAGTCCTCCGCTTTTTGGAGCTCTACAGATGCCCAGAGACATCTGGGACTCACTTAGAAATGTGTCAGATTTATACTCTGACTGCTTCTATGGACTGAGTCTACTCTGGGAACAAGGTAGTAGCCTGTGTGCTGGAGTCCTAGCCTTGAGATAGGACTGCAGCATGTATCACGGTGAGTGATTGTGCCAGTTGCACATGACTGTGTGTAGCAGGCTTTTATGTCAGTGCCAAAGATGTGTAAGTTCTGCTATCAGAGTTTGCTTTCCTGAACAAGATTCAGGTTCTTCTCATGAACTCATGGGGTGTGAGCTGCACTGAGCCATTTTCACGCTATTTGGATGCCTGGCTGAAATTGCTCGCCAGCTCCCCAGTCTGTTCCAACTCACAGTTAGGCCTTTTTGGGGGACTTCCAGAAAGGGTAGAGAGATACCTTTGAGCATCTTGCATCGTGTACCTAGTACCACTTTGACTGCTCCCCAGATTTGTTCCACTGTCTTCAATACTTTATATGGAGAGAGTAAATGCTTTTCTTTTGAAATTCTGCCTTTTTAATCTCCGTGACCCAAACACGCCCAGGTGGTCTGGCAGCACACATGCACCACCTTGACTCCAGTTCTCATAGAGCTTTTCAGCTGCATCCTCTGGGTGTTACGTCCATGCATTTATGTTTCCTGTTTTGCTGACCTGTGAGATTTTATTTCACTTTTCGACAGGCTAGTAAATAATTCTTAAAAAAAGAAAAAGAAAGAAAAATTATAAGATAACCTTACTCCTTTGTTTTCTTCCAACCCAGTTTCCAATGGACCTTAGACCCATACCCCCACCCCTCCACAGCTCCTGCCCGGCCCTGTCCCAGCGCCCCTCGCCCAGCCCGCCGCCGGCCGCCCCCTCTCGCCGCTCTCCCGCATGCAAATCTCACCCCGCAGCAGGAAGTCAGCGCGGGGCGGCGAGCCAACCGCCGGCGGCCCCGCCACGCACCGCCGCCGCCCGGAGGGGAGGGGAGAAGGAAGGGTGGCCGGCGGGGCATGCACACCGGGACCGGGCACGCACACCGGGACCGGCCCCGCTGCCGGGACAGCCTCTCGGCGCCCCGCCGGTAAGCCTGGAGTTCACTCGCTGACGCTCAACTTTCGCACCCGGGGAAGTAAGTGCCTTGGGCGGGGGGAGGCAGCCCCGCTCCCCCGGTGCTTCTCCCGTGGGGCTGCCCAGCCGGGCACGGCACGGGGGGTACGAGGTGCTCTGCAGTGCGGCTCGCCCTCGCCTCTGCCTCCCGGAGGAGGTGCAGCTGACGCCTGACCTTCCCGGTAGGACTGGATGGGCTCTTTAAAGGAAATAGGGCATTTAAACAAAAATAGTCATTCTCGGAAGTATTTTCCCGGCTTCTGCTCCCCTGATCCTGAGGGCTCGGGTGCCTGCTAGCTGCTTCATGCTGGAAAGCTGTAAAATTAGCTGATCCGAGTCTGCAGTGTGCGTTCCAAGCCAAGGCGATAGCCCTGGCTTCGGAGGGGCGATGTGGCCTCTGGGTACTCTCCTTGCCCTGGGTCTCTCCGGGGGAGCGATGCCCGGAGCGCCTTCCGAGGGACGGCTGCTCGCTGGTGAAATGCGCTTTAGCTGCAGAGAAAGGATGAGAAAAATGGTATTGTGATGTTCGGTGCGCCGTGTTTCTCGCTGACTGCTGTTGTACTGTGATTAAGGAATCGTCTTGAGGGGTTTTCTCTTTCCAGTTTCAATTTAGGATTTGAAAGTCAGTCTGGATCTCCCTGGTTGATGCCATACCTTCAGTAAAGCCGTTAAGAGTTCCTGTGGAAATTGCATCTTTTATGTGTTTGCAGGGAATGGGTTTGCAAGAACTCCTCTTGCTGCTTCGCTGGCCTCTGGTGGCACTGAAGACCAGAGAGATTCATGCTTAAAACTTGTTTAGCCAGATCATATTGCTGTGGATATGCATAGGGAGCACAAAGATTGAGTTCTTATTCTGTTGTTTCATCTGAAACCCCAAATCAATCTCTCGCCTTTCATACCCAACTTTGAGAAAAAGGAACAGTCTGACCAATCTTAACATAGTTTAGCACATCATAATAGAAATTGGGAATTACATTTTTTAGCTTGATCTCATAAAGAAGACTTGTAATTTAGACATCTTAATGTTAGTTGCAAATATCTGTAAAGTATGAGTGCCAGGCAGATAAGTCTGCACTCATTGTAGTATCACTAAAGAGTTATTAAACAAACAAAAACCAAAAAAAAAAAAAAGAGGAAGCTTTTTGTTGGGAAATTGCAAAGCTGTGCTGGGAAAATGTAGCTCAGTTTTACCAAAGGGATAGTCAGATTGTGTTTGTGTGGATTGTTGCCAACCCAGAACAGAATGCAGAGTAGGTGTTACCTACCTTCTATGTGTTGGGACTTCGTGTTTTTAAAACAGATACCATAGACAGCACTGAAAGTATGGATGAGAAAAAATCAAATATTTTTCTCTGAAAAAGTAGCAACAGGTCAGAAATCAGTTAGATACTATTAATAGGACATTATGAAATACTGGGCAGGGATTAAAATTAATTAACTCTGAGATCAACAGGTGTCTCATTCTGTGGCTCTCTTCTGAGATTTATAGCTTTTTTCTTTCTCTATTTCAGGTTTGTGAGCCACAGACTAGTTAGAAAAGAATTCTTGGTTTAATAACATAAAGATCTATTTTAATTGTGTATGGTTGAGGTATTTTTTTAAAACCATGATGGTACAGAACAATCATCTTTCTTTGTACAGTAGCTGGCTGACTTGAAGCTATTCGGCTTTTCTCCTGTAGGTTTTTTGAGTAAATAAGTTGGGTTTTTTCCTCTATAAATATACAGAGGACAAGGTAAGACTTAGGCCTTTCCTTATAAGTTCCTTGACCAATGGAGTTGCGCGATGACTTTTTCTTACAATGCAATTAATTACGAAACTTTCACATACAAAGTTAAACCCCGTTGCCTTTAAGCTGTTTAATATTCCAGTTTTTAATGTTACCCTTTTAAGAGAGTTTCTATAAATGTGAAATTCTTTGTTGCATGTGTTTATTAATATATAAGTGTTTATGAATGTATAAATAACTTTTTCATAATACTTTTTTTCCCTATTTTATCTATGTAATTGAAGTAAGCTAGCTTCCTATGAACTTTTTGGCTCTTGTAAGATAAATGGCATCACAGAACAGCAAGTGTTGCAGGAAGCAATTCCTAAAACAATGAAGAAGGTCCAAAGTCCTACTGGCTCAGCTTAATAGCTGATCTTCAGTGGGATGACTCACAAGACCAGAGACGCTACATCTGACCCTTCTTGTGGTGCACATCAGAGAGCAGCATTCGACCTCTCCATAACTCTTCAGGGAAGTTTAAGAATTTAAGAAGTTAAGAGGTTAAGAAAGTTTAGGAATTAAGTATTTAATCTCAGCTGTGATTCCATTTCTGTCACAAAAAGGAGATGTTTTCCTCTCTGTACTTTGCATGTTATTTGGACTCTTAGTGGGCACCTTTAACGTATTTGGATGGAAACGTATTGACCAGGAGCTAAATTTTTTTTTCTGAAAGGGCTGGGTGATCTGAGGAGGAGACAAGGTCTTTCGTCCTTTCCATATATGCATATTCTGAGTGATGCAAGTGACTTTATTTCTTGTTTTCAGGGAACTGTAGAGCCAGTTTTACTCTTCGGGTTCAGGGAGCCCTTTGCAAAACTGAATGAACACAGAAAACAAACAGATGAAGAATAAATACATAAATAAATAAAGGCATGGGGTGGGCATTAGGTGTAGACTAGGGTTCCTAGCACTCTGATCTGGTAGCATGGCTGTGCACAGAGGTGTATGTCTGCAGCACCAGTGATCCCTGAAGGATGCGAGCTGTCATTTGCTAATGCAACGGATGGGAGGAGAATCTGTTGGCCAGGGATCCTAATGGTTGTGTGAGCTTCGTGTGCAGTAGGTGATACTTCCTCTGAAGCTATGGAGCCGAGTGTGTAAATAATTAGACTAACCCACACAACTCTGTTAAATAGTATTTATTGTTATTTTACCCTGTAGGATTTCCATCTCTAAGAAGAACAGCTTCATTCTGTAGAAGAAGCAGTTGTCCAGCAAGGAATTAAGATTTTTCTCCTCCTGATCATATTCCTACTTCCTATTTCTCCCATTTATTTGTGTCCCCTCTTTCATGACAGTGTAGGAGTGCTAGAGATGGTGTAGAGAGAAAAGCTTCCAGACTTGCCTAGCAATGCCACAGGAAACTATGTAGATAAAAGATGTAAAATTACATTCATATGAAAACAGTCTTCAGTGAAGCATACAAGGAGAAGGTGACTGCCATACAGTAAACAGTAATGGTACCTTCTCAAAGAAATCGGCTTCTGCTAATAAAAGGCAAATGCAATGTAACTGTCCTTAGTGTGACTGCTCCTACTTTAAACTTAATTGTCCTTCAGGGAAGGATGGAAAGCTCTGTGCTTTCATATTTATTTTTGCCTGATTCAAATAAGTTTCCTGTTGACATTGTCATTAAATGCTGTAATTTCCGAGGCTGAATCATTCACAGTGGTGTTCGGCATCTTTCCTGAAAATGTGGCTTCGTGGAATAAAATCCAAACTCAAAATTTGTCTTGTGTTGGAAGCATTTCCTCCAAATATTTATGAGATAATTGTACTTGTAGTGTGCCCTAAAGAACTAGTCATAGGGGTAAATAGATTAGTTATTTTTGTCAGCCAAATGTCAGAAGAGAGACAGTATTTTCACATAGCACTTTACTGGGGAGAGAAGGAGGAGGAGACCAGGGAAAGGCGAAGAGGGGAATGGGTAGATCTCATTTCTCGGGGGTGAAAAAGGGTAGGCTAGCACCATTCAGGTCAGTATTTGCCATCCCTTAGGTCAGCATTGTCTATCTCTTTCAAACTGCTGGCATCTTAAGTATCTACAATTGGTTCCTGTGTTTGCGGAGCACACTATCTTACTTCTTCAGTTCAAAGGACTCAAATGATAAACAGTCTGAACAATGTGTCCTTCTTCCTTTATGGTCTCTCTGCGCATAGCATGAGGCTACTTCTTCCTGTCTAAATTGCAGTTGGTAAGTTGTAGAATTTGCTACTTTTAATTTGCAAAGGCCTGCTTTTTACTGTGCACATTCTTGTAACCAAGCCATTTGTTGAATTTTGCTATCTTGAAAGATAGCAAATTGTGTGATCTTAACCTGGAAAATGTGATAGCTCACCACTGGGGTTGAGGTATGGGATGCAGCTACTCTTCTGGAATGGGCTTTTCTGCAATTTTCTCCATTTTAGAGGGCTACTGAAAGTCTGGTGAAAAAAGCTTGGAGGGCATGGACTCCCTCCTTGACTACTCCTTTGTTGGTTTAACAGAAAGCCATTTCAGGAAGTTCGTCAACGAAAACATAGTCTGTTAAGTGGGTTTTCTGATGTGGCATCTATAAGATATTGCTTTGCTTTTCATGTTTCCTTTGTTAGTTTGTACAGATAGGTGCATACAAACCTGTTTGATCAATTTTTTTGATTAAATCTTGTTCAAGCTTTTTCTTGGGCATAAACTATGAAACTATGGTATTACATGAGTTAGTGCAGAAGAATATACCACGTGTCTTGATGGGATTTCTAAAACCCTTCAGTAAGTGCTGAATGCCCTAGGGTAGCTGTGATTCAGGTGTGAGCAGAGGAGAGCTGGAGAACAGGGTTAAGTGATTGCCAGTGCTGGTGTCAGCGCCACTGAGGAAGTGAAAGCTTTTGGTAAACACACAGGAAGGGGATGGGCAGGAGAAAGAGGAAATCCTCCGTTGGATGTTCTGGGTTCAACTTGTTCAAAATACATTGCAAGACTCATTTGAATGTGCCATCATGCAAATGAGATTCAAAGTCCATTTTTGTAACTATGGAGCTACCATTTCAAAACTAAACTATGCAAAGGCTAGAGAGAAGCATTGCAGCCTGTGAGGGGCGTAGGAAAAATTGCCTTTTAAGCAACTCTACTGCTGTATTGCTGGTGTGGCACTTTGTCTTCCTTTTTCTGACTTGTGAGGTCTTTGCCCTGTCACTGACTGCAGCTGTATTTGCGCTGGCTGTGAGAGATACTGCAGCATCTGGCCTGGCACCAGTGGAGCAGCACCAGGCCGTATGGAGGTGAACACTAAGCCCATTTCTCTTGGGATGATTGATGGTTTCTGCTAGGCGGGTGGTGGACAGCAGTACTCCCACTAGACCTGGCCAGGAGAGCTTGCCTCCTCTGAAAACCTCCCACTAAATTTCCTTGGTAGCAGTTCCCATCCCTCTGCCATGATGCTTACCTGTGTGTCTGAAAAAGTCTTAGAGACGCACTGCTTCGAATGTCTTCATTAGCAATAATGTGCTGTTTGCATGGGGCTTTTTCTCTGGAAATAGCCTTGTTTCAGTCTTTATCCTGCAGTAGCAGTACTCCCTTTCTACCGCTGTTTCCCTTTTAATTCTTCCATCGTTCTTTTCTTTCCCCAACATTGTTCTTCCCTCAACATCATTGTTTCTTTCTCTCCAGCTTTGTCTTCAGGACTGTTATGGTATAAGCTGTTTACTTAATCTCTTGATTCAGATGTCTGGGCAGCAACTTTTCTTTTTCCACTTTCAGAAAAATAAGCCTCAGCACCTTTCATAATCTAATTATCATTTATAATCTACTTGTGCTACATTATCAGGGAATATGCACCCAGAAATATGTACCCCCAGCCTTTTGAAGAGGGGTGAAGTTCAATGGAGTACCACCTAGCAGTACTGATGTGGTCTTCAGTGTTTTAAGAAGCCTGTCCCTCCTTAAAGGGCAGCTCTGTACTTCTATGGAGGGCCAGCAAGACTCTTCTATCTAGAGTATGTGTTATGTGTAGGTGTAATCTATCTTTAGAGCCAGCTATCATTGTTTACCACATCTGATTCAAAATAGTGACCCCTCAACTTAACTTGAAACAGGCTAATTTCTGTCTTGAAAATGGTCAGCGTGGATTGTCTGCCATCCCTTCGTCTGCCATTCTGTGATGTTGCTTCAACCTTTTCCAGTCAAGTTTTATTTCTGTTGCATGCAGGAGGTTTTTCTGTGCTGTGTAGTGGCATGTGTAAAAGGTTTTTGAACCAGCATTGACCCTCCTTGTAAGCCTGCCTGGTTCAGTGAAGCAGAGCGTGGACTTACTGCTGTGTGTGCTGGCCTGTGAAGAAACCAAGGCTTGGTGTTGTGTGGTACTAAGGCAACAGCTCTTGTTCCAGGATTTCCGTGCTGTGCTCCGCAGTGTCGACATGCCCCATATGCTCTGTCCCCACAGAAAGTGAAACTTAAGAAATTTAGCTTTGAGAAGGCAGTGTAAGTTTTGAAGAACCTACTTCAGCAGAGCCAGCACCAGCAGAAAAGAGATTTAGCTGGTGGAGTGAACAAGTGGGAAAAAGGTGAGATGTTTCTGCTTTTGCTGGAACATTTAAGCAAGTCTGAGGGCATTGGATGTAAGTGTCAGAAAATGCAAAATGCAGCATTTGAATAGCTTATTTGAATCAGAGATCAGAACAGTATTCTACTCTGTAATGTATTTGACTATGTACAATGGCAACCCTCTCCTGCTAGGTTTAGATCAGTGAAAGGTCCTTTTCCTTGCTCCTGCAATAAAAGCAAAAATAACCGGATGCTTGGTATGGTATGACAGAGGAAAGTAATTTCTCCTTTGAGTGCAGAATACAGTTTCAGTGATGTGACTATATTATGTTTATTACATGTTCTGTATCTTGCCATACTGATTGAGAAAATGTGCTTTCCTAGGAACTGTAATTGTCTCTACCCTATTAGTTATCATTCTTTGCATTCTTATTTGATTGATTTTTCTCCTTTTAGCTCTCTGCTTCTGCAGTCTTCCCTCTTCATTTATTTCTCAGCATTAACCCCAGTTCTGACTTCTTAGGGATTTCAGCCTCTTCTCCTATACTTTTTTCTCTTATGGTTTGTGTTGTCCTGAGAAGTTCCCGTGTGTGCCCAACAATGAAACAGTCTTACTGGTTTTTAAAGTGTCTTCTTAGCCCAGTGCTTAACTCTGTGGGATTCAAACGTCAGTTCATTGTGGACTCATTACAGTTCTCCTGAAACAAACTCAGGTAACTGTTGTGAACACTGGTTTATTCTTAGTTCTTGCTTGGAAAGTTAGCTGCATGGGCCGGGAATGCTAAAGTCACATATAAACAATGGGGCTTGTGCACAGTTTGTTTTTCATAGGTACAGTATAATGACATGCCCTGCCTGTGAGCTATATATTTCCTATTTGAAGTTACAAAGGTTATAAACTTTACTGAGCAGCCATTATGGTCAGAATAATAGTGCTGTAAAATTCTTACAGTCTGCAGTACGAATGTGAAAATAATTCTTGTCGTGGACCTCCAGTTTGCTGTGCATCTAAATCTGTCAAAACTATCATGCCTGCTGTTCCACACTTTAAAGTCCATGTGCTGCAGTTTGTTTAGAAAGTCCTGGTCTGAGTCTCTCAGAGACTGCAGAGCTCCTGCAAGTTGTATGCAGTCACTTCCAGGATCAGAGCCTGGTTCAGTGGAACCAGGTTGTAACTGCTAGGTCTTCATCTGTTACCAATTGCAAGGATCTTAACTGTTAAGCAGGACTAGAAAGAACAGAAAATACTAAATGCAGCTCAATCCAGTAGCGATATGTTGTGAATGCAGCGATGTTGGTTGTTTTTAGAGAGGGAAAACAAGAATTGTCAAGGCAAAATAGTAGCAGCAGTCAAAGTATTAATCCATTTCTGAAAACAAAATAAGTTAACATATTGAGCAAACACAACATGCTTCTTCAAGTCAGTCCTCCACTCAGAACTTCTGTTTAGTGTAGAATAGCTTCTCTCAAATATGAAAGAACTTTAATCAAATTAACATTCTTGCATAGCTGCTCCTCCGGTGATTTGGGGAACTCTGTGTTTATTCTTGCCCTTGAGAAAGATCATTTGCAAAGACATACGTGTGTTTAAAATCCAAGGTCTCCAGTCCTTCCTTAGAACTTTTGAAGCAGGAACAATCAAATGGAGAGTCACACCAGTGATTCACAACCCTCCCTTGAAAGAGACTTTCCAGATTCTCACTCTCATTCCTTTCTGAAAACTGAAAGAATGTAAAATATTTTTCATTTTGGTTTACTTTAGAGAAAATTCTTATTCATGCTCATGTGTGCCACAAACGTGAAAAGCATGCTTAGAAACTCAGATGTGAATCCATACTCCGTGTTCGTTCAGTGATGTATTTGCTTTTACACTCGCACTGTCACCCCAGTTTAAGCATGTAGTTTCACAAGACTTTAGTTCAAGTGTGCTTCTGCCCTCACATGCCAGGCTTTCAGACCTGAAGCAGTGGCAATTTGCAATCCTTTGGGATATGTTTTGTAGGCTTATGCAGAGTGTGCTCGTATCTATTCAAAAAACCCTGATCTCAGGGACTTCATCTAAAAACCTCCAAAAATTGCTTATCATATAGCTCTTTTAGTTCTATTTATTATATTTGCAGCAAACTGTTAGTTCAGACAATATCCTTTGGTGCCCTGTATCCCAAGTTGCAACAGTTGCTTAGAGCTGTTTACTAAACTGGCCGAGAAATTGACTGCAACATGCCTGGTTTAGATTCATGCTCTCGAAAGAATATGATTAACACAGAGTTTAAAATTAGGTCAGATAAACAAATAGACCTCTGCGAAGTGCCAGAACCTGGAGTACAACTTACACCCTTGAAGTTAAGGGAGGTTCTTGCTTCTTACATCAGTGAGGACAAGATGAGGTGGTTCCTAACAGGAGTACTTACACAGTTAGTGCTGAATGTTCTTCTGGTATCCTTGTGAAGATTAAATAGCACAAAAGTTCATTTCTGCTAGTGTAATTTACTGGCACTGGATTCGATGCTGTCTGATTTTTTTTTTTGAGAACTCTTGCAACTTCCTCTTGTGACTTGTCCAAGGCTTGCAAACTTCCAGGAGGAACTGGACTCTGAGTAAGAGTGTTAGCCCACATCAGCATGAATGATTTAACCCTAAATTTTCATCTGAGCTTAAATCCATATTACATACCTCAGTACAATGGCTTGTGTTTCAGGAGGGTTCCTCTGTGTGTGTGTAATGCTGTACAGCAAATGAAACACAAAACAGTCTGCTGGAGAAGTAACTCTTTTTTTGCAACTGAACTATATGCTGGAATTTTAAGAGGGTGAAAAAACCCACTGTTTTTCTTTTGTGAGTTATTTGTGAAATTCAGTGCTTTAGACAGGTGCTCAAGGCATAATAAGGTGCTATTAGGAAAAGAATGCTATGCTTAAGTGGCAAATTTAGTCATGAGTATGTGTCAGCATTTAAACATGGAGGTGACAGCAGATGAAGAAGCCCTCTGACCAGTGGAGCAGGATGGTAGATGCAGCATGGTGCAGAGTAGTATGGGTTAGAAAATGACCACGCTAGTACAGATCCATTGACACAGAATTCATTCTGCACTAATTTAGTCACAACTATCTTAATCCATGTTGAAAATAGATTGTAGAATGCACAAATCCAGATAAGGTTTGTAATAATTTGATTTATTCCATGCGGTACAGTTACCTGAATTTGAGAGAACAAAAGCTAATATACACGAATGATCTGCTCTCCCTTCCCACCCCCTTTTTTTTAACACATTGAAAATGGAAGATAAACCCAAAGGAGAAGTATGCTTTCTATGAGGTAACCCTCAAAACCTTCATTGGGGCTTGTTGACTGTGAATTTGCTGTCCTTCAACATGTTTTCATTGATGTGTTGTGATAATTTCATGATCTTTGAGTTCTGTTTGCAGTATAGCAACAGGTTTGAATTATGGGCACATCTCAAAGCAATAGATCACATCTGCAAAAGACTATATATTGCCAACAACATCTTTAACTCGTTAAAGGCCACGTTCATAAATAACCATCTTCTCTCCTTAGTCATAGTAGCTATAAACGATTCTCCCTGACAAATGTCCTGTCAATACATTCGTCCGGGCATGTGGAGGTTGAGCATTAGGCTGCCTTACTTGAATGAGACGAAGGTTTCAAGTATCACCTGCTGCCTGCAAATATACCTTCCTGTGCACCTTCTGGAGGGGGAAGACAGAGTGACAAATTTCAGTCGATGAGCTAGTTGGGGTGCGGCCCGGTGATGATATTAAAGAGACACTTTAATTTTCTCCAAACTCACTAAATGTTAGTAAGCTGCTCACTTGGTCCTATGATGTCTTCTGAGGCTCACTGAAACTGGGAGAAGCCAACTCTCATTTCTCTTTCATGTATCACGTAGTAAATTCAGACACTGAGAACTGCACAGCAGCTCATGCAGGGCCACTTGTCACTCGGTGTAATTCGTTTGTGTGGCTGTGCCTTTGGTTTCAAGTACATTGATGGGTATGTTGAAATCAACACCTGAGTAAAAACACCATGTGTATGAACTAGGCCTTTTGGACTGATGTAGAAACCCTTGTTGCACACCTCTCAACTACATCTTGTTTTGGGAGGTGAGGTGTGTGTGTGAAGAAGAAGGGGAGAGCAAGGACCTAGGTAAGTACTCGTGGGAGTGCAGAAGAATAGGTCCCAGATCTGTGTTCTCCAAAGAAACTTGTCCTTCTGCCCTTCTGTCGCATCACTTGTTACAAGGATGACTTCTATAAAGCTCGGGGCAAATATTAGACTACTGAAACTTTAGCATACTGCTGTTATTGGCCAAAGCGGTCAATTTCAAGCTAAAAAAATTATATGTGAGTCATAACTACACTGAGCTTGGAATGTAGACATAGGCCTTGGGGTTTGCAAACTGGAGAAAGACTCTTCCTGATACTTAGGAAAAACATTGATCCTCTTCAATGTAGTGGTTTGGCCAAATTTTCATCTGGAAATTGAGATTTGGTTATATGGAGCTGTTGTGCTTGTCATACTGAGGTTTTTTTACCAGTAAAGAAAATGACCTTTTTACTTATAGTTTGCCTGACACTTTTAAGCCAGTAAAGTATTTTGGGAACCTTCCCTTTAAGTTGGTTAACATGTTGGTACAGTTTCTCTCTCTTTCATTTCATACAATCCTTTTGAAGAATTGGATAGAAGTATTCATTCTGTTCGGACAGATTAGGATGTTACTTGACTTTTTCCCCTATCTTCAAAAGATATAGTACAGTGGAAAGAAGTTGAGGAAATGGAAGATGTGGTTGCCTGAGGGCTGGCAAAGTGAATTAATTCATTGTTGATATTGATTCAAAATTCTGGAGGATGCAGTTGAGGCAAATGATTGTAATAAAATGAAGCAAGTGTTACAAGGTCAGAAAACAGATGTTAGCTTAATGTAAGACTTTGTTTAAAATCAGTGCCAAAAATACTGACTACATGAATATGGAACATTTTCAGAATATATAAATTCTATTGTGCAATGTTAACAAAATTACAATCTTGTGTGGACTAACTTTCTTGTTTTGATATTTTTCTTCAATTAAATAAACAAGGAAAAGGATCAGTAGTTTGTATAAATTATATTCCACTTCATTTCAATGTAATATTTTGTTTCAGAATTTTATTTTCATCCTTTTACAAGCACTATAACATTATTATATTACCACAATGACATTAGTTATTTTCATTGTTTCTTCTCGATATATTTTTTGTTTGAATTTTTTTTTAGCACTGCCAAAACTTCTGCATGAAACCAATCTTTTAACAAATCTAGGCAAAAAAATTGTGGTGGATTTATAGGAAAGTAGAAGATGCTTCTTTCTTGGACAAGGTCCCCTAGCCCTGTTAGAGCTACATTTCATGTCATCACAGAATGTTAGGGATTGGAAGGGAAATCAAAAGATCATCTAGTCCAATCCCCCTGCCAGAGCAGGAACACCTAGGTCAGGTCACACAGGGACGCATCCAGGCAGGTTTTGAATGTCTCCAGAGAAGGAGACTCCACAACCTCCCTGGGCAGCCTGTTCCAGTGTTCTGTTACCCTCACTGTGAAGAAATTCTTCCTCACATTTATGTGGAACCTCCTATGTTCCAGCTTGCATCTGTTGCCCCTTGTCCTATCATTGGATGTCACTGAGAAGAGCCTGGCTCCATCCTCATGACACTCACCCTTTACATATTTATAAACATTAATCAACTATGATGATATTTATTATATATGATATGCTGTGATTTATGAGTTCCAACAAAGATCATGTACCATTTAGCTGAGCACTGAATAAACTTATCTTCTCCCCAGAGACTTAAAGGCTAGACAGGCAAAGGTTGGACTGTGGATTAGTATCCTTTGAATATAGAAAACTGTTTACCTGAACTGATACAGTTAGTTTTACCAAAGCACTCCCTTCTGCAGCCTTTGAAATAGAAGTACATAATCCTCAATCTTCACCTGACCACACCTGATTTCTGTGTAACTGTATTGGATCACTTCATACTTGGAAGTTTGAGGAGTGATAACTCAAGTCACTTATTTTCCATTTAGTATAGTGATGTGTTAATGTTGGCTATTACATACCTAAAATGCCTGGACTAGTAAGTAAGAAAAAGGTGGGGAGGTATAGGAGAAAAGGTTACTCCCATGTGTACAATGAAACACATCAATACAACACCAATACAGCACACCAGGTGTTTCATCTCACCAGAAGTTTCCTGTTCTTATGTCAGCTGTTAGGGGATTCTTGCTGTATGATGTAATATACAGGGCACTTTCACCAAAGTCAGATGGCAGCATACCTTTTTTCCCCTGTTCCAACTCAAGTTTTGATTTAAAAAAATCTTTAAATTAGGAATTGGAGTTGAATTATGAATGTTGCATAGTCCTACCCTTGATTTCAATATGCAGGCCAATGCAGGAAAGGTAAATGGGATGCCAAAGGGTGGAAGAATGGGTCTCAAGATTGTTAATGAGAACAGCAGTCAGCTTGGTAATAAATTCCAGAAAGGTTTCTGCCAACCCAGATTGGTTTGGTCGGACTGAGGTATTTGTGTGATAATGTCAGGAATCTGGGCTGTGAAGAGCAGGAGCAGAAATACTGGTGCAGGGCTTAAAACCAAATGTTGCAGAGGAAGTAGAAACATGATGGATTTATAATTTTAATAGGGACAATTGTGTTGGAAAGCATGAAGGTGATTGATAGTGTGATACTTTCTGTAACTGATATAAGAAGACAAGAAAAAATAATCTGAGATAGCATGAACAAAATAGAATTTGTCTCAGTCACAATTGCTAAGGAAGGAATTGTGAAAGAAGCTGAACGGGGTAGTGGTGCCTGTCTGCTGCATTTCCCCAAACTCTTGGCAATACCGTTCCCTGTTGCCTAATGTCACATTAGCCTTACATTGAGACTTCTTTTTTTTAATACTTTCATTAGCAATGAAAAAGTAGGAGTCCCCTTGTGATATTAGGAGGCACCAGAAACATAAAGGCAGCTGAGAATATCATGCAGAAAGAATGGACTGGCAAAATAACGGGGAGAAATTTAATATCGGGGCGCAAGATTATGCCACTGGAGATATGAAAGTCTGCTATGACAACAGTTTCTCATTATGAAAAATGAAACAAACTTGAGTGCCTTAACTGCTCACAAAAGGATTATAAAAGCTAGTCTGATTGATGAAAGTGTGAAAATAATAAATTAATTGCTGGGATCTATTGGGTGATGTATTTCTGCAGATTGAAGAAATAAAAATACTGTTTCTTGAAGACATTGCTGAAAGTCATCTTGGAACACCTGACCAGCTCCAGCTTCCTGCCCTTTAGAGGAATGAGTTCAACCTGAAACAGATGTGGAGAAGGGCTCCTAGGATGAACAGTGGAAATGGAAATGACTGAGAGGGATTGGTCTTGAAAGCCTAGAAAAGAGGCTTAAAGAGATGTGATTTCTTCCTAATTGCTGTCATTGTCCCTAATGCTGTCATTGTCTCTAAAACCTTTTTAAGACTGGAAATTATGAGACAGCTTCTAAGTGGAGTCAGGTTCTGAAACTTTTCAGCAATAATATTTTATTCTTCTCCACCACCACTACCCAATAACCTCTCTAAAAATGGAGCATGGCAAACTCCTAAGCTTGTACAATGTGATTGTGCTGCTCAGAACAGACCTGCCTTTCCCAGAAAGTAACTTTTAGTGATGTAATCTGGACCTATAGAAATCAGTTAAATTAAAAAAGATATTAAAATACAGGAGGCAAGGAGTGACTGAGACATACAAAACCATTTCAGCAGAAATGTGAGGGAAGGACAAACTTCTTAAGTTCCCCTAGCTGATCTCCAGTGCGAAAGCAAGATGTAGGAAGTGAAACAAGCCCAAGACGAAAGCTGACCCAGGATTTCTGTGTTTGCGAGAGTCTAGTTTGATGAAAGTTAACAGGCAGTCAGGACTTCAAGTAAAAGTTAAATGTGTGTATATATATGTATAATATTTTATATATTATTTTATATGTTATATACGTAGAAAGTTGGGTGAAGGTACTGAGAAAGCAGGTGTTTGTGTCCTTGAGCAGAATGAGCTTACAATTCTTCCTCCACAGCAGATCTAGATCCAAATTGATCACTCTGAGTTTGGGTTTGGGTTTTTTTTTGACCTTGAGGGTAATGCACGGAAGTCTCACATTCTTGATTATTCAGGAGATCTGATGAAGGCATCACTGTGTTACCTCTGGCTTTATAACTTGTGAAGTAGCAGCACACCAGCTGGCATTAAAGGCCAGAATAGAACATACAAAATAGAGGAGGGAAAAGATATTCTTTTCAATTCTTGAAAGAGTTGTTAAAAAATAAAATTTACCCCTCTGTTTTCTAAGCTGCTTTAAAGCTCCAGGTTTAAAACCAGTTGATTTTTTTTTATATAAAAGTGTAAAAAATTGCTTCCTGTTTGATTCAGAAGCTTAAATGTAGAGCAGTTTAAAGACTCAGAATAATTTGGGGGTCTTGATTTTTAAAATATTTTTCTTTATACTTCTTAATTTGTCTTATTTGTACTGCTAAGGAACATCATTTTTATATTTATATGCCTAAGAAATTTTGTGACTTGAAGATTTTACTGCTTATAAACCTTGTAATTTAATACAAATTTATTTTATTTATCTACCTGTTAAAATACTTATGTATATATTTGTTAAAAGCCTAAGCCACCCACAAAATTGGTGTATATATATGATTACTGACCTGACCTTTTGAACAACAGATATTTATTTGATAAAATAGAGTTGCTTCTATACTCAATGTTGTAGTTCTAATTCCTTTTAAAGTTACTTTATTATTGGAAAAGCCAAAGTTTTAGTTGTTTTTTAAAAGTTTGCATTTCTGCAAAGATTTAAATGAAGCTACTCTAAACTGTTGAAAAATCTGTGAGGATCTGAGAATCGTTTTCATGCAGACATGACTTCACTCAAGAAAAGCCCAGACATGTCAGGTGGATTTTTAGGAAATGGTTTCTAACGTGCACCGTAAATATCGTATGTAACAGAATCAGAAGAATAGTTGTGACCACGAGCAAAATGAAAAACGAGATCGGCTGTGTAAATGATGCAAAGGATAAGTGCTGGGAGGAAGTGAAACCTCAAATGCTGCTGATGGTGGAGGGACAGGCAATGGTCACACGAACCTTGCCTGCATGCAGTAGGAAGTATTGTGGCTTTAGACACATTAGTCTGCTGGTAATAGAGCAAAAGGCAGATCAAGCAACAGTGTTTGGGGGATAGACAGCAGCTTTTAACCCTGGAAAAATGTTGCAGTAGTCCCCTATAATCTGTTTGGAAATGAAGACCCAAATGTTGCTGTAGCAAGATGAAATACAGGATTCAGAGGCGAAATTCAAGGCAAATGCCTCTGTAGACATCCAAATCAATGTCTGTGGAACAACCCGCTGCCAAGGCTCTATGTGATAGTTCTTAGGGATACTCCCGTGGCTTTTCAAAGGGTGCCCGAACTTAGTTTCTTGTCACCATGTTGCAGATGTTAACTCAAGTACCTTTTAGCCATGAAATACAATGCGATCTTTGTTAAAAGAGAAGCTGATACTTTTTTACATATCTGTTTATAAATATTAGCAACTATGTTATACAGAGTTTCTTTTCATTAAATGTTTATCTTTCACATCTAGAGGTGTGGACAGGACAATAAATGAAAAGCATGGTTGAAAAATGGTATCTCCTGTGTTGCAAAGCTGTTGGAATGGGAAATGTCTGATTAGGGACTGACAGCATTTTTTGTGATCTCTGCTTTATTTTATCTCTGACGAATAATAACGTAGTTTCATTTGTAATGATGCTGTGTTCTCTGGATTGCTCTCTGCTTACCATATTCTCTTTCCCTTTATATCTGCACAAAACACCTCCTTGATGCTCAGTGCGATACAGCAACAGAGAACTATGCAAATAAACATTTTGCACCCAGTGAAGTATTTTATTTATGCCTGAATGAACTTCCCCCCTTAGGATTTTCCTTATGACTACTCTATAAACTAAGAAAGACATACACTGCGTGCATGTTTTGTATTTCAAAGCTTCTTTTTTTTTGTATGGGTTGAATGTTTATGAAGTTAACTTTGATAATTATGTAGCATTTTGTATTTTGAAATCCATTATTTAATGTGTGTTGGTGGAAAGTCATGCATCAGTGCCTGCTGTGAATCTTTTCTTTGGTACCACTCTCAAAATCCTGGGAAAGACCTGGACTTCTGAGCAGAAGTTTTTGACACCAAGACAGTTACGTTTGCTCTGGGTGTAGGACTGATCTTATGGAATTTTAAATGTGCAGTCCAGAACCCAGCGTACACAGCTTTACAGAGGGCTAGCATGTATAGAAATATAAGGTCTTGTGGCCTTAGAAGAGTTAAAAAAATCTTTCATTTCACAATATCAAAAAAAGATGTGCTCACGGATCCATTTTCTAGGGCTTAAAAACAATTTTTCAACTTTGTTTATGCTATGTCTCCATTGTCTGCCTACACTTGTTTAGAAATAACATCAGGTCAGAAAATTAAATATTATGTATCATATACTTAACTATATTGATATTTATTAAGTACTAAACATTTGGGGTTTTTTCTTTTATTGTAGATTTTTCATGTTTCTTTTGCAAGATTTAAGAGACTTGTTTTATAGAGAAGCTAAAAGTCTCAGGATGTGTCTACATTAGCATTTTAATTGGATCAGGATCCCAGTCCTGAAGGAGTTGCCCCCACTTGTTAGGCTGTAGTTCATGTTGTGGAACAGACTCAGAGTGCAAGAACGGGAACGCTTTAGGAAGATGCAGTGCAGGGCTTACCTTTAAATAAACTCTTGCTATTGTTTTGCTTCTACTGAATGTTCAGTCCTTGGGGCTGTCCTGGAATGAATGGAGCAGCAACCCCCCTTGAAGCAGGTATGGGCTTCAGCACCAACTGCTGGGGCTGTTTGCTGATGTAAACCTAGCTAAGTCCCGTAAGGACTATAGACTTCTCTCCATGAGGAGGAAAAAAAAACAACAACCAAACCACAGCGCTTCATGATGACGCTCAGGATTTTCTCTTTGTTTGGTGCTGTCACATGTGTTATCTCAGATACTGTATTTGTGTGATTTCACACGACCTCGAGTAGACCTCTGTGGGATTATGGAGCACCTGCACATTGCCATTACTGATCCATTGTTGTTACTGTCATGAACAAATGCTAACCTTGAGCTTACCAGCACAACCTCACAGCAGGCTTACATTACAGCAGTTCATGTGCTCCAGTTGCAGAAAAATATCCGAGTAAAAATGTTTTCCTCTGAGTTTACACAGGCACAGGGCAAGGTGCAGTCTCTAAAGATATCTTCAGGTTTCTTCCAGGGATTTTTGGCTGACAACTTAGATTGAATTATCTTATGTCCTCTACTTTAGCTGTTTGTTCTCTAAAGCAGAATTATTCAAGAGCAAAAAGGTTAGCACTTAGGTGGCTAAATACCTGATTACCTTGCAGATACAGCAGGTAATTAAACACTGAGCTTCCTGTTGTCTAGGGTGAGCGTGCAAACACCAGCCTGCCTGTGGGTGTACAGAAAATTCCTATGAACCGTTTAGCTACAGAGCAGCAGTCATCCATATATCCACAATTATAAATAAATAATTTCATCCTTCTCAGTATTTCAAAACAACCAGCGTGGAACCCATGCAGAGCTGAGAGTTTGAAAAAATCTCCCAATGGGTGTTTCAATAAGTTAAAATTAAGCATTAAAGATACGTGCTTCTGAGGGGTGATTCTGGCTGAAGGTGCCCTGCAGTGCCTTCAGACGAGTGGGAACACTGAAATGTTGCCACACAAGAAAAGGAAACTCTGTGGGATGTCTCTGTGGGATGGCAGTGCCTGGTCAGTGCCTATTGAATTTCTGTACGATTCCTTTTTCTTTAATTCAAAAGAAGGCAAGAAGAGGAGCAATGAGTTTTCATGCTGCTTTTAAACCAGTATCACAGTTCACTGCATCACTGCTGAAATCTTACGGACACCCAAGATTTCCTGGCAGTAGGTGACAGGTGATTTGCAGACATGGTAGGAGAGAAAATACCTCCCTTTCATGTTTAGAAAAAAAAGTTCAGCCCAGGGATAGGACAGTGCATCTCTCATTATGTGGTGCTTCCTCAAGAGCAGGATGGGAGATTAAATGAAGGTGATGTGGGAAGTTGAGACCTGCCATGTGGGAGTGCTTGTGGCCTTGTTTATTGTTATAGTCAGTTAAGGTTATGATTTTTAACAGCATTGTTAGAAAAGTACAAGTCTTAATATAGACTTGGACCAATCTGGCTAACTTTCTTCCTTACAGGAATAGGGTCTGTAATGTGCTATCCCACTGAAACAGCTGTGTCTGCAAGTGGGACACCTCTACTACTTTAACTGTTTACTGTGATGACCTTTTTTTGTCCTAGAGATGAAGGTAAAAGGGAGATGTGGTATAAAGTGTTACAATCTGCTTTAGCTTCTCCAGATGTGTTTTAGTCAGTGCTGGTTTACTTGAGCCTGTATATGCACTGAGCTCTTATTTTAGGTTTTACATTGTTCTTCAAAGAACTGGCTTTAAAGATTAATTAGGGCAGTGGGGGAGTGAGAGTGTGTGCCTGCAAGGGAAAATGTGACTGTGAACCCAGCATTAGAGCACTGACCTGAACGGAGGGAGAGAGGAAGGAAGGAGAGATTTGGAAAGCATTCATAGTGGATTCTTTGAAGAGTGAGTAGGACTACTCTCCTCTGAGGGAGGAATATAGAGATAACGTTGTATATGTGCTTGCTGAAGTACTGCATAATTACATCATGGAATTAGCAGTCAGGTTCCAGTCATGTCGATGCTAACAGCTGTATCTCATCTGATTTAGCATGGATGCACATCCTGAGCAAAGGATTATCCTTCTGAATTGTATTGAAGAAGGAGTAGTTGTGTGGTGATTTGCCATCGCTGATACACACATCAGCTCTTTTAGACTGCTGTAACAGGCCTGTTTGAGCAAGGAGATTCATTACTGAAGGTCACAGTAGCAGCGTATCTGCCGTGGAGCTGGGACTGCACAAGTCATCAGCCTCCTGTGAGGTGGGGATTTGAATCAAACTGAGCGAGCTCCCTTTTAGACTGGCATGTGCAAAATGACGTGGGGAGATACAGCCATTGCTAACTCCAGCTGCAGTTCTCATCATTTGGACTGGAATTTTTTCCTACATCTTCCAAAGCACCCTTTTCTCTAAAACATTTAGAAATAAGTTGTCACTACAGTAATTCTGTTTTTCTTATATCTATTCTGAAGCTCACAGAAGTATCAGAAAGGTGTAAGGGGTTTCAGGGCAGGGAGGGGAGATCGGGGAGAAAAGATGATAAATCTGAAAATGTTGAAATGGTAAATAACTATTTTGAAATATTTACTTCTGTGGCTTGAGACAAGAAGTCATTTCTTTCCTCTGTAGCAGAGAAGAGCTTTCAGCGTGTGTTCCTAACCTTCAGTCCTTCTCCCTCTGAACCACTGGGTATTAAAAGGAGGCATGTTTGGCTGCATGGCCCAGATGATTGCGTGGGAAACGGCTTGGTTTATGGCATAGTGTTTTTGTTTAATACCTTTTTTATTCCAACAGGAAATATGGGATGTATAAAATCAAAAAGGAAAGAGAATCTGCATGGAGATGGGCTAGATTTGAAGAACCAACCAGTACGTAAAACTGAACGAACTATTTATGTGAGGGATCCAACGTCCAATAAACAGCAAAGGCCAGTAAGTAGATAGTCTCAGGGGAGAATTCCAGTAGCAAGACGAAAGCATGACTGGCATAACTTAAATCTCAATCCAAAGCACATAAATGAAGAAATTCAAATGATCATTAGTCCACAATTGGACTTTCAGTGTTGTGCAGTTCACCCTCAATGAATAAATACTTAAAGAAATAAAAAATAAAAATTGGCGGGTTTTTACTTAGTTACTTTGTCATATTTTTCTGCTTGAAAAGAGTAATCCTTGGCAATGCTTGATCTAGATATAGCTATGTCTGTAGAAGAATGCTAGGTACCTTTAGAAAACCTGAAGTAGTTTAGAACCATTTTTAAAAGCATGGGTGCTGGGTTTTTAATAGCTATGGGGTCCAGGTGCTGTTTATTCTATTTGGAAAGGCTGAGGTAATCATGGGCGATTATTTACCGGTTCTAGTCAATGTTCCTTTTGCTCCCTGAAGGCCATACTGGAGGTCGCACGAGGGGCATAAGGGCGGGCAGGGAGCGGAGGGTGCAGCGGTGCAGGGCGCAGCACAGTGCCACAGGAGGAACAAGCTAATGGCGTGAGCTGCCTGGCGTTGGGAAGGGCGCGTGCTGGGAAGGGCAATCCTCCCGTTGGGTACCAAGGGGGTTTGCTATTTTGCAGATTGACTGGTACTTTTTTTCCCAACACTCTCTCCTGTGCTGCGGAAACCCTGTTTCCCGACTGCCTGTGTTCAGGGGCTGTGCGCTCTGCAGGTGCAAAGGGCACCCTTCTGTCCCCTCTCACCAGCTGACACGGAGGACTCAGCATGCCCTCAGTCAACGTACATGCGTCACAAACTACCGTTTACATTTTTTTTTTAATTACTGTTTTTTTGTCTTGCAGCATGTTAGCAACATAACCGTGCCTATAGTTCTTTAACATGACAGCTACGTGTTAATAACTGTCCTGTTAAAGTGCCCTACCTAAACCCTCTTCAGCAGAAGTCGCAAAGCTGTGAACTTGTTCCCCACAGCTTGTGTCAGACCTTCTTGAGGTCCAAGCTACTCAATTCAAAATCTAGTGGGGACTTGTTGTATTTTTATATTGTAATTCACTTTTGAGGAATAGTGGGAAAAGCATTTCCTTTTACTTTAAGACATATAAGATGATACCAAAGCAACTAAAAATACGTAACTGTAATGTAAGATTGTCATAAAGATCTAAAACTGCTTAATTAAAGACATCTTTTATCGTAGGCAAATCCAGAGGCACAGCTCTTACCAGGACAGAGGTTTGTCAATGAAGGTACGTTTTTGTAAAAATCTTACTGCTGTGTGCTATGCCCATGTCCCTGGTGTCCCTGCCCATGGCAGGAGGTTTGGAACTAGATGATCTTTAAGGTCTCTTCCAACCCAAACCATTCCATGATTCTCTGTCAGTCTGTAAAATAATGCAAACATGCCTCTGTCTTTCTACCTTTGTAGAAACAGAGGAGCATGGACTCATTGTAGTAGCTTTGTATCCCTATGATGGCATTCATGAAGACGACTTGTCCTTTAGAAAAGGAGAAAAATTGAAAGTTATTGAAGAGTAAGTATGACAGCATTGATTGTATTGAATTTTTCTTTGGACTCATCTAATTCCCTTTATAATTTTTTGATAACCTACTCATAACATGAGTGCATTAACAGTAAGAGAACTCCCTTATATGTGAAAATATAAATGCATGTGGAGCTGTTGGTAGGACTTGGCAGCTGCTGTCAGTAACAGCAACCAAACATTGATCCAACAGAGCCAAAGGCTTCTCAGGGGGCTTGAGTTCAGAGGAAAGATGATGCTTCTCTCTCCAGTGTGGACAAAGCTCTAAGCACAGCAGAACCCAAATGACACTTTTATCATTTTCTGTTCCTGTTAATACTATTGTTGTTTCTGTTTTTTCAGGCTGGGAGAATGGTGGAGAGCAAAATCTCTGACGACGAGGAAGGAAGGCTTCATTCCCAGCAACTACGTAGCAAAAGTAAACACCCTGGAAACAGAAGAGTAAGTTCTCCCAGTCTCTAAATACTGGCAAACCTTTTCACCCTGGTTGTGTGTCCTTTGTGAGTGTGGGGGAGAAATGGTTCTAACTCTTTTAAATACTTTTCAGATGGTTCTTCAAAGACATAACCCGAAAAGATGCCGAAAGACAACTCCTGGCCCCTGGAAATAGTCCTGGAGCTTTCCTTATCAGAGAAAGTGAAACGTTAAAAGGTAGGTTTTGGGGTGGGTTACTTTGGAATTGACAGTAGTTGAAAACATACAGTCTGTCTTCATAAAAATTGGCACCAGGTGGCACTGGGTGTGGAGTAGTTCCAGTGTGTCCTATTGTGTGAATTTTCTGCAATTCTGTAGGAATGAGAAGAGTAAGAAAATCCCCAGGAAAAGAGAGGGTTACAGGTTAACACCCAAAGTTAAGATAGGTAAAAAAAAAAAAAAGTGTGTGTGTGTGTGTGATTACACTGGCAAGAAGCAGGAATGAATGAATGAAGTGAGAGATCTTTTCTCTTCTAATGTTTGTGATTAGAAGGACACTTTTCACTGTAAATAATAGATGCTGCATTTTATAGTCTTCCGTTATTGGGTCAGTATCCATTGCAGCAAGTTTTAAAGTATAGTTAGTGCATAAGAGGGTTTAAACTTATGCACAGTAGTGTGATTTTTTTTTCAAAAACCTTTCTGGTGAAGGTTTGTGCTGTAGATGGAACTCTTCATGCTGAAAAGCTTAGAAGTCTCCAGGCTCTTTGGCTGGGACTTTGAGAAGAGGGTAGGAGGTTCTGCCCCAGCATCTGGACTCTGACAGCAGCCTGACTGGATGCTCCAGCTCGATACTCTAACATTGCATCCTCCAGAGGAAGGTGCATGAGTCCCTTCAGTGCATCATATGTCTGTCCTCTCCGCAGGGTAGTTTTTCTGGCCCTAGCGCTGCAGATTCTTAATTAGGTCGCTCTCTGTAACGGGCCCATATCGTTGTTTCTGTGTTCTCAAATAAAGACTCCTAAATTCAACATAGGCTGCTGAGAGTAAGGCAAAGTACCCCTTTTGTCACTGGATCTGTGTGTGGGGAGAGAGAAGGGAGTGAGATGGTTTCTTATCCTTTGAAAATGGACAACATGAACTGTACAAGTTGAAGAAATGAAGAGCTCTGTAGTTAAGGGTAGATGCTCTGCTGCCCCATCTGAAATCCCAGCTGAGGTTAGGCTCCTTAGGACTAACAGATCTGCTCTGCCTCTTGTACGCCTCAAGCCCTCTCCAAACTATCCTTTTGCTAGTTGGCCCGTGCCACCCAGGGTGTTTCTTTTCTGAAAGCTGATCTCTGTATTTCAGCTTCTGCCTGAGGAGTGTGACAGCCCTGGCCTCGCTTTCCCAGCCGGTTCCACTCGAGCTGGGGGAACTTTCTGCAGAAGTGGGCATTGGGCGTGGAGCTGCCTGGATTATGGCACTCCTGAGTTTGTTGAATAAGATTGAGAAAGAAAGTGTGACTGTAAGCATTTTGGTGACCTGTTCAGGACTGGCTATTGGCTAACTTCCTCCTGTTGATTGCAAAATGCTTTTTGAGGAAATGAGGGAGTAAAAAGAGAAACAGACAAAAAGGTGATTTTGTTAGGCTCAACCGTACATGTGTGGACACTGTAGACTTTTTCTACCTGTTGATGATCATTCTGTCTTTATCCACAGGCAGCTATTCTCTCTCCATAAGAGACTATGATCCACAGCATGGCGATGTGATTAAGCACTACAAAATTAGGAGTCTAGACAATGGAGGGTTTTACATCTCTCCAAGAATAACTTTTCCCAACATCAATGATATGATCAAACATTATCAAAGTAAGTTAAATCAGTTAGTGAATTACTTAATAGAATACAGCTATTATTTCCTGTGAAAGAAAAGAAATGCTTTCTTGTTTTGTTTCAAACCTTTTCATCTTTTTTTTTTTTTTTGTTCTAAATAACCCAGGCATGCATGTTATCAAAGATAAAGTAAAACTGGTTGGAACCCAAATAACATTGTTATCATAATCAGACCTAATGCTGCTTGCTCTGTGGCACACCATTGTGAAATAAAGAATAACTTTATAAAATACCTCATTAAAATTATGATGATGTGAAGTTATAGTAAGAATTGCCTGCATTGTAAATAAATTAATTCTGTATTTGAGACTAAATTTGTATTCACAATTAGCTGAAATTCATACGGACTTGTGGATGTCTTCCTGTATCTAATGTTGAGTGTGGAACTGGTTTTATTCTTCCTATAAAATATTTATTTGTTAATTTATTTATTGTTAATGGTGTTTTGAAGGAAGTGAACTTCCATTAACTTCAAATAAAGAAAATAGTGCCCAGAATGTATACATTTACTATAAAAAAAATAGGGGGGAGTGGGGAAGGGACAAGTTTCTATCTGTGTTTTAGCTACAAAAGTGACTTTTCATTCTGCATAACCTCCTGATGGATAGCTCAAAAATATGTCTTTTTATAGTTTTGTAACTGGGAAGACAGAGAAGACAAAAAATGTAGGACAGAAAATCACATAGTGATTTTTCAAAGCCACGCTGAGGACTCGTCCATGAGATTTCTCTGGCTTGTTAGATGTGTGTGGTGATTCTTTGGCACAGCTGAAAAACCTGAGAATTATTCAACATTTATATTAAAGTTGTAGCTGGTCAATGTCTGGAGAAAAAATAATGGTGACCTACTTATGCTTGCATGCACATGTGTCTGAAACCATGCTGTAAGAAAATTTAATGACGGATTCAAACTACAAGTCCCAAGTCTGACTCCAGTGTGTATCTTCATCAACATACTGTCAGGAATCAGATCTTATATTGTGTTTATTTGGTACAAATTGTACTAAAAGCCTTTAATAACCTGATGGTAACCAGATGCATGTGACACTTCTTTATTAAATTTGTCTCTGAATATCAAATTTCAGTTCAGAGGCAATTAAAGTTATGTGAAAGCACCAGAAAGGTTAGATTTCCATCAAAGTATCTGATTATTTTGAACATTATTTTGAGGTGGTTAGTGCACGCCTGCAATTAAGTAATGTTTGTCTCAAGTTGTGAGGCACAGAAGTGTAACAAATTTTGTATTTTGTTTTTCCTTTGAAAACCAGAGCAATCAGATGGCTTATGCAGAAAGCTGGAAAAAGCTTGTATTAGTCCCAAACCTCAAAAACCATGGGATAAAGATGCATGGGAGATTCCACGGGAATCAATTAAATTAGTGAAGAAACTTGGAGCCGGTCAGTTTGGAGAAGTCTGGATGGGTAAGTTTATTCCTTTGGAAAGAGTATTTAAATCTGCTGAAAGAAGTGTCATTTCAAAGTCATTCAGAATAATAGTGGACAGGAACCTAGTCCGATATACTTGTAAAACAGCACTCCTCCTTCTTGTGAGGAGAGAGGATTTGCAAGGGGGAAGATATCTGATATCATGCTCAACAAATGCTTTGATGTCTTTTAAAGGAAAAAAACAACCAGTGAGTAAGCCCTGTAATTTAGAGGCTTGAAGACAATAGGGGTTTTCTGATTGTGTTTTGTGGGGGAATTAGAAGGTTATATTAAGATGTGACTCCTGATTCTCAAAATCAGTGGGCATCTCAGAACTTTGTTTTAAATCAGAATGGTAAAGAACCTGAAACAGAAAGAAATCATGTCTTTTAGTTTATTATTATTATTGTTGTTGTTGTTATTATTATTATTAAAGATTATATAGGCAAGGCATTTCTGAGCAACTTAAAAGTGTACCCCAAAACTATGAGAAGATGGAAAACTATGAAGAAGTCTCTGACCCACAGGAGTGTGGCAGACTAATGGGAATGTCACTGCTTTGAAGAGATGCTCTCATTTAGAAAAGTAAAGCACAAAGTAATGCTGTTTGAGTGGCAAATTCCACACACAACTGCAGCATCAATCAGAAAGCTCTAATTCAGTCATAGGTGCAATCTTTTGATGTAAATCATGTAAAAAGTGCAAGCAATGCATATCTATAATATAATATAGACAAATTCAGCCTTTTATCTGCCTTCATGAGAAAAGACTTAAGAAACCCTCTAGCTATGATATACATGGGTGACAATTTGTTAACAAAAGTTAAGACAAGCATCAGCCATTATGCATTTTTTTTGTTCTGTCTAATAAACCATGGCAAGAAATGTTTAACTGACACTGAAACGCTCTGAAAGACTTTGTCACAGAAGGTAATCACCTGCTTGAAAATGTAGATCATTTTGGGAAGTGACTACTTCTGCACACAGACACACAGAGGCATAAAACTTCAAAAGGGTGTTTCTGGTTCAAGATGTTTCCTCTTGTTTGTGTCATTATGTTAACATCTAAATTGGGCCTAACCCCTGCATCTGAATTGCTGCACTGTGAGAAAAATTAATGTACTGTGAAAGCAATTGTTGTGTTTCCTCTTCTCTGCTTCCATTGTGAAGCGAGAGAAGCCGATTTGCATGGTGCAGGTCCTCTCGAACCAGGAGCGTGGTTAAACTTGGAACCAAGAAAGTCCAAGCTGGAAAAGACGTATTAGGTCAGTTGTGCAGTGCAGGATATCAACAAACACTGTGTACTGCAATGACCAACCAGGGGCATCAGGAGTTACGTGGAGGTACTGAGAAGTAACCCACTTGTTACACTCTCTCCTTGTATAGAATGAAGTTATTTTTCAGCCATAGTGTGAATTAGAGAGAAATATTGTTCTGTGACTTAATTACTAAATAAATTTCTTCTTGATAAAGGCTACTTAGATTTGTGGTTTCAGAGGGTACGGTGTCCCATTCAGAGGAACTGGGCTCCCCAGTAGAGATACAGAGCTACTGGAGAGAGTCCAGCAAAGGGACACAAGGATGATTAAGGTACTGGAGCATCTCTCCTGTGAGGAAAGGCTGAGAGAGCTGGGACTGCTCAGCCTGGAGAAGAGAAGACTCAAGAGGGGTCTCACCAATGTGTACAAATACCTGAAGAAAGGGTGCAAAGAGCCAGGCTCTTTTCAGTGGTGCCCACTGACAGGACCAGAGGCAATGCGCACAAACTGAAACAGAGGAGGTTACACCTGAACACCAGGAAACACTTCATTACTGTGAGGGTGGCCAAGCACTGGCACAGATTGCCCAGGGTGGTTGTGAAGTCTCCATCCTTGGAGATATTCAAAACCCAACTGGAGAGAGTCCTGGAGAACCAGCTCTAGGGAGCCTTGCTTGAGCAGGAGTGCTGGCCACAATGTCCCCCACAGGTCACTTCCAACCTCAACCCTTCTGTGATTCTGTGATATATGGGAAGACAGAGATAATACTGTTACTGCAATGTGAAGATATGCCAATGTATCTTTTATAGTGTTTTCTTTTTAGTTTGTCCATAAGTACTTGTTGGGCTTCCAAGCTGACATCTTCCTCTTGCACGTTTTGGAGGGAGTTAGCTTATGTTATGGGAGGACTAAGAAAACCCTAGGAACAAAAAGCAGATACTCATATCCCCCAGGCACTTGCCTGTGCTCCTGTGTGACCTGTGCAGAAAATCTTTGTCACTTACAAAGTGGGCAGGTGAATCTCCTCCAGTTCTGAAGAGTTTCTTTTACACAGAGAAAACTTGCTATAAAGGACCATCAGTTTCCCAGTTTTGTCTGTCACTGCAAGTGCATTTAATTTCTTTCTTCATTATAGCTATGTGTAATTTAAAACATTTTATAAAGACTTTCTGGTTTTAGGCTACCAAATTAGTGTTTATGTGTGTGTTTCACACATCAGCTGTGCTGACACAATAGATGAAAAGAACGTGGCAGAGCTGTGTTCACTTTTTATGCACTGCACATATGGAAGTGGTTAGAAAGCTGCAGCTTGGGCTTTCAGCCTTCACATTTAACAGGCTATATGGAGATGAGCTAGAGATGGAGCTACTATTGCATGTCTGTGCTCTTCAGGTGAGTGATGGCTGTAGTCAGTGGAGGAGGAGTGATATGCTGACATGCAGTAGGATGCAGAGAAGCTCCTGTTCTTCAGTCTCTTTCCCAGTATCTCCTGCAATCATAATGGCCTAAGACATTATCTGGCTTCTAGTAGTGTCATACCTCCATAGCTCAAACAAGTTGTTCCCAGTATAACCTTGCAGGGAATTACAGTGAAAGCAGAGGAAGGTGAGAGATGCATCTTGTAGGCTTCTTGGTCAAGTTGTTCATCTGCAGTCCTAGAGATGTGGACAGAAACGTTAGGCTCAACCTCATCATTGTCTGTTATAAATTCATACCACAGCTTGGCCTGATTAAGCTCATGAAAGTATCTGGGAGCAACTTGGCTGTCCAAGATACTACTCTGCCAAAATAATCATGATCAACTCCAAAATAAATACCTGAAACACTAACAATTTTGGAAGGATTATTTTCTAACGTAGAGAAGAACATGGCTCTCGTTGTAAGTCATCATCACATTCCTCAGACTCGCATACTATTGCTTGCATCACATTTAATTTTTAACAGAAGTCTAAACTGCAGAGAGACTTGCCCCCTGCCATGGTGTGAAAGGGTTTTTGACCACGGAGTTCAGTGTATCTGGACAGCTTCTTTAGTGATGTGATGAATCAGAGTAGCACTGCAAGAGCAGGGTCTATGTTTTATGCATTTTTGTTCCTACTGTGCACTGATACGATGTGAACCATAATGCTCTGTTGTATTACTAATCCATGAAGAGAATTTTCAAGCAGGGCTAAGAGCAAAAGTTAACAAGCCAAATGGAGCCACTATAATGTATTTTATCAATGATACACATTTTGCTTGCATCTCGGGTGTAAAAGATTCTCTCATTTGCTAACTCCCAAATTAGAATATAAGTAATACGCATTTTAGATGTGTATTTTCTTATGCAGCTGTTAGAAAGATCAGAGTAAAACATATCACAGAAGTACTGTTATCAAAATAAAAGGCATCTAAAATGAAAACTTGCTAGTACATCTCATCAGTATCAAAAATGTATCTTTATGGTGCATATATGAGCTGAATGTTAGTTGCAAAGAATTTGAATTTTGTGTCAGGTGTTCTAGATGTAAGCAAGAGTTTCATCTTGAATTCTCTTTGAATTGACGTTTAGGCAGCAAACAGACAAAATGTTCATTCATATCATAATGTTCATTCATATCATATAGCCTTCTATGATGTTATAACCGGTTGGCTGGATGAGGGGAGAGCAGCAGATGTCATCTACCTTGACTTCAGCAAGGCTTTTGACACTGTCTCCCATAACATCCTCATTAGGAAACTCAGGAAGTGTGGGTTAGACGAGGGGATGGTGAGGTGGATCGAGAGCTGGCTGTGTGACAGATCACAGAGGGTTGTGATCAATGGAGCAGAGTCGAGTTGGAGGTCTGTAACCAGTGGTGTCCCCCAGGGGTCAATACTTGGTCCAGCCTTGTTCAACATATTCATCAATGACCTGGACGAGGGGACAGAGTGTATCCTCAGCAAGTTCACTGATGATCCCAAGCTGGGAGGGGTGGCTGACACGCCAGAGGGCTGTGCTGCCATCCAGCAGGACCTGGACAGGCTGGAGAGCTGGGCAGAGAAGAACCTCATGAGGTTCCATAAGGGCAAGTGTAGGGTGCTGCACCTGGGGAAGAAGAATGCCAGGCACCAGTACAGGTTAGGGGGGGACCTCCTGGAAAGCAGTTCTGAGGAGAAGGATCTGGGAGTCCTGGCAGACAGTAAATTATCCATGAGCCAGCAATGTGCCCTTGCTGCCAAGAAGGCCAATGCCACCCTGCGCTGCATAGGGAAGTGTGTGGCCAGTAGGTCGAGGGAGGTCATTCTCCCCCTCTACTCTGCCCTGGTGAGGCCGCAACTGGAATGCTGCATCCAGTTCTGGGCTCCCCAGTTGAAGAGAGACAGGGAACTGCTTGAGAGAGTCCAGCGGAAGGCAACGAGGATGACTGGGGGATTGGAGCATCTCCCCTATGAGGAAAGGCTGAGAGAGCTGGGACTCTTCGGCCTGGAGAAGAGAAGGCTGAGGGGTGATTTAATTAATGTTTACAAATACCTAAAGGGTGGGTTAAGGGAGGATGGAGCCAGACTCTTTTCAGTGGTTCCCAGTGACAGGACTAGGGGTAACAGACACAAGCTGGAACATAGGAGGTTCCATTTAAATATGAGGAAGAACTTTTTTTTTGTGAGGGTGCCAGAGCACTGGCACAGGCTGCCCAGAGAGGTTGTGGAGTCTCCTTCTCTGGAGATTTTCAAGACTCACCTGGATGCAGTCCTGAGTGATGTGCTCTAGGGGATCCTGCTTTTAAGCACGGGAGTTGAACTAGATGATCTCTGGAGGTCCCTTCCAACTCTGAATATTCCGTGATTCCGTGATATGGCTGTATATCGTGGCACAGCAAGTGCTGGGTGTACACCTGTAGCCTGGTTCAGTTCAGCCAAGGCAGATGTTAGTGAAGGGTTCAGAGTCGCAGATACTGTACCAAGTGGAGGTGATGCACTACTGTATGCACCCCTTCCCACAGCTCCCTGTGCATCACTGGAATCTTTCTGTGATGCAGACTGAACATTAAATTTGCTGTCACTGAAGCGCTTGAGGTGACCAGTTTTCCCTCCACCTGCACAAAGGCTGCAGTTTCTTACTTGTACAGTAAATGTGCCTGCAAGGCAGACGTTCTTTATGGAAACTACCAGAGAGGTTTTCACAGTAACGATAAGTGACCTGACATGAGGACTAGGACTTTGTTAAACTGGGGCAGTACAGATGCATACTAAAAAGATGCTGCCAGCTCCAGGTCTGATGTGGTCCTTAGCCCAAATCAAGCTGACCCTGGTTTTGCTGTTAATGGGTGGGTGAGAGAGGTGACAAATTCCAGTTTTGCCAAACCATCAAGTGTCTAATTTTTCCGGACACCGTTGTGTGTGCTCATAATGTTCATGACCACCTTTCCTCACTGCTTTGGTTTCCATCCCTCCCAATACCCAAGGAAATAAATGAACCTGAGAGAGAGGAGGATCAATTATCTCTGGTGCTCTCATCAGCTAATCTGCTCTGTGCATTACCACCAGAGGGTCAGGGTAGACAATTTACCTGCAGATACCAAGAGTATAGCTGAGAAACTTTCTGTAAGTAGAACCCTAGTTTGATGGATCTCTTTAGTGGATGTAAAATACTGTTACATCGTTAATGTTGAGCGTGTTGGCCACAATTGTTCCACAGAAACAGTGATACTAATTAGCATGTTCAGCAGAGTATTCAAGAAATTGGGAGTGGAACTAATGCTCTGCATCAGGTTATGGGATGGAATAGTAGAAATGATACAAATAGGCTTTCTGATTCTTAAGCAGAAATAAATATATTTAACATCTGTTTTTCTGATAGATATAAATTATATACCTGAGCTTTAACAGCAGATTTGACCTGTAGTTGTCATTTCTTAATTTTAGATCATCTAGAGGCATATCTTTGTTGTGCTTTGACCTGACCATGTTTGGAAAAATATATTTAATAATCATTTTGTGATAGACATAGTGTCTTTTCTCAGGTGGTGATCCTTCTTTAAAAAGGGGCAATAGAAGATGTAGTGGTTAGAGCGTTCCCTTGAGATCTGGAAATTAGTTCCTTGTTTTGCCACTGATTTCTCATGTCAGGATGATAAATAGTATAAGGAAATTGCAGACTCCAATTTAGAGGTGTATCCATTGTGGTAATACTGTCTGGATTGTTGCTGAGGCTGTTTCACTGAGTCATGAAAGTTCCACCTCTTCCGAGAAATATTTTTGCAATGTTGAAATGAGTATGGTGGGGACAAGAGTTGCATTTATATGTCTCTCTCTCTCTTTCCTTTCTTCCTTTTATTTTTCAAATTAAATGCCTTCACGAGATAAACTTTAGAATCAGTGCTTGCTACTCCATTTTTTTTAAAATGCTATTTTAACATTTATTTTATGTTTGGAAAATGTTAAAGCAGAAAATAATTCACTGCTTTTCTCTTTACCGATAGTTGCTTTTTATGTAATTAGAATATTACATTAGAAGGTTTGATAAGCAGATAAATGAAACAGCCACAGCCTCTTCCACTCTTGGCATGGTCTATGTGATAAGAAGTTATCACATATTAAATCTTGCTGTGAACGCTGGAGGATTGCAGTCCTGGCAGCGTATCTTTGTTGGTCACGAGAATCCTCATTTGACTGCACTTTCCTGTAATGCTCCGTTTTGAGCACTGAGGATTATAAGCATGAGACTGGCATGCATAAAATGGTTACAATCATGGTATTTAAAGATGTTCCAGAATCTTGCAAGCAATCCATGGACTCTCTTAGATTCTGAGACAATTTATGTGGACACACATTAAAACATCTCTTGGCTGTTCGAATATTTTATGTGCTGCTTGTAAATGAAAACTTGGTGTGAAGTAAGATGATTTGCTTTCTTTATTCTTTTTTTTTCAGACAACTGATTTCTAGAACTAGGGAATGGATTATTTTTCACTGCAGTGTTGTATCAGTTGCAAAATAAAAAGGAATGCTAGCATAAATATTTGTGCTACATCTAGCACTTGCTTTCAGGCTCTTAGCTATTATTGGAATCCAGCCTCACCTGCTTTACAAACTCCTACTAGTCAGGGCACTGTGCGGTAGAGTGACTTCAAGTGCACTGATTGTATTCCCTCCTTCTAGGTTACTATCATAACAGTACGAAAGTGGCTGTGAAGACTCTGAAGCCTGGAACGATGTCTGTGCAAGCCTTTCTGGAGGAAGCCAACCTCATGAAAACACTTCAGCATGATAAGCTCGTTAGGCTTTATGCTGTAGTGACCAAAGAAGAACCTATTTATATCATAACAGAATTCATGGCTAAAGGTGAGAACAACATTGAATCTGCAAGCAATGTTTTAGTGATCTCTTTTGCTTCTCATAAATCGGTGCCCTTTCTTAAAAAAGGAAGGAATAGAAAAATGGAAACTTGGGATTTTAGCATTATTCTTTCAAATGATTTGATACAAAGCAAAGAGAGCACCTCTCCTAGAGGAGGACTGAGACTTTCATTTTACAGTTCTTTGCTGCATTTGTGAAATAAATTATTTTTACAGTTTTCTTGAATGTAGCATTTTTTCAGATGCAGAGCATAACCCCCAAAATAACTCTGGTTCCTTTGGGCTCCCTACCTAACTTTTGTGTCTGGTGTCTTAGCAAGGTATTTAAAAGAAACCTTAGAAATTGCCTTATGTGGCCCTTGAATTGGTAAACACGTGTGTAATAAGGTGAGTGGTCCTGCAAGGATGGGTGCACTACTAGAGCACTAACCTTTTTTAGAGCATCACTACACAAAATAAGTGAGGTTTCCTATTCACATTGTCTTGAGTGGTACTTTTTCTTGGTTTGTTCTGGTGATAACTTCATAAACAAATGTTGAGCCGTTTATTCTTTATGACTTGGAAAGGATTGATAAGTGTGATTCTCCTAGACAGCTTTCCTGGTAGCCTATAGCTGATAGCCTAGGGTGCTTTCCAAACTCAACACCACTGAACTAAGGTATGGTCTGATGGGAGTATTCTACACCGAGGAAAATAGCAGAACCTGGATGCCTGACATGCTGACTTGGATGTTACTGTTGTTAAATCATGTAAAGAGACTGCCTTATTGTAGTCAACTCGAAAATACCTCAAAACACTTCACTGCAAAAATTTTGTGATCCAGAAAATTGGGGACCTGGTGTGAGCTTTGTCTTGGTAATAAGCTGCACTGACTTAATCGTTCTCTGTCGTAACAGGAAGTTTGCTGGATTTTCTGAAGAGTGATGAAGGAAGTAAATTGTTGCTTCCCAAGCTAATCGACTTCTCTGCTCAGGTAAATTTTAAGAAATATGCTCAAAATTAAGGGGTTTTAGTTCTCTCTGAGTCTGAAACTCCTGCTGGGCAACTTTATCCTAAGGTTTTTTTTGCATTAATTTCAAATAAGTTTTGGTCTGAGTAAACAAGGTTACTTGAAAAGAGGGAATAGATAAAAGAGTTTTCAAAGGAAATATGTGAAGTTAGGCTTGACTTTTAGATCCTGCTGGTGACCAAATCACATATTGTTATGAAGATGTTCAATATATCAAATACAGATTTTTTGTTTATAGATTCAACGCAGGAGCTGCTTTTGCTGTATTTGTTGGCTCAGTGTAGCTATAAGCTTTCTAAGTTTTCTGAACTCTTTGGATAACTTTTCCTTGAGAAGAATGTCTGTGTCAGCAGGCATTAGCTGACACGGTGGACAAGCGGTTCCCTTTCTGGGGCTTCTGCTCATCAGCTCAGCAGGCTCAGGGAACCCAAAGGTGCTGTTGGTTCCCAGTTACAAGCTGGAGGGTAACGGAATGTCATTGCTTTGTCCACGAGCTATACTGCCACATCTTGCTGAGGCAGCAAGCCAAGACAGTCCGCATGGGCATTGCCTATATTCCCCTTGGTCATCTACAGATGAGCTCCTTCAGCACTAAAGCAACTGGCAAACTCTGGATTTTACTAGTTGTTTTTAATCTTGCCCCAGAGGTAATTTACCCAAAGAGCTCCTGATTCTTTGTTTCACAGTTCTTTAAATCATACTTGCTTCTGTTCGATGAGAGCTGCTGAAAACATCCAACAAATTCCTTTTGCGTGTGTAAACTCTTCCTGCTTCTTACGCAAATCTGTTGTCTACCGTGTAGCGCACACATGCGTGGTGGCCGTGGTTAGGGAAATGATATCAGTTATTACTGAACACACATCATAGATGTGATCTACACCACGTTGGAGATGTGGTGCTGAGGGACATGGTGTAGTGGTGAATTGGCAGTGCTAGGTTAGTGGTTGGACCTGATGATCTTAGAGGTCTTTTCCAACCAAGGCTATTCTATACCTTTCAAACTGGTCAAGCTTTGTCACAAAACCAGTATGTCTTCTTTCCCATGCAGCGCTGATACTTTCATTAATTCTCCTATGATCTGCAACTTCATTGGCAACTCTTACCCTCTTCTTTCTGCCTTCTAAGGCTACAAATTAAAATAATAATAATGGATTTAGAATAAAACTACTATAGATTTTTGATGCAGTGTTTTAAGAGGAGAGAAGAAAGTCCTAAATCAGAATTAATTTTAACTCTTATTTCGCATTGGGAGATTTCCACTGCAGTACCACAGTATTATTTTTCAGGTTTCTTGAATTTTGAATGATCCCCGCTAGTGTTCCAGTGCATAATTATCTACATTACTTTAATAATTACCTTTTTTTTACCTCTGGGTCTGCTTTGGCTACATAGCTGCTTGACTGGAGCAAGAGGAACACATTTTTGCAGCCTTTCCTGACCTCACCTTTAGGATAAGCACTGCTGCAAACTGAAAATGCACACTACACTAATATATCATGTGAAGATTAAAATGTGACTTTTTTGAAACAGTTTTCAGTCACTGGATATAGAGTCTACACGCTCTTCATAGACAAAGTCATATGAAGATGAACTCTCTTTTTGAGAACTCTGTGTTCCAGAAGTGTATTTTATTTTATTACATGTCTGGACATTACTGAAAGGATAGTTTTCCGGTGTCTCATAAGCCACCTGTATCCATGAAAACTGTCCTAACCCAGTTCTTTCCCTGTTCCATCCTGTGTTCTTACCCCATTGTCATTCACATTAACCATGTGTGCATCCTTGGCCCTTTCAGTGGAGACTGAAGCAAGGCAGGCACTCAAAAAGTTCTCTGTATTATTTGCATGTAGTCTTCTTCATTGTTTAATTTAATCTTTCATTTAATGTGAATGTTTTCCTTGGTCTTGTCCTGTTACTAATGGACCTCTAGTTTTGCTGCTTATACTTACTATTTGCAGCACTTTTTGTAGGTGGGATCTTCCAATTTTTGTCATATTGGGGTACTTTTTATACTTTGTAATTTGACTTTATCATTTTTGGGTGTTTCTGACCATGTAAGATCTGGCCAAATTTTTCTCATCAGGTATTGCCTTTACAATACATGTGGTTTGCCCTTGCACTTGTAATTTCTGGTTTTTTTGATGGTGTGGTTGTTCCTGCGACCTTTTTCCCATGAGGTTGTTGTACCTGTCACCCTCTGGGTTGTTTAAAATTTGCTTTCCTGAAAAAAATACAAATCTTCATATTTGGGAATTCATTCATTCCCTTTCTTTTTTATTCCACTCTGTTTCTTGATCCCTGTCACGTAGTTTTCCATAATGCATTCTCAGCATGGTGTATAAACATCCTATCAGGCCAACCCGAAACAAACCTATGTGACCTCTTTAGTATTCCACAATTTTACATACAGCCTAGAAGTGCACAAGCAGAATCCATTATGTGTGATGCCATAACTCCCTCTCTACATGAAGAAACAGCATTGCAACCTTCGTATAAAACATGACTAGTTTAAAATAACTCTTGCAAAACAGGATCACAGACCTTGGGATGGAAGTTGAAATCAAACATGTCTTTGAGTTGAAAAACAGAGCTATGAAGGAATCCAGAAGTTCTCTGGTTTTGTAGAAAAACAAAACAAACAAACAAAAAAGAAGCTGTTCCACCTTCTGGAAAAAACCCAAGCACAGAACTGTCCATCCCTCTACGTGGTGTTTAATGTCAGCTCTGATGTTTCACCAAGGAAGTCTGCGAGTTGTGACCAAGTGATTTTGCTTTTCAGAAGGTGTAGCTCTTCAGTGACAGAAGTGTCCTCTCCTGAAATGCTGGTTTATCAAGTTTTACTCTCCCAACTTCAAAGTCCTCTGCTGCTTTTACTGCTTTCCCCAAACACCTTCAGAAGCTGCAAAGAATGGGCTAGAAAGTAGGGAATGTATGTTTTCAAAGCAACACTGTTCACTCCATACTTTTGTTCCCATTTTCTTTCAGGATTTTGAAAGAGTTTTATACCTGTTTGTGAAATGACTCACAAGTGTTCCAGTGTTCTTAAGGAATTACCCTGTTTTACTGGTAGAAAGAGCAGAAACAGGGAGGAAAGAGCATGGCCAGCTGAAATCACGCCCCAGACGGGTGACAGAGCTGTCTGCAGCTCAGAGTCATTCATTTATTGCATGACTTTTAGCTGAAGCTGTGCAGTACAGAGGCTGTTTTGTGGAGTGATTTATTTCTTCCAGGAGAAGACTTTCTTTCCAGTCTTACCCTGGGTGCATAGTTCCTCGTATTTAGAGATTTATTGGTTGGTTCTTTTCAAAAGAATTTAACTTGGATATTTCTAGAAGCGTGTCAGGAGTTCATTAAAGGTGAAAGGGAAACTGCTCCCTTCTTGGTGGTAACAGTCATGTAGGCAGAATCCTCTCTTAAAAGGCCACAAAAAATATCCCAGAAGCCCAAATTAGCTTTTCTGTCCTGCTCCTGAGTAGTAGTTAAATGTAGCTGAACAGCCTTGACAGGTACCAATGATCATTAAAAGAAGGGGAAAAGGGCTTTAATTTTCTTTTGTTCCCATGAATTTCTCTACATTTAACAAATCATTTGGCAATGAAAACCCAACAATTATTATAAAGAGTTATCACATAGGCTCTGGCACCCATTCTCTCGATAAAAAAAATCCTTTTTTTTTTTTTTTTCTCTTTTCCCACAAGCAAAGGTTTAACGTGACCAGATGTGTGAATTCAGTTGTCCACTTCCTGTGTTTCCCTTCCTCTTCCATTCAAAATTCCTTGCCTATTATTCTTTTCCTACTTGGGAATTTTTTGCATGCCAAATGCTTGCACATACATGGCTGCTTTCAATTTCTCTGATTCAATGCAGCCAAAACCATTGTCCCGGAATTTCACAGAAATGGAGTTTGTATTTGCTGAAAACATGATGGATTGTTTGATGTCACGTTCTTCATTTGTGACTAATCAGATGATGACTTCAGTGAGTCTGGCACAAATAAGAGGAAATAAAATGGTCTTTCCAATGGCTTTGCTTGGTTGGGCTTGGAAACTAAATATCACTAACGTCTCGTGAAGTGGTTCTTCATTCCCCAGCCAGCAGTTTGCCCAAATATTAAATCTGTGCAGGGGAGTAGGAGGAAAGTGAATTCCTTCATAATGATTTATGTATTTTTGGTGACACTGGTGGACTTGTCTGCATTTTGGTCCTATCTGCCAAGCTGGCCAGTCCAATCTCAGCACTGATCTTACAGCAAAGCCTTCCCTTTCATCTCGCCTTCCTCCCTGAACCCAAGTAATTCCATGGGGAGGAGAGAGAGGCAGAGTGGGCTGTAATGAAATAGTACTTTTCTGTTTTGTTTCTAAGTGTCTAGTAAGACTCTCTGTGGCAATCATTCACTAGTAGCTGCTTCCTTCATTTTAAAATGTGTCACTTATTTCTAGACAATGCGAAATGCAGGTGTTTTTCTTACTCTTCATCATCGGAGTTTTTTCAGGTTTAGTGTCAGAACCCCCTTGTGTTATATAAGGGCAATGCAACATTCTGCGCTGAAGAATATATCACTTTGTCAGAAGAGGTTTGCAGTGGAAGGAGCTGGGAGGGCAAGTGGCTCTCTTTTTCCATTGCCTAAACAGAAAAAGCGGAACAAAGACCATGTGGTTTTGTGTTGTAAGTGGTGGCAGACTGTGTCTTCGCAGTACCCCTCGGGGACTTTAAAAATGGATAAGCAGAAGTGATGTTAGTGTTTTCTTAAAATTTGGTCAGGTGCTCCTGCCCGCTTTACTGCACGGCTGAAACGAGCATCTCTGGTGCTGAGAAGGGAATCTGTGAGGAAGAACTTCTTCACAGTGAGGGTGACAGAGCACTGGCACAGGCTGCCCTGAGAGGTTGTGGAGTCTCCTTCTCTGGAGACATTCAAAACCTGCCTGGACATGTTCCTGTGTGACCTGACCTAGGTGTTCCTGCTCTGGCAGGGGGACTGGACTAGATGATCTTTTGAGGTCCCTTCCAATCCCTAACATTCTGTGATTCTGTGCACTTCACTTCTCCTGCGGTGGAGAGGGAAGAGCCCGTGCATGAGTGTGCTGGGGACTAGCACTGGAGACAGACCCTTACTGCTTTCCTGCTGCTTCATCAGCGAATCTGAGAGCTTGTGCGTTCCCCAAACCAGGTGGCTGAGAACAGGCTGTCTGTCGCCCACCCACAGACATCCTGGAGAGGTACCTGTGGCGCAGGGTGGAACATGGGCCTTGCCTAGGAATGACCCATCACCAGAGTCTCACAATGGAGAGAAAAACTGACAGCTCACGAGCACTGGGTTTATCTTTCTTTTCTCCTAGCTCCTCTTAAACTTTTAGTCAGAATACAATCTACACATCAGTTTTATTGCTCTTAGTTTAGAAACTATTATTTCAGGTTGGTTTGGTTTGGGTTTTTTTCTGAAAAGTAAAATGTTTTTTCTTCAGGGGAAAAAAAAAAGCTAATCTGAGTAAATACTGAAAATATCATCCCCAGTGCATATTTTGAGGACATTAATCATCTTTAATTTGGTTTGGAAATTAATTTGGGCTGCTGAAATACAAATTAAATTTACTTATGATGGTATCTGAGAGCTGGCTGTTGCCAAACACTGCTCATGTATGGACAGGCACATGTTGTAGAAGAATATAAACTTGTTTGCCCTATCTTAGTAATTGTTTGCTGATTGTCTATTGGGTAAATAGAAAGTTGTTGGGTTTTTTTGAAATCTGTCTGCACTGTTGCTTCATCAACCCCTAAAAGAATATCTGTGTCATTTAACTTATTAGTTCCTTCCATTTTCATAGTATTTCGAAAATAAACTGGTTAATAATTTGAGAAAGATAATATCTTAGTAGAAATCTTAGGAACATTTTAATTGAGATTTTGTTTCAGGAAATGCCTCTAGTACATATCTCTAGCCCTGCCAGCTGTTATTCACCCAAACAATTCTTTTGAAGCTGGTATTGTAAGTATAGTTTTGCAGGACTGGATCTACACATGAGTTTTCCATGGCAATCACCCTCTCCTCACTTACGCTCCAGAGATACAGATAATGAATAAATGGATGCAGTTTTGCTGATACATTGAAAGCACGGAGAGGTCAGACTTGCTGACAGTGTTGTGTGATGTTGAAATATCAAAATAGTTGTTTGTTTTGTCACAGATTGCGGAAGGGATGGCATACATAGAAAGAAAAAATTATATCCATCGAGATCTGAGAGCAGCAAATGTTCTGGTTTCAGACTTACTGATGTGCAAAATTGCTGATTTTGGGCTAGCGAGAGTCATCGAAGACAATGAATATACGGCAAGGGAAGGTATGTATTTTTATTTTTGTCTTTAAAACTTCAGCTTCTGGGAGGCAGTAGGGCTGTATGTAACATTAATAGGGTCACCAAGGACAGAAAATATCATGATAACTTCCTAGAGGCAGCGTTCTAATGCCAACAACTTTTAATAAGGAAGCAAGTGACCTTTCTGTGCTCTCCAGACTTGTTGAAAAGTTTAAGGAAATAAATTTGAAAATCAAAGAAAATTGAGAGTGCTTAGCTGCACACAAGTTTTTCTAAGTTGAACAAATTAATTACACAGCTACAGCTTCCATCCCCCTGAATTAAATGCGAAGAAAATCATAGAATCATAGAATAGCCTTGGTTGGAAAAGACCTCTAAGATCATCAAATCCAACCATTAAACCGGCACTGAAAATATGACCTTATTTTCACATCCGTAAGCACCATATGCATCTCCTTTCACTCAGGGAAAGGAAGGAGCCCTAGCAGGTGGAGTTGCTGGTAACAAAAAAAACTTTAGCAGAACTGGTTATCTTTTGAAGCTGCTTTAGGAGCTGCAGCATTGCTGCTGCGTGTAGGGGCACTGCAAGGCTGGGTCACATCCCTGTAACACCGCAGCAGGGTCAGGGCTGGCAAGAGGGGAAATCATACTGCTAAAGACATTTGTCTGGGCTCTGCCATGTGTGTATTGCTAACGTCGTCAAGGATCCTTTCAAGAAGTGCGTAGTTGATGCATTATAGGGAGAAGTTTTTATTTATGCTTCCATGCACATACTGCGTTAGGGTAACTTCTCTGAGCAGGTTTGTCAGCTGGCTTTTCCCTGCTCGTTTTAAAGACACTGCTTCGTATTTTCACACAGCCTGGGTGGAAGCTGTGGTAATGTGGGACAAGAGGGGAAGAACTAAGGTAGAAGGAAAAAAGAGAACAGTGCACTACAGTTGAGATGAAAGGAAGATGAGCTATTCAGCTGTCACTGAATAACAGTAATTCAATAGATCAGAGGGACGGGTCTGATTAAGCAGAGGTACAGAACCTGTATCTATGTTTTTTTAACTAGGTCTGGACATTGTATATTGATCAAATGAACCTTTCAGGTTATAAATTCTTTATGCTGAGTTTCTTTGATGTGTTTTCTGCCATTCAGAAAAGTTTTCTAGCTTACCTGGTATTTTATGCTAGAATGGCAGAGCAGGCTAAAAAGGGCATAGAGAGAATCTATTTGTATTACTCTGTTGTCTGAAGAGCTAATGTAACATTCCCCAACAAAGGCTGCATGAACTTTTCTTATTTAACTGGAAGGAGTTTGCTTTTATGTGGGATTTTCTGGAATCAGTTAATTAGACATGAAAGACAGTATTTTAAGATATTACTTTTTAAGATATGACTTGCTACTGCTTTTGCACCTATGGCTTAATGCAAAAATGCCTTAAAGTACACGTTGAAGCTAGACTAACTTTCTTTAAAATAGGAGTAGTTAGTTAAAGTCTTGCAAAGTTCCTTCTGATGGTAATTTTAAGCTTGTTGCCTGACCACTGGGCAGAAGGGAACATGGTGACTGTAATTTTAGCAGAAATTCACCATACTGAAGAGTCAGACGGTGCTATGTAACTTTTGGCATCTTTGCCAAAACAGGGCATGCAGTGAGGCATGTCCTTGCAGCACACCTCTGCTGGTAACTCTTGGACAGAAGGAGTTGCTGGTAACTTTACTAACCTAGGGCTACCATAGGCAAATTCCTTAAGACCTTTAAGTGACTTGGTATCAATGTTACAGTTGCCTTTGATTGAGACGGTACTTTTTTTTTTTAGGTGCAAAGTTCCCTATTAAATGGACAGCACCAGAGGCGATTAACTATGGATCTTTCACTATTAAGTCTGATGTGTGGTCATTTGGGATTCTCCTGTATGAAATCGTTACATATGGAAAGATTCCTTATCCAGGTATAGGCGCGTGTTTATACTGTTACTCTGTATTTGTTTGTTTTAAAAAGCAAAGAAAATACCAAGAGAAAGAGCTGGCATCTGACAGTAGTGACAGCAGTGACTTGGAAAATATCTTGCAGGTAACATTATTGCTTTGAAAACTTCTAGTCACTGTATGTGCAAACCACGTGCCTCTCTGGGGTAAATGTCAGCAAACAGGGTAAAGGCACCATGAACTCATAGTCAATTTGATGTATTCAAAATGCATTACAACTGCAGCAAGTGCTGAATTGTCACAGAACCCAGCTTTATGGTCAGCAGCACAGTATCTAATGGTGCTGTGTAAGCCACTGGGTTTTTTTAATATTGTAATATGTGAAAGTACTAAGAAAGTGCGTTTTCACAAGCAAATAGTCTGTAATAATTTGTCAGCATTAGCTAATGTAAACAGATATGAAAGCTGACCCTAAAGCAGCATTGCTGTACTGCTAGGAATATTTACTCTGCATTGTTCCACACAGTTCAGGTACGAGACCCCAGAGGAGTACATCAGTACATTAAGTAGCTGTGAAAGGGCTATGTGCTTTATGTTTTATTTTTCTGTTAAACAAAATACATATTAATATTGCCATCACACAGAAACAACTCATATGAAGGATATTTTTGCACACTAAATTGTCACATCTCAGGCATAGCTGATTAACTTGGGGTAGCAGACTGTATTCATTTAAGCTTACTGTGGTTATGGAAAATTAACCTAAATTCTCTTATCTTGTGGGCAAATGAGGAAAGTACAGCCATATTCACCTGGACTGCACATCTCAAAGATGGAGTGACTTGTGAAAGAACCCTTAGGACCCTGCAGTTTACAGGCAGTAAAGGGAGAGCAGATATTTCATCCAAGCAAAGCTTTCCCAGCACTTCTGGTGCAGCAGCTCTTGCTGTTTAAATAGTGACAATATTTTCACCACCACTTCCTGAGCAGCTGGAATTCTGCATTGTGAACTGCCAGAGATGTCAAAGGGGCAGACCTGCGTGACGCAAGTCCCAGGTCCTGAAATGACAGTAGGCTCAACACCTCGGGGCACAAGGTAACTGGACCTCCCACAAGACTCGGGCAGCAGGGAAGGAGTGATGGCAGCCAGCTTTACGCTACATTATAGAACATGCCAACTTCCCATGCAAGAGGTAGAGCCAAACCAGACATTTTCATTGCTCGGTAGGGCTCCACTTGAGGGAAGCACTTAAGCTCAAGGGTAGCCCCCTTAAATTTCGAGAGGTGATAGGGCTGCGTGCACAGCTAAGTGTTTGATCATATGCTCTGGGTTGGTTTTTAGGTAAGGGCTATGAAGTATGTGACTGAGAGGCAGGTCCTGCCAAAGCTCTTCTAGACACTGCTCACATCCCCAGGGAGGAGCAGATGGGAGTTGGATGCAGGCAGACAATGCCTGGTTCTTCCCACAGTCAAGATAGGTACCTTTTTTTCCTGTTAGCACCCGCTTATGTCTCCAAACAGTTGCCTACGCTGAGCTGGGGTCACAAGATTATTTCTGGATGCCTCAAAAATTATCCTTCCCTGAGCAAATGTACGAGCTCAGCTGGAAACCAGCGCTACAAAAATACAAACCCCCCTCCAGTACTTGATTCTGCAGCTAAGTCTGCACTGTCTCTACCTCCATAAACCATATATTTTGATTTATCTTTTTTTCTTAAAATAAATCTGTACAGCAGACACTGTACTGCAGTACTACTGTGGAAAAATATCTCTTCTAAGGGAAGTCTGGGCAATATTTATTTATTTACTTTTAATATGGGAGCATTTTTATGAGCACCATAAATAGGCCATACACTGTGGATTCATTTATCAACCAGCAATTAGAAAAGGGATATATGTCTGGTTTAAATAGAAGTATAAATTGAAATAGCCTATTAGCCTGAAAGTTGGTACTGAAGAATCAGAAGGAAAGCAAAATAAATGGGTGACCTATTTACTTTCCATGAAGAGATGTGACAGGCTTTGGGCAAATTACCTCAGCATGGCAAGAGTAACCGAGTGATAAGTTGTAACCAGTAGCCACTGGAAAGACACAGTAAATTCATTTTTCAGTTCTAATGGGAATCCTTCAAAATAGTATTTTCACTTATTAATCAGCTCTAGCAACTAGACAGTATTCAGCATAAAGCTTCATATGAAACAATTTGAGTTGAAACTGGCAAGTAGTTAATACCTGTAAAGATAAATCTAGGCAGGTAACCTGGTAGGAAGCACTTCCAGCCAAGAAACTCGGGGCTTTTGTGACCTTTGTTCTTAAATTCCAAGGGCTGTTTCTCTTCCTGAGAAACTCAAAGCAATCAGTGGGACTATAGTTACAGGAACTACCTCTGAAATATGAAACACATATCTGAATCTTTAGGCAAATAAGTTACGTGTTGTTAAAGCTAATTTCCAGGCAATTATATAGTATGTCAAATACTGGCAACATCTACACTTGCATTCCAATTACATCAGCTGCTGTTCAGAAGATATGCACATAATTCCCCAGGCTCTAACATAAGCAACTATGTCTTTATCTGTGATGTTTAACAGGTACCACAGTGTAAATTAACAGACATGTACCAAACCTTTAGAGCTAATGATGTCCTTTGCTAGCATTTAAGAGGGTGTAACAAATATGCACATGGAAAATATTTTTTACTCATTAGGATATAGTTTTGATGACGACACAGGTAATTCTATAGCCACGTTATTTTTTTTTATTAAAAAAAAAAAAAAAAAAAAGGAAAAGTTAAACAAGTAATTCTTTTGAGAATACTGCATGGACTGTGGAGTAGACAGATAAACCTTTTTGTTTTAAATAAACCCCAAAACATATGCAAGTATGTTCATGACATTGTATTTACTATAGAATACTGATAAAAGTATTTTCATTTGTCTTGTGAACTTAAATGGTCATTTAACAGGTAGATAGTTTTCCTGCAAGCTAGCTGAAACACAGGCTTTGTCCTTAGCATTCAGAATGCAACAATCGGTCCTGCAGACAGTAGATCTAAGCACAATTATATAAAGTACTTCAACCCACAGAATCAGCCCTGTTCTGCTCAAAACCCAGTAGTAGACCTCATACATTACACACAGTTAACTAAGACTTTGCATAATGTGAATAACTGTTTTACTGCATATATTATACACAATCCATTTCTTTAAGCTCTAGGAGCAGTTGAATGTCACACACACATACACACACACACACACACACACCTGACCAGAGGCTGAGTTGCCTGAGAAAACCATGAGAAACTGTAGTCTTAGGCAGAACTACACCACATGGAGCACTTAGCCTGAGGAGCAGCCAAGCAGCTTTTGGGTCTGGAATACCCTTCTCAAAAGGGAAAGTCTTCACTGGTGGTAGCAAATATCTAGGCTGAAACACAAGTGCTTCCTGCATGCCCAGTCATCAGCAGAAACATGAGTCACTGGAATACAGAAAGCTTAAAGTCTTTGTCTTGGAGAAGGTAATCCTGGCACAATTACTCCACTGGGTTGCACAAGATTGCAGAGTAAAGGACAAGCTGAAAGGCAGGTTTCTGGGTAGGAAGTGGTGAGCCTTTTTGTTGGCCCTGGCATAGCTGACCTTCTGAGAGTAGGTGCTGAAATTGTTCTGTGAACCAATCTCTCAAGGATTTAAAAAAAGATTTAAAAAAAAAACAGAGAAACAAGATGGAGTCCACAGCAGGCCTCTCTCATGTGACATTACTTCGTGTCTGAGGCTCAGGATGTACTTCTGGTAGTTGGTTCTTATCCTCTGAAAGAAAACCATAACAGGGAAACAAAGCAAAGCTCAGCACAGCTGGCAAGATGGTTTTGCACAAATAGGAATAGGATGAGGAAGGAGGAGGGGAAATTGCCCATTACAAGTAACATGATTATGAGTGACAATGTTCAGTACCTTGCAATCAGCAGCACTTACACAAAAGCTAATGCAGAAGAAAATCTGAAAGTTTATTACTACATCAGGGTAACAGGGAGGGTGGTCAAACAGGTAGGCTGCTCTGCATTGCAGTATGGATCACACACACAGAATCACAGAATGGCAGGGGTTGGAAGGGACCTCCGAAGATCATCTAGTCCAACACTCCTGGCTAGAGCAGGATCCTAGAGTAGATCACACAGGAACACGTCCAGATGAGTTTTAAATGTCTCCAGAGACGGAGACTCCACAGCCTCTCTGGACAGCCTGTTCTAGTGCTCAGTCACCCGTACAGTAATGAAGTGTTTTCTTATAGAATCATAGCACCACTATGGTTGGAAAGGACCTCCAGGATCATCAAGTCCAACCCCCATCCCAGCATCTCCCTAACCACTAGACCATGGCCTCAAGTGCTATATCTACTCATTTTTTAAACATCGCCAGGGACAGTGACTCCACCACCTCCCTGGGCAGCCTGTTCCAGTGCCTAACCACCCTCTCAGTAAAAAACTTCTTCCTAATATCCAACCTAAACTTCCCCTGATGCAACTTGAGGCCATTTCCTCTCGTCCTGTCATCAGTAATTTGGGAGAAGAGACCAGCACCAGTCTCAGTACAACCTCCTTTTAGGTAGCTGTAGAGGGCAATGAGGTCTCCTCTCAGTCTTCTCTTCTCCAGACTAAACAACCCCAGTTCCCTCAGCCAGTCTTCATAAGGCCTGTTTTCCAGACCTCTCACCAGCCTCGTTGCCCTTCTCTGGACTCGCTCCAGCACCTCAATGTCCTTCTTATACTGTGGTGCCCAGAACTGGACACAGTACTCAAGGTGTGGTCTCACGAGTGCCGAGTCCAGGGGAACGATCACCTCCCTACTCCTGCTGATCACACCATTTCTGATACAGACCAGGATGCCATTGGCCTTCTTGGCCACCTGGGCACACTGCTGGCTCGTGTTCAGTCGCTGTCAACCAACACCCCCAGGTCCTTTTCCGCCAGGCAGCTTTCCAGCCACTCCTCCCCAAGCCTGTAGCGCTGCATGGGGTTGTTGTGGCTGAAGTGCATGACCCGGCACTTACCCTTGTTAAACCTCACACAATTGGCCTCAGCCCATCACTACAGCCTGTCAAAAATCCCACTGCAGAGCCTCCCTACCCTCAGGCAGATCGACACTCCCACTCAATTTCGTGTCATCTGCAAATTTACTGAGGGCACATTCAATCCCCTCATCCAGGTCATCGATAAAGACATTAAACAAGACTGGCCCCAAAACCGAGCCCTGAGGGACACCGCTTGTCTCCAACTTAACTCCATTCACCACAACTCTCTGAGGTCAGATGATGGGGTCTACAGCAAGCAGGTTAGAAGGTCTGCAGCTAAGAGACAAAGGCTGATGCCAGGGTGGACTTCTGCTGTGAATCTCACCACTGCTGGAAGCAGAATGATCTCCCCCCAGCCTTGGCTCTAAAGAGGTTGCTACATTCAGCTGAGGAAACGGGAATCTTCTCCCAGGATTTTCAAAGCAAGCCCCTCAGTTCCAGAACACACCTCAGCCTCATTTATTGAACTCATATTAGCAGATACCTTTAATAAGTAGCCATCTTTGATCGAAACTTTCTTTTCTCTGTTGAAGGTATGAGCAATTCAGATGTGATGGTTGCTCTTCAGCGTGGGTACCGAATGCCACGCATGGAAACCTGTCCAGCTGAGCTTTACGATATCATGAAAACATGCTGGAAAGACAAAGCAGAAGAGAGACCAACATTTGATTATCTACAGAGTGTGCTTGATGACTTCTACACAGCAACAGAAGGGCAGTATCAACAGCAGCCATAGAACAACGAACACTTTTTCTATTGCCACGGATCATTGGCACAGACTATTATTTGGACAGACTGCTCAAACCAATTACTTCACAAGTTTGGATGTCTTAACTGAGTGTGGAAGCTGAAATGCTGAAGGAAAGAGTAATTCTGCAGAGAAATAATGTTTTTATTTGGTTAAAACATTTCCTCTAAAGATTGAAGTTTGCCTTAAATGATCTGTATTTTGCACCTGCAGAAACATCCCAAACCAAGCAGGCTTTTTGGGGTGGGGAGGGAAAAGGAAGGAAAGTGATCAAGCACTGGTGCAGCTTGACAAGGCTTTCTTAGGATCCAAGTCACAGAATACCTTACAAGGAGACCTTTGTAAAAGGGGTGAGAAGATGCGCAAACAGCTGTTTTCAAAAGAAAAAGTCATGAAGGAGAATTTACAGATTTAAGACGGGGTGATGTTCTTAAATGATCTTTTTTGAAATACAGCATCTTGTGAAAGCTATTTTTATATCCTTGCTATTTCACATTAGAGGTTGGAGTATTGTCACCTCTCATAAGACTTCCTAAACAGTGTAATGGTTTCCTTTAAGGAAGGGTTATGCATGTAATTATTTATACTGAGGATGATTCTGTTTGACTGCTGTATTACTCAAATTTAAAATAATTTTCAAAGCATCGCACAGCCATCACAGATGCAGAAGTGCAATATGAACACATATGTTGGCAGAAGCAGCAGCACACCTAGCTCTGTGTTCAACCTTTACTTTCTCACAAGACCAAAGTCATCATCTGAAGTCCATGGGAAAGCACAGGATTTATGGAAGTTAATACTTTCATTGCAGTCCCCAAGACTGTTACCAGTAAAAATATTTTAATCTTAATTTTTAATCCTCTGTGATTATTCAAGAATACTCCTTATATTTGTGCTGCTTTAATCAACTAACCTTAAATCTGTTTTAAAGCTAACATGAGCCCTAGCACTATCAAAAACAATAAGTGGAAATATGCAATAGGATATCAAGTTACATTGCAGTAACACTATAGGTTTGTTGCTCAGTATAAAACTAATTCTTAAAAGTGAATGCAGTTTGCTAAGATATACATGTTGAATTGTTCTATCAAATTACTTACCAGAACAGCTGAGCTAGTACAATTGCAATGTAACTACAGCATAGATTACTTTTTTTTTTTCCCCAAAGTGACACTGGTTCTTACAACTGAAACCCAGTACATATTTGTCACCCCTCAGCCCAATTATTTAAGCAGTGGTACTTTGCAGAAGCTTAAAAACCCTTTTGATAAAGCTTCAGTGTGCCTGGCAGTTGAAGTTCAACAGCATAAATATTCATTGCTTTTCTCTTCCCTAGGCTTCCTTCAGCCAAACTGTGCAGTTTAAACAGACTATCATTTAAATATGTAAATAGTTTCTATTGTATGGTGATTTTTAATTTTAATAAATACTTAATCTGAAGCAAGTTTTATGGTAGTAATTTGAGATAAAACAAATGGCTGATATTCTATCCAGAGTGGTAGCTCGATGTGGAACAGGGGAACATCTGTTCATTACCACTAACAAGATTAATGGATTCTGCTTTCCTTACAGCCATTCAGTTTTGAGAAGCTGAAAAGGAGCGTATCAGCCATTTCTGCATCCTTGTTAGGGTTTCTTTTTGGTCTGGAGGGCAGAAAGAAAAGCCGTGAGTTCTCAGCTGTCCTTTAAAACAGCTTTTCAAAAGTCACTAATGTAACAGCAACACAGTCCACTGCCACTTTACAGTTAAGAATTGGTCAGTACTTCACTACAGGCTTCATTAAGGGGAAAAAAATAGCTTAAGATAATACAGCCTTGTCTTTCAAAATATTTCCTGTAGCCAAGCAAAGAGCTCTGGGAAGTAGAAGCATGAAAACAGCAATTGCTCAGGGAATGTTATAGTTAGTGTTAAATGAACTTGCTAACATACACTCTCAGATACATGACAGACTGTCAAGGTGTAGCATTAGATTTTTTGAAATGGTATTAGAGAAAATTTCCAGCATTAGCCTGATTGGATTATTTTTAACTTCTGTTTAAATATTGCTGTTCTTAAAGCAGTTTGTAGATAACAGCTGACTTATTCAAGGGATCAACACTAAGTGTATTTTATCACTACACCAAAATATTTTTTAATAGCAGGAGTAGTTTGTGTGGGAGTAGAATAATATTTTAGAAATTCTACCCTGGAGGGATTATAGGCCTTTAGAACTACCGGAGCCAGATAACCTATAATTAACAAAAACAGTTAAAAACATGAGAACAGCACTGGTTGAAGTGCTACATCTCCAGCCTGGTTAAACACACATCAGAGTGACTACTTATCACTGTGTTTGCACCGACCAACCCAAAACTCAAGACCTGGCAAGAACATTCACACCAGAGGGCTGTTCTGTGCCACACAGGAAGGCTGCACCACCTAGTGTCTCCACAGGGAGGGTCATGTTCTTTCGCATACCATGAAGGGACGCTGTTCAGAGGAACAGCATTACAGGCACTGATCAATCCAATTTGCTTAGGGATTCTGCCTTGTTCTAAAGCTATTCTCCAGCACTTACAGGCATGGTACTTTCCCAGTAGTTAGAAAAAACTCTCACCCTCACTGACTGGAATGGCTCTAAGAAAGCCATTTCAAATTTTATCATACTCCAGTCTTCTTTGAGTTACTAGATAAAGGTAAGTAGTATAATCAGGGCTATGATTCTTTCAACTCAAGATCACACATCAAGCACTACAACCGTTTTGCCTCTAAGTTTATAATCTCTCCTTATTTTGATTTCACCTTTATAAAATGAACAATCAGAGCTTAATTTAGCAATGGAAAAATTTATTAAAAAGATATTTTAAAATTTAATGCATATTCTTAGTGGGAATTTGAATTATATTGAAACAAGTTCCTTTACAAAGCCAAGTTAGCTGAAAAATAGCAAGGAGCCAGGTAAGACCTCATTTCCTTGCCTCTTTTAGCTATTTGCTCACTTTGGTCCCAAGATAGCAGTCTCCTGGTCAAAGCCAGAATATTAACTGAAGAGCCAAGCTATTTTAAATACTTGAGGTTAAGTTTACAAGCCATCTGATTTCTAGGAATCAACAATGAAATTAAATACTTCATTTTAAAAAGCAACAAAAGCAGCAGATGGCGAACATCCCACTTCGCATGAATCGCATCAATACAGAAGACCATAATAGCAGATACTCAAGAATTAAAATTATATATCTATTTCTCAGATCACATCCCTGTATCAACAGTAAAAGCACAAGTTTAGGTCTATACCTACATAGCACTAAATTCAACCATGATTCAATTAAAAAAGTTTGTATTAAACATTTTTCTGTCAGCTAACATGACAGTGAAGAGGGCATCTTAGAGTGAAAAAAAGCTACCAACAATTTAAAACTGATGAAACCCAGTAATTGCACACTTTGATTAATCAAATATTAGTCTTTTGCTTTATGAGCCAACAGTACGTGTTTTCTTGAAGAGGATAAATCATCTTCATGTTTCCCCCAGCTTTTACCAACAGGTGTACTAGCAGTGGCTGCTGCTGTGGATTTGAGGTTAGCCAACAAACCTCTCTTAGTTTTTTGTTGTTTTGGCTCCTCTAGAGAGAAATGCTTTTTCTGTTTGTCAAGTTCTTTTTGCAGGGAAGACACTGTTTCTTCAAGCTCAAAACCACGTTTAGCCCAGTTCCGGAGACTATGCATTTCTTGATCCTAGGAGGATAAGGCCATGTTAGGTATGTAAACACCGCAAGATCTTTTTTTCATGTAGTTTTTCTGTTTCAGATTTTACTATACCAGTAAACACCCTTGTATTACTATGCCAAATGGCTATTCAGTACCCATTTCTTCTGAATTACTTTTATGTAGTTTAGAGAACAGCATACTATGGGGCCATTATATCTAGTTAGAGACCAAATCTGATTAAGAAACTGATGCTAAAATGCTTAGCCAACTGCAAAGAATTGCAGTTGTTCTAGGAACCAAATAAAGAAGTCTTTCCTGTCTTAACCTGCAAGTACTGAAAACAAAACTGGTCAAATCAAAAATCTTAACATAGTTGTAAGTCTGCTAACCAGGACTGAATATATGCTTGTGGGCAGAATACAGTCTTAAAGATGCTCTCTAATCCTTCTGGTTAACAGAAAGTCACCTTCCTATGTCTTAGAACTAATTAAGAAACAAAGTTCAAGATGAATAGTTTTCAGTCTCAGATTGAACTAAAAAGCATGCAGAAGGTAATTTAATTTTCAAAGAAAAAATATCACTAACAGTCTTATACCTGCCTTGCTTCATTGCAGATTACAAATGAGGCATAGATGCTAAGTGTCAAGAGCTCAAAATTTTAATTTGGAAATCTAGTTGATATCTGAGGTCAGATGCTGTCAAACTTTATCATTAAGTCCCTGCTTTTGGAGGAAATATTTCTTTTATTTCAGTATTAATTAGTTTACCTAACCATATTTCTTATCCAGCTTGGCCAGCTCTGCAGGAATGTCATATGGCTTTAAAGCCATAGATCCTTAGGTCTTGTTGCACTAACAGCTTGCTTGCCCTCAGCCAAACAATGACTAGAGTTCCAAGTAGTATTTTCTTTGCTTGACAATAATTTGTGGTATCTTTATATTAGCAAGAGTTGTCAGCACAGAGTTACTCTATTGACCAAGTCTATTTATTTTACACTGAAAAATGAGTCTTGTTTTACAAGATTAAAAAAGTCAAGGAGTGAAATGTAAGGGTTGTGAGCTCATAATTCAGGACATTAGGGACAGAAAAAATGCCAATATAAAAGGAAATTAGCAGGACTGGTGGGTTTACATATACAAACATGCAGAAACATCCAGTGTAACTATAGATACAAGCCATAGTAAAGCTGCTTTCAAATTTTTGACAGACCTTGAGCATAATTGTATGCTTCAGTTGACTGTTCTCTTCTGCCATTTTTCTGCAGCATTCATTAGCTTCTAGCAGGATTTCATTTAATTTCTGTATTTTAAACTTCAGAGATTTTATAAGCTGAAAATAAAACACATACACAAAGTTCAAGACAGCATGTTTTACATTAATTTTGCTTATGACTAGAACACATACAGACCCTGTAAGCATTTCTGATTAATATTAAACAGCACCAAGATTAAAGCAATGAAGATGAACTCTACTTCTCTCAACCACCTGTGGCCCAGCCTATCATTTCTGGTGATAAAATACAGCTGGGGCATTCAAGGGCTATTGTGCTGAAGCTACTAGATTTACACAGACCTGTCAAAGAACAGCAGCACAGACTACACTACTTCTGGAACAGTCTGTTCCAATTCATTATATGAATATTGTTAATGAGTGTTTCGTTACTCAAAAGGAACACAGTTACAACAGAAGATCTCACCTTTCTGATGAAAATATTGATGCATTAAGTCCTATGAGAGAAAATAAACTCTCAACCAGCAAAATTAATGTTATAGCATTAATTTAGTCCCACAAGGTTGGAGAGAAAATATCTAGACTGCTAAAGAAAAAAACCAACCTCTTTGCCCATGCTTAATGGTTGAAGAGGAAGAAAAAAAAAATAGTGAATTATTCATCATACATACACAGATATGCAAGGCAAAGCAGCAGAAGGGCACTGATGGAACCAACTGCTTTAAACTGCTCTCACTGCAGTTACTGCCAAGCAGCTATCCCATCATTCTAACACTTTATAGCCACACAATCAAATCAAGCATAAAAGCCAAAACTACTTTCTAGCATCAAAATTTGAAACTGACATAGGAAATGGGAAATGCTGTAGAGCTCTCAAGAACAGGAGCAGAAAAACACCAGGGCCATAACACAAGACATTAAACTCGGTAAGGAAAAAGTTCTTTTTTAAGTACACCTTCTCAATAGAAAGGGATTTATGTTCACCCTCCATTTATGTGGTTTATTAAAACCAGCTGGAACTATTTCTCCAACCCCTACTCCTATTTGTTACTAGTGAAAGGAGCAAGGCTTGTCTCTTCCCTCCTCTCAATCCTCTTTAAACATGGGAAACTAACTGTAGCCTTACAAGAAGTTCATTCAAGGTATAGACTAAAAATGCATACCTGAAAATAATGAATATTTGTTTTCCATAACAGACTGAAGCTCCTAATTTCCACCTCTATATGGTATTCAGAATACAGTTTTTTGAACAACATTACCCTTTACTTAAGTCTAAGGTGACAGTGGAGTTCAGTACTTACAGAAAGGACTGGTTTAAGGCACCATTTTGGCTCTAAATCTAAACTGTTACCAGGTTCTGTAACTGTTCCTCTGTGTATGAGCAGGCAGCATTTCAGGAAGGAAAGCACTGAGGCCATGGCAGCAACATTTATAACAAATTCCAGTACAAAGCTATATACACTTCCCTACTTCCAACTCCCATCATGTTCACCATGTGACTTGTTATAGTAGTAGATGCCTTTACAAACTAGAGTAAAGCCAGAACACCGCCAACCTCTGGTGAAAGTCAACCACAATTGGGCAAGGGCTTTTTTGTAAACTTTATGCCCATTTGCAGGAATCTCTATGCTTCTGTCTATAGTGCAGATCTTTGAGCATTAAACCATGCCAGAGTTTAGGACCATTATCCCCAGATTTGCTAAATACTAAGCAAGAGCTACCTCTTCTTTCTCTTTGCATTGTTTCTGCAGTCCTTCATTGGCTCTCTTCATAGTCTTCTTCATAAGATCTATAGACAAAAGAAAAGTTTGCTTGTTTATACACAATACTAAAAGTAACTTGAACTTTGACTATCCAGATTAGATTCCTACCTAGTTCCATGTTATTTTCAGTAGCCAGTGTATCTGACTTTGGACTCCCCAGACCCAACAGCCTCCCTGACTGTTCATCAAGTTGCCTTTCCAGTTGCAGTATTTTATTATCTCTATCCTGAAAAAAGAAGGGCACATGTTACAATTTATCTAAATTTCTGCTTAACCTGATGCACTACTGCACATCCTTCAATTATACTACACATGTATATGCAGTTTTAAAATCATTTCAGGTGCAAGTTGTGATGGTTATTGTTGAGAAATCACAGTAAGGAATAAAACTCAGATCACGAGACCTTTTAGGAAGAAATTACATTACACAGGAGTCACCTCTTTCATTCTGAAGATTTTCAAACTGTATGAGAAGTAACCATATGGCAGAAAGGAAACTTTAGAGCATCTGTGTTAGACATTTGCCAGTTAGCTTGCTAAATAAGGAAGAACATACTTCATAGAACTAAATTTTAATCTCAATCTCTTTTTCAGCACCTGTCAGATTGCTGGGGCAGTATTTCAGAGTGAGAAATCAAACAAGTGTCACCATCAAGAAAAGTTATTAATCTAATTCTGGTTCTCTGAAGCTGCCTGGTCAGATTTCATGTTGTGCTCTCCTTTGTCAATTAAGGATTTTACATCTTAGGAATTTCATCACTTTATCTGAGTTGCTACAAAGAACATCATATTCTTTGAATCTTCACTTATGCAGCCTTGAAGCCAGTGTAAGAGAGCTAAAAATACAGAGAGCACTATTAAAACTATTTTCTTCCACTCCAAATTTGAGTATAGCTAAGGGCTTAAGTGAGCATAAAAACAGAGCCTAAGAGGAAAAAAAGACAAGTGTGAAGGAGCTGGAAAAGCAGAGGCCATTACACAATATAGTGTTTCTTGTCAGCACCTGAACATAGAGCTGTAAAAGCAAAATGTTTATATATGACAATCTACAACAGAAACCCACTTCCCTCATGTCTTGAAAAGAACCTTCCTAGCAGTGGAGTGAGATGTCTTATCGGTTCCTGGACAGGAGAGTGCAGGGAGAAAGCACGTCTGATGTATATCACAGTTCCATTCTTCAACTACCACTTTCTGAAAGACTGAGACCCACAGGTCTCACCTGCTGCCAGGATACACTTAACTGTCTATGCAGAGGCTATCCTTATAGCTAGCACTGGACACCAGAACAGCTAGGCTGAACTGTTAGCTGTTTTGACTGTTCAGTGTTAGATTTTGGATTCTTAAATGATTCTGTTAAGGAAAAGCAAAATTTACAGTTAAAAGGCTAGAACACAATTTTTAACAGCTGTCAGGTCATACCTCAACTTTTTCTTGTTCAGCTAGAAATTCTTCTATGGGAACATAATGGTCTTCTATTTGTTCCATTGCACACATGTATGCATATTTCTTGATGGCCTCTTTATACATTTCAAATTTGCTCTCCAGTTTTTCTTCATAACTATCCTTCATATCTTCTAAGCGGTTGCTGAGAAGAACATGTTAATGTATTAGCATTCCAGCTATTACACTTTGACTACATGTGTTCAACTGGCAACATCGAAGTTATTCATCTAATCAAAAATTGTGAAGTCGAGACCAATACTTTTCTACCTTTTTATTCTCACTAATCCTACAGACTTGCACTAAGGCATAACTTCTACTTGGCATATACCAAGAAAAGTGTTATAGAAGAACACATACTTAAGATCTCTCAAACAGAAGTTTTATAAAAAAAAAAAAATCCATCAACATGTAGTGATAGATATTACAACACCCAATTAGACCTGACCTTTGAAGCATATTTCCGGGGGCTGTCTTTCACATTGTTGGGGTTTTTTTCCCATTAAAGATACATGCCAAATTAATTTGCCTTTATATTTCAATACATTACACATTACTTGTCACAATTTTTAAAAATGCCCCAGCAGTGACACAGAACATCACCTCAAGAGCAAAAAAGCATCCCTGCTGTTTCATGTGTTTGGCCAAAGACATGCAAACAATTTTCAAGTCAGTGCAGGTGTTAAACCATAGTGTGTTCAGCTAGAAACTTAACTTGGGGCTGGCCTCTGTTAGCAATCCAAACAGCAGGAAACTGAATTCAAGAAGAGAAGAGTTAAGAGGAAGTGAATTCAGCTTGAGCAATGTGAACACACTTGAAAAAAATCCCCAAATTAGTAACATCAGTGCAGGCAGCCACAGTAATTTATAAGACAGTAAGCTGACAGAAGTTCGTACGTCATCCAAGGAGCAAGGATCCAGAAGGAGAGCTCAAAGATACAATTCTAACTACCTTAAGCACAAGCATGCATATTAATATCAGCAAACACAAGTTTTGGAACAATCACAAGCCTCAGTGGGGTACCTGTAACAGTCTTCCACATCTGCTGAATACTAATAACAAGTCAGGACAATCTCCAGTAATCACAAATTTAACAAAGAAATATTGAACAGAAAGCAGTGTTACTTTTTCATTGAACACAGGAAGAGGCTGATCTGTACAAGTTTATTTTAATATTTCTTCTTCCCTTTTTGTCAGAAGCTTTGAAACTGTCCAGCCCTGATTTCTCTAACACGAGTATACATCTTGCATATATATATGTATAAATATACATATGTGTGTGTATATATAAATGTATGCATTTATATATGTGGAATCCTTTCAGTCTTGAAGAGGACTGCAATATGACTTGCCTCCAGGCTTCCTCTGTTTCCAACAGCTGTCGGAACATTGCTTCTGCCATCTCTCTACGTATCTTCACTTCCAGAAGGAGTTTATTTTGCCTTTCCATAACTAGCTTCTCCTTTAGGCTCTCTGTAGTTTTCAAGAGATCCTATATTTAACATATTTCAGTTCAGAAAGCAAGCTCGAAACACACATTGATATGCATATCAAGTGAAATATTGATACAGACAGCCTTCTACAGAGGACATTTCTACAAACCTATATTTTTAGGCAGGTTGCACCAAGGGTCAAATATTTTCAAACATGAATTTCAACTGCAAAGAAAACCTTGCTCCATGTTGAAGGCTTCTGCTATCTGTTTTGACATTTAAATATTTATTTGTACAACTGTATAGCATAAAGCCTGCTTGATTTTTACAGTTTATTATTAGATTGTATACCTTTCTTTTTTAAAATGCTGCATCTTAACTTGTTCCTGCTGTTCCCAGAAGAGCACAAATGACTAAATAACATTCTTATAAACACACATACTGCTTCTCTACTCTTACACACATACTGCTTCTGTACTCTTCTCATTGACAAATCAGTTGAATTTCAAATTTAGTACTTGACCTAACTAGAAAGCCACAGGCAGCCTTCCACAACTACACCTGTTCCTTCAGACCGCTTTAAGTTTAGGTGTGCCTGAAACTGAGCAGTAGTTTACAGTTCTCACTTGCTACAGCTTCCAGCACATCACTTACAGTAAAAGATTCTAATATTAGAACTAACAGCAATGGCTTTCTTGGGTAAAGTCTTGAGTAGATGTGTATCTACCTCATGACTCAGAATGGTGATGTCCACTTCCTCTTCTGTGGAGGTTTCAGTACTGTCAGGAAAGTCAGTTACAGATGTGTTGGCATCAAAGTGCATGATAGGTTTGCCATTGCCTCCAACTAGCTTGGGTGGAAAATAACCAAAACTTTTGGGTAGGATTGTCTGGATTACCTGGAAAATCCAAAGTTGAATACACTGATTTATCAATGCTGTCAATATCGCAGGTATCAGAATACTAGGAAGAACTGGCATGAATGCATTATATTTACAGTACATTTAATAAGAACACTCACAGAAAGTTGTGTGTCTTTTAGCAGACAAAAATATCTATCAATATGAATCAAAGACCAGTACTCTAACGAAGTGAGAATGGGAAATATTATCTACTAACAGTGTGCTTGTCTAGAAAGGTGTTTTCTCTCTCCCTAAAATATCAGGTTTTGGTATAGTTTCCTGGAAAGTTAATGAAAACCAGCTAATCCCCAAAACATTTGTTCCTTCCTGAGATGCTGTAACCAGGATTCAGCAATTCGTGCTAGTTATGTACAGATTTTAAGCATGTATGTCATAGGACAACATATCAGAGAAGCTTGCCTCCTCAGTGCATATTCTTACGATGAAAGTTGCAGCTGGACAGAATTAGAAAAGTTTTCTCTCTGAGATTATACATGCCATTACAGACCTGGAACATGTCAGAACTAATCCATAGTTCCAGACTAGAAACGAACTTTATTTCTGCCATGAAACACAGTACATCCCACCACCCCACTCCCTGCAAGAAGCAGCTTCCAGGGAAGCTGAATGAACTTAAGTCCAAACATCAACCCCAAATCCTGCATTTAACAGGAGGCTGACAAGCAGAGCTGGCAGAAAGCATGAAAGCATGTGGATTTAGCAGGGGGGGGTTTGCCTTCAAAGGAGAGGAGCACACTACCTTCAAGCATTAACTTGCAAAAAAAAACCAAAACAACAAGTCTTTCCATTTTGTTTGTTATTAACTACTTGCACTTAGCCAAACAGGAGCAATGCAGACACAAGAGATCTCATTCAGTCTACAAAATAAGAGGCTACTTTTACTACCACCACTAGCTGCCCAAGAAGTTTTCAATTTTCATCTCATGCAACAGATGCTTAAGTACATAGAAGTTAAATAATTCAAAAGCTTGAATCGAAATCTTGCATTTGCTCAGATACATGCTATAAGGAGTCATATCGGAAAGTGCCCTGCCTATATATTTATTTTAAAAAAAACCAAAACAAAACAAAAAACCACAAAAACACAGAATGTCTGTGGTGTAGAACTGAACAAGCCACAGACAGCTGCAGCTATCTTAATTTCTTACCACAAACAGGTTTGAGGATGGGCAAGACTACTGGAAGTCTTTTAGAAGGAAGCCGCATGCAGAATTAATATGATGCATCAAAAATCCTAATCACATGCAAGTATATACAACCTGATCATTTCACAAACCAACAGTAACAAAGAATGCAGAATGGCACAGAATGTAGATGCACTCTTACCTGTTTGGCTATAGCTGAAAATTTCATTACATGTAGTGTTTCATCATAGGTAGAAGCACGCTGATTAATATTTACAATCATACAAGCTTTGCCTTTTCCACAAAAGAATGGCTGAAACAGACGAGTTAATTTGCTCTCTCTGAATGGAACATAGCTTGGCTTCATCCTCATGGAAAAAAGAATTTAAAAAAAAAAAAAAAAGGTGAAAAAAAGAGTAAAATTGTGTGATACTGTAACTTAGCTTAATTCTTTTTTTCTCTTTCAGGAAACAGATCCAGTAGGATGCCCATATTTAAGCCTAAACTATTTCACATCAAAGAGCAAGGTCCTTCTTGGGTCTCATAAGCTCTCCAAACTGAAGTATTTAAAAGTAAAAGTAATATAGTGACTGCATCACAGTTCCCTAGTGAAAGCTAAGTACAGGACATCTGTCAGCTATCTGATGAATCTACCTGTATAATCTGGAGGTGGAAGGGAAGAGGACCAAACAGGAGCCCTGTACACCAAGTGTACTGCTCATACACATACACTAAAAAAAACAAGCTTGGCAGTTTGCTGCTAACTGCCCTTTTTTATTCTCCATAAATAACAGTTTTAGGGAGAGCATGTTCATTTCAAGTATTCCAGCGACATCTGTAATAATGAAGGCTTACAGGATTTTGTAGATTTCTATTTCCCTCTGACCATGGGAGCTCCGTGCAGAAAAAAAGGGATGCTTAGGTTTTCAAGGCAAAACTCAGAATGTTGTTTACAACTTGTCACTTACTTTGGATTTTGATTTTGCTTCAATGCTGCAATGCATTTTCCAAGGATATGAAGAGAATTATTAATATTTCCAGCTTCTTTTAGTCTGTCTCCGAAGACTTGCGTTTTGTTACACCTCTCTGATCCAGCCAAGTCACAGAAAGACAACCTGCATGAAAGAATTACCCAGAACACACATATAAACTTGTTTCTAAACAGTATGAAACTAGAACTGCATGTCTTTGTCTCTTTATGTGTCTAAAGTGTAAATGAGTGACTCATTTCAGCCCACCTATCACAGAGTAAGTTGTACTTCAATGTTGATGCTTTGTCCAGAAGGTACTATGCAAGGTATTTAGGACAGCAGCAACAACCTATCTTCCCATTGCATGTAAAGGTAATTGAACAAGATTGCTGCTCCCTAAGACAGCACATTCAAAGAAGTATGCTTGTAGCATTCATTTAAAACCTTGTAGGCATTCTTACATAAAGAGTTCAGTTTAAGAACCCAAGTTTTCTTGCAATCCTAAAGGAAGTACTTCCAGACAAGATAAGAATTTCTGAAACAGTTTTGCATAGTGTGGCTATACTGCAGCAGCACTTTGACCATCACCTTCACCAGTTCTGGCACTGAGAGGACTGCAGGGTGGTGGTATACTTCAATACACTGCAGTCTGCCTCTTCTGGATGCAGAACCATTTGTTCAGTACTGCAACTAAGAGGCCAGAAGTCCTTCCCAGATCACTTCACAGCTATTTGTTTGCCTACAGCAATTATGTGCTACTCAACTCAGGCCACTGAATTGTCCCTCATAGTACAATAGGTTACAATCAGAGAAATTATCCTGGATAATCAAGAAATTTCATCACTTCTACTTTATATTAAGAAAATCCTTGAAATACAGGAAACTCTGGAAGTTAGATAATTTATGTAATCCAACTATTGCTCACTTATACATACATTTATTCACATAAAATAACACTTTTGCCTTTCACACAGTTGAAATAAGTACATATTAATACTATACACATTAATAAGGCACATATTTCACCCGTGTGCAAGGCATATATTTTCACCCACTATGATCTTTATCCTTTCAGTATAAGATGAAGAGGTTTTTTTCTTCCTTAAGCAACACAAACTGTCATTCATCTAACAGCTGCTGCAAGCTTTGCCAGGGAATACACCAAGACAGGAAACAGCAAGGAATACAGATGCAGTCATTTCCCCAAGTTATCTTTCCTTATATATCACCATAACATCTGACACCAAAAGGTATTATCTCAGAGAGGTATGCTTATTACCACCTCTGCTCAGCAGAGACAAAAGAGAAATCGGTAAAAGCTAGGACTGAACTAAAACACTGTTACAGGACTGTCCCCATTTTTCCATATCAAGCAAAATGGACAATTAATCGGGGGTGGGGGGGTGGGGGGGGTGGGAAACACAAACAAACAAAAAAAGCTATCTAAATGGCTTGAAGCCAAAAGATAGGCCACTTCCTCCAAATCATAAAAGAACAGAGAGGTACAAGGACTTAGCTCTGCTCTCACTGGTTCACCTACAGTAACATTTAGAGCAGAAGAGTTTTTAAGCAAATCACCTGATGATCCCCTCCTACTGCAGATTGTATCATGGAGCAGTCCCAGAGCATGTTGCCTGCATGCTTTTTGGATGATAGACTTGAATTTGTGTTCCAGAAGCACATCAAATGTCGTGCCACAAACATTCAACCCATAAACTCTAGTCTGGTCCCAAAGCAGAAAGATACACTGGCATAGACTGCACCTCAGGTCTTCAGCACTAACTGCTGCACTCCAACTTTAGAGACTGGCTTCTATGAGCCAGCCATTTAAATTCTGCTTACCGGAATTTATAGTGCAGTATTACACAGTACTACTCTGCCCTCACCTCCCCATTATGTAAGACAATATACATCTATTTCCTGCAATTTATGTACTACTGACAGAGTTTTAACAGGTTCCTCCAGCCAAACCTTAATAGAATAAAAGAGACAAGGCAACACTTTTATGCCTGTTGCTATCAGGTTTCCAGTCAGTTTCATGCAGCCAGTGGAGTTCTGATTTCCTTCTCAGCTCTCAAAGGGTTTGATTATTAAAAGAAAGTTCACCAGATTAGCTTACACCTGATCAACATTCCTAAAATATTTACATTCAGGTAATCATCTGAAGCATTCACTTACTCTGAAACTCCAAGAACGCACGGGTGCTGCTCATCAGTTAGCCTTAGCAGCCTGATCGAAAATATACTGTGACTGAAATGGAAAAAAGTCCTTTTTAATAACCACAGTTATTAAAATTAAGCAGTTCAGTAGAGCAAAGTAAACTTTGTATGCTATAGAAAGTGCAGTGCTGAAGAAAGAATAAGAATTCATTCACTAGTTTACATTAGTTACCTTTGCAACGCATTTGTTCAGCAGCAAAAAGCAGCAATAGAAGTAGTATTTTGTGACTTTCCATTTCTTTCAATAAAAGAAAGGGGAAAACATCACATGAAGCCTACAAGCTGTGTTCTGCTCTGCTAGAACACAGCAATCTAAAAGCATCTAGATAATCTAGTAGCACTGAAAGGTACTGCTTGACTCACTCCTTCCTACATCCACTACTGACAGACACCAGGTTTCTAAGAATTACACTGCCAGTGATGAAGAATTATCCAGCTTTTCCTTCAGCATTCTCACACAGCCATTCCCACTCCTCACCATTACCATTTGTCAAGATGTATAGCCCTGTTGGCACCCAAAAAATGCAATTTAACCTTTTCAGTTGTCCAAAGCCATGAATAACAACCCAAGTCCACCTATTAATTAATACTATTAAATTAATTAATACTATTAAATTCATAAGGCCTCTCATAGCTGTCTTCCAGAAAAAAAATTCATAATAAAAATCAGAATAATCAAAGAAAGTCTTAAGCTATTATTGAAGAGTGGCTCATTCCAAATATATTCTAGAGTCTTCTCTTCCCTGCCCCTCATCCCTACCCTTAAAAGAAAAAGAGACAGACTATGCTTATGAGAGGAACAAACCTCCTACTTGATTGCTCATTCATTCTAGTACAAGCAAAGCTTCGGTTCTTGTTTCCAATTTTTAGTATTTTCCAGGCTTCTTCAGTGCTCTGAATGTTAATCCACTTCAAGTCTGTGAAGAGAGACCTTTTACATGTACTTCTGATCAAAGAAGTTCTGTGAAACTGCCAAAGTCATAAAACAGTATTATTACCTTTAATATAAGAATTTCCTCCTTGATCCTCACAAATTCTTAAGACTCTGCGCTTCTGAGTTTTTGATGTAGACAATACATTCAATAGGTCATACACATATTCATTATAAATTTCACAAAAGGAAACCCACACAGATGCTTGCGTTCTTTGGTGTATATTAGTCCTATATATGTCAAGTGGCACAAAGTTGTTCTCTGCTAACCCAAAACAAAGAAATAATTCAATGATCAAACAACTCATTGATTAATATTAATTGCAGTATATAGAACCTTCTAAAAGGAGGGGGCTTCTGTATATGTGTTGGACAATGAGATATAAACTTCTGCACAACTTTTGAGTTTACCCAAGAATGTTCAAACTACTCAGCAGTCACCTGTAACCAGAATATGCCCAAGTTTTAAGCTATTGTCTCCCTCTACCAGAAGTTTCCAGCAGCTTATACATTAGCTTTGCATAACTAAGCCTCCCTCTTTCCCCAAAAGGAACAGAACTATCAAAATATTTTTACGTTGTTACTCTTTCTCCCGAGTCAAGCCATTAAATTTGGTTTAAAACTATATATATGTATATAGTACATTTGTAGTACAGTACAGAGATTTTTAAATGCACCAATAGTTACCCACTTATATTCCTAAATTTCTATTATTTTATTTTCATCTGTTTTGCCACAAAAATTTTCCACTTTATTTTACCTAGGGTATCAGAAGGAAGACTTTTTTGAGTACAGTTAGAAGCAGCCGACTCTACATCACACATATTTGTAACAGTGTTCGAGATGCTTTCTGTCTCCTTGAGAAAATAAGAGAACATTATATCCACATGAAGAGACTATGAAAATAGCAGAAGTAAAAAATGACAGTAATTCCAGTATTTAAGATTTAAATATTAAAGTAGTATTAAGCATTAAGTCCCCCATTACTCTGGCTGCAAATGAAATGTTTTTTAACAGTACTAAAATAAAATCAATAAATGTTCTTTCTCTCACAAGAATTATTCCTCTCTGCTACTCGTGGCAATACCTTTTGGAGACCAATTGCTGCTAACATAGTAGACTTGCTTCACAGGTTTGGGAGAATCAAGGTCCTCTATCAGATTACAACAGCCCCTAATGCCTTTATGAACCACTGGACAAGTCTGAACAGCATTTCAGTCAACCAAAAGAACTGGAGAATTAGTTTCTTTCAGGGGCTAATGGCAGGGTGGTGGCCAATGGAGCCCCTAAAGCAGCAGAGATTCCTAATTTGCTTGCTTGTGGCCACTTTTGCGAATCACAGGTTTGTGCCAGGTCTGTGAGTGTCTGAGTCAAACTTAAAGACCTCAGAGTGAAATGACAGCTTCATAAAGGACTTAAAGATCCTACAAACCAACATAGACTGTTGGTTTAATTCAGACTGCATCAAAAGGCCACTAAAAATCCTGCATAGATAACTGCACAGTTTAAGTACACACATTTGCTGAATTTCTTCACAACGACAAAACTAAAAGCCTGCCAAGACTTGTCAAAGCATAAGCTTCGAATTACCACTAGGAAATCTGGTGTAATAAAGTACTAACTCCCACTATTTAGAGATTCCTGCATCTCCATGTACTACCTCCCTCCCCAGATTTTATACACAGATAGAAGTTTTCATTAGGACATTCACCCTGATTTCCCAAAACCCAGTCCTGACAGAGGGTCATCCTACAGAAGAGGCGAACAGATTCAAAGAAGTAAACCTTAATGTTCTAGCTATTAGAATGCAGTGCTAAATTCATTATGTATTGTCTACTGATGCCTATATTTTTGACAAACAGAGAAGTATGAAGCCATGCTTTCAGATCTTCCATTTTAAAACAGCATAGATTTTGTTGTCATTTATTTTATAAACCACCATTTTGCCAAGACTGCACTGTCTGTATGTTTATGTTGCCCGAGTAGTTACAAGTGTAACCACAAGCACAGATTCTGTTCATTCTGTTTGTAAAGTACACAGCAGACTTCTAAAGCAGGGTAAGGGACTGACATGTATGGCACATCTATGCATATCAAAAATGTAATGGGATGTAAAAAGCTCAGTACCACAGTACTTATGCACATGGTAAGTTTTGTAAAGGTATTTCAACAAAACTGAATGAATCTGCTGTGTTGCTATACTGTTCTTTAAATCATGAGATCAAATACAGAAAAGAACATGAAGATATCTGCCTGAAAGCAAGCATGAACAGGAACTGACATTGTTCACCAGCGCCAGAAGCTGACATTTAATATCAAATACAAGGACAGGTGTGAATAGGAATGCAAGTAAAGCAGCTTTTAATTCAGTAAAAAGCAGTAATTAATCCAGTGAATAGAAAAAGTGGAAGAAGAGAGGGTGTGAACCATGCTAAGCAAGAGTTTTCGCAGCAGTATCGTATAGAGAACAGACAGTAGAACATTAAACACAAGGTTATTGCAGTAACTCAGAGCAGTTTAAACGAAGAGAATGAAAGGAACAGCAGCCTCTTTCTACATGACACGTAAACTGAGCCTGGGAAAAAGGCCTACAGAAATCCACATAAACCAAAACCAAGCCCACCAAACTGTATCTGCTCTCAGATTACAAGTTTGAGTGAACATCTGAACAGTGATGCTATTCACTAGCTATTGAGAAGCACAGCTTCACTACTGGGGATAGCTGAGCTACCACTGTGGAAGCATTGTAACGCATAAGCAAGGTCTTGTCACGTATTATTTTCCAAATGCATTTTTACCTTTGCTTCCTGATGGTGGAGTCTTGCTTGCTCTCCACTACAGTGCATCAGCATCTAGATCACCTACTGCAACATTCAGTAACTAAACTATTAATAAAGTCAGACTGTGATTTAACAGAAAGGAATATTTGGAAAGTATAGTGTTATCTTTGAAATAAAATATTTGACCTCCTGTTCTAGACCTTGAGTTCCTGCTTGTTCCTTCTTGCAAGCTTGTCGGTTCTGTAAAGTTTTAAAAAATATTTCCCTAATATTCTCCTGACCATCTCAATTTTTCTTGAAGACCCTCACCCCCTGCACATACATACACATAGCAAGAGCAAGCTTTTAAGACACTCAAAATAAATATGAAATCTTTAGCATATTTTAGTTTTTTCATCTGAGGTGTTTCCTCAAAAATTAACCAGACTCAGACTAAACAAAGTTCAGATTGCAGAGTTTAAATTAAGCAATAGAATTGAGAGTGGAACTTCACATATGAATTTAATTCATAGAAGGATATTATTTCAGAGCTAACTGCAGTACTTTAACAACATTGGTATTAAAGACCAGAAAAAAAGAAAAACAGTCAGTCATTACTTCTATACTTCCTAGAATCAACTCAGAGTTGCTTTGAATGATAATCCCAAAATGCAGTAGGCTCACAATTCAGGTTAAAAATGTTATGAACATAAGGAAGAAAAGCCAGACATCTTGTGACAATTTGCAACTGCGCATAGAAGTATTGAACAGTCCAATACAAGGGTGTCCATTGTCTGGTGAGACCCATTTCTCACACTGGGAACAGAAATGTCTAGATAATAACAGGAGGCTGCCACAGTAAAGATTCCTCTATTCTACCTACAGTCTTCAGAGACCAGAGTTAAAGATACATATAATCCTCTAAAGCAGGCTGTAATCCTTTTAGTAAACTCATTTTGTGGCATCTCACTTCACATGCTGCATCAGAAAAGTCTCTTTATGAAGTTACATAAATCAGTTTTACCAACTTTTTAATCTGCCTTAAGACTGTCTTCCACCAAAATGGACTCTTCTACCTTCTTTGTTGCCCCTGCTAAGACATTGCCACCATCCCTCTTGAGCTAGAACTGGAATTTGAACAACTGCCCAGAGATCCAGCCTGGGAACCTGACCCAAAAGATTCACTTCAGATGCAGATTTTCACATAGGTCAGCTCTCAGAGACTTTTCAAGGGCTAGTGTCCCCAGAGCCACTCTCCTATGGAAATGCAGGCTTTGCAATGTTTTTTCGGTTTGAACTGTCTGCTGCAGAAAGCTCTTCCAGTTTACCCTGGGCTCCAAAACCAGACAATTGCCTTATTATTCCAAAGTTCACTAAGTATCCATACTGTAGATTTAGATAAATCTAAAGAATCAATAGTGAAACAGATTTTAAAGATAGTCTGTTAGACAGGAAGTTTTTAAGAAGCTTCATAGAGTAACAAGGAAGTATTTGGTAACTTACCTCTTTCAGTGATGAAAGAATAGCAGTTTTTATGGCTTCTTCTTGCTTAACTTGTGCTTCTTCTAGTTTCTTAACATCATTGCTCAAATATGGTTTGAAGTCCATCTTCAGGTATTGTCTACCCCTTATGTGGTTAAAAATTACATCAAGTGAGCGAGGTAAAATACCAAAATCTTTTGAAGTCCCTTAAAAATAACAAAAGATAAAATGTGGACATTCATACAAAGTTCTCATTGAATTTTGACTTGGTTGTTATGCACGCTTTTTGGCAAACATTTCATACCTTGGACAGTGAATGTCTTGCCTGCATTCGTAACCCCATAAGTAAACACCAGTCCATTTACTCCATTAACATATGTTCTCACTATCTCTTTCATTGAGCCTTCAAAAAATTCACTCTGAGTAGTTTCTGGTCCAAAGACCTTGAAGAAAGCCGGGGTGGGAGGGGGGTGGGGTGAGAAGAAGACAGGAAAAAAAGAAGAGTGATAAATGGCACAAATAAGTTTAATATAACAAAATATTAAGCGCTGATTAATAGTGACTAGTTTTTCAGAGCAAGCAGAGTAGGAGATACCAGCTTAGTCTTCAGTCTTGCCTGAATCCCTTCTCATTCAATGTTTTTTGTTGGGTTCTCACAGGATGCCTGCTAATTGACAGGCACTCAGGCTTGCATTCATTTTTGAATATTTTCCTACTCCTAACATAAACTGCTCAGAATGCTACTGACCATATATTGTTTGTTCAGTGGACTCTTTCAAGTGCTCTGCTAGTGATGCACAACTCCCTCCTCATGCTGTACCAGTCACCCACAACTGATGAGAAAATCAGCATTACACTGGTCTAAATGACTCAATGCCTGGAGCTTTTTATTTTTTGATACTCTAAAACAGAAGTTATCGCAGCAAGTAAGAGAGTTAAGAAACTTACTTCCAGTACAGAAGGTTGAAGCAGTTAGGCTACAATATTTTCAAAAGAAAGTCCCTAAACACCTACTTACATAAGTCCCCTTAAACAGATGATCTCCTGTAACACTTCATAGATCAGGGCATCTGCAGGACAGCAGAACCACTCTAAGTTTATGCCTACAAGAAGCTTCTCTAATGAAAGAAAACCACAGAGCTACTAAAGAAGCTTCCTTGTCTCATTTAATAGGCACCTCCTAATACAGCTTTCTTAACAGCCTTGCAGTAAATAATAAGCAGTCAGGGGAGTTTTAAGGCAAGTACCACCACATGTAATTCAAAAAAGAAAAAAATAAATCACATTTTATGATATAGTAGAAAATTCAATTTTTATCATTACAGTGGGAAAAAAAACAAACTATAACTAAAAATTAGGAAAAAGTTTGCTTACCTGAGAAAAGGTGAACTTGTGCACAGAATGACCAATCCCTCTTTCACTGTTTTTCATTGCAGAAGACTCTTTTGGTGCACTAAGAATTACTGTCTGGTGACCTCCAATAGTTACACAACTCTTAAACACAACAAGGTAAAACAAAACACCACGCAAAATTATTTAGGAAGAAAGTTATCTAAAACTAAAACACCAAAACAAACCAGTGTTTTCATCTATTTACCAGAGCTACCAAACAGTTGCAAAACTAAGATATAATCCCCTCTTGACGCATGTAACAACTACAGAGATAGCCACTTCACATGAAAGCCAGAGCGCAGACACAATTAAGGCAATCGTTTGGAGTTTTCCAAGAGGCTTAAAAATTGTCTAGGATCAGTTCCAGCAATTTTTTCTTTTTTTTTTTTTAACTTATAGTGGCCCTATACAGCTATGAAAACAAAGCTACATAGAAATTCACTGCTTTTGCATTTCAATCATTTTCCGTGTGAAACAAGTTATGACCAGCATAAATAAAGTAAAAGAAAAAAAGGTTTGAAGCATTACCCTTTGATTGGTAATTGGTGTTATCAGCAATGAAGAAAATGGAATTAGTTTCAAGACTAATTTGACTGCTATTTCTCAATTAAGTAAAGGTGAAATACAATTACTTTGCATTCACTAACTAGATAAATGTAGAATGCAGTATCACAGCAAAAATTTATGTTTACATCAGACGGGCCACCAAAAATACAAACTGAACTATCAGTATAGCTTGACAGTGTCTTGAAGCATCAGCCACAAGGACTGGTTGTAGCTGTATCTGACATTTATGTTGGCCAGAGCTGGTAAAACTGATAATCCATGCGTAGCTTGTACATAGGAAGTACTGCTCTTCCTAGGGGTCTCAATTAACAAGTCTGTTTATCAACTGGCATGGAAGCTCTAAGAAGATGGGTACTGAGTTTAGACCAATCACTTGCTCACTGTGCCAGGCTCAAAATCCATGTACTCTTTAACAGTCCTCCCACATTGCCAGGTACAGGAATGCAGGTCAGATGTACTAAATCCTAGAGAGCTACAAAAGAATCCAACATCTGCAGCATAAGCCATCAGCTGCCTCCAGCCTCACAGAAGCTCGTGAGTAACCACCTTGAAGTCATCAGATCTGCAGAGCTCTAATTCAGCTGGTACCATGTCACTCTTGTCTCCCCCAGCTAACCCCACAGATAAGTCGGCAGGAGTCAGACAGATCATATCCGGCACTGTACACATCACTTCTGTCTGAGGAGTACAACTTCCTCCTCTCCAGCAGGTGACGCCAGAGAATCACTGGTAGTTGTACCAAGAGTACAGAATTTCATCCAAAGCTCTTAAGCTTTACTTGCGTAAATCATTCTCTATAAGCAACAACAGGTCAGTTAACCTGCTGAATGTTTCCAATTAAAGCATGAGTCTACAGCTGTAAGAAATAGAGCTTGGGTTCTACTTTTTTTTCTTGTTACATATTTGAAACAAAGATGCTTTCCTGAAAAATATGCATAGCAGGTAGGAAAAAAGGACCCACAAATTAAGTTAATCTCTCAATGATTATAGAGATAAGTGTTCTTTGGTTGGGTGGGTGGGGGTTTTTTCATTTGTTACCAAGCATCTTCCTTACCGATTCAGGTGATAGTTAAGAGAGTAGAAAACATTGAAGACATTGAAAAACTTTCAAGCATTCATAGCTTTTAGAAGCTGAGGGAAAAAGCCTACACACCATGCAAAACAGGTCATACAGCTAATATGTTGGAAGGCCAACTATTTCATTGTGAATAACATGAAGATACAAGCTTTTTAAAAAAAATAATCTAGTACAAACTTCAACACTTACTTTATTCCTCCCTCCCTGCTTTTAAGAACAAGCAGTTTCAGTAATGGTCCAGTAGTCAAAAATTTCCCATTCCAAAGAGGAATGAGATAACTTGTAAAACAATTTGCCTCTGCCAAGATGAGGGCTGAGGTATGTTGCTGAGACCTTGTCCTCCCAGGAGAGCTAAATGAATTATTTCCATCAGTGTTCACAAGGCAGGGGCGTGGAGGAGTATTTCTGTGTGTTTGGCATGTGCACATGTATGTGTGTGTAAAGCACTAAAGCATCTGAATCTGACAGTGTAAACTGCAGAGATTATAGAAAAATTTGACAGGATAAGTAGCAAGTCACTGGGACAAGGTAGTAGACGACTCAGGCATTCCAAAGAAACTCAAGGCTCAGATACCTGAATTACTCCTAAAATTGCACAATCTCTTCCATGAAACTCCTTCGTTTCTCAAGCACTGTACCAAGTTAAGTTAAATTCTATTCTGCCTTGGTGAGGCCACATCTGGAGTATTGTGTCCAGTTCTGGGCCCCACAGTTCAAGAAGGACAGGGAACTGCTTGAGAGAGTCCAGCGCAGAGCCACAAAGATGATGAAGGGAGTGGAACATCTCCCTTATGAGGAAAGGCTGAGGGAGCTGGGTCTCTTTAGCTTGGAGAAGAGGAGACTGAGGGGTGACCTCATTAATGTTTATAAATATGTAAAAGGTGAGTGTCATGAGGATGGAGCCAGGCTCTTCTCAGTGACATCCAATGATAGGACAAGGGGCAATGGGTGCAAGCTGGAACATAGGAGGTTCTGCATAAATGTGAGGAAGAACTTCTTCACAGTGAGAGTAACGGAGCACTGGAACAGGCTGCCCAGAGAGGTTGTGGAGTCTCCTTCTCTGGAGACATTCAAAACCCACCTGGACATGTTCCTGTGTGACCTGACCTAGGTGTTCCTGCTCTGGCAGGGGGATTGGACTAGATGATCTTTTGAGGTCCCTTCCAATCCCTAACATTCTGTGATTCTGTGAAATGATGTACCTTGTGGAATTTTGTAGAGCTACAGGTTGTGCATGTCTGTTCCACATAAGTAAAAGTTGTCATTAAAAAAAAAAAAAAATTAAAAAAAAATCACCTTCATCCAGGTGTCCACTAATTCTATTTGGAAGCAGCACATAGCTCTTATAAAAGAAAATCCCAGCTTACAGTACTAGGTGTTCTTCAGGGAAGAAGAAAAACTTATTAATTCTACAACCAACCTGAGATTCATAGTTTTCAAGCTCTGCTACAGAAAAGGGTCGCACTCTCAAGAAGACTTTCAAAGGTTGACACGCCTATTCATTAAAAAAATACACAGTTATAATGGCCACTTTTTAAACAGAACATCCCCAAATCATATCAGCATACATATCTGATGCAGTATTTATTTTATCTTATTGCCTCACTTTCTCCTTCCTTGTAAAGTTCAGACTCTAAGCTTTCATTTGCTTCTTTCCCTCCTAATGTCCTTAAGTAACCCTTTTTTTTGTTCCCTCCATTAGTGTTCTTTTATGACAAAGCCAATATTTTGATTTTAAAAAAGCACACTATTGGAGGTATAAACTGCACTGCTTCCACCTTCTGGTCTCCCTCTGTACTGAACGCAAGCTGTGTTTTCTAACAGAGGCTCTGCAGTACTGCACTTCCATTTTGTATGGAGCACATTCAGGTCATAGATGACACATTCTTAGCCTCAAGAAACCACCATCCAGGCACTAGCCCCTCATCTTGCTCACAGCAACAACCACAAAACAGTTGCTAAGGAGGGCTTTTCTATACCATACTATTATACAAAGGTCACCCCAGCCAGGTGAAGCAAGAGTAACAGCACGGAGATTTTTAGAGGGACCCCAGCATTCCTCCCTTTCCCACAGAGCTTCAAAGTCCCTACTTTGGCAACTTGTTCAGCAGATGGATTTACCAGAGTTCTCCACAGCCCTCCCATGACCATCACTCCACTAATCACACAAAATTAAGTCACCTGAAGGAAGTCAATCGGGAAACCTACCATTCTAAAAAAAGCAGAGACGGCTATACTATCTTCAAGTGTACTGCAGCACAGCATCATTGATTTTTATTTCCAAGCACCTAACAAGCTTTCAACAAGGATCTATCCCCTTTTTTAGCTTACTAAACAGCACAGTAGAGTTACATTACATTCAAAGCGCAATTACTTAAGTCCTTCACTTCCTTCTCAAAAGCTTAGCACAACACATCACGTAACATTGATCGTCTGCATTTGCTACTGGCTACAATCTATTTGTAAGCAATGAGAAGTAAGCAGAATCAAACACATCTTGGGGGCAGGAGAATACATCAGTTCTTACCAAAGAAGTATTTGCCAGAACGTTAGTTTAAAAAAAAATATGCATAACCAGACGGTATATTATAAAACCAATCCACACCTCCTGATCCTCTGTATGAGGTAATACCGTTGACTCCATAGGTGAAGGTTTACCCGCTACGTTCAGAAAAGAAACTGATTCCAGTGTATCAGACAGTTCTGCAGAAACATCGTTTTTCCCCTCATCATTCATTGGTCTGTGCAAAGGGACTTGTAAGAAAAAACACACAAACAAAAAAAAAAAGGCACATAATTTTTTACAGAACAGGTGAAAACACACAGGAAGCAAAATAAGAGATCAATGAGCACTTCTGAAGAAACTGAAGTCCTCTAAAGAAGTTTGGAAAAATGAAGAAACCTTAAAAAGAACAACCGACAGGTGGGCTATACTAAAGAGTATGCAGGCAAAAGCATCCTAACGGGCCCAGTTGGGCATCACTGCCATCCCTCCTGGGAGTGCTGGGCCCCAGCCCACAACCCCAGCCCTAAAAGGCTCGGTAGTCTCCAGGCGCCAGGGTCCCGGCCACCGCGCCCAGGCCCGCGCTCAGCCTCAAGGCCACCGTGCAGTGCCTCAACGAGCCGACGAACCGCCGGCTCACAAAAGGCCTCCTTCACGCCTACGAAAGGGACGGCCTCAGGGGACCGGGCAGACACCGCTAGACGGGCGCAGCCGCTTCAACGCAAGGGCGGCCGCCCCACGGCGCGCGGGAGAGGCGGCGTCCCCGTCGGGAGCAGCCTGGCACAGCCTCCCACCGCCCATACCTCGCCGCCCGCAGAGACCCGCGAAAGACCCCGTGCGGGCGGCGGACGGAGCATTTGGGCGGGCGAAGGCGGGCGCTGATTTGGCCGAAGGGAGGGAGTGGGCGGGGTGGAGCGGCTGTGACGGACAGGCCTGTGAGGGCACAGGCGCGGCTCCCTCCGCCCGACAGGGGACGCTGCCGCACAGCGCAAGGCACAGCCGTGCCGCGGCCAGCCCCGGAGCCGCTGCCGCCGCCGGAGGGGGGGGGAGGACAGGCGGGGGGGCGTGGGGAGCGCGTGTTCGTGACGCAGGATTTATTTATCGTTTTTAGTAAGGCACGGGGGAGAGAAACGGTTTGAAGGGAGCCAGGCGGTGCTGACAGCGGCAGCTCGGCGGCCCGAGGAGGGGTGTCTCGCCTGACTGACAGCGTGCTGCGGCGAGGGACGCGGGTACCTAAACATTTCCATCAAAGCAGTTATATAAAGTTATCGCGCCCGTTATGTAACCGCTTCGACACCACGCGGGACTGCCGTAAACAAACACATCGCGAACCGTGGAGGGCGCACAAAGCCAGGACGGGAGGGACAGGTCCCCGAGGAGCTTCGCCGGAGCCTGCAGCCCCACACTTTCCACCAGCAAACCTGCTGCTGCTCTGGCGGGGAGTGGGAAGCCTGCCCGCGTGAGCCCGGCTACCCAGGGAGCAGGCAGCGAGTCTCCTTCCTGTGAACCACAAGACCCAGATGCAGAGGTGAAGTCGTATCTGTCGTATCTGCCTTTAAGTTGGAGGCAGGTGAAAAGAAAGAAACATACTCCAAAGACCACAGAAAACTTGTTTTTGAAGAGCCACAGCTGCTCAAAGAACACAGATGGGACTTTAGGTGTGTCTAAGGGGCACCGTGTAAGACAGAGGCAGTCAGCTGTAAGCCTATGAAAAGCTATTATGTTTTGACCAACAGACAGAAATGATGTCAAAGCCAACCAGCTCTCCCCTCCATACATCCCTCCAAGTGCTGTCAGTCCAGTTGAGCAGAAAGACAACTTGGGTGAAAGTTAAGTGAATCCTACACGAAGGTCAGTTAGCCTCAGCTAGTCACACTTCTCATTTGTTGTCTCTCTGCCAGAGTTTATCCCCTTTTCATCTGACTGGTGTCACCAAGTCCAATTCTTACCGTGCTTTTCAGAGCACCCCATAAAATACAATCTTAAAACTAAGGCTAGAAGTATTTGTCCAGCAGCTCCTATTTCCAGCATACTACCAGAAACTGACCTTTAGGGAGACACAGTTCTTCGAGATGTTTCCCAAGGAAGCAGGCTTGCCACAATCTGTGCATCAATGCGACCAAGCTCTTGAGCCTGCTAACTGGAGGGATAGAATCCTTCTATAGCTTCACATTCAATAAAATTAAGACAACTGGGTAGGTGAGGGACTCTTGAATCCCTCAAGTAAGAAAGCTGAGGCTGTGGCTGCTGTTTTAGGTCTTAGCAAATACAAATGGGACCTCAAGATCACACAACAGCATGTTTCCTCAGAATTCAAGTTCTCTCCTATGCTTGAAGTGGAAGTGGCAACCTGATCTTAAATAGGTTAAATGAAACTGTTCTTTCATTTAACTCAGGGCTTTATGTCTTGTAGGTTTAAGAATTAATCTTTAAAGGATTAGTTTGCAGAAGGAAAAAACCCTACCACCAAACTTGAGAGGCCTGAATAGCAACAATGAAAATGGCTCTTTTATTGCTTTACATATGAAGCTTACCTTTAATGTTCAAATCTGTGGAATTCTAAACCCAGAAAGACAACTAGAGTTCCACAGCTTAGTTTTGTGACTCTACGCACAAGTCTAAATAAAGAACTTGCTAGATTCAATGTATTCACCACCAATTATGAAGTTTTATAACTAACATCCTCAGGATCCATTGACTGTGAAAACCATGGGGGGGGGAGGGGGGAGAAAAAAAGCCGTGTTACCTCAGCCTTGCATACCAAAACTAAGATTTGAAAACTTGGTAATTTACCTACACGTTCATTTTAATGCTACTGCTTGTCTGGGTGAAGACTAAGATTTCCATAAAGGATTTAATTTTGTCTGAAAAAATATTTTTAATAATTTAAGTGCTGCATGTCCATACAGTCACCAACCTCCAATGGAACTATGATGCCCAGGTTTCATTTTCCTCATCTTTACACCTGGCACATTCTTCCTTGAATATCATACAATCCTCTCGCACAGCATTTTGATTATGATCTCTGTTGTCCTTCATTAAAATCACCATAGGGCTACCCCAGACTCTGACACACATATGAAAACAAACAGTGATGAAAACTTGCAAATCAACTTTATTCAATGATGACCATGATTTAGGCATCAGCAATAGTAACTTCAACTTCTACACCTGGTTCAATGCTGATGGAAGTGATCTGCTTCACAATCTCAGAAGGGCTGTGTAAGTCAATGAGCCGCTTATGGATGCGCATTTGGAAACGATCCCAGGTCTTGGAACCTTCACCACAAGGTGTCTTCCTGGTAGTGATTCGCAGAGTCTGAAGAAAAGTCATGAACACAGGGTATTTAGCTGATGCATACAGGTGACTATAATCTACAATTGAATCAATCCACCTAAAAATACTGTGTAGTATCTATGCCACTGGAAAGTTACTTAAGTTATATTCTACTGATTTGACACTTCTTGCCTATAACTCAATTTAAAAAAGAATTTCACAAAATAAATTGAAGGACATAAAAGCCCCTTCCATGTTCAATATGTTTTGCACTAAACAGTTGCCCCAAGCGTCAAAGCAACTTGTGAAGTCATTATCTGTTGACATTGGGTCATCCTCAGTTTAACAGTAGTTTTTCATCTCAACATCTTTTTTTTTTTTTTTTAAAAAAAAAGATGGTTTATGTGCACATTTACAGAAAAAAACCAAACTTTTAAGACAGGAAAACAGTGTTAAGTACCTTGGTGGGCATGCGAACAGGTCCTTTCACCTTCAGGTTTTTTTCTTTAGCACCTCTGATCAAGTCAGCACAGACTGAAAAAAAATACAAAATAGCTCAGATTGTGACAGGTTTTTTTGCTTGTTTTCTTCAATAAGTATTTCAAACAAGAAGTTGGCTCAGAATAGCGTATGAAGTGATCATTGCCATTCATTTTAAGGGTCATCCTCATAGCCAATCCCATACAAGCATTATGCCACAGTTAGCAAAATAACATTACAACAGTAGGAAAAAGCCATTACTACAAGTTTAAGCTGTATTTAAGCTGTTATCAGCCTGAAGATCCTGCATCAGTGATTCTACATTTACATTATATGATTAAAACACTGGTAAAGCTAGTTCCTAAACAAGATTAAATAATTTCTTAAAGAATGTTTTAAACTTCTAAACTAAACTCTTCATAACAAGAATTGCAAAATATCAGTCAAAAAAATCGGCGTCTTTCAGTTCTTATACATTCAAATAGTGACAACCAAAACTCCCATGAGAACTAAAGGGAAGAAGCTGCACTCTCTTAAGTTAGTCACTATGACATGGAGTTTTCAGCCACCTTCCATTAAAAATTAAATTAGAATCTACCTGTCAGTGTATGAAGCACTTTGGGTTGACTTGGCTAGCAAAGTCACATACAAACAAGCAAACACCAACATCTTTAATTACAACTGGTTTCGATACGTTGTATTCTGCAATACATTTTATCAGACACATCATTCATTACTTAACAAGCTACCCCAGTCAAAAAAGTATCACTCACCCTTCTCAAGTGATTTTACGTTGCGACTTGTCAAAGTAATTCTAATGCGATGAATTGCTACCTCTTGTTCCACAGGTGCTTTGCCAGTATCTTTAAACGCCTAAAACGTTGAAGTGACAAATACCAGACGCTACAGTCAACACCAACGCTGTCCTTAAAAACAGACTCTTAGAGTGTAAGGAACAATTTAGCTATGGGACTATTTTATTCTACTGACTAGACGACATATCCAAAGAGCACGGAGGCATGGAAGAAATGGTGGGAACAGAAAGGAAGGGCAAAGTTCTAAGTGCTTCGAGGAAGAGCGATTTTTTAAATGTCTAGCTGCATCTCGTGGTGGGAAGCTAGAAGGACACCCCTGGCTGGTTTGCCTGCCCAGGCACTAATCCTCATGCTAACAGAACAGCAGCAACTTAAACAGTGAGAAGAAAAAGGAGCATGTGGCCAGAAAGACTAGTTTGGCCACTCAGGAAACTGATTTGATGAGCTTATGCAATTAAATGCTTGCAAATAACTGGGCATGAACGTGGACCGAGTGAATTAATGACAGAAAACAAGCGAAAAAATGGAGAGGTCCTGCAAAACGTGGCTGACAGGCGGTATTTCGGCTCGATGAGATACTGCTGCCGCCCATTCCTCCAATTGAAGCAGATTTTAAGGGCAAGCGCACGAGGCCTTGCCGCCGCCACCACTCACGCCGGGCCGAGGTGCCTCCTCTCCGCCCGGCGGCCCCGTGGCCACAGACGCCGTTCCCGAAGGGCGGCCCTGCGAGGAGGGAGCGCTGCGGCCCGGCTTCACGGGCCGCCCTCTCTGCGGGCCGGTGTGGGGGGACCCGCCGCAAGGCCCCGGCCTGCGGCGCCCTTCTCCTACGCCCCCAGCTGTCGGGCGTTCGGGAGCCACCCCAGCAGCGGGGGATCCTTCACGCAGCCTCCCCAGGACACGCAGCCCTGTCCCGGGCCGAGGCCCAGGCAGCAGCCATTGGCCGGCACCGGGAGAGCACACGCGGCCGCTCGGGCCTGGCGTCCTGGCGGCGCTGCTGCCGGCGGCCTCTCTCCCCCCTCACTCCCCGGCGCCCCCCGCCTCACCATGGCGGCAGCGGAGCCTTCCTGACCGACTTATTCCCGGGCGAGGGGCGGCGCGGGGCCCAGCGAACAGCGGTGAGCCAGGAAGCGGCGGCGGCGGCGCGGGAGAGGAGTGCGCAGCGGCGGCGGGGCAGTTATATAGCGAGCGGCGCCGCCTCCATCCGGGCGCTGCGGGACCTTTCACCCGCCCCGTCGGGCCCGGAAGTGCTGGTGGGGGGCCCGGATGGCCATGGCCGCCTGCGCGGCGGGCGGGAGTGGCCCCAGCGACGAGGGGAGAGGGGGTCCGTAGGGCTGCCGAGCCGGCATAGCGCTGAGCCCCCGGGGACACCCTGCGTTCGGGCCTGCTGTCGGGGGAGGACCGGGATCTGACATGCGAGCGGGTCTCTGCTGCTTCCAGCGACAGCGAGCTTCTTACTGTCTGCACCTTCTTTGTTTTCTTTTTGTTACTGGAAGGGGAGGTGTGAGAGAAGCTGGAAGTAAAAGTGCTTGTTTCATTCACAAATTTAAGAACTTAATTTTACTTCCTGAAGTCTCTTTATTTACTCAGATTGGGCACTGGGGAGATGCCTTTTAACGGGAGCAGTCGTTGGTTTGGGCTGGGCACGGGTGACTCTGTCCCAACACAGCCATGCTCCTGACAGTGTGCCTGTTTCTGGCTGCGTTGGTGCTGGACAGACCTGGAGAAACTGGTGGTGTATGTTGTGAAATGATGGCCTGGAGTAAGGTCACTGTCGTTATCTTTTAAAAAAAATAATTTTAGTTTGGAGTTTTGTGTCGTAATCGTAGACATGTGTAACGTTAGCAAAACAATTGCCACCTTTGGAAGCTTAGCAATTACTACAGTTAGTCAAAAAATCCCTGCTTGGCGTTTTAATACAAACTTGCTTTCGGCTATCACGCTGCACTTAATATAACTCTTCCCCCTACCACATGCTTTATAGGATTGTGATATGGTCCTTAATGTCATGCAGTTAACTTCTGTATGCAAAATATTCCATGAAGATACTCCATTTTAGACTTGTTTTGCACTTGGATAGTTTGTACTTCTTCTTTGAAATCGCTGCTTTACTAACGCCTTTGGACTAGGTGCTATATTCTGGTAAAGCAGTTCCAATAAATGTGGATACAGAAGTTGCCGTCCTGTTGCTGCTTCCTGAAATGCCAATAGAGATCAGTACTTGAAAAATCTGGTTTGAAAATAGTCCTGTTTCTGTGACCTCTTCCTCCCTGCAATGAAAGCAGCATTTTGTTCAGGTGGTTTGTTTTCTCACCCATTTAACAATGATATTAACAATTTTGAACTCACTTATGCATAAGGAATCCATGTTTACTCTGTTATCAACTATTCCGACTGCTTCCTAAGGAAGCTTTTGTTTTATCTTCATCAGTCTTAAATACATGACTGCACTGATCATGCTGAAACACTCAATTTTCCAGTAATCCAGATGGTTCCCAATCCGCAATCTTGCTACATTATTTACTTAGAGCTTTTATGAATGTTCTTAGTAAACTTCATTTCCAGATAAAATACTGAGTAGCTTGCTGCCAAGAACTAATTCCTGTGGGATTCAATTAGAAATATGTCTGACTGATTCCTCATTGATGACACAGACCTGTAACCTTAGTTTTAATTTACTTACTATGAACTATATGTGCACAACTATGTCAGTTTCTCTGTGTCCTACTAAACAAGTCAATGTACAAATGTGTTTATATCAATGCTGTTTCTATTGTCTAACAAACGTATGCTGTAATTGCACGAGAAAAAAAGTCAAGCTGAAAAGATACATTTTCCATACATCTAAGCGGTGTAATTTAAGTGGAATTTCTTCATTTATTTCTTGTTGCTACATCAATAAGTCAATTATGTTGGGCTTTTTTTTTTCCTGGGATTAATGCAGAGTTGACAGGAAGTTCCTGAATTTGTTCCTTTCTTACTTTTTTTCCTTCTATTGGCACCACCTCAGCTTGCTTTGAGATTATTTTTTTTTTCTGAGCCTCCCCAGATTTTTCAAAGTTTATGGAAAATCCACATTAACAGCACACAAAGTCTCCTTTGCCAGCTCTTAAAATTCTTGGATGCAAGCTATCTGGATCTGCTGATTTAAAAACCACCTTAATTCTGTTCCTGTGTTTAAGGCTTTCCTTAGCTATTTCTAGCATTTTCTGATATATGTTGTTTTTCTCCACAAATGTAGAACAGAAATTTATCTGAACATCCTGCTTTCTCTGAAATACACTATAAAAAATAAAATCCTTCTTGCTATTCACATGAATAAATATCCACTGTAAATATAAATGTTTGCTTACCTTCTGCATATTCTGTCATTCTTAGATTCTAATTTATATTTTGTATTATGCCTGTTTTTCCTTTGGTTAGATATTGTTTTTAATGCAGGTTTTTCTCCCCAGCTAATGCTAGCTTTAGTTACAAGATTGTGACTTTGAACTTACAATACACTGTTGGCATATGCTTTTTAGATGAAGCTTGCAGGAGTGTTCTCATCATGCCACGTAATTAAGAAGATAAATGATTAAAAAGCAAGACATGCTTTTAACATGACTTAGCAGTCTGTAGCAGAAACAATTTAATACCTAATTTCATGATTTATCATGGAGACTATTGTTCCATGTGCATTCATGACACTTTCTGACTTTGTGGGTTTTTTAATAGATTACTGGCGCTTTTTTCTCCCTTCCTGTGACCAGTTTGTTCTTCAGAAACAATCCTAAGTAATAAACTGAATATTTTGTTATCCATATATTTTCCACTAACTTATAGTAAAACCAGTTAGATTCAATTTATGCTTCCAAATTAAGAATTCAATTTCTATTAATTAAACATGTTTGTGTAGAGAGTTATGTTCTTATCAGGCTTTTGGTCGTTTGCTTAGTTTTAGCCTGATCATCTTTACTTTGTGCTAAATGAACAGTCATCTGATTCTTTAGGTCCTTAATGCCATTGCATTTAATCTTGCTAAGTTTTACCTGGGAAGGTTGGTTTTGGTTTGGTTTTTTTTTGGTTGTTGTTTTTTTTTTTTTTCCCTTTGTGACCAGCTAAATTTGTGACCAGGTTTTTATCCAGAAGGTATGTCCTAATGTTCTACAAATTAAATCTGTTTAGTCTAGATGTCAATTAACCTTCTGTCTTCCTTTGTTCTTGTGACAAAAAAAGATCTTTGAGGAAATCACGGAATATTCAGAGTTGGAAGGGATCTCCAGAGATCATCTAGTCCAGCTCCCCTGCTTAAAAGCAGGATCCCCTAGAGCACATCACTCAGGACTGCATCCAGGCGAGTCTTGAAAATCTCCAGAGAAGGAGACTCCACAACCTCTCTGGGCAGCCTGTGCCAGTGCTCTGGCACCCTCACTGAAAAAAAGTTCTTCCTCATATTTAAATGGAACCTCCTGTGTTCCAGCTTGTGTCTTCTGGATGTTCTTGTACTGCTAGAATGGTCATAATTCAAGAGTAGATCCCAGTATGAATCTACCTATGTCACTGAAGAATTAACTGAACAAGCACGTGCTTGCTGTCACTCAGCATCTTCTGAAGAATTGTAATAACTTCTCAAAAGGAAGGCTTGTGCTGTCTTCTGGTGTATGCTGAACTTTGATGCACCTTTGAGTGATTCAAAGGACAGACATATTCCCCAGGCTTTGCAAATTGGCTTCTGAATACAATTTATCTTTTTGAGTAGGTTTATTCTACTTATTTCACACAGGTGGCCTGTGGATGGTTTTGGCAGGGCTCACAGTAGCTTCCTTAAATCTGCTTTGTCATTTTTCATAATGATCATTTGATGTGGGCAGCTCTCTGCCTCGGTTATGCCAACCTAATGCCTCTAGTCTTTGCTTTCAATGGTGATTAACATATTGCCAAAATAGATTCCTATTTACTTGTAAACCACTTCCTTCTCCAAGGTCTTTGAGATCTGAACACAATTTTAAAGATTTTTGTTTGAACTTCTGCTCATAAAATGCCTGCGAGATAGGATCATACTTGAGGCTTCTCAGGAAATCATCAGTAGGTGGTGGAGTATCTGAACCAGTCAGCAGCAATCCAATGAAAGCTCTTCTCAAGTCTTTAAGAAGGGCTTCATCATCTGCTTGGTCTCGATTGTAGGTATCTGCTGATCCTCTTGTGTCAACTTGAAGTTACTCAGTTGTATTATGTCTCAGAACTCTCCTCCAAGTTCTTTGCTCAGCAGTTCAGTATTACCTGATAATATCCTTTCATCCTCTCTAGGTTTTAAACATCTGTATTTACTGTGTCTACAGGTGCCTCAGCTATAAAAACTTCCAGAAAACCCACTGGAACTGAAAATATCTCCTTTTTAGAGATTGATTTATGTAGGTGGGTAGTTGGTAACTAATGTTCTCTGCAGGTAGCAGATGGACAGAATGCACAGTGCATGAGCACTAGTCTGCAGCTGGAGTTCTCATATTGCACCTAGCCTGTCCATTTTAAACTTTCTAAATTTTCATGGCAATTCTGGCATAAAGCTCACCATATAGAAATGCACACACCCCCCTCATAATACTAGGCTCTCTTTACCTTAAAAATTCCTCATGTAATCATGGAAAACACGAACTAGATCCATGACTTGGAAAAAAAGGAATTGTGCTTGGATGGAGTGCTTTACTGTTGACAAACGTTGCTGCAAATATTGATCACTAAGAGACTTTTTCAAGTGGGCAGCATGAACTTCATAATTATCACCACAAGCTCTTTCCTTCTAAATAGGTGCTTTACACCTGAATATAAAACATTTGGTTTCTAAAGTCGTTGACCTGGTTAGAGTAAAACTTCTCCTTTGTCAGCCTGGTTTGCCTTGTTCTGAAACAAATCACTGTGTCAAAAAATACATAGCTGCTAGAACATTTCTAGTGACACTGAATCTTTGATACATCACTGCAATATGTCTTTGAACACTCAGGTTTAAAACAGGATAGTACATCTCGGCTGCTTTCAGTAAGATATTGTTTGAATTTGTCCTGCTGTAGTTCAATATTCAGATTTTTTTCAAATTGATGAATTATGTCTTCTCTGCTTGTCTGGAAGAATGTTTGTTGCCTCTCCACTCCTTGCTCTGCAGATGTGATGCTTCTGTCAAATTTGTAATAATGAAACAGCAACTTTTTGCAGAGAGTAACCATGCAACTCACATAGTCTTGGCAGCACTGAGGTGGTTTACTGATTAGCAACATGCAATTTGCCAATAGTTAGTGAACTGTATCTTGTGGATCAGTATCAACAATACAACAGAAATCACAATGCTAGATGTTTACGACCTGTTAATAAGCACCTACGCATTTCTTACATACCCTCCTACAGTGAATCCCACTTATATATTCACACAGCTCTATATGCACATCCCCTCTCTTGCAAGAAGTGTGGGTTACAAATGCACGCTCCCACTTTTGGGAGTGCAGACTCCTCTGTTTCTAAATCCTTCTTGTTGGAGGTGTGGACACATGTACCTGTGCAGCTAATCCATGTGCCTGTGAAAGCATACCCCATGAATTTCTATAGACACATTCCTGAGGGATGGGTCCTTCCTGCTATGCCTCATCCTGTCGGTCCCCCAACCTGTACGGGAGGTGGGGTGTCAGCTACTTACCGTGTCCAATGGGGAGGACGCCGTCAGGCCTTAGAAGTAATAAGGCCTGCTGCTCTGGTGCTGCTTTCCGATCCCAAGGTTTCTTCTATCAATCACAAATTCTTAGCTGCCTTTCAAGCTAACTTCTTTTCTCAAAAGGCTCTTGGTAATCTAATCCCCTGGTTACTGTTTAATCTGGGTGATCATTGTCTTAAGCAAGCTTTGTTATTGTTCGTTTCCTCTCAGCGCTATCAGATTTTGGGCAAACATCCTCTCAAAACATGCCAATTCGGGTATTCTGTTCACACACACTATTTACACTCACATTCAGATTGGATCATCTATTATTATCCAGGCCACATTACCAATAGGGGGGAATGCAATTCCTGTACACAAAATCCCCAGCATCAGTCCAGTGAAAGCAGAACTAGTGGACACACAAACAAAACTTGTATTTTTGCATCCAGTTTTCATTTTGGAAATCACCTTGGAAGGCTTCATGTGTGGAAATCAAGTATAAAAAATATATTCTGAACTACACAAATCTGTCCAATCCAGATCTGGCCACGTGAGGCAACACTGCCTGGCACTGTTCATCATGATCAGTTTTACTTTAAAACATGGACAGTTCAAGAAGACTGCGGAGGTTTGTAGCACGTGTTGAAAAACTGCATCTATTCAAATAACATCCAGGGGACTCTCTGAACATAGCAAGCTGTTTTAACAACTGAGTTGGAAATGGCTTCCAGGGTGTGGGTTGGTTTGCGACATTTACCTCGCTGGCTTCTCTACAGATGCTTTGTACTTGGAGTGTTTAGTTACTAGCAGTACATGCTGGGGTGTACAAACTCCTGCAATATTGTGCTAATAAAGGCTTCAGAGCTGCCATTCCTCGTTACACCTGGCTCCTGCAAAGACTTTGTGGGAAGCTACCAGCAGCAGGGTGTTTGCATGGTTGGATGTCTGTCCTCAAGGAAGAAAAAGTTGGTTAATTTTATAGCAATTAGGTTTACCAATATACATTGTCCACAGTTATTTTTGCCCATAACCCTCTGTCTACTGTTTGAGAGCCCAGTTAAGTCACTGATCACATTTTTTTCTTCTAAAGAACAGTTTAATCTAATCTAATTCTTCGGCGAGACAGAGTAGGAGGGAATTGTTTCACGGTGCTTCTGCTGCCTCTCTATCATGAAGCAGGGATAATTTAAGGAATGATATTGACCTCACACTGCCTTACGACTAGAGGAAAAACTTCTCTTGATACAGAATGCATCACTGCATTATGGGGTTTTTTTCCTGAGAAGTTTTTCCTTGTCGCTTTAAGATTAGTTTCCTCTCTGTGTTATTCTTGATCAAACTGATTTTCAGATGATGAACATTTGCAAGCACAAAATTTAGCAAATGCTTACCATAGATGATGATGAGATTTAAAGCAAGGGGGAATCACCATCTTGATGGTACAGGACTATTAGAGCAGGATATTAGTTGCATCTCACAAATTTATCTAGATTACATCCAAGTGTCAGATTGACTTCTGTGGGACTTGTGAAGAGATGCCCTTCCCAACCCTGGAGTCTGTAAAGAAAGACTAAAGCCAATTCAGTAATGCTTCTCCTGTTGTGACCTGACCCTGTGTGAACTAGCCAAGTTAAATTACTGAAAACCTGACAGAAACAGGAATAATAACATAAAACTTAGGACCTGGAACTAAAGGAGATGCTGTGGTGTTAAAGATGCACTTTAGAAACAGGAATTACTGGCCACTGAAGGAATCATTACACTATGATTGTTCAGAACAGCTGCTTGGATCCACAACGTAACATGAAAGTGATCCAAGAGGCATCAAATATTAAGAAGTTTTGGTTTCAAAGGGCTTGCTAACTTCTCTAAAAAGCTAATGTGGCAAAGCGGCAGCTGCAACCTACTACGTAGAAGTTATGAGGTTGTGGTAGGGGGGCAGGAACAACAACCGTAGAGTCTGTAATGCTATTTCATAGAAGACCCAGCAGTTCTGTCTAAGAGAACAATTTACAGGGGAGCAAAGCAAGTCTATTAAACTTTTCTTTCACCTGAATATACGGCAGAAGTTCTTACTTCACTTGTCATGAAAACTTTCGCACCAGTCTATAAGACATCATTGTTACAAGTATGGAATATGGTTTGGTTAGTCTCCCAGGAAATACAATAAAATAGAAAAGTCTTTTTCCCCTGCAACAATCACTTAAATGTTGTAAGAACAACTACATGTAGATGCAGAATCGCACTCTGGGCACAGAGAAAACTCTAGCAACAGGTTTTCCAGACACAGATTAAGGGGAGCAGTATTGTCCACTGGTTTAAAACTGAGGAAAAGATAGTATTAGCATGTAAGAGGATTGTGGTCAAGCATTTGATTATTAGGCAAATAAAATTAATTATTACAGTATACATAGAAAGTTTTGAGTATGGTAGCCATGCCTCCTGAAAAAATGTCAATAAATACTAATACTTGTCCTTCTTTCAGCATTATGATCTCGTGTTTTTCTTTTAAGTATAAAATACATATATTACAAAATAATCTTTCAATAATTATGACTTCTGAGAGCACCCAGTAGGTTCTTTGTTCTATCAATGGCCCCCTTCCCGCCCCTTTGCAGCAGGTATATTTCCTTTTTGAGTCACTGATGTGTTCAGAGGAAGAACTGCTTCTCATACACTCATGAAATGTTCCTGGTGTGAGGTAGAGCCAATCACTTTGTTCTGGCAGGCACAAATGCTTATTATATATTGTTTATAATTATTATATCTATATTAATGCCTAGGGATTGAATCTCCTCTTTCCTGAAAAATAAACCACAACACACCTGTGATATAGAAAACTGAGCTTTTTATTCTTAAAATCTTCTGTATGTAAAAGCAATTTCTTTCCCAATGAAGAATCCACCATTATTCATGAACATTACTAAATCATTTGTGTTATTAAAGTATAGCACTGACTAATCATCATCATAATTAGGAAATAGTGCAGTCATCAAGAAAAGAAAAAAAAACACCTCACAGACACTTTGGGGGCTGGTGATGGTTTGCAGAGCATTTCAAATTAGACAGTTTATCATTTTGATGGGCCAGGACATTGGGGTTTTGGGGGGGCTGGGACCAAGGGGAAGGCTATGCTTCTTTAACTAAACAAGAGATTCTACGACTTGGTGGTAATGGGTGACCACTCTGAACTGAATCAGTGGACTCATCTAATTTTAAGCACTGGTTCAAGACCTTAGTTTAAGTCATATGGGGTCCTGACAGTCCAGTGGGCAGGTAGCTCTAGCATCCAACACAGAAATTCACATTTTCAACAAGAGCTTCACTGATTGAAAAGCATGAAGCAAATAGGTTCGTTTTTGGGGGGTGTCTCCCCTCGCCCTGTTTCTAGCTTATCTCATTGCCTCCTCCAGCCACCTCCCTTGTCTCCTGTGCAAATGACTCTTTCACACTACTCTTGCTGTGATTGGACAGGTAGTGCTAATTTTAGGTTTAGGTTAGGACACTTTTTCAAATGATGTTTGCAATTCAATACACAACTTTTTAAACAAACTATGCAAGCATGAAAATGTTTTTTAAAAAAAATAAAGAAATTTATTCTGTTGACAGGAACGATTAATTAAATTTTTAAAATATCCTTTTTCTCCTCTTTAAATTAGAAAAATATATAATAGCAATCATTTCACTCCCAAAAGCTATACAAGGATTGACAAATTTAAGGGAGGTCTGGAGAAGTTCTGTCACTTTCTATACAAAGAGAAATTCAGGTGGCATTCATCTACCGGCATGTCAGTGCAGTCATAAATTCCTTCAAAAGCTTTGTGTGTGGCTTTTGTGTTATCTCCAAACCATTTTAATGGAACTGTTAGATAAGAGAGAAACCAGGATGAGACCAAAGTATATGATAGCTCTTTAAACTTACTGAATTTTATAATATATACTATTAACTACTACTAAAAAAAAATCCAGCCTATCAATTCCCATATTTATAGTCAGCTTTTTTACTGTCTCTGTTCAGGTGCAACTTTCTACACTTGTCTTGGGAGCCAGTTTCACTTGTGCCATATCTGAATCAAAACCTTTTCACCATTTTGTGGTTGGGAAAAATACATGGCTTGAAAATAAAACTGATTTTCTTTCCACCCTTTTGGGGGGAGTAACTTAAAAAGAGCTGGACATTTACATTTCCAATTTGCAGCCTACTTTGCTCTTTGTAGCCTGGCACATGTGCAGTAGAATATTTATTAAGTTATGAATTCCCCTATTATCCCAGGTGCCCTGCAAAGGCAAATGCAGTCACCTCCCTGCTCTGCTGAACACTCAGGCTATTGAACTTCAGGCTGAGAAGGGAGCGTAACTCAGCCTTGTGCTCGGAGAAGTCCAGGGGCGGATGGTGCTTCTACTATCAAATTGTCCCATGGCATCCTTAGCTGATGGCAGACTGGGATAGATTTTCCTTCTTTAACTGGTTTTAAGGCTTTTCATTTGTCAGGCAGACAAATATTTGGCAGCTGGGTTAACTGAAGCAAAGAAAGAGGTCCTTTGAGCACTGCATTAAGGTATTTGCAGCAGATAAATGGCTAAAAAAGTAGAAGTAAAATGTTCAAAGTACAGTTCATTTTAAAAATAACCATTCATTTTCTACCCCTATTTCCATCTTTGTTCTAGTGGATGAATTTACAAAAAGAGATGCTAATGCTGAAAAAAAAAGATACACGAGTCAAATAATAAGTATCCACTTAAGTCCCATTGAATTTACAAATATTTGTGGTATATTCTGCAAAACATTGTTTTGTTTTCTTTGCTGCAGATATATCTTACCACAGAATACAAAAGCCACCCATACATCTTCATGCTTATGTCTTCATGCTTCCCCCATCCTACCTTTTGTATTAAGGATGTGCCCACCTCCAAGTTCATAGTATTTTTATCATTTGAAGATAGTGTGGTTACCACTTTCTTTCTGGCTTGAGATAAAGCATGACACTAAAAAAAAAAAAAAGGGAAAAAAAATAATAATTAAGTGAGCACAGAGGAAGCCTCCAGGGAAAGAGAAGCAAACAACAGAACAAGCACAGAGCAGGGTTACAGAGGCTCCTGGATGATGGGAAGCCAGAAAATGTGTCAAAGAGAAACAGGTAACTGTTCCCTGCTTAATAATCAAATATGTTTAACTGTGGTACTCCCACCCCCAAATAAAGAGAGTAGCATCAGAATTGTAGCTTATGCTTACTTTTTAAAAAACTGATTATGAAATGTCTGTTGATATTTCTGTTTGGGAACCAAAGACACTAAACCTTCAGTAATAGCTATAGTAAGTGAAGAGTAATACAGAATGATAAAAATACACTTCCATGCTTTTTCTTTTCCTTCGTTCTCAAGTTTCTTCCTAGAAACTGTTTATTACAATTCCATACTTCCCACGCTTCTAGCCATCTTTCCCCGTCTTTCTTATAATCGCTTCACTGCTAAAGTAATAGTTTGAATTCAGTTTGAATTAGATAAAATTACATAAAATCTGTTTCTTAACTGCATGTGCCCATTTGAGGGAAAAGAGGAGACATGTGGTAGAAGTTGGGGGTGGTAGATGCCATTATTTGTAAAAATAAAAAGAAAAAAAGGGCAGAATTAGAACTTTTAATTCATATTTTCCCTTAGTAGACAATGCTATCTGTATAACCAAGAAAGCACAAAATATAATATCAATATGGTTAATGTCCAGAGCTACTGCTTTTGATGACTGGACATGAGAATGCAAGCACTTTACAGTATCATCTTTATATGTACCTTCTGAAATTAATAGATGCAGACAGATTCAATAGTTAGGTACTGGGAGATTGATGGGAACTAGCTGAAATTTCCATGTAGGCTGTGGTCACCCCAGACTTCTATGAGGCATGAGCTAACCCACCCAGTTTTGAATAGTTAGCTCTCAGTGCTGCAGAGCTGGGAGTTTAAAAGGCAGCTTGTGCTACTTATGAACAGAGAACATAACATAAAACAGAATTAAAAAAAAACACCTCACCTTGAGAAAATTGCCGCTGTGACATGGTATCCCAGGGTCCCAGAAATGGCACTTAAGTTTCTGCTATTAAAAAACCCAAAATCAAACCTAAGTACAAAACCAGTTTTGTTTCCAAGGAAAATAATTATATCAAGCTGTGGGACTTGGTCAATGGTAAGACATGAGAGATGTGACATTTACCAGTTAGGACAAATGAGGCTTTGTTCCTTCCTAAGAGCACAGTCAAGATGCATGGTTGCTTTTATTTGAAGAGGTCCAGCCTATTAGCATCAGATAACTCGTTCCTTGAATAGAGCATACCTGGCTGGCAGAGGGCTGGAGGGCACAGCCCAAAGACACATTACAATGCCACCGTGCCCAGACTTAGACTGATGCTGCAGCATCTGAATTTGTGCAATACTGGATCCCATACTTCCAAATTTGCTAGACCCTGTAAAGCCAACCAGGACATGAATGCTAGTTTAGCCTTTTAAACTCATTATGCTTTTATATATACCCTGCCAAGGCATTTAATCCACAGAAAGAAAAAGAGGTGTCCTTTTTATATTTAGTTGGCTTGATGATTGGGGCAGCCATGCAAAGGATCCTCAGCACTGGCTTCACAAAGGTTTCACACTCAGAAAGCACAGCAAGATTACCCGATTTTAGCACTTTCTCCAGGCCTTCAATAAATTTTCTGTTTAGACTGGTCAAGCTGCTGGTGATCAGTTCCAGGAACGAATATAATAAATAAACTAGGTACGAGTAGCCCTTAAGGTTTATCCTGACTTATAACCCTGTCATGCTAACTATCTGGAACTGTGCTGCATACATATGTATGGGGAAGGAGAGATAAAGAATAAAACCAGCTTCTAGAAAGACTTATGGAAAAATTTGGATTAACAGAATCCCCTAAGAGTTGTAACACAATTGTCTGCAACCGCTCTGCTAGCATTGTGTGCCTTCTGCTAACATTTTATATGGAGGTATTGCAAATGTGACAAAGTCAGAGAGCAATGTGCAGCTACACTTAGTAGCTTTTATGCCAGCCTTAGAAGGAAGAAGGTCTCTTAAAAACCCATCTCCATCTTTACTGCCTCCCATCAGTAGTTACACAAACTAGCAAGATCCCCCTGAGCCTTCTCTTTCCAGGCTGAACAGTCAGTTCCATCTCTCAGCCTCTTCTCACATGCAGAGGTTCCAATCTCCTAGTCAGCTTCATGGCCCTTCTCTGGACTCCTAGTCCAGTACATCCATGACTTTTTTCTTCTGTCAGAGTCCCAAGCTGGCTGCAGTGCTCCAGATGTGTCTCACTAGGGCTGAGTGAGCAGAGGGAAATCATTTCTTCTGGCAATGCTCTGGAGGAGCTGGCAACACCCTTTGTAGTGCACCCCTGGATGCTGTTGGCCGCCTTTGCTACAAGTGCGCATTGCTGGCTCGTGTTCAACTTGGTGTCTGCCAGGAGCTCTAGGTCCTTTCCTGCAAAGCTGCTTTCCAAGCTGGTCGACCCCCAGCCTGTACTGGTGCATGAGATTTTCCTCCACCAGGTGCCGGACCTTACAGTTCCCTGCACTGACTCCTATCAGCAGACTTCTTCAGCTTGGTAAGGTCCCTCTGAATACCAGCACAACCAGCTGAGGTATTGATGAATCCATCCAATTCTGTATCATCTGCAAACTTGCATAGGGTGCACTCCATCCCATCATCCAGGTCATTAATGGCCATGTTAACCTGTACTGGGCCTAGTATTGATCTTTGGGGTACACCACTAGTGACTGGTCTCCCGCTGGACTTCATGCCACTGATCACAACCCTTTGAGCCTAGCAGCTCAGCTAGTTTTCACTATCTATCTAGCCTGTACTGCATCAGTTTCTCTATAAGGATGTAATGGGAAATAGTACCAAAAGCCTAAGATCAAGATAAGCAACAGCCACTGCTTTCTGCTCATCCAGCAGCCAGTAATCTCATCGCAGAAGGCTAACAGGTTGGTTAATCATGATATCCTCTTCATGAATCCATGCTGACTACTCCCAATCACCTTTTTGTCCTTCATATGTTTGCCAATGGTTTCCAGAATTATTTGTTCCACCACTTTCCCAGGGATTAAGGTGAGGTTGACTGGCTTGTAGTTTTTCAGATCCTCCTTTTTGGCCATAATGCAGCTGGGAGATAGATTTGCTTTCTTCTAGTCCTCAGGAATCTCTGATCACCATGACCTTCCAAAGATAATCAAAAGTGGCCTCATAATGACACCAGTGAGCTCTGTCAACATTTGTGAGTGCATTCCATCAGGTCCCATGAACTTGTGTATGTCTTGTTTGTTTGAATGTTCCCTAACCTGATCCTTCTCTACCAATGGTAAGTCTTCCTTGCTCCTGACTTCCCACTGGTCTCTCAACTCCTGCGTGTTTATTTTTTATGTTTGAGTTTAATCAGGAGCTCCTTTTTTATCCTTGGAGGCATCGTAGATTCATAGAATGCCACCTTTGATTGATTTCCTGCTCATTGGATGGACCAATCTTGAGCTTGGAGAAGGCAATCCCTGAAAATCAATCAAGTGTCCTAGGCCTCTCTTCTCTCCAGGACCATATCCCATGGAAGTCTTTAAGAAATGACTTTCCTAATTATATTATTGACATCTGTACAAGATACATTAGCAGACACTATATTAAAGGAATTAACAGACACATAGATATAATTTGTTTAGAAGGAGCCAATATTGCTTTAGTTGGAAGGAGTTGTGCTTCACGATTGTGTTGAATTGTATTGGAATTCTTTAGAAGCACCAAAAGCATGCAGATAAGGAGTTGATTGATATGTTCCCTTTGGGTTTCCAAAGGTATTTGAAAAAAAACCTGCAAAAACCTTGAAAAATCACTGCAAACTTCTTTAAAGGTACTAAGCAGCCATGTTTAGGAGAGAAAATCCTGGGCCAGATAAGTCAAAAGATAGGAGTGGAGGGTAAAAGTAAAGTGTCAGTTCTCTCAACTAGAGAGAGTGCCCACTGATATTTCACAGGGTCCTGTGCTGCTCAGCAAATCCATAAATGAAGTGTAAGAGGGTGAGTCATAAGATAAAGAAATTTGCTGATGGTGGACTTATTTAGGACTTTGACTGCAAGGGCCAGCTACAAATTAGCAGAAGAAAATTCAAGGTAGATTGATGTAAAGTGAGGCAAACGGGCAAAACAATCCTCATCACATTGAGCCCTAGATTCTGAGCTATTAGAGCCAAGATGTTTTTTGATTAGTATTAACTCAAAGCTCATTAGCAACCAAAAAGAAGCAAATCAAATCTTAGATGTTATTAGAAAAAAACACAACCATTGTGACAGCACATTATGATGTGCTACATCTTGAGTGCTGTGCAGAGTTCGCACTCTCTCTCAAAAGAGAATCCAGTAAAATTGACAGAGACACCTGCAGAGCTGATTACACTTCAAGAGTAAGTCTTGGCCATCCAGTAGTCTTCTGTCAAGTATAACAGAGAATTTGAAGGGTGCTTAATTTTTCACAGACACTCAAGTAGCACTTATTGTTGCTGAAGTATCATTAAGCACAAAATATCAGGTTTCTAGCAGTTTAAGCAACAAGCTACCTATATTGGCAAAATAAATACAATACATAAACATCTAGGAACTACTAAAAAACTTTAATTCCATTTTTTATTATATTCTTTTGAAGACTGGAGAAACTTTTTTCTGTAAGGCTTGATGTTAAGATGAGGCATGTC